>JALPQD010000219.1:0-2400000 GCA_023101885.1 Typhlomys cinereus
AGCCCCTCAGCCGCATCCCCTAGCATAAGCCCTAGGCCCTCCTCCATCCATCACCCGCTCTATCCTCTTCACACCCTCACCCTCACTCTCTTACCCTTTCCCTCACCCTTTCAACCTCACCCTTAACTTCACCCACTCATCATTACCCTTCACACTCACCCTCACTCTCTCACTCTCACCCTCATCCTCTCACCTTCATCCTCAACCTCATCCTCTCAGCCTCACTCTCACTCTTACTCTCACCCTCACACTCACTCTCTCAGCCACAGCCTCATCCTCACCTTCTCACACATTCACCCTTACCCTCTCACACTCACCCTCACCCACTCACACTCACAGTCTCTCCCTCACCCTCACTCTCTCACCCTAACACTCACCCTCTCACCCTCACCCTCATGCTCTCACTCTCATGCTCATCCTCACCCTCTTACTCTCACCCTCACCCTTAAGCTTATGCTCTCAACATCACGCTCTCCTTCACCCTCTCACACTAACGTTCTCACACACCCTCTCAACCCTCAGCCTCACACTCAACACTCTCCCTCATTTCATCCCCTTCACCCCCTTCACCCCCTTCCACTCTCACCCTCATCATTTTAACTTATCAACCTCCCCTCCCCCTTTTACCCTGCCCCCTTCAAGCCACCTGCTATTCACCATCCCCTTCTCACTCTCACACTCAAATTCATCTGCTCACCCTCACTGTCACCCTTTCACTCTCACATTCACACTAATCCTCTCACCTTTACCCTCAACCTCACACTCTCACCCTCCCCAACACCCTCACCCTCTCATTCACACTCTCACTCTCTCACCCTCACCCTCACCCCATCACCTTCACCCTCAACCTTTTACCATCACCTTGACCCTCTCACCCTCATCCTAGATATCACCCTCTCTCCTTCACCCTCTCCCTGTGGCACCTTTTCAGCCCTCACCTCGTCACCCTCCCACCAATGCAGCCGCATCACCCGAACATCACCCTCACCCGCTGCCCCGTCCATTCATCGGCTTCTCCCTCCCTCTTGCACTCTTCCCTTCACTCTCACCCTCCTCCCCGCCCTTCCTCTGACTCCCACGTTACGTCCCATGTTTCCTCCCGGCTCCGACCCACTCCGTCGACAGCCCTCCTCGGTGCCACCCCTTAGCCGCAGCCCGTCTCCCCCTCAACATGTACCCGCACTCGGCTAAACACTCACCCTGATGCGTCTCCCCCTCACCCTCAATACCGTCCCCTCCCAGTACGCTGCTCTCTTGTCCCCCGGGTACTGGCCCCCGTCACGCGCCATCACGTCAACTTCGCCCTCTCACTCGCACTCTCTCCCTCCCCTGCCTCTTCACTCTCTCCCACTCCTCCTCAACCTCAATCTCACGCTCCACCCTAACCCTCTCCATCTCCCACTCACCATCACCCGCTCTCCCTTACATTCCCCCTACCCCTCTCCCCCTCACCATAACATTCATGCTCTCCCCCATACCATCACCCTTACTCTCTCCCACTCACCCAAACCCTCACCCTTTCCCTCCCATTGTCCTTCTCCCCCTACCCTTCCCCCTCTCCACTTCCCCCTCATGCTCACCCTCTTCCCCTAATACTCCACGCTCTCCAAACTCTCGACCCTCAGCCTCTCAAAATCCTCCTCCCCTCTCCCCTACTCCCCACTCTCAACACTCTCCACCCACTAACCTTCTCTCCCTCTCCTCCTCCTCTTCCCTCCCTCCCCTTCTCAGGTTTATCCCCCTGCCCTCCCCCTCCCGCGGGCCCCGTCACGTCCCCCCGCTGGCTACCCGGCCCCTCTCTGTCGCCCCCGCGGGCGCACCTCTACCCGCACCCGCACGCTCTACTCCTGCAAACGCCACCCGCATCCTCGCCATCATCCTTGCGACCATCACACTCACCACTCGCATCTTCACCAAAAAAAAACCCTATCTCGTCACGTGTAACTCTCCCACAAACTCACATTCACCCCACAATCTCACGCAGACCCGCACCCGCACACTCTCCCGTCCCATCTCACCCGTCTCAAGCCGGCACCTACCGCTGACCGCTCACGCTCACCCCTCACGCGGGGCACCCTCTCACGCGCACCGGAGCTCCCGCCCAATACCCTCTCGCTTCACCTCACCGCCAGCTCATAATACTGCCATTCCCACCTGACCCGCATCGCCCTCACGCCTTAACCCGCACAGTACCCGCATTTCATGACTCATTCCTCACCCCCCAACACACACACTCATCTCACATCTTACTCACATCTCACCACTTTTTTAACCTATCATTCTTACCCTCACCTAAGCCTTACCCTCAACATGCAATATCATCTTCGAACCCTCCACCCGACCCTCTCTACCTTCACCCTCACGCTCACCTTCGACCTTCACCTGTCCCAATCATGCGCGTGCCGCACCCGCAGCACAGCCCCGCCATCCGTCACCCGCTGGCCCACCACCGCACCTGCAACCCCGCACCCGCACGGTTCGCACCAGCTCCCTAAACCCTCACCCGCGCCAGCGCAACCGCACGCGTCACCCTCACCCGCGGACGCATCCCCCGAACCCGAACGATTGGGCGGCGCACCCCGGCACAGGTGAGCCTGGCACGGCAAAAAAAAAAAAATGGGCCGGCCCCACGCGCCCCGCGGGGGCCCAGGCCACAAGCACGCGCTCGGGCGCAAACCAAGCGTCACATGCGCACCGCACACTCAACCGCACCCGGCTCACGCTCACCTCCTGGGCCTGCGCCTCACTAGGCACAGCAACGTCAAATCCCGGGCACGCTCTCCTCACCCGCACATAGTCATGCTCAACTACACAACACCCGCCACACCTTTCATCCCTCACACTCTCACTTTCCTTTTTTTTATTATTGTCTCGTTTTTTTTTTTTTTTTTTTTTTTCTATATATATTTTTCAGGGGAGTTGGCGGCTCTCGCACCTCTCAATCTCACCCTCCTCTCCACCCTCACCCCTCGTCAAGTTCCACCCCTCAACCTCACTGGCTCATGCTCACCATCACCCTTGTACGCTCCCGGCACCGCACCCGCACACGCCCCCAGAGACCGCAACCGGGCACTTAACTCTCACGCAGCCGCAGCCGCCTACACGAGACGCGCCCGCATGACCCGCGCCTCCGCACCAAAGCACCCGCACCCCGCCCCCTCAAAGCAGCATGCGCTCCGCCCTGCAGGCCTGTCTTAGCAGCTACCTACGCCCCTGCAGGTTGCAGGCCGCGCTACCGCTGGTACCCCGGACCCAAAGCCCCAAGCAACCGCGTCCCTCGCACCTGTAACCGGCACGCGATCCCGCGCAGGCTGCACACGAACCCTCACCACCGCCACTGACCCGCACACGCATCCCTCGCGCCCGCACTCCGCAGGCAACAGTCGCAATCCGCATGCTTACCCGCCAACACCTCACGCTCACAAGCAAACCCGCCCGATGCTCACCATAGCACCGGAAAGCCGTGCAGACCTGCATACCGCACAAAGCACCCAAGCCGCCGCACACACGGTCGCCCCGTTCACCTCACACCCGTTCTACATTGCAAGACCGCTACACGTCGCACCCTCACCTGCGCACCCGCTGTCACCACGGATTCTCATCCCAGCACCCTCATGTGGCTCACTCCCTTTAACGCTGTTAACCCAGCACAGGCACTCGCACGCCGGGGGCTATGTCTAACCCCCACCCGCATCCCTCGCACACGCACGATGCACTGTTCACCATCACCATCCCCCACTCACCCGCACCTATGCCACCGCACCTCTCCGGGTGTCCAGCAGCACGCCAGCACACCCCGCCAACCGCACCCGCGCCCGCAAAACCCGCACCCCGGCACGAGTCACCGCGCCAACCTAACGCCACACGGTGAGCAGCCCGCACGCGCGCACGCGCACCGCACGCCTGCGAACGGGATGGCGCACACGCACCCTAACGCGCGCAAACAGCACCGACCCGGACCGGCGCACCGCATGCCGGACCCTGGTCGCCACCTGCGCGCTGAGCATTCGCTGAAACTGCACCCGGCCGCGCACCGCAACACCGGCAACGCACTCCCGCCCAGCACCCTGGGCACGCCGCGCACAGGGGGCACCCGCTACCCTGTTCACCATGCACGGCCCAGCCCGCACATCGCACACAAGTGCCCGGCCCCGCACCCGAGCCGTGGCCCACGCAGCCGCACCCGCACCCGACACCACACCCACCCGCCACACCGTCCACCCGATCCCACCCACACCCGGACTCAACCCGCTTGTGCCACCATCACGTCGCGACGTCTCACCACTCTCACACCACTCCATCACACCCTGCTCATGTCACCCAAATATTACCCTCCCTCCATCCTTACACAACACCTCAACCTCACCTGTCTCACCTCACCATTCATCCTTTCACCTCTCACACCTCTCACCCTCACTGTCGCACTCACACCTCACCTTGCCTTCTCCATCACTCACGGCTTGTTTCCCCATGCCCTCCTCCTCACCCTCAACCTCGCACCTCTCAGTCCACCCCCCCTAATCCCACTTACCGTCACCCCTCACCTCTAACAAACCCTCATTCTCAACTTCTCATATTGCACACATTCCATTCACCCCCTAAAAAAACTCATCTCACATCTCTAACTCATACTCGCCATCCATTCATCATTCACTCACTCAACCTCACTCACTCACACGTTAAGCTCACACCGAGATACTCTCACACTCACCCTAGTCACTCACCCTGTCTTCCTCACCCTTCACAATCCAACTCACACTCCCCATTCCCGGATTCCTCGTCCTCGCTTCCCCCAAACCTCTCCCTCGCCCGATCCCCCCACCTCAAACTTCACATCCTTGCCCTCTCAGTCCTCAAGGATCTCCCCTCACTCTTTATGCGCACCCCGGGCACCGCTCTCCTCACTCACGTCTCACGACTTCAGCGCTTCACCCTACATCACCCTCTCACCCTCACTTCATGACACGTCACATCACCGCTCACACGGCACCGCAATCACAGGCATCCCGCTCACTCTCGCCTCTCCTCACCCGCACACCGTCCCAGTCAACCTGCCCTTCACCCTTCACCTCACTCTGCACCTCGCAGCTCTCTCCCGTCGCTTACTCACCCTCACCCCATCGCTTCTCCACCTCACCCTCTGATTTCTCAGGCGGGCTCCCCCCTAGCGCACTGTCCCATCCACCCTCACCACCCACGCTCTCGCTCCCCACGGTCCCCATCTAGCTAACCCCACCCGTCTCCCATCTCCACACTACACGCTACACGCGCACGAACCCTCACACCTACTGCTCCTCGTTTCCTCCCTCTTCCTCCCACTCCACCCACTCCCTCCCACGTAAACCGTCTCTACCGTCCCCGCCCTCCCCCGCGCCCCCTTCCACCGCCTCTCGCATCGCCTTGATCCCAGCCCCCTCCGCCGCCTCTCAGCGCTACTGCGACGGCTTCCCAGTCCTGCGGTGCCGCGTCCCGCTCGGTCAACCTTCTACCTCACCCCTCACGTGCGCTACCCTCAAACTCACGCACCCGCACGCCCCATCCGGTTGATCCTCAAGCTGACCCTTACACAAACCCTCACTCGTCACCTTGTAATCTTTACCCACATACTCATACTCACCATCACAATCTCACACAGACCCTCACCATCATCCACTCACCCTCACCCTCGCCACCTCACCACCCTAACTCTGACGCTTCACTTCGCACCTGCCCTGACACCCACGTCACTTTCACCCTCTCTCCTGCCTATTCACCTCATCTGCTCCACTCACTCTCCATCCATACAAACTTTCCCATTCACTCTCACCGCACCCACTCTACCTCACCCTAACGCCCCCACGTCTCACCTCTCAACCTTCTCAACCTCAACCCTAATACCCGCACACTCTCCACCTCACCCTCATGCTGCGCCCCTCACACCCGGAACATCACACGACTCACCACCGCCTTAATCCCCTCACACTCACAATCACCCTCTCATTCTTACCCATACCCTCAGCCTCTTGCCCTCACATTCACTGTCATCTAACTATCACCCTTACCCTCTCTACCTCACTCTCACCTTCACCCTCTCACCTTCACTTGAGTCCGCTCATGTTTTCACTCACCCTCACCAGATCCCCCTCACCCTACTTCAATGCCGCCCTCTCCAACCACTCCACCCTTTTCACCTTCACCCTCCACTTTCAATCTCACCTGACCCCTCATCCTACCTCCATCACCCTCTTACTCACTCCCTCACCCTAACCCTCCCTCTCAACCCCTCAATCTCCCTCTTACTCTCCCCTCATGCCCAGATACTTACGATCATCCGCTCACCCTCAAACTCAACCTCACATTCTAACCCTCACACTCAACCTCACCTGCTCACCTTCACCCTCTCACCCTCACACTCACACTCAATGTCACCCTCTCACTCTCACCCTCACATTCTTATGCTCACTCTAACCCTCACCCTCTTCTCCTCACCCTCTTCTCCTCACCCTCACACTCACCCTCATACTCGCATCTTCAACTTCTTGTCATCATTCCTCAACCCTTACACCCTCACACTCGTCAAACTTTAACCCTCATACCTCATCTCACCCCTCACCAGTCACCCTTATACTCTCCACAGCACCCCGCACCTTCACAGCTCCCACCAGACCACCCGTACCGACGCACCTCACCCACACGCCTCACCCTAACAGCGCCAAACCCGTACCCTCACTCTCAAGCGCTCTCACAATTGACCCTCACACCCCCGCCTCACCCTCACAGGTCCGCCCCAGACACCCACCGTCACCCACGCCATCACCCACCCGACCCTCACGACGTCCCCCAAACACATGTCCGCAATCTGCAGCCGCACGTCTGCAGCACCTCACCGGCAGTGTGCCCCATCCTACCGCTCACTCTCATACATCGCACCACAAGTCTCAACCGTCAACAGCACAGGTCTTCTCGACACCGCACCCGTGACCTCGCTCCAACGCCACACCCTGACCGCTACCTCAAACCGTCACCCCTCGTCACATCACCGAAACCTCTTGTAATTACCCCCCCGCCCAACAACGATACCCACACCTTGCACCCTCACCCACACGCCCCCTCCACTCACCCGTATCAACACATTCACAGTGCACCCCGTCTTCACCTCCCAACTAAACCTTCCTTTGACCTCGAGCATGTCGATCACTCCTTTCACTCACGAGCCTCACCTCATCTCAATCCTCTACCTCACCTCACACGCACCCTCAACCCACGACTCATTACTATTCCCTCAAGCTCACCAGGCATGTTCGATACCCTCCACTAATAGTAACCCACGTCTCATCCACCCATTCTACACTCTCAGACCTCCTCCCTCTCAGCTCGCTCGACGTACGCCCCAGCCACGCTAGACTGCACTACGCGGGCAATAACGCACGACTCCTATCCACAACATTACTCACCCCTGACCTCACCCTCTCATTCTCACTCTCTCACCTTTTCCTCACCTTTACACTCTCAACATCAACCAGATCCTCACCCTCTCACTCTCAGCCTCAGCCTATTATATTCACCCTAACCATCACCTTCAACAACTCATCCTTACACTCACACTAATACTGTCTCAAACTCACCCTCACTGCCTCAACCTCATGCTCACCCTGACCCTGTCACACTCACACTAATCATCACCCTCTCTCCTTCATCCTCACAATTTCCCCCTCAGTATACCGCTCCCTGGACTCCTCACTCACTACCCCCAACCGCTTCCCCCCCCGCCCTTGACCCCACACGCGCACCCGGTTCACCCTCATCACGCACCCGCACCGCACCAAACCTCGCCAACCATACCCTCACATACCCCACCAGCCCACCTCCGTCACTGCCCGCACATGTACATCCTCAGTCTCGATCCTCAAACCTAAACACTAGAAACACACCGCGAACCGTCACACGCACCCGCGCCACATGCACATCACTACCCTACCCACCCTCACCCTCACCCACACCCTTCCTCAATCCCTCCATCACCTCTTCCCTCCCTGTCTCTCTCTCCTGTCTTTCCCCTGACGCACCGCCCCCCTGCCCGTCCAATATGGCCCAACGCTCCGTCCACTCCTCCTGCCGCACGCCCTCCCGCCCCACCTATCCTCCGTCCTCTTCTGCCCTCGCCTCACCGCCCGTCCCTTCTGCCCCCGGCCCTGTCAACCACAACCTCCACAGTTAGTCATCCTCAACCTGACGCGCTCTCCCCATCACCCTCACCTGGCTCTTCCCCTTCCAGTCCCCTGTAACCACTCGTCCACCCTGGTCTGACACCCTCACTCTCTTCGTGCTCCCATAAAACCATCTCCCCTCCCGTACACTCATCACCCTCTCCTCCTCCCTCCTTTCCCCCCTCCTCTCCTCTCCACTCCCACTCATTTCTCCGCACGTCTCCCTCCATCCTCAACCTCACCCTCCCCTTCATACTATCCCCCTCCTTTTCCCTTTCACTTTCTCCCCCTCCTCTCAACCTCACCCTCACACTCTCACCCTAACCCTTACCATCACTCCATTCACCTCATTATAACCTTCACACTTTCCTCTTTACTGTCACACCCTCATCTTCTCACCCTCTCACCCTTATCCTCATGCTCACCCTTTAACCTACACAATTCACCCTCACCCTATCTCACCCTCACCATCACACTCTCACACTCACCCTGTCACCCTCACCATCACCGTCCCTCCCTCACCCTCATCCACATCCCCTCACACTCACCCTCTCCTTTTCACTCGCCCTCACATACTCCCCCTCCACATCACCCTCACTCTTTCCACCTCACCCTCACCCACACCCTATACGCTCCTCTCTCGAAATGCGCTCACACTCCTCTCCTTTTCCACCCTTGCCTCAGGCCTCACCTCACGCTCTACCCTCCTATCAACCTCAACCTAACCCTCACCCTCTCCCCTCGCTCACTATAACCCATAAATCACTTCAATCACCCTACATCTCCCTCACCCTCACTCTCACAGTCACCCCCTCTCACTCACCACACCCTTTCACCTACCCCTCACTTTCACCCTCGAACTACCATAACCCCCCTACTACTCATTCTCTCTTCCTCCACCCGCTCCTTCCTCACTCCCACCGTTCCACCTTCTGCAGCCTTATCTCAAACCACTCACTCTCATCCTCACACCCTCCCTATAACCCTAACCCTCAAACTTAGACCCTCACCCTCATCCTCACACCCTCTACCCAAACCCTCATATTCACCCTAAATTCACCCCTCAAAACTCAGCTCGCGCCTCACCACCTCATACGTCTCACACTATCCTCACTACACATCAAATTGAAGCGTCGCAGTGACACCCTCCTCAATCACTCTTCAGTCCACCTCTCTCTTCACCCCACAAACCTCATAACGCACTGTGCCATGCAGCCTCACCGAGTAAACAATACAGGCATCATCAATGACATAGTCTGCCCTGTGAAACCACAGTCACTACGACATCCCACCCTCCAGTGTGCCATCACAACCTCACTGTAACTCACTCGCAACACGTGACATCATAGGCCCATGGGACCCTCAACAGTTCGACCTGCATCCATAGACCTTCAACATGTGGCATCATAGCCTCATGGCTGAAATCACCCTGCCATGACATCAACATCTTCTCGCAGTCATCCTAAAAGCCCTCACTGAAAACTTCACAGGACTCACATGTGACATCACCGCTTTCACAGAAATTTACATTTCACGAGCACTTGGCATTAATAGCCGCATTTTGACATCAACAGCCGACTTCTGACATCACAGCATTCATTGTGACATAACCAGGATAACCTCTGAAATCATAACCTCATGGACACTCGCGCTTATTCAGCGTAGCTCACTAGGCAAACACACAGCCTCACCACTGACATCTCCAGCTCATGTTCCACTCATGAACAGCCTCCAAGCGTGACACCACAGCACGCTGTGGATGGCGACAGCCCCACCAGTAACATCCCAGCCTCACTGTTGAATTAGCCTATCACTGACATCAGCCTCACTTCTCACCTCAACAGACTAACCACTGAGGATCACAGCCAAACTGTGGTATATCACAACCTCCAGAAAAAAAAAAATAACAGGACTGCCTTTCACAGTTACATGACAAAGCCTATTCACTTGCCAAATCACACGCCTCAAGTGTGAATTGCACAGGCAGACTCACCCCTGACATCCTAAGATCACTTGTGAATTCAAGCATCCACCCCTTGATGTCCAGCATTGCGCACTGACATCTACAAGAATCAGCCCGGACATCAAGCAACTCATATGGACATCAACAGGGACCATAAAACAGTGACCCTCACAACCTGCCCACTGGACACTATAGTTCTTGTGACATCAGTTTGCACACTGACATTACAGCCTATGTGTGACAATCACAGATTCCAGAATGATATCACCTCATGGTGACATGGCAACACCCACGCGACAGACAATTTTCACCAGGGCAATCACAGGACTTCCTGTTGGGGGCAATCACCAGTCCTCACCAGTGGCATGCCAGTCAACACTGTGACATTATACCTCATTTCATCCCCATCAGTCACCTTCTATATATAGACTAAACCACGAATCAACTCCTCACTGTGATGTCATAGTCTCGTTCCACTGGCATCCAGATAGCCTCATGTATAATCACAGCACATGATGAACAAACACATTCCTCACTGTGAATAAATCCCAGTCTCACCTCTGAGGTTATGCCTCGACTGTGACATGACAGCTCTCACTAGACATCACAGCACAACTTATAGTGACATGACAGCCTCACAGTGCATGACCTTATAGCCCCTCACTGTTTCATCATAACTAAAGACTGCCCCCCCCCGGCGTAAGGGAGAAGTTAATGTTTGGAGTGAATGTTCGGGGAATTGTGGTGTTGGGACAACCCAATCACCTTTTACTGAGGGCATGAGAAGCGTGGTGATTCAATATATAAACTTTGACAAATATGAGTAAAAATAAAGGAAAAACAAATAACGCGGTTGGTTTGGCTTACTGATCTCTTGATAAAATACAAAATTGAGAAGGAAAAACCTCAGCACACAAAATTCCAACGCAGAAAGATGTAACATCTAGCAGAGCCTCTATGTGTGACCCTAGAAGCAACTCGGGAAAGGAAAGACTACTGTGAAATAGTGATGAATTGCCAAGCTCCAAATGCATATAAACAACTTAGAAGTTCCTGAGTGTGCCCTAGAAGAGAATCTTCTCTCCAGTAGCAATTGGGCTCAAATTGCAGAAAATCAAACCCAAACTCTGATTATTAGATTGGCTGAGTTACAATGTAAATTAAAATCCCAGCCTTGAAAGGTGTCGACGGTTAATTGGCAAAGAGTGAGATCCTAAAAAGTGGGATGCTGAAGTGTGGGAAGACCAAACTGATGATAAGGACAAAGCCGGCCCACTGACAACACAGGCTCAACTGATACATCATAGCCTCATTGGGTCATTAGTCTTACCACTGATAACACAGCCTCACTGTGACATCACAGCCTCACCAGTGACAGCACAGCCTCACCTGTGACATCAGCATCACCACTGATATTTAGTCAGAACACTGACAACACCACTGATATCCTATCTAGCCTTACCATGACATCACAGACTCACCACAGATAGCACAGACTCATAGTTACATGGCAGCCTCAGCAGTGACATCATAGCCTTTGACCTCATAAACAGTGACACCACAGCCAAACCTGTTACATAACTGTCTCATTATGATATCAATCTTCCCACAGATATCACAGACTTACAGTGACCTGACAGTCTCACTGTGACCTCACAGTTTAACCTGTTACATCATTGCCTCATGGTGAAATCAGCCTTACCACTGACATCATATCTTCCACAGTGAACTCATATTCTCACCGTGACATCACGACCTCTCTGTGATGTCACAACTTCATAGTGATAACACAGCTTCATAGTAATATCACAACCTCACTGTGACATTATAGCATTATTTCTGACATCACAGCCTCATTGTGACATCACAGACTCACCTTTGACATCATAGCCTCAATGTGACATAACACACTAACCTCTGAAATCATAGCATAAGTGACACTTTGGACATTCTGCCTAACCTCGCTATGGAATCACAGCCTCACCACTGACATCTCAGGCTCACGGTCACATGAGAGCCTCACCATTGACACAATAGCCTTGCTGTGGCACCACAGTCTAACCAGTAACATCCTTTTCTAACTGTGACATTTCAGCATCATTACAGACATCAGACTCACATCTGATATCACAGCGTAACCACTCACCTCACAGAGGCACTGTGATATCACAGCCTCATTGTGATATCACAGCCTCATTGTGATATCATAGCCTCATAGTTACATCACAGCTTCACAGTGATATAGACTCATGGTGGCATTGTAGCCTCATTTCTAACATCACAGCCTCACTGTGACATCACAATCTCCCCTGTGAAATCACAGCCTCCCTGTGGCATAATAAAATAACCTCTGAAATCATAGCATCAGTGACACCCCGAACATCTTGCCTGGCTTGCAATGACACCACAGCATCATCACTGACATCAGACTTATGGTCACATGACAGCACCGACAGTGACACCACAGCCTGGCTGTGGCATCTCAGCCTCACCACTAACATTACAGCCTCTCTGTGCCATCAAAAATTCTCCAGTGACATCACAACATCACTGAGTCATCAGAGTTTTAGTGTGACATCATAGCCACACTGTGTCCTCACAGCCCCTCTGTGACATTACAACCTGACAGTGCCATGACACCCTCACTGTGACATCACAACCTCACTGTGACATCACAGCATCACCACTGAACATCATAGACTCACTTTGACATCAGCCTTGCCACTGATTTCAGTCTCTCTGTGAGTTCACCTCAACCTCAACAGTGACATCACCAACTCCCTGTGACATCATGAGCTCATGTTGTCATCACAGCCACACGTTTACATGAATGCTTCACAGTGACATTACAGCCTTACCAATGACATGGCAGCCTCACATAGACATCATATCCTCATCACTCACACCAACTTTATTCTGATATCACAGTCTAACCACTGAAATCACATCCTCACTGTGATGACATAATCTTGCTCCACTGACATCTCAGCCTCACTGTGGTATCACAGCATCACTGGTGACAACACAGCCTAACTCTGAGGTTATAGCCTCATTGTGACATCCCAGCCTCACTGTTTCATCACAGCCAAACTATGACATCACAACCTCACCTCTGAAATTGTAGCCTCAATGTGATATTACACCCTCATCAATGACATCTTGCCTAGCCTCACTATGGCATCACAGCCTCACCACTGATCTTACAAACTCACTGTGACATCACAGCCTCACTGTGACATCACAAACTCATTGTGATATCAGTCTAGCCACTAACATAATAGGCTCATCGTGACATCACATACATACCTCTGATGTAGCCTCACTGTGATATCACATCCTCATCACTCACATCAGCCTAATTCTGATATCACAGCCTAATCACTGAAATCACATCCTTATTGTTATGTCATAGTCTCACTCCACTGACATCACAGCCTCACTGTGATATCATGGCATCACTGGGGACAACACAGCCTCACGGTGACATCACAGGCTCACCACTGCAATTATTGTCCAACTCTGATATAACAGCCTCAGCTCTAACATTATAGCCTCACTCTTTCATCACAGCCTCACTATGACATTACAGGCTCACCTCTGAAATCATAGCCTCAATGTGACATCACACCCTCATCATTGACATTCTACCTAGCCTCAATATTGCACCACAGCCTCAACACTGACCTCACAGGCTTATTGAAAAATGAAAGCCTCCTTGTGACACTACAATGTCGCTATTGACATCACAACCTCACTGTGCCATTACGCCTTACCCAAGGACTTCACAACCTCACAGAGATATCACAGCCTCATTGTGACATCATAGCCATACCGTGCCATTAAAGCATCACTGTGAAATAAAACTTCACTTCTGACATCATAGCATCATTGTGATATCACAGCCTAAGTTTGACACAACAAACTCACTGTGACATTAGAGCCTCACCAGTGAAAATACAGTCTCAACAATGACATAGTCTCTCTGTGAAAGCACAGTGACATCACATCCTCACTGTGACGTCACAACCTTACCACAGATATCATAGGGTTACAGTGACATGACAGCCTCAGCAGTGATGTCATAGAATTTGACATCATAGCTTTAGACATCGCAGTCTCACTGTGACATCAGAGCTTCCATTGTGAGATCACTAACTCCCTGTGACATCACAGGCTCCTGGTGACAGCACAGCCACATGGTGACATCAAAACCTCACTGTGGTATCACAGCCTCACTGGTGATGTGCCAGGCTCACTGTGACATCATACCCTCATCACTCACATCAGCCACATTCTGACATGGCAGCCTAAACACTGGAATCACATCCTCACTGTGATGTCATAGTCATGCTTCTCTAACATCACAGCCTCACTACTATATCATGGCATCACTGGTGACAACACAGTCTCACAGTGAAATCACAGCCTCATCTCTGATTTTATAACCTCACAATGACAAACAGCCTCACTATGACATCACAGGTTCATCTCTAAAATCATTGCCTGACTGTGACATCACAGCATCAACTCTGACCTTATAGCCTCATTGTTTAATCACAGCCTCACTATGACATCACGGGCTCATCTCTGAAATGATAGCCTCAATGTGACATCACACCCTCATCTCTGACATCCAACCCAGACTCACTCTGGCACCATAGCCTCCCAAATGACCTCACAGGCTCACTGAAACACGACAGCCTCCCTGTGACAGCACAGTGTAACTATTGACATCACAACCTACTGTGACATCATAAGTTCCCCAGTGACACCACAATTTCACAGTTATATCCCAGCCTTATTGTGACATCTCAGCCTCATTACTGGCATCAGCCTCACTTCTGACATCACAGCCTAACCACTGAAATCATGGCCAAACTCTGATATCATAGTGAATCGCCTGCTGACATTACAGCCTCACCATGATATCACAACCTCACGATAACATCACATCCTCACAGTGATATCACACACAACCTCACAGTGACATCACAAACTCATTGTGACATAACAGCCATACGGGACCATCAAAGTATCACTGTGACTTGAAGCTTCACCTCTGACATCAGAGCCTCACTGTGACATTGCAAACTCAGTTTGACATAATAAACCCACTGTGACATTGGACCCTCACCAGTGACAATATAGTCTCAACAATGAGAATTGTTGAATTGTGAATTCTTTCTCTTTTTTAGTTATTATTTATTCAATTGTGCATGTATGCATGTGTGCACGTGTGTATGTATGTGTGTGTATGTATATATGTGTGTGTAGAACCACAGACGAATTAGGGAACAACCATGGACGCCTCCACCTCCTCCTTGTTTACTCTGCCCCGGGATTCACAGGCTCCGCCCTACCAGGACCAGAAATGCAGGCTGCCCCTGCTTTCACCCGGTGTCTATACGTGGGGTCTAGGATCTGAACTCAGGACCTTCTGCCTGCAAGGCAGAGGCTTAACCCCTGAGCCACCTCTCCAGCCCCCATAATTTCATTGTGAAAGCACAGTCACTACTTACATCACAACCTCACAGTGATATCATAACCTCACTATGACATCACAGCCACATCTTGCCAGCACTGTCTCACTGTGACATCATAGGCTCACTACTGATAGGACAGGCTCACCATGACATTACAGATTCACCAGTGAAACTACAGCCTCATGGTGGCATCATTAACTCACTGAGGCACACAGCCTCACCAATTATATCACATCTTCAATGTGACTTCTCAGCCTCATCTCTCACATCAGTCTCACTTCTGCAATCACAGCCTAACCACTGACCTCAGTGGCACTGTGAAAAAACAGCCTCGCTGTGACATCACAGCATTACTGTGACATCACAGCATTACTGTGACATCACAGTCACAATGGGACATCACAGCCTCATTGCTGGTATCCTACCTAGATTTACTAGGACACCACAGCCTCACCACAGTTAGCACAGGCTCACAGTGATGTGACAGCTTCTGCTGTGACATCATACCCTTTGACATCATAAACAGTGACACCACAGCCTCACATGTAATATCACTGCACCACTAACATCAATCTTCCCACAGGTATCACAGCCTCAGAGTGAGGTCACAGCCTCACTGTGACCTCACAGTGACTTCACAGTGATCTCACAGTGACCTCACAATCTAATCTGTTACATCCTAGACTCGCCTGTTACATCATAGCCTCATGGTTAAGTAAGCTTTATCACTGATATCACATCTTCCACAGTGACCTCACAGCCTCACTGTGACATCACAATCTCTCTCTGACATCACAGGATCACAGTGACATCACAGCCTCACCTCTGACATCACAGCTTCATTGTGACAACAAGCCTCACCTCTAAAATAGTAGCATCAGTTACACCATGGACATCCTGACTCACTATGACATCACAGCCTCATCACTGACATCTCAAGCTCACAGTCACATGACATCCTCTACAGTGACACCACAGCCTCGCTGTGGCATCACAGCAACAAGTCTGAATTCATAGCCCCACCGTGACATCACAGACTCACTGTGACATCCTAGCAGAACTGTGACATCATAGCATCACTGTGACATCACAGACTTATGGTGACATCATAGCCACATTGACTTACAGCCTCACCACTGGTATCTTACTTAGCCTAACTATGATACCACATTCTCACCATAGACAACACAGGCTCACAGAGATGTGACAGCCTCAGCAGTGACATCACAGCCTTTGACATCATAAACTGTGACAATACAACCTCACATATTACATCCCTGCCTCACTGCCACATCAATCTTCCCACAGACATCACAGCCTCAAAGTGAGCTCACAGTCTAGTCTGTTATATCATAGTTTCACCTATTACATCATAGCCTCATGGTGAAATTAGCCTTGCCACTGGCATCACATTTTTTAGAGTGACCTCACAGCCTCACTGTGACATCACAACCTCTCATGGTAACATGACAAACCACAGTGACATCCAACCTTCACAGTGACATCACAGCCTCAGTTTCACATCACAGCATCACCAGTGAAAGCACAATCTCACTTGTGAATCAGCATTGCCATGGACATTAATCAGAACACTGACATCACTGCCACACCAGTGACAACACAGCCTTTCATGTTACAGCCTCACCAGTATCACTTTCATGTAGTAAGTTCACCAATGACATCATAGCACCACCAGTGATATCATGGACTCTTTATGATATTGTTCTCACTACTGACATGTCAGCATTATTGTGACATGACACCTTCACCAGTGACATCACAGCTTCATTATGATAGCAACCTCAATACTAACATCAAAGCCTCACTGTGCCATCCAAACCTCTCCCATGACATAAAAAAATCCATGTTTTCAGAGCCTCACTGTGACATCATAGCCACACTGTGTCCTCACAGTCTCACTGTGAAATTACAATCTGAGAGTGGCATCACACCCTCGCTGGGGCATAACAAACTCACTGTGACTTCAGCCTTACAAACTGACATAATAGCCTCATGATGACATCACATACACACCTCTGACATAGCCTTACTGTGACATCACAGCCTTAATGTGACATCACAGCCTCAATGTGACATGACAGCATCACCACTTACATCATCGCCTCACTGTCACATCAGTTTTTCTACTGATTTCACAGTCTCATTGTAACTTCAAAACCTCTACCGTGACATCACTAAATCACTGCAACACCACAGGCTCATGGTGACACACAGCCACACGGTGACATCAAAGCCTCAAGGTGTCATCACAGCTGCACTACTGGTATCCTTCCTAGACATAGAATGACACCACAGCCTCACTATAGATAGCAAAGGCTCACAGTGTCATGGACACCTCAGCAATGACATCAGAGGCTCACCTCTGAAATCATCTCCCAAGAGTGACATCATAGCATCAACTCTGATGTTATAGCCTGTTTCATTTAAGCCTCACTATGACATCACAGCCTCTCCTCTGAAATCATAACCTCAATGTGACATCACACCCTCATCACTGGAATCCTACCTAGCCTCACTATGACACCACAACCTCACACCTTACCTCCCTGGCTCACTGAATGATGTCAGGCTCCCTATGACACAACAGTGTTGCTATTCACATCACAACCTCACTGTGACATCACAACTTTCTAGTAACATCACAACCTCAGAGTGACATCACAGCCTCATTGTGACATTACAGCCATACCATGCCATCTAAGCATCACTATGATATAAAGCTTCAACTCTGACATTATAGCCTTACTGTGACATCTCAGCCTCAGTTT
Organism: Typhlomys cinereus; assembly: GCA_023101885.1. Lineage (NCBI taxonomy): Eukaryota > Metazoa > Chordata > Mammalia > Rodentia > Platacanthomyidae > Typhlomys > Typhlomys cinereus. The sequence continues at coordinate 18,422 of JALPQD010000219.1, forward strand.
GAAACAATAAACTCACTATGTCATTAGAGCCTAACCAGAGACAATACATCCCCACCAAGGAAATAGTCTCCCTGTGAAAGCAGTCACTACTAACATCACAATTTCACAGTGACATCATAGTCACACTGTGGCAGCACAGACTCATTGTAACATCACAGCCTCATAAATGATAGTGATAGGTTCACAGTGACATCACCACCTCTCCTCTGACATCATAGACTCAGTATGACTGCACAGCCTCACCACTGACATCTTAACGTGACTGGGAAATCCAAGTATCATCCCTGATGTCATAGCCTCCCTGAATTCTCACAGAATGAGCCTTGATATCAGAGCCTCACTGTGATATCACAGCCTCACAGTGACCTCACAGCCTACTCCCTGACACCACAGGCTCACCTGATACATCATAGCCTCATTGTTACATCAGTCTTGCCACTGATATCACAGCCTCACTCTGACATCACAGCTTCCAAAGTGCTAACACCTCATGGTGACATGACAGCCCACAGTGACATAAAACCTTCACAGTAACATCAGAGAATCATTGTGACATCACAGCCTCACCAGTGACAGCACAGCCTCATCTGTGACATCAGCATCACTACAGGCATTAGTCAGAACACTGACATCACTGCCATACCAGTGATAACACAGACTTTGGAATCATAGCCTCACCAGGGTCACTGTCATGTAATAGGTTCACTACTGACATCATAGCTTCATGAGAGACCTCATAGACTCACTATGACATCTTTCTCACCACTGACATTCCAGCATTATTGTGACATCACAGCTTCACAAGTGACATCCCAGCCTCACTGTTCCCTCACAGCCTCACTGTAACATTACAACCTGAGAATGACATCACAGCCTCACCGGGACATCACAAACTTACTGTAGCATCAGCCTTGCCACTGACATAGTAACCTTATGGTGACATCACATACACTCCTCTGACATAGCCTCACTGTGACATCACAACCTCAATGTGATTTCACATCATCACCACTGATATCATAGCCTCACTGTGACATCAACGTTGCTACTGACATCACACTCTCACTCTGACCTCAAAGCCTCCACCGAGACATCACCAACTCACTGTGTCATCACAGGCTCACAGTGACACCACACACACGGTGACATCAAACTTCATGGTGGCATCACAGCCTCACCAGTGATATTGAAGCCTCACTGTGACATCATACCCTCAAGGGTTATATCAGGTTCATTCTGATATCACAGCCAAACCACTGAAATCACATCCTCACTGTGAGGACCTAGTTTCACTCCAGTGACATAACAGCCTCACTGTGACATCATAGCCTCATGGAAACAACATAACCTCACTGGCATCACAGCCTCACCAGATATATGACATTTTCAATGAGACATCTCAGCCTCATCTATAACATCAGTCTCATTTCTGAAATCACATCATAACCACTGCCCTGACAGATGCACTGCGACATTACAGCCTCACTGTGGCATCACAGCCTCACCAGTAACATCTGAGTCTCATGTAACATCTCAGCTTCATCACTGATATGAGCCTAATTTCTGACTTCACAGCCTAACTACTGAAATCTCAGCCTTACTGTGATATCATAGTCTATCAACACTGATATCATAGCCTTACTGTGATATCACAAACTCACTGTAACATCACTGCATCATAATGACATCAAAGCCTCACTGTGACATCACAGAAATACTGTGCCATCAAAGCATCACTGTGACATAAAGCTTCACGTCTAACATAATAGCATCACTGTTATATCACAGCCTCAGTTTGACACAACAAACTCACTGTGACATTAGAGCCTCACCAGTGACAATACAGCCTCACCAATGACATAGTTTCCCTATGAAAGCACAGTTGCTGCTGACATCACAACCTCACTGTGACATCACAGCCTCATCATGGATATAACAGAATCACTGTGATATTACAAGCTCAGCGGTAACACCACAGCCTCACGGTAACATAATCTCATAGTGGCATGACAGCCTCACCAGTTATATCACATCTTCAATTGGACATCTCAGCCTCATTTCTTATATCATTCTCACTTCTGAAATCCCAGCCTAACCACTGACCTCACTTCAGACATCACAGCCTAACCACTGACTTCACATCTGCACTTGTGACATCACAGCCTCGCTGTGACATGAAAGCCTCACTGTGATATACTTTATGGTGACAACATAGCTACACTGTGACATCACAGCCACTGGTATCCTACATAGCATTAATATTACACCACATCCTCACCAGAGACAGCACAAGCTCACAATGATGTGGCATCCTCAGCAGTGACATAAGAGCCTTTGACATCATAAACATAGTCTCAAAGTGACATCACAGCTTCACAGTGACATCACAGCCTCACAGTGACATCACAACATCACAGCCTCAGTGTGGCTGGACAGCCTCACCACTGATATCCTAACCTCGCTGTGAAATCAAAGCATCACCCCAGACATTACAGCCTCACTACCATCTCATAGATTGAGCCCTGACATCAGAGCCCTCACTGCAACATCACAGGCTCACCTCTGAAATTATAGTCTCAATGCAACATCACACGGTCATCACTGATATCATACCTAGCCTTACTATGGCACCACAGCCTCACGACTGACCTCACAGGGTCACTGAAACATGACAGCCTCTCAGAGACACCTCAGTGTCGCTACTGACATTACAATCTTACTGTGACATCACAAATTCCCCAGTGGCATGATAACATCACAGTGACATCACAGCCATACTGTTAAATCAAAGCATCACTGTGATATAAAGCTTTACCTCTGACATGAAAGCCTCACTGTGACATCGCAGCCTGTTTGACACAAAAAACCTACTGTGACATTTGACCCTTACCAGTGACAATATGGCCTCAACAATGACATAGTCTCATTGTGAAAGCACAGTCACTACTTATATCACAACTTCATAGTGATATCATAATCTCACTGTGACATCACAGCCACACTGTGCCAAAACAGCCTCACTGTGACCTCTCAGCCTCACCACTGATAGGATAGGCTCAACATGCTATTAAAGCCTCACCAGTGACACTACAGCCTCATGGTGACATCATTACCTTACTGTAGAATCATATTCTCACCACTAATATCACATGGCAAGGCAGCATCTCAGCCTCTTCTCTCATATCAGTCTCACAACCTCATCTGTGACATCAGCATCACCACTGACATTAGTCAGAACACTGACATCATTTCCACACCAGTGACAACGTAGCCTTTGTCATCACAGCCTCACCAATGTCACAGTCACATAACAGGTTCACCACTGACATCATAGTCTCACCAGTGACGTCATAGACTATGACATCTTTCTCACCACTGACATTCCAGCATTATTGTGACATCACACATTCACGAATGACATCACAACATCACTGTGTCAACAGAGCTTCACTGTGATATCATACCTACACTGTGTGCTCACACCCTTACTCTGATATTTCAATCTGACAGTGACATCACAGCCTCAACTGTGACATCGCAAACTCTCTGTGACATCAGCCTTGCCACTGAGATATAGCCTCATGGTGACATCACATTCACACATCTGACATAGCCTCACTGTGATATCACAGCATCAATGTGACATCAGAGCATTACCACTGACATCATAAACTCACTGTGACCTAGCCTTGCCATTGACATCAGAGTCACACTTTGACCTCACAACCTGCACTGTGACATCACAAACTCCTTGTGACACAATAGGCTCACGGAGTCACCACAGCCACACAGTGACATCAAAACCTCACAGTGGCATCACAGCCTCACAGTAACCTCACAACCTTCACACAACAAAAAAGATCTAAGAACATACCCCTCAAATTCCAGAAGGAGTAATCCTCTGCTAGAGGCAAAACTAAATTACAAAAGGAGAGCCCCTAGGACCTAGCAATTGCCCATTTAGATGTTAATGTCACTCCCTAGCCAGTAGGCTTTAGGCCAGAACCATACAATAAAACACTAAGGCAGGTGGTAATACTAAGGCCTGATTATCCCCATATTTTCCTTATTTCTCTTATTTATGTCAAATAATATTATGTCCTTTATCCAGAAATTGTTTCCTTGAACAAATACTCTGTCATGCTGGACCTTGTCAAAACAGCATTGTTGGATCAGAACATGGCACTAACCTCTGAAATCATAGCATCAGTGACACCATGGACATCCTACTTAGACTCGCTATGACACCACAACAGTGACACCACAGCCACGCTGTGGCATCAGAGCCTCACCAGTAACATCCCAGCTACACTATGACATCTCAGCCTCATTGCTGACATCAGCCTCATTTCTGACTTCTCAGCCTAACCATTGAAATCTCAACCAAACTGAGATGTCATAGTCTATCACCACTGATATCACAGCCTCACTGTGATATCACAACCTCATAGTAACATCACAGCCTCACAGTTACATCACAGCCACTCCTCTGACATCGCTGCATCAGTGTTACTGCACAGCCACACCACTGACATCCTAACCTCACTGTGAAATCCAAATATCACCCTGATGTCAAAGCCTCAATGACATCTCATAGAATCAGACCTGACATCAGAGCTTTACTGTGACATCACACCCTCAGAGTGACTTACAACCTGCCCACTGACACCACAGGCTCACCTGTTACATCATACCCTCATTGTGATATCAGTCTTGCCACTGACATCACAGCCTCACTGTGATATTGCAACTTCCAGAGAGATATCACCTCACTTTCAGACATGACAGCCCACAGTGATATACAACCTTTACAGGGACATCACAGACTCAGTGTGACATCATGGACTCACCAGTCACAGCACAGCCTCACCTGTGATATCATCATTGCCATTGATATTAGTCAGAACACTGGCATCACTGCCACACCAGTGAGAACACAGGCTTTGACATCACAGCTCATCAGTCTCACTGACACCTAATAGGTATGCCACTGATATCATAGCTTCACCAGTGACATCATAGATCAATATGCCATCTTTTTCACCAGTGACATTCCAGCTTAATTGTGACATCGCACCTTCACCAGTGACATCACAGCCTCAACTGTGACATCAGCATTACCACTGACATTAGTCACAGCACTGACATCACTGCCACACCTGTGACAACACAGCCTTTGACATCACAGCCTTACCAGTATCACTGTCATATAATAGTTTCACCACTATCATTATAGCCTCACCAGTGACATCATAGACTCATTATGGCATCTTTTTCACCGCTGACATTCCAGCTTTATTGAGACATCACAACTTGACCAGTGACATCACAGCCTCATTGTGACATCAGCCTTTCCACTAACATCACAGTCTCACTGTGCCATCCAAACCTTTCCAGCAACATCCCATCACTGTGTCATCAGAGTCTCAATGTGACATAGATAGTGTGTCCTCACAGCCTCACTGTGACATTACAACCTGACAGTGCCATCACACCCTCAGTGTGATATCACAAACTCGCTATGACATCAGCCTTCCCACTGACATAACAGCCTCATTGTGACAACACATACACACCTCTGACATAGCCACACTGTGAAATCCCAGCCTCAATGTGAAATCCCAGCATCACCACTGACATCTTTCCTGGCCTCACGATGGCACCACATCCTCACCACTTATCTCACTGGCTCACTGAAACGTGACAGCCTCCCTGTGACAACACAGTATCGCTATTGACATCACAACATCACGATTACATCAAAACTTCCACAGTGACATCAAAACCTCACAGAGAAAACAGCATCATTGAGACATCGCAGCCATTCTGTGCCATCAGTGTCACTGTGACATAGAACTTCACCAATAATATCATAGCCTCACTGTGACATCACAGCCTCAGTTGGAAACAATAAACTCCTGTGATATTAGAGTCTCACCAATGACATAGTCTCTCTATGAAAGCACATTCACTACTGACATCACAATTTCACAATGACATCACAACCTCACTGTGACATTACAGCCATCAGTACCAGCACAGCCTTGCTGTAACATCACAACCTCACCACTGATATTATGGTCTCACAGTGACATCACAGCCACACTTCTGACATCACAGACTCACTGAGATATAACAACCTAAACTCTGAAATCACAGAATCAGTGACACCAAGCATATCCTGCCTAGTCTTGTTATGACACCACAGACTCATCACTGACATCTCAAGCTCACAGTCACATGACAGCCTCAACTATGATACCACCGCTTTGCTGTGGCAACACAGCCTCACCAGTAACATGCCAGCCTCACTGTGACATCTTAGCTTCATCACTGACATCGGCCTCACTTCTGACATCATGGCCTAACCACTGAAATCTCAACAGAACTGTGATGCCAGTCTATCACTACTGATATCACAGCCTCACTGTGATATCACAACTTCACTGTAACTTCACACATTACAGTGACATCACAGCTCTCCTCTGACATCAGCCTCAGTGTGAGTGCACAGCTTCACCACTGATGTCCTAATCTCACTGTGAAGTCCAAGCATCACCCTTGACATCACAGCCTCACTGACATCTGATAGAATCAGCCCTGACATCAGAGCCTCACTGCAACATCACAACCTCACAGTGATCTCACAACATACCAACTGACACCAAAGGATTACCTGTTATGTCATAGCCTCATTGTGACATCAGTCTTGCCACTGACATCACAGACTCACTGAGACATCACAACTTCCAGAGTGATATCATCTCATGGTGACATCACAGCCCACAGTGACAAACCACCTTCACAATGATATCATAGCTTTACTGTGACATCACGGCCTCACCAATGACAGCACAGCCTCACCCATGACATCAGTGACTACAGTAACATTAGTCAGAATACTGACATCCCTGCCACACTAGTGAGGATACAGCCTTTGAGGTCACAGCCTCACTAGTGTCACTGTCACATAATAGGCTCACCACTGACATCATAGCCTCACCAGAGACATCATATACTCACTATGACACCTTTTACACCACTGACATTCCAGCCATACTGTGACATCATACATTCACCAGTAACATCACAGCCTCATTGTGATATCAACATCACCACTAACATCACAGCCTCTGTGCCATCCAAACCTCTACAGTGACAATACAAAATCACTGTTATCAGAGCCTCACTGTGACATAGCCATACTGTGTCCTCACATCCTCATTGTGACATTACAACCCGTGCCTGGCATCACAACCTCATTGTAACATCACAAACTCTCTTTGACAACAGCCTTGCCACTGACATAATAGCCTCATGATGAAATCGCATACACACCTCTGACTTAGCCTCACTGAGAAATATAGCCTCAATGTGACATCACATCACCATTGACATGATATCCTCACTATTACATCAGCCTTGTCACAGATATTACAGTCTCACTGAGACCTCACAGCCTCCACCGTGACATCACCAACTCACTGTGACAACACTGGCTCATGCAGACACCACAGACACACAGTAACATCAAAGCTTCACGGTGGTATCACAGACTCAGAGTGACCTCAAAGTACACCAACTGACATCACAGGCCCACATGTTACATCATAGCCTCATTGTGGCATTAGTCTTACCACTGACTTCACATCTCAGTCTCATCTCTCACATCAGTCCAACTTCTGAAAACACAGTCTAACCACTGAACTCAGAGCTGTACTGTGACATTATAGTCTCAATGTGACATCACCTTTTCACTGTGACATCACAGTCTCACTACTGGTATCCTACCTAACCTTACCATGACAGCATAGCTTCTCCACAGATAGCAAATGTTATTTGTGTTGTGACAGCATCAGCAGTGACATCATAGCCTTCAACATCATAAATAGTGACACCACAGCCTCGCATGTTACATCACTGCCTCACTGTGAAATCAATCTTCCTACAGATATCGCAGCCTCACAGTGACCTCAAAGCTTCTCTATGACCTCATAGTCTGTTATATCATAGACTCACCTGTTACATCATAGCCTCATGGTGAAATCACCCTTGCCACTGAAATCACATCTTCCACAGTGATCTCACAGCCTCACTGTGATATCACAGCCTTATAGTGACATGACAGCTTTACATTGATTTCACAGCCTCACTGTAGCATTATAGCCTCAGTTCTGACATCATAGCCTCACTGTGACATCACAGCCTCACCAGTGACATGAAAGCCTCACTATGGCATAACAGGCTGACCTCTGAAATCATAGCATCAGTGACACCACAGACATCTTGCCTACCTTTGCTACAACACCACAGCCTCATCACTGACATCTCAGGTTCACAGTCACATGACAGGCTCAACAGTGACACCACAGCCTTGCAGTGGCATCACAGCCTCACCAGTAACAACACAGCCTCACTATGACATCTCATCCTCATCACTCACATCAGCCTCACATCTGATATCTCAAGCTAACCATTGAAATCTCAGCCATGATGTCAGAGTGTATTACCACTGATATCACAGCCTCACTGTCATACCACAACCTCACGGTCACATCACAGCCTCAAAGTGACCATCACAGCCTCTCCTCTGACATCACAGCCTCTCCTCTGACATCACAGCCTCAGTGTTACTGCACAGCCTCACCACTGACGTCCTAACCACACTGTGAAATGCAAGCATCACCCCGGACCTCACAACCTCTCTGACATCTGATAGAATCACCCCTGACATCAGAGCCTCACTGTGACATCACAAACTCTGTGACATGAGCTTTGCAACTGACGTAACAGGCTCATGGTGACATCAGATACACAACTCCGACATGACCAACTCCCTATGAAATCACAGGCTCACAGTGACAGCACAGCCACACAGTGACATCCTACCCTCATCACTCACATCACATTCATTTTTTTATTTTTTTATGCAATTGTGCATGTGCGTGTGTGTGCATATGTGTGTGTGTGTGTGTGTGTGTGTGTGTGTGTGTGTGTGTGTGTGTGTAGAACCAGGGGCAAATCGGTAACCACCATGGATAACCTCCATCTCCTCCTTGTTTACTCTGCCGCAGGATTCACAGGCCCAGCCCTACCAGGACCAGAAATGCAGGCCGCTCCGCTTTGGCCTAGCGTCTATACATGGGGTCTAGGATCTGAACTCAGGACCTTCTGCCTGCAATGGAGAGGCTTAATCCCTGAGCCACCTCTCCAGCCCCCCTCTTTTTTTTTTAAGTTTTTTTTTAAATTATTTATTCAATGATGTGTGTGTGTATGAATGTGTGTGTGTGTAGAACCATGGGCAAATTTGGGAACCACCATGGGCCACCTCCACCTCTTTTACTGTGCCCCGGGATTCACAGACTCCACCCTACCAGGACCAGAAACGCAGGCTGCCCCTGCTTCCACCCGGCATCTATATGTAGGGTCTAGGGTCCTAACTCAGGACCTTCTGCCTGCAAGGCAGAGGCTTAACCCTTGAGCCACCTCTCCAGCTCCCACATCCATTCTTATATTACAGCCTAACCACTGAAATCCTACCTAGCCTCACTATGGCACCACAGCGTCACCACTAATCTCACTGGCTCACTGAAAAATGACAGCCTCCCTGTGACACCACAGTGTCACTATTGACATCACAACCTCACTGTTACAGCTTCCCCAGTGACATCACAGCTTCATCACTGATATCATACCTAGACATACTAAGACACTACAGCTTCACCACAAATAGCACAGGCTCCCAGTGATGTGACAGCCTCAGAAGTGACAGCCTTTGACATCATAAACGGTGACACCATAGCCTTCCATGTTTCATCACTGCCTCATTGTGATATCAATCTTCCCACAGACATCATATCCTCACAGTGACTTTACAGCCTCACTGTGACCTCTCAGCCTAACCTATTACATCATAGAATAATCTGTTCCATCATAGTCTCATGGTTTTATCAGCCTTTCCACTGACATCACATCTAACACAGTGACCTCATAGCCTCACTGTGACTTCAAAACTTCTCTGTGATGTCACATCCCCATAGTAACATCACAGCTTCACAGTGATGAGCTTTGCAACTGACATAACAGGCTCATGGTGACATCAGATACACAACTCTGACATGACCAACTCCCTATGAAATCACAGGCTCACAGTGACAGCACAGCCTTACTGTGGCATTAGAGCCTCATTGTGACATCACAGTCTCACTGTCACATTACAAGCTAACCTCAAAATCATAGCATCAGTGAAACCACGTACATCCTGTATAGCCTCACTATGACACCACAGGCTCATCACAGATATCTCAGGATCACAGTTACATGACAGCCTCAACAGTAATACTGCATCCTTGCTGTGACATTACAGCCTCAACATTAACATCCCAGCCTCATGGTGACATCTCAGCCTCATCACAACATCAGCATCCCTTCTGACATCACAGCCTTACCACTGAAATCTCAGCTGAACTGTGCTGTCATAGTCTATCACCACTGATATCACAGCCTCACTGTGATACAACAACCTCACGGTAACATCACCAACTCATAGTGACATCACAGCCTCTCCTCTGACTTTACTGCCTCATTGTGAGTTCACGGTTTCCAGAGTGATATCACCATACAGTGACATGACAGCTCACAGTGATATACAAAACTCATAGTGACATCATAGCCTCACAGTGACATCACAGCATCAACAATGATAGCACACACTTGCCTGTGACATCAGCATCCATACTGGCATAAGTCAGAACACTAATATTACTGCCACACCAGTGACAACACAGCCTTTGACATCACAGCCTCACCAGTGTGACTGTCTCGTAATATGTTCACCACTGACATCCTAGCCTCACAAGTAACATCATAGACTCATTAAGACATTTTTCTCACCACAGACATTCCAGCCTTCTTGCAGCATCACAATTTCACCAGTGACATCACAGCCTCATTGTGACATCAGTCTCACCACTAACATCACAGCCTCACTGTGGCATCCAAACCTCTCTAGTGTTAACACAACATCATTGTGTCATCAGTGCCTCACTCTGATATCATAGCCACACTGTATCCTCCCAGCCTCACTGTGACATGATAACCTAACAGTGACATCACAGCCTCACTGTGACATCATAAACTCACCTTGACATCAGCCTTGCCTCTGACATAATAGCCTCATAGTGACTTCCCATACACACCAATGACATAACCTCACTGTGACATCGTAGCTTCCTTGTGACATTGCAGCATCACCACTGACATGATAACCTCACTGTGGCATCATCCTTGCCCATGACATCACAGTGTCACTGTGACCTCACTGCCTCCACCATATCACCAGCTCCCTGCAACTTCATGGGCACTCAGTGACAGTACAGCCACACAGTGACATCAAAGCATTACAGTGGCATAACAGTCTCATCAGTGGCATGCCAGTCTCACTGTTTCATCCAATCATCACCCCTGATGTCACAGCCTCACTCACATCTCACAGAATCAACCCTGACATCAGGGCCTCAATTCGACATCACAGACTCACAGTGACCTCACAAACTGCCCATTGACACCACTGGCTGACCTGATACATCATAGCCTCATTGTGATATCAATCTTGCCATTGACATCACAGCCTCACTATGACATCAGAGCTTCCAGAGTGATAAGAACTCAGAGTGATATGACAGCCTACAGTGACATACAACCATCTCAGTGACATCACAGCCTCAGAGTGACATCACAGCCTTACCAGTGAAAGCACAGCCTCACCAGTGACATCAGAATCCCCACTGGCATTAGTTAGAACACTGACATCCCTGACACACCAGTGACAACACAAATTTTGAGATCACAATCTCACAAGTGACCTCACAGGCAGACTTAAACATGACAGCACCCTATGATACCAAAGTATCACTATGCTTATCACAACCTCACTGTAACATCACAAGTTCCCCAGTGACATCACAACCTCACAGTAACATCACAGCCATACTGTGCCATCAAAGCATCACTGTGACATCACTGCCACACTGTGATATCACAGCCTCATGAGGACATCACAGTCACACTGTGACATTACAGCCTCACCACTGACATCATAGACTCATTGTGACATCATAGCCTCATTACTCACATCTGCCTCATTCTGATATTACAGCCAAAACCCCTGAAATCACAGCAGCACTGTAACATTACAGCCTCACTGTGATAACACAGCCTCACTGTGACATCAAAGCCACACTGTGACACTGCAGCCTGACCACTGGTATACTACCTAGCCTTACTAGGACACCACAGCCTCACCACAAATAGCACAGGCTAACAATGATGTGACATCATAGCCTTCGACATCATAAACAGTAACACCTTAGCCTCACATGGTACATCACTGCCTCATTGTGACATCAATTTTCCCACAGATATCACAGCCTCACAGTGACCTCACAGCCTAACTGTGACCTGACAGTCTAATCTGTTACATCATAGATTCACCTGTTACATCATAGCCGTTGCTGAATTCCCACTGGACCAGCTGGGGAAAAGAGGGGAAGCAGTTGGGACCTCATGGGCTTGAGGAAAATGGGCAAGCCAGGGATGGGGTCACCAGCCAGCCCCCAGGAGTCAGGCGAGATGCAGCAAGCACAGGATGAATTGACTGTAGACTCAGCTTTATTCAGGAAGTATTTGGGATCCCACGCTATAAATAGCATTGGCGTCCAATCATGTGTGGCCACCTCTCTGCTCAGGGGCAGGGGGAGAGCATCCACCAATCATTTAGCTGTTTACTAGGTGTCCAGGTTAGATGGCCACTTCCCATTGGTTGTTCATCCCTCCTTCCCACTGGTTCTCCACCCTCCACCTGTATGGTTCCTCTATTGGGACATGTCTGGAGCATGCCTGAAATTGTTCAGGCTTGTCTGTAGCCAGACCTCCTGGATTTGAGAGCCCAGGATAGGGCCTCCCTGAATTGATAGTGCCACATTTTCTCCCTTTTATTTATTTATATATTTTTAGTGGGGACCATGATAGCTGGGGCAACCCCAAACCTCTTCAGCTGCAGGGAAGTGACTTTGCCTGTCTTAGGTTGGATACCACCCTTGTGTGGAGCTTTACCCATCATTGACTACCAGTCATGAGACCATCGCAGAGAAGGAATCATAGTCCCAAAGGGGAACTCAAGTATGGCAGAGAAAAGGAGGTTTTTGTCAGGGCATGAGCAGGTGGATGGGATGTAGGTGGCATAGGCATAGAAATGATCCAGAAGAGCTGGTGAGACACAAATCAAAACCTAACAATTGTAAATTAGTAAGGCATAACTCTAATGGAGGACACCCAGGCCTCCCATAGGCCTTTGGTGATTTTAGGAATGTCCGAGGCCTGAATGGATGCCCTCAGGACCTGAAAGCAAACTTTGTTATTTTGGGAATATACAAAAAAAAAAAAAACTTGTAAGAAAACTTGTATGAAAGAAAACTTACAATCTATTAGAACAACATAAAACATAAATAGTTAAGGTCTTAGATTTCATCAAAATTATTTGTTATTTTTAAATATGCAAACATGTCTTTAAAAATGGCATGCCAAATTTTAATATTCAAATGAAAGGAAAATTGAAGTGGCCGCAGATTTGTTTTTTTACATTGAAAGACAAGACACACACATGTAAACACAGAACATACAAACATACAAGCACAAGAAACACAAGAATTCAGATATCCTGTTCCATAATTGTTTCATAAGAGGGAAACCAGTATCATCTGAAGCAGAAAATAGAGCTAGAGAAAAAGGGAGAGTCAAGAGCTACAGAAAGAAGAGGAGGGAAGGGGACTAGGTCCCAGGGGTCATCAGCGGTGATTATTGCTGCCAGGGGAGGCAGGAGAGCTACACTCATCCAGGCTGATGCTCATCTTTTTCCAAGTCATTTCTGATAACAGATGCATCAGTTGCAGGGCAGACAATATGAGAGGGTACCCAAATAGGATTCGAGGTGGGATCTGGAAGAACAAAAGCATATCCTTGGCCTTGTGTTAATAGAGGGTGGGGTCCCTTACACGTACCTGTTAGGGGATCCTTCCAATGGACAAGAGGCAAGAGTTTCACAGTGGGTTGAGATTTCTAATATTTGTAAGCAAGAGATAAACCATGGCTATCAAAGTGAAAAATTAAGGGTGAAAAGGAACTTGGTGAGCCATAGGTGAGAGTCTAGGGGAGGGATGTTAGTCCTTTGTAAATAGTCCTTTAAGGTACTGTTCATATGTTTAATTATGCCTTGTTCCTAAGGGTTATAAGGAATGCCAATAACATGTTTTATACCCTAAGACGAGAGAAAGGAACGAAATTGAGTAGACATGTAAGCAGGGCAATTGTCTGTTTTTATGGTCCAAGGCACTCCCATAATGCATAGTCATTTTTACAGCCTTTATGGCATGGATAGCCTTTTCTCCTGTTAAAGCAGTGACATAAATAAATTTGGAATACGTATCTCTGATGACAGGTATATATTTGAGTGTTCCAAATGAAGGAAAGTTGGTCATGCCCATTTGCCATAAAGAATTAGGTGAAAGTCCCCTAGGGTTAACTCCCTGAGGTAGTAAGGGACTCAAAGATGTAAAAGGGGCACAAGCAGCAAAGGTTCTGCACAAGTGTTTGCACTGAGTAAAAGTTAGTTAAGGATATAGTTTGTGGATGTTGGAAGGGGACATGGAGGCTAGCTTGTTCCAATAATGGAACAGAGATCACCATGATGTTTGTCTACCTCATCATTGCCTTTCACTCTGAACCCTGGTAATCTTGAATGAGATATGTGCTCAATAAAAAAGGGATGTTGTCTATTTCGAGGAGTGTTTTAAGCGTCTGTAATGCAATATCAACAGAGGATGATGAGTCCCTAAAAATGGAGAAGGAAATAAACTTAGTAGACTGTACCACATACCAACTGTCAGAGAAAATGTTAGTGGGCCCAGTTTGGGTTTCCTCTAAGGCTTAGATAATGGCATAGAGTTCACCAATTTGGACAGATCCTTTATTGGGCCATAAAAAATTTTCGTCCAGTTTTTTAGGGACTTTGATTATCACCCCTATTTGGTGGGTGTTGGCATCAGTAAAGTCACATGGAACACCAGGGATGGGTGAGGAAGAGGGGAAGGCATGAGAATGGGACTGTATCATGAGGTATTGTAAGCTCTAAAAGAGCTTATCAGGAGGAAGGTGATTATCTAAGTCACCTGTAAAGCTTGCGTGTATAGCTTGAAAAAGAAAATTATCTCTCATTTAAAATTGAATTTCTGAAAGGGAAATAGGTAAGATCATTTTATCAGGCTCCCTGTTGAAAATTGTGTTACAATATGCGCTCACCTTATGTGCCACAAGGAGGACAGCTTCAAGTCTGGGAGTTATTTTATGAAAGATTGACCATGAGGAATGGATCTAAAAAAGGGGTCCTTGTTTTGGCCAGATGTGGCCTAATGGGGCCTCCCTCATAGAGAGGACAATTCCCCATAAGAGTTCCTGGGTGTTTATCTTATGGATGTTCAGAGTGTCTAAAGAGAGTGATATAGAATAAAGAGCCTTTGTAGCATCAGGGGGCAAAGTAATGCTTTTGTGGGAATGATTTGAAAGTCTTAACAGATTAAAGAGGGGTAGTAAATCCTCGGTGGAAAGAGATAGGAAGGGTTTAAGCCAATTGATCTGACTGCATAGTTTTTGTAGCTTAAGAAGTGTTCCTTTTTATTAGTAACTGTGGGGACAAGGGCCTAATGTTTGAGGTAACATAGAAATCCATAGGGAAGGACCAGTTGTACTTTATCATTAGCAATGTAAAGGCCAATGTTGTTAAGAGTCTATAGGAATTCTGAAAGAAGGGATGTCAATTTTTTTTTATTTGTGGGCCACAATAAATCATCCATATAATGGATAAGCAAGCATTGAGTCATAATATATTGTGCCGCTGTAGCAACATAATGTTGACATACTGTTATCGTGTTTTTCATTCCATGGGGTAGAACTTTCCAATAAAATCTCCTTGTAAGAGTTTAATAATTGTGCTCCCATACAATGAAGACGAAAATCTGCCTGTCATCCTCATGTAAGGGAAATGAGAAAAAACAGTCCTCGATTTCTATAATAGTTAGATAATAATTCAAAGGAATAGAGTTGGGATATGGGATGCTAGCCTGGAGTGGGCCCATTTTTATCATGTGTTAATTAACCTGGCACAGATCTTCTAACAGGCATTATTTCCCTGACTTTTTTCTAATAACAAAGATAGGGATGTTATGAGGGCTTAAGGAGAGTTCAATGTGTCCAGCCTTAATTGTTCTGTCACTAAAGACTTAAGAGCAGAAAGTTTTGGTTCTAATATTGGCCACTGCTCCACCCATATGGGACCCATATGAGTCCATTTCAGTTTAATGGGCTCTGGTGTTCCTAGCGCAGGAGCAGCGGCCTTTAGAATTGGGGGTGCTGCGTATCCTTTGCTGGGGATATATCATTCCATCTGCCAGATAAACTGATGGCATCCTTTTCTAAGATGTCATTGTAAAAGGCTTGGTCATCTGTTGTCAATATGACACCCATGGAAGTCATCAAAACTCTGCCCCACAGAGTGGTAGTGACATCTGCTACTAGTGGTTTAATATGGCCTATATTGCCATCATGGTCTTTCCAGGTTACATTGTTTGTAACTTTTTTGGTCAGTTGGTTTCCTCCTACCCTTTTTACAGGGGGGCCCTTGATTGTATTCCCAATACAACATTCGTCTAGTATCATCCTCTGTGATTATGATGACATCAGCTCCTGTATCTAATATGCATTTGATTGGTATCCTGTCCAGGGATACTATCATTTGAGGTACATGGTCATACACAGGGAGTGTCCATTGGATGCTAGGTGAACCTCTTTTTAGCGGGGCTGAGGGTTGACCCTCCTTGAGTTTAAAGGAGCCTTTTTATAGCTGGACCTATGATCTTCAGCCCAGTGTGAACTTTTCCTACAGTTGGGGCATGTTGTTCTCGGCTTAATCATGAGCGTAGAGCATGAGCTTTTAAAGTGTCCAGGCTCTACATAGCCCCAACATGGGGGGGATCATTTGTCTGTCTCTGAATGGCCATAGAAGTAGCCAAAACCTCAAGTGGGGGGGCTATGAATATGTTCATTATGGAAAGGAGCAATCATATTATGGGTAGGTGTATTTGCTCCTTCCCAGATCAAATCTTTAATCAATGCATCTCTTGCTGGTCCATCTGGGGCGCATCTCTCCACCGCTTCAGTCACATGTGTTAAAAAGTCAGCAAATCTTTCATCATGTCCTTGGATAAGGTTGTGAAAAATGGACTCTGGTCTTTGAGGCCTGCAAGTCTTTAGCCTTTCTAAGGCCATTTGTCTAATGGTAGATTGTGAAACAGGATCACTATATTGATCTCTACCTGTAAACATATCTATTGTAATTTGTATGTCATATTGTAGATTAGTATGGGCTTGGTTTCAGCCGTGTCATCATAGGCTGCTCTCCATTGTAGAAAGCCCGAGGGGGAGAGAACGGCCCTGAGGAGAGAATACCAACTATAATGGGCCTGTAATTGGAGAGCCCATTGTAAAAAGACTTGTTCAAAATAAAGGGAGTCAACCCCACTTTCCTTTACAGCTTTTCTAATTAGCGCCAGGTCCCCTAAGGGTGTAGAAACCCATGACCTCATTTGAACATTAGGTTCCTCATTTATAGGGAAGGGAGCCATAGGGTTATGGGCATGCCTGTATGTGGATTGCTCTAAAGCATCCCCGGATGCCCTTGGCATAGTATAATTACCAGTGAAGGAGGATCTCAGACCAAGTGGAGGGTCTTATATAAGGTGTGTCTGGGAAAGGAAACTAAGGTCCTGCCATGGGTATGTATGAAGGGGAGGTTGGCAGGGTCCTTTCTGACAGATGGGATGGAGTTGCCCCGGCACAGACCTGTGAGCCCTCTACAGAGCCCTCAACCGGGGAAGGGAAGGGAAGGGATCCAGAGGAAGAACAAAGGACTAAATTTGGATTCTCTCCACAAGTTATATTGTAGCAATTAATCACTTCCTCAGTGGAGGATCCTTTAAGGCTTACTTCATTGCCTAGGAAGAAGGGAACAAAGAAGGCTGGAAGGATATGGCCTTCCTGGACTTCCCTCTTATGGGCCAGGAAAAGCACTCCCACCCAAATCTGTGGGTCCCAGACATTTTCTGGGGAAATCCAAGGAGCTAAGATTAAGGTTTCCTCCCAAAAATCTTCTAAGTCGTTCAACCTCACTTTGATCCTATGTAAGTATAGTAGGGCCTTAAGGGAAGTCAGCTGGTGTACCTTTTGATGGGATGGCAAATTACTCATTATGGAGAGGAAAGGCTCCTTAACTAGGAGGTGAGTGCACATGGCAAAAAAAGCACAGAAAATAAAAAGCAATGACTAGAACTAACATCAAATTGAAAACAACTCTTAAAAGGGTAACTAACGTCCAAGGAGAGACCTATGCAAGACATACGCAGAGGTGCTTTGTATCTAAGTGTCCTGTGCTTAGTGAGAGAATTCAGGGGTTCATTACTCTATTGGTCCATATGCCACTAGTCAGGCCGATTTAATATAATTGAATTGTAAAAGGACTTGTAAAAAATAAGGGGAGTCAACCCCACCATCCTTTAGAGCTTCTGAGGGAGCTCTTTGATTGTGGGGAAATCAAACAAGTGACTGGGTTCCTAATCTTAAGAGCACAACAATGAACAAACAGGGAAAGAGGAAGAGGAGGGGAACACCTGCTTACCTTCAGGCACAGCAACACAAAACCAAAGGGGTCACTCACTGAACTTTCCTGGAGTGGGTATCTGTCTACAGTGAAGGAAGCACCCCCCCATATTGGAGTGCCAGAGGTTGCCGAATTCCTGCCGGGCCAGCTGGGGAAAGGAGGGGAAACAACAGGGGCCTGTGTGCTCGAGGCAAATGGGTGAGCTGTGGATGGGATCACCACCCAGACCCCGGGAGTCAGGTGAGAAGCAACAGGCAGAGGACAAGTTGACTGCAGACTCAGCTTTATTCAGGAAGTGTTTGGGCTTACATAGGGTCGGGGTCCAATCAGGGGTGGACATCTCTCCGCTCAGGGGAAGGGGGAGAGCAGCCATCAATCATTTAGCTGTTTACTAGATGTCCAGGTTAGATGGCTGTTTCCCATTGGTTATTCATCCCTCCTTCCCATTGGTTGTCCATCCCTCTGCGTGTATGTTTCTTCTATTGGGACCTGTCTGGGGCATGTCTGAAATTGTTTTGTTTTATTTCCACTCATACAAATTTAACAGGTACACTGGTCCCCTCCCTCTACCTCCCATCGCCCTGTGCCCCCTCCCCTCCTCCGTCACATGTCTGAAATTGTTGAGGCTTGTCTCAGCCAGACATCCTGGATTTGAGAGCCCAGGCTAGGGCCTCCCTGAATTGATAGTGCCACAATAGCGTCATGGTAAAATCAGCTTTGCCACTGACATCATATCTTCCACAAGGACCTCACAGTCTCACTCTGACATCAAAACCTCTTTGTGATATCATGGCATCACAGTGACATCACAGCTTCACAAGTATATCACAGCCTCATTGTGGCATTATAACCTTATTTCTGATATCATAGCTTCACTGTGATATCAGAGACTCACCTATGATATCACAGCCTCACAGTAACATAACAGGCTAACCTCTGAAATCATAGCATCAGTGACACTATGGACATCAGTCTAACCACTGACACAACAGCCTCACTGTGACATCAAACCTCACCAATGACAACAAAGCCTCACCTGTGACATCAGCCTCACCACTGACATTAGTCAGAACACTGACATCACTGCCACACCAGTGACAACACAGGCATTCACATCACAACCTTACTGGTGTCACTGTCACATAATAGGTTCAGAACTGATATAGCCTCACCAGTGACATCTATCTCACCACTGACATTCCAGCCTTATTGTGACATCACACATTCAAGAGTGGCATCACAGCCTCATTATGACATCAGGCTTACCACTAACATAATAGCCTCACTGTGCCATCAGAGCCTCACTGTGACATCATAGCCACTGTGCCCTCACAGACCCTCACACACCTCCTGCATAGCTTCACTGTGATATCACATCCTCAGTGCGACATGACAGCATCACCACTGACATCATAGCCTCCCTGTGACATCACAGCCTCAGTTTGACACAATAATCTCACTGTGACATTAGAGTCTCACCAGGGTCAATGCTGCCTTTCCAATGACTTAGTATCCCTTAGAAAGCACAGTCACTACTGACATCACAGCCACACTGTACCAGCACAGCCTCACTGTGACATGACAGCCTCAGCAATGACAGGACAGGTTCACCGTGATATTACAGCCACACCAGGGACACAACAGCCTTATGGTGACATCATAACCTCACTGTGGCATCACAGTCTCACCAGTTATATCACATCATCAGTGTGACAACTCAGCCTCATCACTCACATCATTCTCCCTTCTGAAATCAGTCTAACCACAGACCTCACAGCTTCACTGTGATATCACAGCCTCACTGTGACATCAGAGCATCACTGCAACATCACAGCATCACAGTGATCTTACTGCCTGCCCACTGAAACCACAGGCTCACTTCTACAACATAGCCTCATTGTGTCATCAGTCTTGCTACTGACATCACAGCCTCACTTAGACATCACAGCTTCTAAAGTGGTATCACCTCATGGTGACATGACAACCCACAGTGACATAAAACCTTCACAGTGACTTCACAGCTTCATTATGACATCATGGCCTCTCCAGTGACAGCACAGCTTTTGACATCAAAGCCTCAGCAGTATCACAATCACGTAATAGATTCACCACTGACATCACAACCTCATTAGTGACATCATAGACACACTATTACATCTTTCTCACACTGACATTCCAGCCTTATTGTGACATCAGATTCACCACTAATATCTCAGACTTACTGTGCTATAAAATCCTCTTCAGTGTTATTACAAAATCACTGTGTCATCAGAGCCTGACTGACATCATAGCCACATTGGTACCTCACAGCTTCACTGTGACATTACAACCTCACAGTGCCATCAAAACCTGACAGTGCCATCACAGCCTCATTGTGACATCACAGCCATACCATGCCATCAAAACATCACTGTGACATAAAGCTTCACCTCTGACATTATAGACTCACTGTGACATTCGAGACTAACCAGTGGCAATACAGCTTCACCAATGACATAGTCTCCCTGTGAAAGCACACTCACTAATGTCATCCCAACCTTACTGTTATATCACAGCTACACTGTGCCAACACAGCCTCACTATTACATCACAGCCTCGCCACTGATAGGACAGACTCACCGTGATATTACAGACTCACCAGTGCCCACAACAGCCTCATGGTGAGATCATAACCACAGTGTGGCATCACAGCTTCACCAGTTATATAACATCATCCATGCGACATCTCAGCCTCATCTCTCACATCAATCTCACTTCTGAAATCACAGCCTAATCACATTCCACACAGCCACACTGTAGCAGTAGAGCCTCACCAGTTATATCACATCATCCATGCGACATCTCAGCCTCATCTCTCACATCAGTCTTACTTCTGAAATCACAGCTAATCACATACCACACAGTTGCACTATGACAGTAGAGCCTCACTGTGCCATCAAAGCCTCTCCAGTGACATCACATCACCTTATCATCAGAGCCTGACTGTGACATCATAGCCACACTGAATCTTCACAGCCTCACTGTGATATTACAACATGACAGTGCCATCACAAACTCACTGTGACATAACCCTTCCCATTGACATAATAGCCTCATAATGACATCACATACACACCTCTAACATAGCCTCACTCTGACATCACAGTCTCAATGTGACTTCATTGCTTCACCACTGACATCATAGAATCACTGTGACATCAGTCTTGCCATTGATATCACAGACTCACTGTGATATCACGGCATCACTGGTGAAAACACAGCCTCACTGTGACTTCACAGCCTCACCTCTGAGGTTATACACTCACTGTGACATGACAGCATAACTATGACATCACGGTTTCACCTCTGAAATCATTGCACATGTGTGACTTCACAGCATCGACTCTGACATTATAGCCTCACTGTTTCATCACAGCCGCAGTATGACATCATAGGCTCACCTCTGAAATCTTTGCCTTATCACACCCTCATCACTGACATCCTACCTAGCCTCACTATGATGGCACAGCCTCACAACTAGCCTCACTAGCTCACTGAAACATGACAGCCTCCCTGTGACACCACAGTATCGGTATTGACATCACCACCTCACAGTGACAACACAAGTTCCCCACTGATATCACAACCTCACAGTGACATCACAGCTTCATTGTGACATCACAGCTTCATTGTGACATCACAGCCATACCATGCCATCTAAGTATCACTGTGACATAAAGCTTCACCTTTGATATTTTATTCTCTCTGTGACATTGCAGCCTGAGTTTGACACAATAAACTCACTGTGACATTAGAGCCTCACTAGTGACAATATAGTCTCACCAATGACATAGCCTCACTGTGACATCATAGCCTCATTGTGATATCACATCCACACTGTGACATCACAGCCTCACCTCTGGTATCCTACCAAGCCTTACTATCACACCATATCACACATATGGGAAACAAGGTGACATCAAAGCATCATGGTGGCATCACCTCCTCACCAGTAACATGTCATCATAAGTGTGACTTCGTACTCTCATCACTCACATCAGCCTCATTCTGACATCACAGCCTAACCACTGAAATCTCAGCTGAACTGTGATGTCATAGTCTTTCACAGTGAATGCACAGTCACTATTGACATCACAACCTCACTGTGAAATCAGAGCCTCACTGTGACATCACAGGCACACTGTGAAAGCATAGCCTCACTGTGGCATCACAACCTCACCAATAACATGGCAGTCTCACAGTGACATCTCAGCCTCATCACTGATATCAGCCTCATTTCTGACATCACATCCTAACCAATGATATCACAGCTTCACTGTGATATCACAGCCTCTCTTCTGACCTCACAGTGACTTTATAGCCTCCACCAAGAAATCACCATCTTCCTGTGACATCACGGGAATAAGGTGACATCAAAGCGTCATGGTGGCATCACCTCCTCACCAGTAACATGCCATCAGAAGTGTGACTTCGTACTCTCATCACTCACATCAGCCTCATTCTGACATCACAGCCTAACCACTGAAATCTCAGCCAAACTGTGATGTCATACTCTTTCACCAATTATATCACAGCTTCACTGTGATATCACAAGTTCACGGTAAAATAACAGCCTCACAGTGACATCACAGCCTCTCCTCTGACATCACAGCCTCACTGTGAATGCACAGCACACAGCCTCACCACTGACATCCTAACCTCACTGTGAAATCCAGGCATCACCCTTGCCTACTGACACCACAGACTCAACTGTTACAGCATAGCCTCATTGTGACATCAGTCTTGCCAATGACATTCACAGCCTCATTGTGATATCACATCCATACCATGCTATCAAAGCATCACTGTGACATAAAGCTTCAACTCTGACATCATAGCTCTTCTGTGACATCACAATCTCAGTTTGTCCAATAAATTCAATCACTACTGACATCACAACCTCACTGTGACATCACAGCCACGCTAAGACAGCACAGTCTTACTGTGACATCACAGCCACACCACTTATTGGACAGGCTTACCGAGATATTACAGCCTTACCAGGGACACCACAGCCTCATGGTGACTTCATAATCTCACTGTGGCATCACAGACTCACTGTGATATCACAGCCATACTGTGACAACACTGCCTCACCAGCTATATCACATCATCAATGTGACATCTTAGCCTCATCTTTCACATCAGTCTCGATTCTGAAATCACAGCATAATCACATACCATACAACCGCACTATGACAGTAGAGCCTCACTGTGCCATCAAAGCCTCTCCAGTGACATCACAACATCACCTTATCATCAGAGCCTGACTGTGACATTATAGCCACACTGAATCTTCACAGCCTCACTGTGATATTACAACATGACAGTGCCATCACAAACTCACTGTGACATAACCCTTCCCATTGACATAATAGCCTCATAATGACATCACATATGCCATCACTCACAGTTGCACTGCAACATTACAGCCTCAATGTGATATCACAGCCACACTGTGAGATCACAGCCTCACCACTGGTATCCTACCTAGCCTTACTTTTGAAATAACAACCCAACCACTGACCTCACAGGTGCACTGTGACATAATAGCCTCATTGTGATATCACATCCACACTGTGACATCACAACCTCACCTCTGGTATCCTACCAAGCCTTACTATCACACCACAGCTTCACCACAGTTAGCAAACACTCACAGTTATGTGACAGTCTCAGCAGTGGCATTACAGCCTTTGACATCATAAACAGTGACATCATAGCCTCACTTGTTACATCAGTGCCTCATTGTGACATCAATCTTCACAAGATTTCACAATCTCACAGTGACCTCACACCCTCACTGTGATCTCACAGTTTAACCTGTTACATCACAGACTCACTTGTTACATCATAACTTCATGGTGAAATCAACCCTGCCACTGGTATCACATCGTTCACAGTGACCTCAGATCCTCATGTGACATCACCACCTCTCTGTGATGTCACAGCAACACAGTGACATCACAGTTTCAGAGTGATAACACAGTCTCACTGTGGCACTATAGAATCGTTCCTGACATTACAGCCTCACTGTGACATCAAAGCCTTACCTCTGACATCACAGCCTCATTAGACATCACAGTCTCACCATGACATAACAGGATAAACTCTGAAATCAGTGACACCATGGACACCCTGCCTAGCCTCTCTATGCCACCACAATCTTATCACTGACATCTCATGCTCGCAGTCACATGACAGTCTCAACAGTGACACCACAGCCTCGTATGGCATCAAAGATTCACCATTAACTCCCAGCCTCACTGTGACATATAAGCATCATCACTGACATCAGCCTTACTTCTGACATCACAGCTGAATCACAAAAATCTCAAACGAACTGAGACATCATATTCTATCACCACTGATATCACAGCCTCACTGTGATATCACATTCTCACAGTATCATCACCACCTTACAAGGACATCAGAGCCTCTCCTTTGACATCACAACCTCAGTATGACTGCACAGCCTCACCACTGATGTCCTAACCTCACTGTGAAATCCAACCACCACCTCACTGACATCTCATAGAATCAGGCCTGAAATCCGAGCTGTACTGGAACATTACAGCATCACAATCACATCCTGGCATTGACAGCACAGGCTCACCTATTACATCATAGCCTCATTGTGACATCAGTCTTGCCATTGATATCACAGCCTCATGGGGACATCATACCTCCTAGAGTGATATCACCTCGTGGAGACATGACAGCCCACAGTGACATAAAATCTTCACAGTGACATCACAGCCTCAGTTATGATCCCCCATGACAAACTAAAAAAATCCACTATGCACCCTAAATATTTTAAATTTTTGTAAAGAAGACCAATTACCTCAATTTCAAAACATTGGTCCTCCTCCGTTACATATACCTCCATTTAGGTCAAATGGAGGGACCCACTAACTGGGGCTTGGAGAGGACTGGACCCCCTCCTCACTACAAAAAGAGAATTTGGATGTGTTTTCCCTCAGGATAAAAAAATGACCCATTTGGGTTCCAACGAGATATCTAAAATATTTGCCCCAAAAAGAGGGCAATGACTATATACTCTCCAGGGAGTGTTCCACCCCTGAGAACTGCCCGTCTGCTTTTTCACCATAAACAATCAAAGATACAACTGCTAAGCCTTCTGATGATGACAATATTCATCCTGCCCAGTGACAGAGGATTTATAAATCCACATGATGCCCAAGTCATCTTAGCCAACTAGATGAGGAAGCCTTATGACTGCCAGGGGAAAACATAAAACACAGCCATCTGGGACCTCTAGTAGTCATTGGTGCTATACCACTCCAATGAGTCTGCGTAGAAAAACTTAAAATCATACTTTTAGTAAATGACAAACCTGGACTCTGCCCTTGTTCCAACTTTTATCAAACTATACACTCTGCCTGTTATGATACAGTCCAACGGTACACCTCCAATAATAAGACATACTAGACTACTATTAAAAATTCAAAGATGTCAGGGGACACAAGTGGGTTTATTCAGGGTAATGTGGAATATGCCTCCTCCCACTGTCTCGGCTCTGTAGGCCAAAATGTTTATTGAGACATAGTAGCCCCATTGGGTATTCCGATGGCAGGGGGGGGGTCCAAAATAAGGTCACAAAAATAACAGGTTAAAAAACACATAAAAGCCTCATACAGGCCCAATATCCAAAACTGAATTATCACCCTATTGCCCTCTCTAAAAGTCGAGGTGTTCTCTCTCTTGATCCCTTGACAAAATCCCTACTAAAAATAATATTTAACCTACTAAAGCAAACAACCCCCTCACTTGCCAAAGATTACTAACTTTGCCTTCAGCAGGGCCACCCCCAACTGCTCGCTATTCCCACTAATACTACAGAGAGTCACCCTAGTAATTGTTCCACTGCATTCCCCATCCATGTTAAACTTCTGCCTATCACACCTAATAGAACCTGCTTTTGGGCTTCACCATCCCTGGATAACACCAACATAGATTTATGAACCATTCATCCCTCTTTTGTGAATCAAATATAACTGAGCCTAACTCACAACTCTGTCTGCCCTCTGGGATGGTCTTCATCTGTGGAGGAGGTATGGCTTACAGCTTCCTGCCAACCAACTGGACCGACCTCTGTGCCCCTACTTCCCTAATCCCTGATATAGACATAATCCCTAGAGATAACCCCTTCCAGTGCCTTCTTTTGATTATATTAGAGGAAGACCCCAGAGAACTATACAAATGATATCTTTACTTATAGGACTGGGGATATCCATGGGGATAGCCATAGATACTACAAAAATAGAGACTGCTGTCCATCTTTACCAAAATCTCTCTTTACAAATGATTAATAATTTAAAGGCTATGTCCAATACCATCCTCGACCTCCAACAACAGCTTAACTCCTTGACAGATGTTGTCCTCCAAAATAAAAGAGGACTAGATCTGTTAATTACCAATGAGAGAGAGATTTGCTTATTCCTACAAAAAAATGCTGTTTTTACACTAACAAATCAAAAATCGTCCACGATAAGATCAAAAAATTCCAAAAAGTCCTAAAAAGGACACAACAAGACCTTCAAAATAACCCACTCTGGATGAGCTTTAATGGTCTTTTACCCTATTTCCTCCCCTTCCTTAGAACTGTTCTTCTCCTATTCCTCCGCCTTACCCTTGGGCCTTGTGTCATCAATAAGATTACACAGTTCATTCAACAACACATAGAGACAATAAAAATCAATCAGATCGAGGTTCATTACCTCAAGCTTGCCACCCAGACTTCCAACTCCTCCTATGACTGGCCATCTTCCAATAAACATCCCTCCTCAGCCCTCCACATGACCAATAACAGATAAGATCCCAAACAACCAGAGACAACCTAAAACAGGTTGTGGAGTGGTCCTTCTTATGACATAAAAACACAATACCCAATGACAGATAAGACCTCCAAAAAAAAAACAACCTAAGACAGGGGTCATATCTCGGGTCCATTATTACAAAAACAAAAGGGGGAGATGTTGGGCCTCATGGAGTCTGGGCCTGAGGCCTGATGGAACTTCCTGAGCCTTATGGGCTTCTTATGGGCTATATGAAGCAATAAAGTTTGGCGACCTGTCTCTGGCCTGCGACTTCCACATCAAGGTGACTCAACACATCCTGGAAAAAAATAGCCTCTGCCTAGTTACTGCTTCCATGGTGACACCTTATTGGCCCTTACACCTCATCCCATCCTTATACCTCCATCCCTTCCTCCAACTCTATATAAGTGCCTGCCTAATACAATAAAATAAAATCCTGCTTCGAGAGGTATCCCACCCTGGTGTGTCTTTTCCCAGTGGTAAAGGGGGCCTGGGGGACCAACACTCACCATCCCACTCAGCTCCAGGGTGCAGCTGGCTAGATTGGCGCACCCCACAGGTTATCTGCTGGAGGACCTGGCATATATCAAGTCTGAGCTCTCCATGATCACTGTAATTTCTCTATGCCCACTGTGAGTTTTCTATGACCTCTGTGAGTGCTCTGTAACCACTATTAGCTATGACAACTGTAAACTCGCTATGAACATTATTACCTGTCTAGGACCAGTGTGAGCTATGACCACTGTACGATATCGATGACTACTATGAGCTATGACAACTATGAGTTCTCTATTACCATTATGATATCTCTATGGCCACTGTGAGGTCTCTATTTTCATTATGAACTCTCTGAGATCACTGTGAGCTGAATATGGTCATCATGAGCTCTCTATGAAAACTATGAGCTATGACCACTATGAGTTGTCTATGATCACTGTGAACTATGTCCACCAAGAGCTCTCTATGACCACTGTGAACACTCTATGACTACTGTGAGCTCTCTGTGACTTCTGTGAATTCCCTGTTTCCTCTGTGAGCTAGCACCACAGTGAGCTCACTATGAGCAAAGTGAGTTCTCTATGAATACTCTGAGTTCTGTATGACTACTTTGAAATCTCTGACCTCTTCATGACCACTTTGACCTCTTTATGACTACTCTGAACTATGACTACTGTGAGCTTTTTAAGACCAGTATGAGCTATGAGCACAGTGAGATCTGTATGGTCACCATGAGCTCTCCCTGACCACTGTGAGCTTTTTATGGCCTTTATGGGCTTCTTATGACCACTATGATCTATGACCACTATGACCTCTCTCATCTACTTTGAGTTCTCTATGACAAGTGTTAGCTCTCTAGGATCACTGTAAGCTCTTTATGATCACTTTGAGGTCTCTATGTCCACTATGAGGTATGACCACTGGGATAACATTATGAACATTGTTACTCTAGGACCACAGTGAGCTCTCTGTCACCGCTAAGAACTATGACTGCTGTGAGCTCTCTATAACCGCTATGATTTCTCTATGTCAAATATAAGCTATGAGCACTGTGAGCTCTCTATGACCATTGTGAGCTCTTCATGATCAGCTAGTGCATCATGTATCCCTGTGACCACTATGAGCTTTGACCACTAAGAGCTTTATATTACCACTATGAGATATAACCAGTATGAGTTCGCTGTGATGACTGTGAGTTCTCTGGGACCACTGTCTGTGCTCTATGACCATCGTGAGATCTCTGTGACCACTGTGATCTGTGACCATTATGACCTCCCTATTACCACCTTGAGCTATCTATGACAACTGTGAGCTATCTATGACAATTATGAGCTCTCTATGACCTCTGTGAGCAATGTACGATAACTATGAACTCTCTGTGACCACTATGAGCTATGACCACTGTGAGCTTTCTATATCCATTAATAGCTATGATCATGGCTCCCTTTGACCACTGTGAGCTATCTATGATCAAAATGACTTATGACCAAAGTGAGCTGTTAAAACATTATGAGCTATAACCACTTTGAGCTCTCTATGTCTGCTATGAACTCTATGACTACGAAGAGCTATGATGACTATGAGTTCTGTATGGGACCAGTATGGGCTATGACCACTTTAAGCTCTCTATTAACACTCTGATCTATCACCACTGTGAGATCACTAAGACTAATATGAGCTTTGACCTCTGTGAGCTTTCTATGAGAACTGTGAGCTATGAGCATTGTGAGCTGTCTAGGACCACTATGAGCTCTTTATGACCAGTGTGAACTATGACCACTGTGAGCTCTCTATGAGCATTATAAGCTATGAGCACTTTTACCTCTCATTGTCCATTATGAACTCTCTATGAACACTGTGAGCTCTCCATGACCACTGTGAGGTATGACCACTATAATAAAACTGTGAACATTATTAGCTATGACCACTGTGAAGTCTCTATGACCACTGCGAGCTATTGATGACCAGAAGTCATGAACCACTGTGAGCTCTCAATTGTAGCAGTCTTGGAGACCTATGGGGACCCACGAAGACCCTTGGGGGCAGGGATAAGCAGGTGCAAAATCAACATCCCAGACTCCAGGAGTCAGGCGAGTGACAAACCTGTGGCCAAGCAGGCCCGCAGGTTTGCAGATACATTTATTGTAAATATTGGGCACTTATATAACACAGCCAACATTACATAAGTTCCAGTGGGATCGTTTGCTGTGTTAATCTGCCGGACTGGTTCTCTTAGTGAGGCAATTTGACATCAGCACCAGGCACTGCAGCAGATTCTAGCTTGGGAAAGTTGCATTTGTGCATGTGGCCCATACAGATAATACAGGCCTGCCTGGTCAATTTCTCCCACATATCCATTCTTTCTATTTATTTTGACAGCCAGTGGGAACCAGAGTTCTTTGCTCTGACCTTCTTGACCCCACTTCAGAGGGCATCAAGCACAATGGCCCGTGCCTGTCTTAGATTGTCCTGTCTCACAGGATCTTACCTGTCATTCACTACTGGCCCTCAAAAGACCTCACCTCTGGAAGGCATGTAAGAATATGTAGATAGTAGATGAGACCAAGGCTTCACGAATCTTTGCAATCCAAGATTGAACCACATCTCTAGGGGGGCCATGTCTTAGATGTTCAAGGGCCATAAGCACATATAACATGGTCTTGTTGATGGAACACTGCTGTGAGATGGCCTAAAGGAGACACTTAAGCAATATAATTAATCAAAGAACAATTCCTCCTATGATAGCATAAGTTACAATCTAAGAGGGATCAAATAGCCTTTTAAAGTTGTTCCAGAATCTGGTTTCAAACCCAGTATCTATAGGCAGGTGAGCCACATGCGTAATATTAATATGCTCTATCTGTTGGCTCAAAGTCAATGAGTAATTAAGGAGGGCCTGGGGCCAAGGTCCCTTGATGTTCTGAGAAATTTGTTCATGAGCCTTGGAAATGTTGGAGATCCGATAAGGTATTAAGCATATGGAGGCATATTGAGGCTCACATGAGGCAAGAGCAAGCCTTTAGGTGTTGAAGACCAGGACAGACACCTGTTGAAATATGTAGCCAAACCTGTGGTGGATTGTGATATGGGAATCAATATATTGTCCATAACCCATGAGCATATCCAATGTGTTGGTAAGACCATACTGAAGGTTGAGGCAGGCTTGTGCTTCTGCCTGATCATCATATGCAGAGCACCAATTCAGGAAAACAGCCACCTCCAAGATCGCCTTAAGAAGATGATACCAATAATAATGGGTTTGGAGCTGCATGGCCCATTGGTGCAGAACCTGTTCAAAATAAGGGGAGTCAGGGGCTTATTCATTGGCTGCCTTACAAATCAGGGAAAGATCAGCAAGCAAGATAGGAACCCAAGGCTGTCATCTTGTCAGGAAGACTGTCTATGATTTTCCACTGGGCAGAATAAATGTTTGGGAATCCACAGGGGTGAGCCTGCTGATGGAAAAACACAAAGACACCCACGACTCCAGTGGAGCCCTGGGTCTGGTTAGGAGAGGTGTATATCGCTGTAAAGCCATTAAAGTGTATAAAATGGAGGAAAGTATTAAATGAGTATTAATGGAGGAAAGTATATCTGAGGAAGTCTTAAATTTAACTGGAGGATAGTATTACAAAGATCTTCCTGGGAAGCCATCACTTTCTAAGATGTATAGAGACCATGTCTTAAAAAAATTATAAGTTGACTCTTTTACATTGAAATTTAAGATTTTGTAGTTCTTATTTAGTCCAATTACCAAAATTTTTGTCTTTAAAGTATATGGCCCTTATAATATAAATATAATAGTTAGACTCTATATGATCTTAAACAGTTATGCCTTTAGGAGTTAGGATTTAATAAGTAACCAAATCTCTATATAATTAAGATGCAAACAATTGAAAAACACTTGAATACATGATGCTTAATTCTTAATTTCTAATTTCCGAGACTCAATGTATTTTCTTCTATAGCATGGAAGAAGCATAACACATAACATTTCCTTTACCCATGATCTCTAATTTTCAATCTTCTCATAAACAAACATTCACAACATACTTTAACATTCTTTTAAGTAACCAATTCATAAATCTCTTGTACATAAACTTTCTCATAAACTTTCTGTACATACTTTAACTTTCTACGTAACATATTTATTTCCTCATATCTTTTTTTACTTGTTTCCCTGATGTTTGCACATTAACCATTCTTCAAGAAATGTCTTTTAAAGGCAGTGATAACAGTAGACCTCATCTTTAAAGGAAATTAAGAGTTTAGCTTGATTTGGAAATTGTATAGACAGTATCCATTTATATATATAATCATTTATAAATGTATACTTTGAAATCTAAGATATCGTAGCTCTCAATTTACACATCTATGTTAGCATTAAGCAACCTCAAAATTTGTATCTTTAAAATACATGAACCTTATAATATAAAGATAAAAGAAAACTTTTGATTTAAGATAAACAGCCTTAAATCTCATTTTGAAGTGAAAATGCTAAATAATTTATAAAATTTCAGATAATTGTAGTACTTTGAAATCTTTTAGAGCCAAATATATAGATTAATTATGACACAAGTTAGTAAAAGTTTTTTTTTAATTTTGTAGAGACCAGGACATGATTAAATATGGAATAACCAATAACGAGTAGAGCCTCACCCAAGTCCATGACCTAGAAAGTCCCCAATTTCTGTAGGTTTTCTTCAAAAATTTGTCTTTTAAGAATTTTTGAACTACTTTGAAAAATTATTGACTAACTTACAAGAAGCGAGCAGCTACAAAAAACTCATGGAATCCATGAGAAACAGGCATGGAACTAAAAATGGACTCATAGTACTAGAGGGCCATGAGGGGCTAGGGCGCCAAAGATGACTGCCAGGGTCAGGAATATTTGTACACCAAGCCCAGGAAAACTGTTTTTTTCTGTTTGGTTAACTCTTATTGCTCTTAGGGCCAGGTAGGGTTAGAGATCAAGTTGTTTGTTAGATATGGAGAGCTCACCTTCATAATCCCTTCATGGGGCAGTTGGCTATTTTATCCCTGAGAGTATTGGTTATTCAGTTCCTCAGCAGGAGTGTTTCTTCAGGATTATTCCAGCTTTGGAGGATGACCTTCAGGAATGTCAAAGACCTTAGAGACTGCCCCAACAAGGACTATTCTAAACCTGCCTACTGTATCCTTTAACCTTCTGAGGCCCCAGACTACTGCTCAAGGGATGAGGGGCGACGACCATCTGGCTATTTTCTGCTGAACTGGGGCAAAGGAAGTTTGAGCAGTCAATGATCCTCATCTATGAAGTGCTGAGATGATCTAGAGGTCTTGATGGATGACTTCACTATTTTTAGGTCCATCTAAAAGAGACAAAAACATAAATTAAAGGGCTGGAGAAGTGGCTCAGGGGTTAAGCCTCTGCCTTGCAGGCAGAAGGTCCTGAGTTCGGATCCTAGACCCCACGTACAGACGCCAGGCGGAAGCAGGGCGGCCTGCGTTTCTGGTCCTGGTAGGGCGGAGCATGTGAATCCGGGGCAGAGTAAACAAGGAGGAGGTGGAGGCGGTCCATGGTGGTTCCCGAATTCGTCCGTGGTTCTACACACACATACATGCATACACCCACACATACATGCACACACACACACACACGCGCACAATTGAATAAATAAAAAAATAAAAAAATAAAAAAAATTTAAAAAACATAAATTAAGTCTAAAAGATCTACCTGTTATCTTGCCTGAAATAGATACTACACTGGTGAAAAAGCCAAGAGCTGTAAGTCAACAACTTACATATTGAAGACCTTTCTCCTTTGGTAGCTATAAATCGAGGTTGCATCCTAAGGCCTGTGCAAAAAATGTGTAAACTGCCTGAATTTTGGGGAAGAACAATCTAAATTAGTTTGCTTCTTCCTTCTGTATTCTTAAAGTAAACTAGAACAAGTCCTTTTGGGAATAAAGGCATGTAAAGAAAACATATGCAGGGGACATTGTTTCCTCACATGGAAAGTTCTATATATCTCTGAGCATTATTTTAGGACACTCCTAAATGAAGAGTCAGCTTTGATTTGCCAGTGGAGCTAGTCTATTCAACAGCAGACATTTTTTTTCTCTGCTTTTTCATGGTTTAACTCTTTTAAGTTTGTCATTGCCATTTTCCTCTGCCAAACACTAAGCTTAACTTCAGGCAAGCTTTTAGGACAAGAGCCAAACTTTACTAACTTTCCACTGACACATCTGTGGTTTTAACTCTACAGCACAAACTGTCTTTCTTGGGCCTCTAAGCCACAAGCTTTCTGCTACATGCTATCTGATTCCATCATTTCCAGAAACCTATGATTTTTTTTCTTTCCCTGTTTACAAGGAAATTTCAAGGTTGTCAGCTTGGATGTGCCTGCTAGTATTCTATCTATCCCCTTCAGCAGTTTATGTCAAGTTTATGATTTCCTTTTTTTTCTTTTTCTATCTTTCCTTTCTATTTGAAAAATAAATTTATTTGGATCCTCAGAGAAACTCCTTAAGTAACTTAGGCCAAAATTTTGCAAGGAAAAAGGAAACATGAATCTGAGTTGACCCAAATGTATTTATGATCTCCTGAAAATAGACTATGCTAGGTCCAGATTACAATGATTCTGTTTTGTTTTAAAGAAATAGGGTCTGGCTAACGTAGAGGCTTGAAATTCCTGTTCCACCTTAGTAGCAGTACACATGGGAGCATGGAATGAGAAAGTAGATTTTTCCCCAAGAAAGGGAGCTCATACATACAAAGAGAAGGAAGAAATTCCAATGAATCTTTTAGAAGACAATTATATTTTCCTGTTTGCTGGATTTGATGGGATAAAATTCTATAAAAGAAGTCAAAGGAATGAGCAAATTTAATTAATCTGTACTATAATAGCCTTGTTATTTTGGAAATATATGGAAAAACCTTTAGGAACACAATGACATTTTCATTTGTAGTCCTATTAAAGATCAAAATCAAGCGAGATAATCTTTCATGAAAGCAAAACTTAAAATCTATCAGAAAAAAATTGTGATTCTGCCCTTTTCCCCTCCCACCTGCCCGGGACAGGATGCTCACTCATGGTCCTCCTTCCCAGGTAAGTTCCAGCCGCCCCCAGTTCACCTGCTTGTCCCAGCTTCTCCACCAGCCAGCCTGAGAAACACCCAGGCTGCCCTGAGCTTGGGCAGGCCACATCCCAGGACCCAAGTGAACCTCCCCATCACCATCACCCCCTCTGCCCCTCCCACCCACACAACACAGGATACTAGCCCATGGTCCTTCTTCCCAAATAAGATCCACCAGACCCCAGGTTACCTGCTCATTTCAGCTCCTCCCACCATCTAGCTTGAGCAACACACAGGCTGTCCGAGTTTGGGTGGGCCACACCCCAGGTCCCAGGTGAAGCCTCCCCATCACGATCATCCCCTCTGATTCTCCCACCCACTTGGGAAAGGACACTCACTCCTCCTTCCCAGGTAAGTTCCAGCAGCTACCAGTTCACCCATTTTTCCCAGCCATCCTGAACAACGCTCAGACTGCCCTATTTTGGGTGGGCCACTAGGCCATGCCCCAAGGCCCAGGTGAAGAGATCTGCCATTGCCATCAGCCCCTCTGCCCCTTCAGCCCACCAAGGACCCTAGCTCAAAGTCCAGGAAGGACACACTGCTCCTCAGAATTCAACAGAGTCCAAAGGAAACTCAGGCAAAGCTCTAGGGGACAAAGGCCATAAAACTGAAATCCACTAAAATCATCCTATCATATGGGAGAGATTCTTCACATCCAGCCCAAAGATAAATAAACCCCTTTATTACCATTCCACTCCTTTCAAATATTAATCATTGTAGATTTTTTCCATATAGCCACCCCAAAAACATATACAACTTCAGAGATTATATCACTCACCTTCACATATCACGAAGGTACTAAATCGTAAAAGTGCACTACCATGTTAATGTTCACCCTGTCTACTGAACCTGACTTAATTGATGTACTAACAGTCTAATAGCCTCATTTAGGAAATAACAATAACAACAGACAAATGTACCCAACCCCAAGGCAAACACTAGTAATAACTGCCTGAGAGTTGTAATACTAATTAAATCAGTTCGTCAAAAACACATAGAAACTGAAAGGTCTTAAGAGACAAAACAACAATGTCAAAGTCAAAGTGCATATCTATGAGAAACAAAACCCAAGGTGACAAATCTCTCACCAAAAGAATTAACCCCATAATGATAGATTCCAACCAGAACAAATTTACAGGAAATAGCCAAGAAAGCCAGACCCATAATAACCATAATCAATACTATGAAAGAGGAAATCCAAGAGGAGTTAAATAACCACATCTACCACTTTGAACAGGAAAACAACAGATACTTGGGGGAGTTGAGAAAAACAGTTCAAGAAACAAAATTATGCATAGAGAAGTTAAAACAGTCTCAAGCAGAGTTTAAAATTGAACTAAAAGACAAGTTATCTTCAGCCCAGAACTCAACAGAGAATCTTATTTGCAGAACTAACAAAGCAGAAAATAGAATTTCAAATCTTGAAGACAAAGTGGAAGAAGTAACTAGCTCAGTGTAAGAGGTTGTTAAAGCCAAAAAGATACTTGAGAAAAATATTCAAGAGTTATGGGACACCCTGAAGAAGTCTAACATGCACATTCATGGATACCAGAGGAAGAATCCCAAAATACCACACCCAAAGAAATTTTCAAATTATAATCAAGGAAAACTTCCCTCATCTAAAGAATGAGGCTCATCCAAATACAAGAGGCATTCTGCACCCCAAATATATATGACCAAAATAGAAACTCACTATGGCAAATAATAGTCAAAAAACTCACCTTCCCCACCTGCCCGGGACTGTGTAGTCCAGCCAGAACACACTGCGCCCTAGGTAAGCTCCCCCTGCTCACCCCCAAACCCCAGGCAACCCACTAGTCCCAGCTCCTCTCATGAGCCAGCCAGCCAGAGCAGGCGCTGCTCCCAACCGGGAAGGACCCCTGATACTTCAGAGATCCAGCTCGTCAAGCTAATTACGCCCACCATTGCCACCTCCCCCCTTTCCCCACCCGTCTGGGACACACACAGTCCAGCCAGGACACATTGTGCCCTAGGTAAGCTCCCCTTGCTAACCCCCAAACCCCAGACATCCCACAGTACCAGCTCCTCCCAGCAGGCAGCCGGAGCAGAAGCTGCCTGCTGGCCAACTAATTGAGTTCAATAAAAAACACATAGAAATTGAAAGAAGGTCTTAAGAATTAAAATGACAATGCCCAAGTCAAACTGCAACTCCATGAGAAATAAAACACTAGAAAACAAATTTCCCACTGAAAAAATTAACCCCATAATGATAGACTCCAACCAGAACAAATCCACAGAAAATAGCCAAGAAAGCCTGACCCAAGATAACGACTTTCAAAACATGATCATTACCATGATCAATACTATGATTTTTTATTTATTATTTATTCAATTGTGCGTGTATAAATGTGTGTGCGTGTGTGTATGTATGTGTGTGTAGAACCACGGATGAATTCGGGAACCACCATGGACGCCTCCACCTCCTCCTTGTTTACTCCCAGGATTCACAGGCTCTGCACTACCAGGACTGGAAACACAGGCCACCCACGCTTCCGCCTGACGTCTATACGTAGGGTCTAGGATCTGAACTCAGGACCTTCCACCTGCAAGGCAGAGCTTAACCCCTGAGCCACC
The DNA here is from genome assembly GCA_023101885.1 of Typhlomys cinereus. Lineage (NCBI taxonomy): Eukaryota > Metazoa > Chordata > Mammalia > Rodentia > Platacanthomyidae > Typhlomys > Typhlomys cinereus. Next base: position 56,275 of record JALPQD010000219.1, read on the forward strand.
TCTCCAGCTCCCATGATCAATACTGTGAAAGAGGAAATCTGGGAGGAATTAAATAACTGCATCAACCACTTTGGAGAGGAACACAACAGAAAGTTGGAGTTGAGAAAAACAGTTCAAGAAACAAAAATAGGCATAGAGCAATTAAAACATACTCAAACAATGTTTAAAACTGAACTAAAAGACAAGGTATTGTCAACCCAGAACTCAACAGAGAATCTTATCAACAGAACTAAGGAAGCAGAAAATAGAATTTCAGACCTTGAAGACAAAATGGGAGTATTAACCAGCTTAATGGAAGAGGTTGTTAAAGCCAAAAAGATACTCGAGAGAAATATTCAAAAGTTATGGGACATCCTGAAGAAGTCTAACATCCGTATTCATGGAATACCAGAGCAAGAATCCCAAAATACCACACCTGAGGAAATTTTTCAAAGTATCATCAAGGAAAACTTTCCTCATCTAAAAAAAGAGAAGCCCATCCATATACAAGTTCATTCCACACCCCAAATAGATATGACCAAAATAGAAACTCTCCACAGCAAATAATAATTAAAGCACTCCACATTCAAGACAAGGAAATGGTGCAGAGAGCTTCAAGGGAAAAAAAGTCATGATAATTCTATTAACAGATGACATGATCATTTATCGGAATGATCCTAAAAACTCCACCAGGAAACTCCTGGAACTAACACAGAAGTTCAGCACAGTGGTAGGATACAAAATAAATGCACAAAAAAATCAGTGGCCTTCCTATATGCCCAGAATGAAAGAAGTGAAAAAACCCTGAGAGACTCAATCCCATTTACTATAGCCCATAAACCTAATCCAGGAAGTAAGAGGCCCTTGCAATGAAAATTTTTAAACCTTAAAGAAAGAAATTATAGAAGACACCAGAAGGTGGAAAGACCGCCCATGTTTCTGGATTGACAGAATCAACATCATAAAAATGACCACCCCACCAAAGACAATATACAGATTCAATGCTATACCAATTAAAATCTCAAAGCAATTTTTTAAAGAAGTTGACCAAACAATCTCAAAATTCATATGGAGGCACAACAAACCCAGGATAGCAAAAAAAAAAAAAAAAAAAAAAAAAAATCATGAGAATCAAAAACATTGCTCAATGTATCACCATACCAAACCTTAATCTATATTACAAATCCATAGTTATAAAAACAGTACTGGTACTGGTTCCAAGATAGACACAGATCAATGGATAAAGGTTGAGGACCCAGATATAAGCCCACACAATTAGAGCCATATGATTTTTGACAAAAGGGCCCAAAAAATCCAATGGAAAAAGAACAGCATCTTCAACAAATGGTGCTGGCAAAGCTGGATATCCACATGCAGAGGATTAAAATTTGTCACCATGTAGAAAACTTAATTCCAAATGGATCAAGGACCTCGATATAAGGCCAGAGACTATGAAAACCTTAGTTGAAAGGGTAGGGAACTCCCTCAAACTGGTTGGACAAGGCCAACATTTCCTAAACGGAAATCCAGTAGCATGGTCACTACAACCAACACTCAACAGATGAGATCTTATGAAATGAAAGAGCTTCTGTTCACATAAAGAGATTGAAACTCAAACACAAAGACAACCCACAGAGTGGGAGAAAATCTTCACTAACCACATATCTGATAGAGCTCTATTATCCGGAGTGCACAAAGAACTTAGAAAACTAAGCACCAAGGAAAAAAAAATGACCACTTAAAAAATGGGCCTTGGAACTTAAAAGAAACTTTACCAGGAATGCAATTGAAATGTCTAACAAATACCTTTAAAAATGCTACACATCCTTAGCCATCAGGGAAATGCAAATCAAACCTTCTCCGAGATATCATCTCACCCTGCTCAGCATGGCAAAAATCCACAATACACACAACACCAAATGCTGGAGAGGATGTGGTGAGAAGAGAACTCTCCTACATTGCTGGTGGGAATGCAGGCTTATACAACCATTCTGGCGAGCCGTCTGGCGATTCATAAAAAAGGTAAAGATTGAAATGCCATGTGACCCTGCTATTCCACTTTTGGAAATAATCTCCCATGCAGCAAAAATTCACCTAGATAACACATGCACAACCATGTTCATAGCAGCACTGTTTATGATAGCAAAGTCGTGGAATCAACCCAAACGTCCAACAGTTGATGAGTGAATAAGGAAAATGTGGTACATTTATACAATGGATTACTACTCAGCCATCAAAAATGATGAATTAATGAAATTTGCCAGGAAATGAACGGAATTAGAAAAAATTGGGTCTGGAGAGGTGGCTCAGGGGTTAAGCTTCTGCCTTGCAGGTGGAAGGTCCTGAGTTCAGATCCTAGATCCCAGATATAGATGCTGGGCAGAAATAGGGGCATTATAGGGCAGAGCCTGTGAATCCTGAGGCAGAGTAAACAAGGAGGAGGTGGAGGCGGTCCATGGTCGTCCTCCACACACACATATACACATGCACACACATTTACACATGCACAATTGAATAAATAATAAAAAAGAAAAAATTATTTTGAGTGAATTATCCAAGACACAGAAAATTAAGCACCATATGTACTCCTTAATAGGTGGATCCCAGTACCAAACCCACTTAGAGACACACTCAAAGATAAATCTCTGTACTACCTACAGTAATTGCAAAGATTATAAATAGGAGGGAAGGGGAAGTAGGGCTCCACCAGCAACATGGAGAGAAAGGATCATGCTACTGTAGAGAAAATAGGCCACCATCAAGGACTACAAGGAAATAATGAGACATCTGGTTAAACTCACAGACTTTCCTTCCTGTTCACTTGGAAGTGATGGGGAATGATCTCAACAGAAGGGGAGGGCATATAGTCTGGCATATAGAAGGTAACCATCTTGCAAATGGGATACTGACCCCTCTACCGTGGTGTCCTACTCTTATTACTTCTACCTCTGAATCTACTCTTATAATAAGATTCTATTTTAACAACCTTTTATCTCCGGCCAAGGGGTGACATCCAATATCCATCAGGATGGAGCTGAGGGTGGTGGAGAAGCAGCAAAATTGAAAAAAAAAAAAACACCAAACCATAATTCAAAACATCAGAGACTCTACATCAACCATCTGGAACCAAGCCAATCTAATCTCTCCCCATCCTAAAGCTCAGGGAAATTTGCGGAAGAGGGGGCAGTAACATTGTAAGAGCCTAAAGATGGAGAGGAGCAACGATATACAAGATACTCCACACACGTTAGGGATGAAGTAATCATAATAGGATTTTGCATCACCTGCACAATGACCAACATATCATTGACCCCTCAAAGTCTAGCATGGATCATAAGCACTAGGATTCTTAGAGGCAATGGATTAACAGCCACATTAGTGTTCTTATACTAAAGGGGAACACAAAAAAAGAGCTCTAGGCAATGCAAGTGAGTCCTTACACCTCATCTGAAAGGAGGACGCACAGGGAAGTTTGGAATGTACAGTGAAAGATGCTCCAGGAAAGGGGGAGGGGGCACTGTAAGAAAGGGAGGTGGGAGGAAAGGAAGAAGAAAAGGAGGAAGGGAGCAAGGAGATCCAGGGAGGAGTAGAGGGAGAGAGAGGAATGGGGTATTTATCAAATTTGTATGAGTGGAAGAAAAACAACTTTTAAAGATAAAAAAATTGTGATTGATATAAAACAGAAGTAGTTAAGGCCTTAGATATTATTAAAATTCTTTGCTCTTATTTTACAGTATGCATACATGTATTTAAAAATGGCATGCCAAAATTTTTATATTAGCGTGCAACAGAGATGAAACAAAATTGAAGTGGCCACAGATTTTGTTATTTTGAAACACAAAACACACAAATGTAAACACAGAACATATAAACATACAAACACATGAACAACATATAATTTACTGGCAACTGGCAGTTGTACAAGTTACCAACAACTGTCTTACAATTACTCTTGAAAGCTTATCTAAGGCTGGTTAAAATTTAGAAAAGCCTTATCATTTAAAACAAGATCTCCTATTAGTTAAGTCCAGCAGCTTGGCTTAATTATGAAAAATATTAAAAGCAGATTAAAATTTCAAATTTAATAGCAAGAACAAATTGCTATTTAAGAAACTTTATATTTAATAGACGAATATATTTGTCTAATTTTCTCTTTTTTTCTAGCAAGGAAAAGCACCTTCATCCATAGGTTCCCACATATTCTCTGGGAAGATCCAATGTGCTAAAACCACAGCTTCATTCCAAAATTTCTCTAGGCCAGCAGTCTTAACCTTGAGTCCTCTAATCTCTAGGAGAGATTTTAAGACACATATTTGGGCTCTTCACAGTGTGGGGGAAGGTTGCTCATTTTTTTTAAGAACAGAGATGAGACTAAAAGAGAAACAGATGAGACAAGGAATGTATTGGACCCAAATGTCTTGTGCTTAGTAGGGAACTTCTGTCATTCTTAGGCCACGGCCATATGCTGTGAGGAGGAAGGGCTGCCATGGAATCCCCACATTGGGGCACCAGATGTGGCAGTCTCAGGGACCCATGGCGACCCACAGGGACCTACATAGACACTTGGGTGCAATGATAAGCAGGCACAAATTCAATGTCATGGACTCCCAGAGTAGAACAAGTTGCAAAGCATACTTTCAGGTTTGCAGACTCGTTTATTGCAAATATTGGGCTGCTTATATACCCCACCCAACATTCCATAAGTTCCAGCGGGACCTTTTGCTGTTTTTTTCTGTTCTAGTAGGTCCTCTCAGTCAGGCAGTTTGATGTCAGCACCAGGTACCACAGCAGATTCTAGCTTGGGGAAGTGCATGTGGCCCATATAGACATTACAGGCCTGGCTAGTCCATTCCTTCTACACTCGATGACCACTGTGAGCTATCCATGACCACCATAAGCTTTCCATGGACATTATAAGCTTGCTATGACCACTATGAGCTATGACCACTATGACCTTTCTATTACAACTTTGAGCTATCTATGTCAACCATGAGCTCTCTATGACAATTGTGAGCTCCCTGTGACCACCGTGAGCAATCTATGACTGCTAAGAGATCGCTATTACCACTATGAGCTCTCTATGACAACCATGAGTGCGCTATGACCACGGTTAACTATCTATGAGCACTGTGATCTCTCTATGACCAGTATGAACTATGACCACTGTGGGATCCCTATATATATTATTAGATCTCTATGTCCACTGTAAGCTTTAACAACTGTGAGCTCTCTATTACCATTATGAGCTCGGTATGATCACTATGACTTATGACCACTGTGAGCTCTCTATGGCCTTTGTGATCTCTAACCATTATAAACTCTGTATGACCACTGTGAGTTCTCTATGAGTACTGGGAGCTATGAAAACTGTTACCACTCTAAAACTACTGTGAGCTATAACAACTATGAGCTCTCTATGACTGTGGTGAGTTCTCTGTATCCACTGTCAGCTATGACCACTGAGAGTTCACTATGACCACTGTGAGCTCTCTATGAACACTCTGAGCACTCAGTGACCACTTTGAAATCTCTGATGACTGTTAACTCTCCATGACAATTTTGAAGTCTCTATGACCACTCTGGGATATGACCAATGAGCACTCTCTAAGACCAGTATGAGCTATGACCACTGTGAGCTCTCTAAGACCACTATGAGCTCTCTAAGACCAGTATAAGCCATGATAACTGTGAGATGTCTATGATCACTGTGAGCTCTCCATGACTACTGTGAGCTCTCCATGGCCATTTTCAACTCTCTATGATCACTATGTGCTCTCTATGGCCACTGAACTATGGTTAACTATGATCTCTTTGGGAGCAGTAAGAACTATGAAAATGTGAGCTCTGTATGACCACTGTGAACTATGGCTTATCTGAGCTCTGTATGACTACTGTAAGTTATGACCAGTGTAAGCTCTCTATGATCACTATGAAATCTCTGAGAATTTTGAACTCTCTATGACTACTTTGAGCTATTACCCCGGTTAGCTCTCTGTGACCATGGTAAGCTATGACCACTGTGAGCTCCCTATGACCACAGTAACACCTATGATTTCTATGCCTTCTCCATGACTACTATGAGCTCTCTAAGACCAGTGTGAGCTATGATCACTGTGAGCTCTCTATGACAACTATGAGCTATGACAACTGTGAGCCCTCTAGGACCACTATGAGGTAGGACATCTGTCATAACACTATGACCATTAACTCTGTATGACCACTATGAAGCATGAGCACTGTGATAACACTATTATACATTATTAGTTCTCTATGACCACTGTGAGCTCTCTATGACCACGATGAGCGATGACCCTTCTGAAATTTCCATGACCACTATGAGTTCTCGATGACCAGTATAAGCCATGACCATTGTGAGCTCTCTATTACCACTGTGAATGCTCTATGACCACTGTGAGCTCACTATAGCCATTATGGATTCCCTCTGACCACTTTGATCTATGAACACCATGAGCTTTCTGTGACCACTTTGGTTTCTATATGACCACTATGAACTATGACCACTATGAGCTCTCTATGATCATTGTGAGCTCTTTCTGACAACTATGAGTTCTCTATGACCACTGTAATTTCTCTATAACCAGTATGAACTATGACCACTCTGAGCACTCTGACCACTGTTAGTTCTCTGTCACCAGTATTAGCTATGACCACTGTGAGCACACTATGTACATTATTACCTCTCTATGACCACTGAGTTATGACCACTGTGAGCTCTCTATTGCCCTTATCAGCTCTCTATGACCACTATTAGCTATGATCACTGTGAGCTCTTATTGTCCACTATGATCACTCTATGTCCACTGTGAGCTGTCTATGACCACCATGATTTATAACCATTGTGAGCTCTCATGACCATTATAATTTCTCTATGATAACTATGCGCTATAACCATTACGAGTTCTCTATAATCATTATGATCTATGACCACTGTCATCTTTCTAACACTACTATGAAATATGACCATTTTGAGCTCTCTGTGATGATTATAAATACTCTATGACCACTGTGAACTATGATCACTTTGACCTCTGTATTACCACTATGAGTAAAGACTACTGTAAGCTCTCTACGAAAACTATAATCATGGCCACTGTGAACTATCTTTGACCACTATTTGAGCTCTTTATGGCCACTGTGAGCTGTGTTTGACAACTATGAGCTATGACCACTGTAAGTACTTTATGATCATTATTAGCTATGACACTATGAGCTCTCCATGTCCACTATAAGCGATGTCCACTGAGAGCTCACTATGTTCACTATGAGCTCTGTATGACCACTGTGAGCTATTATGACTGTTACCTATATATGACAACTTTGAGCTCACTGTTGCCACTGTGTATTCTCTATAACCATTGAAATTCTCTAGGAGCAATAGGTTGTATGTCCAGTGTGAGCACTCTATGATGACTGTGAGCTATGACTGCTGTGAGCTCTCTGTGATGATTATGAGCTATGACCAATGTGAGCTCTCTGTGACCACTGTAAACTCACTATGATCATTATGAGCTATGACCAATGTATGATGTCTATGAACACTATGAGCTCTGTATGAGCACTATGAGCTATGAACACTGTAAGCTCTCTTTGACCATTATGGACTATGACCTCTGTGAGCTCTCTATGTCCACTATGAGCTACGTACATTGTGAGCTCTACACGACCACTATGAGGTGTGGCCATTATGAGCTCAATGCCACTATTATCTGTCTTTGTCAACTATAAGCTATGACCACTAAGAGTTCTCTAAAGCCTCTGTGTGATATGACCACTATGACCTCTCTATGAAAACTTGAGCCCTCTATATCCACTGTGTGCTCTCTATGAGAGCTATGACTTATGACCACTGTGAACTTTCTATAGCCACTATGATCTTTGACTACTGTGAACTCCTCATGACCACTGTGAGCTTTGAGCATTGTGTGCGCTCTATGTCCATTAGGAGCTCTGTGTGATCACTATGATCTATGATCACAGTAATCTCTCTAACTCAACTATGAGCTATGACAATTTTGAACCCTGTGTGATAATTATGAGTTATTTATGACCACTAAAAGCTGTGATCACTCTGAGCTCTCTGTGACCACTATGAGCTATGAATATTGTGAACTCTCTATAAAAATTATGAGTTATGACCATTGCGAGATCTTTTTGAGCATGTGAGCTCTCTATTAGTACCATGATCTATAACCACTATAAGATGTCTATGACTGCTATGAGCTCTTTATGACTACTGTGAGCTCTATATTACAAACATGAGCTTTCTATGACCATTATGAGCTCTGTTTGACAACTCTGACCTATGACTACTGTGAGCTCTTTATAACCACTATGAGCTATAACCACTATAAGCTCTCTATGCTCACTATGAGCTATATCCACTGTGAGCTTTCTATGTCTACTGTGATCTTTCTATAACCACTGCGAGCTATGACCACTATAAATCTCTAATACCTCAATGATCTATGACCACTATAAGCTCACTTTGACAACTGTAATCTCTTTATGACCACTGTGATCCCTCTATGACAAGTTTGAGCTCTCCATCACCACTGTGAGTTCTCTGTGACCACCATAAACTCTCTATGACCACTGTGAGTTCTCTATGATGACTTTGAGTTCTCTATGATGACTGTAAGCTCTCTATGAACACTATGACGAATAAGCACAGTGAAATCTCTATGACCTTTTCACCCCTATATGACCACTGTTAACTCTGTATAATGAATCTGAGCTCTCTATGACCATTATGAGCTATGACCACTGTGAGCTCTTTATGACCACTTTGAGCTCTCTATGACAACTGTAAGCTCTCTATGACCACAGTGAAAAATCTATGACCACTGTGAGCTCTCTGTGACCACAGTAAGTGCTCTATCATCATTGTCAGCTCCCTCGAACACTGTCAGCTGTGATTGAGGTCCCTGAGCTCTCTATGACCATGATGAGATGTGGTGATTGTCAACTCTCTATGATGATTCTGAGCTCTCTATGCCTACTATGATATATGAACACTGTGAGGAATCTATCTCCATTATTACCTATGAGCACTGTGAACTCTGTGAAGATTATGTGTTCTCTATTACTACAATGAGCTATGACTACTGAGTTCATTATGACCAATAGGAGTTATGACTATGAACTCCCTATGACCACTCTGAGCTCTCTATGACCACTGTGAGCTATGACCACTATGATCCCTCTAACCTTTGTGAGCTATGACCACTAAGTTCTCCAAAGCAAATGTGAGATCTCTCTGACCACTAAAATCTCTCTCTGACCAATTTGAGCTCTCTGGGATGACTGTGAGATCTCTATGACCACCGTGTGCTCTTTGTGCCCACTGTTAGCTGTGATCCCTGTGAGCTATGACAACTATGAGCTCTCTATGACCACTGTAAGCTCTCTAAATGAACTCTAAGCTCCTTATGATGTTTATGAGCTCTATATGACCACTATGAGTTCTCTATGACCTCTGTGAGCAATGAGCACTCAGATTTCTCCATACCTACTCTGCTTTCTCCATGGCCATTATAAACAATCCATGAACAATTGTGTGCTCTCTATGACCACTGTAAAGCTATGATCACTGTGTGCTCTCTTTTACTACTGTGAGCACTCTATGATCACTATGAGCTGTCTATAACCACTGTGACACATGACCACCATGAGCCTCTATGTCCACTAGAGTAATGATCTCTGTGAGCTCTATATGAACACTATGAGCTCTCTATGGCCACTATTAGCTATTGTCGCTGAATCCATGCCGGACCAGCCGGGGAAAGGAAGGGAAAATGGTGGGACCTCAAAGCAAATGGGTGAGCCAGTGATGGGGCCAGGAAGTATTTGGGCTTATATAGGGTCAGGGTCCAATCAGGTGTTGCCACCCCTGCTCCAGGGGACAGCCACCAGTCATTTAACTGTTTACTAGGTGTCCTTTTCAGGGGCAGGTTAGATGGCCACTTACCATTGATTGTTCATCCCTACATCTCATTGGTTTTCATCCTTCCGCCTGTATGCTTCCTCTATTGGGACATGTCCGGGGGGATGTCTGTACTTGTCCAGGCTAGTCCGTAGCCAGGAGCACAGGCTAGGTCCTCCCTGAATCAGTAGTGCCATATTTTCACCCTTTTATTTTATAAATTGTTTAGTTGGGACATGATAGCTGGGGTGACCCCAAGCCTCTTCAGCTGCATGGAATATAGGTGACTGTGCCTTTCTTAGGTTGGATACCACCCTCGTGTGGAGGCTTACCCATCATTGACTACCAGTCATGAGACCATCACAGAGAAGGAATCATGGTCCCAAAGAGTAACTCGAGTATGTGGCAGAGAAAAGGAGGTTTTTGTAAGGGCAGGAGTAGGCAGAGGGGCGGTAGGTGGCATAGATGCAGAAACAATCCAGAAGAGCTGGTGAGACACAAATCAAAACCTAACAATTGTAAATTAGTAAGGCATAGTTCTAATGGAGGACAGCCAGGCTTCCCATGAGCCTTTGGTGATCTTAGAAATGTCTGTCGCCTAAATGAATGATCTGAGGACCTGTAAAGTAGCTCTGTTATTTTGGGAACATATAAAAAAAAACCTGTAAAAACACAATATTTCTATTTGTAGTCCTATGAAATATCAAAATCAAGTGAGATAATCTTTCATAAAAGAAAACTTACAATCTATTAGAAAAGCAATTATGACTGATATAAAACATAAGTAGTTAAGTCCTTAGATGTTCTTATTTTTAAGTATGCATACATGTATTTAAAAATGGCATGCCAAAATTTTTATATTAGCGTGCAACAGAAATGAAAAAAATTGAAGTGGCCACAGACACAAGATACACAACATGTAAATACAGAACATATAAACATGCAAGCACATGAACAACATTTTATTGGCAACTGTACAATTTACCAGTAACTATCTTAAAATTACTCTTGAATGCTTTATCAAAGGCAGATTAACATTTTACCTTATTTAAAACAATACCTCATATTTGGGGCTGGAGAGGTGGCTCAGGGGTTATGCCTCTGCCTTGCAGGTGGAAGGTCCTGAGTTCTGATCCCAGATCCCACGTATAGATGCCAGGCAGAAGCAGGGGCAATCTGCATTTCTGGTCCTGGTAGGGCGGAGCCTGTGCATCCCGGAGCGGAGGCGTCCATGGTGGTTCCCGAATTCGTCCGTGGTTCTACACACACACAGACGCACGCGCACACATACATACGCACACACGCACAATTGAATAAAAAGAAAACTGTTTTAAAACAAGACCTCATATTATTTAATTCCGGCACCTAAGCTTAATTATGAAAAACATCTACCAAGGAAAAGCATCCTCATCCATAGGTCTGGTTCCCACATGCTCTCTGGGAGAATCCAAGATGCTAAATCTATAGCCTCATTCCAAAATTCCTCCAAGCCAGCAGTCTTAACCTTGAGGCCTCTAATCTCTAGGAGAAATTTTAGCACATATTTGGGGCTCCTTACAGTGTGAAGGGAGGTTGCCCATTTTTCTAAATAACAGAGATGAGACCAAAAGAGGAACAGACAAGAAAAGATATGTATCAGAACCAAATGTCTTGTGCTTGGTTGGGGACTTCTAGGGTTCACTACTACCCCCAGGCCATATATGTATATGGTGTCTCCCCATCAGTCCTATTCAATGTAATCTAGCCTGGGCTCTGAGTTCTGAGGGGACCAATTTCTCATATGAACTCACCAGGAAAAGCCTTGGTTCAGACGGGCTCTTCGATCATGGGGACATCAAATGAGTGATTGCATTAGGGGCTCCTTGATTATTAGCAAATAAAGCAAGCGATTGTCTTCCTAACTTTGAGAGGGGCTACTTGGTCATCAGCAAATCAAGTGAGCGATTGTGTTTCTGACCTTAAGAGCACATTGATGGACAAACAGGAAAAGGGGAAGTAGAGGGGGCCACCTGCTCACCTTCAGGCACTGTAAGCACAGGAACACAAAACCAAAGGGGGTTAACTCACCGAACTTTACTGGGATGGGTGTCTCATCTACACTGAAGGCAGCCCCGGATTGGAGCACCAGATGTTGTAGGATCCCCCTCCAGGCCAGCCAGGGAGAAAAGGGGGAAATGGTGGGACCTCGAGGCTTGAGGCAAATGGGCGAGCTGGTGATGGTGTCACCAACAAGACCCTGGGAATCAGGTGAGGAGCAAGCAGTGGACGAGTTGCTCCAGATTCAACTTCATTCAAGAAGTGTTTGGGCTTATATAGGGTCGCGGTCCAATCAGGTGTTACCATCCCTCCTCTGCAGGACAGCCACCAGTCATTTAACTATTTATTAGGTGTTCTTTGCAAGGGGAGGTTAGATGTCTGCCTCCCATTGTTTGTTAATCCCTCCTTCCCATTGGTTGTTCGTCCTTTTGCCTATATGCTTCCTCTATTGGGACATGTCCGGTGTATGTCTGCAGTTGCCCAGGCTTGTCTGTAGCTGGGAGCCCAGGCTAGGGCCTCCCTTAATTCGTAGTGCCTCAAGCTATGACCACTATGACCTTTTAATGACCACCTTAGCTTCTTATGACAACTGTGAGCACTGTATGACCACAGTAAGCAATCGGTAACTACTGTGAGCTCTCTATGACCACAGTGAACTGTCTATCATCTCTGTCAGCTCTCTATGACCACGATGAGCTGTGACCACTGTCAGCATTCAATGACGATTCTAAACTCTCTATGATGACTACAAGCTATGAACATTGTGAGAGTTCCATGGCTACTATGAGCTATGTGTGACCACTGTGAGCTCTCTTTGACAACTATGAGCTAGGATGACAGTGAGCAATCTATAACCACTGTGAGCTGTCTATGACCACTATGAGCCATAACCATTGTAAGGTCAATATGACCACTGTGCTCTCTTTGCGCACTATTAACTATGATCACTGTGAGCTGTGACAACTATCAGCTGTTTATGACCACTATAAGCTCCCTTTGACCACTGTGAGATCCTTATGAAGAGTATGAGTTCTCTATGAAAACTCCGAGTTCTCTATGACCTCAATGAGCTATGAGCATTGAGAGCTCTCTATGACCACTCTGATTTCTCTATGACCACTATGACCTCTCCATGAACAATATAAGCTATGACCATTGTGAGCTCTCTATGACCACCATAAGCTATAGCCATTGTGAACTCTCTTTCACTACTGTGAGCTCTCTATGATCACTGTGAACTGCCTATGAGCACTGTGACCTATGACCTCTGTGAGCTCTCTATGAACACTATGAGCTCTATGACCACTGTGACCACTCTATGACCACCCTGAATTCTCTATGACAACTGTAAGCTTTCTATGACCATGGAAAGCAATCCATGACCACTATGAGTTCTCTATGACCACAGTGAGCTCTCTATCATCACCGTCAGCTCGCTATGACCACTGTCAGCTATGTATAAGGACTGTGAGTTCTCTATGACACAATGAGCTGTGATCACTGTCTGCTCTCCGTGATGACTTTGAGCACTCTGTGACTATTATGATCTATGACCACTCTGAGAGCTCTATGACAACTGTCAGCTCTATGACTACTATGAACTATTACCTTTGTGAGTTCACTATGAACATTATTAGCTCTCTATGACCACTGTGAGATTTCTATGACCACTATGAGCTATGACCACTGTGAGATTTCCATAACAATTATGCGCTCCTTATGACCAAAATGATCAATGACTACTGTATGCTCTCTATACCCCTGTGAACTTTCTATGAACCCTGTGAGATCTCTATGACCACCTTGAGCTTTCTTTGCCAACTGTGATCTTTCTTTGACCAGTATGATCTATGCCCACTTGGAGCTCTGTATCGCCACTTTGAGCTATGACCACTTTGAGCTCTCTATGACTACTGAGTTATGACCATGGTGAGGTCTCTGTGACAACTGTGAGTTTCCTATGATCACTGTGTGATCTCTATGATCACTTCAGAGCACTCTATGATGACTGTGAGCTCTCAACTACCATAGAGAACTATGACCATTATGCCATTTCTATGAATGTTGTAAGCTTTGTTTGACAATTGTGAGCTCTGTATGACCCCTGTGGGCTCTTTATGATCACTGTGAGTTCTCAGTGACCACAGGGAACTCACTATGACCACTGTCACCTCTCTATGACCACTATCAGGTCTCTATGAAGACTCTAACCTCTCTATGAGCACTATAAGCTATGACCACTCTGAGGTCTCTATGATCACTGTGATCTCTCTGTGAGCACTTTGAGCTCATTATGTCCACTGTGACTTCTCTATGACAACTGTGAGCTCTCTATGACCACAGTGAGCAATCTATGACATTGTCAGCTCTGTATGAGGACTCTGAGCTATGACCACTATGAGCTATGACCACTGTCAGCTCTCTATGATGTTTGTGAACTCTCTATGACCACTATTAGTTATGACCATTGTGAGTTCACTATGAACATTAATAGCTCTATATGAATTCTGTGAGCTATGACCGCTGTGAGATCTCTATGATCACTATGAGCTATGAGCACTCTGACCTCTCTATGACCATTATGAGCTCTCTATGACCATTATGAGCTCTCTATGATCATTATGACCTCTCTGTGACCATTATGAACTATGACCATTGTGTGCTGTCTATGAACCTTGAGAGCTTTCTACAAGCACTGTTAGCTCTCTATGACCACTATGAGTTAAGACTACTGTGAACTCTTGTATGTAATATGAGTCATGACCATTCTGAGTTTTCTGTGACCACTGTGAGCTCTCTATACACACTGTGAGCTCTCTATGAAAACTGTGAGTTCTTTGTGACCACTGTGAGCTCTCTGTAACCACTATGGACTCTGACCACTGTGTACTCTCTATGACCACTATTAGTTCTCTATGGTCAGTATAACCCATCACCAATGTGAGCACATAGCACTCTAAGCTATGACCACTATGAGTTCTCTTTTACAATGGTGAGCTCTCTTTGACCACTTTGAGCTATTACCAATGCCAGTTGTCTATAACTACTATTTGCTCTCTGTGACCACTAGAATCTAGGACCACTATGAGCTTTATATGACTACTGTGAGCTGTGAACACTGTGATCTCTCTATGACCACTGTGACTTCTCTATGATATATATGAGCAATGACAACTGTGAACGCTCTATGACTACTGTGAGCGTTCTACATATGTTTTGTCCATTGTGAGCATATTATCAACAATATTAGCTCTCTATGACCACTGTGAGCTCTCTATGACCAACATGCTCTATGACCACTGTGATCTCTGTATGACCACTTTGGACTTTCTATGACCACTATGAGCTATTAACACTGTGAGCTCCCTAGGAACAATATGAGCTATGACCACTGTAAGTTCTCTGTGAGCACATTGAGCTCTTTATGACAACTAAGAGATGTGGCCACTATGATCCCTCTATGACCACCCTCATGGGGTCTCTATGAAAAATATAAGCCATGACCACTATTAGATCTCTATGACCAATGTAAGATCTCCATAATCAATGTGAGATCTCTATAGCCATTATGAGCTTCCTATGACCACTATGAGCTATGACCACTGGGATCTATGATCACTGTGAGCAATCTATTACCAGAGTGAGCTCTTGATCACCCAATATGAGCTATGATCTTCTGTGTGCTTTCTATGACAACTATGAGCTACTATCACTGTGAACTCTCTATAGTCACAAGATATTTTTTTAACATTTTTATTATTATTTCCGCTCATACAAACTTAAAAGGTAGACCAGTTCCCTCACCCCCCTCCTCCTCCCCCTGAACCCCTTGGTCCCCTTCCCTCCCTCCCCATCTCCCAGTGCCTCCCCCCCAATACCTAGAGAGTCCTTTATTGTGTATGCCTAACTCTCCTCTTGGTCCTCCTCTCCGATGACATAAAAGGACCCAGTGGCATTTCCCTGAACCCTTTCTCATGTTCCCCTTAAGCATACGAACACTACTGTGGCTGTCAATCGCTTGCCTCCAAGGATCTTGGTGCCTTTAGCTGATGCTAGACTTTGTGAGGTCAATAGTGTGTTGGACATTGCGCAGGGCATGCAAAGTCCTATTATGATTGCTTCAGCCCTAACTAGTGTAGAGAATCTTCAGATCATTGCTCCTCCCATCCTTTTGCTCTTACAATCTTACCGCCCCCTCTTCTGCAAATGTCCCTGAGCTTCACGATGGGAGGAGATTAGGCTGGCTTAATTCTATGTGGTTGATATAGAGTCTCTGAAGTTCTGGATTATGGTTTGTTGATTTTCTTTTGCAGTTTTGCTGCTCCTACAATGCCCTTCACTCCATCCTAATGAGCACTGTATGTCACACCCTGGTCAGAGACAAAAAACTGTTAAACTGGAGTCTTGTTATAATAGCACATTCAAGGGTAGATGTAATAAAAGCAGGAAACCTCAGTGAGGGAGGGGTCAGTCACCCATTTGCAAAATGATCACCTTTCATCTGCCAGACTATGTGCCCTCCCCTTCAGGTGAGATCATATCCCCTCATTTGTGCATGATCAGGAACGAACGTCTGTGAACTTAACCAGGTGTCACATTACTTACTTGCATTATCTTGAGGCCGATTTTCTCTGTTGTAACATGGTCCCCTCTCTCCTTGTGTCTGGTGTGGCCCTCCAACCCCATCCCTCCTGTTCACAATCCTTGCAATTACTGTATAACATAGGTTTACCTTTGAGTGTCTCAAAGTGGGCTGGGTGAGTTTGGTACTAGGAGCCACCTATTAGGGAGTACATATGGCGCTTAACTTTCTGGGTTTGGGATACTTCACTTAATATAATTGTTTCTAATGACATCCATTTCCCAGCAAATTCCAGTAATTCATCATTTTTGATGGCTGAGTAGTACTCCATTGTATAGATGTACCACAGTTTCCTTATCCACTCGTCAACTGTTGGACATTTAGATTGATTCCATGACTTTCCTATTGTAAACAGTGCTGCTATGAACATGGTCGTGCTTGTGCTATCGAGGCGAACCTCTGCTGCATGGGGAGTTATTCCCAAAAGTGGAATAGCAGGGTCATATGGCATTTCTATCTTTAATTTCTTTAAGAATCTCCAGATGGCTTGCCAGAGTGGCTGTATGAGCCTGCATTCCCACCAGGAATGCAGCAGAGTTCCCCTCTCTCCACATCCTCTCCAGCACTTGTTGTTGTTTGTATTGTGGATTTTTGCCATCCTGACCGGGGTGACATGATATCTCAGGGAGGTTTTGATTTGCATTTCCCTTATGGCTAAAGAAGTGGAGCATTTTTTAAGATATTTGTTAGACATTTTAATTTCATCCCTAGTAAAGTTTCTTTTAAGTTCCAGGGCCCATTTTTTAATTGGGCCATTGGTTTCCTTGGTGTTTAATTTTCTAAGTTCTTTGTGCACTCTGGACAGTAGAGCTCTATCAGATATGTGGTTAGTGAAGATTTTCTCCCATTCTGTGGGTTGCCTTTGAGCTCATGTTACAATCTCTTTATCTGAACAGAAGCTCTTTAATTTCCCAAGATCCCAACTGTTGAGAGTTGGTAGCAGTGACTGTGCCATTGGATATCTGTTTAGGAAATGTTGGCGTAGCCCAATCAGCTCAAGGGAGTTCCCTATCCTTTCAACTATGATTTTTATAGTCTCTGGCCTGATATGAAGGTCCTTGATCCATTTGGAATTAAGTCTTGTACAAGGTGACAAGTACGGGTCCAGCTTTAATCTTCTGCATGTGGAGATCCAGTTTTGCCAGCACCATTTGTTGAAGATGCAGTTCTTTTTCCATTGGATTCTTTGGGCCCCTTTGTCAAAGATCAAATGGCTGTATTTTTGTGGGCTTATATCTGGGTCTTCAACTCTTATCCATTGATCTGTGTGTCTATTTTGGAGCCAGTACCAGGCTGTTTTTATAACTATGGATTTCTGGTATAGACTAAGTTTTGGTATGGTAATACCTCCAGCAGTGTTTTTGTTACTCAGGATTGTCTTTGCTATCCTGGGTCTTTTGTGCCTCTATATGAATTTTGAGATTATTTGCTCAACTTCTTTAGAGAATTGCTTTGGGATTTTCATTGGTATAGCACTGAATTTGTATATTGCCTTTGGTAAGATCGTCATTTTTACAATGTTGATTCTGCCAATCCAGGAACATGGGAGGTCTTTCCACCTTCTGGTGTCTTCTTCAATTTCTTTCTTCAGGGTTTTAAAGTTTTCATTGTAAAGGTCTTTTACCTCCTTGGTTAGGTTTATACCAAGGTATTTCATTTTTTTAGGGGCTATAGTAAATGGGATTGTTTCTTTCAAGGCTTTTTCACTTCTTTCATTCTGGGCATATAGGAAGGCCTCTGATTTTTGCACATTTATTTTGTATCCTGCCACCCTGCTGAACTTCTCAATTAGTTCTAGGAGCTTCCTGGTGGAGGTTTTGGGATCCCTCAGGTATAAGATCATGTCATCTGCAAATAGGGATAGCTTGACTTCTTCCTTCCCGATTTGAATCCCTTTTATGTCCCTTTCTTGTCTTATGGCGTCAGCTAAGACTTCAAGTACAATATTGAATAGAAGTGGTGAGAGTGGACAGCCTTGTCTAGTTCCTGATTGAAGTGGGAATGCTTCCAATTGTTCCCCATTGAGCATAATCCTTGCTGTGGGCTTGTTGTATACAGCTTTTATTATATTGATAAAGTTTCCTTCCATTCCTACTGTCTCTAGCATTTTGATCATAAAAGGCTGTTGGATCTTGTCAAAGGCTTTTTCTGCATCTATCGAGAGTATCATGTGGTCTTGGTCTTTGGACTGGTTTACATGATGAATTACATTTATTGATTTTTGTATGTTGAACCAACCTTGTGTGCCGGGGATATACCCTACTTGGTCCTTGGGAATGATAATTTTGATATGTTTTTGAATCCGATTTGCTAAGACTTTGTCGAGAATCTTTGCATCTGTGTTCATCAGAGAGATCGGCCTATAGTTTTCTTTTTTAAGTGAATCTTTATTAGGTTTTGGGATTAAGACGATATTAGCTTCATAGAAGGAATTTGGTAGTGTTCCTTCCTTTGCTATTTGATGGAACAGTTTAAGGAGTATTGGTGTTATTAACTTCTTAAATGTCTGGTAGAATTCTGTGCTGAATCCATCTGGTCCAGGACATTGTTTGGTGGGAAGATTCATGATTACTTCTTCAATTTCCTTATATGTTATAGGGCTATTTAAGTAATTCAAACCTTCCTGATTCAATTTAGGTAGGTTGTGTTTACTTAGAAATTCATCCATCTCTTTTGTGTTGTCAAACTTCACTGAGTATAAGTTTTTGAAATATGATGTTATAATTCTCTGGATTTCTTGGGTATCAGTAGTGATAACTCCATGTTCATTTCTAATTTTGTTAATTTGGGTTTTCTCTCTCTTGCTTTTGGTTAATTTAGCTAGGGGTGTATCAATCTTATTGATTTTTTGAAAGAACCAGCTTTTTGACTGGTTGATTTTTTTCTATCATTTTCTTAGTCTCGATTTCAGATATTTCTCCCCTTATTTTGCTAATCTCCTCTCTTCTACTACTTTTGGGATCAGATTGCTCAAGTTTCTCTAAAGCCTTAAACTGCATCGTTAAGTTGTTTATTTCTGATGTTTCCATTTTTTTGATGTAGGCATTAAGAGCTATGAACTTACCTCTTAGAACAGCTTTCATTGTGTCCCAGAGATTTTGGTAAGTTGTATTTTCATTATCGTTCACTTTCAGGAAATCTTGAATTTCCTTTTTAATTTCTTCCTGAATCCAGTTCTCATTCAGCATCATATTGTTAAGTTTCCAGGAGTTAGTGTATTTTCTCTTGTTTGTTGTGTTGTGGATGTCCAGCTTTAGGCCATGGTGGTCTGATAGGGCACAGGTTAGAATTTCAACTTTTTTGTATATGTGTAGATTCATTTTGTGGCCCAATATGTGATCTATTTTGGAGAAAGTTCCGCGTGCTGCTGAGAAAAATGTGTATTCTTTTGTGCGTGGGTGAAAAGTTCGACAGAGATCTGTAAGGTCCATTTCTTTAAGGGTTTGATTAAGTTCCAAAGTGTCTCTGTTAAGCTTTTGACCTGTTGATCTATCCCATGTTGAGAGGGCGGTGTTGAAGTCCCCAAGAATTATCGTTTTGGGTTTGATTTCTTGCTTTAGGCGCTGTAGGGTTTTCTTAGTGAATGTGGAGGGGCCCATATTGGGTGCATAAATGTTCAGTATTGTGAAGTCTTCCTGGTGAATTGTACCTGTGACTAAAATGTAGTATCCATCTGTGTCTCTTATGATTTTCTTTGGTTTGAAGTCCACTTTGTCTGAAAGCATAATTGCTATCCCTGCCTGTTTCCTGGTTCCATTAGCTTGCAAGATTTTGGACCAGCCTTTCATTCTTAGGATGTTCCTATCTTTTGTGGTGAGATGAATTTCCTGAAGGCAGCAGATTGTTGGATTGTGGTTTTTAATCCAAGTTTGTAATCTGTGTCTCTTAATCGATGAGTTAATACCATTGACATTTAATGTTATAATGGAGAAATTATTTTTAATTCTGGACATTTTTTATGTTTAGTAGACTTTGTAAGCATGTTGTTTGATATTTATGTTTTGGTGGTATTATACTTCCCTTCTGTCCTCCTAGATACGCTTGTTCTTTTCTTCAAGCTTGAGTATCATTTCTACCATTGTTTGAAGGCCTGGTTTGGTAGACATGTATCCCTTCAAGTTGTCTTTGTGCTGGAAAACTTTTCTTTCTCCCTCAATCATGACAGATAGTTTTGCCGGGTATATCAGTCTGGGTTGGCATTTTTGCTCATTTAATACTTGAAGTATGTCTCTTCTTGCTTTTACTGTTTC
The DNA here is from genome assembly GCA_023101885.1 of Typhlomys cinereus. Classification (NCBI taxonomy): domain Eukaryota; kingdom Metazoa; phylum Chordata; class Mammalia; order Rodentia; family Platacanthomyidae; genus Typhlomys; species Typhlomys cinereus. The sequence continues at coordinate 77,126 of JALPQD010000219.1, forward strand.
CATTGAGTAGTCATTTGTTATTCTAATAGGTTTACCTTTAAAAGCGAGTTGCTTTTTTTCTCTTGAAGCTGTCAGCACCTTTTCTTGGTCTTGAATGTGGAGTGTTTTGACTATTATTTGCCGTGGTGATTTCCTATTTTGGTCGCATCTGTTTGGAGTGCGAAATACCTCTTGTATTTGGATAGGCCTCTCATTCTTTAGTTGTGGGAAGTTTTCATTTATAATGAATTGAAATATTTCCTCCGGTGTGGTATTTTGGGATTCTTGTTCTGGTGTTCCATGAATGCGCATGTTAGGCTTCTTTAGGGTGTCCCGTATCTCTTGAATGTTCCTCTCCAGTATCTTTTTGGCTTTAACAATCTCTTCCATTGAACTGGTTAATTCTCCCACTTTGTCTTCAAGATCTGAAATTCTATTTTCTGCCTCATTTGTTCTGCTGATAAGACTCTCTGTTGAGTTTTGGGTTGAAGATAATTTGTCTTTAATTCAATTTTAAACTCTGCCTGAGACTGTTTTAATTGCTCTATACCTATTTTTGTTTCTTGAACTGTTTTTCTCAATTCCTCCAAGTGCCTGTTGTGTTCCTGTTCGAAGTGGTTGATATGGTTGTTTAACTCTTCTCGGATTTCCTCTTTCATAGTATTAATCATGGTAATGATCATACTCTGAAAGTCGTTATGTTGGGTCTGGCTTTCATGGTTATTTTCTGTGGATTTGTTCTGGTCAGAATCCCTCATTATGGGATTGATTCTTTCAGCAGGAGATTGGTCTTCTTGGGTTTTGTTTCTTGTAGATCTGCACTTTGACTTGTACATTGTTGTTTTGTTTTTTAGGACCTTTCAGTTTCTGTGTGTTTTTCACTGAATCCACCTAGTTGGTATTGTTACACTTGCCATTTATTACTAGTGCTTGCCTTGGATTGGGTATGTTTGTGTATTGTTATCGGTATATCCTAGATGAGGCTACTAGGCTGTTAGTATGTCAGTTAAGTCAGGTTATGTTACCAGGGGATGAATATTAGTGTGGTAGTGCACTTTTACAATTTAGTATCTTGGTGTAATGTGGGGGTGAGTGGTGTACTCCCTAGAGTAGTATGTTGTGGGGTGGCTGTATGAGAAAGTTGATCTACAGCATTGATACTTTAAAGGATTAGTAAGGTGAAAAGAAAAAGTTTACTTATCTTTGGGTTGGATGAGAAGAATCTCACCCACGTGATATACTGATTGTAGTGGAGTCCAGATGTATGGCCTGTGTTCCCTTTGTTCCTTAGAATTTTGCTTGAGTTTCCTTTGGGCTCTATTGAATTCTGAGTAGCAGTGTGTCTTCCGTGGACCACATGCATAGGTCCCCGGTGGGCCAGAGAGGCAGAGGGTCTGATGTTGATGGCAGAATTCTTCGCCTGCAACCTGGGAAGGTCGGCACGGAGGGGGGCGGGGTCCCGGGGGCAAAGCCAGGGGCCGCGGGGCACGGTGCTGCTGGCCGGGCGGCTCCCGGGTGGGGGGCGGGGCTGGGCTGGGCTCTCTCTCTCACTCACCTTGGGCAGCTGGCTGGGGCAGGGCGGCGCGGGGCGGGGTGGGGCGGGGCTGGGCTGGGCTCTCTCACCTTGGGCAGCTGGTGGTGGCGGGGCGGGGCGGGGCAGGGCGGTGCAGGGCAGGGCGGTGCGGAGGGGGCTGGGGTTGTTCGGGCCGCATGGCCCAGGCCAAGCCGGAGTCGGCCTGGGTGCTCGCCGCCGGGACGCGTGGGGCTCTGGGGTGATAGGGCGGGGCTCTCACAAGATATTTATATTGTTACTTACTATGACCACAATGACCTCTCTGTGACCACTGAAGGCTATGATCCCTGTGCCCTGTTTATTACCATGTTGATCTCTCTATGACAACTGTGAGGTATGTATGACTACTGTGAGTCTCTATGACGATTGTGAACTGTCTATGAACACTATGAGCTCTTTATGATAACAATGAGCTATGACCAACTTGAGATCTCTATGGCCTCTATGAGTTATGACCACTATGAGTTCTCTATGAATACTGTAAGCTATGACCTCTATAAGCTCTACATGACCACTAAGCTCTGTATGACCACTATGAGCTGTGACCACTGTAAACTCTGCAAATACTGTGTGGTATGACCACTATGAACTCTCTATAATGAATATGAGCTCTATATTATCACTGTGAGATCTCTATACCCCTTGTGAGATCTGTATGACCACTATGAGCTGTGACCACCATGGTCTCACAATGAACACTATGTGTTAGGATTACTGTGACCTTTCTGTGAACACTTTGACCTATGACAACCATGAGGTCTCTACTGACACAAGATCTCTCTATCCCCACTATGAGCTATTACCACTATGAGCTCTCCTTGACTAGTATAAGCCATGACAACTGTGAGGTGTCTATGGCCATTATTAGGTCCCTATGACCACTATGACCTATGACTACTGTGAGCACTCTATTACTACTGTGAGCTATGAAAATGATGAGTTCTCTAGGACCACTGTGAGTTATAATCATATGAGCTCTGCACAACCACTTCAAGATGTCTCTCTATGGTCACAAGAGATTTCTATCATCACCATCAGCTATGACCACTATGAGCTCTCTGTGAACACTGTGAGCTATGACCACTCTGTGCTCTCTATGACCATTATGAGATATGTATGAACACTGTGAGCTCTCTATGACCCCTGTAAGCTCTCTATGACCATGGTGAGATCTTAATAACAAATATGAGCTATGACCATGGTGAGCTTTCTCTGACCACTATGAGCTATGACCACTGTGAGTTCTCTATTACTACTGTGAACTCTCTATGACTAGTATAGTCTAGGACCACTGTGAGTTCCCCATAACAACTGTGACTTTCTATGACCACTTTGAGTTATGACCATAGTGAGCTCTCTATTCCACTTTGTGCTGTCTATGACCACTGTGAGCTATGACCAGTGTGAGCTCTCTATGACCACTCTGAGCTCTCTATGACCACTCTGAGCTCTCTATGGCTACTCTGAGCTCTCTATGTCCACTATGACCTATGATCACTGTGAACTCTTAAAAACCACTATGAGCTATGACAACTGTGAGTTTTCTATGACTGCTATGAGATCTCGTGACCACTATAGCTATGACCACTATGATTACTTCAAGAACACAGTGAGCGTTGACAACTATGAGTTCTGAATGACCACCATGAACTATGACCACTGTGAGCTCATTATGACAATTGTGACATATGACAACTGTGAGCACCCTATGATCAATGTGATCTATACTATGATCTATGTATGACCACTATGATCTATGACCACTGTGAGTTCTGTATGGCCATTATGAATTCTCTATGATCACTAAGAGCTATGACCACTGTGAACACTCTATGTACACTGTGAACTATGACCACTAGGATCTTTCTTTGACCACTGTGAGCTCGTTTTGCCCCATGCACCACTGTGAGTTCTCTATGACTAGTGTGAGCTCTCTTAAACCACTACAAGCTTTCTATTACCACTATGAGCTATGACCTTTTTCAGTTTTCTATGACCACTGTGAGCAATCCGTGGTCAGTATAAGCCATGCCTACTGTAAGCTCTCTATGACCATAGGGAGGTCTCCATGACCACGGTGAGCTCTCTATGGCCATTATGTGCTCTCAAAAACCAATATGAGCTCTTTATGACCAGTATGAGCTGAAAGCACTATGAGCTTTCTATGACAACTGAACACTGTAAGTTCTCTATGACTACTATTAGCTATGAGAACTATGAGCTCTTTATGACAATGTGCTCTCTATGACCACTATAAGCTCTTGATAACCAATATGAGCTATGACCACTTGTGAGCTTTCTTTGACCACTGTGAGTTCTCTATAACCACAACAGATTTCTATGACGACTATAGACTGACTGCTCTGAGTTCTCTATGACCACTGTGAGCTATGACCAATATGACTTCTCTATTATGACTGTGAGCTATTATCACTGTGAGTTCTTTATGACCACTGTGAGCTTACCATGAGAATTATGGCCACCATGAACTTTGACCACGCTGATTCTCTATTTCTACTGTGAGCTCACTATGAGCACTGTGAGCTCACTGTATGACCACTGTGAGCTATGATCACTATGAGCTATCTAAGACCATTATGATTTCTCACTACCACTGTCATCTCTCTATGAGCACTATGAACTTTGAACACTATAAGCTCTCTATGACCACTGTAAACTCTCTATTACCACAATGTGCTATGACAACCTTGAGATTTCTATGACCTCTGTGAGCACTCTGTGAATTATGAGCACTATATGATCTATGATCAATGTGATAACTGTGAGCTTTCTATGACAACTGTTCTGTTCAACCACTATGTTCAACCACTGTCAGCTTTAGATGATCACACTGAGATTATAGTGAACAGTGACCACTATGAGCTCTGTATGACAAGAGTGAGTTCTCTATGAGCACTATGAGCTGTGACCACTGTGAGCTCTCTATGACCACCGTGAGCACACTATGAACACAGTTAGCTATGACCATTGTGAGTTATGAGCACTATGAGCACAATTTTCATTGCACTACTGCCACTATGAATTCTGTATAAAAACTCTGTCCTTTCTATTACAACTGGGAACTCTCTATAATAAGTTGGAGTTTTCTATGATCATAATGATCTCTCTATAACCACTAGAAGCTCCCTAGGACCACTGTGAATTATGACCACTCTGAGCTCTTTGTAGCAACTGTGAGCTTTCAATGATCACTAAGAGCTAAGAATACTTTGAGCTCTCTATGACCACTATTATCTATGACCACTGTGAGCTCACTGTTAACACTATTAGCTAAGACTACAGAGACTTCTCTATGACAATTATGAGTTCTCTATGACCAGTGTGAGCTATGATTCTTGGAGCTCTCTATGACCAATATGAGTTATGAACACTGAGAGAACTCTGTGACCATTATGAGCTCTCTATGACTTCTATTAGCTATGACTACAGTGAGTTCTCTATAACCACAATGAGATCTCAAAGACTACTGTCATCTCTATGGCCACTGTAATCTCTCTATGAGCACTATAGTCTATTACAACTGTGACCTCTAAATTACCAGAGAGTTCTGTGACTATTATAGGCTTTCAATGTCCTTTGTGAGATCTCTCTGCCCACTGTGAGCTCTTTTCTTTTAATCATTTAGCTATTTTTTAATTTATATTTTCCACTCATACAAACTTGATAGGTACCCCATTCCCCTCCCTCCCTCCACACTTCCCTGAATCCCCTTGCTCCCTTTCCTCTTTTCCTCCTCCTTTCCCCCCTCCCTCACTTTCTCCCAGTGCCCCCCCCATTCATGGAGCATCCTTTAATGTGCATGTTAAACTTCCCTCTGGGTCCTCCTCTCTGATGAGGTATAAGAACTCAGCAGCATTGCCTAGAGCTCTTTTTTGTGTTCCCCTTAGGAACACTTTTGTGGCTATTAATCCCTTCCCTCTAAGGATCTTAGAGCCTGTGATCCATGCTAGGCTTTGGGGGGCCAATGAAATGTTGGTCATTGCGGAGGTCATGCAAAGACCTGTTATGATTACTTTGTCCGTAATGTATGTGGAGTATCTTGCATATCGTTGCTTCTCCCCATCTTAAGGCTCTTACAATCTTACTGCCCCCTCTTCTGCAAATTTCCTTGAGCTTTGGGATGGGGAGAGATTAGGCTGGCCTGGTTCCTGGTGATTAATGTAGAATCTCTGATGATATGAATTATGGTTTGTTATTCTTTTTTTTCTTCTTCCAATTTTGCTGTTCCTGCACTGCCCTTGGCTCTGTCCTGATGGATATTGGATGTCACCTCTTAGCCAGAGATAAAAGGCTGTTAAAATAGAATCTTATTATACGAGTAGATTCAAAAGTACATGGAATAAGAGTAGGAGACCACGGTGAGGGGGATCAGTCTTCCATTTGCAGGATGATTACCTTCTATCTGCCAGACTGTATGCCCACCCCTTCTGGTGAGATCATACCCCATCAGTTGCAAGTGAACAAGAAGGAAAGTCTGTGAGCTTAACCAGATGTCTCACTTGCAGTCCTTGTTGGTGGCCTGTATTCTGTGCTGTAGCATGATTCTCTTTCTCTTTGTTAATGCAGAGCCCTCCTTCCGCTTCTTTCCTGTTTATAATCTTTGCAATTACTGTATGTATTGCAGTGATTTAACTTTGAGTGTGTCACTAAGTCAGTTTGGTACTAGGATCCAACTATTAGGGAATACATATGGCACTTAATTTTCTGTGTCTGTGATACTTCACTAAATATAAATTTTCTAATTCCACCCATTTCCCAGCAAATTTCATTAATTCATCATTTTTGATTGCTGAGTAGTATTCCATTGTATAAATGTACCACATTTTCCTTATCCACTTGTCAACTGTTAGCCATTTGGGTTGATTCCATGATTGCTATTGTAAATAGTGCTGCTATGAACATGGTCGTGTTTGTGCTATCGAGGTAAATTTTCACTTTATGGGGGATTATTCCCAAAAGTGGAATAGCAGGGTCATATGGCATTTTAATCTTTAACTTTTTTACGAATCTCCAGACAGCTAGCCAGAGTGGTTATATAAGCCTGCATTCCCACCAGCAATGTAGGAGAATTCCCTTTTTGCCACGTTGTCTCCAGCAATTGGTGTTGTTTGCATTGTGGACCTTTGCCATCCTGACTGGGGTGAGATGATATCACAGGGAGGATTTGATTTGCATTTCCCTGATGGCTAAGGAAGCAGAGCATTTTAAAAGATATTTGTTAGACATTTCAATTTCTGGTAAAGAAATTGGTAAAGTTTCTTTTTAAGTTTCAAGGCCCATTTTTTTTGGCCCATTTGTTTCCTTGGTGTTTAGTTTTCTAAGTTCTTTAGAAAATAATAATAGATAATAGAGCTCTATCAGATATGTGGTTAGTAAAAATTTTCTCCCATTCTGTGGATTGCCTTAGTGCTTGAGTTACAATTTCTTTATCTGAACAGAAGCTCTTTATTTCATAAGATCCCATCCATTGCATGTTGGTTGTAGTGATTATGCTATTAGATTTCTGTTTAGGAACTCTTGGCCTAGCCTAATCAGCACGAGGGAGTCCCCTACCCTTTCAACTAAGATTTTTATAGTCTCTGGCCTTATATTGAGGTCCTTGATCCATTTGGAATTAAGTTTTGTACATAGTGACAAGTGCGGGTCCAGTTTTAATTTTCTGCATGTGGACATCCAGTTTTGCCAGCACCATTTGTTGAAGATGCTGTTCTTTTTCCATTGAGCTTTTTTGGGCTCCTTTGTCAAAAATCAAATTGCTGTAATTGTTTAACCTTATATCTGGGCCTTTAACCCTTATCCATTGATCTGTGTATCTATTTTGGAGGCAGTACCAGGCTGTTTTTATAACTATGAATTTGTAGTATAGACCAAGGTTTGGTATGGTGATACCTCCAGCAGTGTTTTTGTTACTCAGGATGTTTTTGGTTACCCTGGATCTTTTGTGCCTCCCTATGAATTTTGAGATTATTTGGTCAACTTCTTTAAAGAATTGCTTTGGGATTTTAGTTGGTATAGCATTGAAACTGTATATTACCTTTGGTAGAATGGTCATTTTTATGATATCGATTCTGCCAATCCAGGAACATGGGAGGTCTTTCCACCTTCTAGTGTCTTCTGTAACTTCTTTCTTTAGGGTTATAACGTATTCATTGTAATGGTCACTTACTTCCTTGGTTAGATTTATACCAAAGATATTTCATTTTTTCAGGGACTATAGTAAATGGGATTGTTTCCCTCAGGGCTTTTTCACTTCTTTCATTTTGGGCATATAGGAAGAACACTGTTTTTTTATGTTTATTTTGTATCCTGCCACCCTTCTGAACTTCTGTATTAGTTCCAGGAATTTTCTGGTGGAGTTTTTGGGATCACTCATATATAAGATCATGTCATTTGCAAATAGAAATAACCTGACTTCTTCCTCGTGGATTTGAATCCCTTTTATCTCCCTGTTTTATCTTATGGCCTGAGATAAGACCACAAGTACAATATTAAATAGAAGTGGTGAGAGTGGACAGCCTTGTTTAGTTCCTGATCGAAGCAGGAATGCTTCAAGTTTTTCCCCATTAAGTATAATCCTTGCTGTAGGCTTGTTGTATACAGCTTTTATTATATTGATAAAGGTTGCTTCCATTCCAACTGTCTCTAGGTTTTCAATCATAAAGGGCTGTTGGATCTTGTCAAAACTTTTTCTGCATCTATGGAGAGTATCATGAGGTCTTGGATTTTGGATTGGTTTATGTGGTGAATTACATTTGATTTGCGTATGTTGAGCCAACCTTGTGTGCCTGCGATAAAGCCTACTTGATCCCCATGAATGATCTTTTTTTTGATCAGTTTTTGAAACTGATTTGCTAAGACTTTTCTAAGAATCTTTGCATGTATGTTCATCAAAGAGATTGGCCTATAGTTTTCTTTTTTAAGTGTATCTTTATTATGTTTTGGGATTAAAATGGTATTAGCTTCATAGAAAGAATTTGGTAGCTGTGTCCACTATAAGCTTTCAATGTCCTTTGTGTAGTCTCTCTGACCACTGTGAGCTCTTGATGACAACTGTGACCTCTCTATGACTACACAGAGCTCTCTATGACCACTGTCACCTCTCTATGACCACTGTCAGGTGTATATGAGCACTGTGAGTTGGCCAGGACCACTATAAACAGTGAATAGAGCTCTCTATGCCCACTGTGTGGTCTCTATTGCCCACTCTGAGCACTCTGACCATTATGACGTCTTTATGAGCACTATTAGCTATAACTACTATTAACATCCTATGACCACTGGGAGCTTTCTATGACCACTGTGAGCTCTAATCACTATGAGGTCTATGTGGCCACTATAAGCCCTCTATGACAACTGTGATCTCTCTATTATCACTATGACCTTTTCATGAACATTTTGAGCTTTAACCTTGTGAGCTCTCTATGACCACTATACGTTATGATCACTTTGAACTCTCTTTGACCACTGTGGGCTCTCTATGTGCACTATGATCTATGACAACTAGGAGCTCTCTATGATGACTACAAACTCTCTATAATCATTGTGAGCTTTCTATGATGACTATGAGCATTCTATGATGACTGTGAACTTTCTACGAAAGCTGTGAGCTCTTTATGAACAGTATGACATATGACCACTTTGAGCTCTCTATTACCACTTTGAGCTTTCTATGACTGCTATGAGCTATGAATATTGTGAGCTCTCTATGACCACTATGATCTTTGACCATTGTAAGTTTTCTACAACCGGAATGAACTGTTATTCCTATGAGCTTTCTATGAACTCTGTGAGTTCCCTGTTTCCACTGTGAGCTCTAAATGACAACTGTGATCTATGACTAGCTTTCTGTGATGACTGTCATTTTTCCATGATGACTGTGAGCTTTCTATGACCACTGTGAACTGTCGAAGACCAGTATGAGCTATGAGCACTATGAGATTTCTCTGACAACTATGATCTCTTCGTGACCTCTTTGTGACCTGTATGTGCTATGATTACTGTGAGCTCTCATTGTCCATTTTGTGCTCTCTATGATCACTGTGAGTTATGAACCCTGTGACCTCTTTATGTTCACTATGAGCTATGAACCCTGTGTGCTCTCTATGACCACTGTGAGCTCTATGTTATCACTATAAACTGTGACAACTCTGAGCTCTCTATGACCACTATGTTCTAAAACCACAGTGAGCTATCTATCAATTCTACAAACTATGACCAGTTTGAGCTCTCTATAATAATTATTAGTTCTCCATGACCACTGTGAGTTATGACCACTGTGAGCTATCTATGAGCACTATGACACATGTTCACTGTCATCTCTCTATGACCAATATGAGTTATGATCACTGTGAGTTCTCTGTGGCCACTATGTGCTCACTATGAATTATGACTAGTGTGAGCTCTCTATTAAAACTCTGAGGTCTTTATGAGCACTATTATTTCCCTATGGCTACTATGAACTATAACTAGTGTGAACTCCCTGTGAACATTGTGAGCTCCCTCTGAATAATGTGAGCTATGATCACTGTGAGTTATGACCACTATGATCTCTCTGTGGCCACTAAGAGCTATGCCTCTGTGGGCTCTCATTGTCCATTATGAGCTCTCTATGATCACTGTTAGCTCACTATGAAAACTATGAACTCTCTATGAACTCTATGAACTATGACCACCATGAGTTCTTTATGGGCACTATGACCTCTCAATCTCCATGATGGGCTTTGACCACTGTCAGGTCTATATGATCACTGTGAGTTCTCTATGAACTCTGTGAGCTCTCTATGATCACTGTAAGTTATCTGTGATGATTATGAACTTTGAGCATTGTCAATTCTTTATGACCATTGTGAGCACTCTCTGACATCTATGAGATTTCTATGACCAAAATGTGGTATGACCACTGTGAGCTCCCAATTACCACTGTGAGCTTTCTATGACCACCATGAGCTATGAATAATATGAGCTTTCTATGACCAATGAGAGCTATGAACACTGTAAGTTCTCTATGGCAACTTTGAGCACCCTATGTATACTGTGAGTTCTCTGTGAGAACTGTGAGCTCTGACCACTATGAACTCTCTGTTGCTCTCTATGATGAGTAAGAGCTCTCTATAACCATTATGAGCTATGACCACTGTGAGGACTCTTTGATCAGTATGATGTCTCTATGACGACTATGACCTCTCTTTTACTACCGTGAGCTCTGACTATTGTCAGATGTCTGTGACCACTGTATACTATGACCATTCTGAGCTCTCTTTGATGATTGTGAGCTCTCCATATTCACTATGATCTATGACCATAGTGATCTCTCTATGACCACTATGACCACTGTGAGCTATGACAATTGTCAGCTCTCTATGAAAACTATGAGATCTCTGTGGCCAGTGTGAGCAGTCTGTTACCATTATGAACTATAAGCATTGTGAACTATCTATGACCATTGGGAGCACTCTGTGACAACTATGAACTTCCTGTGACTACTATGAGCTGTGACCACTGTAAGATCTCATTGTCCATTATGTTCTCTCTATGACCACTGTTAGTTTTGAACCCTGTGACCTATTTATGCTCACTATGAGCTATGACCACTGTGAGCTCTATATGACCAATGTAAGTAATAACAACTGTGAGCTCTCTATGACAACTATGGTCTGTGACTACTGTGAGCTCTCTATCAATATTAAGAGATATGATCATGTTGAGCTCTCTGTAATGATTATGAGTTCTCTACAACTACTGTGAGCTATGACTACTATGAGCTCTCTATGACCTCAATGAGCTATTACCACAGTGAGCTCTCTGTGATCAATATGAGCTCTCTCTGACCATTATGAGTTATGACCACTATGATCTATGACCACTGTGTGTTCTCCATGACCACAGTGACTACAGTGAGCTCTCTATCACTACTGTGAGCTATCTATCACCACTGTGAGTTCTCTGACAACTTTGAGCACTCTATGACCACTGACAACTCTGTATTACCACTGTATACTCTCTATGACCTTGTGGGTACTCTGTGGCCACTGTAAGTGCTCTATGAACATTATGAACACTCTGTGATTATTGTGAGCTCTTTATGACCAGTCTGAGCTGTGACAACTCTGAGCTCTCATTGTCCGTTATGTGCTCTCTATGTAAACTATGAGATATGACCAATATGAGCTCTCCATGACCACTATGACCTCTATATGACCATTAGGAGACATGACCACTGTGAGTTCTCTATGAGCACTATGGTCTATGACTACTGTGATGTCTCTATCAACACTATGAGCTATGTCCACTGTGAACTCAAGATAAAGATTAAGAGTTCTTTTCTTTTTTTTAATTTTTTTATTATTATTTATTCAATTGTGCGTATGTATGTGTGTGCACGCATGTCTGTGTGTGTGTAGAACCATGGACGAATTCAGGAACCACCATGGACTGCCTCCACCTCCTCCTTGTTTACTCTGCCCCGGGATTCACAGGGTCTGCCCTACCAGGACCAGAAGCGCAGGCCGCCCCCGCTTCCGTCTGGCATCTATACGTGGGATCTGGGTTCCGAACTCAGGACCTTCTGCCTGCAAGGCAGAGGCTTAACCCCTGAGCCACCTCTCCAGCCCAAGATTAAGAGTTCTATGTAACCATTGGCAATGACCACTTTGAGCTCTCTATGAGCACTATGAGTTCTCTAACACAACAATGAGGTATGATCACTGTGAGCTCTTTGTAACAATAATGAGCTGTGACCACTTTGAGTTCTCTATGACTGCTCTGAGCTCTATATGACCACTATGAACTATGATACTATGAGAGAGTTGTGAACACTATAAATTTTCTATGACCTCTGTGAGCTCTCTATGCCAACTGTGAGCTCTCAATGAAAACAGTGAGCTCTCTATGACCATTGTTAGCTCTCTATTATCACTATGAGTTATGAGCACTATGAGATCTCTATGACCACTAAGAACTATGAGCACTAAGAGCTCTCTATGAACATCGTCACTTCTCTATGAACACTGTGAATTATGACATCTATGAACACTCTATGACCACTGCGAGCTATGACCACTGTGAGATCTCTATGACCAGTGTGATATCTCTGACGAAAGTGACATATGCCACTTTGAGCTCTTTCTGACCACTGTGATCTGTGACCACTGTGAGCTCTCTCTGACCACTATGAGCTACGAAAACTGTGAGCTCTTTATTAATGGAGAGAACTGTGACAACTATGAGCTTTCTCTGCTCTCTGTGAGCTCTCTATGCCCACTTTGAGTTCTTGATCACAACTCTGAGCTATCTATGAACACAGTGAACACTCTATGACAAATTTGAACTCTGTATGACCACTACAACTTCTCTATTATCATTACTTTTTTTTTTATTAAAAATTTAATTATACATTTTAAAATTTTTTACCAGTTCCCTCCCTCCCCCCTCCCCTTCCCCCAGTGTCTCCCCCCCAATTCCCAGAGAGTCCTTTATTGTGTGCGCCTAACTCTCCACTGGGTCCTCCTCTCCGATGACATATAAGGACCCAGTGGCATTTCCATAAGCCCTTTCTCTTGTTCCCCTTAATCATAAGATTACTACTATGGCTGTCAATCCCTTGCCTCCAGGGGTCTCGGTGCCCTTAACAGATGCTAGACTTTATGAGGGCAACAGTGCGCTGGACATTGCGCAGGGCATGCAAAGTTCCATTATGATTGCTTTGGCCCCAACTATTGTTGAGAATCTTGCAAATCGTTGCTCCTCCCATCCTTTTGCTCTTACAATCTTACCGCCCCCTCTTCCGCAAATGTCCCTGAGCTCCAGGATGGGGAGAGATTAGGCTGTCCTAGTTCTATGTGATTGATATAGAGTCTCTGAAGTTCTGGATTGTGGTTTGTTGATTTTCTTTTGCAGTTTTTCTGCTCCTGCAATTCCCTTCACTCCATTCTGCTGGGCACTGTATGTCACCCCCTGGCCAGAGACAAAAAGCTGTTAAACTGGAGTCTTGTTGTAATAGCACATTCAAGGGTAGATGTAATAAGAGTAGGAAACCTCACTGAGGGCGGGGTCCATTACCCATTTGCAAAATGATTACTTTTTATCTGCTAGACTATATGCCCTCCCCTTCTGGTGAGATCAGGAAAGAACGTCTGTGAACTTAACCAGGTTTCTCATTACTTACTTGCAGACCTTGATGGAGGCCTATTTTCTCTGCTGTAACATGGTCTCCTCTCTCCTTGTTTCTGGTGTGGCCCTCCTAACCCATCTCTCTTGTTCATAATCCTTGCAATTACTGTGTTACATAGGTTTACTTTTGAGTGTCCCAATGTGGGCTGGGCGAGTTTGGTACTAGGAGCCACCTATTAGGGAGTACATACGGCGCTTAATTTTCTGGGTTTGGGATACTTCACTTAATATAATTCTTTCTAATGACATCCATTTCCCAGCAAATTCCAGTAGTTCATCATTTTTGATGGCTGAGTAGTACTCCATTGTATAGATGTACCACAGTTTCCTTATCCACTCGTCAACTGTTGGACATTTAGGTTGATTCCATGACTTTGCTATTGTAAACAGTGCTGCTATGAACATGGTCGAGCTTGTGCTATCGAGGCGAACCTCGGCTGCTTGGGGGGTTATTCCCAAAAGTGGGATAGCAGGGTCATATGGCATTTCAATCTTTAATTTCTTCAAGAATCTCCAGACGGCTCGCCAGAGTGGCTGTATGAGCCTGCATTCCCACCAACAATGTAGGAGAGTTCCCCTCTCCCCACATCCTCTCCAGCATTTGTCGTTGTTTGTACTGTGGATTTTTGCCATCCTGACCGGGGTGAGATGATATCTTAGGGAAGTTTTGATTTGCATTTCCCTGATGGCGAAGGAAGTGGAGCATTTTTTAAGATAATTGTTAGACATTTTAATTTCATCCCTGGTAAAGTTTCTTTGAAGTTCCAGGGCCCATTTTTTAATTGGGCCAGTGTTTTCCTTGGAGTTTAATTTTCTAAGTTCTTTGTGCACTCTGGACAGTAGAGCTCTGTCAGATATGTGGTTAGTGAAGATTTTCTCCCATTCTGTGGGTTGCCTTTGAGCTCGTGCGACAATCTCTTTATCTGAACAGAAGCTCTTTAATTTCACAAGATCCCAACTGTTGAGAGTTGGTAGCAGTGACTGTGCCATTGGATGTCTGTTTAGGAAGTGTTGGCCTAGCCCAATCAGCTCGAGGGAGTTCCCTATCCTTTCAACTATGGCTTTTAAAGTCTCTGGCCTGATATCAAGGTCCTTGATCCATTTGGAATTAAGTCTTGTACATGGTGACAAGTACGGGTCCAGCTTTAATCTTTTGCATGTGGAGATCCAGTTTTGCCAGCACCATTTGTTGAAGATGCTGTTCTTTTTCCATTGGATTCTTTGGGCCCCTTTGTCAAAGACCAAATGGCTGTAACTTTGTGGGCTTATATCTGGGTCTTCAATCCTTATCCATTGATCTGTGTGTCTATTTTGGAGCCAGTACCAGGCTGTCTTTATAACTATGGATTTGTAGTATAGACTTAGGTTTGGTATGGTAATACCTCCAGCTGTGTTTTTGTTACTCAGGATTGTTTTTGCTATCCTGGGTCTTTTGTGCCTCCATATGAACTTTGAGATTGTTTGGTCAACTTCTTTGAAGAATTGCTTTGGGATTTTGATTGGTATAGCATTGAATCTCTATATTGCCTTTGGTAGGATGGTCATTTTTACAATGTTGATTCTGCCAATCCAGGAACAAGGGAGGTCTTTCCACCTTCTGGTGTCTTCTGCAATTTCTTTCTTTAGGGTTTTAAAGTTTTCATTGTAAAGGTCTTTTACCTCCTTAGTTAGGTTTATACCAAGGTATTTCATTTTTTTAGGGGTTATAGTAAATGGCATGGTTTCTCTCAAGGCTTTTTCACTTCTTTCATTCTGGGCATATAGGAAGGCCTCTGATTTTTGCACATTTATTTTGTATCCTGCCACCCTGCTGAACTTCTCAATTAGTTCCAGGAGCTTCCTGGTGGAGTTTTTGGGATCACTCAGGTATAAGATCATGTCATCTGCAAATAGAGATAGCTTGACTTCTTCCTTGCCAATTTGAATCCCTCTTATGTCCCTTTCTTGTCTTATGGCTTCGGCTAAGACTTCAAGTACAATATTGAATAGAAGTGGTGAGAGTGGACAGCCTTGTCTTGTTCCTGATCGAAGTGGGAATGCTTCCAATTGTTCCCCATTGAGCATAATCCTTGCTGTGGGCTTGTTGTATACAGCTTTTATTATATTGATAAAAGTTCCTTCCATTCCTACTGTCTCTAGCGTTTTGATCATAAAAGGCTGTTGGATCTTGTCAAAAGCTTTTTCTGCATCTATCGAGAGTATCATGTGGTCTTGGACTTTGGACTGGTTTACATGATGAATTACATTTATTGATTTGCGTATGTTGAACCAACCTTGTGTGCCGTGGATGAAGCCTACTTGGTCCCCATGAATGATCTTTTTAATATGTTTTTGAATCCGATTTGCTAAGACTTTGTTGAGAATCTTTGCGTCTGTGTTCATCAGGGAGATCGGCGTATAGTTTTCTTTTTTAAGTGAATCTTTATTAGGTTTTGGGATTAAAACGATATTAGCTTCATAGAAGGAATTTGGTAGTGTTCCTTCCTTTGCTATTTGATGGAACAGTTTAAGGAGTATTGGTGTTATTAACTCCTTAAATGTCTTGTAGAACTCTGTGCTGAATCCATCTGGTCCAGGACATTTTTTGGTGGGAAGATTCGAGATTACTTCCTCAATTTCCTTATATGTTATAGGACTATTTAAGTAATTCACAACTTCCTGATTCAATTTAGGTAAGTTGTGTTTACTTAGAAATTCATCCATCTCTTTTGTGTTGTCAAACTTCACAGAGTATAAGTTTTTGAAATATGATGTTATAATTCTCTGGATTTCTTGGGTATCCGTAGTGATAACTCCATGTTCATTTCTAATTTTGTTAATTTGGGTTTTCTCTCTCTTGCTTTTGGTTAGTTTAGCTAGGGGTGTATCAATCTTGTTGATTTTTTCAAAGAACCAGCTTTTCGATTTGTTGATTTTTTCTATCGTTTTCTTAGTCTCGATTTCAGATATTTCTCCCCTTATTTTGCTAATCTCTTCTCTTCTACTGCTTTTGGGATCAGATTGCTCTAGTTTCTCTAAAGCTTTAAGCTGCATTGTTAAGTTGTTTATTTCTGATGTTTCCATTTTTTTGATGTGGGCATTAAGAGCTATGAACTTACCTCTTAGAACAGCTTTCATTGTGTCCCAGAGATTTTGGTAAGTTGTATTTTCGTTATCATTCACTTTCAGGAAATCTTGAATTTCCTTTTTAATTTCTTCCTGAATCCAGTTCTCATTCAGCATCATAGTGTTAAGTTTCCAGGTGTTAGTGTATTTTCTCTTGTTTGATGTGTTGTGGATGTCCAGCTTTAGGCCGTGGTGGTCTGATAGGGCACAGGTTAGAATTTCAACTTTCTTGTACATGTGTAGATTCATTTTGTGGCCCAATATGTGATCTATTTTGGAGAAAGTTCCGTGTGCTGCTGAGAAAAATGTGTATTCTTTGGTGTGTGGGTGAAAAGTTCGATAGAGATCTGTGAGGTCCATTTCTTTCAGGGTTTGATTAAGTTCCAAAGTGTCTCTGTTAAGCTTTTGACTTGTTGATCTATCCCATGTAGAGAGGGCGGTGTTGAAGTCCCCAAGAATTATTGTTTGGGGGTTGATTTCTTGCTTTAGACGCTGTAGGGTTTTCTTAATGAATGTGGAGGGGCCCGTATTGGGTGCATATATGTTCAGTATTGTGAAGTCTTCCTGGTGAATTGTACCTCTGACTAAAATGTAGTATCCATCCGTGTCTCTTATAATTTTTTTTGGTTTGAAATCCACTTTGTCTGATAGCATAATGGCTACCCCTGCCTGTTTTCTGCTTCCATTTGCTTGTAGAATTGTTGACCAGCCTTTTATTTTTAGAGCGTGCCTATCTTTTGTGGTGATATGGGTTTCCTGCAGGCAGCAGATTGATGGATTGTGATTTTTAATCCAAGTTTGTAATCTGTGTCTCTTGATCGGTGAATTAAGTCCATTAACATTTAGTGTTATAATGGAGAAAGTATTGTTAATTCCAGACATTTATTATGTTTAGTAGCTTTTATAAGTATATTGCTTCGCTTTTAATGGTGTTATATTTGCCTTCTGTTCTCCTGGATATGCCTGTTTTTTTCTTCACGCTTGAGTATCATTTCTAGCAGTTTTTGAAGGCCTGGTTTGGTGGCCATGTATCCCTTAAAGTTGTCTTTGTGCTGGAAAATTTTTCTTTCTCCCTCGATCATGACTGATAGTTTTGCAGGGTAAATCAGCCTGGGTTGACATTTTTGCTCATTCAATACTTGAAGTATGTCTCTCCAAGCTCTTCTTGCTTTTACTGTTTCGACTGAGAAGTCATTTGTTATTTTAATAGGTTTGCCTTTAAAAGTGACTTGTTTTTTCTCCCTTGAAGCTCTCAGCACCAGTTCTTTATCTTGAATGTGGAGTGTTTTAACTATTATTTGCCGCGGTGTGCTTCTAGTTTGGTCGTATCTGTTTGGGGTGCGGAATGCCTCTTGTATATGAATGGGCCTCTCTTTCTTTAGATGAGGAAAGTTTTCCTTGATGATCGTTTGAAAAATTTCCTCAGGGGTGGTATTTTGAGATTCTTGCTCCGGTATTCCATGAATACGCATGTTAGGCTTCTTCAGGGTGTCCCATATCTCTTGGATATTTCTCTCAAGTATCTTTTTGGCTTTAACAACCTCTTCCATTGAGCTGGCTAGTACTCCCACTTTATCTTCAAGGTCTGAAATTCTGTTTTCTGCTTCATTAGTTCTGTTGATAAGACTCTCTGTGGCGTTCTGGGTTGAAGATAACTTGTCTTTTAGCTCAGTTTTAAACTCTGCTTGAGTTTGTTTTAACTGTTCTATGCCACTTTTTGTTTCTTGCACTGTTTTTCTCAACTCCTCCAGATGTCTGTTGTGTTCCTCTTCAAAGCGATTGATTCGATTATGTAATTCCTCCCGGATTTCCTCTTTCATAGTATTGAACATGGTAATGATCATATTTTGAAAGTCGTTATCCTGGGTCAGGCTTTCTTGGCCTTTTTCCGCGGGTTTGTTCTTTTGGAGTCTAACATTATGGGATTAATTTCTTCAGTGGGAGATTTGTTTACTTGAGTGTTGCTTCTCATGGATTTGCACTTTGACTTTGGCATTGTCATTTTAACTCTTAAGATCTCTCAATTTCACTAAACTGAATTATTTGGCCTGGGGTACTGGTGGGCGGGGCCTGAACGGGGACTTACCTAGGGAGCGGGGTGAGGCCCGGGTGGATCTCGCCTACGCGTCCCGACCGGCGGAGCGGGGTGGGGCGAAAGAGGGAGGATGGGCGCTTCGGCGTGGAGCTATTTAACCCGAGGGCAGCTGGGGCGGGGCCCGGGCGCAGGGGGAGGTCCTCCTCGTTCCCTCGGCCCCCGCGCGGCTCCGGCTGGATGGCGGGAGTCGGAGCCGGGTCCCCGTGGGCTGACCTGGGGTCCTAGACCGCGCGTTGAGGCCCGGCTGGATCTCGCCTACGCGTCCCGACCGGCGGAGCGGGGGTGGGGCGAAAGAGGGAGTCTATGATCATTACAAGCCACAACCATTACAACCCTATGACCACTGTGAGCTCTCTATGACAACTGTGAGTTATGACCAGTGTGTGTTATGAGCACTCTAAGCTCTCTGTGGCCACTGCAAGCTCATTATTACCATTATGATCTCTTTATGACCACTATGATCTCTGTATGACCACTGTGAGCTATGACTATTGTGAGCACTATAAGTTTTCACCATTCTGTGCTCTCTTGAACCACTGTGAGCTCTCTATATACATTATGACCTATGACAACTAGGAGCTGTCTATGACCACTATGAACTCTCTATGACCACAGTGAGCTCTCTATTACCACGATGAGCACTTTATGACTATTGTGAGCTCTTTATGAGAGCTGTAAGCTCCTACAAAGAAACACTATAAAGTATGAGCACTGTGGGCCCTCTATTTTCACTGTGAGCTCTCTATCACCATTATGAGCTATGCAAACTGGGAGCTCTATATTATCAATATGAGCTATAACCACTGTGAGTTCTCTATCACCACTATGACCTCTCAATGACCACTTTGAACTATGGATCCATATAAGCTCTTTAAGATCTCTGTGAGCTATGACCACTATGAACTCTCTATGACAACTGACAACTATGACTCTTTGTAAGCACTATGAGCTCTCTATGACCACTGTCACTGCTCTATGACCACTGTGGGCTCTCTATTAAAACTGAGAGCTCTCTATGGCAACTCTCAGCTCACTATGAAAACTGTCAGCTCTCTTTGTCCACTGTGAGGCCTTTACAAACATTGTGAGCTCACTGTGACCACTATGAACTCTCTATGAGCTGTATGACCACTGTGAGCTCTCATTGTCCATTATGTGCTTTTTATGACCTCTGTTAGTTATTAACCCTGTAACCTCTCTATGTACACTATGAGTTATGACCACTGCAAGATATCTATGATTACTATGAGCTCTATATTAACTCTATGAACTATGACCACTGTGAGCTCTCTATGACAACTATGGTCTGTGACCACTATGAGCTCTCTATCAATATTATGAATTATGACCACTCTCTAATGATTATGAGTTCTCTATATCCACTGTGAACTCTCTGTAACTACTATGAACTCTCTGTGAGAACTATGAACTCTCTAACCATTGTAAGCTCAATTTGACCATTTTGATATCTCTATGACCATTGTGAGTATCATAATTGGACACAGGTGTCAACTTCACTGTTGAGAGTTTGAGCTCTGAGCACATTTGTAGAGAATCAGTGTTTGAGTTAAGCCCAGAGTAAACCTGCAGGAGATGGTCTAGCTGCTAGGGAAGGCCCAGCCTATGGTGGGTGGGATTATGACCTGGAATAAGTCACAGATACCTGGTTGAGGAGATGGCATCTTTCTGTTCACTTGGCCAGACATGCTGGTCTGGCAAGTAAGGATTGTCCATCTCTCAGCTGTTAGGTGGTGATGGTGTGGCCAGCTCCCTTGGCCCTGGTGTTGGTGTGTGCTGTCCTATCAAGTTGGACTGAGAACTATAACGAGGAATCATAAAAGAAAATAATCCCTTGTTCCCTTAAGAGGTTTGATGGTCATTTATCATCAACCATACAGGCAGACTGTCAACTGTGAGCACTCTATGTCAACTGTGAGCACTCAATGACCATTGTGAGTTCTTTATAACAACTAGGAGCTGTGATGATAGTGAAATCTCTGTGACCAGTGTCAGTTCCCTATGAGCATTGTGCGTGCTCTCTGACCACTATGAGCTATGAGCACTATGAACTTTCTACTACTATTGAGAACAGAGTATGACCACTATGAGCTTACTTTGACAACTGTGACCTCTCTATGAACATTGTGAGCTTTCTATAACCAATGTCAGCTCTCTATGACCACTGTGATCTCACATAGAATACTGTGTGCTCTCAAAGAGCACTATGATCTATGACCACTGTGATTGTTCTATGACCATTGTGAGCTTATTTTGACTACTATGACCTCTCTATGAACACTGTGAGCTTTCGTGACCACTGTGAGCTCACTTTGACCACTGTGAGCTCTCTGTGACCACTATGAGCTCCCTTTGACCACTGTAAGCTCTCTATGCCCACTGTAAGCACTATATAACCACTGTCAGCTCTCTACAAACACTGTCAGTTCTCTTTGACCACTGTGAGAGCTCTCTGATGACTATGAGCTAGGCACTATGAACTCTCTATAACCATTTTGAGTATGGTATGACTATTATGAGCTCTCTATGATCACTATGAGCTAAGACAATTTTGAACTCAATATGACTACTTTGAGCTCTGTATAAAAACTATGTTGAATTCTCTATTACGACTGTGAGCTCCTATGACAAGTGGGAGCTCTTTATGATCATAATGAGTGATCTATAGCCACTATGAGCTCTCTAGGATCACTCTGATCTATGATTACTGTAGCTCTCTAGGACCCCTTAAAGCCCTCTATGACCACTGTGAGCTCTCTATGACTACTGTGAGCATTCAATGATGACTGTGAGATATCTATGACCATTATGAGCCCTCTAAGAGCACTTTGATCTATGGCCACTGTGAGCTGTCTGTGACTACGATGAACTCTCTATGAACTCTTTGAGCTCTCTATGACCATCATGAGTTGTCTATGATGATTATGAGCTCTGAATGACAACTATGAGCTATGACACCTGAGATGCTCTATGATAACTATAAACTAATACAACTGTGAGCTCTCTAAGACTACTATCAATTATGACCTCTTTGAGCTCTCAATGGCCACTATGAGCTCTCTTTGACCACTGTTAACGTATGACCAATATGAATTCTCCATGATCTCTGTGACCTAGGATCACTATTAGCTCTCTATGACTATTGTGACCTCTATATGACCACTTCGAGATCCTTGTGACCACTGTGATCTCTTTATGACAACTATGAGCTATTACCATTGTGAGCTTTTTATGATCCCTTTGAGTTCTCTGTGAACACTAGGAGCTCTCTATGACCCCAGTAGCTCTTTATGGGTGATACAAACTATGAAGATTTTCAGCTCTGCATAAACACTATGAGCTATGACCACTGTGAACTCTTTATGACCCTTGGGAGCTATGACCACTGTGAGCTCTTATTGTCCATTATGAGCTCTTTATAACCACTGTGAGCCCTGACTAATGTGAGTGCTTTATGATGACCACTGGGAGTTCTCTATGACCACTATGATCTATAACCACTGTGAATTGTTTATGAGCTATAACCACATTGAGCTCTTAACAACGATTATGAGTTCTCTATGACCACTGTAAGCTATGACCAGTTTGAGCTCTCTGTGACCACTGTAATCACTCTATGACTACTGTGATCTATGACTCTATGACCACATTTGACTACTGTGAGCTATGAACATTGCAAGCTGTCTATGACCACTGTAAGTTATGCCCACTCCAAGCTCTGTTTGATCACTGTGAACACTATGATCTATGTCAACTGGGAGCTCCCTATGACCACTATGAACTCTCTATGATCACTGTTATATTTCTAGGATGACTATGAGCATTCAATTACCAATGTCAGCTCTCTATGACCACTATGAGTTATGACCACTGTGAGCTCTCTATTGCCACTATGAGCTCTCTATTGCCACTATGAACTATCAGCAGCATGAACTAAGACCTCTGTGAGCTCTGATCATTGTGAACTCTCTAAGACCACTAGAAGCTGTGTCCACTGTGAGAACTTTATGACCACTGTGAGCTGTCTATGACAACTATTAGCTCTTTATGACCCCTATAAGCTCTCTATGACCACTGTGAGGTATAACAACTATTAGCTCTCTATGACCATTCTAGCACACTATGAAGCATGATCACTATGAGCTCTCCATGAAAGTTTTGTTCTCAATATTGATACTATGAGCTCTGTATGAAAACTATGAGCTCTCTATGACCAGTGGGAGCTCTACATGATCATAATGGGCTCTTGATAACCACCATTAGCTCTCTAGGATAACTGTGAGCTATGACCACTGTGAGTACTCTTTGACCACTGTGAGTTTTCTATGACAACTGTGAACTCTCTATGACAACTCTATGATGACTGGGAGTTCCCTATGAGCACTATGATCTATGAGTGCCATGAGGTCTCCATGACAATGGTGAGCTCTCTATGATCACTGTGAACTCTATATGACCACTATAAGTTGTCAACGATGATCATGAGATCTGTATGAAAACTATGAGCTGTGATCACTGTGAGGGTCTGTGACCACTATTAGTTATGACAATTCTAACCTCTCTAAAATCACTATGAGCTATGACCAATGTGATCTCTCTTGGAACACTGTGAGCGCTCAGTGAGCACTATGATCAATGAGTAATGTGAACACGCTATGACCATTGATGCTCTCTATGACCCTGTGAGCTTACTTTGACCATCGTGACCTCTCTATGACCACTGTGAGTTCTCTATGACAACTGTGAACTCTCTGGGACTTCTCTGAGCTATGATCAATATGAGATCTCTATAGCCACTATCAGCTCTCTATAAACACTGTGAGCTTTCCATGACCACTATAGTCTCATATTGACTACTGTGAACTCTCTGTGACCACTGTGAGCACTTTATGACCACTATCATCTATGAGCACTGAGAACTCTCTGTGACCACTGTGAGCTCTCTGTGACCACAGGGAGCTCTCTATGACTACTGCAGCACTTTCTGAGCAATAAAACCTGTGAGCTCTCAGTGAGCACTATGAGCTATGACCACTTTGAACTCTTCATGACCACTGTGAGCTATGACTACTCTGAGCTCTCCTTGTTCATTATGAGATCTTCATGACCACTGTGAGCTAAGACCACTGTGAGTGATCTATGGCCATTATGAATGATAAATACTGTGAGCACTTAATGATTACAATGAGCTATAATCATTGCGAGCTCTCCATCACCACTATTAGCTCTCTATGACCACTATGAACTATGACCAGTATGAGCTCTCTAAGACCTCTGTGAGCTATGAACACTATGAGCTCTCTATGCCAACTGTGAGTTGCCTATCATCACTGTGTATTCTCTGTGAGTCTTGTCAGTCCTCTGTGAAAACTGTGACTTCTTTTTTTATCTGTGACAACTGTGAGGTCTATATGAGCACTGTCAGCTCTCTATGACCACTGTGAATGCTCTATGACCAGTTTGAACTATGAGCATTGTGAACTTTCTAACACCACTGTGAGCACTCTGTGACCACTATGAGCTCTCTATGATGACTGTGAGCTCTCCATGACCACTATGAGCTATGACCAACCTGAACTCTCAATGTCCATTATGAGTTGTCTATGACCAATGTGAACTATGACAACTGTAAGCTCTCTATGACAACTGTGAACTCTCTATGACCACTATGACCTATTGTCACTGTGAGTTCTCTGTAACCATTATGAGCTCTTTATGACCACTATGAGCTATGACTACTGTGGTATCTCTATGACCACTATGATCTATGACCATAGTGAGCTCTCTATCAACACTGTGAGCTATGGCTATTGTGGACTCCATAAGACCTTTATGAGTTCTCTATGACCACTGTGAGTTCTCTGTGACCAGTATGAGCTCCCTGTCACCAGTATGTGCTATGCCCACTATGAGCTCTTTGTGACTACAATGAGGTCTCAATGATCACTGTCAACTCTATGACCACTTTGAGCTACCTATCACCACTGTGAGTTCTCTATGTCTACTGTCAGCCCTCTATGATCACTGTGAACATTTTATTAAATCTGAGAGCTATCTGTGACAACTGTCAGCTCTATATGAGGACTGTCAGATCTTTATGAACACTATGAGTTCTCTATGACCACTGTGAACGCTCTATGACCAATTTGAACTATGAACATTGTGAACTCTCTATCACCATTGTGAACACTCTGTGACCACTATGAGCTTTCTATGACCACTGTGATCTCTCCATGACCACTGTGAGCTACGACCACTCTGAACTCTTGATGTCCATTGTGAGTTGTCTATGACCAATGTGAACTATGACCACTGTGAGCTCTCTATGACAATTGTGAGCTGTAATGACTATGAGTACTCTTGACCTCTGTGAGCTCTCAATGTCTTCTATGAGGTATGACTACTCTGACATCTCAATGTCCATTATGAGCTCTCTGTGACCAATGTGAGCTATGTCCACCATGAGCTCTCTATGCCAATTGTGAGCTGTAATGACTATGAGCACTCTTGACCTCTGTGAGCTCTCAATGTCTTCTATGAGGTATGACTACTCTGACATCTCAATGTCCATTATGAGCTCTGTGACAAATGTGAGCTATGTCTACCATGAGTTCTCTATGTAAACTGTGTTCTTTCTATGACTGCTAAGACCTTTTGCTGTGATGACCACTATGAGCTCTTTTTAACTACTATGTGCTATGACTACTGTGGGATCTCTATGACCACTATGATCAATGACCAAGGTGAGCTCTCTATCAACACTATGAGCTATGGAGATTGTGAGCCTTCTATGATGACTACGAATTATCTATTATTACTGTGAGCTCTATATGGCCATTATGAGCTATGACCACTCTGAGCTCTCTGTGATCAGTATTAGCCCTTTATGACCACTTTGAGCTATGAACACCATGAGCTCTCTATGACCATAATGAGGTCTCAATGACCACTATCAACTCTATGACCACTGTGAGTTCTCTATGACCACTTTGAGCTCTCTATAACTACTATGGTCTATGACCATAGTGAGCTCAGCACTACGAGAGGGAGCTCTACACCCTAGGAGATTTCTATGATCTCTATGAGCTCTCTACACCCTGGGATTTCTTGATGACAGCTGTGAGCTCTCTATGACCGCAGTGAGCTGCCTATGACCTCTTTAGCTCTCTCTGACCCAAATTACTGATGACCACTGTGAGTTCTCTATGACCATTATGAGCTATGACCACTATGAGCTCTTTGTGACAATTATAAGCTGTAAGGGCTATGAGCACTCTGTGACCTTTGTGAGCTCTTGATGACTTCTATGAGCTATGACTACCTCTCAATGTCCATTATGAGCTCTCAATGTCCATTATGAGCTCTCTATGACCAATGTGAGCTATGTCCACTGTGAGCTCTCTATGACAATTGTGTTCTCTCTGTAACTTCTATGACCTATGATTACTTTGAGTTCTCTATGACCACTATATCTATGACCACTTTGAGCTCTCTACACCCTGTGTAGAAATCACCACTGTGATTTCTTTGTCTCAATTATGAGCTATGATCTCTGTGAGCTCTCTGTGACAGCTATGAGCTCTCTATGACCAATATAAGATATGACCACTGTGAGCTCTCTATGAACTCAATGGGCTTTGAATGACCACTGTCAACTCTATGATCACTGTCAGTTTTCTATGCCCACTATGAGCTCTTGTGAAAACTGTGAGCACTATGTGACCATAGGTACCTCTCTATGCCCACCATGAGCTATGAATTCTATGAGCTCTCCATGACCACTGCGACCTCTCCATAACCACTGTGAGCTTTCACCACTGTTAGCTCTTTATGACAACTGAGCTGTGAACACTTTGAGCTCACTATGATTACTAAGATGTATGATCATTGTGAGTCTTCTATGACAATTATGAGCTGTACATGACCGCTGTGAGCTATGGACACTCTTAGCTCACTTTGAGCACTATGAGCTATGAAGACTGTGAGTTCTCTGTAATCACTATTAGTGATGACATCTATGAGCTCTCTATGACCACTTTGAACTCAATTTGAACTCTGTGAGATCTCTATGACCACTATGAGGTATGGCCATTGTCAAATATCTATGACCAGAATGAGGTATAAACAATGTGATTTCTCTTTGACCACTGTGAGCTCTAAATGAGCAGTATGATCACAGTGAATTTGTGACATCACAAGTGATGCTGTGATTTCACAGTGAGTAAGATGTCAGTGGTGAGGCTATGCTGTCACATTGAGGCTCTGATGTGAGGGCAGAGGTGATGTTGCGATGAGACAGTGAGTCTGTGTTATCGCTGGTGATGTTATGATGTCACAGTGAGGCTGTGATGTCAATGTGGAGGCTGTGATGTCACAGTGTGGCTGTAATGTCACAGTGAAGCTGTGCTGTCACAGTGAGGCCATGATGTCAGAGGTGTGGCTGTGTTGTCACAGTGATCTTGTGATGTCACAGAGAGGATGTGCTGACACAGTGAGGCCATGATGTCAGTGGTGATTCTATAATACTACAGTGAAGTTGTGACATCATTGGTGATGCTGTGATTTCACGGTGAGCTTAGGATGTGTCATGGTGTGAAATGTGTCTCCCACAGTCTCATATGTTTGGCAAGGTCATGCACCTTGAGAGGTGGAGCCTTGCTGGATGGAGTAAGGCAGTTACAAGGGGTGGGCCTTGAGGTGGATTAGTCCCATCCTACCTCCAGGAGAAGTCCACCTTTGCTGCAAGCAGAATGCAGCTCTGAGCTTCCAAGATGTCTGCGGTGACTTAGCCTCCTCCAGCTTTGGCTACCCAGCCATGCTTTGAGAGAC
This sequence comes from Typhlomys cinereus, assembly GCA_023101885.1. Lineage (NCBI taxonomy): Eukaryota > Metazoa > Chordata > Mammalia > Rodentia > Platacanthomyidae > Typhlomys > Typhlomys cinereus. Next base: position 104,914 of record JALPQD010000219.1, read on the forward strand.
TGCACCTTCCCTCTGGAACCATAAGCTGGATAAACCTCCTTTACTCCCTAAAGTTGATTGACTTTGAGTGCTCTTTCACAGCAATAGTTAAAAGTAAACGTTACAGGATGTCAGTGGTGAGGCTGTGCCATCACATTGAGACTGTAGTGTGATTTCAGAGGTGAGGCTTTGATCTTACAGTGAGGCTGTCTTGTCACTGGTGAGGCTGGAAAGTCACAGTGAGGCTGTGATATCTGTAGTGAGCTTTGATGTGACAGTGAGGCTGGGATATCGGTTGTGAGGCTGTGAAATCAGAGTGAGGTTGTGATATTACATTGAGGCTGTAATGTCACTGTGAAAGCTGTGAGGTCACAGTGAGGCTGTAATATCAGTGGCAAGACTGATGTCACAGGTGAGGCTTGGTTTCAATGGTTAAGCTCTGATGCCACAGTGAGGCCGTTGTGTCATACTGAGGTTGTGATGTCACAGTGAGGCTATGATGTTAGAGGTGAGGCTGTGATGTTACTTTGAGACTGTAATGTCACAGTGATGCAGTGATGTCAGAATTGAGACTGTGATGTCTCCTATGAGGCTATTGTGTCAGTGGCAAGGCTGAAGTTACAGAGATTTTGTGATGTGATGGAGAGGCTGTGTTGTCACAGTGAGGTTATTACAGCGCAGTGAGGGAGTGATATCAGAGATGAGGCTGAAGTGGAATGGTGAGGCTATGATATCAGTGGTGAAACAGTGAGATCACAGTGAGGCTGTCAAATCAGATTTGAAGTTTTGATGTTACAGTGAGGTTGTAAGATCACTGGTGATATAGTGATGTCACAGTGAGGCTATGATGTTAGTGTGGAGACTGTGATGTCAGAAGTATGGTTGTCATGTCACAGTGAGACTGTGATATCAGAGTGAGGCTGTGATGATACAGTGAAACTCTGATTTCAGTGTTGATTCTTTGGCAGTGATGCTGTGATGCCAATGGTGATGCTGTGATTTCACAATGAGATTAGGATGTCAGTGGTTATGCTGTGCCATCAGAGTGAGGCTGTGATTTGGTATCAGAGGTGAGGCTGTGATGTTACAGTGAGGCTGTGTTGTCACTAGTGGTGCCAGGATGTCAGAGTGAGGCTGTGATGTCAACGTGGAGGCTGTGACATAAGACTATGGCTCTGATATTACTGTGAGGCTGCATTGTCTGGGGAGTGGCCGTGATGTCATAGTGAGGCTGTGATGACACAGTGAGTGTATATGATATCGCAGGTGAGGCTGTGATGTCACCATGATGTTGTGATATCTGTAGTGAAGGTACGATGTCACAATGATGTTGTGATGTCAGTGGTGAAGATTTGATATCACAATGAATCTAAGCTGGCAGTGGTGAGAATGATGTCATAGTGAGGTTATGATCTCACTGGTGAGGCTATGATGTCAGTGGCAAACCTTATGTGATAGCAATGCTGTGATGTCTGTGCTGATGCTTTGATGTCACAGTGAAGCTAGGATGTCAGTGGTGAGGCCGTGAAGTCACAGTGAGCCTGTCATGCCAGAGGTGAAGAAGTGATGACATAATGAGGCTCTAATGTCAGTGGTGATTCACTGCAATGACAGTGAAAATGTGACATCAGTGGTGATGCTGTGCTTTCACTGTGACATCACAACAGCCCAGTGACAATACTTCACTGCCTCATCGCATCACCTCTGATATTACATGACAGCCTCATTTTGATGGCACAGCCTACCCACTCACATCCTAACCTTACTGTGAAATCACAGCATCAACACTGATGTCACAGATTCAGTGTCATCTGGTAGAATGACTGTGGGTATCAGAGCCTCATGGTGTCATCACAGCCTTACTGTGACTTCATAGCCATGCTGTGTCATCACAGCCTCTGCAGTGACATCATAGCCCCACTTTAACTTCACAGTAACACCAGTGGCAACACAGCCTCACTGTCACATCACAGCTTCATCTCTGAACATCACAACCCAGCATCACTGTGTAGATACAGCCTCACAAATCACATCCTAACATCACTATGAAATCACAGCATCATCAATGACATCACAGTCATCTCTTAGAATCACACTGACATTAAAGCCTCAGTATGTCATCACAGTCTCACTGTGACATCACAGACTCACTGTTACATAATAGGTTCACCACTGACATCATAGCCTCACCAGTGAGATCATGACCTCACTATGACATTATTCTCTCTACTGACATCTCAGACTCATTGTTTCATCAGACCTTCATCACTGATGTCATAGGCTCATGGTGACATCATAACTTCACCTCATACAACATAGCTTCACTGTGCCATCACAGACTCACTGTGTCATAACAACCTCATTGTGATACTGAACCCTCAATTCTGACCTCACAGCCTCATTGTGACATTACATCCTGACCACTGATATCATAGGCTCAATGTTATGTTTCAGCCTCACCTCTGATGTCACAACCTCACTGTGACATAACAGCCTCACTGTGGCATCACATCCTCTCTGTGATGTCACAAACTTACTATCACTTCAGCCATGCCACTGACACAAGATCCTCACTAGTGACTTCACAGCTTCCTGGTGTCATCACAGGCTTACCTCTGACATTATAGCTCTCTATGACATCCCAGTCTCAGTGTCACACAATATCCTCACTGTGACCTTAGAGTTTCAGCATTGAAATCAAACCTCATCTGTGACATCAGCCTTGCCACAGATATTCAAGCCTCACTGTGACCTCATAGCTTCCACAGTAACACGACATAGGTTTGCTAATGACATCATGGCCTCACCAGTAAGATCATAACCTCACTATGAAATCATTCTTGCCATTGACATCTCAGCCTCATACTGACATCATAACTTTACCCCTGACATTTCAGCTTTATTGTGACATCAGAAGCTCATGGGTACATCACAAGTACACTTCTGACACCATAACTCTACTGTTTCATCACAGCCTCACTGTCATCACAGCATCATTATTGACATCACAGCCTCACTGTGAGGGCACAGACAAACTGTGTCATCACAGTCTCACTGTGACATCGCAGCTTCAACGTGATGGCACAGCCTCTCCAGTGAAGTCCTAACATCACTGTGACATCACAGCCTCACTGTGCCATCACAGCCACACCTCTGATATCACAGCCTCACTCTGAGGCCACAGCCTCAACTGTGACTCTCACCTACTTTATGACATCACAGCCTTCACAGTGGCATCATAACCTCACTGTGTCATCACAGCATCACTAGGGACATAACAGCCTCGCTGTGACATTGCAGTCTCATTTCTGACACCACAGCCTCAGTGTAACATCACAGCCTCACCATTTAAATCACAGGTTCACTGTTGCGCTTCAGCCTCACTCTGATGTCACATCCTCACTGTGATATAACATCCTGTCTGTGATGCCACAAACTCCCTGTGACTTCAGCCTTGCCACTGACATGACAGCCTCACCTCTGACATTATAACATCACAGACTCACCTCCAAAATCACAGCTTCACTGTGACATCACAATCTCATAGTAACATCACAGCCTCACTGACACCTCACAGCTTCTACAGTGACATTACAGCATCAGTGTGACATCACAGCCTTACTGTGTCTTCACAATCTCACCTCTGACATCCTAGTCTCACTGTCATATCAAAGCTTCACCACAGACCGCATAGCTTCACTGTCACATAAAATGCTAATCACTGACTTCAAAACCTCACCAATGAGATCATAATCCCTCTATGACATCATTATTATCATTGAGATCTTATCTTCATTGTGACTTCATACCTAAACCACTGACATCATAACCTCATTGTGCCATACCTTCACCACTGACATCACAACCTAATGTGGAAATTTCAGCTTGACCTTTAAAATCATAGCCTCATTGTGAAATCACAGCCTCCACATTGACATCAGAGCCTCACTGTGTTATTGCAGTTTCACTGACACAAAATCCTCACTGTGACATCAGAGCCACACCTCAGATATCACTGTGATATCACAGCCACTCTGTGACATTTTAGATTCCATATTGACATACAACCTCACTGTGACATCACAGCATCACCAGTGATAACACATCCTCTCTATTACATCGAAGTCTCACCACTGACTTCACTTCACAGTCTCACTGTTATGACACAGCTTTAACACTGACATCCTAAACTCATTGTGAAATCTAATCATCTCTTCTGATGTCACAGCCTAAATGTCATCTCATAGAATCACCACTGACATCAGAGATTCACTGTGTCATCACAACATCACTGTGACATCATAGACACAATGACATCACAGCATCCCCAGTGACATCATAGCCTCACAATGTCATTGAAGCCTTGACACTGGCATTGTATCTTCACCGTGACATCACAAACTGAGTGTGACACAACAACCTTATTGTACTACCAGACTTTCACAATTGAAACCAATTCTCAATTGTGACATCAGCCTTGCCACTGATATTACAACCTCACTATGTCTCTCCGCTTCCACAGGGGCATCACAGCCTCATTGTGACATCACATTCTCATTGTGACATCACAGTCTCACTGACTTCACAGCCTCACCACTGACATCCTTGCCTCATTGTGACATCAAAGATTCAGAAAAGACATCTTAACATCATTGTCACATAATAGGTTCACCACTGACATCAGAACCTCATCAGTAAGATGAAAACCTCACTATGACATCATTCTCACCACTGACATCTCAGCCTCATTGTAACACCATATCTTCACCACTGACATCACAGCCTAATGTGGGCATCACAGCCTCACATCTGATATCATAGCCTCACTATGTTATCACAGTTTCAGTATGTCATCACAGCCTCACCATAACAACAGAGCCTCACTTTGACATCCCAGGCATATTATGACATCACAGTCTCAATATTGACATCACAGTTTCATTGTAACATCACAACATCACCAGTGACAACACAGACTCACTGTCTCATCACAACATCACTTCTGCCCTCACATCACAGCCTCAGTATGACAGCACAGCCTCACCACTGACATCTTACTCTCTGTGAAATCACAGCATCACTTGTGATGTCACAACTTCACTGTGATCATACTGCTTATTTAGAGTTCACAGTGGTCAAAGAAAAATCACATTGTTCATAGCTCATTCTGGTCATAGATATTTTATAATGGTCATACCTCATAGGAAGCTAACAGTGGTCATAGAGTGCTCACAGTGGTCATAGAGACCTCAAAATGGTCATAGAGATCTCACAGAGTTCAAATTGAGTTCACAGTGGTCATAGAGAGCTCAAAGATGTCATAACTAATAGTGGTTACAGAGAATTCAGTCTTCATAGTTCATAGTGCTCAAAGTGAGCTAAGAGTGTCCGTAGCTCACAGTGGTCATGTACAGCTCATAATTGTCATAGAAGACTCACAATGATCATACATCTTAGTAGTCATAGTGAGCTCAAAGTGTTCACAGCTCAGTTGTCATAAAGAGCTAACAGTGGTGAGAGCTCACAGTGGTTATGGAGAGCTCACAGAATTCATAGCTCATGGTGGGCATAGAGAGGTACCTATGGTCACATAGTGCTCACAGTTTTCATCAAGAGCTCACAGTGGGCATAGAAAGCTGACAGTGATCATAGAGCTGACAGTTGTCATTCAAAGCCCATTGAGGTCATAGAGAGCTCACAGTGGTCATATCTCATATTGGTCATAGAGAGCTCATAGCTGTCACAGAGAGCTCACAGTGGCCATAATTGTCAGAGGCCATAGTTGTCAAAAAGAGCTAACAGTGGTGAGAACTCATAGTGGTCATTAAGAGATCAGAGTGGTTATAGATCATGTGCTCATGGAGAGTTCACAGTAGTCAAAGAGTGCTCACAGTGGTCATAACTTACAGTGTTCATAGAGAGGTCACAATGGTCATAGTTCTTAGTGGTCATAGAGAGATCATAGTGGTCATAGGGAGATCACAGTGGTCATTGTGGGCTTACAGTGGCCACAGAGATAATATAGTGTCCATAACTCACAGTGCTCATAGCTCACAGTGGTCACAGAACTTACAGTGGTCACGGATTGCTCCTAGTGATTTTAGATCATAATGGTCCTGGAGAGCTCACAGTCATCCTAGAGAGTTCACAATGGTCATAGGGAGCTCACAGCGGTCATAAAGAGCTCACAGTAGGCATAGCTAATGCTGGATATAGAGAGCTATCTGTGGTCATAGAGCACTCACAGTTTTCATCAAGAGCTCACAGTGAGCATAGAGAGCTGACAGTGATCATAGAGCTGACAGTGTTCATTAAAAGCTCATTGTGATCATAGAGAGCTCACATTGGTCATATCTCATATTGGTCATGAGAGCTTATAGTGGTCACAGAGAGCTCACAGTGGTCAAAGCTCATAATGGTCATGAAGAGTTCACAGTGGCCACATCTCACAGTGGTGATAGAGAACTCATAATCGTCATAGAAAGCTCATGATAGTCATAGCTCATAGTGATGATAGAGAGCTCACAGTGGTCATATCCCAAAATGGTCATAGAGAGCTCACAGTGGTCATAGTGGTCACAGCTCATAATTGACACAAAGAAATCACAGTGATCATATTTAATAGTGGTCATAGAGAGCTCATGGTAGTCATAGAGAACTCAAAGTAATCATAGGTCATAGCGGTCATAGACAGAACATAGTTGTCATAGATAGCTCACAGCGTACCTAGCTCACATTGGTCATAGAGAGCTCATAATGGACATTGAGAGGTCAGAGTAGTCATAACTCATAAAAGTTATCGAGAGTTCGCAGAGGTCACAGAGAGTTCATTGTGGTTACAGCTCAAAATTGTCACAAAGAGCTCACATAGCTCATAATGGTCAAAGAGAACACATAGTGGTCACAGAGTGCTTACAATGGTGATAGAGAATTCACAATACTCATAGGTCAAACTGGTCATAGAGCATTCACAGTGTTCAGAGAGAGCTCACAGTGTTCATAGAGAGCTTACAGGGGTTAACAACAGCTGACTGTGGTCATAGAGATCTGACAGTCCTCATATAGATCTGACAGTTGTCACAGATGGCTTTCAGTTTTAATAAAGAGATCACAGTTTATGTAGAGCGGTGACAGTAGTCATAGAGGACTCACAGTGGTGATAGGCAGCTCACAGTTTGCATAGAGGGCCCATAGTGGTCCATAGGTCATAGAAGTCTTAGAGAGCTCATACTGATCATAGTTCATAGTGGTCATAGAGAGTTCATAGTGGTGATAGAGAGCTCACAGTGGTCATAGTTCATTGTAATCATTGTAATCACAATGGTCATAGAGAGTTCACAATACTCATAGTATAAAATGGTCATAGAGCACTCACAGTGGCCATAGAGAGATTACAATGTTCATATAGAGCTGACAGTGGTTATAAAGGACTGACAGTGGTCACAGAGATGTGAAGGTTGTCACATAGAGCTGACGGTTTTCACTGATAGCTGACAGTTTTAATAGAGAGTTCACAGTCATCGTAGAGAGCTCACAATTGTCAAAGAGCACTCACAGTGGTCATAGAGAGCTCACAGACATCATAGAGATCTCACAATTTTCACAGAGAGTTCACAATGATCATAGCTCAGAGCAGATGTAGAGAGCTCATGATCATAGTTCATAATGGTAATAGAGAACTCATAGTGGAGATAGAGAGCTCACAGTGGTCATAGTTCATAGTGACCATAAAAAGCTCACATTATTCATAACTCATAGTGGTCATAGAAAGCTCACAGTGGTAATACCTCATAGTGGTCCAAGAGAGCTGACAGTGGTCATAGAGAGCTATTAGTGGTCATAGAAAACTCTCAGTTGACATAGATTACAGTGCACATAGTGCATTCACAGAGGGCATAGAGAGCTGACAGTGGTCATACAGAGATCACTGTGGACACAGAGTGCTTATAGTTATCATCAAGAGCTCACAGAGTTCACAGAAATCTCATAGTGATCACAGATCACTCTGATAATAGATCACACTGGTCATAGCTCATAGTGGTCATAGAAACTCATAGTGGTAACAGAGAGTTCACAGTGGTCATAAATCAGAGTGCTCATAGAGAGCTCACAGTGGTCATTGCTCATAATGGTCATAGAGAACTCATAATTGACATTGAGAGCTCACAATTGTATAGCATTGTGGTCACAGAAAGCTCACAGTTGTCATAGATCAATGTGGTCATAGAGAGCTGACAGTGGTCATAGAGAAGTCATAGTTTTCACAGCTCTTAATTGTCAAAAAGAGCTCACAGTGGTCATAGCTCATACTGGTTATAGAGAGCTCACAGTGGCCATAGGTCTTATTGCTCACAGAGAGCTACAGAGGTCCTAGATAGCTCACAGTGCTCATAAAGAGGTCACAATGTTCTCAGCTCATAGTGTTCATAGAGAGCTTATAGTGGTTATACACCATAGTGATCATAGAGAATTCACAGGGGTCATAGATCATAGGGCTCAAAGGAAGCTCACAATGGTTATAGATAGGTCACAGTGGTCATAGAGACCTCATAGTTGCCATAGCTCCCAGTGGTCTTCGGGAGATCATAGTGGTCATAGATCGTAGTAGTCATAGAGATCTTAGAGTGGTCATAAAGCACTTTTCACAGTGGTCATAGACTGTTGCCATATCCCCCGCCAGGCCAGCCAGGGGGTGGAAGGTGAGACAGAAGACCTCAGAGCTAGAGGCGAATGGGCCAACTGGACCCAAGGAATCAGGTGAGAAGCAGCAGTGGATGAGATGCTACAGATTCAGAGTCATTAAGGGTATTTGGCTTATATAGTGTCAGGGTCCAATCAGGTGTTGCCATCCTTCCTGGGAGGGGACAGCTACCAGTCATGTAACTGTTTAGTAGGTGTCCATTGCAGGTGCTAGTTAGAAAGCCGCTTCCCATTGTTGTTCATCCCTCTAGCTGCATGGTCCTCTGTTGGGACATGCCTGGGACATGTCTATATATCCAGGGTTATCCTAAATTCGGGAGCCAGGCTAGGGCCTCCCTGAATTAGTAGTGCCACATTTTACCTTTTATTTATAAATTTTTTCAGTGGGGACTATGAAAGTTGGGGTGACCCGAGTCTCTTCACCTGCATGGAATATAGGTGACTATGCCTGACTTACATTGGTAACTACCCTTGTGCAGAGCCTTACCCGTCATTGACTTCCAGTCATGAGACCACCGCAGGGAAGGAATCATGGTCCCAAAGGGGAACTCAAGGTGGCAGGAAAATGTGGATTTTCATCATTGCAGGGGCATGCAGAGAGGCTGTGGGTGGGGCATGTGGAGAAACGATCTAGAAGAGCTGGTGAGACACAAATCAAAACCTAGCAATGGTGAATTAGTAAGGCATAGCTACAATGGATGATAGCCAGGCTTCCAAGCAATCTTTGGTGGCCTTAGGAATGTATGGAGCCTGAATGGATGCTCTAAGAACCTGCAAAGCAAGCTTTTGTTGTAAATGCTGAGGAATGCCTAGGCCTGAATGGGTGCCCTGAGGACCTCGAAAGCAAGGTTATTTTACAAATGCTGAGACCTTACTGCTTGCCATTTACATTTAAATAGGACAATTTGCACTGAAAGGGCAACTCCAAAAGTTAACCAAGTTACCAAATTTATGGGTGAAAAGAAAATAGGTATCCTGTCCAATAACTGTTTGCCAAAGGACTCAGCAGTAATAATTTGAACTTTAGTCCCATTAATGTTTGATCTGTCAAAGGATAGTTTGAAACCTTCCAGATGCCATTAATATTGGCGAGCAGGAGGCATATGTCCATTCTGGACTTCCTTAAGTGGGGCTCTTTGATCATCAGCAAATCAAATGAGTGATTAGGGCACCTTGATCATAAACAAATCAAGTGAGTGACTATGTTCCTAAGGACAAACAGGGAAAGGGGAAGAGGAAGGGGCTACCTGCTCACCTTCAGGCACTGTAAGCACAGGAACACAAAACCAAAGGGGTTGCTCACCGAATTTTATTGGAGTGGGTGTCTCATCTACACCAAAGGCAACCCCACATTGGATTACCAATTGTTGCCATATCCCCCGCCGGGCCAGTCAGAGGGGGGAGGAGGAGGAAATAGCGGGGCCTCGGGGCTAGAGCCAAATGTGCCAGCTGGTGATGGGGTCTCTAACAGACCCAGGGAATCAGGTGAAAAGCAGCAGTGGATGAGATGCTACAGATTCAGAGTCATTAAGAGCATTTGGGCTTACATAGTGTCAGGGTCCAATCAGATATGCCATCCCTCTTGAAAGGGGGAGAGCCACCAGTCATTTAACTGTTTACTGTGTGTTCATTGTAGGTGCAAGTTAGAAAGCTGCTTCCCATTAGTTGTTCATTCCTCTAGTTCCATGGTCCTCTATTGGGAAATGTCCAAGGCATGTCTGTACATCCAGGCATGTCCTGAATTCAGGAGCTGGGCTAGGGCCTCCCTGAATTGGTAGTGCCACAGTAGACCATAGTGCACATTGTACTCTCACAGTGGTCAAAGAAAGAGCACAGTGTTCATAGCTGATGGTGGTCATAGAGAGTTCTCAATGGTTATAGCTCATCGTGGCTATAGAGAGCTCATAATAATCAAAGAGAGCTCACAGAAATCATAGCTCCTAGTGGTCATAGAGAGCTCACTTTTGTTATAGCACAAGGTGGTCACAGTGAGTTCACAGTGGTCTTAGAGAACTCACAATTGTCATGGAGAGCTTATAGTGGTCTATAGCTCACAGGGGTCACAGGTCACAGTGGTCATAATATGTTCACAGTCATCATAGGGAGCTCGTAGTTGTTATAACTCATAGTGGTCATAGAGAGTTCATAGTGGTTATAGACTGCTCATAGTGGTTATAGAGAATTCATAGTGCTCATACCTCATAGCGGTCACAGATTGCTCATAGTGGTCTTAGATCACATTGGTCATAAAGAGCTCATAATGGACAATGAGAGCTCAGAGTGATCATAGCTCATAACGGTCATGAAGAGTTCAAAGTGGACATACCTCATAGTGGTCTTAGAAAGCACACAGTGTTCATAGGTCATATTACTCATAGAGAGCTACAGGGGTCATAGAGATTTTCTAGTGGTCAAAGACAGCTCAAAAGTAGTCATAAAGAGCTCACAGTGGTCATAGCTCTTAGTGCTCATAGATAGCTAACAGTGGCCAGAGATCACAGTGGTCATAGAGAGGTCATAGTGGTCATTGGTCATAGGGCTTTTAGTAATCTCACATTGGTTATAGAGAGTTCGCAGTGATCATTGATATATCATTGTGGTCATAGAGAGATCACAGTGTTCATAAGGATTTCAGAGTTTTCAGATATAGCTCAGAGTGATCACACCTCATAATGGTCATGAAGCGCTCACAATGTTCGAAGCTCAGAGTGGTAACAGAGAAATCTTAATTGACATAGATTGGTCACAATGATCATAGCTCAGAGTGATCACAAAAAGCTTATAGTGGCCATAGCTCAAAGTGGTCATATAGAGCTCACAGTCATCATAGAGAGGTCACAGTGTTCACACCTCATAATCATCACAAAGAACTCACAGTGTTCACAGCTTATAGTGGTCATAGAGAGCTTAATATGGTCATATGTCTTATTGTTCACAGAGAGCTACAGAGGTCATAGAGAGCTCACCATCTTCACAGCATACAGTGGTCATAGAGAGATCACTGTGGTCATACCTCATAGTGATCATAGAAAGCTCACCGTGGTCATAAGTCATAGTGATCATAGAGAGCTCACAGCAGTCATAGACAGCTCACTGTGGTCTTAAAGAGCTCAAAGTGGTTATAGAGATGTCACAATGGTCATAAAACATTCATAAGTGTCATAGAGAGTTCATAGTGATTATAGCTCATAGTTGACATAGGTAGTTCATAGTTGTCATAGCTCACAGAGGTCTTAGAGAGATCATAGTGATCATATCTCATATTGGTCATAGGGAACTCACTGTGGTCACAGACCATAATGATCACAGAGAGCTCACAGTGGTCATATAGATCTCACAGTGGTCATAGCTCACAATGGTCATGGAGAATTGATAATTGATATAGAAAGCTCAAAGTGGTAATACTTTGTAGAGTTGATAGAGAGCTCATTGTGGTCACAGACCATAGTGATCACAGAGAGCTTACAGTGGTCACAGAGAGCTCACAATGGTCATAGCTCATAGTGAACATAGAGAGGTCACAGGGTTCACAACTCACAGTGGTCATAGAGAGCATAAAATGGACAATGAGAGCTCACAATCATCATACCATATACTGGTCATAGATCATAGTTGTCATAGAGTGCTCACAGTGGTCATAGAAAGCTCACAGTGGTCATAGCTCATAGAGGTCTTAGACAGTTCACAGTGGTCATAGAGAGGTGACAGTCATCATGGAGAGCCGACAGTCATCGCAAAAAGCTCACTGTGATCATAGATCACAGTTGTCACTGAGAGCTCACAGTGGGCACAGGGACCTCACAGAGGTCATAGAAACCTCATAAGAATTTCAGTTCACTCTGGTTGTAGAGAACATACAATGGTCAAAAATCATAGTGTTCATAAAGAGCTCACAATATTCATAGCTCATAGTGGTTATTGAAAGCTCACAGTGGTACTAGAGAGTTCATAGTGGTCATACCTCATAATGTTCATAGAGAGCTCACAGCTGTCATAGAGAATTCACAGTCATCATAGAATGCTCAGAGTCATCATAGAGAGTTCACAGTGGAGATAGAAAGTTTGTAGTCATCATAGAGGGCTCTCAGTTGTCATAGATCATAGTGCACATAGAGACCCCACAGTGGTCAAAGAGAACTCAGAGTGGCCATAACTTATAGTGGTCATAGAGAGCTCACAGTGGTGAAAGCTCACAGTGCTATACAGAGGTCAAAGTGCTCATAGAGACATCACAGTTATCATAGCGAGCTTATAGTGACCACATAGGCCTCATTTTGGTCATAGAGAGCTCACAGTCGTCATAGGGAGTCAATAATAATTAAAGCTTAGAGTGGTCATAGAGACGTCATAATGGTCAGAGTGCTCAGAGTGGCAATAAAGACTCACAGTGGCCATAGGGATCTCATAGTGTTCATAGCTCATAGTGGTCCTGGAAAGCTCACAGTGGTCATGTACACCTGACAGTGGTCATAGAGAGGTGACAGTGGTCATAGAAAGATCTGTGTAGTCATAGCTAGGACACAGTTGTAATCAAGAGCTCACAGTGGGCAGAGAGAGCTCACAGAGAACATTGAAATCTTATAACAGTCACAGCTCTCTCTGGTAATATAGAGCTCGCAGTAATAATACATCATAGTGCTCATAGAGAGCTTATAGTGTTCATAGAGAGCTGATAGTAGTCATTGAGGTGACAGTGGCCTTTGAGACCTCATTGTGGTTATAGAGAACTGACTGTAGTCAGAGCTAATAGTAGTCACAGAGAGCTCATAATAGTCACAGAGATCTCACAGTGGTCATAGCTCATATTGGTCATAGAGTGCTCACAGTGGCAATAGCTCACAGTGGTTGCAGAGAACTCATAATTGTCATAGAGAGGTGAATAGAGTCATAGCTCACAGTGTAGATAGTGAACTCACTGTGTTCATAGATAATAGTGGTCATAGAGAGCCCAAAGTATTCTTAGCTCATAGTCGTCATGGAAAGCTCACAATTGTCAAAGAGAGTTCACAGTAGTCATAACCCACAGTGGTCTAGAGAGCTTATAGGATTATAGAGAGATCATTATGATCACAGAGAACTCCCACTGATTGTAGAGAGTTCACAGTTCTAATAGAGAGATCACAGTTTTCATATAGTACTCACAGTGGCAATAGTGCAATCAAAATTGTAATAGAGAAGTCATAGTGCTCACAGGTCACAGTGGTCACAGCTTACTGTGTTCATAGTGTGTTCACAGTGGTCATAGAGAGCTCATAGTGGTCATTATTACCTGAAGTGTTAGAGAGCTCATAGTGGCTATAGAGAGCTCATAGTTGCCATAGAGAGCTCCCAGTGATCATAGCTCATAGTGGACATAGAAAGCTCACAATGGTCATAGTTCATAGTGGTCATAGACAGCTGAAAGTGGTCATAGTTCATAATAGCCATAGAGAGCTCACAGTAGTAAAAGAGAGCAAAACATATGTTATAGCAAATAGTAATCAAAAATGCTTACAATGGTCATAGCACAAAGTGGTCACAAAGCTCACAGTGGTTATAGAGATCTCTCACAGTCATCATAGAGTGCTCACAGTGGTCAAAGAGAGCTCACGGTGGTCATAGAGGGCCCACAGTGGTCATAGAGAATACCTAGTCATTATAGATAGCTCATAATGATCATAGGGATATCCCACTGTCTCACAATTAAAATAAGGAGCTCATAGTTTTCATATCTTGCTGACAGTGTTCATAGAGAGATCACAATGATATTATAGATCTCATAGTATTCACAGCCCACAGTGGTCACAGTTCACAGTGGTCATTGTGTGCTCATAGTTGTCATAGAGATCTCACAATAGTCATAGAGAGCTCACAATCATCATAGAAAGCTCATAATAGTCATTGTTCACAGTGGTTATAGAGATCTGAAAATAGAGAGAGGTTGCAGTAGTCATAAAGAACTCACAGTTGCCATAAAGAGCTCATAGTGGTCATAGCTCACAGAGGTCATAGAGAGCTGATAGTGGCAACCGCTCATAGTGGACATAGAGAGCTAATAATGGTCATAGACATCTCAGAGTGATTATAGAGAGTTCATAGTCGTCATAGAGAGCTCAATGTTTTCATAGACCAAAGTGCTCATGAAGAGCTTGCAGTGGTTAAAGAGAGTTTACAATGGTCATATCTCATAGCGGTCATAGATAACTGACAATTTTCACAGTTCATAGTAGTCATAGACAGCTCACAGTGGTCATAGAGATCTCACAATAGTCATAGCTCATAGCGGTCACAGATAGGCTACAGTGGTCATCTAAAGCTGACAGTGGTCATGGAAATCTAAGAGTGGTCATAGAGAGGCAACAGTTGTCATAGAGAGCTCACAGTAATCGCATTTATCATAGATCATATAGTGATCATAGACAGTTCACAGAGCACTCATAGCTCACAGAGATCAGAGAAATCTCAAGGTTGTCATAACACATTGTGGTAATAGCTCACAGTGGTCATAGTTCATAGTAGTCATAGAGAACTCATAATGGCAAGAGAGGTGACAGTGTTCATAGAGAGCTCACAGTAGTCATAGAGAGTGCATAGTACAGAGCTCACAGTGGTCATAGAGAGAAGAGAGTGGTAATGAGAAATCTAGTGGTGTTAGAGAACTCATAGTACATCATAGAGAACTCATAGTGATCATAGCTTACAGTGGCATAGAGAGCTTACCATGGTCATAGTTCATAGTGGTCATAAAGAGCTTATATTGGTAATTGAGAGAACATAACAACCATAGAGAGCTCACTGTAGTCTTGGAGACTCACTGTTGTCATAGAGAGCTTACAGTGGTCATGGCTTATACTGGCCACAGAGAGCTCATAGTGGTCATAGAGAGGTGAAAGAGGTCATAGCTCATAGTGATAATAGAAAGCTTAAAATTATCATGGCTTATAGTGTTTAAGAGAACTAACCGTGGTCATAGAGAACTCACAGTAGTGATAGAGATGTCACATGGGTCTAAAAGAGATCACGGTGGTCACTGAATGCTCCTAGTGGTCATAGCTCAGAGTGGACATAGAGTGCTCAGAGTGGACATAGCTCATAATGGTGATAGAGAACTCACAATGGCCATGCAGAGCTCACAGTGGCCATATACAGTGGTCACACATAGCTCACAGTAGTTATAGATCACATTGGTCATTGCATGCTCACAGTTGTCATTAGTCACAATGGTCATAATGAGCTCAAAATGGTCAGAGTTTGTAGTGGTCATTCAGAGCTCATGGTTGTCAAAGCTCACTGTGTTCATGGAGTACTCATAGTAGTCCTAGCTCATAGTGGTTATGAGATCTCTTAGCAGCCATAGAAAGCTCACAATTGTCATAGCTCATAGTGGTCATAGAGATCTCAAAATGGTCACAGAAATTGAGGTCATAAAGAATGCATAGTGTTCATAGAGAGATCACAGTGGTCATAGATATCTCACATAGAGAGATCAAAGTGGTAATAAACAGTGCAAAGTGATCATGGCTCACAACAGTCACAGAGAGGTCATATTGGTCATAGCTCATAGTGACAATAGAAATCTCTTGTGACCATAGAAAGCTCATAATGATAATAGCTCATAGTGGTCATAAAAAGCACACAGACATCATAGCTCATATTGGTCAACAGAGCTCGCTCTGGTCATAGAGAGCTCATAGTCGTCATAGGAAGCTCATAATCACTATAGAGATCTCACATTGGTCATGGAGATCTTACAATGGTCATAGAGAGCTCACAGTGGTCATGGCTTATACTTTTAATAGAGAGCTCATGGTTGTCATAGAGGGCTTAATGGTCACATCTCTTAGTTGTCATAGAGAGCTCAGAGAGCTCACAGAGAACTCACAGTGGTCATACCTCATACTACTCCTAGGGAGCTCACAGTGATCATAGAAAGTCCAAAGAGGTCATAGAGAACTCACAGTTGTCACAGGCAGGTCAGAATGGTCACAACTCATACTACTCATGAGAGCTCATAGTGGTCTTAGCTCATAGTGATCATAGAGAGCTAATGGTGGTTGTAGAGAGCACACAGTGGTCACAGGTTATTATGGTCATAGACAGCTCCTAACGGTCATAGATAGCTCAGAGTGCTCATAGCTCATAGTGGTCATAGATATCTCACAGTGGTCATAGCTCACAGTGGTCATATAGAGCCAATAATGTTCATAGTGGGCTCAAAATGGTCATAGCTCATAGTGATCATAGAGTGTTCACAGAGATCATAGAGAGCTGACAGTTGTCATAGCTCATTTTGTTCATAAAGAGCTCAGAGTCCCCATAGAGAGCTGACGGTGGTCATAAAGAGTGGTCCTTGGTCATAGATTGCTCTCTGTGGTTCACAGTGAGCTCCCAGTGGTCATAGAGACCTCAGAGTGGTTATAGCTCATAGTGCTCATAGAGAGTTCAGAGTCTTCATAAAGAACTGACAGTGGTCATAGAGTGGTGGCAGTGGTCATAGAGAGCTCATTGTTGTCATAGAGGACTCACAGTGGTCATAAAGAGCTCACAGAGGTCATACAGAGCTTGCAGAAGTCATAGAAATGTCATACTGATCATAGTTCTGTATGGTAATAGAGAGGTCACAGTCATCATAGAGAGCTCTTAGTGATCATAGAGAGCTAATAGTTGTGATAAAGTCCTCACTATGGTCATAGCTCATAGTAGTCATACAGAGCTCACATTAGTCACCAATTGCTTACTGTGATTAAACAGAGCTCACAGTTAACATAGGGAACTCAAGGTGGTCATAAAGAGGTCACAGTGGCCATAGTTCATAGTGGCCATAGAGAGCTCACAGTGTTCATATAGAGCTCACAGAGGCCATTGCTATAGTAGACAGAGATCTCATGATGGTCATAGGTTACAGTGCTCATAGATAGCTCACAGTGATCATAGAGAGCTCACAGTGCTAAAAGATAGCACATAGTAGTCATAGCTTTATAGTGGTCATAGAGAGCTTACAATGGTCAAAGGTCATATTGCTCATGGAGAGGTCATAGTGATCATAGAGAAAGCAGAGTAGTCATGGAGGAAGCAAAGTGGTCATAGAGACTTCTCAGTGCTCATAGCTCATACAGGTCTTAGAGAACTCATGGTCAGAAAGAGCCCATACTCATCATAAGGAGTTTACAGTCCACTTAGAGACCTTATAATGGTAATAGAGAGTCATACTTGTCATAGCTCCAACTGTGCATAGCTACCAGTGGGAACAAAGAGCTCACAGTGTTCATACAGGGATCAGAGTGGTCATGGCTCACTGTGGTCATAGAGAACTCATAATCTTCACAGAGTTCACAGTGCTCATAGCTAATAATGGTGATAGATTGCTCACAGTGTTCATATATCATAGTAGTCATAGAAAGCTCAGAATCATCATAGACAGCTGATAGTCATCACATCTCCTCATGGTTACAGAGGGTTCAGGGATCTCAAACACATCTGAGAGTGTTCATAGAGAGCTGACAATGATGATAGAGAGCTCACTGTGGTCATAGATTTTTCACTGTGGTCATAGAGAACAAACAGTTGTCATAGAGAGCTCACAGTGGTCATAGAGAGCTCTAAGTGGTCTTAAAGAGCTCACAGTGCTCATAGAGAGCTCATAGTGCTCATAGCTCCCAGTCTTCATAGAAGGCTCATAGTGGTCATAACTCATAGTGGTCATAGAGAGCTCGTAGTGACCATAGAAATCTCACAATGATCATAGATCATTATGGTCACAGAGAGCTCAAAGTGGCTGTAGCTCATAGTGCTCATAGAAGGCTCATAGTGGTAATAGAGAGCTCACAGTAATCATAGAGATCTTTTAGACTACATAGAGGGTTCACAATGGTAACAGAGAGCTCATAGTGGACATACAGTGATCATAGAGATTTCACAGTCATCATAGAGAGGACTCATTTGTCATGGAGAGTCATAGTGGTCATAGCTCATAGTGGTCATAGAAAGATCATAGTGAACACAGAGAGCTCATAGTGGACATAGTTCATAGTGGACATAGAGCTCACAGTGGTCATTGCTCATAGGGGTCATAAAGAACTCACAGGGGTCATAAGTCATAGTCATCAAACAGAGCTCATAATAGTCATAGAGAGCGCATATTATTAATACAGAGCTCATAGTAGTCATAAAGATCTCATAGTGGTCATTGAAATCTCGTGGTCTTCATATATCATTGTACTTATAGAGAGCTCACAGTAATCAAAGAGAGCTCACAATGGTCATAACTCATAATTTTCAGAGAACTCACAATATTCATAGTTCATAGTGGTCACAAAGAGCTGAGTGATTATAACTTTTAGTGGTCATAGAAAACTCATAATCATAAAGGGTTCAAAACTGTCATAGCTCATAGTTGTGTGAAAGAGATTACAGTGGTCATAGGTCATAGTGGTCATACAGAGATCATAATGGACATAAGGAACTCACAATGCTCAAAGCTCGCAGTAGGCATGAAGAGCTCACAGTGGTCATAGGTCATAGCTCTCATAACAGCTCACAGTGGACATAGAGAGTTCACAGTGGTCATAGCACACAGAAGCCTTAGAGAGTTCTTAGTGGCCATAGCTCATAGTTATCATAGACAGCTCATAGGGGCATTGAGCTCACAATGGTCACACCTCATAGTGGACGTATAGAGCTCACACTGTTCATAGCTTATAGTGGAAAAAGATAGCTCAAAGAGGTCATAGCTCATAGTGTTCATGCAGAGCTCATAGTGGTCATAGATATCATACAGTGATCATAGCTCATAGTGGTCATAGACAGCACATAATGAACAATGAGAATTCCCAGTGGTCATACTCACAGTGGACATAGAGAGCTCACCACTGGTCATAGCTCACAGTGGTCATAGCGAGTTTATAGTGGCCATAGAGACCTCACAATGGTCATAGCTCATAATCATCACAAAGAGGTCACAGCAGTCATAGTTCACAGTGGTCATACAGTGCTCACACTGGACATAAGTCCTATTGATCATAGAGATTTTCAATGGTTATAGTGAACACACAGTGGTAACCGTGAGCTCAAAGTGGTCATAGATAGGTAACAGTTGTCACAGATAACAATAGTTATACAGAGCTCACAGTGGACATAGAGAGTTCACAGTGGACATAGCTTATACTTGACATAGAGAGCTCATAGTGGTCATAACTCATAGTGGTCATAGCTCATAGTGGTCATAAAGTACTTACAGTGGTCATAGCTCATAGTTGCCAAACACAGCTCACAGTCACCATAAAGAGCTCATAGTGGTCAAAGAGAGCTCACAGTGGCCATAGCTTTTAGTTTTCATAGAGAACTCACGTAGTCATAACTCATAGTGCTCATACAGAGGTCAAAGTGGTCATAGCTCACAGTGGTCATAGAGAATGAATGCATAATCATAGAAAGCTCAAAATGGTCATATTTCAGAGTGGTGTTAGAGAGATGACAGTGGTCATAGATAATAATGATTATGGAAAACTCAAAGTGGTCATAGAGAACTTATAATAGTCATAGAGAGCTCACAGTCATCATAAATAATGATGCTCATAGACAGCTCACAGTGGTCATAGGGTGATCATATTGGACAACAAGAGCTCAGAGTGGTTATAGCTCATAGTTGTCTTAGAGGTCACACAGCGGTCAGAGCTCACAGTGTTCAAACTGAGATAACAGTTGTCACAGAGAACACATAGTTCTCATAGCTCACAGAGGTCATTTAGAGCTCATACTGGTCATAACACACAGTCATCAGAGAGAGACCACAGTGATTATAGCTCCTTCTGGTCATAGAGAGGTCACAATGTTCATAGCTCCCAGGGGTCATAGAAAGTTCACAGTGGTCATAGCTCACAGATGGCCATAGAGAGCTCATAAGGTTCATAGAGAGCTCACCATGCTCAAAGCTCATAGTGGTCATAAAAAACTCAAAGTGGTCATAGAGAGAATATACTGGTCATAGAGGAATCACATTGGTCATAACTCATAGTGGTCAGAGAACACTCACAGTGGTCATAGCTTACAGGGGTCATAGAGACATAACAGTGTTCATAGAGAGCTCACAGTGGTCATAGCTCACAGTGGACATAGAAAGCTCATAATGTACATAGAGAGATCACAGTGCTCAAAGCTCATAGTGGGCATGAAGAACTAAGAGTCTTCATAACTCATAGTGGTCTTAGATAGGTTACAGTGATCATAGGTCATAGTGCTCATAACGAGCTCACAGTGACCATAGAGACCTCATAGTGGTTACAGACAGCTCATAGCCATCATAGATCATACTTCTCATAGAGAGCTCACAGTGATCAAAGAGAGCTCTGGTAGTCATAGCTCACAGTTTTCACAGAGAACTCACAATAGTCGTAGCTCATAGTGGTCATAGAGATCTCAGAGTGGTCAAAGTATGCTCATATTGGTTGTAGATAATCGTGATCATAGAGCGCTCACAGTGGTAACTGCTCATAGTGGTCACAGAGCTCAGAATGGACAATTGGAGCTCACAATGGTTATAGCTCTCAGTGGTCATAGAGATCATCCAGTGGTCATGGGTCACAGTGGTCATAGACTGCTCACAGTGATCATAGAGAGCTCATGGTTGTAATTGAGAGTGCATAGTTCTTATAGCTCACAGAGGTCATTCAAAACTCTTAGTGGTCATAGCTCACAGTGGTAATAGAGAGCTCACAGTTGTCAAAACTCATTGTGGTAAAAGAGCTCCAAATGGTCATAGCTCACAGGGGTCAAAGAGAGCTCACAGTGGTCATAGTTCATACTGTTTGCAGAGAGATCACAGTGGTCATAGATTACAGTTCTCATAGAGAGCTCACAGTGATCATTGAGAGCTAAAGTTTGCATAGAGACCAATAGGGGTCATAGCTCACAGAGGTCTCAGAGACCTTGCAGTGGCATAGCTCATAGTGGTCATAGACAGCTCATAGTGGCCATGGAGAGTTCATAGTTTTCATAGCTTATAGGGGCGATATAGAGCTCAGAGTGGTCATACAGTGCTCATATTGGTCATAGAGATCACACAGAGGTCACAGCTCATTGTGGTCATGCAGAGGTCAAAGTGGTCATAGTTCACAGTGGTCATAGAAAAATCATAATCATCATAGGTGACTCAAAATAGTCATAGCTCATAGTCATGTTAGAGAGATCACAGTGGCCATAGATCATAGTGATTACAGAAAGCTCAAAATGGTAATAGCTCACAGTGGTCATAAAGGGTTTATAATGGTCATAGAGAGCTCACAGTGGTCATATATCATAGTGATCATACACAGCTCACAGTGGTCATAGAGTGCTCATAATGAACAATAAGAGTTCACAGTTGTCATAGCTCAGTCATCATAGAGATCACACAGTGGTCATAGCTCAGTGTTCAAACAGAGCTCACAGTCATCATAAAGAGCTCAGAATTTTCATAGAGAGAACATAGTTCTCATAGTTCATAGAGGTCATTGAGAACTCATAGTGGTCCTAGCTCACAGTCATCATACAGAACTCACAGAGAGGTCAAAGTGGTCATTGAGAGTTCATAGTCTTCATGAGAGCATACAGTTTTCATAGAGAGCTCATAGTGGTAATAACCCACATAAGCCTTAAAGGTCATAGTCGACATTGCTCACAGTGGTCAAACACAGCTCATAGAGGCCATAGATATTTGATAGTGGTCAAGCTCATAGTGGTCATAGAGAGCTCACAGTGGTCATAGATCATAGTGGTCATAGAGAGCTCTCAGTACTTATAGAGAGGTCACAGTTGTTATAGAAAACTCATAGTTGTCATAGTTCACAGAGTTAATTGAGAGCTCATAGTTATCATTGCTTATAGTGTCATAGAGAGCTCACAGAGGGCATAACTCACAGTGGTCATAGAAAGAACATAATGGATAATGAGAACTCACACTGGCCATAGCTCATAATGGACCTAGATAGCTCACAATGGACACACAGTGCTCACAGTGGTCATAGATCATAGTGTTCATAGACAGGAAACAGTTGTCATAGCTCACAGTGGTCATAGAGAGCTCACAGTTGTCACAGGACATAATACTCATAGAGAGCACACGGTGGCCATAGGGAGCTCACAATAGTCATAGCTAGCTTAAAGTGGTCATAGAAATCTCATGATAGTCATACCTCACAGAAGTCATTGAGAGCACATAGTGGTGATGGAGTTCCTTCAGTGGTAATAGACAGTTCACAGTGATCATAGCGAGCTTAGAATGTCATAGAGAACTTATAGTGCTCATAGCTCACCGATGTCATTGAGAGCTCATAGTAGTCATAGCTCATAGAGGTCTCAGAGAGCTTATAGAAGTCATAGAGAACTCACAGATGCACACTGGACATGGAGAGCTTACAGTGTTCAAAGCTCATAGTGATTACAGAGTTCAGAGTGGTCAAAGATTATAGTGCTCATAGTGCTCATACTGAGCTCATAATTGACGATAAGAACTCACAGTGGTCATAGCTCATAGTGGTCATATATATGACACTCTTCATAGGTTGTAGTGGTCATAGAGAGCTCAAAGTGATCATAGCTTATAGTGGTGATAGAGAGCTACAGTGGTCATAGATAATCATTGTCACAAAGCACTCACAGTGGTCATAGCTCACAGTCATCATAAAGAGTTTACAGTGGCCATAGAGAGCTCATAATAGTCATAACTCATAGTGGTCATAGAGAGCTCACAGTGGACACAGATAGCTCACAGTGGTCATCACAGTGGTCAGAGAGAACTCATAATTGACATACAGTGCTCAAAGTGGTCATAGCCCACAGTGGTGTTAGAGAGCTAAGGAGGTCACAGATCGTAATGGTCATATAATGCTCACAGTGGTCATAGCTCATAGTGGTCATAGAGAGCTCACAGTGGTCTTAAAGAGGTCACATTGGTCTTAGAGAGCTCACAGAGGCACTGAGAACTCATAGTCATCAAAGCTCACAGATGCCATTGACAGCTCATAGTTGTCAGAGCTCACAGTTATCATAGAGAGCCGCCAGTGATCATATCTCAGAGTTGCCATACAGAGCTCTTAATGGTCATAAAGAGCTTATCATTGAGAGCTCACAGTGGTAGTAAAGAGCTCATATTTGTAACAGAGATCTCTCAGTCATCATAGATCATACTGGTCTTACAGAGTTTATAGTGGCTATAGAGAGCTCATAGTGGTCATAGTTCAGAGTGGTCATAGAGAGCTCATAATGGTAAAAGAAATATCACAGTGATCATGTCTCATAGTGATTATAGATAGCTCACAGTGATTATAGATACTAAGAGTCAACATATCTCATGGTGGTCATACAGAGCTCATAATCATCATGCAGACCTCAAAATGGTTGTACCTCACAAGGGTGATATAAAGCTAACAGTGGTCATAAATCATAGTGGTCATAGTGCACTTAAAGTGTTCATTGATCATAGTGATCATTTAGCTTACAGTGGTCATACAAGCTCAGAGTGCTCATAGAGAGCTCATAGTCATCATAGATCATAATGGACATAGAGAGGTTACAGTTCTCATAGAGAGCTCAAATGGACATTGAAAGCTCACAGCATTCATAGGTCATGGAGATTATGAAGAGCTAACAGAAGTCATAGCTCATAGTCTTCATAGAGAGTTCACATTGGTCAAAGCTCATAGTGGTCATAAAGGGTCACAATGGTTATAGGTCATTATGGTCATAGCTCACTGTCATCATAGGTCACAGTGGTCATAGAGAGCTCACAATGGTCATAGAGAGCTCACAGTTGTCATAGAGAGCTCAAAGTGGTCATAGATAGCTCAATGTGTTCATAGCTCATAGTGGTCATAGATCACATTGGTCATAAAGAACATATAAGTGTCATGGAGAGCTCAAATTTGTCATAGCTCATAGTGGTGATATAGAGCTAACAGTGGTCACAGATCATAGTGACCATAGAGAGTTCACAGTTGTCATAGAGAGCTCACAGTAATCATACTCATAACGAACATAGAGAGCTCATATTGGTCATAGGTTTTAGTCCTCATAGAAAGTTCACTGTGGTCATATAAAGCTCTCAGTGGTTATAGAGGGATGACAGTGGTCATAAGAGCTCAAGTGTGATAGAGATCTCAAAGTGGTTATACGCAGTTCACAATGGTCACAGAGAGCTCACAGTTGTAATAGAGAGCTCACAGTGGTCATAGCTCAGAGTTGTCATGCAGAGCTCATAATGGTCATAGATTATAGTGGCCATAAAGAGTGTAGAGATGTCATAAAGAGCTCATAGAGGTCTTAAAGAGCTCACAGTCATCAAAGATCATAGTGCTCGCAAAGAACTTCTTGTGGTCAATGATATCTCTCAGGTATCATAATTCATAGTGGTAATAGATCACATTGGTTACAGATATCTCACAGTCTTCATAGCTCATATTGGCTATAGAGAGCTCATGGTAGTCACAGTTCACATTGGTCACAGAAAGCTCATAATCTTCATAGAGAGATCAAATTGGTCTTAGCTCATAGTGGTGCAGAGCTAACAGTGGGCATCGATCATAGTGGTTATAGAGCATTCACAGAGTTCATAGCTCATAGTGGCCATAGAGAGCTCACAGTGCTCATAGCTCATAGTGGTAATTGTGAGATCATAGTGATCATAGAAAGCTCATGTTTGTCATAAAGACTTCACAGTAGTCATAGCAAAGTAGTCATAGCAAACAGTGGTCATGGAGAGCTCATCATGGACATATAGATCTCATAAAGGTCATAGCTCACAGTGGTCATAAAGAGCTCACAGTGGTCACAGCACATAGTGGTCATACAGGCTCACATTAGTTATAGGTCACAGAGCTCATAGAAAGCTCATAGTGGTCATAGAGTGCTTGAGCTTAAAGTGATAATAAAGAGGTCACAGTGTAAGAGATTGCTAACAGTGGTCATAGCTAGTAGTGCTCATAGAGAACTCATAGTGGCCATACAGTGCTCACATTGGTCATGGTTCACAGTGGACATAGAGAGCTCACAATGTTCATAGCTCATAGTGGTAACAGAGCTCAAAGTGGTTATACATCATAATGGTCAGAGAGAACTCACAGTGGTCACAAAGAGCTCACAGAAGACATAGCTGCTAGTTATTATAGAAAGCTGACAGTGGTCACAGCTCACAGTTGTTATAGAAACCTTATGATGGACAATAAGAGCTCACAGTGGTCATAGCTGATAGCAGTCATAGAGATGGGACAGTGGTCATAGCTCATAGTGGTCATAGAGAGCTCCAGTTGTCGTAGGTTATAGTGCTCATAGAAAGTTCAAAGTCATGGAGAGCTCATAGTAGTCTTAGCTCACTGAGGTCACCGAGAGTTCAAAGTGATCAATGAGAGCTTACAGTGGTATAGAGTTTTCACAATGGTCATAGAGAGCTCACAGTGTCATAGGAAACTAATAGTTCTCATAGCTCAGAGAGGTTATTGAGAGCTCATATTGGTCATAGCTCATAGAGGATTTAGAGAGCTTGTAGTGATCATAGAGCTCACAGTGGTCATTGTTGACAATGGACATAGAGAGCTCACAGTGGTGACAGAGAGCTCACAGTGGTCATAGCACACAGTGGTCATAAAGAGCTCACAGTGGTCAAAGTTCATAGTAGTCATCGAGAGCTCACAGAGGTCATAGTTCTTTTTGCTCATAGAAAGGTCACAGTGATTATAGATATTTCACAATTGTCATAAAGAGCTCAAAGTAATCATAGATAGTTCACATGTTCATACCTCACAGTGGTCAGAGAGAACTCATAATCATCACAGAGAGATTGTAGCCCATAGTGGTCACAACGAGCTAATTGTGGTCATAGTTCATAGTGGTCATATGGTGCCAATAGAGGTCATAGCTCATAGTGGTCATAGAGAGTTCATAATTGTTACAGCTCACAATAGTCACAGAGAGCTCATAATGAAGATTGGATTGCTCACAGTGGTCATAGTTAATAGTGTCATAAAGAGCTCACAGTGGTTATAGTTCATAGTAGTCATAGAGGTCACACAGTTACCATAACTCATAGTGGTCATATAAAGCTCACAGTACTCTTAACTCACAGTGGTCATAGCTCATATTGGTCATAGACAGCTTACAGGTCATGGCTCACAGGGGCCATGGATAGGTCAAAATGGACATAGAGAGTTCACAGTGGTCATAGCTCATAGTGGTCACAAGGAGCTCATAGTGGTCATAGCTCACAGTAATCATAGAGATCACACAGTGGTCAAAGCTCACAGCAGACATATAGAGCTCACAATGGTCATATAGAGAACACTCAGTTTTCATGCAGTGAACATAGTGATCATAGCTCACATTGAGAGATCTTACTGGTCATTGCTCACAGTGATCATAACCCATAGGAGTCAGAGAGATCACATAGTGGATATACAGAGCTCATAGTTGTCATACATCACAGTGATCATAGAGAACTAAGAATGGACCATGAGAGCTCACAGTGCTCATAGCTCATAGAAGCAATAAAAAGCTTACAGTGGTCATAGCTCATAGTGGTCATAGAGAGAATAGTGAGTGTAAAATGCTCAAAGAGATCTTGCAGTGGTCTTAGAGAGCTCCAAGTCGTTATAGCTCATCGTGTTCATAGAGAGTTCACAGTGGTTATAGCTCATAGTGGTCATAGAGAGCTTTCAGTGTTTAGAACTAACAGTGATCATAGAGAACTCATAATCAGCATGTACAGCTCACAGTGGTCAGAGCTGATCATGTTGATGAAGAAATCATAGTGGTTATAATTCACAGTGGTCATAGAGAGGTCATAGAGACCATAGAAAGCTAATAGTAAGCATAGGTCATAGTGGACATAGAGAGCTCACAGTGGTCATACCTCATAGTTCTCATAGAGAGTTCATGGAGGTCATAGCTCATAATGGTCATAGAGAGATCATAGTGCTTATAGAGAAATGACAGCGTTCATAGTTCATAGAGGTCATACAGAGCTCACAGTGGTCACAGGTCACTGTGGTAATAGAAACCTCATAATGGGCAATAAAATATCACAGTGCTCATAACTCATAGTGGTCCCAGAGATCACACAGTGGTAACAGATATTAGTGGTCATAGAGAGCTTACAATTGCTATAGACAACTCATAGTGCTCCTTCTCACAGAGGTCATTGGGAGTTTATGGTGATCACAATTTACAATGGTCATAGATAGCTCAATGATTATAGAGAGCTCATAGTGCTCATAGTGGTCATAGAAAGCACGTAATGGACAATGAGAGCTCACAGTGGTCATAGATGCTAGGGGAAATAGGTAGTTCACAATGGTCATAATTCATAGTGGTCAAAAATAGCTCATGATCATCATTGAAAGCTCATAGTGGTCATAGTTCATAATGGACATAAAGACATCACAGTGGTTATAGCTCATAGCAGTCATAGAAAGCTCACATTGGTCATAGATCACATTGCTCACAGAGAGGTACACGGGTCATACAGAGCTCACAGTAGTCATAACTATCAGTGGACATAGAGAGCTCCTAATGTACATAGAGAGCTCATAATGATCATAGCTCATACAAGTCATAAAGGGCCCACTGTGGTCATAGATCATAGTGGACATAGAGAGTTCACAGTGGTCATAGCTAATAGTGCTCATAGGGAGCTCAGACTGGTTATAGAGAGCTGACAGTGATCATAGAGAGCCCACAGTGGTCATTGATCAAACTTGTCATAGAAATCTCACAGTCATTACAGCTCACAGTGGTCTTATAGGGCTCATAACGGATAATAAGAGCTCACAATAGTCATAGCTCATAGTGCACGTAGAGATCATACAGTGGTTATAGGTCACAGTTGTCATAGAGAGATAACAGTGGTCATAGAGAACTCACATAATGCTCATAATTTATAGAGGTCATTGAGAGCTTATAGGTGTCATTGCTCAAATTGGACATTGAGAGCTCATAGTGATCATAGGTCATAGTGCTCATAGACAGACCACAGTGATCATATGGAGGTCATATTTGTTTAGAATGCTCACATTTGTCATGGCTGATAGTGGTAATAGAGAGCTCAAAGTGATCATAGAAAGGTCACAATGGTTATAGAAAGCTCATAGTTGTGATACAGAGCTCACAGTCATCATAACTCATTGTGGTTATAGCACGTAGTGGACAATGAGAGCTCACAGTGGTCATAGCTCATAGATAGCTCACACATTGGTCCTACATTGCTCATTGTGATTATAGAGAGCACACAGTGGTCACAGATCACGGTGATCCTAGAGAGCTCAGTGAGGTCATAATTCACAGTGGTCATAGAAAGCTCACAGTGGTCACATAGAACTCACAGTTGTGATAGAGTGTGCATAGCTCTAATAGCTCACAGACGTCATTGAGAGCTCTTAATTGTCATTGCTCACAGTAGTCATAGAAGGCTTACAGTGGTCTTAGCTCATAGTGGTCATAGATAGCTTTCAGTTGTCAATGCTCACAGGGGTGAGGTAGAGTTTACAATGGTCATAAAGCACTCATACTGGTCATACATCACATTGGTCATAGAGAGCTCATAATGTACATAGACAGTTAACAGTGTTCAAAGCTCATGACAGTTATGAAGAGCTCACAGTCATTATAGTTCTTAGTAGTTGTGGAAAGTTCACAGTCATCATAGGTCATAGTGCCCATAGGGAGTTCATAGTGATCATAGAGAGACCAAAATGGTCATAGAGAGGTAATAGTGGTCATAGAGAGCTCACAGTTTTCATATAGCGCTCACAGTGGTCATAGTTCACAGAAGTCTTACATTTCTGACAGTGTTCACCAGACCATATGGGTCATAGGCAGCTCATAGTGTCCATAGAGAATTCACATTGGTCATAACTCATAGTGAACATAGAGAGCTCACAATGGTCATAGAAAACTCACAGTGCTCATAACTCACAGAGGTAATTGAGAGCTCATAGTAGTCATAGCTCACAATGGTTATAGAGAGCTCAGAGTGTTCATAGCTCTAAGTGGTCATAGAGAGCATACAGTGGACATAGAATGCTCACAGTGTCATATCTCATAGTGGTCATGGAGACCTTATAGTGTCCATAGAGACACTATAGAGAAGATACAGAGCTCTCAGTGGTCATAGCTCTTAGTGGTTATAGGGAGTTCATAATGGACATAGAGAGCTCATAATAGTCATAGCTCATTGTGGTCATAGAGAGCTCACAGTGGTCATTACTCACAATGGTCATAGAGAAGTCATAATCATCATAGAGGGCTCACATTGGTCATAGTTATTAATGGTGATAAAGAGTTAACTGTAGTCATAGATCATAGTGGTCATAAAGTACTCATAGTGCTCATAGAGTACTCATAGTGGTAAAAGAAAACTCACAGCCATCATAGACGATAATGCTCATATAGAGCTCACAGTTGTCATAGCTCATAGTAGTCATAGGAAGTCATAATGGACATAGAGAGCTCACAGTAGTCATAGGTCATAGTTGGCATAAAGAGCTTACAGGGTCATAGCTCGTAGTGATCAAAGAGAGCTCAGCATGTTCAAAGAGAACTCACAGTGTTTATAGCTCACAGGAGTCATAGAGAGCTCAAAGTGGTCTTAGAGACCTCACAGTGGTCATACCTCACAGTGATCATAGAGAGTTCATAATGGACAATAAGAGCTCACAGTGGTCACAGTTCATAGTGGTCATAGAGATCACACAGTGCTCATAGGTTATAGTGGTCATAGAGATATCATAGTGAGTGGTAATAGGGAGATCAGTCATCATAGACAACTCATAGTGTTCCTAGCTCACAGAGGTAGAGAGCTCACAGTGTTCATAGCTCACAATGGTCATAGAAACGTTATACTGGCCATAGAGAGCTCCCAGTAGTGATACAGAGCTCACAGTGGTCATAGCTCATATTGGTAATAGAAAGCTCACAGTGATCATAATTCACAGTGGTCATAGAGATCTCACACTGGTTCAAGAAAGCTCACAGTAGTTATAACCCACAGAAGCATAGAGAGCTCACAGTGGTCTTAGAGACCTCAGTATGGTCATAACTCACAGTGGTCATAGAGAGATCATAATGGACATAGAGAGTTCACAGTGCTCATAGCTCATAGAAGTAATGAAGAGGTCACAGTGGTCATAGCTCATCGTGGCCATGGAAAGGTCATGGTGGTCATAGACCGTTTTGCTCATACTAAGTTCACAGGTGTCAGAGAGAGCTCACAGTGCTCATAGATCACAGAGGTGTCAGAGATCTCATAACAGTGATAGCTCATAGTGATCATAGAGAGGCCATAGTGGCCATACAGGGATCACACTTGTCACACCTCCTTGTAGAAATAGAGAGCTCACAGTGGTCATAGTTCATAGCTGCCATAGAGAGCTCATGGTGGTCATAGAATGATGAGAGTGGTCATAGATCATATTGACCATAGAGATCTTATAATGGACAATAAGTGCTCACAGTCATCATAGCTCATAGTGGTCATAGAGATCACACAGTGGTCATAGCTCCCAGTTGTCATTCAGAGCTCAGAATGATCATAGAGTGCTCACAGTTGTCAAAGAGAGTGCGTAGTGTTCATAGCTCAAAGGGGTCATTGAGAGCTCACAGTGAACCTAGAGAGCTCATAGTGGTCATAGCTCACAGTGATCATAGAGAGCTCATAATGAAGAAAGAGATCACACTGTGGTGTGGCTCATAGTTGCCAGAGATAGCTCACTGTCATAGAGTGGTCAAAGTGGTCATAGTCTATAGTGGTCATAGAGGACTCCAAGGGGTTATGGAGAATCCACAGTTGTCATAGCTAATAGTGGTCATAAAGAGGAGCACACAGTGGTCATAACTCATATTGGTAACAGAGAGCTCACAGTGATCATAGAAAGCTTACTGTGGTCATAACTCATCATGGAACTAAAGAGATCATGGTGGTCATAGTAGTTAGAGAGAGGTGACAGTAGTCATAGAGAGCTCACAGTGTTGATAGCTGATAGTTGGCTTAGAGTGTTCGTAATGGTCATTACAGTGGTCATAAAGAGCTCAGAGTAGTCATAATTCACAGTGGTCATAGAGAGTTCACTGTTGTCATAGTTCATAATGCTCATAGTGAGCTCATAGTGGTCACAGAGATCTCAAAGTGTTCATAGCTCACAAAAGTCATGGAGAGTTCATAGTAGTCTTAGGTTACAAAGGTCTCAGAGATCTCATAGCGATGATAGCCTATAGTGACCATAGAGGGGTCATAGTGGTCACAGAGGGATCACACAGGTCACACCTCATTATAGAAATAGAGAGCTCACAGTGGTCCTAGTTCATAGTAGCCATAGAGAGGTCACAGTGGTCATATATCATATTTGCCATAGAGGGCTCATGATGGTCATGTTTCACAATGGTCACAGAGAGCTCATAGTGGTCATAGAGTGCTGTCAGTGGTCATACATCATATTAGTCATAGAAATCACATAATGGGCAATAAGAGCTCACAGTCATCATAATTCATAGTGGCCATAGAGATCGCACAGGGTTCATAGCTCACAGTGGTCTTTCAGAGTTCAGAATGATCATAGAGTGCTCACAGGTGTTATAGAGAGTGCATATTGCTCTCAGGGGTCATTGAGAGCACACAGTGATCATACATCAGAGTATTCATACAGAGATCACAGTAGTCATAGCTCACAGGGGACATAGAGAACTCACAGTGGTCATAGAAAGCTCATAATGAACAAAGAGACCACATTGTGGTCATAGCTCATACTGGTCATAGAATGCTCACTCTTGTCATAGAAAGGTAACTGTGGTCATACATAGTTCATAGTGGTCATAGAGGGCTCCCAGGGGAGAACACACAGTTGTCATAGCTAATACTAGTCATGGAAAGCATGCAGTGGTCATAGCTCATATTGGTAATAGAGATCTCACGGTATTCATAAAATTGATCATAGCTCATCATGGAACTAAAGAGATCACAGTGGTCATAGTGCATTGTAGCTAGAAAGAACTATAATTGGCTTAGAATGTTCACAGTGGTCATTAATCACAGTGGTCATAAAGGGCTCACAGTTGTCACAGAAAGCTCACAGTGGTCACAGCTCATAATGGTCATAGAGTGTTCACAGTAGTCATAGCTCATAGTGCTCATAGAGAGCTCACAGTGGTCATAGAAAACTCAGAATAGTCAAAGCTCACAATGTGCAAAGCTCATAGTGGTCATAGAGAGCTGAAAGTGGTCTTGGAGAACTTACAGTGGTCATAGAGATCTCACAGTGGTCATAGGTCATAGTGCTCACAGAGGACTCACAGTGTTCGTAGACATCTCAAAGTGGCCATACAGAGCTCAAAGTTGTTACAGAGAGGTCACAGTGATCATATGAGCTCACAGTTCTCATAGAGAAATCATAGTTGTCATAGCTCACAGAATTCATAGACAGCTCATTGTGGTCATAGCTCGTAGTAGTCATGGAGAGCTCATGGTCATACAGAACTCAAATTTGTCATAGCTCATAGTGGTCATAAAGGGCTAACAATGGTCATAGCTCATAATGGTCATAGGAGCTCATTTTAGTGATAGGGAGATCACAGTTGTCATAGAGAGCTCATAGTGGTCATACTTCACAGTAGTCTTAGAGTGCTCAGACTGGTCATAGGTCATAGTAGTCATACAGAACTCATTGTGGTTTAAGCTTGTCACTGTCATACAGAGCTCAAAGTGGCCATAGAGAGGTCACAGTAGTTTTTGAGGACTTATGGTGGTCATACAGAGATCAAAGTGGTCATAGAGAAGTCACAGTGGACTTAGTCCACTGTTTTCATAAAGAGCTGGTCAAGACATTGTAGACAAAATGATCTCAAAGTGGTCATACACAGATCACAGTAGTCATAGCTCATTGTAGACATAGAGAGCTCATAGCGGTCTTAGAGAGCTCATAGGGTCATAACACACTGTGCTCAGAATGTTCACATTTGTCATATGAGCTCATAGTAGTAATAGAGATTTCATAGTGGTTATAGCTCATGATGGTCACAGAGAGTTCATAGTAGTCACAGCTCATAGCGGTGATAAGAATCTCTTGTGGCCATAGAGAGGTCACAGTGGTAATACTTTGCAGTGGTCATAGAAAGTTCACAGAAGCATAGCACATATTTGTCATTGAGGGCTCAAAATGGTCATCTAGAGCTCACAGTGATCATAGATCACAGAAATCATAGAAGGGTCACTGTGGTTATAGCTCATAGTGGTCATAGGGAACTCATAATAGCCATAGAGAGTTCATAGTGGGCATGAGCATGGAGGTCTCATAGTGGTCATAGACACTTCAGTAGTCAAGACAGGTAATAGTCATAGAGAGGTCACAATGGACATAGAGGGCTCACAGTGGTCATAGTTCATAGTGGTCTTACAGAGCTCACAGAGATCCTAAATCATAGTTGTCATAGTAAACAGGCAGTGCTCATAGGGAAGGCTCAGAGGTCATTCCTCATACTACTCCTAGAGAGCTCACAGTGGTTATATCTCAAAGTGGCCATAGAGAGTTCAAAGTGTTCATAGCTCATAGTGATCATGGAGAGATCATAGTGATTATAGTTCACAATGACCATAGAGAGCTAGTAATCTTCACAGTGTTATCACAGTGGTCACAGTTGATTGTTATGATAGAGAGCTCACAGTACTCATAGATAATGTAGAGTGGTCATAGTTGAAACTGCTCATAGAGACCTCAAAGTGGTTATAGCTCAAAGTGGACATAGAGAGCTCAATGTGGTCATAGAGAAGTCATAGTCATGAGAGATTTCACAGTGGTCATAAAGAACTCATATTGTCCATAGCTCACAGGGTGACACAGAGCTCCTACTTGTCATAGCTCAGAGTGGTCATAGAGAGCTCACATTGGTCATAGAGAGAGCATAGTGGTCATAGCTCATAGTGATCATAGAAAGCTCACAGTGGTCATAACTTATTATGGTCATAGAGAACTCACAGTGATGACAGAGAGCACACAGTTGTCACAGAGATCTCACAGTGGCACCAGACAACTTATAGTGGTCATAGATCCCAGTGGTCATAGAGAATTCATAGAGGTCACACAGCTCATAGTGGTCATAGAGCTCGCAGTGGCCATAGAGTCCCCACAGTGGTCATAGCTCATAATGGTCATAGAGAGCTTACACTTGTCATAGAAAGCCCACAGTGTTCCTATGTAGGTCACAGTGGTCATGCAGAGTTCACCTTTTTGAAAGAAATATCACAGTGTTCAAAGAGAGCTCACAGTGTTCATAGATAGCTCATAGTGGTCATAGAAAGCTCACAGTGGTAATTGAGAGCTTACAGTGGCCATACCTCATAGTGGTTATAAAGCTCACAGTAGTAATAGCTCACAGTAGACATAGAGTGGTAATAATATTCACAGTAAGATCACAGTTCTCATTGCTAATAGTGGTCATAGAGAGCTCACAGTGGTCATTACTCATAATGGTAATAGAATATACAAAGTAGTTATGGAAAGGTCACAGTCTCAGAGATATCACAGATGTCATAGAGAACTCATAGAGCTTATAGCTCACAGTGGTCATAGATATCTCCATAGTAGTCAAAGCTTACAGTGGCCATTCAGATCTCATCATAGTTGACAGTGGTCATAGATAGCTCGTAGTGGGCATAGATAGTTCATAATATCCTTAGAGAGCTCAAAATGCCCATGGATAGCTCACAATCTTCATAGGGAGCTCACAGTCCATCATGGTTAATACTGGTCATAGGGAGCTCATCATGGTCCTAGAGAGCTCACAGTGATTATCTCACTATTGCAGTTCACCTACATGGTTGCTGATAAATGATGGTCAAACAGCTTAAGGAAATGGGAGTTTATTCTCTCTTAAAATTCCTGGTTATAGTTCTTATTCCAGCTTGATGGGTGATCATGCACCAACACCAGGGCTGAGGGAACTGGCCACACCATCTCTATGTAGTAGCTGAGAGAGAGAGAGAGTGACAGTCCTTACTTGTCAGACCAGAATGTCTGGCCAAGTGAACAGAAGGATGCCAACTCTCTCAACCAGATCTTTATGATTTATTCCAGGGCATAATCCCACCCATCATAGCCTGGGCCTTCCCCATCAGCTAGACAATCTTCTGCAGGTTTGTTATGGATCTACCTCAACCACTAATTCTCTACAAATGTGTCCAGAGCTCAAACCTTCAACTGTCAAATTGACACTTGTGCCTAACTATGACACTCCACCCCTTGTCAACTTAACACAAAAACATATCACTTTTAAACAGTGACCTTCAATCCTTGTTCCCATGGATGTTAAAAGTTATTTTATAAATATAATTACATTTCATGGACAAATTTGAAATGTTCTCTTATCAGAACTTCAGTTCCAACATTTTAAAAATTTGAAGATTTTTAACCTTAAGAGTATCTCAAATCAAAATAAATTAAATACTTTAAAAAAGATAAAACATTTAAACAGAAGTATTTTGACATAATAAAGAAAACATTTAAATTAAGATCCATCTTCTGTTGCTCATCACATATCAAGGTGACTCAAGATTCTAGGCATTCCCAGTCCCTGTTTGCAGCTCAAAGCTGTCAAAGCAGAGTTCTTCTGGAGTAGGCTGAATCTCTACTCACAGCTGTCTCCAGCATACATTTCATTATTCTGGCATCTCCAAGAGTACTCTGGGTTCTCATCTGCAGCTATAAGCTCCACTGTATCTTTCAGGACTCTATGCCTGCCACTTGGTGCCAATATTTTGCTGCTCTTCATGAACCCTGTAATCATACACCAAAACCAGCACCACCAGGGGGACACTGCCAGATCTGAAGCAAGTTTGAAATCAAACTGGAGCCACAGGTGTACTAAGTTTTGTGCACTGATGCTGAAAAAGCCTCTTTTAGGCAGCCAAACTTGCAAAGGGCAAGAAACAGCTTTAAATTGTTCTTTCAACCCTGAATGAATCTGAGCTTTCAAAGCACAAATTTGAGGGTGATCATGCACCAACTCATTTCTCCAATAGCAGCAGATATTCTGCTGCCTGCCCTTTGCACATCCAGAAATTCATGGCCACAAACACAGCTCTCCACTGTCAAGCAAACCAGTCTATCATGTTCAAATTCAACTTCAACAATGTCCTTGTTCCCCTCATCAGAAACTGAGCCCAAATAATTACTCTCTCAGCATTATTGTTTTCCAAATGGCCCACCAAACTTTGAAGAACAGTTTTCTTAATCCACAAACTGAAAATCTTCAAGCATTTCTAACTTTGTCCAACAAAATTATTCAAAAGCCACAAAGTTTACATAGATTTATCAGCAAGACCCCCCTTCCTGGGTATCAAATTCTGTTGCAGTTTACCTGCATGGTTGCTGATAAATGACAATCAAATGGCTTAAAGGAACAAGGGTTTATTCTTTTTTTACGATTCCTGGTTACAGTTCTTAATCCAGCTTGATGTGTCAGCATGCACCGAGGGAACTGGGCACACCATCTCTATGCCCAGAGCTCAAACTTTCAACTGTCAAGTTGACACCTGTGCCTAACTATAACACTCATAGTAGTCATAGAGAGCTCACAGTGCTCATTGTTCATACTTGTCTTAGAGGGCTCAAAGTGGTAGTAGTCAAAATAGTCATAGAGAACTCAAAATGGTCATGGAGAGGTCACAGTCAGAGTTTCAAAGTGGTCATAGAGAACTCACAGTATTCATAGAGAGCTCCCAGTGATCATAGTGGGATCACAGACCTTTCTTGTCAGATCAGCATGCCTGGCCAAGTATACAGAAAGATGTTAACACTCTCAAACAGCTCTCTGTGATTTATTCCAGGGCCTAATCCTACCCATCATAGGGTGGGCCTTCCCCATCAGCTAGACAATCTCCTGCAGGTTTCCTCTGAGCCAAACTCAACCACTAATTCTTTAAAAATGTGCCCAGAGCTCAAACCTTCAACTTTCAAGTTGATACTTGTCCCTAACTATGACATGCATAGTAGTCATAGAGAGCTCACAGTGCTCATAGTTCATATTGGTCTTAGAGGGCTCAGAGTGGTAATAATTCAGAGTAGTCATAGAGAGCTCAAAATGGTCATGAGGTCACAGTCAGAGTTTCAAAGTGATCATAGAGAATTCACAGTGTTCATAGAGAGCTCCCAGTGATCATAGTGAGCTGACAGCAATCATAGCTCCAGTGCTCATAGAGAGGTCCCAGTAGCCATAGAGAGCTCACAGTGGTCATAGATGGCTCACAGTCATTATGGACAGCTCACAATGGTCATAGATAGCTCACAATGGTCATAGCTAATAGTGGTCACAGAAAGCTCATGATAGCAATAGAGAGCTCATAGTAGTCATAACTCAATGGTCATAAAGAGGTAATAATGTGCACAGTGCGCTCACAGTGGTCATAGCTAATATGGTCATAGAGAGCTAACAGTGATCATAAAGAGCTCCGAGTGGTCATATCTCATACTGGTCATAGAGAAATCACAGTGGTCATGG
The DNA here is from genome assembly GCA_023101885.1 of Typhlomys cinereus. Classification (NCBI taxonomy): domain Eukaryota; kingdom Metazoa; phylum Chordata; class Mammalia; order Rodentia; family Platacanthomyidae; genus Typhlomys; species Typhlomys cinereus. Next base: position 143,074 of record JALPQD010000219.1, read on the forward strand.
AGAACTCATAGTTTTCATAAGGAGCTCACAATGGTCACAGAGAGCGCACAGTGATCATGACTTATACTTGTCATAGAGAACTCATAATCATCATAGAAACTTCCCAATGGTCATAGCTCACAGTGGTCATAGAGAGCTAATAATGTTCATAGTGTTATCACAGTGATAACAGTTAGCCATAGTTCACAGCGGTCATAAAGAGCACATAGTAGTCATAGATAGTTGAAAATGGCCATGGAGAGCTCACAGTAGTCATGAAGAGCTCACAGTGATCATAAACAGCTCACAGTGGTTATGGCTTATACTGGTTTTAGAGAGCTCAGTGGTTTCAGAGAGTTTATAGTGGTCATAGCTCATATTTGTCATGGAGAGCTCACAGTGGTCAAAGCTCATACTGGTCTTAGAGAGCTCATATTGGTCATAGCTCAGAGTGGTCATGAAGAGGTCATAGTCATCAGAGATTTCAAAGTGGTCATAGAGAGCTCAGATTGTTCATAGAGAGATCACAGTGTTCATAGTGAACTCTCAGTGGTCATAGCTCACAGTGGCCACAGAGAATTTACAGTGATCATCCAGAGTTGATAATTGTCAGAGCTCACAATGGCCATAGAGAGGTCCCAGTGGTTATAGACAGCTCACAGTGGTCATCAAGAGCCCACAGTGATCACAAGTCATAGAAGTCATACAGAGCTCATAATGGTAATAGAGAGCAAACAGTGGTCATAGTTCACAGTTGACATAGAGGTCTAATAATGTACATAGGGACTCCACAGTGGTCATAGGCCATAGTAGTCATAGAGAGCTTACCATGGTCATATAGGCTTACAGTGCTAATAGTTCATACTGGTCATAGAGAAATCACAGTGGTCATAGATAGCTAACAATGGTCACAGCACATTCACAGTTGTCATAGAGAGCTCATAGTGGTAATATAGATCCCATAGTAATCATAGATGGCTCACAGTGGTCAGAGAGAGCTCACAATTGTCTTAGAGAGCTCATAGTTTTCATAGATAGCTCAAAGTTGTAATAGGGATATCATAGTGGTCATAGATCACATTTATCATAGAGAGCTCATAGTGGTCATAGCTCCTAATGCTGTTAGAAATCTCTTGTGGCCATAGAAAGTTCACGGTGGTCACAGATAACTCAGTCATCACAAGGAGCTCATGCTGATTATATCTGATAATAGTCATAGAGAGCTCATAGTGCTCATAGTGAACACAAAATGGCCATAGAGAGTTCACAGTGGTCATAGAGAGTTCGCAGTGGTCATGGCTTATACTTGTCATAGAGAACTCATAGTGGTCATAGAGAGTTCACAGTGGTCATGGTTCATAGTGATCATAGAGAGCTCATAGTTATCTAATAATGTTCATATTGTTATCACAGTGGGCATAACACACAGTGGCCATAGAGAGCTCACAGTGGTCCTAGAGAGCTCACAGTTGTATAGGTCACAAATCACTTTGGACCCAGATAGCTCATAGTGATCATAGCCAATAGTTTTCCTAGGGAGCTTAAAATGGCCATAGAAAGCTTGCAGTCATCACGGATAGCTCACAGTGGTCATTGAGTGTAGGAGGAACAGACTAGGCAGGATTGTATTTTCTCTATGGGCTGCATGCTTGAATGCAACCTCCCCAAGCTAGAATCTGCTACTGTGCCTGACATCAAACCGCATGACTGAGAGGACTAACCCAGACAGGACCACACAGCAAAAGCTCCCACTGGAACTTATGGAATGTTGGGTGGGATATGTAAGCAGCGAGATATTTACAATGAACAAGTCTGCAAACCTGCAAGCCTCCTTTGCCATTCGCCTGACTCCCAGCATCTGTGATGTTGACTTCATGCCTGCTTATCCCCCGCAAGGGTCTCCATAGGTCCCCGAGATTGCTATATCTGGCACCTTAATGTGTGGCTTCCATGGCTGCCCTTTCCTCCTCACAGCATGAGTGTCGAATACTGTGCCTCCTTTGGCAGTTTTTTGGAAAGGAGTTTAATGTTCTTTACCTTCTCAAGAAGTGAGTGTATAGGTCCCTTTCCCTTTTTCTGTTTGTCTGCCCACCAATAGGAAGGTACACATTTTTGTTTCAGGTTCGTCCAGTGTTTCTACATAAGGGTTGACCCACAGAAATGGAACCCAGGAGCGATCTCCTGATTGGCCCTCTTCCACCAGAGACACCATGTGGGCATAGAGCCATGGCCTAAGAACCACAGAAGTTCCCCACTAAGCACAAGACATTTGGGTCCCATACATTCCTTGTCTCATCTGTTCCTCTTTTAGCCTCATCTCTGTTCTTTAGAAAAATGGGCAACCTCCCCTCACCCTGTAAGGAGCCCAAATATGTGTCTTAAAATCTCTCCTAGAGACTAGAGGCCTCAAGGTTAAGACTGCTGGCCTAGAGGAATTTTGGAATGAGGCTGTGGTTTTAGCACCTTGGATCTCCCCAGAGAATATGTGGGAATCTGACCTATAAATGAAGGTGCTTTTCCTTGCTAGAAAAAAAAGAAAATTAGACAAATATATTCATCTATTAAATATAAAAGCAATTTGGTTTTGGCATTAAATTTTAAAGTTTAATCTGACTTTAATGTTTTTCATAATTAAGCTAAGCTTCTGGACTTAACTAATGTGATCTTGTTTTAAATGATAAGGTTTTTCTAAATGTTAACTCTCCTTTGATAAAGCTTTGAAGAGTAATTTTAAGAGAATTGCTTGTAACATAAAACAGTTGCCAGTTGCTGGTAAACTGTATTTACATGTTGTATGTCTTGTGTTTCTGTGGCACTATCGATTCAGGGAGGCCCTAGCTCAGGCTCCTGAATCCAGGAGGTCTGGCTACAGACAAGCCTGAACAAGTTCAGACGTGTCCTAATAGAGGAAACATATAGGCAGAGGGATGGACAACCAATGGGAAGGAGGGATGAACAACCAATGGGAAGCAGCCATCTAACCTGGACAACTAGTAAACAGCTAAATAACTGGTGGCTGCTCTCCCCCTCCCCCTGAGCAGGAAGGTGGCCACACTTGATTGGACCCCTGACTCTATATAAGCCCAAACACTTCCTGAATAAAGCTGAGTCTGCAGTCAACTCTTCTGCCTGCTGATTCTCTCCTGAGTCCTGGGGTCTGGGTGGAGACCCCATTGCAGGCTGGCCCATTCACCTCAAGCCCACGAGGCCCCTGTCATTTCCCTCCTTCCTCCTGGCTGGCCTGGTGGGGATTTGGCAACATCTGGCGCTCCAACGTGGGGCAGTGCTGCCTATGGTGTAGATGAGACACCTACTCCGGTAAATTTTGGTGAGCTGCTCCTTTGATTTTGTGTTCCTGTGCTTATGGTGCCTGAAGGTGAGCAGATGGCCCCCTTCTCTTCCCCTTTCTCTGTTTGTCCTTCATTGTGCTCAGAAAGTTAGGAACACAGTTGCTCACTTGATTTACCGATGATCAAGGAGCCCCAATTTTTCATTTGATTTCCCCACAATCAAAGAGCCCCTCTAAAATAAGGCTTTCCCTGGTAAATCCACATGAGAAATTACACATCTTCAGAGAGGAAGACCTAGAGGGAAGTTTGATATGCACACAACAGGAAGCTCCAGGAATGGGGGGAGGGGCACTGGGAGAAGAGGAGAGAGGAGGGAAGGGAAGGTGAAAAAAGGGTGAGGGAGTAAGGGAATACAGAGAGGGGTGGAGGGAGGTAGGGAAATGGAGTACTTATCAACTTTATATGAGTGGAAGAAATAAATAAAAAAGAGCTATTAAAAAAAAGAACGCAGAGCCCAGGTTCAATTACATTGAATCGGCCTGACTGGGGGCATATGGCCTGGGGAAGTAATGAACCCCTGAAGTCCCTCACTAAGTACTGGACACTTAGATCCAAAAGACCTTTTCATATGTCCTGCGCTAGGTCTGTCCTTGGACTTTAGTTACCCTTTTAGGAATTGTTTTCACCTTCAACTTTGTTCTAGTCATTGCTTTTTATTTTCTGTGCTTTTTTGCACTGTCCGTTTGCCTCCTAGTCATCTCTGCTCCATTAGGGAACCTTTCCTCTCCATAATGGGTAATTTGCCATCCCATCAGAAGGCACCCCAGCTTACTGCCTTTAAGGTTCTATTAGACTTATGTAGGATCAAACTAAAACCAAAGGACTTAGAATATTTTGGGGAGGAAACTTTAATCTTTGCTCCTTGGATTTCCCCAATAGAAATTTTTGACATTATCCAGTGTATTATGTCTTTTTTTTTTACATTTTTTATTATTTCTGCTCATATAAACTTGGTAGGTACACCGGTTCCCTCCCTCCCCCCCCACCCCCCTGCTCTCCCTCCCCTTCCCTCTCCCTCCCCATCCCCCAGTGCCACCCAAATTCCCGGAGAATCCTTTAATGTGCATGCCAGGCTCTCCTCTGGGCCCTCCTCTCCGATGACATACAAGGACCCAGTGGCATTTCCCTGAACCCTGTCCTGTTGCAATGTCAGAGTGAGGCCGTGAGGATAAAGTGTGGCTATGATGTCACAATGAGGCTCTGATGACACAGTGATGTCGTGATGTCAATGGAGAGTCTTGGATGGCACAGTAAGGCTGTGATGTTAGTGGTGAGGTTGGTGTCACAATGAGGCTGTGATGTCATTGGTGAAAGTGTGATGTCACAATAAGGATGAAATGTCAGTGGTGAGAAAGGTGTCCCAGTGAGTCTATGATGTTAATGGTGAGGCTATGATGTCTGTGGTGAACCTATTACATGACAATGACATTGGTGCGGCTGTGATATCAAAGGCTGTGTTGTCACTGGTGTGAGACTGTGAGGTCACTCTGAGGTTGTGATATCTGTAGGAAGATTGATATCACAGTGAGGCAGTGATGTAGCATGTGAGGCTGTGCTGTCACTGTTTATGATGTCAAACGCTATGATGTCATTGAAAGGCTATCATGCCACTGTGAGACTGTGCTATCTGTGGTGAGGCTGTGGTGTCATAGTAAGACAATTGTGGCACTATCAATTCAGAGAGGCCCTAGCCCAGGCTCCCAAATCCAGGAATTCTGGCTACAGACAAGCCCTGAACAAATTTGGACATTCCCTAGACATTTCCCAATAGAGGAACCACACAGGTAGAGGGATAAACAACCAATAGGAAGGAAGGATGAACAACGAATGGAAAGTGGCCATCTAATCTGGGCATATAGTAAACAGCTAAATGATTGGTGGCTGCTCCACCTTCCCCCGAGCAGAGGGATGGCAAAATCTGATTGGACCCCAATCCTATATAAGCCTAAACACTTCCTGAATAAGGCTTTATCTGCAGCAACTCATCCACTGCTGCTTCTCACCTGATTCCTGGGGTCTGGTTGGTAACCCCATCACCAGCTCACCTATTCACCTCGAGCCTCGAGGCCACATTGTTTCCCTCTCCTTTCCCCTGCTAGCCCAGTGGGGATTCAGCAACAGACAATATATTGATCCCATATCACAATCCACCACAGGTTTGGCTATATATTTTCAACAGGTGTCTGACATGGCCTTCAAGGCTCTATAGGCTTTCTCTTGCTTCCTGTGACCCTTGATATTCCTCCATATTCTTAACACTTTATTGAGTCTCAAACATTTCCAAGGCTCGTGAACAACTTTCTCAGTACATCAAAGGGCCTTGGTCTCAGGCCTTCCTGATGTATATGGCTCCCCTGCATATAGATACTAGGTTTGAAACCAGAATCTGAAACAACTTTAAAAGGCTGTTTGATCCCTATTCGATTTTAACTTATGCTATCATAGGAGGAATTGTTCTTTGATTAATTATATTGCTTAAGTGTCTCCTTTAGCTCATCTCACAGCAGTGTTCCATCAACAAGACCATGCTACAGGTGCTTATGGCCCTTGAACATCCAAGCCAGGCCCCCCTAGAGATGTGATTCAGGGTTGGATTGCAAAGATTCATGAGGCCTTGGTAAAATTTACTATACACATATTCTGACATGCCTTCCAGAGGTGAGGTCTGTCAAAGGCCAGTAATCAATGATGGGTAAGATCCTGTGAGACAGGACGACATAAAATAGGCATGGTCCGTCATGCTGTACACCCTCTGAGGCAGTATGAATCAGGTCAGAGCAAAGAACTCTGGCTCCCGCTGGCTGTCAAAATAAATAGAAAGAATGGATATGTATGAAGAACGGACCAGGCAGACCTGTATTGTCTGTATGGGCTGCATGTGTGAATGCAACTTTCCCAAGCTAGAATCTTCTGCAGTGCCTGGAGCTGATGTCAGACTGCCTGACTGAGAGGACCAAACTGGACAGGCCAACACAGGAAAAGCTCCCACTGGAACTTATGGAATGTTGTGTGGGGCATATAAGCAGCCTGATAGCAACAATAAATGAGTCTGCAAGACTATGAGCCTGCTTTGCCACTCGCCTGACTCCCAGAGTTCATGACCTTGACTTTGCGCCTCCTTATTCTCACCCTCCAGGGTCTCTGTGGATCCCCATGGGTTCCTGGGACTGCTACAATCAAGACCTCACAGTGGTCATGACTTATATTGGTCATGAAAAGCTCACAGTGGTAATAGAGATTTCACAGTGACCATAGAGATCTAGTAATGTTCATAGTGTTATTACAGTGGTCATACTTCACAGTGGTCATGGAGAACTCACAGTGCTCATAGAGAGCTCATAATGGACAATGAGAGGTAAAATTGTTCATAGCTTATAGCGTTCATAGAGAGCTCACAGCAGTCATAGTTTACACTGGTCATAAAGAGTTCATAGTATTTCTAGAGTGCTCACATGCTCATATCTCATAGTTCTCATAAAGATCTCACAGTGGTCAAAGGTCATATTAGTGTTAGAGATCTCACAATGTTCATAGCTCAGAGTGTTAATAGAGCGCTCACAGTGGTTTGTAGCCCATATTGGTCATACGGAACTTATAGTGATCATAGCTCGTAGTGATCATAGAGAGTTCATAGCAGACATAGAGAGCTCAAAGTAGTTATAGCTCATAATGTTTTAACAGTGCTCACTATGATCATAAATCACAGTAGACATAGATAGGTCAAAGTGATCAAAGGAACTCACTGTGATCACAGCTCATAGTGGATACAGAGAGTTCACAGTGGTCATAGCTCATAGTAGTCACAGAGAGCTCATAGTTATCATAGATTGCTCATAGTGGTCATAGACAGCTCATAATTGTCATAGATAGCTCACAGTTGTCATATATAGCTCAAAGTGGTAATAAGGAAGTCATAGTGATCACAGATCACAGTGGTCATAGAGATCTCAGAGTAGTCACAATTCCTCATGCTGTTAGAAATCTCTTGTGGAGCTCCTGGAATGGACCAAAATGAGGTGGAGGAGACGCTGAAGAGACTTCAGAGCCAGAAAGGAGTACAGGGAATCATCGTAGTGAACACAGAAGGTATTCCAATCAAGAGCACCATGGATAATCCCACCACCACACAGTATGCCAACCTCATGCACAACTTCATCTTGAAGGCGTGCAGCACTGTGCATGAAATTGACCCCCAGAATGATCTCACTTTCCTTCGAATTCGTTCCAAGAAAAATGAAATTATTGTTGCACCAGATAGAGACTACTTCCTGATTGTGATTCAGAACCCAACCGAATAAGTCACTTCCTCGGCAGGCAGCTGGTGTCATTCCTTAATTTAATGTCCCTAAGAGTGATAGTGTTAATCATGTGATATGGAACCTGGAGGTCCTCCTAGAGCCCACACAGACCACCACAGTGAGGATGCAGGCCGCATAACACCCTTCCTGTGCTGCTCAGTTCCAGGGAGGGCTTGTCTCACTCCCAGGCTCCTAACGAGAGCTTGTGAGGAGCCACACGCGGCATCTCCTGACCTTCCCTGCACACTGTTGCCTTCGGAAAAAGTCTGTTTTCCTTTAACTAAAAATAACTGCAACACTCAAAAAAAAAAAAAAAAAAAAAAGAAATCTCTTGTGGTCATAGAGAGCTCACAGTGGTTCCAGAGAACTCAGTCATCACAGAGAATTCATACTGGCTATATCTCATAGTGGTCATGGGGAGTACAGGATGGCCATAGAGAGTGCACATTGATCATGGAGAGCTCACAGTAGTCATAGAGAGCTTACAGTGCTCATGGCTTATATGGGACATAGAGAGATCATAGCAGTTATAGAATGCTCACAGTGAACATAGTTTTTGTGGAGACAGAGAGCTCACTGTGGCTCTAGAGAACAATAATGTTCATAGTGTTTTCACAGTGGACAAACCTCATAGTGGTCATAGGGACTTCAAAGTGCTCATAGAGAGCTCACAGTGATCCTAGATAGCTCACAGTTGTCATAGAGAACTCAAAGTGCTATCAGAGAGGTCATAGTGGCCATAGATCATAGTGGTCATTGGAAACTCATAATGGCCATAAAAAGCTCACAGTTGTCATGGAGAGCTCACAGTGCTCATAGCTCATACTGGTCTTAGAAAGCTCACAGTGGTCATAATTCAGAGTAGTCATAAAGAGCTCAAAATTGTCATGAAGAGGTCAGAGTTATCAGAGATTTCAAAGTCGTCATAGAGAACTCATAGTGTTCATAGGGAACTCACATTGGTCAAAGTGAGCTCACTGTGGCCCTAACTCACGGAGGAAACAGGGAACTCACAGTGCTCATAGAGAGCTCACAGTAGTGATAGAGTGTTCACAGTGGTCATAGAGAGCTCATAGTGATCACAGTTCTCGTGGTCATAGACAGCTCACAGTGGACATAGCTCATAGTTTGAATAGAGAGTTCATGATGGAAATATAGAGCTCACAGTAATCTCAGAGAGTTCACAATGGAAATAGAGATCTGACGGCAGTCATAGAGAGATCATAATGGTAATAGAGGGCTCATTGTTGTCATATCTCATATTAGTCATAGATATCTCATAATGGTCATAGCTTACAGTAGTCCTAGAGAGGTAATAATGTTCATAGTGAGTTCACAGTTTCACAGTTGTCATAGCTAATAATGATCACAGAGCACTCACAGAGGTCATAGAATGCTCACAGTAGGCATAAAGAAATCACAGTGGTCATGGAGAGCTCATAGTTGACATAAACAGCTCACAATAGTCATAGAAAGCTCACAGTGGTCATATGTCATATGAGTCTTAGGTCACAGTAGTCATTACTCACAGTGGTCATAGAGAAGAACAAAGTGGTCACAGAAAGGTCATAGACTCATCAAAGTTATCACAGTGGTCATAAAGAGCTCATAGTGTTCATGGCTCACAGTGGTCACAGAGAGCTCACAGTGGTTATAGAGAACTCACAGTGATCATAGAGAGTGCATAGTTGTCAAAGATCACAGAGCTCATACAGAGTTCACAGTGGTCCTAGCTCATAGAGTTCATATAGAGCTCACAGTGGTTATAACTCCTATTGACCATAGAGAACTCATAGTAAACATAGCTCATAGTGGTCATAAAGACTTCATAGCAGCCATACAGTGCTCACAATGGTCATAACTCAATGTTTATAGAGAGCTCACAGTGATCATAGGATATAGTGGACATGCACAGTGGTCAAAGAGAGCTCTCAGTGTTCATAGTTTACAGTGGTCATAGAGAGCTCACAGTCGTCTAGCTCATAGTAATCATAGAGAACTCATAATGGTAATAGAGAGCTCACAATCATCATAACTCATAGTGTTCATGGAGATCTCATAGTAGTCATAGCTCACATTGATCATAGAGAACTAATAATATTCATAGTGAGCTCTCAGTGGTAATAGCTTTTAGTCATCACAGAGACTTCACTGTGGTCAGACAGAATTCATCGTGGTCATAGATCATACTGGTTATAGAGAAATCACAGTGGTCATAAAAAACTCATAGTTGTCATAAAGAGCTTAGAGTGGTCATAAAAAACTCATAGTTGTCATAAAGAACTCAGAGTGGTCATAGAGAGCTCACAGTGCTCATAGCTCATACTGGTCTTACAAATGTCTCAGTGTTCATAACTCATAATGGTCATGCAGAATTAAAGGTGGTCATAGAGAGGTCACAGTCATCAGAGGTATCAGAGTGGTCATAGAGAGCTCAGTGGTCATAGCTCACAGTGGTCATAGAGAGCTCATAGGGGTAAAGCTCACAGTGGTCATAGTGAGCTCACAGTGGTGATAGTAAGCTTACTATGTGTGAGTTTACTATGACTGTTGTCATAGAGAGCCCAAAGTTGTTATATCGAGGTAATAGTGGTCATAGTTCATAGTGGTCACAGAAAGCTCATAGTGAACATAGAAAGCTCTCAGTGGTCATAGATCATTGAGATCATAGAGAGCCCAAGTGGTCATAGAGAGCTCAGATTGGTAATAGATAGTTCACTGTAGTCATAGCTCATGGTGGACATAAAGAGCTCACAGTGATCATAGCTCATAGTGGTCATAGGGTTCTCACAGTGTTTTATAGAGCTCACAATTGACATAGAAAGCTCAAAGTGGTGATAAAGAGGCCATAGTGTGCATATCTCACAGTGGTCACAGACAGCTGATAATGGTCATAGTCCATAGTCCAGTTAGAAATTTCTTGTGGTCATAGAAAGCTCATAGTGGTCATAGAGAACTCACAATCAACACAGAGAGCTCACAGTAATTAGGTCACATAGAGATCACAATGATCTATAGGGCTCATAGCTCTTAGTGGTCATAGGAACTGCATAAGGGTCATGGTCATAGAGAGCTCACAGTGGTCACAGAGAGCTCACAGTGGCCATAGAGAGCTCACAGTGGGAGTGGCTTATACTGTTTTTAGAGAGCCCATAGTGGTCATTGAGACTCCACAGTGGTCATAGCTGTTAGTGGCCATAGCTGTTAGTGGTCATAGAGAGATCACAATGTTCATAAAGAGCTAATAATGGTCATAGCGTTATCACAGTGGTCATACCTCATAGTGGTCATAGAGAGCTCACATTGTTCATAGTTTATTCAGCACATAGAGAGGTCACTGTGGTCATAGAAAGCTCCTAGTGGTAGTAGAGAGTAAATAATGCCCATAGAGATCTCACAGTAGTCATGGAGAGCTTACAATAATCATAGACAGCTCACAGTGGTCATTGGTGATACTGGTCATAGAGAGCTCATAGTGGTCCTAGAGAGATCACAGTGGACATAGCTCATAGTTGTCATAGAGAGGTCACAGCGGTCATACCTCATACTGGCCTTAGAGATCCTGCAGAGGTCACAGTCATCAGAGGTGTCAAAGTGGTTAGAGAGAAGTCATAGTGTTTATAGAGAGCTCAGAGTGGGCACAGTGAGCTCATACTGGTGATAGTTCACAGTGGTCATAGATAACTCACATGGTCATAGACAGCTCAAGTTTTCATAGTGAGTTCACAGTGGTCATAGGTCAGAGTGGGCATAGAGATCTCACATTGGTTATAGAGAGCTCACAAGAGTCATAGCTCATAGTGGTCATAGAGAGCTCACAGTGGTCATAGAGAGCCCACAGTGGTCATAGTTCATAGTGGTCATAGGGAGTTCACGGTGGTCATAGAGGGCTACTAATGTTCATAGTGTTATCACAATGGTCAAACCTCATAGTACTCATAGAGAGTTCAAAGTGGTCATAGAGACCTCAAAATGGTATCACAGTGTTCATTGCTGACAGTGTTCATAGAGAGGTAATCATTTTCATAGTGAGCTAATAGGGGTCATAGCTTATAGTGGTCATAGAGAGCTTGACATGACAATAAAGAGCTCACAGTGGTCATAGTTCACAGTGGTCATAAAGAGTTATAGTGGCCGTAGGGAGCTCACAATAATCATAGACAGCTCACAGTCTTGGAATGCTCACAGTAGAAATAGCTCACAGTGGTTATTGCTCATAGTGTTCATAGAGAGCTCACAGTAGTCATAGCTCAAATTGGTCATACAGAAATCATAGTGGTCATATTTCACAGTGGTCATAGAGAATTTGTAGTGGAAATGGGGAGCTGAAAGTGGTCATAGCTCTAGTGTTTATAGAGAGCTCACCATGGTCATATGTCACAGTGGACATAAATAGTTCAAAGTGATCAAAGGGAACTCACCGTGATCATAGCTCATAGTAGATATAGAGAGCTCACTGTGGTCATGGCTCATAGTGGTCATAGAGAGCTCATAGTTTTCATAGATTGCTCAAAGTAATCATGCAGAGCTCACAAATGTTATACAGAGGTGAGAGTTGTGATGGATAAGTCAAGGTGGTAATAGGGAAGGTCATAGTGGTCATAGATCACAGTGGTCACAGAGAGCTCATAGTGGTCATACCTCATGGTGTTGTTAGAAAACTCTTGTGGCCATAGAGAGCTCAAAGTGGTCTGAGAGAACTTACAGTCATCACAGAGAGTTCATTCTAGTTATTTCTCATAGCACTCATAGATAACTCATAGTGGTCATAGCTCATACTGGCCACAGGGAGCACATAATGGCCATAAAGAGCTCACACTTGTTTGGAGATCTCACAGTAGATATAGAGAGATCACAGTGGTCATGGCTTATACTTGCCATAGATAGCTTATAGTGGTCATAGAGAGCTCACAGTGGTCATAATTCATAGTGGTCATAGGGAGTTCATGGTGGTCATAGAGGGCTACTAATGTTCATAGTGTTATCACAATGGTCAAACCTCATAGTACTCATAGAGAGCTCAAAGTGGTCATAGAGACCTCAAAATGGTATTAGAGAGGTCATAGCGGTCATAGCTCATAGTGGTCATAGAAAGCTCACACTGGTCATAGTGGTCATAGAGGTCTCATAGTGGTAATAGCCACAGTAGTGTTAGACAGCTAAAAATGTTTGTAGAGTGCTCACAGTGGTCATAGCTCATAGTAGGCATAGAGCACTCACAGTGGTCATAGAAAGTTCGCAGTGGTCATATCTCATACTAGTCATAGAGAGCTCACAGTTGTCATAGCTCATAGTGATTGCAGAAAGCTCATAGTGGTCATAGAGTGGTAATAGTCATCAAAGATTTCACAGGGATTATAGAGTGCTCATAGTGGTCATAGCTCACACTGATCATAGAGAGCTCATAGTGGGCATACCTCATAGCGGTCACAGAGAGCTCATAGTGGTAATTGAGATCTTACAGAGGTCATGATTAACAGTGCTCATAGAGTGTTCATAGTTTTCATAGCTCATAGTGGTCATAGAGAGCTCATAGTAGCCATAGAGAGCTTAGAGTTGTCATAAGTCACTGGTCATAGAAAGCTCAAAGTGGTTATAGCTCACAGTTTTCATAGAGAGCTCCAAGTAGTCATACCTTATATGTCAGAGCTCATTTTAGTCATAAAGATGCCACAGTGGCTATAGATAGCTCACAGTGGTCATTCAGAGGTCACAGTGGTCATAGAGAGCTCACAATGATCCTAGAGAACTCTCAGTAGTAACACATCATACTGGTCATAGAGAGTGCACAGTGGTCATTGCTCATAGTAGTCATAGACTGCTCAAAATGGTCATAGATAACTTGCAGTGATCATAGCTCCTACTGATCATAAAGATTCTCACAGTGGTTATAGCTCACAGTGGTCTTAGCTCATAGTAGTTATAGAAAGCTAATAATTTTCACAGAGAGCTCACAGTGGTCATAGATGATAGTGGACATAAAGAGCTCACAGTGGTTATAGACAGCTCACAGTGTTCATACTTGTACAGGGCATAGAAAGCTCCCAGTGGTCATAGAGAGCTCAAAGTTGTCATAGAGAGGTAACAGTCATCAAAGATTTCACAATGGTCATAGAGAGCTCATAGTGGTCATAAGTCACAGTGATCATAGAGTGTTCATAGTGGTAACAGTCCACAGTGATCATAGAGAAATCACAGTGGTCATGGAGAACTTATAGTGGTCTCAGCTCACAGTGTGCTTAAAGCTCTCAAAATAGTCCAAACTCAAAGTTGTTATAGAGAGCTCATAGTGGCCACAGATTTCTCAGAGTAGTCATAGGTACTCATGATCATAGAGAGCTCACGGTGGTTATAGAGAGATCCCAGTGGTCATACAGAGCTCACAGTGGTCATAGAGAACTCACAGTGTTCATAGAGAGCTCACAGAGTTCATACAGACCTCATAGTGGTCACGGCTCACAGTTGTCATACAGAACGCTCAGTGTTCATACCTCATAGTGGTCATGGAGAGTTCACAATGGCCATAGTGAGCTCACAGTGGTCACAGAGAGTTCATAATGGAAATGGAGAGCTCACAGTGGTCATAGCTCATACTGGTCATAGAGAGCTCAGAGTGGTCATAGAGAACTCATAGTGGTAATAGCTCACAGTGCTCACAGAGAGCTCAGAGTGGTCATAGAGAACTCATAGTGGTGATAGCTCACAGTGTTCATAGAGAGGTCCTAATGGACATAACTTACATTGCTCATGGATGGCTGATAGTGGTTATGGAGTGCTCAGTGTGGTCATAGACAGCTCACAGTGGTGATAGCTCATAATGCTCATAGAGAGGTCATTGCTCACTATGGTCATAGATAGCTAATAATGTTCACAGAGTGCTCAGAGTAGTAATAGTCCAAACTGGTCACAGAGAGCTCACATTGGTCATATCTCACAGTGGTCATAGAGAGCTCACAGTGATCATAGATTGCTCATAGTAGTAATAGTTCACAATCCTCATAGAGAGCTCATAGTGGCTCTAACTCATATTGTTCAAGGGAGTGCATAGTAGTCATACAGAGCTCATAGTAGTCATAGTTCATAGTGGTCATAGAAAGGTCAGTCTGGTCATAGCTCATAGTGGTCATAATCCATAGTGGTCATAGAGAGCTCATAGTGGTCACAGCTCAAAGTTGTCATAGAGAGCTCAAACTGGCTGTAGTGGATCCCATACATTCCTTGTCTCATCTATTCCTCTTTTGGTCTCATCTCTGTTCTTTAGAAAAAATGGGCAAACTCCACTCACACTATAAGGAGCCCAAAATATGTTTCTTAAAATCTCTCCTAGAGACTTGAGGCCTCAAGGTTAAGACTGCAGTCCTAAAGGAATTTTGGGATGAGGCTGCAGTTTTAGCACCTTGGATCTCCCCAGAAAATATGTGGGAACCCGACCTATTGATGAGGGTGCTTTTCCTTGCTAGGAAAAAAAAAGAGAAAATTAGACAAATATATTCATTTATTAAATATAAAGTTTCTTAAATAGCAATTTGGTTTTGGTACTAAATTTTAAAGTTTAATCTGCTTTTAATGTTTTTCATAATTAAGCAATGCTGCTGAACTTAACTAATATGAGATCTTGTTTTAAATTATAAGGTTTTCCTAAATGTTAACCTGCCTTTGATAAAGCTTTCAAGAGTAATTTTAAGACAGTTGTTGGTAACTTGCACAACTGCCAGTTGCTGGTAAATTGTATATTGTTCATGTGTTTGTATGTTTATAAGTTCTGTGTTTACATGTTGTGTGTCTTGTGTTTCAACATAAAAAATCTGTGGTCACTTCAATTTTGTTTCATCTCTGTTGCATACTAATATAAAATTTTTGACATGCCATTTTTAAATACATGTATGCATACTTTAAAATAAAAACAAATAAATTTAATGACATCTAAGACCTTAATTACTTATGTTTTAAATCTATCACAATTGTTTTTCTAATAGATTATAAGGTTTTCTCTCATGAAAGATTATCTTGCTTGATTTTGACCTTTAATTGGACTACAAATCATAATGTCATAGTGTTCTTAAAGGTTTTTCCATATATTCCCAAAATAACAAAGCCACTATTGTACCGATTAATTAAACTTACTCATTCCTCTGACTTCTTTATAGAATGCTATCTCATCATATCTAGCAAACAGGAAAATATAATTGTCTTCTAAAAGATTTATTGGAATTTCTTCCTTCTCCTGTTATTTATGAGCTCCCTTTATTAGGAACAAATTTGCTTTCTAATTCCATGCTCCCATGTGTACTCCTACTAAAGTAGAACAGGAATTTCAAGCCTCCACCTTAGTCAGACCCAATTCCCATGAAACAAAACAGAATCAATGTAATGTGGACCTAGCATAGTCTGTTTTCAGGAGAATCTAAATGCATTTGGATCAACTCGGATTCACGTTTCCCTTTCCTCACAAGATTTTGGCCTAAGTTACTTAAGTAGTTTCTCTGATGTTCCAGATAAATTTATTTTCCAAACAGAAAAGAATGAAGGAAAAAGGGAAAAAAAGAAAATCATAAACTTGACATCTGCCTAAGGGGATAGATAGCATACTATCAGGGATGCCCATGCTGACAAACTTGGAATTCCCTTGCAGACAGTGAAAGAAAACAAAAAAAAAATTAGGTTTCTGAGAATGATGGAATCAGATAACATGTAGCAGAAAGCTTGTGGTTTACAGGCCCAAGAAAGACAGTTTGTGCTGTATAATTAAAGCCAGAGACATATGTCAGAGGAAAGTTTATTAAAGTTTTGCTCTTGTCCTAAAAGCTTCCCTGAAGTTAAGCTTAGTGTTTGGGAGAGGAAAATGGCAATGACAAACTTAAAAGAGTTAAAGCAGGAAGAAGCAGAGAACAAAATGTCTGCTGTTAAACAGACCAGATCCACTGATAAATAAAAGCTGGCTCTTCATTTAGACCAGAGCACTGGTCCTAAAATAATGCTCAAAGATACATAGAACTTTCCATGTGAGGAAAAGATGTCCCCTGTACATGTTCTTTTACATTCCCTTGTCCCAAAAATACTTGTGCCACTTTGCTTTAAGAATCCAGAAGGAAGAAGCAAACTAATTTAGATTGTTCTTCCCCAAGATTCAGTTTACATATTTTTGGACAGGCCTTAGAATGCGACCCCAGAGATTTATATCTAGCAGAGAAGAAAGGTCTCTTGGCTTTTACACCAGACAAAGGTAATGCCTATTTCAGGCAAGATAACATGTAGATATTTTAGGCTTAATTTATCTGTTTTTTTTTCTTTTTCATATGGGCCTAAAAGCAGTAAAGTCATCCATCAAAGACCTCTACATCATTCCATCACTTCATAGATGATGATCATTGGCTGCTCACATTTCTTTTGACTCTTCTCAGCAGAAATTAACCAGAACAGTTATCACCCTTCATCCCTAGCAGTCTGGGTCCTCAGAAGGTCAAAGGGTACAATAATCAGGTCTAGAACAGTCCTTCCTGAGACAGTCTGTAAGGTCTTTGAAGGTCTTTGACATTCCTGAAAGTCAGATAATGCTCAGAGATACGTAGAACTTTCCATGTGAGGAAAAATAGAGCTGAAATCATCCAGAAGAAACACTCCTGCTGAAGAACTGATTAATCAATCCTCCCAAAGGTAAGATAGCCAACTTCCCTATGAAGGGATTATGGAGATGAGCTCTCCATATCCAACAAACAACTTCGTCTCTAGCCCCAACTGGGACTAAGATCAAGTGGGTTGGGCTCAATGGGACTTAACCAACCAGAGAAAGCCAGTTTCCCTGGGCTTGCCTAGGTGTACAAATATGCCTGGCCCTGGCAGCCATCTATGGATCCCTAGCCCTTCATGGCCCTCTAGGGCTATGAATCCATTTTTAGGTCTATGTTTGTTTCTCATGGATTCCATGAGTTTTTTCCAGCTGCTCGCTTCTCATAAATTAGTTAGTAAGTTTTTGAGGTATTTCAAAAATTCTTAAAAGACGAATTTTTGAAGATAACCTACAGAAATTGGGGACTTTCTTGCAACAGAAGTTAGAAAGTTAAAAATATTAATGGACTAGTAAAGGCTCTATACAAAAACAATATAGCTCATGGATTTGTGGGAGGCTCTACTCGATATTGGTAATGGCAGAGATTTTATTTTTTAAAGATCGCTAATCTAAACAGATATACAGGTATTCTCCTATGAGCATGTGCTGCTTGTTTATTCCATATTTAATAATGTCCTGGTCTTTACAAAATTTAAAAACTTTTACTGACTTGTGTTATAATTATTCTATATATATGCTCTAAAAGATTTTAAAGTACTACAATTTTCTGAAATTTTTATAAATTATTTAACATTTTCATTTCAAAATGAGATTTAAGGCTGTTTATCGTAAATCAAAAGTTTTCTTTTGCTGATGAATTAAATCCTAATTCCTAAAGGGCATAACTGCTTAAGATCTTATAGAGTCTAACTATTATATTTATATTGTAAGGGACATATATTTTAAAGACAAAAATTATAGTAATGGGTCCTAAGAACTAAAAAATACTATTTAATATTAAAGACAACTTACAATATTTTCTCAGACATGGCCTCTATACTTCTTAGATAAGAAATGACCCCCTGGGAAGATCTTTGTAATACCATCCTCCAGCTAGATTTAAGACTTCCTTAAATACACCTCATTTAATTCTTTCCTCCATTTTATACACTTTAATGGTTTTACAGTGACAGAATGCCTTTGACACACACCTGTCCTAACCAGATCCAGAGCTCCATTGCAGTTTGAGTGTCTTTGTGATTTTCCATCAGCAGGCTCACCCCTGTGGATTTCCAAACATTTATTCTGCCCAATGGAAAATCATAGACAGTTTCCCTGACAGCCTTGGTTGCCTATTCTGCTTGCTGATCTTTCCCTGATTTGTAAAGTGGCCAATGAATCAGGCTCTGACTCCTCTTATTTTGAAAATCTTCTGCACCAATGGGCCATGCAGTTCCAAACCCATTATGATTGGTATTATCTCCTTAAGGCAGACTTGCAGTCAGTCATTTTCCTGAATTGGTACTCTGCATATGATTATCAGGCAGAAGCACAAGCCTGCCTCAATCTTCAGTATGGTCTTACATTGGATAGGCTTATGGGTTATGGATAATATATTGATCCCATATCACAATCCACCACAGGTTTGGCTACATATTATCAACAGGTGTCTGACCTGGCCTTCAATGCCCTAAAGGCTTGCTCTTGCCTCGTGTGACTCTCGATATGCCTCCATATGTTTAACACCTTATCAGGTCTCAAACATGTCCAAGGCTCATGAACAACTTTCTCAGTACATAAAGGGGTCTTGGTCTCAGGCTCTCTTAATTACTCATTGACTTTGAGCCAACAGATAGAACATTTTAATATGACATATGTGTCTCCCCTGCTTATAGATACTGGGTTTGAAACCAGAATCTGGAACAACTTTAAAAGTTTGTTTGATCCCTCTTAGATTGTAACTTATGCTATCATAGGAGGAATTGATTTTTGATTAATTATATTGCTTAAGTGTTTGCATCAGTACATCTTGCAGCAGAGTTCCATCAACAAGACCATGCTACAGGTGCTTATGGCCCTTGAACATCCAAGCCATGGTCTCCCTAGAGAAGTGGTTCAAACTTGGATTCCAGAGATTCATGAGGCCTTGTTTTAATCTACTATCCACATACCCTGACATGCCTTCCAGAGGTGAGGTCTTCAAGGGCCGCTAGTCAATGACAGGTAAGATCCTGTGAGACAGGATGATCTAAGACAGGCATGGTCCATCATGCTGGACACCCTCTGAGGCAGGGTCAACAAGGTCAGAACAAAGAACTCTGGCTCCCGCTTGCTGTCAATATAAATAAAAAGGATGGATATGTAGGCAGAACGGACCAGACAGGCCTTATTGTCTGTATGGGCCGCATGCATGAACACTTCCTAAAGCTAGAATCTGCTGCAATATCTGGTACTGACCTCAAACTGCCTGACTGAGTGGACCAAACCAGACAGGCCAATGCAGCAAAAGCACCCACTGGAACTTATGGAATGTTATATGGGGTATATAAACAGCCTGGTATTTACAATAAATCAGTCTGCAAGACTGTGGGCCTGCTTTGCCACTTGCCTGACTCCCAGAGTCATAGAGAGCTCATAGTGGTCATAGCTCATAGTGTTCATAGAGAGCTCTTGATAGCCATAGTGAACTCACAGTGATCTCAGAGAGTTCACAATGGAAATAGAGCACTCACAATGGTCATAGAGACATCATAATAGTAATAGAGTTGTCATAGTTCACAGTAGTCATAGAGATCTCAGAATGGTCATACTTCACAGTGGTCCTAGACAGGTAATAATGTTCATAGTGAGCTCATAGTCATCAAAACTAATAATGGTTACAGAGTGCTCACAGAGATCATAGAATGCTCACAGTGTGCCTAGAGAAATCACCGTGATCATGGAGAGCTCATAGTTGACATAAACAGCTCACAGTACTAATAGAAAGCTCACAGTGGCCATAGGTCATATAAGTCTTAGAGAGGTCACAGTAGTCATTACTCACAGTGGTCATAGAGAACTTAAGTGGTCAAAGAGAGATCACAGTCATCAAAGATATCACAGTGGTCATAGAGAGGTCATAGTGTTCATAGCTTACAGTGATCATCGAGAACTCACAATGGTCACAGAGAGTTCACAGTGGTCATAGAGGGCTCCCAATAATCACAGAGATTGCATAGTGTTCATAGCTTACCATGGTGATACAGAGTTCACAGTGGTCGTAGGTTATAGTGTTCACATAGAGCTCTCAGTGGTCATAGCTCCTATTGGTCATAGAGAACTCATAGTAGTCATAGCCCATCGTGGTCATAGAGACTTCATAGCAGCCATATAATGCTCACAGTGATCATAGCTCATTGTGTTTATAGAGAGCTCACAGTGGTCATAGTGGATATGAAGAGCTCACAGTAGTCAAGGAGATCTCTCAGTGGTCATAGAGAGCTCACAGTCATCATAACTCACAATGTTCATGGAGGTCTCACAGTAGTCATAGGTCACATTAGTCATAGAGATCTAATAATGTTCATAGTAAGCTCATAGTTGTCATAGCTAATAGTGGTCACAGACACCTCACTGAGGTCATATAAATGGTCACAGAGGTCTCATAGTAGTCATAGAGAAATCACAGTGGTCATAGAAAACTCATAGTTGTCATAAAGTGCTCTGAGTTGTCATAGAAACCTCACAGTGCTCTTAGCTCAAACTAGTCTCACAAATGTCTCATTGATCATAACTCATAGTGGTCATGCAGAACTCAAAGTGATCATAGAGAGGTCACCATCGTCAGATATATTAGAGTGGTCATAGAGAGCTCAGTGGTCATAGCTCACAGTTCTTACAGAGAGCACACTATGATCAAAGAGAGCTCACAGTGGTCACAGAAAGCTCATAGTAGTCATGGAAAGTTCTCAGTGGTAATAGCTTATTGAGATCATAGAGAGCTCATAGTGGTCATAGAGAGCTCAGATTGATAATAGATCGCTGTAGTCATAGATCATGGTGGACATAAAGAGCTCACAGTGGTCATAGCAAATAGTGGTCATAGGGTGCTAACAGTGTTCTTATAGAGCTCATAATTTTCATAGAGAGCTCACAGTTGTCATAGAGAGGTCAAAGTGGTGATAAAGAAGTCATAGTACACATAGCTCACAGTGGTCATAGAGAAGTCATAGTGGTCATACTCCATAATCTGGTAAGAAATCTCATGTGGTCATAGAGAGCTCATAGCTGTCCAAGAGAACTTACGGTTATCATAGAGAGCTCATACTGGTTATTTCTCATAGCAGTCATAGAGAACTGATAGTGGTCATAGCTCATACTAATCACAGGGAACACATAATGGCCACAGAAAGCTCTTAATGGTTTGGAGATCTTGCAGAAGATATAGAGAGCTCATAGTGGCTTGTATTTGACATAGAGAGCTTATAGCGGTTATAGAGAGGTCAGTGATGATAGTTCATAGTGACCATAAAGAGTTCACAGTGGTCATAGAGAGCTACTAATAATATTCATAGGGTTATCACAGTGGTCTTACCTCATAATAGTCATAGAGAGCTCAGATGGTCATAGAGCATTCACAGTGCTCCTAGAGAGGTCACAGCTTTCATAGAGAGCTCAAAGTCGTATTACATATGTTACAATGGTCATAAAAATTCACAATGGTCATAACTCAGTAGTCTCAGAGGTCTCACAGTGGTAATAGCCACATTAGTGTTAAAGAGCTAAAAATGCTTCACAGTGTGCTCACAGTAATCATAGCTCATAATGGGCACAGCACACTCACAGTGGTCATAGAAAGCTCACAGTGAGCTCATAGTAGTCATAGAGATCTCACTGAGAGCTCATAGTGTTCATAGAGAGTTAACAGTGGTCAAATATTTCACAGGGGACATAGAGTGCTCATAGTGTTCATATCTCACACTCATCATAGAGAGCTCATAGTGGTCATAGCCCACAGTGGTCATAGAGAGCTCACAGTGGTAATTGAGAGCTTACAGAGGTCATAGCTAGCTAACAGTGTGCATAGAGTGATCATGGTTTTCATAGCTCATAGTGGTCATAGAGAACTCAGAGTGGTCATAGTTTATAGTGGTCATAGAAATCTTACAGTGTCCATAGCTCATAGTTTTCATAGAGAGCTCACAGAGGTCATAACGCACAGTGGTTATAGAGAGCTAATAATGGCCATAGCGAGCTCACAGTGGTCATAGCTCATAGTGGTCATATAGAATTCATAGTGGTAATAGACAGGTAACAATTTCACAGTGGTCATAGAGAGCTCACAGAGTAATGGATAGCTTCTGAGGTCATAGCTAAATGTTCTCTAGAGTGCTCATAATTGTCCTAGCTCATAGTGGTCATAGAGGGCACACAGTTGTCATAGAGAGAAAACAGTTGTCATAGAGTGCTCACAGTAGTGACAGACAGCTCACAATCATCATAGAGAGCTCACAGAGCTAATAGTGAGCTCATAGTAATCACAGCTCAATGGTCATGGAGTGCTTAGAGTTTTCATAGATAATCTTAGTCATAGAGAGCTCATGATAGTCACAGAGACCTCACAATGGTCATAGAGAGCTCAGAGGTTATAGAGAGCTCATAGTGATCATAGCTCACAGTGGTCATACAGAGGTCACAGTGGACATAGCTCATAGTGGTCATAGAGAGTTCATAATAGCCATAGTGAGCTCATAGTTGTCAGGGAGAGTTCACAATTGGAATAGTGAGTTTAAAGTGCATATAGTTCATAGTGGCCATAGAGAGTTCACAATGATCATAGTTCATAGTGGTGATAGAAAGTTTGCAGTGGTCATATGTCATAGAGGATATAGACAACTCACAATGGTCAAAGAGAGATCACAGGGTTCATTACTCATATTTGTCACAAAGAGCTTATAGTGGTCATGTAGAGCTCTCTACAGTCATAGAGTGTTCACATTGATCCTAGAGATGTCACCGTGGTTGTAGGGAGGTCACTGCATTGATAGATAGCTCACAGAGGTCATAAGGACTCCACAGTGTTCATAGAGAGCTCATAGTGGTTATAGAGATCTTACAATCGTCTTACAGAGTTCATAGTGTTCATAGAGAATTCACAGTGGTCATAAGATCCCACAGTAATCATAGAAATCTTACAGTAGTAATATAGAGGTCATAGTTGTCATAGCTCATAGTGGTCTTAGAAAGCTCATAGTTTTCATAGCTTATGGTACTCATAGAGAGTTCATAGTATTCATAAAGAGCTCAGAGTTGTTCCAGAGATATCACAGTCGTCATATAGAGCTCACAGTAGTCTTAGGGAGCTCACAATGGTCACGGACAGATTTCAGTAATCACAGAGAGATCACAGTGTAAATAAAGAGCTTACAGTAGGTCATAGAGAGGTCACAGTGGTCATAGAGAGTTCACAGTAGTCATAGAGAGTTTACAGTGATCATAAAGAGCTTACACTGGTTATACTGACCCCACAATTGTCACTGCATATAGTGGTCATAGCTCATAGTGATATAGAGTTCTCTTGTAGGAATAGAAAGCTCACAATTGTCATAGCTCATAGTGTTCCTAGAGAACTTACAGTGGTCATAAATCATAGTGGACATAAAGAGCTCACAGTGTTTATAGACAGCTCACAGTGTTCATATATTGTACAGGGCATAGAGAGCTCACAGTGGTCACAGCTCAAAGTAGTCGTAGAGAGCTCAAAGTTGTTGTACAGAGGTAACAGTGGTCAAAGATTTCACAATGGTCAGAGAGAAATCATAGTGGTCATAGTCCACAGTGGTCATAGAGAGCTCACAATGATCATAGAGAACTTGTATTGGTCATACCTCCCAGTGCACATAAAACTCTCAAAATCATCCAAGCTCAAAGTGGTTATAGAGAGCTCAGATTACTCAGAGTAGTCATAGGTCATCATGGTTATAGAGAGTTCACAGTGGTCATAGAAAGCTCACAATTTTCACAAAGAGCTCACAGGAACCTGATACTGGTCACAGCTCACAGTTGTCATAGAGAACTCACAGTGTTCATTGTTCATAGTGGTCATGGAGAGCTCACAATGGCCATAGTGAGCTCACAGTGGTTACAGAGAGTTCACAATGGAAATAGAGAGCTCACAGTGGTCATCACTCATAGTGGTCATAGAGAGCTCAGAGTCATCATAGAGAACTTATAGTGGTGATAGAGAGCTCACAGTGCTCACAGAGAGCTCCTAATGGTCATATCTTACAGTAGTCATGGAGAGCTCATAGTAGTTATGAAGAGCTCATTTTGATTATAGACAGCTCACAGTGGTGAGAGCTCATAATAGTCATAGATAGATCACAGTGGTCATAGCTCATAGTGGTCATAATGATCTCACAGTTATTATAGCTCACTGTGGTCATAAATAGCTAATAATGTTCATAGAGCGTTCATAATAGTCATAGTTCAAACTGGTCACACAGAGCTCACATTGGTCATATCTCATAGTGGTCCTAGAGAACTCAGAGTGGTCACAGCTCACAGTGGTCCTGGAGAACCCACAGTGGTCATAGATTGCTCATCCTAGTAATAGCTCACAGACCTCATAGAGTGCTCATAGTGGTTCTAGCTCATGTTGTTCACAGAGAGCACATAGTGGTCATGCAGAGCTCATAGTAGTCACAGCTCATAGTGGTCATAGGAAAGTCAAATTGTTCATAGCTCATAGTCATTATGGAGAGTTCAGTGTGGTCATAGAGAACTCATAGTTGTCAGAGAGAGCTCACAGTAGTAGCAGCTCACATCTGTCACAGCAAGTTCAGAGTAGTCATAGCTCATAATGGTCATAGGGTGCTCACACTGGCCATATAGAGATCACAGTGGTCCTAGAGAGCTTACAGTGTTCACAGATGGCTTAGAGGGTCAAAGAGAGATCACAGCAGTTATAGGGAGCTCACGGTGGTCATAAAGAGCTCACAGTTGTCATAGAGGCCTCGTAGTGGTCAAAGCTCACAGAGGTCTTAGAGTGTTCATGGTGGACAGGGAGATCATATAGTAATCATTGCTATTCTGTCCATTGTGAGCTCATAGTGATCCTAGAGAGCTCATAGTAGTCATACCTCACATTTGTCGTAGGCAGATCACAGTGGTCATAGCTCAGAGTTGTCACAGAGAACTCACTAATGTTCATAGAGCCCTCACAGTTGTCATAGTCAGAGTGGTCATAGCTCACACTTTTCATATATTGCTCACAGTGGTCCTGGCTCACAGTGGTCAAAGAGATCTCACAGTGGTCATGACTTATAGTGGTCATAGAGAGCTCATAATGTTGATACAGAGCTCACAGTGCACATAGCTCATGGTATTCATAGAGATGTCATAGCGTTTGTAGCTCACAATGGTCATAGAGAGCTGATAACATTCACTGTTAGCTCAAAGTGTTCATGACTTAGTGGTCATAGAATGCTTACAGTGATCACAGAGAGGTCACATTCATCAAAGATTTCACAGTTGTCATAGAGAGCTTATAGTGGTCATAATCTGTAATTGTAATAGAGTGCTCATAGGGGTCACAGCTCACAGTGGAGCTCAAAGCTGTCATAGCTCAAAATTGACATAGAGAGCTCAAACTGGTCATAATGTGCTCACAGTGGTCACAGAGAGCACACAATAGAAATAGAGACTTCACATTGGCCATAGTTCATAGTGATCATAGAGAGTTCATAATGGTCACAGAGAGTTCACAGTGGACATAGAAAATTCACACTTGCCATAGAGGGCACATAGTCACCATAGCTTACCAAGGTCGTGCTCATAGAAAGTCACAGTGGTCAAAGAGAACTCTCAGTGGTCATAGATCATACTTGTCATAGAGAACTCACAGTGGTCATATCTCACAGTGGTCATAGAGGGTTCATGATGGAAAATGTGTGCTAACAGTGGTCATAGCAAATAGTGGTCATAGAGGGCTCACAGTGATCATAGCTCACAGGGCTCATAAGAGCTCACAATGGTCATGGAAATCTCAGAGTGGTGATAGCTTATAATGGACATAAACAGCTCAAAGTGGTCAGATATCACAGCAGTCTTAGCTCATAGTTGTTATAGAGAGCTCACTGTGGTCATAGCTCATAGCTGTCATATAGAGCTCCATTGTCATGGAGACCTCACAGTGGTTATAGAGTGCATACAGTGGTATTTGAGAGTTCTCCATTACAACTGCTTATGATCACTGTGACCTCTCTGTGACCACTTTGAGCTCTCTATTAATAGTGTAAGCTCTCTATGACAATAGTGAGCTGTCTGTGACCACTGTGAGCTCTCTATGACAACTGTGATACCTCTATGACCACTATGAGATTTGATCACTGTGAGGTTTCTATATCCTATATGAGCTCTCCGTGACCACTGTGATCTGTTACCACTAGGACCACTCTATGATCATTATGGACCATGACAACTGTGAGATATCTATGACCACTATGAGATCTCTATGAGTACTATGATCTCTTTATCACCCTTATCAGCTGTGACAACTGTGACTTCTCTATGATCACTATGTGTAAGAGGAATGGACAATGATTGTGCCACAGAGGCTTCCATCCCCCATACAGAGAGGCTCCTTGGACTCCTTCCTCCTGCTAAGCATACAAATCTCGCAAGACTGCACATCTCGCGAGACTACATCTTCTCCAGAGCAAAAACTGGTGCTGTTAAACCGCCTGGCTGAGAGGACCAATCCAGACAGGACAACTCAGCAAAGACTCACGCTGGGACTTATGGGATGTTGGGTGGGTATATAAGCAGCCTGATACTTAGAATATATGAGCCATAAGCCTGAGAGCCTACAAGCCTGAGAGTCTGCTTTGCCACTCTCCTGACTCCCGGAGTCTGTGCTGTTGACTCCATGCTTGCTTATCCCCACCCCCAAGGGTCTCCGTGGGCCCCTGTTACACTGTTACATTGTTATAAATATGAGTTATGACCACTGTGAGCTCTCTTTGATCACTATATGCTCTATAAGACCACTATAATCTATGACCACTGTGAGGTCCATATGATCACTATGAGTTGTCTATGACCACTGTAGTTCTCTATTAAAAATATGACCTATTAGCGCTGTGAGATCTCTATGACTACTATGA
The DNA here is from genome assembly GCA_023101885.1 of Typhlomys cinereus. Lineage (NCBI taxonomy): Eukaryota > Metazoa > Chordata > Mammalia > Rodentia > Platacanthomyidae > Typhlomys > Typhlomys cinereus. The sequence continues at coordinate 170,393 of JALPQD010000219.1, forward strand.
GCTATGACCACTATGACTTCTTTATGATCACTTTGAGCTCTCAGTTACCACTGTGATCTCTCTCTAACAACTGTAGCTTTCTATGAAAAATATGACCTACGAACACTCTGAGCTTGCTATGAGCACTTTAAGCTATGACCACTGTGAGGTACCTACCACTATTATGAACTGTGACAACTGTGATCTCTCAATGACAACTGTGAGCGATGACCACTGTTTTGTTTCATTGTCCATTATGAGCGCTGTATGACCACTGTGAGCTATGACCACTTTGAGCTCTCTATCACCATTGTGAGCTCTATATGAACACTTTGAGCTCTTTATGTCCACTATGAGCTATGACCACTGTAAACTCTGTGACCACTTTGAGCTCTTTATGTCCACTATAAGTTCTCTATGACTACTGTAGCTCACTATGAGGACTATGATCTATGACAACTCTGAGCTCTGTATGACCACTATCAGCTCTACATGACCACTGTGAGCTCTCTATGACACCTATGAGTTCTCGATAACTATTCTTATGTCTGTATGTGTATTCTCTATGACCACTATGAGCAACAACCATGGTGATCTCTCTATGGCCAATATGAGGTCTCTGTGACCACTTTGCACACTCTATGTATTCTAGCTCTCTATGAAAAATATGATATATGACCACTATGAGCTCTCTATGACCTCTATGAACTATGACCACTGTAACCTCTCTATGATTACTTTGAGCTCTCTGTGACCATTGTGAGCTGTCTATGACCACTGTAGCTCTATATGAAAAATATAACTAATGACCACTATGAGCTCTCTATGACCACTATGAGACATGATGACTGTGAGCTATCTATCACCATTGTGATTTAAGAACACTGTGAGCGATGACCAGTTATGTCTCCTTGTCCATTATGAACTCTCTATAACCATTGTGTCCTATGATCACTGTGAGCACTCTATGATCACTGTCAATTCCCTATGTGCACTAGGAACTATGATCAATGTGAGCTGTTTATGACCATTAGGAGCTATGAACTCTGGAAGCTCTCAAGGTCCATTATGAGCTCTCTATGACCAATGTGATCTATGACCACTGTGAGCTCCCTATCACCATTATGAGTTATGACCACTATGTGCTGTATGAGCACTGTGAGCTTTTTAAGACCACTATGAGCTATGAACACTGCGAAATCTCTGTGAGCACTTTGAACTCTTTATGACCACTGTAAGTTCCCCTCACCACTGTTAGCTCGCTATGACTACTTGAGGTCACTATAACCACTGTGAGCTATGACCTCTATGAGATCTCTATGACCACTGTGAGCTCTCTTTTACCACAGTGAGCTCTCTATGACCACTCTGAGCTATGACCACTGAGCTCTCTATGAGCACTCTGATGTATCTGATGACTGTGACCTCTCTATGACCACTTTGAGTTCTGCATGACCATTATGAATTATGATCACTGATGCATTTGTAAGACCAGTATGAGTTTTGAGAACTGTGAGCTCTCTATGACCACTCAGCTCTTTATGACAACTATGAGTTGCCCACTGTGATTTCTCTATAACCAGTGTGATCTATGACCACAATGAGTTCTGTATGACTACAGTGAGGTCTCTGTGGCCACTATTAGCTATGACCACTATGAGCTCACTATGAATATTATTAGCTCTGTATGACCAATGTGAGCTATGACTACTCTGAGATTTCCATGAACACTATGAGTTATGATGATTGTGAGCCCTCTATTACCATTATTAGCTCTCTATGACCACTATGAGCTATGGTGACTGTGACCTCTCTATGACCACTATAAACTATGACCACTGAGAGCTCTCTTTGACCACTATGAGCTCTGCATGTCCACTATGTCCTATGACCACTGTCAGCTCTCTATAAACCCACTGATTTGTGATCATTGTGAGCTCTGTATGGCTGCTATGAAGTCTTTATGACCACTATGAGCTATGGCTACTATGAGTTCTCTATGACCAATAGGAGCTATGACCACTGTGAGCTCTATGTAAACACTATGAGCTATGAGCACTGTGAAATCTGTATAACCTCTGTGAGCTATGACCACTAGGCAAACTCTATGATCACAGTAAAATCTCTATGAGATCTCTGTGATCACTATGAGCTATGAACACTATGGGATTTCTATCTGATATCTGATATCTGATATCTATCTGATATCTTTGATGACTGTGACCTCTCTATGACCACTTTGAGTTCTCTATGACCACTATGAGTAATGATTGTTGTGACCTCTCTAAGACTTATATGACCTATGACCACTGTGAGTTTTCTATGACTATTGCGAGCTGTTTATGTCAACTCTGAGCTCTTCATAACTACTGTGATTTCTCTATGCTCACTGTGAGCATTCTATGAATACTATGACCTCTATGACCACTATGAGCTATGACCACTGTGACCTCTGTATCACCACTGTGAGATCTCAATTACTACTATGAGCTATGACTATTTTGGGCATTCTATGTCCACTATGATCTAGTGACCATTGTGAACACTCTCTGTACATTATGATCTTTTTATAACCACTGTGTGCTATGACCACTGTAAGCTCTCTATGATCTATGACTACATCAAGCACTCTATGACCAATGTGATCTATGACTGTTTTGAAATTTCTATGTAAGTTATGAGTTTTCTAAAACCACTGTGCGCTATGATCATTGTAAACCCTCTATGAGCACTATGACCTATAAGTACTATGAACTCTCTGTGACCACTATGAGCTCTTTATAACCACTATGAGCTATAACCACTATGAGCTCACTGTAACCACAGTTATATATAACTATTGTGAACTCTCTATTACCGTTATAAATGATGACCAGTGTAAACTCTCTGTGACCACTATGAGCATTCTGTGACCACTATTGACCACTGTGAGTTCTATTTAGCCACAATGAGCTATGATGACTCTGAGCTCTCTATGACCATTGTGAGTTATGACCACTGTGAGCTCTTTTTTATCACTATGAGCTTTCTATGACCACTATAAGCTATGACCATTGTCAGCTCTCATTGTGAGCTATGACCACTATGAGCTTTCTCTGACCACTATTAAATCTGTACAACTGTGACATCTCTATTGCCACTATGAATTCTCTATGACCACTGTGAGCTATGATCACTGTGAGCTCTCAATAAATATTGTGACTTCTCTATAACCATTATGAACTCTCTATGACCAATGTTAGCTTGTAACCATTGTGAGTTCTCTAAGAGCAGTATGACCTATAACCACTGTGAGTTCTCTATAACCACTGCAAGCTCCCTATGACCCTTGTGAACTCTAGCCACGGTTAGCTGTTTATGACAACTATGAGTGATGAACATTGTGTGGTCTTTATGACCACTATGAATTATAGCCATTGTGACCTCCCACTTTGAACTATATTCTGTCTTATGGCCTCTGTGAACTATGACAACTGTGAGCTCTCTATGATCACTGTGATCTATGACCAATGTGTTCTCTCTATCATTACTATGATCTATGATCACTGTGATCTCTGTATAATGATTATGAGTTCTCTAAAAGTATGACATATGACTATTGTGAGATTTCTATGACTACTCTGAGCTATGAACACTGTAAGCTCTCTATGACCACTGTGAGGTCTCTATGACTACTATGACTCTCTGTCCATTATGAGCTCTCTATGACTACTGTAAATATTCTATGACCACTGTGCATTATGACTACTGTGAGATCTCTATGATCACTAGGAGCTATGAGAACTGTAAGTTCTCAATGATCACTGTGAGCTCACTTTGACCTCTGTGAACTCCCTGTGACCACTTTGAGCTCTCTAAGATGACTGTAAGCTCTGTATGAACATTCTGAGCTCTCTGTGAGCATTATGATCTATGAATACTGTTTGCTTTCTATGACCACTATGAGCTATTGTTGGGCCTGCTCAGGGATAACAGTCTGGGAGGGAGTGAGCAGGGCATGGCTTAGCACATGGGACCAAAGATGGAGCTGGGAGCTAGTGTCCTAGGCGTAACCCTGATCACATTACACAAAGTCCTAATTGGCTTATAGGAGCCAACGTAGATTTATGTTTAGTCTGACCTGTGCAGAGTATGTGCTTTACTGACCATTAAGGTAATTGGCTGCCTGTATCATGCGCTCTGATTCTTTGTCTATATAAGCTGATTTGTTACCCCCAATAAACTGAGATCTTGCTCTGACAAACTCCCCGTCCATGGCCAAGTCTCTGGAAGGCTGAGGCTGAGGTGCGGGCACACAGGCTTTACTTATCTTCATCATCACAGCCAGCAGCTGTGTAACTGAGTGAGTGAATAAGTGAGTGAAGGAGTCTCGCCTTGTCAGACTCCCTGGTGTGTCCGGAGTCCCCTGGATTTGGGTGAGGGGGTAAAGGGCCTGCAGCACGTTCGCCTTTCTCCTGCCCAATGGCCTGGAGTCATCACAGTGTGTGCCTGGGAAAATCAGCTCAGCAAGCTATGACCACTGCCAGCTCTTTAAAACCATTGTAAGTGTACCATGAGCACTATGATCTATGACAACTTTGAGTTCACTATGATCACTGTGAAGTCTCTATCAATACTCTGAGATCTCTATGACCAATATAGGCTCTCATTGACCACTGCGAACTCTCTATCAATACTGTGAGCTCTCTATGAGCACTATGAGATGTCTATGACCATCCGAGTTCTGTTACCTCTGTGAGAATTCTATTACCTGTCTATGACCATCTGAGTTCTCTGTTACCTCTGTGAGAATTCTATCACCACTATGTGCTCTCTATGACGACTATAGTCCCTCTGTGACCACTGTGAGCTCTCTATGACCACTTTGATAGTTCTATGACCACTGTGAGCTCTCTATGACAACTGTGAGCTCTCTATGAGCACTATGACCTATGATGACTGTGAGCTCTCTATGACCACTCTGAACTCTCTGTGAACACTGTGAGCTTTCTGTGACCACTGTGAGATATGACCACTATCAGCTGTCTATGATTACTAGGAGTTGTGATCACTATCAGCTGTCTATGAAAACTGTGAGCTCTCTATGTGCACTTTGAGTTCTCTATGATGACAGTGAGTCTTTATGACCACTATGATCTCATAATATGTTGTCACTATTAGATCTCTGTAACAACAGTGAATTCTCTGACTACTGTGAGCTCAATATAACCACTATGAGCTACGACCACTGTGAGCTCTCTATGACCACTCTGTCTTCTTTATGAACACTTTGAGCTCTGTATAATCACTGTGAGTACTCTGTGACCACTGGGAGCTTCCTATGACCACTGTGAGCACTCAAAGACGGCATAGAGTTCTAGGTGACCTCTATGAGTACTCTATGAACACTGTGAACTCTATGACCGCTGTGAACTATCTATAACCAATATGAGCTATAAGCACTGTGAGCTATCTATGACCACTGTGAGCTATGACCTCTATGATTTCTCTGTGGCCACTATAAGCTCTCTATGACCGCTAGGAGTTATGATCAATGTGAGCTTTCTATCACCACCATAAGCTATGACCACTATGAACTCTCTATGATCATTATGAGCTATAACCATGGTGAACTCTCTTAGACCACTGTGAGCACTTTATGACCACTATTAGCTGAGATGATTGTAACCTCTCTATGAACACTTTGAGCTCTTCATGACTACTGTGAGCTCTCTATAACCTATGTAGCTCTCTATGAGCTATATGACATATGTCCATTTTGTTCTCTCTTTGATCACTGTCAGCTAGGAGTTCTCTATGACAACAATAAATTAGGACCACTGTGAACTTTGTAGGCCCACTATGAGGTATCAATACTGTGAGCTCTATGAGCTATGACCGCTATGAGCTCTCTATAATGAATGTGAGCTCTCCATGACCACTTTGAGCTCTCTATGACCACTATGAGCTATGACTACTGTGAGTTCTTTATGACCACTATGAGTTATGACCACTATGATCTCTCTAGGACCACTATGAGCTATCAACATTATGAGCTCTCTACGACCACTGTAAATTCTCTATGACCACCATGAATTAGAACCACTGTGTATTCTGTATGCCCATTATGAGCTATCAAAAGTGTAAGTCCTCTATGACCATTGTGAGCTCTTTATGACTACTATTAGCTATGACCATTGTAGTACTCTATGTCCACTATGAGCTATGACAGCTATGAGCTCTCTATAATGAATGTGAGCTCTCTGACAACTGTGAGCTCTCTATGTCCACTATGAGCTATGACCACCGTGAGCTGTCTAGGACCACTATGAGCTATTTGCTGTATGAACACTCTATAACCATTATGAACAATCACCTCTATGAGCTCTCTATGACAACTGTGAACTGTGATGACTATGCACTCTATTACATCAATGAGTTTTGTATGATCACTATGAGCTTTCTATATCCACAGTGAGGTTTTTGTGACCACTGTGACCTCTCTATGAGCACTTTGATCTCACTATGAGGACTGTCTGCATTTTAGGACCACTATGAGCTCTCTATGAGCATTATAAACTATGACCACTGTGAGATCTTTATGACCAATATGAGCTACGAGCAGTGTGAGCTCTCTAAGACTAGTATGTGCTCTGATCATTGTGAGCGCTCTCTGACCATTATGAAATATGACCACTGTGAGTGCTCTATCATCACTAAAAGCTATAACCACTGTGAGCTCTCTATGACCACTGTGAGCTATTACCACTGTGACCTCTCTGTGACATCTTTGAGCCTGTATGACCACTCTGAGCTCTCCATGTCCACTATACGCCTCTATGACCACTGTGAGATAGGACCACAGTGAGGTTTTTATGACAATTATGCTCTATGACCACTGTGAGCTCTCAGTGTCCATTATGGGCTGATTATGTCAGCTATGAGCTATGACCACTGTGAGCTCTTCATAGTAACTATGAGTCCACTGTAACCACTGCCAGATGTTTAGGAGCACTTTGAGCTATGACCACAGTGAGCTTTCTATGACAACTATGAGCCATGGCTACTATGATCTCTCACTATTCACTACTGTCTATGACCAGTGTGATTCCTCTGTCACTACTATGAGCAATGACCACTATCATGATTATGCGTTCTTCATGACCACTGTGAGCCATGACCTTTATGAGCTCTCTATAACCACTTTGAGCTGTGACTACTGTGACCTCTCGATGACCAGTATGAACTCTCTATGAACAGACTGAGCTATGACCACTGTGAGCTCTTTATGATCACTATGAGCTCTGCATGACCACTATGAAGTATTAACATTGTGAGCTCTATATAACCACTATGAGTTATGACTAGAATGTGCTTTCTGTGTGCACTATGATCTATGACCCTGTGAACTCTCTATTGCCACTATGAACACTATATGAATACTATGAGCTGTGGCCACTGTGAGCTCTCTATTAGGACTTTGAGCTATGAACAGTGTGAGCATTGTATTAGCACTATGATATATGACAATTATGAGCTCTCTGACCACTATGATCTCTCTATGACCACCATGCAATTAACACTGTGAGCCCACTATGATCACTGTGCGGTCTCCATGACCACCGTGACCTCTCTATGACCATTATGAGCTCTCTATGACCACTGTGCACTATGACAACTGTGATCTTTCTATGGCCACTATTAGCTCTAGCTGATCACTTTGAGCTATCTGTAGTCGCTGTGAGTTGACTTTGACCACTGTGAGCTCTCTATAACCACTGAGAGCTATGACCACTGTAAGCTCTTTATGTGCATTACTAGCTCTCTATGACCACCTTGAGCTCTCTATGATCACTGTCAGCTCACTTTGACTACTGTGAACTCTCTATGACCACTATGAGCTTTCTAAGACAACTGTGAGCTCTCAATGACTACAGTGAGCTCCCTGACCACTATGAGCTATGACCACTGTGACCTCTTTGTGACCACTGTGAGGTTGCAATGACAACTGTGTTCTCACCATGATGACTTTGAGCTCTCTATGAGCACTATGACCGATGATCACTGTGAGTACTCTATGAGCACTATTAGCTCTGTATGACTATTTTTATTCTATGACCACTGTGAATTCTCTATGACCATCATGAGTTCTCTATGACTACTTCTAGCTATGACCACTGTGAACTCTCTATGTCCACTATTAGCTCTCTATCATAACTTTGACATTTCTGTAATCACTTTGAGCTCACTTTGACCACTGTGAGATCTCCAGGACCACTGTGAGCTCCCTGTGAATACTATGAGCTATGACCACTGTGAGCTTTCTATTACAATTATGAGCTATCACCACTGTGTGCTCTCTTTGACCACTGTGAGCTGTGACCACGACAAGCCCTCTGTGACCTGTGTGAGCTCAGTTTGACAAGGCAAGCTCTCTATGACAATTATGAGCTCTCTATGACAGCTATTAACTCTCTATGTCCACAGTGTTTTCTATTACCACTATTAGCTATGACCACATGTGAGCTCTCTATGACAATTATAAAGTACAACCACTGAGTTCTCTTTGACTACTGTGAGCTATGACCACTGTGAGTTTTGTATGACCTGTATGAGCTCACTTTGACTATGAGAACTCTAGGACCACTGTGAGCTCTCTATGACCACTGTAAGCTCATTCCATGACCACTATGAGGTATGAAAATGGTTAGCACTCTATGACCACTATGAGCTGTGACCACTGTGTATTCTCTATAACAATTGAGCTCTCTATGACTACTGTGTGCTCTCATCACTGTGAGATCTCTATGACCACTTTGAGCTCTCTATGAGCACTCTGATCTATGACCACTATGAGATCTGTGTGAACACTATGAGTTCTCTATGACTACTCTAAAATATCTATTACTACTATGAGCTTTCTGTGTCCACCATGGGCTCTCTATGACCAGCTTGAGCTATGACAAGAGTGAGCTCAGTATGAACACTGTGAGCAGTCTATGTCCATTTTAACATCTCTATGATGACTTTGAGCTTTCTAAGACAACTGTGAGCTCTCCATGAGAACTATGACCATTGTGAGCTCTCTTTGACCCCTATGAGCTATGACCATTGTGAATTCTCTCTATAACCTGTCAGAGCTCAGTTTGACCATTGTGAGCTCTCAGTGACCACTGTGAGAATATCTATGACCACAGTGAGCTCTCCATGACCACGATGAACTATGACCACTGTAAACTCTCTATGACGATTATGAGCTAAGACCACTGTGAGCTCTCTTTGACCACTGTGAGCTCTGACCACTGAGAGTTCTCTATGGCCTGTGTGTGCTCACTTTGACCACTGTGAGAACTCTATGACCACTCTCAGCTATCTATGATCATTGGGATCTCTCCATGACCACTATGAGGTATGACAACTGTTAGTTCTCTATGACCATTATGAGCTATTACCACTGTGAATTTCTACGACCATTATGAGCTTTCTATGACTACTTTATGCTATTATCACTGTGAGCTCTCTATGACCATTATTAGCTCTCTATGATCACTTTGAGCTGTCGATGAGCACTATGACCTCTCTGTGAACACTATGAGGTCTCTATGACAACTCTGAACTCTCTATGACCACTTTGAGCTCTCTAAAACCAACATGAGCTCTCTATGACCAGAGTGAGCCATGACAAGTGTGAGCTCAGTATGACCACCCTGAGCACTCTGTGACCACTATGAGCTCTCTATGATCACTATGAGCTTGACCACTGTGAATCCATTATTGACATCTATGAGGTATGATAAAAATAAGCAGTCTATTTCCATTATGAGCTCTCTGTTACAAATGTGAGCTATAATTACAGTTCTGTATGACCACTATGAGCTATGACCAAAGCGAGCTCTCTATGAAAGGTATGAGCTCTCTATTACTAGTATGAGCTATGACCAGTGTCACTTCACTATGAACACTTTGAGCACTTTATAACCACTGTGAGCGCTCCATGACTACTATGACTTATGACAATTTGAGGTCTCTAGGAAAATTATGAGCTATGACCACTGTCAGCTCTCTATAGCCACTGTAGACTCTTTAACACCACTATGAGCTATGATGACTGTGAGCACTCTATGACCTCTATGAGTGTCATGGTTTGAAATGTGTCCCCCACAGTCTCATGTGTTTGGCAAGGTCATGGCACCTTGAGAGGTGGAGCCTTGCTGGAGGAAGGCAGTCACAAGGGGTGGGTCTTGAGGTGGATTTGTCACATCCTACCTCCCGGAGAAGTCTGCCTTTGCTGCAAGCAGTCTGCAGCTCTCAGCTTCCAAGATGTCTGCAGTGACATAGCCTCCTCCAGCTTTGGCCAGCCAGTCATGCCACCTCTGCTTTGAGAAAGTTTGGAACCATAAACTGAATAAATCTCCCTTTCTCCCTTAAGTTGATTGAGTTTGAGTGTTCTCTCACAGCAATAATTAAGAGTAACTGTTGCAATGAGCTATGACCACTGTAAGATGTCTGACAACTGTGAGGTCTCTATTACCACGGTGAGATCTCTATGACCAGTGTATGGTCTCTATGACCACTGCGAGCTCCCTATGATTAGTGTGAGCTTGGTATGACCACTACGAGTTATGACCTTTGTGAGTTCTCTATGACTACTATGAAATATGATCACAGTGATAATAGCTCATAGTGGTCTCATAGAACTCACAATGGTACTAGACTACTCATAGCTGTCATAGCTCTCAGAAGTTATAGAGAGCTCACAGTGGTCATAGCTCCCAGTTGTCATAGCTCACAGTGCCTATAGAGAGTTCACAGTGGTCATAGACAGCTCTAGGTGGTCATGGAGAACTCACAGTAGTCAAAGAGAGCTTGCAGTGGAAAAAGACAGTTCACATTAGTTATAGAGAACTAACAATGGTCATAGGTGATATTGGTCATAGACACCTCATAGTTGTCATTGTTCACAATGGTCATACTTAGCTCAGAGTTGTCACAGATCATTCATAATGTTCATAAATAGCTTATATTTGTCATAGAGAACTCACAGTAGTCATATAGTGCTCATAGTGGTCTTAGAGAACTCACAGTGGTCATAGATCATAGTATTCATAGAGATCTCACAGTGGAGAAAGGGATCTCGCAGTAATCATAGCTCATACTGGCCATAGAGAGCTCATATTGGTCATAGACAGCTCACAGTGGTCACATCTCATGATCGTCAGAATGAGCTTAGAGTGGTCTTACAGGGCTCACAGTGGTCACAGCAGATAATAGTCATAAAAAGCTAAGGCTGGTCATCACATTGGTCACAGAGAATTCACAGTGGTCATAGGTCAATTGCTCTAATGGTGGTCATAAATAGGTAACATTTTTTATATCTCATAGTGGTCATGAAGAGCTCACAGTGGTCATAGAGATATCACAGTGGCAGTAGCTTTTATCAGACATAGAAAGCTCACAGTGGTCATAGAGAGCTCATAATAGACATTTTTAGCTCACAGTGTCCATAGTTCATTGTGGTCATATGTCACGTCCTGTGCCAACCAGGCTGGTAAGATAAGATCCCAACCTGGAGAAGAGAGATTCAAGGAAGCACCTTCTGGAAACAGGACATGACTTATTTTGAAATAAATAATAAAGATATAAAACATATAGATATTGTCAGGCTTGCAGCCTGCTCTTTGGAATGGGAAATTGCTAGGGGCCTGAGTGGTTGCTAGGAACCACTCCCCTTCAAGTATTGTCTCTTATCTTTGATAGACCATTTCCACTGTATTTGTGATTGTTCATGCCTCCTGTCTCTGACATCCTATCTATTCCCAGGTGTCTTTTTGGTTTTTTTTCCAAAACTAGCTAGGTTATCACCGACCCCTAAGTTCTTGCCCCCGGAACTAGAGATATCAAATAAATTTGCCTTAAATCTTTTACTTCCTAAATAAAAACTAAGCTTGCTTTTAATTTTAAATTAAATTCTAACTAGAAATTTCATGTTCAGTCATACACAGAAAATAGACTTGTTAACCAGAATGTATATGCTGATTTTAAAGAAATTAGAGAACAACCTCAAAAGTCCTAAAACAGAGTTGGTTAGAATTCTCTCAAAAATATAACTCCTGTTAAAGTAATTCAGAAATTCTACAAATATGAAACTATGCCATCTATTCACTAAAATAAGTACACAACTATTTTATAGAGCACATAAGCTAATAGAAAATAATAATAAAATAATTCTTAAAATGAATACATTACTATTTCTTATAGAGCACATGACAATAAAAAATAGAAATAAAATAAATGCTGATATCATTCCTACCATTGCCAGCTTATATGATAACAGCCAGAATCTGATATCCTCAAAAAGAAAAAAATAATGTACAACATGTACCCCCTTTACCATTTACAAGAATGTATAATAGATATAATATAAATTAAAAAGCTCAACCTCAGTATATTTTAATGAAATCTCATATAAAGTCTTTGCTAAATACAAAAATACAGGCTTACACCCTGTACCTGTTTGGTGGGACACTGTAAAATAGATAAGTTTAGAGAGATGGAGGACCTGGGAAAAAACCTGTTGTAGGGCTGGGAAAAAAAAACTGTTGGCATGTGATAAGGATTTGTTTGTATCTCACCCTCAAACAATGGGTTAAGTTCTTAAAGAATATTTATCTTAAAGGTGATTCCTGCTGATGAGAAGGATACTGTCTGTCCGCAGGTGTAGCATCTTTCGCTCCAAAGTTTTCTAATATAAAAGCTGCTACAAAATTCAAACAAAATAGATTCAGATTCACCTAACCTAAAGGTTTGCGTATCTGTCTCTCATTTGCTGACTCTTTGCCACATTTGGTCGAGGGGAGCCCTGGATTCAGAGGTTGCAGCATGGACTTCAGCAGTCATAGAGAGCTCATAGTGGTCAAAGACAGCTCACAGAGCTCGCAAATGTCATAGTGGTCATAAAGAGCTCACAGTGGCCATAGTTCAAAGTGGTCTTAAAGAGCTCATAATGGACAATAAGAACTCACAGTGGTCACAGGAAGCTCACAGTTGTCATAGATTTATTGCTCATAGAGAGCCTCAGTGGTCATAGAGAGCTCACAGTCGTCACAGAGAGTTCAAAGTGGTCATAGACAGCTTACAGTGTTCATAGCTATAGTGGTCATATAGAGCTAACAGTGGTCACAGAGAACTCACAGTGGTGTTAGCTTATAGTAATCATAGAGAGCTCACAGAGTCTTAGATCATAGAAGTCACACAGAGCTCGCAGGGGTTACAGCTAACAGTGGTCATAGAGAACTCACAGTGCTCATAGTTAATAGTAGTCATTAAGAGCTCACAGTGGTCACAGAGTGCTAACAGTGTTCATAAAGAGCTCACAATGGTCATTGCTCAAAGTGGTCATAGGGAACTCATAATAATCATAGAGAACTCACATGGTCATAGCTCATATTTGTTATAGAGAGCTCACAGTGGTCATAGAGAGCTCATAATGAACAGTGAGAACTCACAGTGGTCATAGCTCATAGTGGTAATAGAGATCTCAAAATGGTCGTAACTCATAGTGACTATAGATAGATCAAAGTGGTAATAGACAGCTCAGAATCATCATAACTCATAATGGTCATTCAGAGCTCACAATGGTCATAGCTCATAGTGGTCACAGAGAGCTCAAAGTGGTCATATAGAGTTCACAATGGTCATAAAGAACTCACTTTTGCAATAGAGAGCTCATAGTGGTCATAGCTTACAGAGGTCATAGAGAACTCATAGTGGTCATAGAGATCTCACAGTTTTCATAAATCATAGTGGTCATAGAGAGCTCCAGTGGTCACAGAGAGCTCAGAGTAGTTCTAAGTGTTAGTGCTGTTAGAGAGTTCGCAGTGGTCATTCATAGCTCATAGTGATCATAGGTAGCTCAAAGTGGTAATAGAGAGATTACAGTGGTCATAGAGAGCTCACAGTTGTCATAGAGCACTCTTAGACATCATAGCTCATAGAGGTCATATAGGGCTCACAATGGTCATAGCTCACAGTGGTCATAGAAAGATCACAGTGGTCACCGCTCATAGTGGTCATAAACAACTCATAGTGGTCATAGGTCCTATTGCTCACAGAGAGCTACAGTGTTCATAGAGATCTCAGAGTGGTCTTAGTCCTTTTAGAGAGTGCATACTGTTCATAGAGAGCTCATAGTGGTCATTGGGAGCTCAAAGTGGTCAAAGAAAAGTCATGGTGGTCATAGAGAGCTCACAGTTGTCATAGAAAGGTCATAGTTGTCATAGCTCACAGACGTCATAGGGAGCACAGAGTGGTTATAGCTCACAGTGATTATATAGAAATCACAGTGGTATAGTTCATAGTTGTTGTAGAGAGCACACAGTAGTCACAGCTCATAGTAGTCATAAAGAACTCTCAGTGATCATAGCTCATAGTGCTCATAGAGAGCTGACAGTAATAATACCTGAAAGTTGTCAGAGGGAGTTCACAGTCGTCATTGGTCACAGTAGTCACAGAAAGCTCACAGTGCTCATAGTTCATATTGGTCATCGAGGGCTCACAGTAGTCATGGAGATTTCACAGTGTTCATAGAGTGCTCAAAGTCATCATAGAAGGCTACAGTGATGATATAGAGCTCACAGTAGTCACTTGGAACTCAAAGTGGGCCTACAGAGGTCACAGTGGTCATAGCTCATAATGGACATAGAGTGATCACTGTGCTCATAGAGTTCTCACAGTGGTCATAACTCATGGTGGTCATAGAGAACTCAAGGCAGTCTGTTGCAGTCCAGGCTGCAGCCTCAAATCCAGGGCTATTCGACAAGGTGGGCAAGGCTTCTGTTAATAGAGACAGACACACAGCTCTCTGGGCTGAGTGAACCTGAACTCTTTATTGAAATTTTTAGCAGTGTTTATATACTTTAGAAAATCGAGAGTAAAGGCCAGGGGATGTGTCACTATGCCCATAGGGAAACCATCAAAGAAAGCCAGGACCAAATTCTTTACAGGATTATGTAAAGTATATTCATTCCAGGAAAAAAAGGAAGAGCAGAGGTGACATATATTTTCTGAGTTGGAACATACATGATGTCTCCAGGTAGAGTTAATGCAGGCAGAACACTTCAATTGGTAAAAGCAAAGGGACAATGAATGTTTCAAAGCAGATTTTCTCTGGCTTATATATAAACATCAAATGTGTGGAAAAGGGACTGTACACTAGCTAGTCCTGAGAAAAACAACAACAACAACAAAAAGATCTAAAAGCATGGAAAGGAGGAATCCTCCTGCCAGAGGCAAAATTTAATATACATAGGGAGAGTCTCTAGCATCTAGCAACTGCCCATTTAGATGTTCATGTATCACTCCCCAGTTAGCAGGCTTTAGGCCAGAAGAAGACAGTAACACTAAGACAGGCAGTAACACTAAGGCCTGATTAATCCCATATTTTCCTTATTTTTTTATTTATTGCAATTAATGTCATGTCCTTTTTCCAGAAAATGTTTCCTTGAAATGATATTCTGCCATGCTGGGACGTTGTACACCAGGATGGTGGGATAAGGACACAGCAGTGGTCATAGCTCTCTGTAGTCATAGAGAGCTCCTAATGAACACAGAGTGCTCACAGTGTTCATAGCTCTGTAGTCACAGAGAGCTGACAGTTCTCATATCTCAAAGTGGTCATAAAGAGCACATAATAGACAATGAGCACTCACAGTGGTCACAGAGAGCTCATAGTGGTGATAGACATCTCAAAGTGGTCATGGCTCATTGTGGTCAAAGAGAACTCACAGTGGTTATTGATAGCTTATAATGGTCATAGCTCATAATGGCCATAAAGACCTCACAGAGCTCATAGTATTGATAGAGATTACAGTGGTCAAAGGTCATTATGGCCATAGATAGGTGAGAGTGGACATAGCTTCCAATAGCATAGAGAACACATACTGGACAATGAAAACTCACGATGCTCATAGCTCACAGTGGTTATAGAGAACTCTCAGTAGTCATAGCTCATAGTGGTCATAGAGAGCTCACATTTTTCCATAGGTCATATTTCTCATAGGGAGCTACAGGGTTCATAGAGGTTTCAAGGTGGTCATAGCTCATAGTGGTCATTGAGAGCTTCCAGTATTCATAGATCATAGTTGTCATAGAGAACTCATAATGATAATAGAAAGCTCATAGTTGTCATAGGGATCTGACAATGGTCATAATGAGCTCATAATGGTCAAAAAAAGATCATAGTGGTCATAGTGCTCATAGAGAGTTCACAGTTGTCATAGATCACAGTGTTCATACAGAGCTTTCCCTACTCATAGCTTACAGTGGTCATAGACAGCTCATAGTGGTTACAGCACAGTGTTTGTAGAGAACTCATAATCTTCATAGAGAGCTCATAATGATCATAACCTAGAGTGGTGACAGGTCATAGTGGTCATACCTCACAGTGGTCATAAAGAGCACATTAATAGCCAATGTGTTCACAGTGGTCATAGCTCATAGTGGTGACAGACAGCTCACATTGTTCATACCTCAAATGGTCATAAAGAGGATGATATAATAGACAATCACAGTGTTTATAGTTCATAGTGGTGATAGACAGCTCACAGTTATCATGGCTCATAGTAGTCATAAAGAACTCACAGTGGTAACAGAGGGGTCACAGTCGTCATAGAGAGCTCACGGTGCTCAAATCTCATGTTGGTCACAGGGAACTCAAAGTGTGCCGTGTCCTTATCTGACCAATCTGGTAAAATTGGTCTCAGTTTGGAAAAGATGGATTCAAAGAAACATCTTTTGGAAAAAGGACATGGCATTATTTGATATAAATAAGAAAAATAAGTATAGTTCAGACATAAAGCCTGTTCTCTAGGGAATGTCACAGTAAAGTCCATGGGCAGGTACTAGAAATTTCTCAGAATATCACAACATAGCCCATGGACAGGTGCTAAGAATTCCCCAGATAATTTAAGTTTTGCCCCTGGCAGGAGGAATTCTTTTGGGAATTAGGAGTGCCTTTTACCTGATCTTAGGTTCTTTGGGACTAGCTGCCTGCTCTCTGCTTTTTAACTTTAAGTCAAATTCTAAATAGAGATTTCATGCCTAGTCATTCATAATAAGTAGACTTTTAGCCAGAATATGTGCACTGATTTTAAAGAAATTAGAGAACAATTTCAAGAGTCTTAAAACATAGGTGGGTAAAATTCCCACCTACAAACTAACTCAGAAATTCCAGGGGTATAAAATATGCTATCAGTTCACTAGAACTATAAAAGGAACTGTGATACTCTCTTACCCTGGCTTAAGGCCAAGGAAGAGACCATCATGCCAGAAAGTCTAGATGCCAAGACTATCCCCTGGAGATGGTATTTGCAATCCAAACTCGGAGAATCCGTGTCTTCCCTTTCCCAAACAGCACTCTTCTGGGAAATCACAGAGATGGATCATTCGAGTGCACCCCACCAATTATTGCCTCGGCCCTGAAAGAGACTCCCTTGGCTATATGGGGCCCAGCAGTATGGACCCCGGGTTTGGAGAATGCATGGTTCACAGATGGGTCATCAACAACTGATGGCAATATTCTTCTGGAATTCCTCAAAGGAAGACATAATCAGCCTTAGTATTAAAGGAATGGACAGACACTATCATAGAAGGAATTATTCTTTTCATAATTATATTGCTTAAGTGTTGACTTCAGCACATATCTCAGTAGTGCTCCAGCAATAGGACCACACTATAGGCGCTATGTCCCTTGAATATACAAGTCATGGCCCCCTAGAGAGGTGGTTCAACCTTGGATTGCAGAAACTGCATGAGCTGCATGCAACTTCCCAAGCTAGACCCTCCTGCCATGCTTGGTGCCATGCCTGGTGCCCATGTCAACAGGCCTGACTGAGAGGACCAACCCATACAGGACAACAGCAAAAGCTCATGCTAGGACTTATGGGATGTTGGGCACACCTACAGTTAATTGTTGAAATCAAAAGGAGCTCATTTCTCCTTTTTGTATTTTAAAGATGCAGTCTCTGTGAAAACAACGACAACTATGTTGGCTCAGCCCCGTGGCTATCCAGTGAAGCATTATAGATTAGCTAGATTTGGAAATACTGGGAGAATGTTTATGTTAAGTGCCTTTACCCTCAAGCCATGGGTTAGTTTCTTGAAAAAATGTATTTCCTGAAAGTGATTGCTGACAAGGGAATTATATGTCTATTTGTAGGTGCAACATTCCTTACCCAGAAATTTTCTGTATAAAAGCTGTCACAAAAGTTTCAGTAAAGGGGCTCAGATTCACTCAGCCTAGAGAGTTGTGTGTTTCTGTTCTCCACCTGGTTCAGGGGACCCCTGGTCTCAGGCCATGCCTCTGGTCTGCAGCAAAAGTGATATCTCCTAATGGTCATAGAGAGCTCATAATGGCTATAAAGAGCTCATAGTAATCATAATTCACAGTGGTCACATGCATGGTTCATAGTGCTGTTAGAGAGCTCACAGTAGTCATAGATCATAGTGGTCATGAAGAAATCACAGTGGTCATAGCTCACACTGATCATCAATAGCTCACAGTGATCATAACCCATAGTAGAAATATCAAACTCACAGGGGTAATAGGGAACTCAAATTGATCACAGAGAAGTCACAGTGATCATAGAGACTTCATAGTAGTCACAGAGAGCCCATAATTTTCATTGCTCACAGAGGACATGGGAAGGTCACAGTGGTCATAGCTCATAGTAGATATAGAAAGGTCATAGTGACCATAGAAAGCTGACAGTGGTCATAGTTCATAGTGCTAATAGAGCTCACAATGTTCAGATGGTCATAGTGGTGATAGAGATTTCAAAGTGGTCATAGATCACAGTGCTCATAGAGAGCTCAGAGACATCATAGAGATCTCACAGTGGTCATGGAGAACTCACAGTGATCATAGAGAGCTCACAGTGGTGATAAATAGTTCACATTGGTCATAGAGCACTCTCAAGTATCATTACTCAAAGTGGTCATACAAAACGCATAATTGTCACAGAGAACTGACAGAGGTTACAGTTAACTGTCGTCAAAAAGGGCTCACAGCGTTTATAGCTCAAGTGGTCATAGAGAGCTCAGAATCATCATAGGTCCCCATAGGGAACTAAGATAGTCATAGAAAGCACACAGTCATCACAGAGAACTCAAATTGATCAGAGAGGTCACAGTAGTCATAGCACAAAGTGGTAATATAGAGCTCACAGTGGTCATAGCTTATAGTTGTCATAGACAGCTCATAATGAACATCAAGTGCTCACAATGATCATAGCTCAAATTGGTCATAAAGTGCTCACAGTGCTCATAAGTTACTAAAAGTGGTCATAGAGTGTTCATCATAGTCATAGCTCACATTGGTCAGAAAGATCTCACAGTGATCATTGCTCTCAGTGGTCATAGAGAGCTGACAGTTCTCATAGAGAGATCAAAGTGGTCATAGAGTGTTCTAAGTGGTCATACCTCATACTCATCCTAGAGAGTTCACAGTGGTCCTAGCTCAAAAGGGTCATAGAGAACTGACATTGATCATACCTCACAATAGTTATAGAGAGCTCATAATGGACATGAAGAGTTCACAGTTGTCATAGCTCATAGTTGTCATAAACAGGTCACAATGGTCATACCTTAAAGTGCTCATAGCAGCTCACAAGAATCATAGAGAGCTAAGAGTGGTCATAGGGAGCTCACAGTGGTCATAGTTCATAGTGGACATAGAGAGCTCACAAAAATCATAGCTTAGAGTGTTCTTAGGGCTCATAAGAGACATAGAGTGGTCAAATTTCATAGCATTTGCTAAGAGCTCACAGTGGTAATAGCTCATAGTGCTCATATAGAGCTCAGAGTCGTCATACTTCATAGTTGTCATAGTGAGCTCAGAGTGTTCATAGCTTATAGTGGTCCTAGAGAGCTCATAGTGGTCATGGACAGCTCACAGAGGTTGTAGCTCATAGTTGTCATGGAGAGCTTGGAGTTATCTAAGCTCAAAGTGCTCACAGTGTTCATAGAGTGTTCACAGTGTTCATAGACAGCTCAAAGTAAGCATAGACAGGTCACAGTTCACAGTTGTCATAGAGAGCTTGTAGTTATTTTAGCTCACTGATGTCATTGTTATAGCTCATAATAGTCATGGAGAGCTCATAGTGGCCAGAAAGAGACCACAGTCATGATAGAGAGCTCACAGGGGTCATAGAGAAATCGAAGCGGTCATAGAGAACTCAGTAGTCACAGAGAGCTCACCGTTGTCATAGGTAGCTCACAGTTGTCATAGCTCATAGTGGTCACACAAAGGTCTTAGTGGTGATAGATAGCTCAAAGTGGTCCTAAGTCATAGTGGACATAGACAACTCACAGTTCACAATGTTCATAGAGAGCTCATAATAGACAATGAGAATTCAAAGTGGTCATACTTGATAATCATCACAGGGAGCTCATAGTCATCATAGTTCACAGTGGTCTTAGAGAACTCTCAGTGATCATATACAGTGAACAGTGATCATAGGTCCTAGTGGTCATAAAGAGGTCACAGCTCACAGTGTTGATAGCTAATTATGGGCATAGAGAGTTCACAATGGTCATACTTCATAGTGGTCATAGAGAGCTCAGAGTGGTCATAGCTCAGTGGTCATAAAGAGCTGACAATGCTCATAGGTCCTATAGCTTCTAGAAAGCTACAGTGGTCACAGAGAGCTGACAGTGTCAGGATAAGCTCAAAGTTTTCATAGAGAGTTCACAGTGTTCATTGCTCATAGTGGTCATAGAGAGCTTACAATGCCCAAAAAGAGCACAACATTGTCATAGAGTGCTCATAATATACATTAAGAGCTTACACAGTGCTCACAGTGCATGATGTGTAGGGAGCTCATAGTGGTTATAGAACATAAGGGTAAAGAGAGATCATAATGACCACAGAGAGCTCACAGTAGTCATGATTCACAGTGGTCACAGAGAGCTTACATGGTCATAGTTTATAGTTCTAATAAAGAGCTCACACTAGTTATAGCTCATAGTAGTCATAAACAGCTCACAGTGCTCATAGAAAGCTCACAGGGGTTATATCTCATATTGGTCATAAAAGGCTCACAGTGGTCACAGCTCATAGTGGCCATACAGAGCTCACAGTGCCCAAAAAGAGCTCTTAGTGGTCATAGCTCATAGTGATCATAAAGAACTCACAGTGGATATAGCTCATAGTGGTCATAAAAAGCACAGAGTGCTCATAGCAAACAGTGGCCATAGAGAACTGATAATCCTCATCAAGAGCTCACTGGTAAGAGAGACCTGACATTGGTCATAGCACATAGTAGTGATAGAGAGCTCACAGTGGACATAGATAATAGTTATCACAGTGCTCATAGAGAGCTCAAAGTTGTCATGAAGAGGTCATAATTGAGGTAGAGAGCTCATAGTGGCCATAAAGTGTTGAAAGTGGTCAGAGAGTTCATAGTGGTCATAGAGAACACACAGTGGTCATAGATCTTAATGCTCATAGAGAGCTCAAAGTGCTCAAAGAGAGCTCACAGTGGTCATAGCTCTTGGTAGTTATAAAGGGCTCATAGGATTCACAACTCATAATGGTCATAGAAAACCCACAATGGTCAAAAAGAGCTCAATGTCATCATAGAGAGTTTACAGTGGTCATAGCTCATACTGGTCATAGAGAGTTCACAGTTTTTTAGAGAGAGCTCATAGTGATTATCACTCACAGTGGTCAAAGAGTGCTCACAGTGATCATAAAGAGCTCACAGTGATCATAGCAAACAGTGGCCATAGAGAACTGATAATCCTCATCAAGAACTCACAGTGGTCAAAGCTCATACTGATGAGAGACAGCTGACATTGGACATAGATGATAGTAGTTTTCGAATTCCCAAGGTAGTTATAAAGAACTTACAATTGCCATACCTCATAGTGATCACTGAAAGTTCAGAGTAGTCCCAGTGCATGGTAGTCATAGAGAAGTTAGAGTGGTCATAGAGAGCTCACAGTGTTATAGGGAGCTTATATTGGTTATAGAAAGTGAACAGTGGTCATAGAGAGTGAACAGTGGTCATAGCACTTATTTTAATACAGAGCTCACAATGAACCAAGAACTCAATGTGATCATACTTCATAGCAGTCATATTGAGCACACATTGGTCATAGAGAGCTCACAGTGCTCATAGAAAGCTCAAAGTGGTCACAAAGAGGTCATAGTTGAGGAGTTGAGGTAGAGAGCTCATAGTGGCCATAGAGATCTGAAAATGGTTACAGAGAACTCATAGTGCTCCTAGAGAGCTCACAGTGGTCATAGATCATAGTAGTCACAGAGTGTACAAAGTGGTCAAAAAGATCTCAATGTCATCATAGAGAGTTCACAGCAGTCATACCTCATATTGGTCATGGAGAGCTCATAATGCTCATCAAGAACTTATAGTGGTTATCAGTCCCAGTGGTCAGAGTGTTCACAGTGGTTAAAGTTCATAGTGGACATAAAGAGCAAATAGTGTTCACTGCTCATAATGGTCATAGAGAGCTCACAGTGGTCATAGCCCATAGAGGTAAGAGAAAGCTCACAATGATCAGAGAGACATTACAGTAGACATAGCTCAGAGTTGTCATAGAGAGCTCACAGTGGTCATAGGTCAAAAGTGATTATAGAGAGTTCACATAGGGCATAGATATCTCACAGTTGTCATAGACAGCTCAGAGTAGTCATAGAGAATTCATGATTGTCATAGAGACCTCACAGTGGTCATAGCTCAGAGTGCTCATAGAGCTCTCATAGTGATCATAGCGCATACACAGTGTCATACAGCACTCAAAGTATTCATAGACAGTCACAGTGGCAATAGAGAGCTTACAGTGTTCATACAGAGTTCATTGTGATCATAGTGATCATAGAGAGCTCCCAGTACTTATAGCTCAGAGTGGTCATTGAGAACCTAAAGTGGTCGTAGATAACTCACAGTGGTCATAGTTAGTGGTCATAGAGATATCATAGTGATCATTGAGAGCTCTCATTGATAATAGAGAGGTCACAGTGGTCATAGAAATCTTATACAGAATTCATAGTGGTTCTAGCACTCTGTTACAAAGATAGCTCACAGTGGTTATATAGCTCATAGTGGTCATAAAGAGCTCAAAGTGGTCATAGCTCATAGTGGACATAGAAAGCTCACAATGCTCATATAGATCTCACAGTGCTCATAAAGTGTTCACAGTACTCATAGGGAGTTCAAAGTGCTCATGGAGAGTCACATTTGTCATGAAAGCAGAAGGTAATCATGGACAGTTCATAGTGGTCAAAGAGAGCTCACAGAGGTCGTACATAATACTGCTCATATAGCTCAAAGTAGTCAAACAGACTCACAGTGGTCATAGCTCATAGTGGACATAGAGAGCTTACAGTGATCACTTTGAGCACACATAGCTCAAAGTCATCACAGCCAGATCACAGTGGGCATAGAGAGCTCATATTTTTCATAAAGAACTGGTAGTTCTCATAGCTTACAGAGGTCTTAGAGAGCTCTTTGTGGTCATATTTCATAGTGGACATAGCTCAAAGTGGTCATAAAAAGCTCACTGTGGTCACAGCTAATAGTGGTGATAGAGAACTCACAATGTTCATAGAGTGTTCCCATTAGTCATGGAGAGCTCACAGAGGTCAGTGCTCACAGTGGTCCCAGAGAGATCACAGTGCTCATAGATCATAGTGGTCTTGGGAGTTCACAGACATCAAAAAGAGCCCAAGTGGTCTCTGAGAACTCACAATCATCAGCGAGAGCTCCACAAGTCATATAGAAGTCACGGTGATCATTGGGGGCTCACTGTTGTCATATAGAGCTCATAGTTGCCATAGCTCACAGAGGTCATAGAGAGCCCATAGTGGCTATGGTTCATGGTGATCATAGAGAGCTCATAGTGGCCTCAGAGGGACTTCAGTGTTCATAGCTCATAGTATTCACAGAAAGCTCATGGTGGTCACAGCTTATAGTGGTCCACAGTGGTTAAAGAGAGATCACATTGGTCACAGCTCATAGTGGTCCTAGACAGATAACAGGGGTCTTAGCTCACAGTGGCCATAGAGAGCTCATAATGCAAAATATGAACACACTGTGGGCTTAGCTCATAGTAGTCACAGAGAACATACAGGGATCAAACTCCTAGTGGTCAGAAAGAACTCAAAGTGATCATTGCTCCTAGTGTGTATAGAGAGATCTTTCAGTGGTCAAAACTCATAGTGATCATAGAGAGCTCACAGTGGTGATTATTCACAGTAGTCATAGAGAGCACACAGTGGTCATAGGCCATAGTTTTCATAGAGATATACAAGTGGACATAGAGAGCTCATATTGGTCATTGAGAGCTCACAGTGGTCATAGCTCATTGTAATCATAGAGAGTTCACTGTGTGCACTGAGAGCTCAAACTAGTGATGGAGAACTCACAGTAGTCAGAGAGAGCTTAAAATGGTCATAGAGATGTCATAGTGATCACAGAGATCTCACTGTTGTCATAGAGAGCTCATACTTGTCATACTTCACGGAGTTCATAGACGGCTCATAGTGTTCATAGTTCATAGTGTTCATAGAACTCTAATAGTGCACTTACAGAGTTCACAGTGGTCATAGAGAGCTCACAGTGGTTATGCAGAGGTCACAGTTTTCATAGCTCATAAGGGACATAGAGAAATCACATTGGTCATAGGTTATAGTGCTCATAGAAAGCTTACTGTGGTCATAGAAAACTCCCAATGGTCATAGAGAGCTCACAGTGGTCATAGAGAGCTCAAGTGTGATAAAGAGCTCAAAGTGGTCATACACAGTTCACAGTGGTCACAGAGAGCTCACAGTTGTAATACAGAGCTCATAGTGGTCAGAGTTCACAGGGATATTAGGGAGCTCTTAGTCACCATGACCCACAGTGTTCATAGAGAGCTCAAAATGGCCAGAGATTATAGTGGTCATAAAGAGGATAGAGTGGTCCTAAAGAGGTAATAAGGGTCATAAAGAGCTCACAATCATCATAGATAATAGTGCTCTTAGAGGACTCACCATGGTCAAAGAAATCTCTCAGGGATCATAGCTCCTAGTGGTAATATATAGATCATATTGGTTATAGATATCTCACAGTCTTCATAACTCATAGTGGTTATAGAGAGCTTATGGTGGTCATAGTTCACAGTGGTCACAGAAAACTCATAATCTTCATAGAGAGATCAGGTTGATCTAAGCTCATAGTGGTGGAGAGCTAACAGTGGTCATTGATCATAGTGTCATAGAGCAGTCACAGAGGTCAGAGCTCAGAGCAGTCAGTCATAGAGAGCTTATAGTGGCCACAAAGAGCTCACAGTACTCTTAACTCATGTGGTCATTGAGAGCTCACAGTGGTCATAGAGAGCTCATAGTTGTCATAAAGACCTCACAGTGGTCATAGCAAACAGTAGTCATAGAGAACTCATCATGGACATACAGAACTCATGAGGGTCACAGCTCATAGTTGTCAGAAAGAGCTCACAGTGGTCACAGTATATAGTGGTCATACAGAACTCACATTGGTCATACATCACAGAGCTCATAGAAAGCTCATAGTGGTATAGAGTGCTCATATTGATCATAGAGTGCTTGAGCTCAAAGACATATAAAGAGGTCAGGGTCATCAGAAAGTACTAACAATGTTCATAGCTCTCATAGAGAGCTAATGGTGACTCTGCAGTGCTCTGTCATAGCTCACAGTGGACATAGAGAGCTCACAGTGTTCATAGCTCATAGTGGTTACAGAGAGTTCAGAGTGGTTATATATCATAATGATCAGAGAGAATTCACAGTGTTCACAGAGAACTCAAAGATGACATAGCCGCTAGTTGTCATAGAAACCTGACAGTGGTCACAGCTCAAAGTTGTCATAGGGAGCTTATAATGGACAATAAGAGCTCACAGTGATCATAGCTCATAGTAGTCATAGAGATGATACAGTGGTCATAGCTCTTAGTGGTCATAGACAGCTCCAGGTGTCATAGATTATAGTGCTCATAAAGTGTTCAAAGTCATAGAGAACTCAGCGTAGTCTTAGCTCACTGAGGTCATTGAGAGCTTATAGTGGTCATTGATGGCTCACAGTCATTATAGAGACTTTGCAGTGGTCCTAGAGAGCTTACAGTGTCATAGGGAATTCATAGTGCTCATAGTTCACAGAGGTTATTGACAGCTCATATTGGTCATATCTCACAGAGGTCTTAGAGAGATTGTAATATCATAGCGCACATTGATCATAGCTCACAGTGGACATAGAGAGCTCACAATGCTCATAACTCATAGTGGTTACAGACAGTTCAGAGTGGTATTAGATTTTAGTGGTGCTAGGGAGCCCATAGCGGTCATAGAGCGCTCATAATGGAATAAGAGTTCAAAGTGATCATAGCTCATAACAGTCATCTCCATGAGACATAGATCATAGCTCATAGTGATTATAGAGAGGTAAAAATGATAATAGCTTGCAGTGGTCATAGAGAAACCATAATAATCAGAGATAACTCAAAATATTCATAGGTCACAGTAGTGATAGAGAGCTAACACTGGTCATAGATCATAGTCCTTATAGAGCACTCACAGTGGTCATAGCTCATAGTCGACATAGACAGCGTTTAGTGGCCATAGAAAGTTCATAGTGGTGATAACCTCATTGTGGTTATAGAGCGCTCCCAGTGGCCATAACTCATAGTGGACATAGAGAGCTCATTGTGGTGACAGAGGCTTCACAGTGTTCATAGCTCACAGTGGTTACAAAGAGCTCATAATGGTCATGGAGAGCTCACAGTGGTCGTAGCTCATAGTTGTCATACAGAGCTCATGGCGATCAAAGCTCATATGTTCATAGAGAGCTCACAGTGGTCCTAGGTCATTGTCTTCATAGAGAGGTCACAGTGGTCATAGATATTTCTCAATGGTCATAAAGAGCTCTAAGTAGTCATAGATAGCTCACAGTGTTCATAGCTCTCACTGGTCATAGAGAACTCATAATCATCATAGAGAGATCATACCCCATAGTCGTGACAAAGAGCTAATAGTGGTCATAGTTCATAGTGGTCATATGGGCTAACAGAGGTCATAGCTCATAGTGGTCATAGAGAGGTCCCTATTGTCACAGCTCACAGTAGTAATAGATTGCTCATATAAAGTTCACAGTGTTCATAGAGCACTCACAGTGGTCATACCTCAACTTACAGTGGTCATGGCTCACAGGGTCCATAGATAGCTCAAAATGGACATAAAGAGCTCACAGCGGTCATAGCTCATAGTGGTCACAAGGAGCTCATAATGGTCATAGCTCACAGTGGTCATAGAGATCACAGTGATCACAGCACACAGTGGATATTTATAGCTCACAATGGTCATAGAGAGCACTCATTTTTCATGAAGTGCACATAGTGCTCATAGCTCACAGAGATCATTAAGAAATTTTAGTGGTCATTGCTCATAGTGGTCATAGAAAGTTTACAGTGATCATAACCCATAGGACTCATAGAGAGCACACAGTGGACATACAGACTCATAGTTATCATACAATGTCAGTGATCATAGAGAACTAATAGTGGAAATTGGGAGCTCACAGTGATCATAGATCATAGAAGTAATAAAGAGCTCATAGTAGTCATTGCTCATAGTGATCATCGAGAGATCACAGTGGTCACAGTAAGCATAAAATGCTCAAAGAGAGCTCACAGTGGTTATAACTCATAGTGGTCATAGAGCTTACATTGGTCAGAGCTAACAGTGCTTATAGAGAACTCATAATCAGCATAGACAGCACACAATGGTCATAACTGATCATGGTGATAAAGACATTACAGTGGTCATAACTCACGGTGGTCATAGAAAACATAGAGATCTCACAGTAATCATAGGTCATTGTGGACATAAAGAGCTCACAGTGGTCATAGCTCATAGTTCTCATAGAGAGTTCATAGTGTTCACAGCTCATAATGCACATAGAAAGCTCATAGTGCTCAAAGAGAAATCACAGAGTTCATAGTTCATAGTGGTCATACAGAGCTCAAAGTGGTTACAGCTCACAGTGGTAATAGAGAGCTCAAAATGGAAAATAAAATATCACAGTGCTCATAATTAATAATGGTCACAGAGATCACATGGTGGTAAAAGATATCAGTGGTCAGAGAGTGCTTACCAGAGCAATAGACAACTCATAGTGCTCATAGCTCTAGTGGTCATAGACAGCACATAATGGACAATGATAGCTCACAGTGGTCATTAATATTAGAAGAAATAGAGAGTTAACAAAAGTCGTACTTCATAAAGAACTCACAGCAGTCATTGAAAGCTCGCAGTGGTCATAGATCATAATGGACATAAAGACACGCAGCAATCATAGCTCAGAGCGGTCATAGAGAGCTCACATTGATCATAGATTGCATTGTTCACAGAGAGGTACAGGGGTCATGTATAAAGAGCTCACAGTAATCATAACTGTCAGTGGACATAGAGAGTTCAAAATGGACACAGAGTGCTCACAATGGTCCTAGCTCATACAAGACATGAAGGGTTCACAGTGGTCAGAGCTCATAGTGGCCATAGATAGCTCACAGTTGTCATAGATCATAGTGTTCATATAGAGATCTCAAGTGGTCATAAACAGGTCACAGTGGTCATAGATAAATCACAGTTTTCATAGAGAGCTAACAGTGGTCATAGCTCACAGAGATCATTTACAGTTCATAATGGTCATATCTCATAGTGGTCATAGAGAGCTCAGGTGGACATACGGAACTCACACTGATCTTTGATCATAGTTTTCATAGAGAGCTAACAGTGCTCTAAGAGAGATCACAGTAGTTATAGTTCATAGTGGTCATAGAGAGGACACAGTGGTTATAGATAGATGACAGTTTTCATACAGAGCTCATAGTGGTTATAGCTCACAGAGACCATTGAGAGGTCATAGCAGTCATAACTCAATGTGGTCATAGTGAGCTCACAGTGATCATAGGTCACAATTGTCATAGAGAACTCATAATCATCCTAAGAGCTCAAAATGGTCATAGCTCATAGTGGTGGTAGAGAGCTAATGGTAGTCACAAATCATAGTGGTCATAGGGATCTCACAGTGGTTATACTTCATATCTCTATGAGAGCTATGGTTATACCTCATATTTCTATGAGAGCTATGAACATTGTCAGCACTTTCTGACGATGCTGTGACCTCTATATGATGACTTTGAGCTCAAGCACTCTATGACAAATGTGAGAGCTCTATACTACTGTGAACTTTCTATGAGCTCTGTGATGTATGACCAATGTGAGCTCTGTATGACCACTATATATTGTGACCACTGTGAGCTCTTTCCGACAACTATGAGCTGTGACCCTCATGAGTTCTGTATGTCCATGATGAGTTCTCTATGACTACTGTTTGCTATGACCACTGTGAGGTCTTTATGACAACTATGAGCTCTCTATGACCACTGTGAGCTCTCAATGACCACATGAGTTAAGAGTACTGTGAGCTCTTTGTGGCCACTATAAGCTCTCTATGACTGACTGCTCTGAGCTCTGACCTCTGTGACTGCTCTATGACACTATGATCAATGACCACTGTTAGCTCTCCACCACTATGAGCTTAGATCAACCTGATCTCTCTATGAAGATTATGAGTTTTCTGTGACCACTGTGAACTATGACCACCATGAGCTCTCTATAACCACTATGAGTTATGAAGACTGTGAGATATCTATAACCAATGTGATCTATATATTACCACTAGGAGTTATGATCCCTGAGAGATTTCTTTGACCATGGTGAGCTCTCTATGAGCACTATTATCTGTGATGACTGTGAGCTTTTTAAGACCCCTATTACCTCTTTAGGACCACTCTATCCTCTTTATGACCACTATAATCTCTGGCCATTATGAGCTCTCTATGGCAACTCTGAGCTATGACCACTGTGAGCTCTCTACATCCATTTTGAACTCTCTGTGAACACTGTGGATCATGGTGACTAAGAGCTCCCTAATATCCCTGTGAACTCTGACCACTATGAGCTCTGTATTACAACTGTGAGCTCTCTGTGACCACTGTGAACTGTGTATGACCACTTTGAGCTCTTTATCACACTTGAGCTCTCTATGACCACTATGAGCTCTCTATGACCATTGGGAGTTTTCTATGACCACAGTAAGCTTTCTATGAGCACTATAACTTATGACCAATGTGATTTTTCTATGTCCCTTATGAGCTATGAAAACTGTGACCTCTGCATGACTACTGTGAGCTCACTATGTCCACTGGGAGCTGTGAACACTGGGAGGTCTCTATGAGCACAATGAGCTATGACTGCAGTGAGTTCTCTATGACCACTGTGAGGTCTCTATGACCACTCTGAGCTATCTATGAACACTGTGAGCTCTCTATGATCATGACCACTGTTAGCTCTATATCACCACTATGAACTATGACAAGTTTGAACTATCTATGACACTTATATGTTATTTATGACCACAGTGATCTATGACCCCTATGAGCTATATTTATGACCACTTTCAGCTCTCTATGGTGCTCTATGACCACAGTGAGCTCTCTATGACCATTGTGAGCTTTCACCATTGTGAGCCCTTATGACCACTATGAGCTTTGACCAATGTGAGCTCTCTATGAAGACTATGGGCTATGATTTCTGTGAGCTATTCATAATCTCTATAATGTCCGTTTTGAACTCTCTATGAGAGCTGTGACCTCTCTATGACCACTATGACCTATGATGACTGTGAGCTCTTTATGAGCACAATGAGCTATTACCACTGTGAGCTCTCTATGAGCACTCTGAGCTATCTATGACCACTGTAAGCTCAGTGATCACTATGAGCTATGACCACTTTGAGTGCACCTTGACCACTATGATTTATGACCACTGTTAGCTCTATATCGCTCCTGTGAGCTATGACTATTTTGGGGTCTCCATGGATTATGAATTTTTGACCACTGTGATCTATGAACACTGTGAGGTCTCTATGACCACTATGAGGTATGTCGACTGCTATCTACAACCACTATGAGATATGACCACTGTGAGATTTCTTTTACCATTGTGAGCTTTCTATGAGCACTGTAAACTATGACCACTATAGCCTCTCTAAGACCAGTATGATCTATGACGACTGTGAAATCTCTAAGACAAATATGAGCTCTTTATTATACTGTGAGCTCTCAATGAAGAGTATAGGCTCTTTTGGACCATTAAGAGCGCTGTATGGCAACTCTGAGTTATAATCACTGGCAGCTCCCTATAATAGCTGTGAGCTGTGATCACTATGAGCTCTCAATGACATCTGTGAGCTTTGATGACTATGAGTTCTCTGTTCCAGTGTGAGCACTCTAAGACCAATGTGACTTCTCTATGACCACTGTGAGTTCTCTATGACCACTACGATCTATGATGACAGTGTCATCTCTATGATCACTATGAGCTATGACTACTGTGAGCTCTTATTGTCAATTTTGAGCTCAGTATGACCACTATGAGCTCTCTATGACCACTATTATCTGTGACCACTCTGAACTCTCTGTAACCACTGTGAGCTAAGAACACCATAATCTCTTGATGTCCAATGTGAGCTATACCACTATGAGCTCTCAATGACCTCTGTGAGCTATGAGTACCATGAGTTCTCTGTGACATTGTGAGCTCTCTGTGATCACTGTGAAGCCTCTATTACCACTGTGAGCACTCTATGATGACTATATGCTCTCAATCACCTCTGTGAGGTATGACTACTATGAGCTTTCTATGACCACTTTTAGCTCTCTATTGCTATTGTGAGCTCCCTATGGCCACTGTGTGTTCTCTATGAGCACTATAACTGTGACAACTATGAGCTCTCTATGACCACTGTGTCCTCTTTCTGAACACTATGATCTATTACCACTGCGAGCTCTTTGTGACCATTGTGAGCTCTGTAGATCCACTATGAGCTACAAAATGTGTGAGTTCTCATTGTCCATTATGTGCTTTCTATGTACACTGTGAGTTATGAATACTGTAAGTTCTCTATGATCACTATAAGCAATAACTATGAGCTCTCAATTACCTCTGAACTATGAGAACTGTGAGCTCTCTATAACAACTGTGAGCTCTCTATGACCACTAATAGCTATGACAACTGTCAGCTCTCTGTGGCCACTATGAGATTGACCACTGTGAGCTATCCATGGTCTCTGTGATCTGTGTTTGACCACTCTGAGCAATGACAACTATGACTTCTTTAAGACCTATGTGAGCTATTACCTCTATTGCAGTCAGCCTGCAACATTGCTGATAAATGACCATAAAATGGCATAAGGGAACAAGGGGTTTATTTTCTTCCAATAGTCTGATTACAGTTCTCAGTCCAACTTGACAGGAGAGCATGCACCAACTCCAGGGCTGAGGGAACTGGCTACACCATCAGTGCATAACAGCTGAGAGATGGACAATCCTTACTTGCCAGACCAGCATGTCTATCCAAGTGAACAGAAGGATGCCAACTCTCTAGACCAGCTCTCTGTGATTTATCTAGGGTTTAACCACACCCACCATGGGCTGGGTCTTCCCCATCAACTAGACAATCTCTTTCAGGTTTGCTCTGGGCTTAACTGAACAATCAACTCACTATAACTGTGCTCAGAGCTCAAACCCTCAACCATCAAGTAGACATCTATGTCCAACTATAACACTCCACCCCTTGTCAACTTGACCCAAAAACAATATCACTTTTAAACTGTAACCTTTCCATGTCCCCACAGATGTTAAAAAATATAAATGCATTCCATGGACAAATTTAAAATGTTCTCACTAAAACTTCAGTTCGAACATTTTAGAAGTTCAAAGTTTTTAACTTTAAAAGGGTATTAAATCAGAATAATTTAAATACTTTAAAACAAATAAAACATTAAAACATAAGGATCTTGATACATTAAGAAAACATTTAAATTAATATCAAACTCCAGCAAATCACCACGTCCTATATTTCAGTGTCTGTCTTCTGTTGCTCATCATGTAATCACAGTGGCTCAAAGATTTCAGGAATTCCCAGTCCCTATTTGCAGCTCAAAGTTGTAAAAGCAGAGTTTCTTTGAACCAGGCTGAATCTCCACTCACAACAGTCCTCAGCATACATCCCACGGTTCTGGCATCTCCAACACTCTGGATTCGCCTCTGCAGCTATAAGCTTCACCTTCTCTTGCAGGAACTATATGACTGCCAATTGGTGCCAAGCTTTTGCTGCTTTCCATGGATCCTTCAAACCAAACCAGTACCACCTGGAGGATGCTGCCAGACTCTGAAGCGAATTCCAAATGTATCTTAGTCCACTTGAGCAATCGCTGTACCATGTTTTATGGGCTAATGCTAGAAAAGCCTCTATTAGGCAGCCAAACATACAAATGGCAAGAAACAGCTTTAACTTGGGCTTTTGGCCTCCGGAGGAATTTGAATTTCCAAACCACGAACTTGCTATACAGTGGTTTTCATGTCTTCCACCGTCCCAGTGCAAGTCACTATGTTTTTCTTCACTGATACTCATATCTCAAAGAGCAGCAGATATTCTGCTGCCTGCCCTTTGCACATTCAGAGCTTCATGGCCACAAATACAGCTCTCCTCTGTCAATCAAACCAGCTCATTGTCTTTAAGTTCAGCTTTACCAAAGTCCTTGTTCCCCTCATCATAAATTGGGCCCAAATATTCTCTCTCAGCAATTGGCCCACTAAACTCTGAAGAACAGTATTTGTGAATCCACAAAGTAAGAATTCTCAAGCACTTCCAACATTGTCCAGCAGAACCATTCAAAAGCCACAAAATCCACATAGTCAGATTTATCAGCAACACTCCACTTCCTGGGTACCAAATGTCAGCAACATTGCTGACAAATGACCATAAAATGGCATAAGGAAACAAGGGGTTTATTTTCTTCCAATAGTCCGGTTACAGTTCTCAATCCAATTTGACAGGAGAGTATGCACTAGCACCAGGGCTGAGGGAATTGGCTAAACCATCAGTGCATAACAGCTGAGAGATGGACAATACTTACTTGCCACACCAACATGTCTATCCAAGTGAACAGAAGGATGCCAACTCTCTAGACCAGCTCTCTGTGATTTATCTAGGGTTTAACCACACCCACCATGGTCTGGGTCTTCCCCATCAGCTAGACAATTTCCTGCTCTGGGTTTAACTCAATTATCAACTCTCTACAACTGTGCTCAGAGTTCAAACCTTCAACAGTCAAGTTGACACTTGTGATTAACTATGGTAACTACTATGAGCTGTCTATGAAAACTGTGTGCTCTCCATGAAGACTATGAACTCTCAATGACCACTTTGACCTCTCTATGACTACTGTGAGTTTTCTATGGTGACTGTGAGCTTGGACCACTATGAGCTCTCAGTGACCTCTATGAACTATGAGAACTATGTCCCTCTATGAAAATTCTGAGCTCTCTATGATGATTGTGAGCTCTTTTTGACCACTGTGAGCTATGATCCCTGTGTAATCTCTATGATGACTGAGCTATGACCACTGTGAACTCATTGTCCATAATAAGCACTCTATGACCACTGTGAGCTATGTATGATCACTATGATATGTGACCACTGTGAGCTTTCTATGACCATTATAAGCTCTCTTTGACCACTGTGAACTATTACCATTTTGAGCTCTCTGTGATCACTATGATGTATGACCACTATCATCTCTCTAACATGACTGTGAGCTGACTATTTTGAGTCATCTATGATGATTATGAGTTGTCTATAACCACTGTGAGCTATGACCACTATGTAATCTCTATGATCACTCCAAGCTCTGTATGACCACTATGAGCTATGATGACTGTGAACTCTATATGTCCACTATGAGCTATGACAACTATGAGCTCTCCATGGCCACTATCAGATGTATATAACCATTATGAACTATGACCATGAGGAGCTCTCTTTGACTCCTGTGAGCTATGACTACTTGGAGCTCTTTTTGACCACAATGAGTTATGAAAACTATAAATTCTTTGTTATCACTGTGAGCTATGATGATTATGAGCTCTGAATGACCTCTGTGAGCTATAAGAACTATGCACTCTTTATGACAATCATGAGCTTTCTATGACTCTGCTCTGAGAGCAGTCTATGAACACTGTGAGTTATGAACACTGTTTGACCTCTATGACCACTATGAGCTATAACCATTGTGAACTCTAATTGCTCATAATGACCAGCTCTCACATTCTGAGCTCTCTATGACCAATGTGAGCTGTTACCACTGTGAGCTCTCTATGACCACCATGATCTATGACCAACGTGAGCATTCTACGATCACCCTGAGCTCTCTGTGACCACTGTGAGCTCTGTATGACCACTGTAAACTCTACTACCATTTTGAGCTCTCTATACCACTGTGGGCTCTCCATGAGTACTATGATCTATGACCACTGTTAGTTCTATATCACCACTATGAGCTATTACAAGTTTTAGCTCTCTATGACACTTACATGTTCTTTGTGACCACGGTGATCTATGATGACTATGTGTGGCACTACTGATTCAAGGAAGCCCTACAGGAGAAGCCTGGATGTACAGAAATGTCCCAACAGAGGACCATGCAGGCGAAGGGATGAATAACCAATGGGAAGCAGCTGTCTAACCTGCCCCTGCAATGGACACCTAGTAAACAGTTAAATGACTGGTGGCTGTCCCTCATGAGGAGGGAAGGCAACATCTTGTGGGAATCAGTTCCCACTCACACATCCATTCACTCACTCAAACACACAGCTGCTGGCTGTGATGAAAGCAGGTTCCAGCTGTCCCCACCTCCACCTCTACCTCTACCACCAGAGACTTGGCATGGGACAGAAAGATTGTCAGAAGCAGATCTCTCTTCATTGGGGGGGGGGAGAAAAGGAACTTTTATAAACAAAGGCCACCACGGCACAAAACAGGCATCCAATTTTGTCACAAGGTCAAGACATCCTACAGGTGCTAATGGTCAAGTTCAATGTCACTCAGCACAGGGGGCAGGTAGATACCTGAAAGCCAATTAGGACTCTCTGTGAAGTGATCAGGTTACGCCCAAGACCCTTGCCCTCAGTGCCATCTTTAGTCCCATGTGCTCGGCCATGCCCTGGGGCAAATCCTGGGAGGGCCCAACAACACCTGATTGGACCCTGACATTTTATAAGCCCAAATGCCCTTAATGACTTTGAATCTGCGGCATCTCATCCACTGCTGCTTCTCACCTGATTCCCGGAGGGGTGACCCCGTCACTGGCTCACCCATTCGGCCCTAGCCCTGAGACCCCTCTGTTTTCCCCTCCTCCCCCTGGCTGGCCCAGTGGGGGATAAGGCAACAATTGGCTCTCCAATGTGGGGCTGCCTTTGGTATAGAGACATCCACTATGGTAAAGTTCGGTGAGCGACCCCTTTGGTTTTGTGTTCCTTGTGCTTATGGTGCCTGAAGTTGAGTATACGCCCCTTCCCCTTTCCCTTTCCCTGTTGTCCTTAGGAACACAATCGCTTGCTTGATTTGCTGATGATCAAGGAGCCCCACTTTAGGTTAGGAAAACAATCGCTCATTTGATTTGCTAATAATCAAGGAGCCCCAGTCGCTCATTTGATTTCCCCAAGATCAAAGAGCCTCTCTAAATCAAGGCTTTTCCTGGGGAGTTCACATGAAAAATTGGTCCCCTCAGAACCCAGAGCCCATGCTCCATTACATTGAATTGGCCTGACCCGGAGGCACATATGCACCTACAGCCCGAGGGGGTACTCTGGAAGTCCCCCACCAAGCATAACACATTTGGGTCCGATACATTCCTTGTCTCATCTGTGCGTCTTTTGGTCTCATCTCTATTCTTTAGAAAAATGGGCAACCTCCCCTCACACTGCAAGGAGCCCCAGATATGTATCTTAAAATTTCTCCTAGAGACTAGAGGCATGGAGGTTAAGTCTGCTGGCCTAGAGAACGTTTGAGATGAGGCTGAGGTTTTAGCACCTTGGATCCACCGCCAAAGAATATGTGGGAACCGGACTATGGATAAGAATATTTTCCTTCCTAGATGTTTTTCATAATGAAGCTAAGCTGCCAGACTTAACTAATGTGAGGTCTTGTGTTAAATAAGGTTTTTCTAAATGTTAATCCACCTTTGATAAAGCTTTCAAGGGTAATTTTAAGATAGTTGCTGGTAAATTGTACAGTTGCTGGTAAAATGTTCATGCTATACGTTCTGTGTTTACATGTGTGTCTTGTCTGTGGCCACTTCAATTTTTTTTCATTTCTGTTGCGCACTGATATAAAAATTTTGGCATGCCATTTTTAAATACATATATGTATACTTAAAAATAAGAACAAATAATTTTGGTAACATCTAAGACCTTAACTAATTATGTTTTTATATCGATCACAATTGTTTTTCTGATAGATTGTAAGTTTTCTTTCATGAAAAATTTTCTCGCTTGGTTTTGTTTTTTTTCTGTGTGTCTGTGTGTGTGTGTTTTTTATTTCCACTCATGCAAACTTAACAAGTACATCAGTCCCCTCCTCCCTCAAACCTCCTATACCCCTGTGGCCCCTCCCTTCTCCCCTTCCCTCCCCATTCCCTGGAGCATCCTTTAATGTGCATGCCAAACTCTCCTCTGGGTCCTCCTCTTCGATGAGGTGCAAGGACCCAGTGGCATTTCCCAGAACCCTTTCCTGTGTTCCCGTTAAGCATAGGAACACTACTGTGGCTGTCGATCCCTTGCCTCCAAGGATCCTAGTGCCTTTAGCAAATGCTAGACTTTATGAGGTCAATAAGTGTGCTGGATATTGCACAGGGCATGTAAAATCCAAATATGATTGCTTCAGCCCTAACTTGTGTGGAGTATCTTGCATATCATGACTCCTCCCATCCTTGTGCTCTTACAATCTTACCACCTCCTCTTCCGCCAATTTCCCTGAGCTTCAGGATGGTGAGAGATTAGGCTGGCCTAGTTCTAGGTGATTGATATAGAGTCTCTAATGTTCTGGATTATGATTTGTTGATTTTTTTTCAGTTTTGCTGTTCCCGCAATGCCCTTGGCTCCACCCTGATGAGTCCTGGATGTCACCCCCTTGCCAGAGATAAAAACCTGCTAAATTAGAATCTTGTTATAAGTGTATATTCAAAGGTAGATGTAATAAAAGTAGGAAACTGCGGTGAGTGAGGGGTCAATCACCCATCTGCGAAATGGTTACTTTCTATCTGCCAGACTATACGCCCTCCCCTTCTGGTAAGATTATATCCCATCAGTTGTAAATGATCAGGAAGGAAAGTTTGTGAACTTAACCAGATGTCTCATTATTTACTTGCAGTCCTTGATGGTGGCCTATTTTCTCTGCTGTAACATGGTCCCCTCTCTCCTTGTTACTGGTGTGGCCCTCCTTCCCCATCCCTCCTGTTCATAATCTTAGCAATTACTGTAGTTATTACAGAGATTAATCTTTGAGTGTCTCTAAGTTGGTTTTGTACTAGGAGCCACCTATTAGGGAGTACATACAGTGCTTAATTTTCAGTGTCTGGGATACTTTACTCAATATAATTGTTTCTAATTCCATCCACTTCCCGGCCAATTCCATTAATTCATCATTTTTGATGGCTGAGTAGTAATCCATTGCATAGATGTACCACATTTTTCCTTATCCTCTCATCAACTGTTGGACATTTGGGTTGATTCCATGACTTTGCTTTTGTAAACAGTGCTGCTATGAACATGGTCATGCTTGTGCTATCGAGGTGAATTTTTGCTGTATTGGGGGTTATTCCCAAAAGTGGAATTGCAGGGTCAAATGGCATTTCAATCTTTAATTTCTTTAAGAATCTCCAGACGGCTTGCCGGAGTGGCTGTATGATCCTGCATTCCCACCAGCAATGTAGGAGTGTTCCCCTCTCTCCACATCCTCTCCAGCATTTGTTGGTCGTATTGTGGATTTTTGCCATGCTGACCGGGGTGAGATGATATCTCAGGGAAGTTTTGATTTGCATTTCCCAGATGACTAAGGATGTGGAGCATTTTTTAAGATATTTGTTAGACATTTTAATTTCATCCCTGGTAAAGTTTCTTTTAAGTTCCAGGGCCCATTTTTTAATTGGGCCATTGGTTTCCTTGGTGTTTAGTTTTCTAAGTTCTTTGTGCACTCTGGACAGTAGAGCTCTATCAGATGTGTGGTTAGTGAAGATTTTCTCCCATTCTGTGGGTTGCCTTTGAGCACGTGTTACAATCTCTTTATCTGAACAGAAGCTCTTTAATTTCACCAGATCCCAACTGTTGAGAATTGGTAGCAGTAACTGGGCTATTGGATGTCTGTTTAGAAACTATTGTCCTAGCCCAATCAGTTTGAGGGAGTTCCCTACCCTTTCACCTATGGTTTTTATAGTCTCTGGCCTTATATCAAGGTCCTTGATCCATTTAGAATTAACTCTTGTACATGATGACAAGTACAGGTCCAGTTTTAATCTTCTGCATGTGGACATCCAGTTCTGTCAGCACCATTTGTTGAAGATACTGTTCTTTTTCCATTGGATATTTTGGGCCCCTTTGTCAAAGATCAAATGGCTGTAATTTTGTGGGCTTATATCTGGGTCTTCAATCCTTATCCATTGATCTGTGTGTCTATTTTGGAGCCAGTACCAGACTGTTTTTATAACTATGGATTTGTATAGACTAAAGTTTGGTATGGTGATGCCACCAGCCATGTTTTTGTTACTCAGGATTGTCTTTTCTATCCTGGGTCATTTGTGCCTCCATATGAATTTGAGATTGTTTGGTCAACTTCTTTAAAGAATTGCTTTGGGATTTTAATTAGTATAGAATTGAATTTGTATAGTGTCTTTGGTAGGATGGTCATTTTTACGATGTTCATTCTGCCAATTCAGGAACGTGGGAGGTCTTTCCACCTTCTGGTGCCTTCTGCAATTTCTTTCTTTAGAGTTTTAAAGTTTTCATTGTAAAAGTCTTTTACCTCCTTGGTTAGGTTTATACCAAGGTATTTCATTTTTTTAGGGGCTATAGTAAATGGGATTGCTTCTCTCAGGGATTTTTCACTTCTTTCATTCTGGGCATATAGGAAGGCCTCTGATTTTTGCACATTTATTTTATATACTGCCACCCTGCTGAAGTTCTGTATTAGTTCCAGGAGCTTCCTGGTGGAGTTTTTGGGATCACTCAGGTATAAGATCATGTCATCTGCAAATAGAGATAGCTTGACTTCTTCCTTGCCAATTTGAATCCTTCTTATGTCCCTTTCTTGTCTTATGGCTTCAGCTAAGACTTCAAGTACAATATTGAAAAGTGGTGACAGTGGACAGCCTTGTCTACTTCCTGATCGAAGTGGGAATGCTTCAAGTTTTTCCCCATTGAGTATAATCCTTACTGTTGGCTTATTGTATACAGCTTTTATTATATTGATAAAGGTTCCTTCCATTCCAACCTTCTCTAGGGTTTTGATCATAAAGGGCTGTTGGATCTTGTCAAAAGATTTTTCTGCATCTATCGAGATTATCCTGTGGTCTTTGATTTTTGACTGGTTTATATGGTGAATTACATTTTTTGATTTGCATATGTTGAATTAACCTTGTGTGCCTGGGATAAAGCCTACTTGATCCCCGTGGATGATCATTTTGATATGTTTTTGAATCCGATTTGCTAAGACTTTGTTGAGAATCTTTGCATCTGTGTTCATCAGAGAGATCAGCCTATAGTTTTCTTTTTTAAGTGAATCTTTATTAGGTTTTGGGATTAAGACGATATTAGCTTCATAGAAGGAATTTGGTAGTGTTCCTTCCTTTGCTATTTGGTGGAACAGTTTAAGGAGTATTGGTGTTATTAGCTCCTTAAATGTCTAGTAGAACTCTGTGCTGAATCCATCTGGTCCAGGACATTTTTTGGTGGGAAGATTTGACATTACTTCCTCAATTTCCTCATATGTTATAGGACTATTTAAATAATTCACAACTTCCTGATTTAATTTAGGTAAGTTGTGTTTACTTAGGAATTCATCCTCTTTTGTGCTGTCAAATTTCACAGAGTATAAGTCTTTGAAATATTATGTTATAATTCTCTGTATTTCTTGGGTATCAATAGTGGTAACTTCATTTTCTTTTCTAATTTTGTTAATTTGGGTTTTCTCTCTCTTGCTTTGGTTAATTTAGCTAGGGGTGTATCAATCTTATTGATTTTTTCAAAAAACCAGCTTTTTGACTAGTTGGTTTTCTGTATCGTTTTCCTAATCTCGATTTCAGATATTTCTCCCCTTATTTTGCTAATCTCCTCCCTTCTACTACTTTTGGGATCAGGTTTCTCTAGTGTGTCTAAAGCTTTAAGATGAATTGCTATTTATTTGTGATGTTTCCATTTTTTTGATGTAGGCATTAAGAGCTCTTAGGACAGCTTTCATTGTGTCCCAGAGATTTTGGTAAGTTGTATTTTCATTATTGTTCACATTCAGGAAATCTTGAATTTCCTTTTTAATTTCTTCCTGAATCCAGTTCTCATTCAGCATCATATTGTTAAGTTTCCAGGAGTTAGTGTATTTTCTCTTGTTTGATGTGTTGTGGATGTCCAGCTTTAGGCCGTGGTGGTCTGACAGGGCACAGGTTAGAATTTCAACTTTTTTGTATATGTGTAGATTCGTTTTATGACCCAATATGTGATCTATTTTGGAGAAAGTTCCGTGTGCTGCTGAGAAAAATGTGTATTCTTTGGTACGTGGGTGAAAAGTTCAATAGAGATCTGTGAGGTCCATTTCAGTAAGGGAATGATTAAGCTCCAAAGTGTCTCTGTTAAGTTTTTTACCTGTAGATCTATCCCATGTTGAGAGGGCGGTATTGAAGTCCCAAAGAATTATCGTTTTGTGATTGATTTCTCACTTTTGACATTGTAGGGTTTGCTTAATGAATGTGGGGGGTGTATTGGGTGCATATATATTTGGTATTGTGAAGTCTTCCTGGTGAAGTATGTAAAATGTAGCATCCATCTGTGTCTCTTATGCTTTTTTTTGGTTTGAAGTCCACTTTGTCCGATAGCATAATGGTTACCCCTGCCTGTTTTCTGCTTCCATTAGCTTGTAGAATTGTTGACCAGCCTTTTATTTTTTGGATGTGGCTATCTTTTGTGGTGAAATGGGTTTCCTGCAGGCCGCAGATTGATGGATTGTGATTTTTAATCCAAGTTTGTAATCCGTGTCTTTTGATCGGTGAGTTAATTCCATTAACATTTAGTGTTATAATGGAGAAACTATTGTTAATTCCAGACATTTATTATGTTTAGTGGTTTTTGTAAGTTTATTGTTTCACTTTTAATGGTTATACTTCCCTTCTGTTTTCCCGGATATGCCTGTTTTTTTCTTCACGCTTGAATATCATTTCTAGCATTTTTCAAAGGCCTGGTTTGGTGGACATGTATCCCTTCAAGTTGTCTTTGTGCTGGAAGATTTTTCTTTCTCCCTAGATCATGACGGATAGTTTTGCAGGTTATATCAGCCTGAGTTGACATATTTGCTCATTCAATACTTGAAGTATGTCTCTCCAAGCTCTTCTTGCTTTTACTGTTTCGACTGAGAAGTCATTTGTTATTTTAATAGGTTTACCTTTAAAAGTGACTTGTTTTTTCTCCCTTGAAGCTCCTAGCACCATTTCTTTATATTGAATGTGGAGTGTTGTAACTATATTTGCCGTGGTGAGTTTCTATTTTGGTCATATCTGTTTGGGGTGCAGAATGCCTCTTGTGTATGGATGGGCCTCTCTTTTTTTAGATTAGGAAAATTTTCCTTGATGATCATTTGAAAAATTTCCTCAGGGGTGGTATTTTGAGATTCTTGCTCTGGTATTCCATGAGTACTCATGTTAGGCTTCTTCGGGGTGTGCCACAACTCTTGAATGTGTCTCTTGAGTATCTTTTTGGCTTTAACAACCTCTTCCATTGAGCTGGTTAATACTCCCACTTTGTCTTCAAGGTATGAAATTCTGTTTTCTGCTTCATTAGTTCTGCTGATAAGACTCTCTGTTGAGTTGTGCATTGATGATAACTTGTCATTTACTTCAGTTTTGAACTCTGCTTGAATCTGTTTTAACTGGTCTATGCCTGTTTTTGTTTCTTGAACTGTTTTTCTCAACTCCACCAAGTTTCTGTTGTTTTCATCTTCAAAGCAATTGATGTGGTTATTTAATTCCTGCCGGATTTCCTCTTTCATAGTATTTAACATGGTAATGATCATTGTCATGGTTTGAAATGTGTCCCGCACAGTTTCATGTGTTTGGCAAGGTCATGGCACCTTGAGACATGGAGCCTTGCTGGAGGAAGGCAGTCACAAGGGGCGGTCCTTGAGGTGGATTAGTCCCACCCTACCTCTAGAAGAAGTCTGCCTTTACTGCAAGCAGTCTACAGCTCTCAGGTTTCAAGATGTCTGTGGTGACTTAGCCTCCTCCAGCTTTGGCCAGCCAGCCATGCTGCCTCTGCTTTGAGAGACTGTACTTTCCCTCTGTAACCATAAGATGAATGAACCTCCCTTTCTCCTTTAAGTTAATCGACTTTGGGTGCTCTCTCACAGCAATAGTTAAGATTAACCATTACAGAAATTGGTACTGGGTAGTGGGGTATTGCTGTGAGATTAAGAACACCTGGTACCAAAAAGTGAAGTTGTTTGTGAAGCTGAGAAAAGTTGGTACCCAGAAGCATGGCCAATGCTGTGATGTGGCTAGTGTGCCTTTGGAACTATTTGTTAGGAGAAATACAGAGAACTTTGGGACTTTGTGCTGAGAAAGTCTTTGCGTCTTGGCGGTTGGGCCAAAGGGACTTTTCTTGTGAGAGCTCGGAGGAGAGCAATGCTGTGAGAGACGCATAGAGTGGTAGGCCAGCTTGTGATGGTCCAAAGAGGAACAGAGACTGTGTTTGCAACTGGAAAAGTGACACATTGAGCCATGTGTTGGCCGAGAGTTTAGTGAAGTTTTGCCCTCGTCCTGAAAGTTTGCCTGAAATTAAGCTGGAGTGCTTGGCGGAGGAAATTTTAGTTGTCTTAAAAATTATGAAAAAGAGCAAAGAATCAGGCAGGACGAAGCAAAAACTGTAAGATACAATGATGAAAAATACAATGGCAAACTTAAAGAGTTGAACCAGGAAGAAGCAGAGAACAAAATGGCTGTTGAAGAGATTAGCTCCATTTGTAAATCAAAGCCTGCTCTTAATTTGAATAATAGGAGAGGCCTAG
The DNA here is from genome assembly GCA_023101885.1 of Typhlomys cinereus. Taxonomy (NCBI): domain Eukaryota; kingdom Metazoa; phylum Chordata; class Mammalia; order Rodentia; family Platacanthomyidae; genus Typhlomys; species Typhlomys cinereus. Next base: position 214,603 of record JALPQD010000219.1, read on the forward strand.
CTGGAGGTCAAGATCCTCAGGGAAGGCTCCCACTCAAGAATGCAAATCCTTTCAAAAGACTAGAGCTAATGGGTGGATTCCAAAGCAAGAGTTGGTTTTTCTTTACAAGCAACTGCCCAAGAGTGAAAGAGATGGTCAACATAGAGAAGCAGCATCAGCTGTGATTCATGGGGGCCAGTGTTGGCAAATTTGTCCATGTGGTTCTGATTTTAGAGGCATCAGTGGTGCAAAAGGAAGAGATCATGGAGTCCTCCTCCAAGATTTCAAAAATTGGCAGAATCCAGGCATCGTGAGGCAAGATGCCTGCAGTTTAGAGGCCCAAGAAGGGCAGTTTGTGCTGTGGAGTTAAAGCCTGGTGTGCCATTGAGAAGTAAAGATGTTATAGATTCCAGACATCTGATAAGGAGAGCTGTATATCCTGGGAGGAGTCAGCTCAAGAGGTCAACGTATTCTATGGGCAGCTGCATTGGAAGAATGGAAGCAAAGCTCTTTGGAACTGAGATGAGAGGCCTTTCAAAGAGAGGCTCACCTGTTGGACTTGTAGCTGCAAGATTTGGAGTTTGCCCTGCTGGTTTTTGGTCTTGTTACAGACCAATCTTTCCTGGATATGCCCCCATTTCTTCCTTTTGGAATGAGAATGTTTATTCTGTGCTATTGTATGTTAGAAGTAGGTTATTCGTATTTTGATTTTACAGGAGACTTTGGACTTTGGACTTTTGGACTGTTGGACTACCATTCTACTCTATGAAGACTTTTAAAGTTGGACTGAGTATGCTTTGCATAATGAGATGGCAATGAGCCTGTAGGGGCCAGGGGTGGTATGTCATGGTTTGAAATGTGTCGCCCACAGTCTCATGTGTTTGGCAAGGTCATGGCACCTTGAGACGTGGAGCCTTGCTAGAGGAAGGAAGTCTCAAGGGGTGGGCCTTGAGGTGGATTAGTCCCACCCTACTTCAGGAGAAGTCTGCCTTTGCTGCAAGCAGTCTACATCTCTCAGCTTTCAAGATGTCTGCGGTGACTTAGCCTCCTCCAGCTTTGGCCAGCCAGCCATGCTACCTCTGTTTTGAGAGACTGTACTTTCCCTCTGGAACCATAAGATTAATGAACCTCCCTTTCTCCCTTAAGGTGATCGACTTTGGGTGCTCTCTCACAGCAATAGTTAAAAGAAACCGTTACAATAATGTTTTGAAAGTCGTTAACCTGGGTCAGGCTTTCGTGGCCATTTTCTGTGGGTTTGTTCTGGTTGGAGTCCATCACTATGGGATTAATTCCTTCAGTGGGAGATTTGTTTACTTGGGTGTTGTTTCTTATGGATTTGCACTTTAACTTGGGCATCGTCCTTTTAACTCTTAAGACCTACTTTCTGTTTCTGTGCGTTTTTCACTGAACTGAATTATTTGGCCTGGGGTTTTCGGGTTGTGCGGGGGCAGAGCTTACCTAGGTCATGGCGAGTCCTAGCTGGACTGTGTGTGTCCTGGGTGGCAGAGTGGGAAAGGGAGGATGTGGCAGCAGCAGGGCGCTATTTAACATGGGGAGCTGGGGTTTATCCCAGGGGTGTCCTCCCCGCCCCACGGCTCTAGCTGGCTGATGGGAGGAGCTAGGTCCTTGGACTGCCTGAGGTTCTGCCGGTGGGTGGGGGCGGAGCTTATTTGGGTCGCTGTGAGTCCCGGTGGCAGTGGAGTGGGGAAAGGGAGGATGTGGAGGCGGTGCTGCAGGGTGCTATTTAACCTGGGGGAGCTGGGGCATGGCCTGGTTGGGGGTCCTCCCCGGCCCTGTGCAGCTCCGGCTGGCTGGTGGGAGGAGCTGGTTTCCTTGGGCTGCCTGGGGTTCTGGGGGTGGGCGGGGTCGGAGCTTACCTGGATTGCGGTGAATCCCAGCTAGACTGCATGCATCCCAGGGGTGGCGGAGTGGGGAAAGGACGTTTTGATTTTTATTGGGACTACAAATGAAAACGCCATTGTGTTCTTAAAGGTTTTTCCATGTGTTCCCAAAATAACAAAGCCACTATGATATTGCTTAATCAAACTTCTCATTCCTCTGACTTCTTTTATAGAATATTATCCCATCAAATCTACCAGTCAGGAAAAAATAATTGTCATCTAAATAGTTCATTTCTTCCTTCTCCTGGTAGGTATGAGCTCTTGGGGACAAATGTGCTTTCTAGTTACATGCTCTCAAGTATACATCTGCTAAGGTGGAACAGGAACTCAAGCCTGCACTTTAGTCAGATCCATTCCTTTGAAACCAAGAAGGATAAATGCCAAACCCAGCATAGTCTGTTTTCAGAAAATTCTAAGTGCATTTGGGTCAACTCATGTTCATGTTTCCTTTTTTCTTGCAAGATTTTGGCCTAAGTTACTTAAGGAGTTTCTCTGAGGATCCATCTGCCTAAGGGTATAGATAAAATACTGGCAGGCACACCCAAGCTGACAAACCTGAAATTCCCTTCCAGCAGAGAAAGAAAGAAAAAACATGTTTTTAAATGTGTCCAGAGTGCTGCTCTTCCTGGCCCCTAAGAGGGAAGTCTAGGACGGCTTATGTCTCCTGCCCGCCAATATTAATGGTACCTGGAATGTTTCAAACTATCCTTTGACATATCAAAAATTAATGGAATTAAAGTTCAAATTATAATTGCTGGGTCCCTTGGCTAACAATTATGGGACAGAATACCTGCTTTTCACCCCTAAAATCTGGTAACTTGGTTAACTTTTGTAGTTGCCCTTTTAATGCTAATTGTCCTATTTAGATGCATATGGCAAGCAGTAAGGTTTCAGAGTTTACAACACAAGTTTGCTTTCCAGGTCCTCAGGGCATCCATTCAGGCCTCAGGGCATCCATTCAAGCCTCAGGCATCCCTCAGCATTTACAACAAAAGTTTGCTTTGCAGGTTCTCAGAACATCCATTCAGACTCCAGACATTCCTAAGGCCACCAAAGACCCCTTGGAAATCCGACTATCCTCCATTGAAGCTATGCCTTCTTCATTTACAATTATTAGGTTTGATTTGTGTCTCACCAGCTCTTCTGGATCTTTTCTGTGCCTGTGCACCCACAGCTTCTCCGCATGCCCCTGCAATGATAAAAACCTGCTTTTCTCTGACATCTTGAGTTCCCTTTGGGACCATGACTCCTTCCCTGCGGTGGTCTCATGACTGGTAGCCAATGACGAGTAAGGCTCCACACAAGAATGGTGACAAACCTAAGCCAGGCACAGTCACCCATATTCCACACAGCTGAAGAGGCTCGGGGTGACCCCAGATTTCATGGTCCCAACTAAAAATATTTATAAATAAAAGGGTAAAATGTGGCACTACCGATTCAGGCAGACCCTAGCCCGGTTCCCAAATTCAGGACAATCCTGGATGTATGGACATGTCCCAACAGAGGACCATGCATGCAGGTGGAGGTATAAACAACCAATGGGAAGTGACCATCTAACCTGCACCTGAAATGGACACCTAGTAAACAGTTAAATGACTGGTGGTTGTCCCTCCTGAGGAGGGATGGCAACACCTGATTGGTCCCTGACCCTATATAAACCCAAACACCCTTAATGACTGAATCTGCAGTATCTCATCCACTGCTGCTTCTCACTTGATTCCCGGGGTCTGGTGGTGACCCCGTCACTGGCTTGCCCATTTAGCTCTAGCTCCGAGGCCCCACTGTTTCCCCCTCCTCCCCTGGCTGGCCCGGCAGGGGATGTGGCAACAACTATGAGCTATGACCACATTGAGCTATGACCACTGTGAGTTGTCTATGAGCACTATTAACTATGATTATTGTGACCTAAGATCATTATGAGCTATGAAGACTCTTAGTTCTTCATGACACAGCTTTGAGCACTGTGATCTCTCTATGTCCATTATTTGCGCTCTATGTCTACTGTGAGCTATTACCACTGTGAGCCCTCTGTGAACACTGTTAGGTCTCTATAATCCCTGTGAGCTATGACCACCGTGAGCACTATCTGACCACTATGAGTTATGACCACTGTGAGCATTTTATGACTAAGGTGAGCTATGACCACTGTATGATGTCTATGACCACTAAGAGCTATGGCCATGTTGAGCTCTAATTGTCTATTATGAGCTCCCTATGACCATTGCAAGCCTTAACCACTGTCAACTATCTATGACCACTATGATCTATGATCACTGTAAGCCCTCTATGACCAGTATGTGCACTCTGTGACCACTGTGAGTTCTTTATTACCACTATGAGCTTTGAGCATGGTGAACTCTCTATGTCCTTTATGAGCTCTTTATGGACATCTGTGAGCTCTGACCACTGTGAGCTTTCTATGACCCCTGTGAGGTATGAACATTGTGACCTCCCTATCGCTGGTATGAGCTACGACGACTGTGATCTCTCTATGATGACTGTAAACTATGACCTGTATGAGCTCTAAATGACTTCTGTGAGCCATGAGAACTATGTGTTCTCTATGAAAAGTGGGAGCTCTCTATCCACTGTGAGCTCCATTTGAACACTGAGCTCTGACTACTGTGTGACCTCTATGACAATTATGAGCTATGACCACTGTGAACTCTTATTGTCCATTATGATCACTTTATGTCCATTGTGGGTTATCTATGACCACCATGATTTATGACCATTGTGAGCTCTGTATGACCATTATAAGTTCTCTATGACCACTTTGGGCTATAACCATTGTGAGTTCTCTATAATCATTATGATCTATGACCACTGTCATGTCTCTAACGCCACTATGAATTATGACCATTTTGAGCTCTCTATGATAATTATGCATTCTCTGTGACCACTGTGAGCTATGATCACTTTCACTTATGTATGACCTCTATGAATAATGACTATTGTAAGCTCTGTATGAAAACTATAAGCTATGGCCACTGTGAGTTATCTTTGAACACTATGAGCTCTTTATGGCCACTGTGAGCTCTGTTTGACAACTATGAGCTATGACTACTGTGAGCTCTTTATGAACACTATGAGCTTTTGACTCCTGTGAGCTCTCTATATCCCCTATAAGCTACGACCACTGTGAGCTCTCTATGTCTACTATGAGCTCTGTATGACTAATGTGAGCTATGATGACTGTTATTTATCTATGACTATTTTCAGCTCACTGTTACCACTGTGTGTTCTCTATAAGCATTGAAACTCTAGGAGCAATAAGACCTATGACCAGTGTAAGCACTCTATGACCACAGTGATCTATGACTACTATGAACTCTTTGTGATGATTATGAGCTATGACCACTGTGAGCTCTCTATGACCACTATGACCTATGGCCACTCTTTGATGTATATGACAACTATGAGCTCTGTATGACCAGTATGAGCTATGACCTCTGTGAACTCTCTATGTACACTATAAACTATGAACAGTGTAAACTCTATTTGTCCACTATGAGGTGTGACCATTGTGAGTTCAGTGCCACTATGAGCTGTCTATGACAACTATGAGTTATGACATCTAAGAGCTCGCTATGGCCCCTGTGTGCTAGGACCACTATGGGCTCTCTATGAAAACTGTGAGCCCTCTAGGTACACTGTAAGGTCTCTATGAGTGCTATGACGTATGACCACTGTGAACTTTCTATGACCACTATGAGCTATGACCACTGTGAACTCTTCATGACCACTGTGAGCTTTGAGCATTGTGAGTTCTCTATGTCCATTATGAGCTCCGTGTGATCACTATAATGATAGCTCACAACTATGAGTTATGACAATTTTGAACCCTCTATGATAATTATGAGTTCTCTGACCACTGAAAGCTATGACCACTCTGAGGGCTCTGTAACCACTAGGAGCTATGAATATTGTGAGCTCTCTATGAAAATTTTGAGTTATGACCATTGTGAGGACTCTTTGAGCACTGTGAGCTCTCTATTAGTACTATAACAACTATGATCTATAATAACTATGAGATCTCCATGACCACTATGAGCTCTTTATGACTACTGTGAGCTCTGTATTACCAATAGGAGCTCTCTATGACAATTATGAGCTCTGATTGATAACTATGACCTATGTATGAGTTCTTTATGACCACTATGAGCTAGAGCCACTGTGAGGAATGTCCACTGAGAGCTCTCTGTGTCCATTATGATCTCTTTATAACCACTGTGAGCTATGACAACTATGAGTCTCTAATACCTCTGTGAGCTATGACCACTATGAGCTCTCTTTGACAACTGTAATTTCTCTATGATCACTGTGACGTCTCTATGACAAGTTTGAGCTCTCCATCACCATTATGAGTTATCTATGACCACTGTGAGCACTCTACGACAACTTGTAAGCTCTCTATGACCGCTGTCAGCTCTCTTGGACCACTAAGAGCCATAAGGATCATAGGTAGCTCATAGTGGCCATAGAGAACTCACATTGGCCATAGCTCATAGTGTATACAAAGAGCTCACAATGTTCATAGCTCACAGTGGTCATAGTGAGCTCATAGTGAGCGGTCATAGAGAGAGCACAGTGGTCATAGAAAACTCACAGTGCTCATAGCTCACAGAGGTAATTGAGAGCTCACAGTGATCATAGCTCACAATGATTATAGATAGCTCACAGTGCTCAAAGCTCACAGTGGTCACACAGAACACACAGTGGACATAGAGTATTCACAGTGGTCATAGCTCATAGTGGTCATAGAGACTTTATAGTGGCCATAGAGAGCTTCCAGTGGTGATAAAGAGCTCTCAGTGTCATAGCTCATTATGGTCATAGAGAGCTCCCAGTGGTCATTACTCACAGTGGTCATAGAAACTCATAATCATCATAGAGTGCTCACATTGGTCATAGTTATTAGTGATGATAAAAGTTAACTGTAGTCATACATCATAGTGTTTATAGAGTGCTTACAGTGGTCATGGAGCACTCAGTGGTAAAAGAGAACTCACAGCTGTCATAAATGATAATGCTCATAGAGAGCTCACTGTTGTCATAGAGAGCTCACAGTTGTCAATAGCTCATAGGAGTCATAAAGGATATAGAGGGCTCACAGTAGTCATAGTTAATAGTTGGCATAAAGAGCACACAGTGTCATATCTCATAGTGATCATATAGAGCTCACAGTGGTCATAGATGATAATGCTCATAGAGAGCTCACCATGGTAAAAGAGAGCTCAAAGTGTTTATAGATCGCAGGGGTCATAGAGAGCTCACAGTTGTCTTAGAGACCTCACAGTGGTCATATCTCACAGTGATTATTGAGAGTTCAAAATGAACACAGAGCTTACAGTGGTCATAGCTCATAATGGTCATAGAGATCACACAATGGTTATAGTTTATAGTAGTTATAGAGAGCTCATAGTGAATGATAATTGGGAACTCGCAGTCATCATAGACAACTCATAGTGTTCATAGTTCACAGAGGAAAATAGAGAGCTCACAGTGGTCATAGCTCACAATGGTCACAGAGTGCTCACAGAGCTAATGGCTCACATTGGTCATAAAGAGCACACAATGGTCAAAGAGAGGTCACAGTGGTCACAGCTCATAATGGTCATAGAGACCTTATACTGGCCATAGAGAGCTCCCAGTTGTGATACAGAGCTGACAGTAGTCATAGCTCATAGTGGTCATAAGAGCTCACAGTGGTCATAGATGATAATGCTCATAGAGCGCTCACCATGGTCAAAGAGAGCTCACAGTAGGTATAACTCACAGTGGTCATAGAGAGCTCACAGTGGTGTTAGCAACCTCACAGTAGTCATACCTCACAGTGGTCATAGAGAGCTCATAATGGACATAGAGAGCTCACAGTGCTCATAGCTCAGAGAAGTAATGAAGACCTCACAATGGTCATAGCTCATAGGGACCATGGAGAGGTCATGGGTGTCATAAATCATAGCTCATACTGAGCTCACAGTTATCATAGAGAGCTCACAATGCTCAAAGATCACAGAGGTCGCAGAGATTTCATAGCAGTGATAGCTTATAGTGATCATAAAGAGGTCATAGTGTTCATACAGGGATCACACTTGTTACACCTCACAGTAGAAACAGAGAGCTCACAGTGGCCCTAGAGAGCTCACAGTAGTGAAAGAGAGTTCACAGTGGTCATAGCTCATAGTGGCCATAGACAGCTCACAGTGGTCATAACTCACAGTGCCATATAGAGCTCATAGTGGTCATAGTTCACAGTGGTCCTAGAGAGCTCACAGTGGTCACAGAGTACTGAGAGTGGTCATAGATCACATTGGTCATAGAGATCTCATAATGAACAATAAGAATTCACAGTCATCATTGCTCATAGTGGTCACAGAGATCACATGGTGGTCATAGCTCACAGTGGTCATTCAGAGCTCAGAGTGATCATAGACTGCTCACAGTTGTCATAGAGAGCACATAGTGCTCACATCTCAAAGGGTTCATTAAGAGCTTATATTGCTCTCAGGGTTCATCAAGAGTGTACAGTGGTCATAGCTCATAGTGTTCATACAGAGATCTCAGTAGTCATGGCTCAAAGGGGACATAGAGAGCCCACAGTGATCATAGAGAGCTCACAGTGATCATAGCTTGAAATGATCATAGAGAGCTCATAATGAAAAAAGAATTCACGGTGTAGGAATATCTCATACTGGCAATAGACTGCTCAATGTTGTTATAGAGGAGTTACCATGGTCATAGTTCATAGTGGTCATAGAGGGCTCCCAGGAGTCAAAAAGAACTCACATTTGTCATAGACAGCATACAGTGGTCATTGTACCTATTGGTAATAGAGAGCTCACAGTGATCACACAAAACTCACATTGGTCATAGTTCATCATGGAACTAAAGAGATCACAGTGGTCATAGCTCATTGTAGTTAGAGAGTACACAATGATCGTAAGTCAGTCATCACAGAGAGCTCACAGTGGTCATGGCTTATAGTGTTCATAGGGAGCTCATAGAAGTCACAGAGTACTCACAGTGATCGAAGCTCATAGTGGTCATAGACAGTTCACAGTGGTCATAGCTCATGGTAGTCAAAGAGGGCTCACAGTTTTCAGAGGTTGTAGTGGTCATAGAATGCTTATAGTGGTCACATCTCATAATGATCATATAGAATTCATAGTGCTCATAGAGAGCTTCATAATGTTCTTATATCATCGTGGTCATAGAGAGCTCACAGTAGCTCACTGTGACCATAAAGAGTTCACAGTGCTCATAGCTCATAGTGGTTTCAGAGAGCTCAAAAGAGTCATAGAGAGCTCACAGTGGTCATGGCGAAGTAACAATGAACATAGGTTACAGTGGACACAGAGAGCTCCCATTCATCATAGAAAACTCACAGGAGTCATAGCTCACAGTAGTCATATAAAGCTCATAGTACTCATAGCTCATAGTGGTCATAGCGAGGTCACAGTGGTCACAGAGCCTCACAGGGATCATGGAGAACTCACAGTGATCATAGAGAGTTCAAAGTGGTCATAGAGAGATCACTGTTGTCATAGATAGTTTCCAGTTGTTATAGCTCACAGAAGTCATTGAGAGCCTGTCCTGCTCATTGGTCCAAGTGGTCATAGAGCATTCATAGTGGCCATTGAGAGCGAATAATGGTCATACTTCATGTCGGTCATAGAAAGCTCACAGGGGTCATAGGTTATACTGGTCATAAGAGCTCATAGTGTTCATATAGAGCTCTTCACAGTGGCCTACTGCATAGCTGTCATAGAGAGCTCATAATGGTCATAGATCTCTCGCAGTGGTAATAGAGAGCTCACGGTGGTCTTAGTGAAGTGACAATGATCATAGGGAGCTCTCAGTGGACATAGAGAGGTCCCACTGGTCATAGAAAACTCACAGTAGTCATAGCTCATAGCAGTCATAGACAGATCACAGGGGTCATAGAGAGATTATAGGGGTTATAGAAAGTTCACTCTTGTCGTAGAGAGTTCACTATTGTCATAGATCATAGAGGTCATAGAGAGCTTTTACTGCTCATTTCTTCTAGTGATCATAGAGCGTTCATAGTGGTCATAGAAGGCTAACAATGGTCATACTTCATGTTGGTCTTAGAGAGCTCACAGTGATCATAGGTGATACTAATCATAGAGAACTTATAGTGGTAACAGAGAGCTCACGGTGGTCATACCTCATAGTTGTCATAGGGAGATCATAGTGGTCATAGAGAGCTCAGAATTGTCACAGAGAACTCGCAATGGTCACAGTTCATAGTGGTCATATAGTATTCACAATAGTCATAACTCATATTGCTCATAGAGAGCTCACAGTGGTCATAGAGTACTCAGAGTGGTAATAGAGAGTTCACAGTGGTCATAGATAGCTCGCAGTGGTCACGGAGAAGAAACAGTGATCATAGAGAGCTCACAGTGGACATAGAGAGCTCCAATTGGTCATAGAAAACTTACAGTAGTCATAGTTTACAGTGGTCATAGACAGCTCACAGTGCTCATAGCTCATAGTGGTTATAGAGAGCTCACAGTGCTCATAGAGAGTTCATGGGGTCATGGAGAACTCACAATGGTCATAGAGAGCTCAAAGTGTTCATAGAGAGTTTACAGGGGTTATAGAGAGCTCACTTTTGTCATAGAGAGTTCACTGTTGTCATAGCTCACAGAGGTGATAGACAGACTATACTGCTCATTGCTCATAGTGGTCATAGAGAATTCATAGTGGCTGTAGAGAGCTAACAGTGGTCATACTTCATGTTGGTAATAGAAAGCTCATAGTGGTCATAGCCCATATTTGTCATAGAGAGCTCACAGTGGTGACAGAGAGGTCACAGTGTTCACAGCTGATAGGATCATAGAGTGTTCACAGTCATCATAGCCTGTATTGGTCATAGGTCATAGTGCTCATAGAGAGCTCACAGTGGTCATGAAGATCTTACAGTGGTAATAATGAGAACACAGTGGTCATAGAGAACTCAAAGTAGTCATAGAAAGGTCACAGTAGTTATATATAGCTCATAGAAGCCATAGAGAACTCACAGTGGTCAAAGTTCATAGTGGCCATAGACAGGATTTAGTGGCTATAGAAAGTTCACAATGTTCACAGCTCATAGTGATCTGAGAAAGTTCGCAGTGGTCATACTCATATTAGTCATACAAAGCTCATAGTGGTCATAGAGGGCTCAAAATGGTCATAGGTCATAGTGCTCATAGAGGGGTCACAGTGGTCATGGACAGCTCACAGTAGTCAAACAGTGCTCAAAGTTCAGCATGGTCATATGAGCTTACAGTTCTCATAAAGAACACATAGTTGTCATAGGTCACAAAAGACATAGAGAGTTCATCGTGGTCATAGCTCATAGTAGTCATGCAGAGCTCATAGTAGTCCTATAGAGCTCACAGTAGTCATAGCTCATAGTGGTCATAGAGAGCTCACAGTGGTCATAGGAGCTCACTGTAGTGATAGAGCGATGACAGTGGTCATAGAGATCTCAAAATAGTCATAGAGAGGTCACAGCTTTTATATAGAGCTCATAGAGGCCATAGAGAGCATATTATGGTCGTACTTCATAGTAGTCTTAGAGAGCTCAGAGTAGTCACAGAGAACTCACTGTGATTTTAGCTTGTCACTGTCATACAGAGCTCACAATAGTCATAGGAGGTCAAAGTGTGCATAGAGTTCACAGTGGCCATTGAGGACACACAGTAGTCATAGAGAGCTCATCGTGGCCATAGCCTTCAGAGGTTATAGAGAGCTCATAGTGGTCATAGAGAGCTCATTGTGGCCATGGAGAGCCCACAGTGGTCATAGCATAGTGGTCATAGAAAGCTCACAGTGCTCATAGCTCTTAGTGGTCATAGAGCGCTCACAGTGGTCATAGATTGTAGTTGTCATAAAAGCCTCATAATAGGTATACATAGTTCATAGTGGTCATAAAGATCTCACAGTAGTCATAGAGAGCTCACAGTGATCATCAATCATAGTGCTCATTGAGAGGTCACAGTGTCATAGCTTATATTGGTGACAGAGAGTGCACAGTTATCATAGATCATAGGCGTCATAGAGACCTCAGAGTAGTAATAGAGAGCTCACAGTGGTCACAGAGAGCTCACAGTGTTCAGACGGAGATCAAAGTGGTCATATAGACTTAATAGTGATCATAGCTCATAGTGGTCATAAAGAGCTCAGTGTTCATAGTTGATTGTGGTCATAGAGAGCCCACAGTGCTCACTGCTCATAGCAGTCATAGAAAGCTCACAATGGTCATATGCCATATAACTCAGCAACAGTGTTTACAGAGAACTCACAATGGACACAAAGACTTCAAAGTGGTTCAAAGAGAGGACACAGTGGTCATAGCTCATAGTGGTCGTGTTGAGCTCACAGTGATTATATCTCCCAGTTGTCATAGAGAGCTAGTAATTGAAAATGAGGTCTAACAGTGGTCATAGTTTATAGTGGTCATAGAGAAGTCACAGTTGTCGTAAAGAGCTCAAAGTGATCATAGAGAAATCACAGTGGACTTAGATAGTTCACTGTTTTTATAGAGAGCTCATAGTTATCATAGCTCACAGAGGTCATAGAAAACTCATAGTGTTCATAACTCATATTGGTCATAGATATCTCATAGTGACCATAGAGAGCTCAAAGTGTTCATAGCTCATAGTGGTCATAGAGAGATCATAGTGGTCATAGTTCACAGTGATCATAGAGAGCTAATAACCTTCACAGTGTTATCACAGTGATCACAGTTCATTGTTGTGATAGAAAGTTCACATTGCTCATAGATAATGCAGAGTGGACATAGCTAATACTGCTCATAGAGAACTCATAGTGGTTATAGCTCATAGTGGACACATAGAGCTCAAAGTGGTCATAGAGAAGTCACAGTCATGAGAGATTTCAGTGGTCATAAAGAAGTCGTATTGTCCATAGCTTACAGTGGTCACACAGAGCCCATACTCAGTATAGCTCACAGTGTTTAGAGAGCTCACATTGGTCATAGAGAGGTTGTAGTGGTCATAATTCATAGTGGTGATAGAAAGTTCACAGTGGTCATAACTCATTGTAGTCATAGAGAAATTGCAGTGGTGATAAAGAGCACACAGTGGTGATAGAGAGCTCAAAATGGTAACAAGCTCATAGTGGTCATAGTTTACAGTGGTCATAGAAAATTCATAGAGGTCACAGCTCATAGTGGGCATAAACAGCTCACAGTGGCCATAGATAGCTCAAAGTGGTCATAGCTCATAATGGTCATAGAGAGCTTACAGTTTTCATAGAAAGCTCACAGCTATAGATATCACAGTGGTCATGCAGAGCTCACCTTTTTCATAGAAATATCACAGTGGTCATAGAGAGCCTACAGTGGTCATAGATAGCTCACAGTCATCATAGAGTTCTCACAGTGGTTCTATAAAGCTCATAGTGTTCAAAGAAAGCTCACAGTCTTCATAGATAGGTCATAGTAGTCACACACAGCTCACAGTGGTCATAGAGAGCTCACAATGGTCATAGAAATCCCATGATATTCATAGCTCACAGTGGGCATAGAGAGGTATAATATTCATAATAAGCTCACAGTGCTCATCACTACTAGTGGTCATAGAGTGGTCAGTTTATACTAGTTTTAGAGAGGTCACAGTACTCATTACTCACAATGGTAATAAAGAACTCAAAGTACAGAGGTTACAGTCTCAGAGATGTCACAGATGTCATAGAGATCTCATAGTGTATAGCTCAAAGTGGTCATAGAAAGCTCATAGTGGTCATAGAGATCTCCATAGTAATAGCTTACAGTGGCCATGCAGATCTCATAGAAACCATAGTTCACAGTGGTCAGAGAGCTCATAGAGAGTGCATAATGGCCTTAGAGAGCTCACAGTGGTCATGGATAGCTCACAGTAGTCATACAGAGCTCACAATTGTCATGGTTAATACTGGTCATAGGGATCTCATAGTGGTCATAGAGAGCTCACAGTGGTCATAGTGATCTCACAGTAATCATAGCTCCCAGTGCTCATAGAGAGCTAACAGTAGTCATAGAGAGAGCTGACACTGGTCATAGAAATCTCACAGTGGTCATCTAGAGCTCATAATGGTCATAGCTCACAATGGTCATAGACAGCTCATAGTGGTTTTGGACAGCTCACAATGGTCATAGATAGCTCACAGTGGTCATAGCTAATAGTGATCATAGAGAACTCATAATGGCAATAGAGAGCTCACAGTGGTCATAATTCAGTGGTCATAGAGAAGTAATAATGTACATAGTGCACTCACAATAGTCATAGGTAATAATGGTCATAGAGAACTAACAGTGGTCATAGAGTGCTCAGAGTGGTCATAGCTCATACTTGTCACAGAGAAATCACAGTGGTCATAGAGAACTCATAGTTGTCATAAAGAGCTCACAATGGTCATAGAGAGCTCACAGTGTTCATAGCTCATAGCGGTCACATAGAATTCAAAGTGGTCATAGACAGGTTGAAATCCTCAGAGATGTCACAGTGGTCATAAACAGCTCACAGTGGTCATAGACAGCTCACAGTGGTCATGGCTTATACTAGTCATAGAGAACTCATAGTGGTCATAGAGACTTCACAGTGTTTATAGCTCATAGTGGTCATAGAGAACTTAAAGTGGCCATAGAGGGCTAATAATGTTCATAGTGTTATCACAGTGGTCATGCCTCATAGTGGACATGCAGAGCTAATGTTCACAGTATTATGACAGAGGTCCTACCTCATAGTGGTCGTAGAGAGCTCACAGTGGTGATAGCTCATGCTGGTTGTGGAGAGCTCATAGTTGTCATGGAGAGAGCAGTCATCAGAGGTATCAAAGTGGTCATAGAGAGCTCACAATGGTCATAGGGAGCTCACAATGGTCATAGGGAGCTCACAATGGTCATAGGGAGCTCACAGAAGTGATAGTTTACAGTGGTCACAGAGAGCTAACAGGGGTAACAGAGAGCTCAAAGTGGTCATAGAGAGGTCAAAATTGTCAGATATTTCACAATGGTCATAGAGATCTTACACTGTTCATAACTTACTGTAATCATACAGAGCTCAGATAAGCCATAGTTCACAGTAGTCATAGAGAGATCACATTTTCATAGTTATTACTGCTCACAAAGAGATCATTAGAATAGTTAGTCATAGTTCACAGTGGTCATAGAGAGCACATAGTGGTCATAGAGAATTGAAAATGGCCATGGAGAGCTCACAGTAGTCATGGAGAGCTCGCAGTGATCATAGACAGCTCACAGTGGTCATGGCTTATACAGGTCTCAGAGCGCTCATAGTAGTCTTAGAGAGCTCACAGTGGTCAAAGCTCATAGTTGTCTTAGAGAACTCACAGTGGTCAAAGCTCATAGTTGTCTTAGAGAGCTCACATTGGTCATAGCTCAGAGTGGTCATAGAGAGCTCAAAGTGGTCCTGGAGAGGTCACAGATGTCAGAAATTTCAATGTGGTCACTGAGAACTCAGTGTTCAGGGAGAGCTCACAGTGCTCATAGTGACCTCACAGTGGTCATAGCTCACAGTGGTCACAGAGAACTCACAGCAGTCATAGAGAGCTCATAGTTGTCATAGCTCACAGTAGTTATAGAGTGCTAACAGTGTTCATAGCTCCCAGTACTCAAAGAGAACTCACAGTGTTCATCCAGAATTCATAATGGTCAGAGGCTCACAATGGATATAGAAATCTCACAGTGGTCATAAGTCATAGTGGTCATACAGAGCTCATAATGTAATAGAGAGCTCACAGTGGTCATAGCTCACAGTGGACATAGAGAGCTAATAATGTACATAGGGACCCCACAGTGATCATAGTACATATGGTCATAGAGAGCTCACCATGGTCTTAGAGAGTTCACAGTGGTAATAATTCATACTGGTCATAGAGAGATCACAGTAGTCATCGATATTTAACAGTGGTCATAGTGCACTCATAGTTGTCATAGAGAGCTCCTAGTCATAGTAGAGATCCCACAGTGATCATAGATTGCTCACAGTAGTCATAGAGAGCTCACAATTGTCAAAGAGAGCTCATGGTTGTCATAGATAATTCAAAGTTGTAATAGAGAGGTCATAGTGGTCATAGATTACATTGATCACAGAGAGCTCATAGTGGTAATAGTTCCTAGTGCTGTTAGAAATCTCTTGTGGCCATAGAGAGCTCATGGTGGTCACAGATAACTTGCAGTCATCACAGAGAGCTCATACTGGTTATATCTCATAGCAGTCATAGAGAGCTCATATTGGTCATAGTTCAAAGTGCTCATAGGGAATGCATAATGGGCATAGAGAGCTCACAGTGATCATAGAGAGTTCACAGTGTTCATGACTTATACTTGTCATAGAGAGCTCATAGTAATCATGGAGATCTCACAGTGCTCAAGAGAGCTCACAGTCATCATAGAGAGGTCGCAGTTGTCATAGAGAGCTCAAAGTGGTCCTAGAGAGCTCACAGTTGTCACAGAGAGCTGAAAGTGGTATTAAGGATCTCATAGTGGTCATAAATCATTGTGGTCACAGATAGTTCATAGTGGTCATAGCTCATAGTGGTCATAGCGAGCTTATAATGGCCATAGAAAGCTTACGGTGGTCATGCTCATAGTGGTCATCAAGTGTAGGAGGAATGGACTAGGCAGGCTTGTATCGTCTGTATGGTCCACATACACGAATGCAACTTCCCCAAGCTAGAATTTGCTGTGGTGCCTGGTGCTGATCTTAAACTGCCTGACTGACAGGACCAACTTGGATAGGACAAAACAGCAAAAGCTCCCACTGGAACTTATAGAATGTTGGGGGAGTATATAAGCAGCCCAATATTTGCAATAAACGAGTCTGCAAGCCTGAGAGCCTGCTTTGTATCTTGCCCTACTCCAGTCCATGATGTTGAATTTGTGCCTCTTATTGCTGCCCCCAAGGAACTACGTGGGTCCTCGTGGGATCCCGTAGGTCGCCGAGACTGCTACATCTGGTGCCCCAATGTGGGGCTTCCATAGCAGCACTTTCCTCCTCACAGCATATGACCATGGTCTATGAATGACGGAAGTTCCCTACTAAGCACAAGACATTTGGGCCCCATACATTCTTTGTCTCATCTGTTCCTCTTTTGGTCACATCTCTGTTCATTAAAAAAATATGCAACCTCCCTTCATATTGTAAGGGTCCCCAAATACATGTCTTAAAATCTCTGCTAGAGACTAGAGGCCTCAAGGTTAAGACTGCTGTTCTAGAGGAATTTTGGGATGAGGCTGCAGTTTTAACACCTATGATCTCCCCAGAGAATATGTGGGAACCCAACCTATGGATGAGGATGCTTTTCCTTGGTAGAAAAAAAAGAGAAAATTAGGTAAATATATTCATCTATTAAATATAAAGTTTCTTAAATAGCAATTTGGTTTTGGTACTAAATTTTAAAGTTTAATCTGTGTTTAATTTCTTTCATAATTAAGCTAAGCTGCTGGACTTAATTAATATGATATCTTTTTTAAATGATAAGGTTTTCCTAAATGTTAACCCACCTTTGATAAAGCTTTCAAGAGAAATTTTAATACAGTTTTCGGTAACTTGTACAACTGCCAGTTGCCGGTAAAGTGTATGTTGTTCATTTGTCTGTATGTTTATATATTCTGTGTTTACATGTTGTGTGTCTTGTGTTTCAACATAAAAAAATCTGTGGCCACTTCAATTTTCTTTCATCTCTGTTGCATGCTAATATAAAAATTTTGGCATGCCATTTTTAAATACATGTATACATACTTTAAAACAAGAACAAATAAATTTAATGACATCTAAGACCTTAACTACTTATGTTTTATAGCAATCACAATTGTTTTTCTGATAGATTATAAGTTTTTCTTTCATGAAAGATTATCTCGCTTGATTTTGATATTTTAATTTTATTATTTATTCAATTGTGTGGTGCGTGTGTGCGTACATGTGTGTGTGTGTGTGTGTAGAACCACGGGTGAATTCGGAACCGCCATGGACCGCCTCCACCTCCTCCTTGTTTACTCTGCCCCAGGATTCACAAGCTCCGCCCTACCAGGACCAGAAATGCATGCCGCCCTCGCTTCAGTCCGGCATCTATACGTGGGGCCTAGGATCCAAACTCAGAACCTTCCACCTGCAAGGCAGAGGCTTAACCCATGAGCCATCTCTGAGCCCCAATTTTGATATTTAATAGGACTAAAAATGAAAATATTCTTAAAGGTTTTTCCATATATTCCCAAAATAACAAAGCCACCACAGTACTGATTAATTAAACTTGCTCATTCCTCTAACTTCTTTATAGAATGTTATCCCATCAAATCTAGCAAACAGGAAAATATAATTGTCTTCTAAAATATTCATTGGAATTTCTTCCTCTTCCTGGTAGTTATGAGCTTCCTTTCTTGGGGACAAATCTGCTTTCTAATTCCATGCTCCCATGTGTACTGCTACTAAGATGGAACAGGAATTTTAAGTCTCCATCCTAACCAGACCCCATTCCTTTGAAACAAAACAGAATCAATGTAATCTGGACCTAGCATAGTCTGTTTTCTGGAGATTCTAAGTGCATTTGAGTCAACTCAGATTCACATTTCCCTTTTCTTGCAAGATTTTGGCTTAAGTTACTTAAGTAGTTTTTTTGAGGTTCCAGATAAATGTATTTTTCAAACAGAAAGGAAGGAAAGATAAAGGGAAAAAAAGGAAATGATAAACTTGACATCTGCCTAGGGGGATAGATAGAATACTAGCAGGCATGTCCAAGCTGACAAACTTGAAATTCCCTTGCAGACAGGGAAGAAAACAAAACAAAAAAGTAGGTTTCTGAGAATGATGGAATGAGATAGCATGTAGCAGAAAGCTTGTGGTTTAGAGGCCCAAGATAGACAATTAATGCTGTAGAGTTAAAGCCAGAGACATATGTCAGCACAAAGTTTATTAAAGTTTTGTTCTTGTCCTAAAAGCTTCCCTGAAGTTAAGCTTAGTGTTTGGCAGAGGAAAATGGCAATGACAAACTTACAAGAGTTAAACCAGGAAGAAGCAGAGAACAAAATGTCTGCTCTTAAACAGACTAGCTTCACTGACAAATCAAAGCTGGGTCTTCATTTAGATCAGGGCAGTGGTCCTAAGATAATGCTCAGAGATATGTACAACTTTCCATGTGAGGAAACAATGTCCCCTGCATATGTTCTTTTACATTCCCTTGGTCCCAAAAAGACCTGTGCCACATTGCTTTAAGAATCCAGAAGGAGGAAGCAAACTAATTTAGATTGTTATTCTCCAAGATTCAGACAGTTTAAATGTTTTTAGACAGGCCTTAGAACGTGACCTCGGAGATTTGTAGCTATCAGGGGACAAATGTCTTCAATATGTAAATTACTTACTTACACTTCTTACAAAGGTAGTGCCTATTTCAGGCAAGATAACAGGTAGATATTTTAGGGTTGATTTATCTGTTTTGGTCTCTTTTAGATGGACTTAAAATAGTAAAGTCATCCATAAAAGACCTCTAGAACATCTCAGCCCTTCATAGATGAGGCTTTTTGACTTCTCACACTTCCTTTGCTCCAACTCAGCAGGAAATAGCCAGTGCAGTCATTGCCCCTCATCCCTTGAGCAGTCTGGGTCCTCAGAAGGTTAAGGGGTACAATAGGCAGGTCTAGAACAGTCCTTGCTGGGACAGTCTCTAAGGTCTTTGAAGGTCTTTGACATTCCTGAAGGTCATCCCCCAGAGTTGGAATTACCTTGAAGAAACACTCCTGCTGAGGAACTGACTAATCAATCCTCCCAGAAATAAAATAGCCAACTTCCCTCTGAAGGGATTATGGAGATGAGCACTCCATATCCAACAAACAACATGGTCTCTAGCCCCACCTAGGCCTAAGACCAAGTAGGTTGGGCCCAATGGGAGTTAACCAACCTGAAAAAGCCAGTTTCCCTGGGTTTGCCTAGGTATACAAATATACCTGGCCCTGGCAGCTATCTTTGGAACCCTCACCCCTTATGGCCCTCTAGTGTTATGAGTCCTTTTTAGTTTCATGCCTGTTTCTCATGGATTACACGTGTTTTTTTCTAGCTGCTTACTTCTCATAAGTTAATTAGTAAATTTTTGAGATAGTTCAAAAACTCTTAAAAGACAAATTTTTGAAGATAACCTACAGAAATTGGGGACTTTCTTGCAACAGAAGTTAGAAGGTTAAAAACATTAATGGACTAGTAAAGGCTCTATACAACAATATAGCTCATGAATTTGGAGGAGACTCTCCTCAATATTGGTAATTGCAGAAGTTTTATTTTTTTAAAGATTGCTTATCTAAATATACATTCAGGTATTCTCCTATGACCATATGCTGCTGGTTTATTCCATATTTAATAATGTCTTGGTCTCTACAAAATTTAAAAACTTTTATTGGGGCTGGAGAGGTGGCTCAGGGGTTAAGCCTCTGCCTTGCAGGCAGAAGGTCCTGAGTTCAGATCCCAGATCCCACATATAGACACCAGGCAGAAGTGGGGGCGGCCTGCGTTTCTGGTCCTGGTAGGGCGGAGCCTGTGAATCCCAGGGCGGAGGAAGTGGAGGCATCCATGCACAATTGCACACATGCACAATTGAATAAATAAAAAAAATTTATAAAAAAAAACTTTTATTGACTTGTGTTATAATGAATCTGTATATTTGGCTCTAAAAGATTTTAAAATTCTACAATTTTCTGAAATTTT
Organism: Typhlomys cinereus; assembly: GCA_023101885.1. Classification (NCBI taxonomy): domain Eukaryota; kingdom Metazoa; phylum Chordata; class Mammalia; order Rodentia; family Platacanthomyidae; genus Typhlomys; species Typhlomys cinereus. The sequence continues at coordinate 235,211 of JALPQD010000219.1, forward strand.
TATAAATTATTTAACATTTTCACTTCAAAATGAGATTTAAAGCTATTTATCTTAAATCAAAAGTTTTCTTTACATTTATATTGTAAGGTTCATATATTTTAAATATGCAAATTTTGTGGTTGCTTAATGCTAAAGTAGATAAGTAAATTGAGGGCTACAATATCTTAGATTTCAAAGTATACATTTATAAATGATTATATAAAAATGTATGTTGTCTACACAGTTGCCAAATCAAACTCAACTCTTAATTTCCTTTAAAGATGAGGTCTACCGTTATCGCTGTCTTTAAAAGACATTACTGGAGGGAGAGTTAATGTGAAAACAGCAGGGAAAGATCAAGTTAAAAAAAGATATGAAAGAAATAAATACGTTACTTAGAAAGTTAAAGCATGTACAGAAGGTTTGTGAGAAGGTTTATGTACAGGAGGTTTATGAGTTGGTTACTTAAAAGAATCTTAAAGTATGTTGTGAAGGTTTGTGGAATGTTAGGTTTATGAGAAGATTGAAAATTAGAGATGATGGTTAAAGGAAATGTTATGTTTTAGGCTTTTCCATGCTATAGAAGAAAAGACAGTGAGCCTCAGAGATTAGAAGTTAAGAATTAAGCTTCACATATTCAAGTGTTTTTCAATTGTCTCTGTCTTAATTATACAGAGATTTGGTTACTCGCTAAATCCTAATTCCTAAAGGCCATAACTGCTTAAGATCTTATAGAGTCTAACTATTATATTTGTATCAAAAGGTCCATATACTTTAAAGACAAAAAATTTGGTGATGGGCCTAGATAAGAATTCCAAAATCGCCCACGCGTCCCTGTGGCGGGGAGCACCCAGGCGGACTGCGGCTTGGCCTGCGCCCCCCAGCCCAGACCCCTCCACGCCGCCCGGCCCCCACCCAAGGTGAGTGAGTGAGAGAGAGAGAGAGAGAGCACATGCCAGCCCCCAACCAACCCGGAGCCCCACGCGTCCCAGCGGCGGCAAGCACCCAGGCCGACTGCGGCTTAGCCTGGGCCCCGCCCCGGACCCAAGCCCCTCGCATCCTGCCCCTAGTGCGCCTAGCCACCCCCCTGGATCCCAGGTGAAGAATTCTGCCATTAAGCCAGGGAGCGAAAGAGCCCAGCCCAGTCCCGCCCCCCACCCGGGAGCCGCCCGGCCAGCAGCACCACACTGCGCAGCCCCGGGCTTTGCCCCGGGGCCCTGCCCCTCTCCGTGCTTACCTTCCCAGGTCGCAGGTGAAGAATTCTGCCATCAACATCAGACCCTCTGCCTCTCTGGCCCACCGGGGACCTACGCACGTGGTCCACGGAAGACACACTGCTACTCAGAATTCAATAGAGCCCAAAGGAAACTCAAGCAAAATTCGAAGGAACAAAGGGAGCACAGGCCATACATCTGGACTCCACTACAATCATCATATCACGTGGGCGAGTTTCTTCTCATCCAGCCCAAAGATAAGTAAACTTTTTCTTTTCACCTTACTGATCCTTTAAAGTACCAATACTGTAGATCAACTTTCTCATACAGCCATCCCACAACATACAACTCCATGGAGTACACCACTCACCCCCACATTTCACCAAGAAACTAAATCGTAAAAGTGCACTACCAAACTAATATTCATCCCCTAGTAACATAACCTGACTTAACTGATGTACTAACAGCCTAGTAGCCTCATCTAGGATATAATAATAACAATACACAAACAAACCCAATCCAAGGTAAGCACTAGTAATAACTGGCAAGCGTAACAATACTAACTACGTGGATTCAGTGAAAAACACAGAAACTGAAAGGTCCTAAAAAACAAAACAACAATGTACAAGTCAAAGAATCAATCCCATAATGAGGGATTCCGACCAGAACAAATCCACAGAAAATAGCCATGGAAGCCAGACCCAAAATAACGACTTTCAGAGTATGATCCTTACCATGATTAACACTATGAAAGAGGAAATCCGAGAAGAGTTAAACAACCATATCAACCACTTTGAACAGGAACACAACAGGCACTTGGAGGAGTTGAGAAAAACAGTTCAAGAAATAAAAATAGGTATGGAGCAATTAAAACAGTCTCAGGCAGAGTTTAAAATTGAACTAAAAGACAAGTTATCTTCAACCCAAAACTCAACAGAGAGTCTTATCAGCAGAACAAATGAGGCAGAAAATAGAATTTCAGATCTTGAAGATAAAGTGGGAGAATTAACCAGCTCAATGGAAGAGATTGTTAAAGCCAAAAAGATACTGGAGAGGAACATTCAAGAGATATGGGACACCCTGAAGAAGCCTAACATGCGCATTCATGGAATACCAGAACAAGAATCCCAAAATACCACACCTGAGGAAATATTTAAATTCATCATAAATGAAAACTTCCCACAATTAAAGAATGAGAGGCCTATCCAAATACAAGAGGCATTTCGCACTCCAAACAGATACGACCAAAATAGAAAATCGCCACGGCAAATAATAGTCAAAACACTCCACATTCAAGACAAAGAAAAGGTGTTGAGAGCTTCAAGAGAAAAAAAGCAACTCACTTTTAAAGGTAAACCTATTAGAATAACAAATGACTACTCAATGGAAACAGTAAAAGCAAGAAGAGCTTGGAGAGACATACTTCAAGTATTAAATGAGCAAAAATGCCAACCCAGACTGATATACCTGGCAAAACTATCTGTCATGATTGAGGGAGAAAGAAAAGTTTTCCAGCACAAAGGCAACTTGAAGGGATACATGTCTACCAAATCAGGCCTTCAAAAAATCCTAGAACTGATACTCAGGCTTGAAGAAAAGAACAAGTGTATCCAGGAGGACAGAAGGAAAGTATAATACCACCAAAACATAAATACCAAACAACATGCTTACAAAATCTACTAAACATAAAAAATGTCCAGAATTAAAAATAATTTCTCCATTATAACATTAAATGTCAATGGTATTAACTCGCCGATTAAGAGACACAGATTACAAACTTGGATTAAAAACCACAATCCAACAATCTGCTGCCTTCAGGAAACTCATCTTACCACAAAAGATAGGCACATCCTAAGAATGAAAGGCTGGTCCAAAATCTTCCAAGCTAATGGAACCAGGAAACAGGCAGGGGTAGCAATTATGCTTTCAGACAAAGTGGACTTCAAACCCAAGAAAATCATAAGAGACACATGGATACTACATTTTAGTCACAGGTACAATTCACCAGGAAGACTTCACGATCCTGAACATTTATGCACCCAATACGGGCCCCTCCACATTCATTAAGAAAACCCTACAGTGCCTAAAGCAAGAAATCAACCCCCAAACGATAATTCTTGGGGAATTCAACACCGCCCTCTCAACATGGGATAGATCAACAGGTCAAAAGCTTAACAGAGACACTTTAGAACTTAATCAAACCCTTAGAGAAATGGACCTTACAGATCTCTATCGAACTTTTCACCCACGCACAAAAGAATACACATTTTTCTCAGCAGCACACTGAACTTTTTCCAAAATAGATCACATATTGGGCCACAAAACAAATCTACACATATACAAAAAAGTTGAAATTCTAACCTGTGCCCTATTCAGACCACCGCGGCCTAAAGCTGGACATCCACAACACAACAAACAAGAGAAAATACACTAACTCCTGGAAACTTAACAATATGATGCTGAATGAGAACTGGATTCAGGAAGAAATTATGAAGGAAATTCAAGATTTCCTGAAAGTGAACAATAACGAAAATACAACTTACCAAAATCTCTGGGACACAATGAAAGCTGTCCTAAGAGGTAAGTTCATAGCTCTTAATGCCTACATCAAAAAATGGAAACATCAGAAATAAACAACTTAATGATGCAGCTTAAGGCTTTGGAGAAACTTGAGCAATCTGATCCCAAAAGTAGTAGAAGAGAGGAGATTAGCAAAATAAGGGGAGAAATATCTGAAATCGAGACTAAGAAAATGATAGAAAAAATCAACCAGTCAAAAAGCTGGTTCTTTGAAAAAATCAATAAGATAGATACACCCCTAGCTAAATTAACCAAAAGCAAGAGAGAGAAAACCCAAATTAACAAAATTAGAAATGAACATGGAGTAATCACTACTGATACCCAAGAAATCCAGAGAATTATAACATCATATTTCAAAAACTTATACTCTGTGAAGTTTGACAACACAAAAGAGATGGATGAATTTCTAAGTAAACACATCTTACCTAAATTGGATCAGGAAGTTGTGAATTACTTAAATGGCCCTATAACATATAAGGAAATTGAAGAAGTAATCTCGAATCTTCCCACCAAAAAATGTCCTGGACCAGATGGATTCAGCACAGAATTCTACGAGACATTTAAGGAGTCAATAACACCAATACTCCTTAAATTGTTCCACCAAATAGCAAAGGAAGGAACACTACCATATTCCTTCTATAAAGCTAATATCGTCTTAATCCCAAAACCTAATAAAGATTCACTTAAAAAAGAAAACTATAGGCCGATCTCCCTGATGAACACAGACGCAAAGATTCTCAACAAAGTATTAGCAAATCGGATTCAAAAACATATCAAAAAGATCATTCACAGGGACCAAGTAGGCTTCATCCCTGGCACACAAGGTTGGTTCAACATACGCAAATCAATAAATGTAATTCATCATGTAAACCAGTCCAAAGTCCAAGACCACGTGATACTCTCGATAGATGCAGAAAAAGCTTTTGACAATATCCAACAGTCTTTTATAATCAAAACGCTAGAGACAGTAGGAATGGAAGGAACCTTTATCAATATAATAAAAGCTGTATACAACAAGCCCACAGCAAGGATTATGCTCAATGGGGAACAATTGGAAGCATTCCCACTTCGATCAGGAACTAGACAAGGCTGTCCAGTCTCAGCATTTCTATTCAATATTGTACTTGAAGTCTTAGCTGAAGCCATAAGACAAGAAAGGGACATAAGAGGGATTCAAATCGGCAAGGAAGAAGTCAAGCTATCCCTATTTGCAGATGACATGATCTTATACCTGAGTGATCCCAAAAACTCCACCACGAAGCTCCTGGAACTAATTGAGAAGTTCAGCAGGGTGGCAGGATACAAAATAAATGTGCAAAAATCAGAGGCCTTCCTATATGCCCCGAATGAAAGAAGTGAAAAAGCCCTGAGAGAAATAATCCCATTTACTGTAGCCCCTAAAAAAATGAAATACCTTGGTATAAACCTAACCAAGGAGGTAAAAGACCTTTACAATGAAAACTTTAAAACCCTAAAGAAAGAAATTGCTGAAGACATCAGAAGGTGGAAAGACCTCCCATGCTCCTGGATTGGCAGAATCAACATCGTAAAAATGACCATCCTACCAAAGGCAATATACAAATTCAATGCTATACCAATTAAAATCCCAAAGCAATTCTTTAAAGAAGTTGACCAATTAATCTCAAAGTTCATATGGAGGCACAAAAAACCTAGGATAGCAAAGACAATTCTGAGTAACAAAAACACTGCTGGAAGTATTACCATACCGAACCTTAGTCTATACTACAAATCCATAGTTATAAAAACAGCCTGGTACTGGCTCCAAAATAGACACACAGATCAATGGATAAGGGTTGAGGACCCAGATATAAGCCCACAAAAATACAGCCATTTGATCTTCGACAAAGGGGCCCAAAGAATCCAATGGAAAAAGAACAGCATCTTCAACAAATGGTGCTGGCAAAACTGGTTCTCCACATGCAGAAGATTAAAGCTGGACCCATACTTGTCACCATGTACAAGACTTAATTCCAAATGGATCAAGGACCTTGATATAAGGCCAGAGACTATAAAAATCATAACTGAACAGATAGGGAACTCCCTTGAGCTGATTGGGCTAGGCCAACATTTCCTAAACAGACATCCAATGGCACAGTCACTGCTACCAACTCTCAACAGTTGGGATCTTGTGAAATTAAAGAGCTTCTGTTCAGATAAAGAGATTGTCACACGAGCTCAAAGGCAACCCACAGAATGGGAGAAAATCTTCACTAACCACATATCTTATAGAGCTCTACTGTCCAGAGTGCACAAAGAACTTAGAAAATTAAACACCAAGGAAACCAATGGCCCGATTAAAAAATGGGCCCTGGAACTTAAAAGAAATTTTACCAGAGATGAAATTAAAATGTCTAACAAATATCTTAAAAAATGCTTCACTTCTTTAGCCATCAGGGAAATGCAAATCAAAACCTCCCTGAGATATCATCTCACCCCGGTCAGGATGGCAAAAATCCACAATACAAACAACAACAAATGCTGGAGAGGATGTGGAGAGAGGGGAACTCTGCTACATTGCTGGTGGGAATGCAGGCTCATACAGCCATTCTGCCGAGCCATCTGGAGATTCTTAAAGAAATTAAAGATTGAAATGCCATATGACCCTGCTATCCCACTTTTGGGAATACCCCCCATGCAGCAGAGGTTCGCCTCGATAGCACAAGCACAACTATGTTCATCGCAGCACTGTTTACAATAGCAAAGTCATGGAATCAACCTAAATGTCCAACAGTTGACGAGTGGATAAGGAAACCGTGGTACATCTATACAATGGAGTACTACTCAGCCATCAAAAATGATGAATTAGTGGAATTTGCTGGGAAATGGATGTCATTAGAAACAATTATATTAAGTGAAGTATCCCAATCCCAGAAAGTTAAGCGCCGTGTGTACTCCCTAATAGGTGGCTCCTAGTACCAAACTCACCCAGCCCACATTGAGACACTCAAAGGTAAACCTATGTTATACGGTAATTGCAAGGATTGTGAACAAGAGGGATGGGGTTGGAGGGCCACACCAGACACAAGGAGAGAGGGGACCATATTACAGCAGAGAAAATAGACCTCCAAGGAATGCAAGTAAGTAATGTGACACCTGGTTAAGTTCACAGACGTTTGTTCCTGATCATGTACAACTGAGGGGGTATGATCTCACCAGAAGGGGAGGGCATATAGTCTGGCAGATGAAAGGAGATTATTTAGCAAATGGGTGACTGATCCCTCCCTCACCGAGGTTTCCTGCTTTTATTACATCTATCCTTGAATGTGCTATTATAACAAGACTCCAGTTTAACAGTTTTTTGTCTCTGACCAGGGGGTGACATACAGTGCCCATCAGGATGGAGTGAAGGGCATTGCAGGAGCAGCAAAACTGCAAAAGAAAATCAACAAACCACAATCCAGAACTTCAGAGACTCTACATCATCCACATAGAACTAAGCCAGCCTAATCTCCCCCCATCCTGAAGCTCAGGGACATCTGCGGAAGAGGGGGCGATAAGATTGTAAGAGCAAAAGGATGGGGGGAGCAATGATTTGAAGAGTCTCCACACTAGATAGGGCTGAAGCAATCATAATAGGACTTTGCATGCCCTATGCCATGTCCGTCACACTATTGACCTCACAAAGTCTAACATCGGCTAAAGGCACCAAGATCCTTGGAAGCAAGGGATTGATGGCCACAGAAGTGTTCCTATGCTTAAGGGGAACACGAGAAAGGGTTCAGGGAAATGCCACTGGGTCCTTTTATGTCATCGGAAAGGAGGACCAAGAAGAGAGTTAGGCATACACAATAAAGGACTCTCTGGGAATTGGGGGGGAGGCACTGGGAGATGGGGAGGGAGGGAGGGGGAGGAAGAGGTTCGGGGGGAGGAGGAGGGGGAGGGAACTGGTCTACCTATTAAGTTTGTATGAGCGGAAATAATAATAAAAAATGTTTTAAAAAAAAAGGAAAAAAAAAGAACTCCAAAATCTTAAATTTCAATATAAAAAAGTCAACTTATAATATTTTCTTGGACATGGCCTCTACACATCTTAGAAAAGGAATGGCCCCCCAGGAAGATCTTCATAATACCATCCTCCAACTAGATTTAATACTTCCTCAGATATGCCTCATTTAATTCTTTCCTCCATTTTATACACTTTAATGGTTTAACAGTGATAGAATGCCTTTGACATACACCTGTCTTAACCAGACCCAGGACTCCATTGGCATCTTGGGTGTCTTTGTGTTTATCCATCATCTCTGTGGGTTCCCAAACGTTTATTCTGCCCAGTGGAAAATCATAGATAGTCTCCCTGACAAGATGACAGCCTTGGGGCCTACCCTGCTTGCTGTTCTTTCCCTGATTTGTAAGGCAGTCAATGAATAAGTCCCTGACTCCCTTTATTTTGAACAGGTTCTGCACTAATAGGCCATGCAGCTCCAAACCTATTATGGTTGGTATCATCTCCTTAAGGCAGTCTTGGAGCCAGCCGTTTTCCTGAATTGGCACTCTGCATATGATGATCAGACAGAAGCACATGACTGCCTCAACTTTCAGTATGGTCTCAACATCGCATTAAATATGCTCACAGGTTATGGACAATTCTGGCACTAAGGATTCAGGGAGGCCCTAGCCCAGGTTCCCAAATCCAGGAGGTCTAGCTACAGACAAGCTTGAACAAGTTTGGAAATGCCCAGACATGTCCCAATAGAGGAACCATACAGGCGGAGGAATGAACAACCAATGAAAAGGAGGGATGAACAACAAATGGGAAGCGGCCATCTAACCTGGACATGTAGTAAACAGCTAAACGATTGGTGGCTGTTCCTCCCCTCCCCCAAGCAGAGGGATGGCAATGCATGATTGGACCCTGACCCTATATAAGCCCTGCATGATTGGACCCTGACCCTATATAAGCCCAAACACTTCCTGAATAAAGCTGAATCTGCAGCAACTCATCCACTGCTGTTTCTCACCTGATTCCCGGGATTTGGTCGGTAACCCTGTCACTGGCTCACCAATTCGCCTCAACCCTCAAGGCCCCACCATTTCCCCCTACTTTACTTTGCAGGCCCAGTGGGGATTCAGCAAATGAAAATATATTGAGCCCATATCACAATCCACCACAGGTTTGGCTACATATTTTCAACAGATGTCTGATCTGGCCTTCAAGGCCCTATAGGTTTGCTCTGGTCTTCTGTAGCCCTCAATATTCCTCCATATACTTAACACCTTATTGAGTCTCCAGCATTTCCAAGGCTTGTAAACAACTTTCTCAGTACATCAAGAGGCCTTGGTCTCAGGCCTTCCTTAATTACTCATCGACTTTGAGCCAACAGATAGAACATATTAACATGACACATGTGGCTCCCCTGCTTATAGATACTGGGTTTGAAACCACAATCTGGAACAACTTTAAAACGCTGTTTGATCCTTCTTAAATTGTAACTTATGCTGTCATAGGAGGAATTATTCTTTGATTAATTATATTGCTTAAGTATTTGCTTCAGCACATCTCACAGCAGTGCTCCATCAACAAGACCATGCTACAGGTGCTTATGGCCCTTAAACATCCAAGCCATGCCCACCCCAGAGATGTGATTCAGGTTCAGGCTTGGATGGCAACGATTCATGAGGCCTTGTTCTAATCTACTATCCACATATTCTAACATGCCATCCAGATATGAGGTCTGTCAAAGGTCAGTATTCAATGATGGGTAAGGTCCAGTGAGACAGTACTACCTAAGACAGGCATGGTCCATAATGCAGGATGCCCTCTGGGGCAGGGTCAACAAGGTCAGAGCAAAGAACTCTGGCTCTGATGGCTGTCAAAATAAATAGAAGGATGGATATGTAGGAAGAACGGACCAGGCAGGCCTGTATTGTCTGTATGGGCTACATGCACAAATGCAACTTTCCCAAGCTAGAATCTGCTGCAGTGCCTGGTGCTGACATCAAACCACCTGACTGAGAGGATCAATCTGGACAGGCCAACACAGCAAAGACTCCCACTAGAACTTATGGAATGTTGTGTGGGGTATGTAAGCAGCCTGATATCTACAATAAATGAGTCTTCAAGCCTGCAAGCCTGCAAGCCTGCTTTGCCACTTGCCTGACTCCCAGAGTCCGTGACGTTGACTTTGAGCCTGCCTTTCTCCACCCTCAAGGATCTCCGTGGGTCCCCGTGGGTCCCTGAAACTGCTACAATCAAGACCTCACAGTGGTCATGACTTATATTGGTCATGAAGAGCTCACAGTGGTAATGGAGACTTCGTAGTGATCATAGAGAGCTAATAATGTTCATAGTGTTATTACAGTGGTCTACCTCACAATGGTCATGGAGAGCTCACAGTGCTCATAGAGAGTTCAGAATGGACAATGAGAGATAAAAGTGGTCGTAGCTCATAGTGTTCACAGAAAGCTCACAGTGGTCATAGTTCACACTGGTCATAGAGAGCTCATAGTAGTCCTAGAGAGCTCACAATGCTCACAGCTCATAGCTCATAATTCTTATAGATAGAGAGCTCACAGTGGTCATACCTTATATTGGTCATAGATAGTTCAGAGTTGTCACAGCTCATTGTAGTCATAAAGATCTCACAGCAGTTGTAGATAGCTCACAGTGGTCATTCGAACTCACAATGGTCAAAGAAAGTTCAGAGCAGTTGTAGAGAGCTTACAGTGGTCACAACTCACAGTGGTCACAGAGAGATCAGAGTTGTCATAGAGATATGTTAGTCATATATCATACTGCACATCGAATTCTCATAGTGCTCATAGCTCAAAGTGGTCACAGAAAGCTCACAGTAATCATAGAGAGCTAATAATGTTCATAGTGAGCTCACAGTTGTCATAGCTCATAGTGGTCATACAGTGCCCACAGTGGCCATAGAGATCACAGTGGTCATAACTCATACTAATCACAAAGAACTCACAGTAGTCATAGCTTGCAGTGGTCCTAGAGAGTTCATGGTAGTCATAGACAGGTAAGAGTTATCAAAGTTTCACAGTGGTCATAGAGAGCTCATACTGGACATAGTCCACAGTGGTGATAGAAATCCCAAAATGGCCATAGCTTATAGCAGTCATAGTGAGCTCATAATAGTCATTGATAGCTCACAGTGGTCTTAGCTCATAGTGGTCATAGAGAAGACATAGTAGTCATAGATCACAGTGTTTATAGAGAGCTCATAGTGTTCATAGAGTGCTCACACTGGTCATAGATCATAGTGTTCAAAAAGAGCTCAAAGTGCTCACAGTTCATAGTGGTCATACAGAGCTCACAGTGTTCATACGGAGGTCACAGTGGTCATAGAGAGCTCACAGCTGTCATAGCCAGCTCATACTGTTCACAGATCCCAGTGATCATAGATATCTCACGGTAATCATAGTTTATATTGTCATAAAGAGCTCATAATGGCCATAGTGAGCTCACAGTGGACAAGGAGAGCTCACCATGGAAATAGACAGCTCACAGCATTCACAGCTCATAGTGGTGATAGAGAGCTCACACTAATCATAGAGACCTCACAGTGGTCATACAGAGCTCACAGTTGTCATGGCTTATACTTGCCATAGAGAGGTCATAGTGGTCCTTGATAGCTCACAATGTTCATATCACATAGTTGCCATAGAGAGCACAGAGTCCTCAGGATCACCGTGGTCATACCTCAGAGTGGTCTTAGAGAGCTATTAATGTTCACAGTGATCTCATAGTAGCCATAGTGACCTCACAATGGTCATAGCTCATAGTTGTCATAGAGAGGTCACAGTGGTCACAGCTCATATTGGTCATAAAGAGCTCACAGTGCCCATAGCTCATAATGGTCATAGAGCATTCAAAGTGGTCATGGAGAGGTCACAGTTGTCAGATATTTCAAAGTGTTCATAGAGGGCTCATTGTTTTCCTAGAGAGCTCATAGATTTCATAGTGATCTCACAGTCATCATTGCTCATAGTGGTCATAGAGAACTCACACTGGTCATACAGATCTCTCAATGGTCGTAAAAAGCTCAAAGTGGTCATAGAGAGTTCAGAGTGGTCACAGCTCACACTGTGCATAGAGTGCTTACAGTGATCATAGCTCACAGTGGTAAAAGAGAGCTCACAGTGGTTATAGAGAGCTCACAGTAGTCAAAGAGCTCATAGTAGTGATTGATAACTCATAGTGGTCATAGTACATATTTGTCACAGACAGTAAAGAGTAGTCATAGCTCATAGTAGACATAGAGAGCACACAGTCTTCATAAAAAGCTCATGGTGGTCACTGAGAACTCACAGTAGTCATATAGAGCTCACAGTGGTCATAGATAGCTCTCAGTGATCATATTGGTCATAGCGAGCTCATATTGGACAATGAGCACTAACACTGGTCATAGATCATAGTGGTCATAGAGGGCTCATAGTGGTAATACCTCACAGTGGTCATAGAGAGCTCACAATGATCATGGAGTGCTCACAGTGGTCATAGCTCATAATGGACATTAAGAACTCACAGTGGTCATAGGTCATAGTGGTCACAGTGAGGTCATGAAGGACAGAGAGTTTACAGTGGTCATAGCTCTTAGTGGTCATAGACAGCTGATAGTGGTCAGAGAGAGTTCATTGTGATCATATCTCATAGCTGTCATACAGATCTCATTATGGTCATAGAGGCATCACAGCAGTCATATATGGCTTACAGTGGTACTTGTGAGCTCAAATGATCATAGAAAGGTCACAGTGTTCATAGAATGCTCTCACTTGTCATAAAGAGCTCAAAATGGTCACAGAGCAGTCACAGTGGTCATAGTGCATAATATAGAGAATTCACAGTGGTCATAGTTCTTATTTATGATAGAGACATCATAGTGTCCATAGATAATATTAGTTATAGAGAGTTAATATTTGTCAGGGAGTGCTCACAGTCGTCATAGCTCATAGGGGGTCATAAAGAACTCACACTGGTCATAGTTCCCAGTGGACATAGAGAGCTCAAAATTGACATAGAGAGCTCACGGTGGTCATAGCTCATAGTGGTAATTAAGAGCTAAATTGGGTCATATCTCATAGTAGTGGTAGAGAGCTCACAGTGGTCATAGAGAGTTCATAGTTGTCATAGGTTACAGAGGTCATAGAGAGTTAAAAGTGGTCATAGTCATAGTCATAATAGAGAGCTCATATTGCCAATAGAGTGCCTACATTGTTCATAGCTTATAGTGGCCATAAAGAGCTCACAGTGGTCCTAACACATAGTAGTCATAGAGACCTCCTAGTGAGAGCTCACAGTGGTCATAGCTTATAGTGGTCTTAGAGAGCTCATAGTGGTCATAGCTTATAGTTGTCATAGAGAGCTCCATTTTCATAGAGACCTCACAGTACTCATAGAGGGCTTACAGTGGTATTTGATAGTTCTCTATGACAACTGTTTATGGTTTATGACCACTGTGTCCTTCCTGTGACCACTTTTAGCTCTCTATGAACAGTGTAAGCTCTCTATGACCACAGTGAGCTATCTATGACCACTATGAACTTTCTACAAGCACTATGATCTATGATCACTGTGATACCTCTATGACCACTATGAGCTTTGACCACTGTGAGCCCTTTATGACCACTATGAGCTATGACAACTGTGAGCTTTCTATGTCCTTTATGAGCTCCCATGACCACTGAGAGCTATTACCACTAGGACCACTCTATGAACATTATGGACCATGACAACCATGAGATATCTATGACCCCTATGAGAACTCTGTGAGTACTGTTACCTCTCTATGACCCCTAACAGCTATGACCACTATGAGCTCTCTTTGACTACTATGTGCTCTATAAGACCTCTGTGATTTATGACAACTGTGAGGTCCATATGACCGCTATGACCTGTCTATGACTACTGTAGTTCTCTATTAAAAATATGACCTATTAGCACTGTGATATCTTTATGACCACTATAAGCTATGACTACTGTGAGCTCTCTATGGCCAATATTAGGTCTCTGTGACCACTTTGTGCTCTCTATGAAAAATGTGATAGATGACCACTATGAGTTCTATATGACTTCTAAGAGCTATGACCACTTGACCTCTCTATGATTACTTTGAACTCTCTGTGACCACTGGGAGCTCTCTATGACCACTGTAGCTCTATATGAAAAATATAACTAATGACCACTGTAGGCTCTCTATGACCACTATGAGCCATGATGAGTGTGAGCTATCTATCACCATTGTGATTTATGAACACTGTGAGCTCTTGATGACCACTGTTATGTCTCTTTGTCCGTTATGAGCTCTCTATGACCATTGTGTGCTATAACCACTGTGAGCACTCTATGATAACTGTCAATTACCTAGTGCACGAGGAGCTCTGAGTACTGTGAGCTCCCTATCACCATTATGAACTGTGACCACTATGTGCTTTCTATGAGAACTGTGAGCTTTTTAAGGTCACTATGAGCTATAAACACTGTGAACTGTCCGTGACCGCTTTGAGATCTTTATGACCACTGTGAGTTCTTCATAACTACTGTGAGCTCTCCATGACCATCATAATCTCTGATCTACTCTGAGCTCTCAAGTTTAAATATGAGCTATAACCACCGTGAGCTCTCTGTGATCACTTTTAGCTATGACCAGTGTGAGCTCTTTATGAAAACTGTAAGGTAGGACCACTGTGAGTTCTATGTGACCATTGTGAGCTCTCTATGATCACTATGAGTTATGTGTACTACGAGTTCTTTATGACCACTATGAGCTATGACCAGTGTGAGCTCTCTGTGACCACTGTGAGCTTTCTGTGACCACTTGAGCTATGATCACTGTTATTTCGATGACGATTATGAGCTATGATCACTTTGAGTACTCTATGGCCATTATGAGCTCTCTATTACCACTATGATCTATGACCACTGTGAGCTCTCTATGATCTCTGAGTTATAAAAACTTTGAGTTCTCTGTTACAACAGCAACGTCTCTATGATCACTTTGAGATCTCTATCAACATAGTGAGTTCTTCATAAACCTTGTGAGCTCTCTATAACCATTATGAGCTAGGAGCAGTGTGAGGTTTCTATGACCACTGTGAGCTCTGACTATTGTGAACTCATTAGGGTCATTATGTTCTATGACTACTGTGAGCTCTCTATTACCACTGTGAGCTATTTATGTGCAATATGATATATGATACTGTGAGCTCTCTATGACTACTATGAGTTATGACCACTGTGAGCTCTTTATGACCACTATGATCTCGACCACTGTGAGATCTCTAGGTCCTTATGTGCTATGACCACTATGAGCTATAACCACTGTGATATATCTATGATCACTGTGATCTCTCATGAGGATTGTAAGCTATGACCCCTGTTATCGCTTATTGTCTGTTATAAATTCTCTATGATTACTGTGAGCTATGAACACTGTGAGCAATCAAGGAACACTGTGAGCTCTCTATGGCCACTATGAGTTCTCATTGATATCTATGAATTTGAGCACTGCGAGCTCTTCTATGATCACAGAAAATTTTAATGCTTTGAGCTCTTTATGACGACTATGAGCTATGACCACGATGACCTCTTGTAATAGCTTTCCTATTGCTGTGAGAGAGCACCCAAGGGAGGTTTATTCAGCTTACCATTCCAGAGGGGAGGTACAGTCTCTCAAAGCAGAGGTGGCATGGCTGGCTGGACAAAGATAGAGGAGGCTAAGTCACCGCAGACATCTTGGAAGCTGAGAACTTCAGACTGCTTGCAGCAAAGGCAGACTTCTCCTAGAGGTATTGTGGGACTAATCCACCTCAAGACTCATCCCTTGTGACTGCCTTCCTCCAGCAGAGGCTCCACCTCTCAAGGTACCGTGACCTTACCAAACACATGAGACTGTGGGGGACACATTTCAAACTATGACACCTCTCTATGGGTACTTTGAGCTTTCTGTGACCATTGTAAGCTATAACCTCTGAACCTCTATATGAAAAATATATATGGGGGTTGGAGAGATGGCTCTGGAGTTAAGCTTCTTCCTTGAGGGTGGAAGGACCTGAGTTCGGATCCTAGACCCCATGTATAGACGCCAGGGGGAAGTGGGGGCAGCCTGCGTTTCTGGTCCTGGTAGGGCGAAGCCTGTAAATCCCAGGGCAGAGTAAACAAGGAGGAGGTGGAGGCGGTCCATGATAGTTCCTGAATTTGCCTGTGGTTCTACACACACACAACACACACACACACACACACATACACAATTGAATAAATAATAATAAAAAAAATTTAAAAAAGAAAAACATATGACCACTGTGAGCTCTCTATGACCACTATGAATTATGATGACTGTGAGGTATCTGTCACCTTATGATTCATGACTACTGTGACCTCTCTATGACCACTGACAGCAAGGACCACTGTTACCACTCATTGTGCACTCTGAATTCTCTATGTCCAGTAGGAGCTATGACCACTGTAAGCTCTCTACAACCACTATTAGCTCTCTATGACCATTATGGGGTCTGTATACAACTAAGAGGTAAGGCCAATGTGAGTTCTCTATGAGCACTATGACTATAACCATTGTGAGCTTTTGTGAACATGATGAGCTTTCACCACAGT
This sequence comes from Typhlomys cinereus, assembly GCA_023101885.1. Lineage (NCBI taxonomy): Eukaryota > Metazoa > Chordata > Mammalia > Rodentia > Platacanthomyidae > Typhlomys > Typhlomys cinereus. The sequence goes on from JALPQD010000219.1 coordinate 251,564, forward strand.
TACATCTTTATGACTATTATAAGCTATGGCTCCTGTGAGCTCCCTATGAGCACTATGATCTATGACCACACTGAGCTCTTTATGAAGACTATGAGCTCTTTATGACCACTATGATCTCTCTATGTCAACTATGAGCTCTATATGACAATAAGGAGATATGACCCCAATTATCTCTCTGTGAACACTGCGATCTATGATCACTCTGTGCAGTCTATGAACCCTATGAACTCTTTATAGCTGTGAGCTCTCTATGACCACTATGAGCCCATTATGACCACCGTGAGCTCTCAATGATCCATATATGCTTTCTATGACCATTATAACATATAACAATGTGAGCTCTCTATGATCACTATGATTTATGACCACTGTGACCTCTCTGTCACCATTATGAGCTACAACCACTGTGAGCTCTCTATGACCACTGCGAGCTTTCTCTGACCACTATGAGATCTGTGTGACCATTGTGAGCTCTCTTGCCATTATGAGTTCTCTATGACCACTGTGAGCTATGACCACTATGAGCTCTCAATAAACATTGTGACTTCTCTATAGCCATTATGAGCTTCTATGACCACTGTTAGCTCTCTAACCATTGTGAATTCTCTATGAGGAGTGTGACCTATAATCAATGTGAGCTTTCTATGACCAATGCAAGTTCTCTATGACCCATGTGAGCTCTGACCATGGTTAGCTGTTTATGACCACTATGAGTTATGACCATTGTGTGATCTTTATGGCCACCATGAACTATGGCCACTGTGACTTCTCACTGTACACTACATTCTGTCTATGACCTCTGCGAACTATGATAACTGTGAGCTCTCTATGATCACTGGGATCTGTGACCACTATGTTCTCTCTATCATTACTATGAGCTATGATCACGGTGAACTCTATATAATGATTATGAGTTCTCTACAACTATGACATATAACCTCTGTGAGATTTCTATGACTACTCTGAGCTATAAACACTGTAAGCTCTCTATGACCACTGTGAGCTCTCTATGATCACTGTGAGCTATGACCACTGTGAGCTATGACTACTGTGACCTATCTATGATGACTAGGAGCTATGACCACTGTTAGCTCTCAATGACCACTGTGCACTCTCTTTGACCTCTATGACCTCTCTACGATTACTTTGAGCTCTCTAAGACCACTGGAAGCTCTGTATGAGCACTCTGAGCTCTCTATGAGAATTATGACCTATGAACATTTTTTGCTCTCTATGATCACTATGAGCTATGACCACTGTGAGCTCTTTATGATCATTATCATTTATGACCACTGTGGGCTCTCTTTGACCATTGTGAGTGCTGCATGAACACTACGATCTATGACCACTGTGAGGTCATGATGACCACTATGAAGTCTCTACCAACACTCTGAGTCTCTATGACCAATATGAGCTATCTTTCACCACTCTGAGCTCTCTATGAGCACTATGACCTATCAGCACTGTGAGCTCTCTGACCACTATGAGATGTCTATGACCATTCCGAGTTTTCTGTCACCTTTGTGAGAATTCTGTCACCACTATGAGTTCTCTATGACCACTATAATCTCTCTATGACCACTTTGATAGCTCTATGAACACAGCGAGCTCTCTATGACCACTATGAGCTCTTTATGAGCACTATAACCTATGACCACTCTGAGCTATCTATGATCACTATGAGCTATGAACACTGTGAGATCTCTATTACCACTCTGATCTCTCTGTGAACTCTGTGAGTTTTCTATCGCCACTACGAGCTTTCTATGACTACTATGAGCTATGACCACTATTAGCGCTCTATGGTTACTAGGAATTGTGATCACTATCAGCTGTCTATGAAAACTATGAGCTCTCTATGAACACTGTGTCCTCTCTATGAACACTTTGAACTCTCTATGATGACAGTGAGCCTCTATGACCACTGTGATCTCTGTGTTGTCACTGTTAGATCTCTGTGACTACAGTGAATTCTCTGACTACTATGAGCTCAATATGAATACTATGTCTATGATGTCTATGACACTGAGCTCTCTATAACGACTCTGTTCTATCTATGAACACTTTGAGCTCGCTAAGATCACTGTGAGTACCCTGTGACCACTGGGAGCTGCCTATGACCACTGTGAGCTCTCAATGACCATGTAGAGCTCTAGATTACCGCTATGAGTACTCTATGATCACTGTGAACTCTATGACTGCTGTGAGCTCTCTATAACCGATATGAACTATGATCACTGTGAGATATCTATGACCACTGTGACTTATGATCACTGTGATCCCTCTATGGCCTCTATTAACTCTGTATGATCACTAGGAGTTATGAGCAATGTCAGCTTTCTAACACCACTGGGAGCTATAACCACTCTGAGCTCTCTATGACCATTATGAGTTATAACCACGGTGAATTCTCTTAGACCATTGTGAGCACTTTATGACCACTATTAGCTGCGACTATCGTAATCTTTCTATGATCACTTTGAGCTCTTTATGAAAACTGAACTCTCTATATCCGATGTAACTCCCTATGAGCTATACGACATATGTCCATTGTGATCTCTCTATGACCAAAATGAGCTAGGACCATTGTGAACTCTGTATGTCTACTGTGAGCTGTCAACACTGTGAGCTCTCTATGAACACTATGAGTTAGGACCACTGCGAGCTCTCTAGGACCACTATGAGCTATTTGCCCTATGAACACTCTATGACCACTGTGAACTATCACGACTATGAGCTCTCTATGACAACTGTAAGATATGACTACAGTGATCTCTCTATTACCACGATGAGCTCTGTATGATCACTGTGAGCTATCTTTGACCACAGCTAGGATTCTGCGACCACTGTTACCTCTCTATGACCACTTTGATCTCACTATGAAGACTATGTGCATTCTATGACCACTGTGAGCTCTCTATGACCACTATGAATTACAACCACTGTGAGCTCTCTATGACCACTGTGAGCTATGACAACTGTGATTTCTCTGTGGCCACTATGAGCTCACTATGACTCCTATGAGCTATGGCTATTTTGAGTTCTCTATGACCTCTGTGATCTATGACAACTGTGAGCTCTCCATGACAACTGTGACCTCTTTGTGACATCTTTCAAACTGTATGACTACTCTGAGCTCTCTATGACTACTATAAGTTCTCTATGATTACTATGATTTATAATCACTGTGAGCTCTCAATGTCCATTATGGGCTGATTATGCCCATTATGAACTTTGACCACTGTGAGCTCTCCATGCAACTGTGAGTGCACTACAAACCAATGCCAGATTTCTAGGACCACTTTGACCTATGACCACAGTGAGTTTTCTATGACTACTATGATCCATGACCACTAGAATCTCTCAATGTCCACTATAGTCTAGGACCACTGTGATCCCTCTAACACTATTATAAGCAATGATCACGGTAAATCCTCTATGATGATTATAAGTTGTTTATGACCACTGTGAGCTATGACCTCTGTGAGCTCTCTATAACCACTTTGATCTATGACAACTATGCCCTCTCTATGAGCACTGTGAGCTCTCTGTGCTCACTATGAGCTCTGCATGGCCAGTATGAAGTATTAACACTGTGAGCTCTATATAACCACTACCAATTGTGACCAGAATGTGCTCTCTATATGCAGATCTATGACCCTGTGGACTCTCTATTGCCACTATGAACACTATATGAATACTGTGAGCTGTGACCACTGTGAGCTCTCTATTACCACTTTGACCTATGACCACTGTGAGCTCTCTATGACTTCTATAACCTCTCTATGGTCACAATGAACTATCTCTACTATGAGCACTATATGACTACTGTGAGCTTTGACTAGTGTGAGCTCTCTGTGACCATTATGAGCTATTGACAATGTGAGCTCTCTGTGACCATTGTGAGCTATAGACACTGTGAATTCTCTATGACCACTGTGAGCTCTGTATGGCATCTATGAGCTCCTTGTGTCCACTAGGAGATATGAACACTGTGACTGTTTATGAACACTATGACATCTATGACCACTGAGACCTCTCTGTGACCACTGTGAGCTCTCTATTGCCACCGTGAGCTATGACCATTGTGACCAATCTATGACCAACATGAATTATTATACCTGTGAGCTCTCTATACCCACTGTGAGCTCTTTATGACCACTGTGAGGTATGACCACTGTTAACTTTATATGAATAGTTTGAGCTCTCTTCGGTTACTGTGAGTTCCTGCAACTACTGTAAGCTCTCTATGACCACTAAGAGCTCTTTATGACCACTATGAGCGATGACCCATGTGATCTTTGTATGACCATTTTGCATGCTTAATGACCATTGTGAGCTCTACAGGACCACTATGAGCTATGACCACTATGAGCTTTTTATGATGACCATGAGCAATGAGCGCTATCAATTCGCATTGTGCATTATGAACTCTGTGATGACTGTAAGCTATAACCACTGTTTTACTCTCTATGCTTATTGTGAGCTATGAAAACTCTGGGCTCCTTATGACCTTTATGAGCCCTCTATGATAACTATGACTTATGACCACGTTAACTTTTCTATGACCATTGTGAACTATGCCAACCATGAGGTCTCAATGACTACTGTGAGATATGACAACTGTGAGGTATCTGTGACCACTGTGAGTTCTCTATGACCACTATGAGCTATGGTCAATGTGTGCTCTCTATAACTACGATGAGCTGCGACCACTGTGAGCTCTCTGTGAATAGTATGAGCTATGAGCACTGCAATCTCTCTGAGGCCACTATGAGCTCTCTGCGATCACCATGAACCATAGGCACTATGGGCTCTCTATGACCTCTGTGAGCTATGGCAACTATGAGCTCTATATGAAAACAGTGAGCCCTCGATGATCACTGTGACCTCTCTATGATTTGTGGAGCTCTCTCTGATGATTGTGAGTTCTCAAAGACCACTTGGACTCTTTTATGATGTCTGTGAACTCCCTATGACCACTGTGAGCTATGATCACTGTGAGCTCTCTATGACCACTGTGAGCACTGACCTCTGTGAGCTCTCCATGACTAATGGGAACACTATGAACATTGTGAGTTCTCTATCACCACTATTAGGTGTGACCACAGTGAGCTCTTTATGACCACTTTGAGCTATGTTCACTATGAGATATGACCACAATGAGCTCTCTAAGAACTCTGTAAGCTATGAGAACTATCAGCTCTTTTAAAAAATATGAGCCCTTTATGCCCACTGTGATCTGGCTGTGATGACTTTTAGCTATGTATGACCACTGTGAGCTCTCTTGAGCACTATGACTGTAACAGTTACTCTTAACTATTGCTGTGAGAGAACACCCAAAGCCAACAAACTTAAGGGAGAAAAGGAGGTTTATTTAGCTTATGGTTCCAGAGGGAAGGTACAGTCTCTCAAAGCAGAGGCAGCATGGCTGGGTGGCCAAAGGTGGAGGAGGCTAAGTCACCACAGACATCTTGGAAGCTGAAAGCTGCAGACTGCTTGCTGCTAAGGCAGACTTCTCCTAGAGGTAGGGACTAATCCACCTCAAGGTCCACCCCTTGTGACTGCCTTCCTCCAGCAAGGCTCCACCTCTCAAGGTACCATGATCTTGCCAAACACATGAGACTGGGGGATACATTTCAAACCATGACAATGATCTATGGCCACTGTGAGTCTGTTTGTCTACTTTGAGCTCTATGAGCAGTATTATGTATGCCCTCTGTGAGCTCTCTTTGACCACTATGAGCTCTCCATGACTACTTTCTGCTTTCATGACAACTGTGACCTCTCCATGAGCACTTTGAACTCTTTATGAGCACTGTGAACTCTTTATGAGCACTGAGATCTATATGAGCACTGTGAGCTTTCTATGTCCACTATAAGCTATGATCACTTTGAGCTCTTTATAACCACTATGAGCTATATAACCACTGTAAGCTCTCTTTGCGCCAGAGTGCTATGACCATTATGAATTCTGTATAATGACTGTAAGATTTCTATGACCACTGTGACCTCTCTATAATCAATGAGAGCTCTCAATGATCACTGTGATAGCTCTATGACCACTAACTATGACTACTGTGAGTTATCTAGGACCACTTTGGGCTCTCAATGACCACTATGAGCTATAAGCACTGGGAGCTCTCTATGATCACTGTGAACTTTATATGAACACTGTGAGCTCTCTATTGCCACTGTGAGCTGTCTATGACCACTTTGAGTGCTCTATGACCACTGTGTCCTCTCTATGATCACTATGAGAGTTCTATGAGCACTATGAGTTATGACCACTCTGAGCTGTCTATGTCAACTGTGAGATATCTATGCCCTATGTGAACTCTCTATGACCACTGTGAGCTCTCTATGACCACTATGAGCTATGTCTACTGTTACGTCTCTTTAATTACTGTGAACTTTCTCTTATCACTATAGGCTATGACCACTGTGAGCTCTCTATGGCCACTGTAAGCTCTCAATGACCACTATGAGCAGTGAGCACTATGTACTCTTTATGTCCACTATGAACTTTAACCACTGTGAGCACTCTGACCACTGGGACTGATAACCACTGTGGGTTCTTCATGAGAATTATGAGCTCTCCATGACCAGTATGAGGTATTGCTGCGCCCTAATCCAACCACTCTGGTGGATAAGGTCCCAGCATGGCAGAACATTGTTCTATGGAAACAATTTCTGGGAAAAGGACAAGGCATTAAAATATGGGAATTGTCAGGCCTTGGTGTATCTCTACCCAATTGAGGACCTAAAGCCTCCTCCCTGGGGAATATCACAGTAACGCCCATGGGCAAGTGCTCGGATTTCCTCCCTAGATAATTTAAGTTTTGTCTCTGGCAGAAGGAATTCTTCTGGGAATTGGGTGTGCCTCTTACCTGTCTTTAGATTTAGAGAAAAAGCTTGCTTTTAACTTTAAATCAAATTGTAAAGAGATTTCATATCTAGTCACTTACAATAAGTAGACTTGTTAGCCAGAATGTGTGCACTGATTTTAAGGAAATTGGAGAATGACTTCGAGTCTTAAAACATAGGTGGGTAAAATTCCCACCTATGAACTAACTCAGAAAATCCAGAAGTATATGACTATGCTATTTGTTCAGTAGAACCTTAAAAGTAACCATGATACTCCGCTCTTACCCTGGCTGAAGGCCAAGGAAGAGACCATCATGCCAGAAAGTCTAGACGCCAAGACTGTTCCCTGGAGATGGTATTTGCAATGTAAACTGGGAGAATCCATGTTGGTAGCAAAGGGGGCTGTGTCTTTCCCTTCCCCAAACAGCACTCTTATGGGAAATCACAGAGATGGAGCATCTGAGTGCACCCCTACCAATGATCGCCTCCATCCTGAAAGAGACACCCTTGGCGAAATGGGGCCCGACAGTATGGACCCCAGGTTTGGAGAATGCATGGTTCACAGCTGGGTCATCTAACTGATGGCAATATACTTCTGGAATTCCTCAAAGGAAGACATAAGCAACCTTACTATTAAAGGAGCTCAGTCCTCCTCTGTGTATTTTAAAAATGCAGTCTCTGTTAAAACAATGTGGGCTCAGCCCCATGGCTATCTGGTGAAGCATTATCGGTTAGATAGAATTGAAAAAACTGGGAGAATAGAATCTTTGTCTTTTCCCTCAAACAATGGGTTAGCTACTTAGAAAAAAAAAGTTGTTTATCCTTACTGAGCATAGGAGACTGGGAGGGTCTGTGTTTGTTTTCCTCTGTTTGCAGGTGCAGGGACACATTCTTTGCCCTAAAATTTTCTAGTATAAAGCTGTCACTAAGTTTCAATAAAAAGGGTTCAGAATTCACTCGGCCTAGGGCTGGAGAGGTGGCTCAGGGATTAAGCTTCTGCCTTGCAGGTGGAAGGTCCTGAGTTTGGATCCCAGATCCCACGTATAGATGCCAGGTGGAAGCGGGGGCGGCCTGTGCCTTCTGGTCCTGGTAGGGTGGAGCCTGTGAATCCCGGGGCAGAGTAAACAAGAAGTAGGTGGAGGCGGTCCATGGTGTTCCCGAATTCGTCCATGGTTCTACACACACACACAGAAACACACATGGTGCTCACATACATACGCACACACGCACAATTGAATAAAAAAAAAAAGAATTCACTCGGCCTAGAGAGAGTTGCGTGTGTTCTGTTCTCCACCTGGTCCAGAGGAGCCCTGGTCTCGAGGCCGTGACTCTGGTCTGCGGCAAGGTATGACTACTGTAAACTCTCTATGATGACATTGAGATCTTTCTAACCACTGTGTACTCTCTGTGACTACTATAATCTATGACCACTGTGAGCCCTTTATGACCACCATGATCTATGACCACTGTGATATCTCTTTGACAACTATGAGCTCTCTATGTGCACTATGAGTTATCTGTGATCACTTTCAGATCTCTATGGCCACTGTGGGCTCTCTACCTCAACTATGACCACTTTGAGCTCTCTATGAGCACTGTGAGCTCTCTATTACCAATGTGGGCTAAATATGAACCCTATGAACTGTGACCACTGAGTCCTTTGTCCATTGTGAGTTCTGTATCAAAATAAGAGCTATGACCACTGATCACTCTCTATGACCACTGTTCGCTTTCTATGACCAGTATAAACTCCACATGACCACTGTGAGCTCTCTATGACTACTCCAACTTCTGTATGACCACCATGCATTGGGACTACTGTGAACTTTCAGTGATCACTATGAGGTATGGCCACTGTAAGCTCTCTACAACCATCTTGGGAATTCTAAAACCACTATTATCTATGTCCAATGTCAGCTGTCTCTCATCAGTATGAGCTTTGACCACTGTGAGTTCTTGATGAGGATTATCAGTTCTCTATGGCCACTGTTTGCTATGAGCACTATGAGCACTTTATGACCACTGTGAGCACTCTATGACAACTGTAAGTGATAACCACTTTGAGCCCTCTATAAACACTGTGAACTCTCTATGACCAGTATGAGCTATGACCACTGTGAACTCTCTATGATGACGTTGAGCTTTTGACCACTGTGAGTTTTCTATGACCATTATGAGCTGTGAACGCTGTGAGCCCTTTATGACAACCAAGAGCTATGACCACTGTGAGCTCTCTTTGACCACTGTGAGCTCTCTATGAGCATTAAGATCTATGACCACTGTGTGTTCTCTATGACCACTATGAACTCTCTGTGACCACTTTCAACACTCTATGGCCACTATGAGATCTCTACCTCAACTATGACCTCTTCATGACAACTTTGTGCTCTCTGTGAGCATTGTGACAACTATTAACTATGTCCACTGTGAGCTCCCTATCACCACTATGTGCTATAGCCAATGTCAGGTCTCTCTTACCAGTGAGCTTTTGATGAGGATTATCATTCTCTATGGCTACTTTTTGCTATGAGCACTGTGAGCTCTTTATAACTACTATTTGCTATATCCACTATGAGTTCTTTATGATCACTATGAGCTATGACTACTATGAGCCCTTTATGGCCAATATGAGATATAACCCCTGTGAGCTCTCTATGAGAACTGTGAACTGTCTATGACTACTATGAGTTATAACTAGTGTGAGCTCTGTATGAAAACTATGAACTATGGCCATGTGAGCGCTCTGTGACCACTGTGAATCATGACTACTGTGAGCTCTCTGTGGTCATTATGATCTATCTATTACCATTAGGTGCTATAACCACTATGAGCTCTCTACACACCATGTGCTGTGATGAATTACTGGAATTTGCCGGGAAATGGATGTCATTAGAAACAATTATATTAAGTGAAGTATCCCAATCCCAGAAAATTAAGCGCCGTATGTACTCCCTAATAGGTGGCTCCTAGTACCAAACCCACCCAGCCCACCTAGAGACACTCAAAGAAAAATCTCTTTAATACCTACAGTAATTGCAAGGATTATGAACAGGACGGATGGGGTAGGGGGCCACACCAGAAACAAGGAGAGAGGGGACCATGTTACAGCAGAGAAAACAGGCCTCCATCAAGGACTCAAATAAGTAATGAGACATCTGATTAAGTTCACAGACTTTCGTTCCTGATCATTTACAACTGAGGGGGTATGATCTCACTAGAAGAGGAGGGCATATAGTGTGGCAGATAAAAAGTAGCCATTTTGCAAATGGGTGATAGACCCATCCCTCACTTTGGTGTCCTATTTTTAATATATCTACCTTTGAATGTGCTCTTATAACAAGACTCTAGATTAACAGCTTTTTGTCTCTGGCCAGGGATTGACATACAATGCCCATCAGGATGGAGTGAAGGGCATTGCAGGAGCAGCAAAACTGCAAAAGAAAATCAACAAACCAAAATCCAGAACTTCAGAGACTCTATATCAACCACCTAGAACTAGGCCAGCCTAATCTCTCCCCATCCTGAAGCTCAAGGACATTTGCGGAAGAGGGGGCGGTAAGAGTGTAAGAGCAAAAGGATGGGAGGAGCAATGATATGCAAGATACTCCACACAAGTTAGGGCCGAAGCAATCATAATTGGACTTTGCATGCCCTGAGCAATGTCCAACACACTATTGACCTCACAAAGTCTAGCATCTGCTAAAGGCACCAAGATCCTTGGAGGCAAGGGATTGGCAGCCACAGCAGTGTTCCTATGCTTAAGGGGAACACGGGAAAGGGTTCAAGGAATGGCCACTGGGTCCTTGTACGTCATCGGAGAGGAGGGCTCAGAGGAGAATCAGGCATGCACAAGAAAGGACTCTCTGGGAATTGGGGCGGGAGGACTGGGGGATGGGGAGGGAGGAGTGAGGGGGGGAGCAGGGAGCAGGGAGGAGGAGGGAGGGAGGGAACTGGTGTACCTATTAAGTTTGTATGAGCTGATATAATAATAAAAAAATTAAAAGACAAAAAAAAAAGATGATACACGTGGAGGACATTATTTTTCTCATATGGAAAGTTCTTTAGATCTGTAAACATTATCTTGTCTTTAGGGTAGGGTCACCCCTTGGATCTAAATGAAAAGTCAACGTTGATTTGATTTGTTATCAGAGCTAGTCTATCTAAAATTTGGAGTTTTGTTGTTTTTTCCAGATTTAACTCCTTATTGTGTTTTTTCTCTGTCAAGCATTGAATTTAACTTTAGGCAATCTTTTAGGATGAGGGCAAGCTTAATTTTTAATTTCTAATCTTTGAGGCTCAATGTCTTTTTTTCTATAGCATGGAAGAAGCATAACACAACATTTTCTTTTAACCATCATCTCTATTTTTAATCTTTTTATGAACCTAACACTCCACAAACCTTTATAGCATATTTTAACATTCTTTAAAGTAACCCACTCATAAACCTCTTATACACATTTTAATTTTTAAGTAAGATTTTTTATCCCATAAACCTTTTAAACCTCTTGCACATCCAAGTACCATATACATTTTTTTCTTACTTGATGGTTTCCTGATGTTTTCTCATCAGTTATCTTGTAAGAAACACCATTTAAAAGAGGCAATAGACCTCATCTTAGTAATCATTATATCTGAGTTAAGTTTGTAAGATAGCAGAACACAAGAGTACACCTGGAATTAGAAATCAGACTTTCTAATGGTTTCGGTTTGATCCTCTATAATTTTGCACTTTATTCTCAATGAATCACAATCACTTTCATGTGTTTTTCTCAGGGATTCATTCTCTCTGCATAAATTTTCAATTTGAGCCTCAAGTTTTCCACGACTTAAATACTATTACAGTATTTAATCATTTTTACAATACTGCTGGTCCATTTTAATTACGTTTGTTCTCAGAATGATCACATTTCTTTCTGAATTTCATTTAGAGCACAAGCAAATTGCTTAACCTTATCTTCCATTACTTTTTTGTTCTTGCATGTTTCTTCCAGAAGTTCACGCATTTCTTCTTCAACTCGATGAACCTTTAAATTTGCAGAATCAATATACTTCTGTTTCTCACTTGCTAGTTGTATTATTTCAGCTTGATGAACTTCAACAATTGCATCGACTTGTTTCTTAAAGGCAACATCCATAGTGTGAAGCTTTTCTATTGCATCCTTTTGTAGCTCAATACTTTTGTCTCTTTCTGCTTTAAGCTTCTTTTCCTTGTTTTCAAAATTTTCTTTTACTTCTTTTACTTGTGTTTCAAGATATCAGAGTAGTTCTCCTTTATCATGCCATTTTTGATTAAGTGTACTGTAGGCTTTTCTGATTTCTTCAAGTTCTAATTCCTTGTTTCTCAATTGTTGTTTTAGTTTTTCTTTCCTTTCATTATGCCTTTGTAGTTTTTCAATTATATCATCTAGTTGTGAAGATTTTTCATTAAGTTGTTCTTGAGAACATTTTTCTGATAGTTATCTTTTCTTGCAATAATTTGATTTGTTCTTCTCTTTCTTGTACACAATCTTTCGATTTTCTAATGGTTTCGGTTTAATCCTCTATAATTTTGCACTTTATTCTCAATGAAGCACAATCACTTTCATGTGTTTTTCTCAGGGATTCATTCTCTCTGCATAAATTTTCAATTTGAGCCTCAAGTTTTCCACGACTTTGCGCTAGGGTTGACCCCTGAAATGCCAGCTCATGTCCCCAGACTTTTCTTTCTGTCCTTAAACCATAGATCAGCGACTCTTTAGCTGCAAGTTCAGAAATCAGCTGGGTTTTTTCATGCTTGAGGAGTTCTATTTGAATGCTTTTTTGCTTGTCATCTTCAATCAAAATTTCAAGAGTGTTGATTTGATTCTGCAAATTTGCTGCTGTTTCCTGTTTCAATTTAGAAACTTCTGAGAGTTTAGTTTTCTGTTCCTTCACCATACAAGTCAGATCTTTAATTAAAGAAGAAGATTCATTTTCTTTTCATTGAGCCCAAATTAGAGCATGTTTGCTCTTGGCTAACTCAGTTGCAACATTTTCAAAACCATCTTGAACATCTTTAAATCTTCTGGCTTCAACAGTTAAAGCAAGGTGGAATTCGTTTTGTAAATCTACATACTGTTGGCTTAGCATATCAATCTTTTCTTGGTATTCTTTTATGTCTTGTTCATGTTTTCTTTCTTCTTTGGCGATTTCCTTAGCTAATGCATCCTGGAACTCAGCATCACTAATGAACTCCCTAGTTTCAATATCTTTCCTGTGTTCCTGTTCTTTCAATGCAAGAAGCTCATGAAGTTGTTGGACTTGTTCTTTTTCTTGGTGAAGGGAAGTTCTCAGTAAGCTTATTTCTCTGTCAGCAGCTGGAGCTTTGAGTTCTACTTCTTGGATAAGTCTCATCTGTGCCTGTTGTTGCTGTGCTTTTTGTTTCTCCATTTTTTCTAATGCTTTTTCCAAGGTTCTCAAGTGTCTAATGTGATCTTCCTGTTGATCTCTTGCTTTCATTAATTCAATAGTTAGTTTTTTAATTTCATTTTGAAGTTTATGAACCATAACTTCAAGTTGAGCTTTGGAATTTCTCTCTTTAAAAATAACATCCTTTAGTCTGTCTGTGGCAAATAGAGCCAAGCTATGAACATCTTTGTTCTCATTTGCTTGCTTATGCAGTTCATCAATATAATCCATAAGTTTTTTCTTAGCTTGTTCAGCTTTCCATCTCAACTCTCTCTCTTGGTCTAGCTGCTCTACAAGGGACCGGTAAGTATTGTCTTCTGATCCACCTTTTTCCACTTTAATCATACCAGTCTTCGAATCTTCTAATTCTCGTAATGCAGTACAGTTTGCTAAAGACGATCTTACATATAATTCTTTAAAGTAAGGTTGTCTCATTTTACGATTACAACTTATGAAAGCACTGTTGTTTTTATTGTGGTGTTTAATAGCTTGAATACTTCTGGCATAGTATGGGATTTTTGATTTTCTAGGAATTTTTCTATTGCATTCTTTTCTGTTTCCATAGTCACTTTCAGAATTTATATCCGTCTCTCTTTTTGGTCTGTGGTCTTTCTCAGGAACAGTATCTATTAAAGAATTAGAAGTTTCACTGAGAAGCTGTAAAATTTGATCATCTAATTTCTGAAGTTTCATCCCATTCTGAAAATCACTTTCATGATTAATCTTCTCTGGATCAGAAGATGGACAAGCAGATGAAAACGAGTTCATAACATTGTCTGCTGGTGTGCTTGCAAACTGCTGCAAAGGAGGCATGTCCATGGGTGTGGTCACTACTGGCAGATTGTCTACCACCTCATCTTCACTTATATTCAGGGGAGAATCAGAAGAAACTAAATTATCCAAAAAACCTTCCAGGCACTGTAGGTGTGATGAATTTATTTCTGTTAAATTTATTGGTTCACCAAATATGTTCTTGCAATCTAAGATTCGCAGTTGTGGCAATGTTTGGAGAATAACTGCTCTGGTACATGACAGACAGGATTACCTTCTCCATCCTTTTCTAAAATAAGATTGGTCAAGAAGTGCAATCCTACTGTACACTGAAGTAAGTGATGGATACTATCTATACAATTACCATGTAGGTCAATATATCTAAGTTTATACCTCAGTCCATGAAGGGGCATCAACCCACCAAGATCATTTATGTGTTTATAAGACAAGTTAAGTCTAGTCAGATTAATCAGTGCTTCAAGTCCTTCTATTCTTGTGATCAAATTGCAGGATAAATTTAAAGTGCATAGTTTTGTCAGTGTGCTTAGTCCTTCAATTTGACTAATTTGATTTGATGACAGATCTAAATGTCGTAAATTCCAAATGTGATCAATAGCTTTGATCTTGGAGATATTATTACAGTGCAGATTGATGGCATGAAGGGTTGAGTCTAAAGATAACTCTGATATGCTCTGCAGGCCTTTGTCCATGAAGCACACGTCCCCGCAGCTGCTGTCGCCATCCTCCGGTTCGACTTCGGAGCCCACCGCCGCCTCCATGGTGCCAGCGACAGGGAATGGGTGTTAACCGGTGCGCAGCACTGGGTCCCAGCCCGCACTGGATTCCCCGAGTGGCAGAGCGGGCAGGGCAGGGGGCGCCCACGGAAGGGAGCTCATACATACCAGGAGAATGAAGAAATTTCAATGAATTTTTCAGAAATCAGTCTTTCTTTCTGGCTGTTAGACATGTTAGTATCACATATGTGAAAACAAATTTTTAAAGAATTACAAAAGTGATATTATTAGATCCTAGGTAAAAACATAATACCACTTTTTGTGAAGCTTCATAAAAATCAAGATAAAACAAAATATTTTAGCCAGTATGTACTCAGGACCTTTAATGTTATCAAGGTGAATCATTTTTAAGTGTGCACATGCATTTAAATTGGGCATGCCAAATAATGAACAGAGTCAAAAACCAAAATGTGATCATCGGTGCACAATAAAATCTGAAGTGGCCACAGCTGTTATTTTGAAACAAAACATATTTTATAGGAAATCCACATAACCAAGCAAGTCAGAACTTTTTAAAGTAACCCTTTATCATCACAGGAAAAGTACAAAGGACAGACAGTTTTTATAGTCTCACCAGTGTAGGGGGCAGAAGTTTCCTTAAATCAATGAGGAGACAGTTTAAGACACACATATCAGTTGGCCTAGAAAGTGGGTCATTCATCAGAACAGAGGGTGGTAAATTTCTCTTTGTTTATCTCAACATTTAGATTTTGGGTTCTTTCCCTAACATCTTTTTACAAGTTCTTAGCAACAGGTATAAGAGACTAGAAACAGTCTGTCCTGTTGTTTCATCAGTCTGAGTCCACACAAAAGACAACACAAAGTTAACATAGAAAAACACAAACAGAGGTAGCACCCACCTGCCTGCATAGAGCCCTCCTAATCAGGGACTGAGGAATTTGTAGTCTTCCTCAGCCCCCTGAGTTCCCTGCCCTAGTCTGGTGGGGGGCCATGCCCATGTGCAGATATGGGAGGTTTTTGTGAAGGAGTACGGGAATTGTTCTGCCCACTAGACCCCTCCCTGTTTCTCTGCAGCATGATCGGTGAAACCGCCTCCCAAAACTTTAAAGACTTGGAATCAGAGATTTCCAAGCCCCTATTTTTAAGCATGCATCTCAGCGTCTTGAGTGCTTCAGACTTAGTAGTTGCATTGCCCATCTGTTAGGTCCTCACTCACCTCGAAGACCACTTGGCCCCAATCAAATTCTTCAACACTGAGCTCTTCGTGCCCCATGTGGGGCACCAGATATAGGAGTCCCCACAAATCGCAGCTCCATCCTATAGGCCGATTCACCGAGTCCTCCACAGGGGGGATCGGGGAAAGGTGAGTGCACTGTCCGCCCACTCCCAGCCCTCGCTTCCTGAGGATAATCAGATTCGACAGGGAGTCTAGTCAAGCAGGAACTCACTTATTGCAAGTCCACAGCCATCTTATATAGGCAGGGGAATTTCAGGGTGGGGAAATGGGCAACCAATCATCTTAAAGGTCAAGCCAGCACACAGGCTGTATGTGGCGAAATTTCTTTAAAACATCCTGAGCTACTCCCTCCTGACTTCCTCCATCCTGAGCTTTTCAACGCATCTTGAGCTGCCCCCCTCCTGACTTCCCCTGAGCTGGTCAAAACATCCTGAGCTGCCTTCCAGAGTTCCTCCATCAAAACATCTTTGTCTAACCTTGCCAAATTATTGAGGTCACCTAGACTGAGGTCCCCACAAGCAAGAGATGGTTTCTCTTACAAAGCAACTGCCCAGGAGTGAAAGAGATAGTCAACATACAGAAGCAGAATCAGCTGTGATTCAAGGGGGCCTGTCTTGGCAAAGTTATCCATGTAGTACTGGTTTTAGAGGCATCAGTGATGCAAGAGGGAGGAGATGGTGGAGTTCTCCTCCAAGATTTCAAAAATTAGCAGAATCCAGGCATCATGAGGCAAGAAGCCTGCAGTTTAGAAGCTCAAGAAGGGTAGTTTGTGCTGTGGAATTAAAACCCGGTTTGCTATTGAGAAATAAAGATGTTAGAAATGCCAAAGACAACATGGGACACCTGACAAGGAGAGCTGTATATCCTGGGAGGAGTCAACTTGAAAGAGCAACATATTCTATTGGCAGCTGCATTGGAGGGGTAGAACCAAAGCCCTTTGGAACTGAGATGATTTCAACAAAAGGCTCACCTGTTGGACTTGTAGCTGCAAGATTTAGGGTTTGTCTTGCTGGTTTTCAGTCTTTTTATGGTCCAATCTTTCCTGGATATGCCCCCATTCCTTCCTTTTGGAATGGGAATGTTTATTCTGTGCCATTGTATGTTGGAAGTATGTAACTTGTATTTTGATTTTACAGGAGGCTTTAGACATTGGACTTTTGGACTGTTCAGACTACTGTTGTAGTCTATGAAGACTTTTAAAGTTGGACTGAGTATGTTTTGCATAACGAGATGGCAATGAGCCTGTGGGGTCAGGGGTGGAATGTCATGTTTAGAAATGTGTTTCCCACAGTCTCATGTGTTTAGCAAGGTCATGGCACCTTGAGATGTGGAGCCTTGTTGGAGGAAGGCAGTCACAAGGGGTGGGCCTTGAGGTGGATTAGTCCCACCCTACCTCCAGGAGAAGTCTGCCTTTGCAGCAAGCAGTTTGCAGCTCTCAGCTTCCAAGATGTCTGTGGTGACTTAGCCTCCTCCAGCTTTGGCTAGCCAGCCATTCCATCTCTGCTTTGAGAGATTGTTCCTTCCCTCTAGAACTGTAAGCTGAATAAATATCCCTTTCTCCTTTAAGTTGATTGGCTTTGGGTGCCCTATCATAGCAATAGTAAAGAATAACTATTACAGCTACCTATGACAACAGTGAGCTCCTTGTGACTACTGAGTTCTTTATGACCACTTTGATCTATGACGCCTGTGAGATCTCTATGATGACTGTGCTCTCTCTTTGGCCACTATGAGCTCTTCATGACTATTATGAGCTATGAACAAACAGCAGAGCTCAAAATGACATCAGTGAGCTAAAACGAGTACAATCTCTTTATGACAACTGTGAACTATGACCTAAGTTTACTTTGAGCTCTCTATGAACACTGTGAGCCCTCTCTGACCACTGTGAGCACTTTGAGCTTAGACAACTATAAGCTCTACATGACAACTATGTGCTACAACCTCTGTGAGCTGTCTATGACCATTATGAGCTCTCTAGGACCACTATAAGCTATGAAGACTCAGAGTTCACTATGATAACTATGAGGTATGACCACTATGAGCTCTATATGAACACTATGAGCTATTACCACTGTGAGCTCTTAATAACTACTATGAGATTTGACCACTCTATGTCCGTTATAAGTTCTAAGAACACTGTGAGCTATGATCTTTGAGAGCTCTCTATGTCCACTATGAACTATGACCACCGTGTGCTCCCTATGACCACAGTGAGCTTTCTATGACTCCTGTGAGCTTGCTATGAGCACTTTAAGGTATGTTTATTACAACTATGAGCTATGACAACTGTGAGCACTTCATGTCCATTATGAGCTCTCTATAAGTATTGTGAGGTATGACCACTGTGACCTCTCTATGAGCCCTTTGAGCTATGACCACTGTGAACTCTCTAGGATGACTATAAGATATGACCACTTAGAACACTCTATGACTACTTTTATCCATCTATGAGAACTATCAGCTCTCTATGACCACTATGCGCAATGACCACTGTGGAGTATTTATGACCAATGTGAGCTATGTCTACTGTGAACTCTCTATGTCATGGTTCAAAATGTGTCCCCCACAGTCTCATGTGTTTGGCAAGGTCATGGCACCTTGAGAGGTGGAGCCTTGCTGGAGGAAGGCAGTCACAAGGGGTGGTCCTTGAGGTGGATTAGTCCCACCTTACCTCCAGGAGAAGTCTGCCTTTGCAGCAAGCAGTTTGCAGCTCTCAACTACCAAGATGTCTGTGGTGACTTAGCTTCCTCTAGCTTTGGCCAGCCAGCCATGCCACCTCTGCTTTGAGACTGTACCTTCCCTCTGGAACAGTAAGCTGAATAAACCTCCCTTTCCCCTTAAGTTGATCAACTTTGGGTGCTCTCTCACAGCAATAATTAAGAGTAACTGTTACAGAAATTGGTACCGGGTAGTGGGGTATTGCTATAAGATAAGAACAGCTGGTACCACAAAGTGAAGTTGTTTGTGAAGCTGAGAAAAGTTGGCACCCAGAAGCATGGCCAAGGCTGTGATGTGGCTAATGTGCCTTTGGAACTGTTTGTTGGGAGAAATATGGAGAACTTTGGGACTTTGTGCTGAGAAAGTCTTTGCGTCTTGGCGGTTGAGCCAAAGGGACCTTTCTTGTGAGATCTCAGAGGAGAGCAATGCTGTGAGAGATGCAGCAGTGGAAGCCCAGCTTGTGATAGTCCAAAAGGGAACAGAAACTGTGTTTGCAACTGGAAGAGTGACACATGGAGCCATGTGTTGGCCAAGAGTTTAGTGAAGTTTTGCCCTCATCCTGAAAGTTTGCCTGAAAATAAGCTGGAGTGCTTGGCAGAGGAAATTTCAAAGGAATGTAGTCTTGGCAATGTGATATGGCTACTTTTTAGTTGTCTTCAGAGTTATGAAAAACAGCAATGAATCAGGCAGGAAGAAGCAAAAACTGTAAGATCCAATGATGAAAAATACAATGGCAAACTTAAAGAGTTGAACCAGAAAGAAGCAGAGAACAAAATGGCTGTTGAAGAGATTAGCTCCATTTGTAATCAAAGCCTGCTGTTAATTTGAATAATAGGAGAGGCCCTAGCTTGAGGACAAGATCCTCAGGGAAAGCTCCCACTCATAAGAATGCAAATCCTTTCAGAAGACTGGAGCTAAAGGGTGGAGTTCCAAAGCAAGAGTTGGTTTTTCTTAATAAACAACTGCCCAGGAGTGAAAGAGATGGTCAACATAGAGAAGCAGAATCAACTGTGATTCAAGGGTGCCAGTCTTGGCAAAGTCGACCACGTGGTTCTCATTTTAGAGGCATCAGTGATGCAAGAGGGAGGAGATGGTAGAGTCCTCCTCCAAGATTTCAAAAATTGGCAGAATCCAGGCATCATAGGCAAGAAGCCTGCAGTTTAGAGGCCCAAGGAGGGCAGTTTGTGCTGTGGAATTAAAGCCTGGTTTGCCATTGAGAAATAAAGATGTTAGAGATTCCAGACACAATGTGGGACACCTGACAAGGAGAGCTGTATATCCTGGGAGGAGTCAACTTGAGAGAGCAACGTACTCTATGGGCAGCTGCATTGGAGGGGTGAAACCAAAGCCCTTTGGAACTGAGATGATTTCAAGGAGAGGCTCACCTGTTGGACTTGGAGCTACAAGATTTGGAGTTTGTCCTGCTAGTTTTCAGTCTTGTTATGGTTCAATCTTTCCTGGATATGCCCCCATTCCTTCTTTTTGGAATGGGAATGTTTATTCTGTGCCCCTGTATGTTAGAAGTATGTAACTTGTGTTTTGATTTTACAGGAGGCTTTGGACTTTGGACTTTTGGACTGTTGGGACTATCATTGTAGTCTATGAAGACTTTTAAAGTTGGACTGAGTATGGTTTGCATAATGAGATGGCAATGAACTTGTGGGGGCCAGGGGTGGAATGTCATGTTTAGAAATGTGTTTCCCACAGTCTCATGTGTTTAGCAAGGTCATGGCACCTTGAGATGTGGAGCCTTGTTGGAGGAAGGCAGTCACAAGGGGCGGTCCTTGAGATGGATTAGTCCCACCCTACCTCCAGGAGAAGTCTGCTTTTGCAGCAAGCAGTCTTCAGCTCTCAGCTACCAAGATGTCAGCAGTGACTTAGCCTCCTCCAGCTTTGGCCAGCCAGCCATGCCACCTCTGCTTTGAGACTCTACCTTCCTTCTGGAACCGTAAGATGAATAAACCTCCCTTACTCCCTTAAGTTTATTGACTTTGGGTGCTCACTCACAGCAATAATAAGAGTAACTGTTACACTCTATGACTACTTTGAGTAACTTATGAGCACTATGAGCACTTTATGACCAATTTGAGCTATGACCATTGTGAGCACTTGATGTTCATTATGAGCTCTCTATGACAAGTGTGAGCTATGACTACAATGAGCTCTATCTGACCACTGTGTGCTATGACCACTATGACCTCTCTATGATCAATTCGAGCTCTCTGTAACCACTGTGTGCTTTCTATGACCACCTTAGTTCCCTATGGGGACCTATGATGACTCTGAGCTCTCTTTGACCACTTTGAGGTATGAACACTGTGAGCTCTTTTTGATCACAGGGAACTATGTCCACTGTGAGTTCTCCATGACCACTGTGAGATATCTATGATGTCTCTGAGGTCTCTATGACCACTATGATCTATGACCACTTTGAAATCTCTATCACCACTATGATCATCTGACCACTGTGAGCTCTCTATGAGTACTATGAACTATGACTACTGTCAGCTCTCTATGGCCAGTATGATTTTTCTATGTCTACTATGAGCTATGACCACTAAGACCCCCCCATGTCCTCTGTGAGCAATGACAATTATGGGCTCTCTGTGATTACTATGAAGTCCCTTTGACCACTATGACTTCTCTGTGACCAATTTGAGCTCCCTATTACCCCTGTGACTTCTGTATTACTTCTATGGGGTATGATCACAGTGAGCTCTCGATGATCAGTGTGTGGTATTACCACTGTGATCTCTTCATGACCACTATGATCTATGACCACTGTGAGCTCTCTAACAGCACTATGAACTATGACTATATGAGTGATCTGTGATTACTATGATCTCTTTATAGCCATTATGAGCTCTCTATGACCATTAGGAGATATCACTTTTGCCGCAGGTCAGAGGCATGGCTTCGAGACCAGGGGTCCCCCGGACCAGGTGGAGAACAGAAAGGTGCAACTCTCTAGCCTAAGTGAATCTGACCCCTTTACTGAAACTTTTGTGACAGCTTTTATTCAGAAAATTTTTGGGTAAGGAATGTTGCACCTACAAATAGACATATAATTTCCTAGTCAGCAATCACCTTTAGGAAGTACATTTTTTCAATAACCTAACCCATTGATTGAGGGGAAAGGTACTTACCATAAATATTCTTCCAGTATGTCCAAATCTAGCTAATTTATAATGCTTCACCAGAAGGCCACAGGACTGAGCCAACATAGTTGTCATTGTTTTCACAGAGACTGCATTTTTAAAATACACAGAGGAGGAATGAGCTCCTTTTGATTTCAACAATTAACTGTAGGTGTGCCCAACATCCCATAAGTCCTAGCATGAGTTTTTGCTGTTGTCCTGTACGGGTTGGTCCTCTCAGTCAGGCCTGTTGACATGGGCACCAGGCATGGCACCAAGCATGGCAGGAGGGTCTAGCTTGGGAAGTTGCATGCAGCTCATGCAGTTTCTGCAATCCAAGGTTGAACCACCTCTCTAGGGGGCCATGACTTGCATATTCAAGGGACATAAGCGCCTATAGTGTGGTCCTATTGATGGAGCACTACTGAGATATGTGCTGAAGTCAACGCTTAAGCAATATAATTATGAAAAGAATAATTCTTTCTATGATAGTGTCTGTCCATTCCTTTAATACTAAGGCTGCTTATATCTTCCTTTGAGGAATTCCAGAAGTATATTGCCATCAGTTGTTGATGACCCATCTGTGAACCATGCATTCTCCAAATCCGGGGTCCATACTGCTGGGCCCCATACAGCCAAGGGAGTCTCTTTCAGGGCCGAGGCAATAATTGGTGGGGTGCACTCGAATGATCCATCTCTGTGATTTCCCAGTAGAGTGCTGTTTGGGAAAGGGAAGACATGGATTCTCCGAGTTTGGATTGCAAATACCATCTCCAGGGGATAGTCTTGGCATCTAGACTTTCTGGCATGATGGTCTCTTTCTTGGCCTTCAGCCAAGATAAGAGGGTATCACAGTTTCTTTTAAAGTTTTAGTGAACTGATAGCATAGCCTTATACTTCTAGAGTTTATGACTTAGTTTATAGGTGGGAATTTTACCCACCTATGTTTTAAGACTCTTGAAGTTGTTCTCTAATTTCTTTAAAATCAGTGCACATATTCTGGCTAAAAGTCTACTTATTGTGAGTGACTAGATATGAAATCTCTATTTAGAATTTGACTTAAAGTTAAAAAGCAGGCTTTCTCTCTTGATCAGAGAGCAGGAAGCTAATCCCAAAAAACCTAAGAGCAGGTAAGAGGCCACTCCTAATTCCCAGAATTTCTTCTGCCAGGGGCAAAACTTAAATTACCTAAAGAGGAATTCTTAGCACCTGTCCATGGGCATTATTGTGATATTCTGAGAAATTCCTAGCTCCTGCCCATGGACTTTACTGTGACATTCCCCAGAGAACAGGCTTTATGTCTGAACTATACTTATTTTTCTTATTTATATCAAATAATGCCATGTCCTTTTTCCAAAAGATGTTTCTTTGAATCCATCTTTTCCAAACTGAGACGTATTTTACCAGATTGGTCAGATAAGGACACAGCACACTTTGAGCTCCCTGTGACCAACATGAGATTTGACCATTGTGAGCTCTCTGTGACCACTGTGACTTCTCTATGACCACTGTGAGTTCTCTATGACTACTATGAGCCATGACAACTGTGAGCTGTCTATCACCACTATGAACTATGAACACTGTGATCACTCATTGTCCATTTTATCCTCTTCGTGACCATTTGAGGTATGACCAGTGTGAGCTATCACCATTATGAGCTATGACCACTGTGAACACTCGTTGTCTATTATGTGCTCTTTATGACCACTCTGAAATATGACCACTATGATCTATCACCACTATAGGCTATGATCATTGTGTGCTCTCTATGAAGATTATGAGTTTTCTATGAACACTGTGTGCTGTGATCACTATGAGCTTTCAATGACCACTGTAAGCTATAAGTAGTGAAAACTCTGTATGGACACTGTGATATATGACCACTGTGAACTCTCTATGAGCGTTATGACCACTATGAGCTTTTTCTGACCATTATGAGCTCATTATTACCACTGTCAGCTATCTATGACAACTATGAGCTTTCTATTACCATTATGAGTTCTCTATGACAACTATGATCTATGAATACTGAGAGTTCTCAATCACCACTGTGAGCTAGGACCACCGGGAGACCTCTATAACCCCTGTAGCTCCCTATGAGAAATATCACCTGTGAAAAATGTGAATTCTCTATGATCACTATGAGCTATGACCACTGAGAGTTCTCTATAGCCACTGTGAGCTATGAGCATTGTGAGCTCTCATTGTCCAATATGCGCTCTCTATGACTATTGGAAGCTATATCCACGGTCACCTATCTATGGCCATAATGCCCTTTGACCACTGTGTAATCTCTATCAATACTATAAGCTCTCTGAGGTCTTTATGGCCATTATGAGCTATGAGCACTATAAGCTTTCAATAAACACTATGAGTTCTCTATGACCACTGACAGCTGTGACCACTGTGAGCACTCATTGTCTATTATGTGCTCTTTATGACCACTGTGGGATATGAGCACTGTCAGATCTCTATGACCGCTGAGATATGACCACTGTGAGCATTCCATGACCACTCTGAGCTAAGACCACTGTCAGCTCTGACCACTGTGACCTCATTATGACCACTATGAGCTCTCTATGTCCATTATCAGCTCTGTATAGCCACTGTGAGTTATGATCCCTGTGAGCTCTCTCTAACTAATGTGAACTGTCTTTTTCCACTGTGAGCTCTTTATGACCACTGTGAGTCCTCCATGACCACTTAGAGCTCTCTCTCTATGAGAGCTCTCTATGGCAATTATGAGCTATGACCACTGTGAACAATCTATGACCACTGTGAGCTCTTTGCGACCATTGTGAGCTATGAACACTGTGATCTCTCTATGGGAACTGTGAGCTATGACCATTGTGAGTTATGATAACTGTGAGCGCTCTATGGGCACTGTGAGCTATGACCACTGGGAGCTCTCTATAAGCTCTGTGAGCTATGACAGCTATGAGTAGTTTAGGATCATTGTGAGCTCTATAAGACCACTATGAGTTATTATCACTGTGAGCCCTCTATTACCACTGTAAGCTCTTTAGGGACAATGTGAGCTATGACTACTGTTTACTCTTTATGACCATTATGAACTATGAACACTGTGAGTTATCATTGTCCATTATGAGTTCACTGTGACCACTGTGAGCTATGACAACTGTGATCTCTCTACAGGCATTGTGAGCTATGACACTGTGAGCTCTCTATAACGTTATATAACTATATAACTAACAGCTGTTAGTCTCTATAACTAACAGCTGTTAGTAGTCTAAGACCATTGGGAGCTCTATATGACCACAATGAGCTATTATCACTGTAAGCTCTCTATGACCACTGTAAGCAATAACAACATGGAGATCTCTATGACCATTATCAGCTATGACAACTGTGAACTCTCTATGACTAATGTGAACTTTCTATGTCTACTGTGAGCTCTCTATAAGCACTATGAGCTATGACTACTGTAAGCGCTTTAAGACCACTATGATCTGTGAACACTGTGAGCGCAATATGATACCTATGAGGTATGACCACTGTGAGCTTCCTATGACCCATGTGAGCAATGATAAATACGATCTCCCTGTGTCACTGTGAGCTATGACCACTGTGACCTCTATATGACCACTATGAGATATGAATACAGTGGTCATAGTTCATAATGCTTTTAGAGAGCTCACAGTGGTCTTAACACACAGTGTTCATAGAGAGCTCATAATATATTGAGAGCTCACAGTGGTCATACCTCATAGTGGTCATAAATATCTTTCAGTGGTCATAGGTCATAGGGGCCATAGAGACCTCACAGTTCATAGGTGACAGTGGTCATAGATAGCTCACAGTAGTCATAGCTCATAGTGGTCAAGGAGAGCTGATAGTGGTAACAGTGAGCTCATAGTTGTGTTACAAAGTTAACAGGGGTCATAGATCATATTGGTTCTAGAGAGCTCATAGTTGTCATAGAGAACTCACATTGGTCATAGAGTGTTCACAGTGGTCATAGAGAGTTCACAGTCATCATAAATCATAGTTGTCCTAGAGAGCTCACAATGGTTATAGAAGAATCAGAGTGGTCATAGCTCACAATGGACACACAGATCTCACAGTGGTCATAGCTCATAGCAGTCATAGAGAGCTCAGAGTTGTCATAGAGAGCTCAAATTGATCACAGACAGTTCACAGTGGTCATAGACAGCTCATAATGGACACTGAGATCTCACAGTAGTCTTAGCTCATAATAGTCATAAAGAGCTCACAGTGGTCATAGAGAGCTCTCAATGATCAAATGTCATACTGCTCTAAAGGAGCTCACAGTGGTCATGAAAAATCACAGTTGTTATAGAGAGGTCATAGTGGTCATAGCTCCTTGTGTTGATACAGAACTCACAGTGGTTATAGATCATAGTGGTCATAGAGAACTTGAAGTATTCTTAGCTCACAGTGCTCAGAGAGCTCACAGTTCTCATTTCTCATAGTGGTAATAGAGAGCTCACTTTGCTCATAGTTCGCAGTGATCATAGAGAGCTCATAGTACTCACAGCCCATAGTGTTATTAGACATCTCAGTGTGGTCATAGCTCATATATGACATACAGAGCTCCCAATGGTCATAGAGAGCTCACAGTGGTCAAAGAGAGCTCATAGTGGTCAAAGAGAGCTCATAGTGGTCATAACTGACAAAGGTCATAGAGAGCTCATACTGGCCATGGACAGCTCACAGTTGTCATAAGTCATGTGGTCATAGAGATCTCAAAGTAGTCATAGATTAGAATCATCCAACAGAGCTCATAATTGTCAAAGAGAGCTTAAAGGGTCATAGAAAGATCATAGTGTTCATAAATCAGTGTGCTCCTAGAGAGCTCACAGAGGTTGTCTCTCTCAGTATTCATAGAGATCTCAGAGTGGTCATAGATACTTCAAAGTGGCCATTGCTCACAATGCTCATAGTGGTTACAGAGTGATCACAGAAGTTATAGAATCCTCACAGGGCCCACAACTCCCAGTGGTCATTGAAGGCTCAAAGTGGTCACAGCTCACAGTGGTCATAAAGAACTCATAATATCATAGAGAACTCAACATGGTCATACCTCATAGTGGTGAAAGAGGAATCACAGTGGTCATAGATCATAATGGACATAGAGAGCACATAGTGTTCTTAGCTCATACTGGTGATATAGAGCTCAGAGTAGTCATAGAGAGCTCACCGTGGTCATAGAGAATTCATAATCATCATAGAGAGTTCACAGTGATCGTAACTCAAAGAGTTCATGAAGTGCTCACAGTGTTCATAACTCATAATTGTCATAGACATCTCACAGTGAACATATGTCATAATGCTCCTGCAAAGTTCAGTGTTTTCATAGAAACTTCATAATGCTCACAGAGAACTCAAAGTATTCATAGAGAAGTCACAGTGGTTATAGAGTGGTTATAGAGTGGTCACAAAGAGCTGAGTAGTAATAGAGAGCTAATAATGCTCATAGAGAGCTCACAGTGTTCAAAGAGAGCTGATAGGGATCATAGTTCATAGTGGTTGTAAAGAACTCACATAGCTCAAAATGTTCATAGAGAGCTCACATTGGGCATAGATAGCTCACAGGTTTCATAGGGAGCTCACAGTTGTCAAAGAGAACTCATAATCATCATAGAGATCTCGCAGTGGTCATAGCTCACAGTGCTCATGAAGTGCTCACAGTGCTAAAAACTCATAGTGGTCATAGACAATTCACAGTTGTTATAGTTCATAGTGCTCATAGAGTGCTCAGAATAGTCATATAGAGGGAAACAGTGATTATCAAGAGCTCAAAGTGGTCATGGACAGCTCAAAGTGGTCATAGAGTGCTCTCACGGTTTTCATAAAGAGTTCATAGTAATCACAGAGAACTCACATTGGTCATAGTTCAAAGTGGTCATAGATATCTCAGTGATCATTGAGAGATCATAGTCATCACAGAGAGTTCACCTTGACCATAGAGAGCTCATAGTGGTCATAGAGAACTAACAGATGTTATACCTCATAGTGGTCATGGAGGGAGCTCACAGTAGTCCTAGAATTATCACAGTGGTCAAAGTGAGCTCACACAGGTCATACAAAACTCGTAGTTGTCATAACTCACAGTAGTCAAAGAGAACTAAGTGGTTATAGCTTATAATTGTCATAGAGAGCTCACATGTGGTCATAGCTAATAGTAGTCATAGAGAATTCACTGTGGTCATAGAGAGCTATAGTTGTCATAGAAAGCTCACAGTGGTCATAGAGAACTTGTCTTGGTCAAACTGAGCTCAACAGGTCATAGAGGGCTCATAGTGGTCACAGTTCACAGTGGTCAAAGAGAGCACACAGTGGTGATAGCTCATAATTGTAATAGAAAGTTCACAGGGTTCATAGCTCATAGTGGTCATATAGAGCTCACAGTGGTCCTGGAGATCACACAGTGGTCAAAGTGAGCTCAAAGTGATTATAGAGATCTCAAAGTTATGATAGAGAGCTAATAGTGGTTATAGAGAGCTCACAGTGGTCATACCTCAAAGTAGTCATAGAAAACTCATGATGGTCATAGAGAACTCACAATGGTTATAGAATAAAAGTAGTCATACAGAGCTAATAGTGGTCATAGAGTGCTCATAGTTGTCATTGTTCACAGTGCTCATAGAGAGCTCAAAGTCATCATGGTGAGATCACAGTTGTCATTGAGACCTCACAGTGGTTATAGAGTGTTCACAGTGGTCAAAGTGAGTTCACAGTGATAATAGAGAGCTCAAGGAGGTCATAGAGAGCTATTAGTGCACATAAAGAGCTCACAGTGGTCATAGCTCTCAGTGGTCATAGAAAGCTCACTGTGGTCATAGAGAGCTCACAGTGGCTATAGAGAGCTCACAGTGGTCAAAGTCAACTCATAGGGATTATAGATAGCTCAAAGTGATCAGAGAGAGCAAATAGTGGTCATAGAGAGCTCACAATGGTCATAGAGAATTTACATTGGTCATAGCTCACAGTGGTCATATTTTACCCACAGTGGTCATAGATTGTTCACAGTGGTCAATGTGTGCTAACAGA
This sequence comes from Typhlomys cinereus, assembly GCA_023101885.1. Lineage (NCBI taxonomy): Eukaryota > Metazoa > Chordata > Mammalia > Rodentia > Platacanthomyidae > Typhlomys > Typhlomys cinereus. The sequence continues at coordinate 280,513 of JALPQD010000219.1, forward strand.
GGTCATAATATTCATAGCTCTCATAATGTTTATAGCTCTCAGTGCAAAGAGAACTCACATTGGTCATAGGTCATAATTGTCACAGATCAGTCATTGCTCACAGTATTCAAATGTCATGGAACTCAGAGAGCTCATATTGGTCATAGTGAGGTCGCAGTGGTAATAGAGAGCTCACAGTGGTCATAGAGACCTCAACGTGGTCATAGAGACCTAAACGTGGTCATAGAGAGGTCACAGATGTCATGGAGACTGCACAGTGATCATAGTGGGCTCACAGTGTTAATAGCAAGGTGGTCATAGAGAGGTCATAGTGGTCATAAAGAGTTCACAATTGTCATATATCATAGTGCTTTTAGAGAGTTCACTATGGACATAACTCATAGTGGTGATAGAGAGCTCATAATAGACATAGAGGGCTCTAAGTGGTCACAGCTCCAAGTGGTCATTAACAGTTCACAGTGATCATAGCTCATAGTGGTCATAGAGAACTCACAGTGGTCATAGATCATGGTGCTCATGGAGAGCTCAAAGTAGTCATAGAGAACTCACAGTGGTCATAGAGAGCTCACAGTGGTCATAGAGAACTTATAATCATCATAGAGAACTCACAGGGTCATAGCTTATAGTGATCATAGATAACTCATAGTGGTCATATCTCAGAGTGCTCAGAATAGTCATATAGAGGGAAACAGTTATCAAGAGCTCAAAATGGTCATGGACAGTTCAAAGTGGTCATAGAGTGCTCTCACGGTTTTCATAAAGAGTTCATAATAATCACAGAGAACTCACATTGGTCATAGTTCAAAGTGGTCATAGATATCTCATAGTGATCATTGAGAGATCATAGTCATCACAGAGAGTTCACAGTGGCCATAGAGAGCTCATAGTGGTCATAGAGAGCTAACAGATGTTATACCTCATAGTGGTCATGGAGGGAGCTTACAGTGGTCATAGAGTGCTCTCAATGACCACTATGAGCTGTGACCACTATGAGTTCTCTATGACCACTGTGAGATATGACTAATATGAGCTCTCTGTGACCAATTTGAACTATGACTACTCTGAGGCCTCTATGAACATTATTATCTACTTATGACCACCGTGAGCTATAACAACTCTGAGATCATTATGACCGCTATGAGCTATGACCACTATGATCTATGACCACTATGACCTCTCTGTGACCATTATGAGCTATCACCAATGTGAGCTGTCTATGACTACACTGAGCTCTCTATAACCACTATGAGCTCTCAATGACCATTAGGAGCTCTCTGTGAGGACTGTGTGCTCTTTGTCACAACTACAAGCTCTCTATGAGCTCTTTATAACCCTCTGAGCTCTCTGTAACCAGTATGAGCTATGACCATTGTGAGCTCTCTATTTCCATTTTGAATTCTCTGTGACCACTGTGAGCTCACTATGACCATTGTGAGCTCTCCATGACCACTATGAGCTATGAATGCTGTGAGTTCTCTGTGACCACTATGAGGTCTATATGAACTCTTTGAACTCTCTATGAACACTGTGAGCACTCTGTGACTACTGTGAGCTTTCTATGACCACTTTGAGATCTCCATGACCATGGCTACTCTGAGAAATCTGTGGCCACTATGAGCTCTCTATAACCATTTTGAGCTTGGATGACTTTGAAAGCTTTATGCACACTGTGAGCTATGACCACTACAAGTTATCTATGACAACTGTGAGCTCTCTTTGACCACTGTGGACTATGACCTCTACAAACACTCTATGACCATTGTGAGCTATGACTACTATGAGATCTCTCTGACCATGGTGAACTCTTTGATGGCTGTTACCTCTGTAGGACAACTTTGAGCTCTCTATGACCACTTTGAGCTATAATCACTGTGAGCTCTCTATGCCCTGTACAATATATGAACACTGTGAGCTGTGTATAATCACTATGAGCTCTTTATGTCCACTATGATCTATGACCACTGTCAGCTCTTTGCGAAAATTATTAACATTTTATGACTACTATGAGCTATGTCCAGTGTGAGATACAACCACTGTGAGATCTCTATGATCCCTAGGAGCAATGACAACTGTGAGTTGTCTATGACCATTATGAGTTCTCTGACTACTATGAGCTATGACCACTCTGAACTCTCTATGACTACTATGAGCTGTGAACACTCTGAGCTCACTATGACCAATATGATGTGTTATCAGCGTGAATTCTCTAGGATCACTATGAGCTCTCTATGACCAGTATAATCCATGATGACTGTGAGCTCTCTATGGCAATTATGAACTCTCTGTGCCCATTATGAGCTATGACCACCTTGAGCATTCTCTAGCAACTGTGACCTCTCTAGGATTACTGTGAGCTTTCTTTGAACACTGTGAGATGTGACAATTCCGAGCTTTATATGACCTACTATGAGCTAGGACCATTGTGATCTCTCTATTGCCACAAGGGAACTCTGTCATCACTATGATTTTTGACCACAATGAACTCTGCCAATTGTGAGCTCAGTATGGCCACTGTGAGCTCTCTATGAATACTATGAACTCTCGGTGACCACCTTGAGCTCTGTAGACCATTATGAGCTACGACAAGTGTGAACTTTCTATAATCACTATGAGCAATAAGAACTGTGAGCTCTCTGTGAATACAAGGAATCACTATCACCACTATCATCTATAAACACTATGACTCCTCTATTTCCACTGAATTTTCTATGACCACTGTGTGTACATTTTTGTATGCTATGAGCTCTCTATGACCATCTTGAAATATCTGATGCTTGTGATGTCTCCATGATTACTTTGAGGACTCTATGACCACTCTAAGCTATGACCTTTGTGAGCTATCCATGAAAACTATGAGCAATGACCTCTGTGAACGCACTATGAGCATTATTAGCTTACTATGACCACTGTGAGGTGTGACCACTGTGAGCTCTCTAGGAACACTATGAGCTATGACAATTGTGAGCTTTCTATGCCTACAAGAGAAACCTGTCATCACTATGACCTATGACCACTGTTATATTCTATGACCACTGTGAGTTATGAACACTGTGAGCTCTATATGACCATTATGAGCTATCAATACTGTGATCACTTTTGTGACCCTTATGAGACTCCTATGACAGCTATGAGCTATGACCATTGTGAGTTCTTTGTGACCACTATGAGTTATGACCACTGTGAGCTCCCTATGTCCACTATGGGCTTTCCATGAGCCCCTTGAGATATAACAACTGTGAGGTCTCTATGGCCTCTATGACTTATGACAACTGTGAGCTATCTGTGGCCACTGTGAGTTCTAAATTACTACTAGAAGTTATGACCACTATTATCTCTCTATGGTCAGTATGAGCTCTCCAATGACCACTATGAGCTATGTCAACTGTGAGCTCTTTATGACCATTATGAGCTATAACCACTGTGAACTCTCTATCACCACTGTGAGTGCTCTATAAGCACTATGACCTAAGAAAACTGTGAGTTCTCTATGGTCACCATGAGTTATGACCATTTTCAACTCTCTATGATTATTATGACTGATGGCCACTTTTAATTTTCTGTGACCAATATGAGTTACCAACACAGTGATCTCTCTACGAACACTATCAACTCTCTATGACTTCTGTGAGCTCTGTATGAGAAATGAGCTATGACCATTATGATCTGACTATGAACATTATTAGCTCTATAAGATCACTGTGAGATGTGACCACTGTGATCTATGAGCATTCTGAGCTCTCTATGACAACTATGATGAATAACCACTGGGAGCTCTCTAAGACCACCATGAGCTCTCTATGATGAGTATGAGCCATGACCACTGTGAGCTCTCTATAATCACCATGAGTACCCTATGGCCACTGTGAGCTCTCTATAATCACCATTAGTACCCTATGGCCATTGTGAGGTATGACTATAGTGAGCTCTCTCTCTGACAACTGTGAGTTCTCTATGACCACTGTGAGATCTGTATGACCATTTATGAACTCTCTATGACCACTATGAACTATGACCAGTGTGAGGTCTCCATTTCCATTGTGAGCTCTCTGTGACCACTCTGGGCTAACTATGGCCAGTTTGAGCTCTCTATAACAACTTTGAGCTATGACCACTATGAGCTCTCTATGACCACTATGAGCTCTGTATGACAACTGTGAGATCTCTATGACCACTGTGAGCTCTCTATGACCACTGTGTGCTGTCTATGACCGCTATGAGCTCCCTATGACTGCTATGATCTCCCTATGATGCTGTGAGCAGTCTATGAACACTGTGAGCTCTCTAGGACCACTGTGAGCTCTGTATGACCAGTGTGAGCACCCTATGACTACTATGAGCTATGACTACTCTGAGCTTTCTGTGACAAATGTGAGCTATGACTACTGTGAGCTCTCTATGACAGCTATGAGTTCTGTATGACCACTGTGAACTCTCTATAACGACTATGAGCTATGACCAGTTTGACCTTTCTATGACAGCTATGAGCTATGGCTAATATGAGTTCTGTATGACCACTATGTGCTCTCTATGAACAATATGAGCTAGAACCACTATGAGCAATCTATGAGGATGAGCAATCTATGACCACTGTGAGCTCTCCATGACCACTATGAGCTATGAACACTGTGAGTTGTCTATTACAACTGTAACTGTGACCACTATGAGGTCTATATGAACTCTTTGAGCTCTCTATGAACACTGTGAGCACTCTGTGATGACTGTGAGCTCTGTATGACCACTGTGATCTCTCTATGACTACTGTGAACTCTCTATGACCATGATGACCTATGACTACTCTTAGAAATCTGTGGCCACTAAGAGTTCTCTATAACCCCGTTGAGCTTGGATGACTTTGAAAATGTTATGCACAATGTGAGCTAAGAAAATGATAAGTTCTTTATGACCACTGTGACTTCTCTATGACCACTGTGGACTATGACCATTACAAACACTCTATGACCATTGTGAGCTATGACCACTATGAGCTCTCTCTTACTATCATGACAACTTTTAGCTCTTTATGACCTCTTTGAACTAGACTACTCTGAGTTCTCTACAAGTTATGAACACTGTGAGCTCTGTATAACCATTGTGAGCTTTTTATGTCCACTATGATCTATGACCACTGTGAGCTCTCGTGAAAATTATTAGCATTCTATGACTACTATGAGCTATGACCAGTATGAGCTATAACCACTGTGAGTTCTCTATGATCCTTAGGATCTATGACCCTGTGAGTTGTCTATGACCATTATGAGCTCTCTATGACTACTATGAGCAATGACCACTGTGTACTCTCTATGACTACTATGAGCTATGAAGAGTCTGAGCTATCTATGGCCCGTACAATGTGTTACCACTATGACCTCTCTAGGATCACTATGAGCTCTCTATGACCAGTATAATCCATGATGACTGTGAGCTCTCTATGGCAATTATGAACTTTCTATGCCCATTGTGAGCTATGATAATCTTGAGCACTCTCTTGCCACTGTGAGCTCTCTAGGACCACTGTGAGCTTTCTTTGTACACTATGAGCTGTGAGAATTCTGAACTTTGTATGACCACTATGAACTAGGACCATTGTGATCGCTCTATTGCCATAAGAGAACTCTGTTATCACTATGAGCTATAACCACAGAGAACTCTGCCAATTGTGAGCTCAGTATGGCCACTGTGAACTCTCTATGACCACTGTGAACTCTCTGTGACCACCTTGACCTCTTTCAATCACTATGAGCTATGACCACTGTGAGCTTTCTATGATCATTATGAGCTATGATAACTATGAGGTCTCTATGGCTATAGGGAATCACTATCAGCACTATAATCTATTAGCACTATGACTTTATTACCACTGTGAGCTCTCTATGAGCACTGTGAGCTCTCTTTTATACTGAGCTCTCTATGACCACCTTGAAATATGTGATGACTGTGACCTCTCTATGATTACTCCATGATTACACACTAAGCTATGACCACTGTGAGCTATCCATGACATCTGTGAGCTATGACAACTGTGAGTTCACTATGAACATTATTATCTAACCATTGTGAGCTCTCTAGGAACACTATGAGCTATGACAATTGTGAGGTTAGTATAACCAATGTGAGCTCTTTATGACCACTGTAAACTCTCTATGACCACTGTGAGCTCTCTAGACCTCTATGAGCCATGACCACTATGAGCTCTTTATGGCCACAAGAGATCACTATTGCAATGATGATTAATGATAACTATGACCACTATTACCACTGTGAGCTCTCAATGACCATTGTGAACTCTCTATGACCACTTTGACCTCTCTATGACCAACTGTGAGCTATCTTCTTCACTGTGATCTCTCTATGATGACTGAAAGCTGTGTGTTTCCACTGTAAGCTTTCTAGGACTACTGTAAGCGCTATGTGACCACTGTGATATCTCTAGGACCACTCTGAGCTCTTTATGAAGATTATGAACTCTCTATAAAGACCATGAGCTATGATCACTGTGAGCTCTCTAAGTCCACTATGACCTATGACAACTATGACCTCTACATTACTACTGTAAGCTCTTTATGACTACTGTGAGTACTCTGAGACCACTGTGAATTCTCTATGAAAACTATGATCTTTCTAGGACTACTGGAAGATCTCTATAACCACTATGAATTCTCTATGACCACTGTGGGATCTCTATGACCATTGTGAGTTACCAATGCGGTGTGCTCCCTACAATAATGGTGACATATCTAGGACCAATGTGAACCCTACAACTATGGAGAGCTTTAAATGACCACTACAAGCTCTTTGTGACAAATATGAGCTATGACCACTGTGATCTCTCTTTGGTCACTATGAGCAGTCTATGTCCACTGTGACATATGACTACTGTGATATCTCTATCACCACTATGAACTATGACCATTGTGAGCTCCCTATGGCCACTATGAACTATGAGCACTGTAAGCTCACTATTCCAATTGTGAACTCTCCCTGACCATTGTGAGCTCACTATGACCATTATGAACTCTCTATGACCACTATGAGCTATGACCACTGTGAACTCTGTGTGATCACTGTGAGCTATGATCACTATGAGCTCTACATGTACACTGCGAACTCTCTATGACCATTGTGAGGTCTCTGTGATTACTATGAGTTCTCTATGAGTACGATTATCTGTGAAAACTGTAAGCACTCAATGACCACTCAACTGTGATTATTATGAGCTCTCTATGAGCTCTGTGACCTCTCTATGATCATTGTGGGCTGTCTATCACAATTCTATGACAAATTGTTATCTCTCTATGACCACTATGAGCTATGTCCACTATGAGTTATTCATGATCACTCTGAGCTCTCCAAAACCATTATGAGCTCTCAATGACCACTGTGACCTCTTACAACTATGAGTTCTCTGTGACACTGTGAGCTCTCTATAACCACTGTAAGCTCTCAATGACCACTGTGAGCTCTCTATGACCACTGAGAGATCTGTGTGACCAGTGTGAATTCTCTGTGACCACTATGAGCAATGATGACTGTGAGCTCACTATACAATCTGTGAACTCTCTATGAACACAATGAGCCCTCTATGACCACTTTAAAATATCTGACAACTGTGACCTCTCATGACCTTTGAACTCTCTACTCTCTATGACCATTCTGAGCAATGGCCACTGTGAGCTCTTTATGACTAATATGAGCTGTGACCATTGTGAGCTGTCAATGGCACTGTGACCTCTCTAAGTCAAGTATAAGCCATGACAACTGTGAGCTCTGTATGACCACTGTGAGCTTTCTATGACAGGTATGAGCTCTTTATCACTACTATGAGCTATGAACACTGTGTGCTCTCTGTTTCCATTGTGAGCTCTCCTTGTCCACTCTGAGCTCACTATGGCCACTATGAGCTCTTTATGACCAATATAAACTAGCACTACTGTGAGCTATCTATGATCACTGGGAGCTGTGAACATTATAAACTGGCTGTGACAGCTGTGAGCTCTCTATGACCATTTTTAGATCTCAATGACCACTGTGATCTCTGTATGAACACTGTGAGCTCTCTATGACCACTATGAACTCTCTATGACTAGTGTGAGCTCTTTATAACAATTGTAAGCACGCACACTCTGGGGTTTCTATGACACTATGAGCTCTGTCAACTCTGAGCACTCTAGGAGTACTATGAGGATTGTATAACCACTATGAGCTCTGTCCACCATGAGCATTCTATGATCACTCTGAGTTATGACCACTAGGAGATCTCTATGACCACTGCGAGCCTTCTATGAGCTTTCAATGACAACTATGGGTTATGCCCACTGTAAGCTCTCTATGAACATTATGAGTTCTCTATGGTCACTATGAGCTATGACCACTGTGTGCTCTATGACCACTGTGGGCTCTCTATGAGCTCTGAATGACTACTGTGAGATATCTATAATGACTGAGCTCTCTATGACCACATTAAGCTATGACCACTCTGAGATCTCTATGACCAATATGAGATATGACCACTGTAAGCTCTCTTTGACAAGTATCAACTATGACCACTGTGAGTTTTCTATGACAACTATGAGCTATAGCCACTCTGAGCTCTCTATGGTCACTGTGATCTCTCTATGACCACAATGAGCTGACTATGAGCACTCTATCAGTAATGTAATCTATGAGCAGTATAAGCTCTGTATAACCACTGGAAGAACTCTATGACCACTGTGCACTCTGACCACTATGAGCTCACTATGACCACTATGAGCTCTCTGTGGCTACTGAAATCTTTGACGACTGGTACCTCTCTATGCCCACTTTGAGCTCTAGGAACACAATGTGCTCTCTAGGACCACTGTGATACTTCTATGTTCACTGGGAGTTCTCTATGACCACTGTGGGCTCTCTATGAGCACTGTGAGTTGTTAAACAAAATGGTGAGCTTTCTGTCACCAATGTGACTACTTGAGGAACACTGTGAGATCTCTATGACCAAAGAGAGCTCTACCTGAGCACTCTAAGCTCTCCATGACAATTATCAGATATGACCACTGTGAGATTTCTTTAACCACTATGAGCTATGAGCACTGTAATATATCTTTGACCACTGTGAGCTCTCTATGTCTACTATGACCTAGGACCATTGTGAGCTCTCTAGAATTACTATGAACTGTTTTTGACTACTATGAGCTATGACCACTGTGAGCTATCCATTTCCATTGTGAACTGTCTGTGACCACTATAAGCACACTATTGACATTATGAGCTCTTTATGACCACTAAGAGCTATGGACACAACAAATTGTCTGTGGCCACTGTGACCTGTGACCACTATGAGCTCTTTCTGACTGTTGTTAGCTCTCTATGACTACTGTAAGTTCTCTATGACAACTTTGAACTCTGTATGAACACTTTAGCTGTCTATGGCCACTGTGAGCTCTCTATGACCATGATGAGATGTGACCACTCTGACATCTCTAAAACCAATTTAAGCTATGATCACTATGAACTCTCAATGACCACTATGGTTTATAACCACTGTGACCTCTCTATGGTCATTATGAGCTCTCTATAACTGCTTTAAGCTATCTATGACCACTCTGAGTTCTGTATGAACACTTTGAGCTCTCTATGGCCACTGTGAGCTCTCTATGACCATGATGAGCTGTTATCATTCTGACCTCTCTATAACCAATACAAGCTATGACCACTGTGAACTCTCAAGGACCACCATGGGCTATGACCACTGTGAGCTCTCTATGGTCACTGTGAATTCTCCAAAACTACTATGAAAACTCTGTCACCACTGTGACCTCTCTATGAGCACTATGTGCTCTCCATGACCACTGTGAGCTATGAGCACTGTGAGTATTCCATGCCCAGTGTGAGATATGACCACTCTGAGCTCTCCGTGCCAACTCTGATTTCGCTATGGCCACTGTGAGATACACTTTTAGCTCTCTTTGGCAATTATGAGCTATAATCTCTCTGACCAATCTGTAACAAATATTGTGAACCCTCTGTGATCACTATAAGCTCTCTATGCCACTATGAGAAATGACCACCATGAGCACTCTGTGACTCCTGCAAGGTATGGCCACTATGAGCCCTCTATGACCAATATGAGCTTTGACCACTGTGAGCTCTATTTCCATTGTGAACTCTCTGTGACCACTGTGAGCTCATTATGGCCATTATCACCTCTCTGTGACGACTATGAGCTATGACCACTGTGATCTGTGACCAGTATAAGCTCTCTATGACAGCTATGAGCTTTCTATGACCACTGCCAGCTTAGAATTACCACTGTGAATGATCTATAACCACTGAGAGCTTTTTATGAGCTCAATGAGCTATGATCACTCTGAGCTATCTATGACCAATATGAGTTATGAACACTCTGAGATGTCTATGGCCATATGAGATCTCTATGACTACTAGAAGCTAGGACAATTATGAGTGTTCTCAAGAACTGTTAGCTATGACCTCGGAAGCTATTACACTGTGAGCTCTTCATGACCACTATGGGCTATGACCTCTATGAGCTCTCTATGACCAATGTGAGTTATGACTACTATGAGCTCTCTATGACCACTGTGAAATTTTTGATGACTGTTACCTATGACCACTATGAATTCTCTGTGACCACTATGAGCTATGATCACTGTAAGCTCTCTATGACCACTGTGCACTATGACCACTGTGAGCTCTCTATGACCACTTTGAGCTATGAGCACTATAAAAATTCTGTGTTCAGTGTGATGTATGACTAATCTAATTTCTCTATGACAACTCTAATCTCTCTGTGACCACTGTGAGCTCTCTGATTACTTTGAGTTCTCTTACACTACTATGAGCTATGATCACTCCGAGCTCTGTGTGAAAATATGAGCTATGATCACAGTGAGATGTCTATGATCACTATGAGCTGTCTATGACCACTATGAGGTATGACCACAATGAGCACTCTATGACCACTGTAAGTTCTCTATAACCACTATGAGCTATGATCACTGTGAGCTCTGTATGACCACTAAGAACTTTGATCACTGTGAGCTCTCTATTTCCATTGTAAACACTCTGTGATGACTGTGAGCTCATTATGGCCATTATCAGCTCCCTATGACCAATATGAGCTATGAACACTGTGAGCTCTTTATGACCACCGTGAGCTGTGACAACTATAAACTCTCTATGACCACTGTGATCTCTCTATGTCCACTGCGAGCTCTCTATGACCACTGTGAGCTATCTACAACCACTATGAGCTCATTATGACTACAACGAGCTGTGTCCACTCTGAGCTATTGTTGCAGTCCACCTGCATGGTTGCTAATAAATGACCAGAACACAGCTTAAGGGAACAAGGAGTTTACTTTCTTATGACAGTCCAGTTACAGTTCATAGTCCAGCTTGACGGGAGAGCACACACCAACACCAGGGCCGAGGGAACTGGCCACCATAACAGCTGAGAGATGGACAATCCTTACTTGCCAGACTAGCATGTCTGGCCAAGTATACAGAAGGATGCCAACTCTCTCAACCAGCTCTCTCTGATTTATTCAGGGCCTAATCCCACCCACCATGGGCTGGGTCTTCCCCATCAGCAAGACAATCTCCTTCAGGTTTGCTCTGGGCTTAACTCAACCATCAACTCTCTACAACTGTGCCCAGAGCTCAAACCCTCAAGAGTCAAGTTGACATCTGTGCTTAACTATGACACTCCACCCCTTGTCAACTTGACACAAAAACAATAGCACTTTTAAACTGTAACCTTTCCTTGTCCCCACAGATGTTAAAATATAAATACATTCCATGGACAAATTTAAAATGTTCTCTCATTAAAACTTCAGTTCCAATATTTTAAAAGTCCAAAGTTTCTTAACCTTAAATTAAATACTTTAAAACAGATAAAACATTAAAACAGAAGGATCTTAATAAGAAAACATTAAAAAGAACAAAGTCCAGCAAATCACCGCATCCTGTACTTCAATGTCCATCTTCTGTTGCTCATCACGTAGTCAAGGTGACTCAAAGATTCGAGTCATTCCCAGTCCCTGTCTGCAGCTCGAAGTTGTAAGAGCAGAGTTCCTCTGAACCAGGCTGAATCTCTACTCGCAGTTGTCCTCAGCAGCAGTCCCACAGTTCTGGCATCTCAAATACAACTCTGGGTTCTCCTCTGCAGCTTTAAGCTTCACCATCTCTTGCAGGACTCTACGCTTGCCACTTGGTGCCAAGCTTTTGCTGCTCTCCATGAACCCTTCAGTAGTACACAAAAACCAGTATCACCTGAGGGACGCTGCCTGATTCCGAAGCGAGGTTGAAATGCAGCTTAGTCCACTGGAGCCACTGCTGCACCAACTTCAACGTGCTGACGCTGGAAAAGCCTCTCTTCTAGGCAACCAAACTTGCAAAGGTCAAGAAACAGCTTGAACTTGGGCTTTTGCCCCCTGAAGGAATCTGAGCTTCCAAACCATGAACTTTCCATATGGTGGTTTCCACGTCTCAATGCAAATCACTAGGTTTTCCTTCACTGATATTCATTTGTCCAACAGCAGCAGATATTCTGCTGCCTGCCCTTTGTACATCCAAACCTCCAAGGTTGCCAACACAGCTTTCCTTTGTCAAGCAAACCAGTCCATCATCTTTAAATTCAGCTTAACAAAGTCCTTGTTCCCCTCATCACAAATTGGGCCCAAACAATTTCTCTCAGCAATTGGCCCACTAAACTCTGAAGAACAGTATTTGTAAATCCACAAAGTGAAAATTCTCCAGCATTTCCAACTTTGTCCAGCAGAACCGTTCAAAAGCCACAAAATCCACATGGTCAGATTTATCAGCAACACCCCACTCCTGGTACCAAATTCTGCTGCAGTCCACCGGCATGGTTGCTGATAAATGACCAGAACACAGCTTAAGGGAACAAGGAGTTTACTTTCTTATGACAGTCCAGTTACAGTTCTTAGTCCAGCTTGACGGGAGAGCACACACCAACACCAGGGCCGAGGGAACTGGCCACCATAACAGCTGAGAGATGGACAATCCTTACTTGCCAGACTAGCATGTCTGGCCAAGTATACAGAAGGATGCCAACTCTCTCAACCAGCTCTCTCTGATTTATTCAGGGCCTAATCCCACCCACCATGGGCTGGGTCTTCCCCATCAGCAAGACAATCTCCTTCAGGTTTGCTCTGGGCTTAACTCAACCATCAACTCTCTACAACTGTGCCCAGAGCTCAAACCCTCAAGAGTCAAGTTGACATCTGTGCTTAACTATGACACTCCACCCCTTGCAACTTGACACAAAAACAATAGCACTTTTAAACTGTAACCTTTCCCAGTATCTATAAGCAGGGGAGCCACATGTGTCATGTTAATATGTTCTATATGTTGGTTCAAAGTCAATGAGTAATTAAGAGGGACTGAGACCAAGGACTCTTGATGTACTGAGAAAGTTGTTCATGAGCCTTGGACATGTTGGAGACCTGATAAGGTGTTAAGCATATGGAGGCATATCTAGGGTCACACGAGGCAAGAGCAAGACTTTAGGGCCTTGAAGTCCAGATCAGACACCTGTTGAAAATATGTAGCCAAACCCATGGTGGATTGTGATATAGGAACAATATATTGTCCATAACCCATAAGCATATCCAATGTGTTGGTAAGACCATACTGAAGGTTGAGGCAGGCTTGTGCTGATGCCTGATCATCATGTGCAGAGTACCAATTCAGCAAAATGACTGGCTCTGAGTCCATCTTAAGGAGATTATACCAATCCTGGGGGGATCATTTTTATTATTTATTCAATTGTGCATGTGTGCATGTGTATATGTATGTGTGTGTGTGTGTAGAACCACGGACGAATTCGGGAACCACCATGGACCGCCTCCACCTCCTTCTTGTTTACTCTGCTCTGGGATTCACAGGCTCCACCCTACCAGGACCAGAAACGCAGGCCACCCCTGCTTCTGCCCGGCGTTTATACATGGGGTCTAGGATCCAAACTCAGGATCTTAACCCCTGAGCCAACTCTCCAGCCCCCGGGGGATCATTTCTTATCTAAGAAGTATAGAGGCCATGTCTGAGAAAATATTGTAAGTTGATTTTTTTATATTGAATTTAAGATTTTGTAGTTCTTAGGCCCATTCCCAAAATTTTTGTCTTTAAAATATATGGCCCTTATAATATAAATATAATAGACTCTATAAGATCTTAAGCAGTTATGCCCTTTAGAAATTAGGATTTAATTCATAAACAAAAGAAAACTTGTGATTTATGATAAACAGCCTTAAATCTCATTTTGAAATGAAAATGTTAAATAATTTATAAAAATTTCAAATAATTGTAGTACTTTAAAGTCTTTTAGAGCCGAATATATAGATTAATTAAAATACAAGTCAGTAAAAGATTTTTATAACATTTTTATTATTATTTCCACTCATACAAACTTAATAGGTAGACCAGTTCCCTCCCCCCTTCTTCTCCCCCCGAACCCCTGCTTCTCCTCCCTCCCTCCCCATCTCCCAGTACCTCCCCCCCAATTACCAGAGAGTCCTTTATTGTGTATGCCTAACTCTCCTCTTGGTCCTCCTTTCCGATGACGTAAAAGGACCCAGTGGCATTTCCCTGAACCCTTTCTCCTGTTCCCCTTAAGCATAGGAACACTACTGTGGCCATCAATCCCTTGCCTCCAAGGATCTTGGTGACTTTAGCCGATGTTAGACTTTGTGAGGTCAATAGTGTGACGGGCATGGCACAGGGTATGCAAAATCCTATTATGGTTGCTTCAGCCTTATCTAGTGTGGAGACTCTTCAAATCATTGCTCCCCCATCCTTTTGCTCTTACAATCTGACCGCCCCCTCTTCCGCAGATGTCCCTGAGCTTCAGGATGGGGGGAGATTAGGCTGGCTTAGTTCTATGTGGATGATATAGAGTCTCTGAAGTTCTGGATTGTGGTTTGTTGATGTCCTTTTGCAGTTTTGCTGCTCCTGCAATGCCCTTCACTCCATCCTGATGGGCACTGTATGTCACCCCCTGGTCAGAGACAAAAAACTGTTAAACTGGAGTCTTGTTATAATAGCACATTCAAGGGTAGATGTAATAAAAGCAGGAAACCTCGGTGAGGGAGGGATCAGTCACCCATTTGCAAAATGATCTCTTTTCATCTGCCAGACTATATGCCCTCCCCTTCTGGTGAGATCATACCCCCTCAGTTGTACATGATCAGGAACGAAAGTCTGTGAACTTAACCAGGTGTCACATTACTTACTTGCATTCCTTGGAGGTCGATTTTCTCTGCTTTAACATGGTCCCCTCTCTCCTTGTGTCTGGTGTGGCTCTCCAACCCCATCCCTCCTGTTCACAATCCTTGCAATTACCATATTACATAGATTTACCCTTGAGTGTCTCAATGTGGGCTGAGTGAGTTTGGTACTAGGAGCCACCTATTAGGGAGTACACACGGTGCTTAACTTCCTGGGATTGGGATACTTCACTTAATATAATTGTTTCTAATGACATCCATTTCCCAGCAAATTCCAGTAATTCATCATTTTTGATGGCTGAGTAGTACTCCATTGTATAGATGTACCACAGTTTCCTTATCCACTCATCAACTGTTGGACATTTAGGTTGATTCCATGACTTTGCTATTGTAAACAGTGCTGCTATGAACATAGTCGTGCTGGTGCTATTGAGGCGAACCTCTGCTGCATGGGGGGTTATTCCCAAAAGTGGAATAGCAGGGTCATATGGCATTTCAATCTTTAATTTCTTTAAGAATCTCCAGACAGCTCGCCAGAATGGCTGTATGAGTCTGCATTCCCACCAGCAATGTAGCAGAGTTCCTCTCTCTCCACATCCTCTCCAGCACTTGTTGTTGTTTGTATTGTGGATTTTTGCCATCCTGACCGGGGTGAGATGATATCTCAGGGAAGTTTTGATTTGCATTTCCCTGATGGCTAAAGAAGTGGAGCATTTTTTAAGATATTTGTTAGACATTTTAATTTCATCTCTGGTGAAATTTCTTTTAAGTTCCAGGGCCCATTTTTTAATTGGGCCATTGGTTTCCTTGGTGTTTAATTTTCTAAGTTCTTTGTGCACTCTGGACAGTAGAGCTCTATCAGATATGTGGTTAGTGAAGATATTCTCCCATTCTGTGGGTTGCCTTTGAGCTCGTGTGATAATCTCTTTATCTGAACAGAAGCTCTTTAATTTCACAAGATCCCAACTGTTGAGAGTTGGTAGCAGTGACTGTGCCATTGGATGTCTGTTTAGGAAATGTTGGCCTAGCCCAATCAGCTGGAGGGAGTTCCCTATCCTTTCAACAATGGTTTTTATAGTCTCTGGCCTGATATCAAAGTCCTTGATCCATTTGGAATTAAGTCTTGTACATGGTGACAAGTATGGGTCCAGCTTTAATCTTCTGCATGTGGAGATCCAGTTTTGCCAGCACCATTTGTTGAAGATGCTGTTCTTTTTCCATTGGATTCTTTGGGCCCCTTTGTCAAAGATCAAATGGCTGTATTTTTGTGGGCTTATATCTGGGTCCTCAACCCTTATCCATTGATCTGTGTGTCTATTTTGGAGCCAGTACCAGGCTGTCTTTATAACTATGGATTTGTAGTATAGACTAAGGTTGGGTATGGTAATACCTCCAGCAGTGTTTTTGGTACTCAGGATTGTCTTTGCTATCCTGGGTCTTTTGTGCCTCCATATGAATTTTGAGATTAATTGGTCAACTTCTTTAAAGAATTGCTTTGGGATTTTAATTGGTATAGCATTGAATTTGTATATTGGCTTAGGTAGGATGGTCATTTTTACGATGCTGATTCTGCCAATCCAGGAGCATGGGAGGTCTTTCCACCTTCTGATGTCTTCAGCAATTTCTTTCTTTAGGGTTTTAAAGTTTTCATTGTAAAGGTCTTTTACCTCCTTGGTTAGGTTTATACCAAGGTATTTCATTTTTTTAGGGGCTACAGCAAATGGGATTGTTTCTCTCAAGGCTTTTTCACTTCTTTCATTCTGGGCATATAGGAAGGCCTCTGATTTTTGCACATTTATTTTGTATCCTGCCACCTTGCTGAACTTCTCAATTAGTTCCACGAGCTTCCTGGTGGAGTTTTTGGGATCTCTCAGGTATATGATCATGTCATCTGCAAATAGGGATAGCTTGACTTCTTCCTTGCTGATTTGAATCCCTTTTATGTCCCTTTCTTGTCTTATGGCTTCAGCTAAGACTTCAAGCACAATATTGAATAGAAGTGGTGAGAGTGGACAGCCTTGTCTAGTTCCTGATCGAAGTGGGAATGCTTCCAATTGTTCCCCATTGAGCATAATCCTTGCTGTGGGCTTGTTGTATACAGCTTTTATTATATTGATAAAGGTTCCTTCCATTCCTACTGTCTCCAGCGTTTTGATCATAAAAGGCTGTTGGATCTTGTCAAAGGCTTTTTCTGTGTCTATCGAGAGTATAATGTGGTCTTGGACTTTGGACTGGTTTACATGATGAATTACATTTATTGATTTTCGTATGTTGAACCAACCTTGCGTGCCGGGGATGAAGCCTACTTGGTTCCTGTGAATGATCTTTTTGATATGCTTTTGAATCCGATTTGCTAAGACTTTGTTGAGAATCTTTGCATCTGTGTTCATCAGGGAGATCGGCCTATAGTTTTCTTTTTTAAGTGAATCTTTATTAGGTTTTGGGATTAAGACGATATTATCTTCATAGAAGGAATTTGGTAGTGTTCCTTCCTTTGCAATTTGATGGAACAGTTTAAGGAGTATTGTTGTTATTGACTCCTTAAATGTCTGGTAGAATTCTGTGCTGAATCCATCTGGTCCAGGACATTTTTTGGTGGGAAGATTCAAGATTACTTCTTCAATTTCCTTATATGTTATAGGGCCATTTAAGTAATTCACAATTTCCTGATCCAATTTAGGTAAGATGTGTTTACTTAGAAATTCATCCATCTCTTGTGTGTTGTCAAACTTCACAGAGTATAAGTTTTTGAAATATGATGTTATAATTCTCTGGATTTCTTGGGTATCAGTAGTGATTACTTCATGTTCATTTCTAATTTTGTTAATTTGGGTTTTCTCTCTCTTGCTTTTGGTTAATTTAGCTAGGGGTGTATCTATCTTATTGATTTTTTCAAAGAACCAGCTTTTTGACTGGTTGATTTTTTCTATCGTTTTCTTAGTCTCGATTTCAAATATTTCTCCCCTTATTTTGCTAATCTCCTCTTTTCTACTCCTTTTGGGATCAGATTGCTCAAGTTTCTCTAAAGCCTTAAGCTGCATCATTAAGTTATTTATTTCTGATGTTTCCATTTTTTTTTTTTTTTGATGTAGGCATTAAGAACTATGAACTTACCTCTTAGGACAGCTTTCATTGTGTCCCAGAGATTTTGGTAAGTTGTATTTTCGTTATCGTTCACTTTCAGAAAATCTTGAATTTCCTTTTTAATTTCTTCCTGAATCCAGTTCTCATTCAGCATCATATTGTTAAGTTTCCAGGAGTTAGTGTATTTTCTCTTGTTTGTTGTGTTGTGGATGTCCAGCTTTAGGCCGTGGTGGTCTGATAGGGCACAGGTTAGAATTTCAACTTTTTTGTATATGTGTAGATTCGTTTTGTGGCCCAATATGTGATCTATTTTGGAAAAAGTTCCGTGTGCTGCTGAGAAAAATGTGTATTCTTTTGTGCGTGGGTGAAAAGTTCGATAGAGATCTGTGAGGTCCATTTCTTTAAGGGTTTGATTAAGTTTCAAAGTGTCTCTGTTAAGCTTTTGACCTGTTGACCTATCCCATGTTGAGAGGGCGGTGTTGAAGTCCCCAAGGATTATCATTTGGTGGTTGATTTCTGCTTTAGGCGCTGTAGGGTTTCTTAATGAATGTGGAGGGGCCCGTATTGGGTGCATAAATGTTCAGGATCATGAAGTCTTCCTGGTGAATTGTACCCGTGACTGAAATGTAGTATCCATGTGTCTCTTATGATTTTCTTTGGTTTGAAGTCCACTTTGTCTGAAAGCATAATTGCTACCCCTGCCTGTTTCCTGGTTCCATTAGCTTGTAAGATTTTGGACCAGCCTTTCATTCTTAGAATGTGCCTGTCATTTGTGGTGAGATGAGTTTCCTGAAGGCAGCAGATTGTTGGATTGTGGTTTTTAATCCAAGTTTGTAATCTGTGTCTCTTAATCGGCGAGTTAATACCATTGACATTTAATGTTATAATGGAGAAATTATTTTTAATTCTGGACATTTTTTATGTTTAGTAGATTTTGTAAGCATGTTGTTTGGTATTTATGTTTTGGTGGTATTATACTTCCCTTCTGTCCTCCTGGATATGCTTGTTCTTTTCTTCAAGCTTGAGTATCAGTTCTAGGATTTTTTGAAGGCCTGGCTTGGTAGACATGTATCCCTTCAAGTTGTCTTTGTGCTGGAAAACTTTTCTTTCTCCCTCAATCATGACAGATAGTTTTGCCAGGTATATCAGTCTGGGTTGGCATTTTTGCTCATTTAATACTTGAAGTATGTCTCTCCAAGCTCTTCTTGCTTTTACTGTTTCCATTGAGTAGTCATTTGTTATTCTAATAGGTTTACCTTTAAAAGTGAGTTGCTTTTTTTCTCTTGAAGCTCTCAACACCTTTTCTTTGTCTTGAATGTGAAGTGTTTTGACTATTATTTGCCATGGCGATTTTCTATTTTGGTCATATCTGTTTGGAGTGCGAAATGCCTCTTGTATTTGGATAGGCCTCTCATTCTTTAGTTGTGGGAAGTTTTCATTTATGATGAATTTAAATGTTTCCTCAGGTGTGGTATTTTGGGATTCTTGTTCTGGTATTCCGTGAATGCGCATGTTAGGCTTCTTCAGGGTGTCCCATATCTCTTGAATGTTCCTCTCCAGTATCTTTTTGGCTTTAACAATCTCTTCCACTGAGCTGGTTAATTCTCCCACTTTGTCTTCGAGATCTGAAATTCTATTTTCTGCCTCATTTGTTCTGCTGATAAGACTCTCTGTTGAGTTTTGGGTTGAAGATAACTTGTCTTTTAGTTCAATTTTAAACTCTGCCTGAGACTGTTTTAATTGCTCCATACCTATTTTTGTTTCTTGAACTGTTTTTCTCAACTCCTCCAAGTGCCTGTTGTGTTCCTGTTCAAAGTGGTTGATACGGTTGTTTAACTCTTCTCGGATTTCCTCTTTCATAATATTAATCATGGTAAGGATCATACTCTTAAAGTCGTTATGTTGGGTCTGGCTTCCATGGCTATTTTCTGTGGATTTGTTCTGGTCGGAATCCCTCATTATGGGATTGATTCTTTCGGCAGGAGATTGGTCTTCTTGGGTTTTGTTTCCCGTGGATCTGCACTTTGACTTGTACATTGTTGTTTTGTTTTTTAGGACCTTTCAGTTTCTGTGTTTTTCACTGAATCCACGTAGTTAGTATTGTTACGCTTGCCAGTTATTACTAGTGCTTGCCTTGGATTGGGTATGTTTGTGTATTGTTATTATTATATCCTAGATGAGGCTACTAGGCTGTTAGTACATCAGTTAAGTCAGGTTATGTTACCAGGGGGTGAATATTAGTTTGGTAGTGCACTTTTACGATTTAGTTTCTTGGTGAAATGTGGGGGTGAGTGGTATACTCACTGCAGTTGTATGTTGTGGGGTGGCTGTATGAGAAGGTTGATCTACAGCACTGATACTTTAAAGGATCAGTAAGGTGAAAAGAAAAAGTTTATTTATCTTTGGGCTGGATGAGAAGAAACTCGCCCACGTGATATAATGATTGTAGTGGAGTCCAGATGTATGGCCTGTGCTCCCTTTGTTCCTTAGAATTTTGCTTGAGTTTCCTTTGGCTCTATTGAATTCTGAGTAGCAGTGTGTCTTCCGTGGACCACATGCGTACATCCCCGGTGGGCCAGAGAGGCAGAGGGTCTGATGTTGATAACAGAGTTCTTCACCTGCGATCTGGGAATGTGGGTGCGGAGAGCGGCGGGGCCCGGGGCAAAGCCGGTTGTGCAGCTTGGTGCTGCTGGCCGGCTGGGTCCCGGGTGGGGGGCTGGGCTGGGCTGGGCTCTTTCGCTCCCTGGCTCAATGGCAGAATTCTTTACCTGGGATCCAAGGGGGTGGCTAGGCGCACGGGGCAGGAGGGTGGGAGGGGCTTGGGTCCGGGGCGGGGCCCTGGCTAAGCTGCAGTTGGCCTGGGTGTTCGCCCCCAGGACGCGTGGGGCTCCAGGGTGGTTGGGGGCTGGGCTGGGCTCTCTCTCTCTCTCACTCACTCACCTTGGGCGGGGGTGGGGCGGTGCGGCAGAGGGGGCTGGGGTCGTCTGGGCCGGGGGCGCAGGCCAAGCCGCAGTCTGCCTGGGTGCTCGCAGCAGGGACGTGTGGGGCTCCGGGGTGGTTGGGGGCTGGGCTGGGCTCTCTCTCTCTCTCTCTCACTCACTCACTCACCTTGGGCGGAGGCGGGGTGGCACAGCGGAGGGGGCTGGGGTTGTCCAGGCTGGGGGCGCAGGCCAAGCCGCAGTCGGCCTAGGTGCTCGCTGCCGGGACTCGTGGGGCTCCGGGGTGGTTGGGAGCTAGGCTGGGCTCTCTCTCTCAAAAGTTTTTAAATTTTGTAGAGACCAGGACATTATTAAATATGGAATAAACAAGCAGCACATGCTCACAGGAGAATACCTGTATGTCTGTTTAGATAAGGAATCTTTAAAAAAATAAAATCTCTGCAATTACCATTACTAAGTAGAGCCTCCCTCAAATCCATGAGCTATATTGTTTTTGTATAGAGCCTTTACTAGTCCATTAATATTTTTAACCACTAACTTCTGTCGCAAAAAATTCCCAATTTCTATAGGTTATCTTCAAAAATTTCTTTTAAGAGTTTTTGAACTACCTCAAAAAATTATTAACTAACTTATGAGACGCGAGCAGCTAGAAAAAACTCATGTAATTATGAGAAATAGGCATGGAACTAAAAATGGATTCATAGCATTGGAGGGCTATGAGGGGCTAAGGCTCCAAAGATGACTGCCAGGGCCAGGTATATTTATACACCTAGGCAAGACCAGGGAAACTGGCTTTTTCTGGTTGGTTAACTACCATTGGGCCCAACTCACTTGCTCTTAGGCCCAGGTCGGGCTAGAGACCAAATTTTTTGTTGGATATGGAGAGCTCATCTCCAGAATCCCTTCATAGGGAAAGTGGCTATCTTGCCTTTGGGAGGATTGATTAATCAGTTCTTCAGCAGGACTGTTTCTTCAGTGTGATTCCAGCTCTGGGGATGACCTAAAGGAATGTCAAAGACCTTCAAAAACCTTAGAGACTGTCCCAGCAAGGACTGTTCTAGACCTGCCTATTGTACCTCTTAACCTTCTGAGGACCTAGTCTGCTCAAGGGATGAGAAGTGATCACTGCTCTGGCTATTTCCTGCTGAGTTGGGGAAAAGGAAGTAAGCAGTCAATGATCTTCATCTCTGAAGTGCTGAAATGGTCTAGATGTCTTTGATGGATGACTTTACTACTTTTAGGTACATCTAAAAGAGACAAAAATAGATAAATCAACCCTAAAATATCTACCTGTTATCTTGCCTGAAATAGAAACTACCTTTGTCTGATGTAAAAAACAAGAGCTATAAGTAATTTATATATTGGAATCCTTTCTTCCCTTCCAGCTATAAATCTATGAGGTTGCATTCTAAGGCCTGTCCAAAAACATGTAAACTGTCTGAATCTTGGGGAAGAACAATCTAAATTAGTTTGCTTCTTCCTTCTGGATTGTTAAAGCAAAGTGGCACAGGTCTTTTTGGGACCAAGGGAATGTAAAAGAACATATGTAGGAGACATTGTTTCCTCACATGGAAAGTTGTACATATCTCTGAGCATTATCTCTGTTCTGATCTAAATGAAGGGACAACTTTGATTTGTCAGTGGAGCTGATCTGTTTAACAGCAGACATTTTGTTATCTGCTTCTTCCTGGTTTAACTCTTGCAAGTTTGTCATTGTCATTTTCCTCTGCTAAACACTAAGCTTAACTTCAGGGAAGATTTTAGGACAAGAGCAAAACTTTACTAAACTTTTCTCTGACATATATCTCTGGTTTTAGCTCTACAGCAAAAACTGTCTTTCTTGGGTCTCTAAACTGCAAGCATTCTGCTACATGCTATCTGATTCCATCATTCTCAGAAACCTACTTTTTTGTTTTGTTTTCTTTCAATGTCTGCAAGGGAATTTCAAGTTTGTCAGCTTGGGCATGTCTGCTAGTATTTTATCTATCCCCTTAGGCAGATGTCAAGTTTATGATTTCCTTTTTTTCCCCTTATCTTTCCTTCCTTTCTGTTTGAAAAATACATTTATCTGGAACCTCAGAGATACTACTTAAGTAATTTAGGCCAAAATCTTGCAAAGAAAGGGAAAAGTGAGCCTGAGTTGATCCAAATGCACTTAGAATCTCCTGAAAACAGACTATGCTAGGTTCAGATTACATTGATTCTGTTTTGTTTCAAGAGAATGCGGTCTGGCTAAGGTGGAGACATGAAATGCCTGTTCCACAGGTGTATACATGGGAGCATGGAATTAGAAAGCAGATTTGTCCTCAAGAAAGGAAACTCATACATACCAGGAAAAGGAAGAAATTCCAATGAATCTTTTAGAAGTCAATTGTATTTTTCTGATGGTAAGATTTGATGGGATAACATTCTATAAAAAAAAAACAGAGGAATGAGCAAGTTTAATTAATCGATACTATAGTGGCTTTGTTATTTTGGGAATATATGGAAAAACCTCTAAGAACACAGTGATATTTTCATTTGGAGTCCTATTAAAGATCAAAATCGGAATGATGGATCTCAAGGCGAGTTCGTGCCCCTGTTTTCCTGTCTGGATATTTATGGGTTGAATACACAGCCCTGCCCCCAACCGCCCCAGCATAGGCTGTGCAGCATAATACACACCTTCCAACCCCGGCTTTCACTCCCGTGCCAGCCCCGATCTTGAACATGGAAACACGTTTGGCCTGAAGTCTTTTACGGAGGATTTTGATCCATATGTAGCTGGTGGTGAAGAGACAGGTGCTTAAATGTCACATTTATAGTCAGGCCTCCAAGTGTCCTGACACTCGCGCTTACGACTCGAGAAAGCCACGGATCAGGAGCTGAGACACAGTACGAGATGGTCGAGCTCACGCCTTCCGTACAGGTGGGGCGATCTCTGAGCCTGTTGCAGTTGAGGTCGGAGGAGAACTCGAGACTCGGGCCCGTCCTGGGGTCGCCATGAGATCCGTTGGTCACCATGGGACCAAGAGCACCCAGAGGTCTGAGCGCCGTCACGCTGTGCTCCCCCTGACGCCAGAGCCGTGACCATCCTTAGAGCGTAAACACAGAACAGGACCAAAGGTGCCCGCGGTGTGGGGCAGGGACCGTGGACGGGAAGTGGGCACTGAAAACGAGTCAACCCAAACGAGGACTTCGTTTGTCCACAGCATTGTTGGTGCTGTGAGTTCACCCAGCAGGTTTCTGGGTTTCCTTTCCTCGCATTCTGTGGGCAGGTGTGAGATGCGCCCACCTGCTGCCCCCGGCTCGCAGGGGCAGCAATGCCCAGGCCTGCAAGGAACTCTTGTTTTAGCGCCTGTAGCTGCCCAGATCTAAATTGGGCGAGGCAACGTCGAGGCGGAAGTGACTGATCGTCCGCCCCAAATGCCCGGAGGCCTGGAGTTAGAAAGCTCGCTTTCCAGGCTGCGTGGGTAGAGCTGGTCCCCTGGGATGAGGCCAAGAGAGATAATCTTTCATGAAAGAAAAACTTATAATCTATCAAAAAACAATTGTGATCAACATAAAACATATGTAGTTAAGGTCTTAGATGTCGTTAAAATTATTTGCTCTTTTTTTAAAGTATGCATACATGTATTTAAAAATGGCATGCCAAAAATTTTATATTAGTATGCAACAGAGATGAAAGAAAATTGAACTGCTCAGAGATTTTTTTTATGTTGAAACAGAAGACACACAACATGAAAACACAGAACATATAAACATACAAACATATGAACAACATACAACTTACTGGCAACTGGCAGTTGTACAAGTTACTGACAATTGTCTTAAAATACTCTTGAAAGCTTTATCAAAGGCAGGTTAACATTTAGGAACACTTATCATTAAAAAAAACTCATATTAGTTAAGTCCAGCAGCTTAGCTTAATTATGAAAAACATTAAAAGCAGATTAAACTTTAAAATTTAGTACTAAAACCAAATTGCTATTTAATAACCTTTATATTTAATAGATGAATATATTTGTCTAATTTTCTCTTTTTTTTTTCTAGCAAGGAAAGCACCCTCATCCATAGATCATGTTCCTACATATTCTCTGGGGAGATCCTAGATGCTAAAACTGCAGCCTCTTCCCAAAATTTCTCTAGGCCAGCAGTCCTAACCTTGTGGCCTCTAGTCTCTAGAAGTGATTTTAAGAAACGTATTTAGGACCCTTACAGTGTGAGGAGAGGTTGCCCATTTTTTAAAGAACAGAGAGAAGACCAAAAGAGGAACAGATGAGACACAGAATGTATGGGATCCAAATATCTTGTGCTTAGTGGGGAACTTGCATTGTTCTTAGGCCATGGCTGTATACTGTGAGGAGGAAAGGGCTGCCATGGAAGCCCCATGTTGGGGAACCAGATGTAGCAGTCTCAGGGACCCATAGGGACCCACAGGGACCCACAGAAACCTTTGGGAACATTGATAAGCAGGTGTGAAGTCAACATTATGGACTCCTGAAGTAAGGCAAGTTGCAAAGCATACTCTCAGGCTTACAGACTTGTTTATTGTAAATATTGGGCTGCTTATATACCCCACCCAATATTCCATAGGTTCCAGTGGGAGCTTTTGCTGTGCTGTCCTTTCCAAGTTGGTTCTTTCAGTCCAGCAGTTTGATGTCAACATCAGGCACCACAGTGGATTCTAGCTTGGGGAAGTAGCATTTGTGCATGCAATCCATACAGACAATACAGGCTTGCTTAGTTTATTTCTCCTACACTCAATGACCACTGTAAGATATCTATGACCACCGTCAGCTTTCTATGGCCATTATAAGCTCCTTATGACCACTATGAGCTATGACCACTATAAGCTATCTATGACTACAGTGATTTATGATGACTATGACCTCCCTAATACCACTTTGAGCTCTCTGTGACAATTGTGAGTTCTCTGGGACCACTGTGAGCTCTCTAGGACCACTATGATCTCTCTATGACTACTATGAGCTCTCTATGACAAGTATAAGCCATGGCCACTGTGAGCTATCTATGGCCATTATGTATTCCCTATGAGCTCTATGAGCTATGACCACTATGAACTCTCTATGACTTCTATGTTATATAAGCAGTATGAGCGCTCTGTGATGACTGTGTGTTACCTGTGACCACCCTGAGCTCTCTATGGCCATAAGAGATTTCTAACAGCATTAGGAGCTATGACCGCTGTGAGCTTTCTGTGATCAGTGTGATCTATGACCAGTATGACCTCCCTATTACAACTTTGAGGTATCTATGACAACCTTGAGTTCTCTATGACAATTTTGAGCTCTCTATGACCACTGTGAGATCTCTATTTCCACTATGAGCTCTCTATGACAACTGTGAGTGCGCTATGACCACTGTTAAATATCTATGACCACTGTGATCTCTTTATGACCAGTATGAACTATGACCACTGTGAGGTCTCTATGACCATGGTGAGCTCTCTATGTCCACTATGACCTATGACCACTGTGGGGTTCCTATGTACATTATTAGATCTCTATGTACACTGTGAGCTATGACCATTGTGAGCTCTCTATGGCCACTGTAAGCTCTGTGTGACCAATATGAAGTATAACTGCTGTAAGCTCCCTATGACCATTCTGATTTATGACTGCTGTTAGCTCTCTACCACCACTATGATCTATGACCATTTTGAGCTCTTTAGGATAATTATGAGTTTTCTATGACCACTGTGACCTATGACCACTATAAGCTCACTATAGCCACAATGAGTTATGACTGCTGTGAGCTCTAATGGTCTCTGTGAGCTATGACCACTATAAGATCTGTATGAAAACTGATCAATTTATAACCACTGTGTCCTTTATATTACCACTATGAGCTATAACCACTGTGATTTCTCTTAGAATACTGTGAGCTCTCTATACCAACTATGATCGAAGACCAATGTAAGTTCTCTATGTCCTCTATGAGCTCTTGATGACCACTATGAGCTATGACCATTATGAATTGTAAATGATCTCTGTGAGCTATGACCACTGTCAGCTCCCTATAAAATTGTGATCTCTCCATGACTACTGTTGTGGGAACCGGTTCCCACTCACGCATCCATTCACTCACTCAAACACACAGCTGCTGGCTGTGAAGAAAGCAGGTTCCAGCTATCCCCACCTCCACCTCTACTCCCAGAGACTCAGCAAGGGACGGGGAGATTGTCAGAAGCAGATCTCTATTGGGGGGGGGAGAAAAGGAACTTTTATAGACAAAGGCCACCAAGGTGCGAAACAGGCATCCAATTGTATCACAAGGTCAAGACATCCTACAGGTGCTAATGGTCAAGTTCAATGCTGCTCAGCACAGGGGGCAGGTAGATACCTGAAAGCCAATTAGGGCTCTCTGTGAAGTGATCAGGTTATGCCCAAGACCCTTGCCCTCAGTGCCATCTTTAGTCCATGTGCTCAGCCATGCCCTAGGGCAAATCCTGGGAGGGCCCAACATCTCCCCCTTTTGTTTTTGTATGAGATGGTCCAGGAGGCTACCTGCGACCTAGCAGACCAAATGGTCTTGAGTGACTGCCTGTCTTAGGTGTGAAAAACCTCCTACCGTGGTCTGACCTGTCATGGGATCTTGTAGTCTCCAGGTATAATACTTTAAGTCCTGTCTTAGGTTGATCCACGGCCGGGGTTCCACTTGCCCGTCTCTGGCTACCAGTCCTCTGTATGAGGTTGGCTTTACCAACTTTGGGTTTTGAGCCGTACTTAAAGGCCTGTATTGCACATTGGACGTGTACTGCACTTGACAAGTTAGCTAGACTGGAGAGATTTTTCCACTGGGCAGGAGTCATGCATATGGCGGAGAAGACAGGTTGGCATCAGCACCAGGCATGGCAGCAGGTGACTTTTTGGGGGCGTGGTAGGGATGTTCAAGGGCCTGAGGTGCCTGTAGCATGGTCTTGAATAATGGAGTGCTGCTGAAAGATGTGCTGAAAAAACACTTAAGCGATATAGTTATTAAAAGAACAATTTTTCTAGATGTTAGGTCAGACTCAGATCGACTTCATCCAGTCAAGGTATCAATTAGGCCTATAAGATCACAGCTAACATCTTCCTTGAGCACATCATGGATAGTTTCTGAAAGAGAAAAGCAAAGAAATCTGCCCCAAGGGCTTTTTGTCCCTTGGTTTGGCTTGTTAGTCTGGGGATGATTCTTTTGGGTCTCCTTCATGAGGATCCTCCTGTGGATAGAATTTAAGATTCCTTGTTGGAATCCAAATTGGGAAAGACTCCCCAATTGGGAAGACACATCCAAATCCTCTTCCCATAGTGATCAAGGGATCAGGTCCCCAGTGCCCAGTTAGGGGGTCCTTCCAATGCACCTTAACAGAAGGTTTGGTGGATAGGCTTCCCCAGTGTTTTTGGGATCTCAATTTAAGTTGTCCTTTTATAAAATTTAAAATTTAAAACGTTGATGGTAAATAATGCCAACCCCAGCTGTTGGTGCGGGCTTACTCCGCCTTTTGTTTTTGTATGGGGCCTTTAAATATTGATGATTTCTTTTAACAATGGCTTTTGTCCTCCAGATCGAATTTTAATCTACAGTCTTTTCCAATGAAGCCCTCTGTGGCACCTAGGGCATGGAGTTGTAGGGGGCTTAGTCCCTCCTACCTCCCTCGGCTTCCCTTCCTCACCCTGGGGACATTCCCTCCTGAAATGTCCCACCTGGCCACAACAAAAACAAACTTTATTGTTTCCTCTCCCCTCTTGGCCCTGCAGGCTCAGTGTCGACCAGTGCCTTTGTCTGTGTCTCCAGAGCTGCAGCGAGTGTCTGACTCTGGTGTTTTTGGGTCCCCCTATCCTATCAAGCAATAATCCAGGTGCCCATGGATCTCTCCTTAAGACCTGCACACACTATTTTGTGGTCCCCATTCATCCCTTCCCATACCAGCAATTTAGCAAATTGTTCCCTTAGGGAGTCTGGGGGAAGTTTACCACGGAGGCTTTTTCCACCCGGTCAATGAACTCGAGGAAGGTCTCACCTGGTTTTTGTATAACGCCTGCTAAAGGCATTTCAGAAGGACCTTCAGTCTAGCTTTTTCCATGCCGCTAAACCTATCAAGCGGACTTGGTCTTGGTATGGGGCCTCCACGGCTGCCTGTTGGACCCCACATTCTTTCTTAAATAGTGTTGCCCACTTAATGAATGTGGGACTGGGGAGCACCGCTTTGGCCATATCCATCCAGTCCTTAGTAGTACAGGGTTGATGAACTAGATCTTGAAGGAGGGCCTCAACCCAAGGAGAATTTGGACTATCCTCTAGCACGGCCCACTTTAATTCTTTTAAATCTTTTGCTTCCCAAGGATACCACACTGTAGGGCGATTGTCCCCTGGATTTAAGTTAACAGGATAGGCTTGTACTTGATACGCCTCAGCATACGTGGGGTCCAGCCCTAGGTTCCCTGTTCTAGCCTGGCGGGGACCAGTGTGCCCACGCATGGATTCAGGATGGATTTTTGTTAAGGGGTATGGAGGTGGGTCTCCTTCTAATCCTTTTCCATCCCTTTCTCTCCTTAGTGGAGTTAAATCTGTTCTCGGAGCGCTCTTAACCTCTTTCCTTTGATAAAGGGAGCAGGGCACTTTCTCGTGTGACTTTCCCACATCCTTTCCAGGCTCCCAGAGTAGGCCCTGCCCTTCCTCACCAAGCAGCTGATCCTCATGGCCCTTCCAAATGGGAAGCTCTGCTCCCTCAGGCATCGGCTTGTCCCCGCATGCTGGCCCACATGCCAGTCCACTTCTGCGAACCTCTGCCCCCAGCTGTGAGCAGTCTCATCGCAGCTGTCTACGGCTCCCTCACTGCATGGTTCCACATCCCCACCTAGTTGCCCTGCTGCAGCCGCATGCAGTCTCTCCACCACTGCTGGTAGCAACTTCGGTACCAGGCACCCCCGTCGCACCCCACAACTCTGTGTAACATTCTGGGCTTACACACAGTGATGGGTTATCATTCTCTAAACAGCAGGCATGCCCAACATCCCCATGGTTTCCTGCACCCTGCCATGGTCCAGCAGAATGTCTGCCCAGCCCTGGCTCAGCGGGCCCATGCCATTTGGCATCCCCGTACGTAGCAGCTTCTCTGTACCCCTGTACCCCAGGCCCACATGGCTCATCGGTGAAGCCCCCTGCGGGGTGCCCAGGATAGCTTGTTGGCTCCAACCCCCCTGGAGCCAGGCTCCAGAATGGCTCTGGCCCCTCCCTCTCTACCTGTACCGTTTGCTCTGATGCAGGCTGAATTTGATTGAGAAGGAAAGCCATCTTGAGCACAGAAATTGTGGAATAAAATTCCATGGAAGGTGTTATATTATGATTTTTTTCTCGCTCTCTGGCTAGATCTTCTATTTTATTCCACATGTCCTATGAAAATATGTTGGTGGCCCGAGCCCATGGAGCCAACTCAAGAGTTAATTCCCACACTCTGGCAATGCCTGGATCAGAAATGTCAAAACCACGACTCCTTAATATGGACTTGAGTGCTGATGGCACTGGGTCCAGCCTGCACGTTGAATTCCCCATATTTCCCAAGTTTCACTTAATCCGAAGCCTGCTTAGCTCCGTCCGATTTCAGAAGCGACCCTTCGTGGTCGCCACTTGTGGGAACGGGTTCCCACTCACGCATCCATTCACTCACTCAAACACACAGCTGCTGGCTGTGAAGAAAGCAGGTTCCAGCTGTCCCCACCTCTGCCTCTACCCCCAGAGACTCGGCATAGGACGGGGAGATTGTCAGAAGCAGATCTCTCTTTATTGGGGGTGGGGGAAGGAACTTTTATAGACAAAAGCCACCAAGGTGCGAAACAGGCATCCAATTGTTATCACAAGGTCAAGACATCCTACAGGTGCTAATGGTCAAGTTCAATGCCGCTCAGCACAGGGGGCAGGTAGATACCTGAAAGCCAATTAGGGCTCTCTGTGAAGTGATCAGGTTATGCCCAAGACCCTTGCCCTCAGTGCCATCTTTAGTCCCATGTGCTCGGCCATGCCCTGGGGCAAATCCTGGGCGGGCCCAACATACCAGTGAAAATTGAGCCTTGCCCATTGAATAGTCTCCCTGTGAAAGCACAGTCACTACTAACATAACAACCTCATTGTGATATCACAACCTCACTGTGACATCACAGTCTCAACACTGATATCCTACCTAGCTTTCCCGTGACACCATAGCCTCACCCCAAATAACACAGGCTCACAGTGATGGGACACCCTCAGCAGTGACAGTCTTTGACTTCATAAACAGTGACACCACAGCTTCACATGTTACATCACTGCCTCATTGTGACATCAATCTTCCCACAGATATCACATCCTCACAGTAACCTCACAGCCTCACTGTGACCTCACAGTTTAACCTGACACATCATTGACTCATCTGTAACATCATAGCCTCATGGTGAAAAACAGCCTTGCTACTGAAATCACATCTTCCACAGTGACTTCACAACCTCACTGTGACATCACAACCTCTCTGTGATGTCACAGCCTCATAGTGACATCACATCCTCACAGTGATATCACACCCTCACTGTGGCATTATGGCCTCATTTCTGACATCCCACACTCACTGTGACATCACAGCCTCACCTCTGAAATCATAGCATTGGTGACACCATAGGCATCCTGTCTAACCTCGCAATGACATCACAGCCTCATCACTGACTGACATGTTTAGCTCACAGTCACATTACAGCCTCACCAGTGAGCCCACAGCCTCTTCTCTGACATCACAGCCTCAGTGTGTCTGCACAGCCTCACCAAACAGGTTCTAACCTCACTGTGAAATCCAAGCATCACCCTTGACTTCACAGCTTCTCTGACAAATTATAGAATCATACCTGACATCAGAGCATCTCTATGACATCACAGCCTCACAGTGATCCCATAACCTGCCCACTGGCACCACAGGCTCACCTGTTACATCATAGCCTCATTATGACATCAGTCTTGCCACTGACATCACAACCTCACTGTGACATCATAGGTTCCAGAGTGATAACACCTCACAGTGACATGACAGCCCACAGTGACATACAACCATCACAGTGACATCACAGCCTCACTTTGACATTATGGCCTCACCAGTGACTGTACAGCCTCACCTGTGACATCAGCATTGCCTCTGAAAAAAGTCAGAATATTGATATCAGTGACAATACAGCTTTTGATATCACAGTTTCACCAGTGTCGCTGTCACATAATAATTTCACCACTGACATCATAGAGGTGATGTGTTATGTGTTACGATAGTTATGTGTTACTAACCTTAAAAACACAACGATGAACAAACAAGGAAAGGGGAAGAAGAGGAGGTCACCTGCTCACATTCAGCCACCATGAGCAAAGAAACACAAAACCAAAGGGATCGCTCACCGAACTTTACCAGATTGGGTGTCTCATCTGCACCAAAGATGGCGCCACCCCACATTGAAGCACCAGAGTCTTGTTCGTTATCAGAATTAACCAGGAAAATCACTCCATCAACTAAAAACAGCCATCCACCACTATGTACAGAATGGGGAAAGAGCTATCAGTCTGTCAATCCTGGCTTGGGGGTATGTGGCCCAGGGGAGCAACGAACCCTTGAAGTCCCTCACTAAGGACAGAATACTTAGATCCAAAACACCTCTGCATATGTCCTGCACTAGGTCTCTCCTTGGATGTTGGTTACCCCTTTAGGAGGTGTTGGAACCTTGATTCACCTTGGTTCTAATCATAGCTTTTTATTTTCTGTGATCTTTTGCCTTTTCCGTTCTTCTCCAATCATCTCTGCTCCATTAGGGAACATTTCCTCTCCATAATGGGTAATTTACCACCCCATCAGAAGGCACCCCAGCTGACTGCCCTTAAGGCTCTACTAGACTTATGTAGGATCAAATTGAAACCAAAGGACTTAGAAGATTTTTGGGAGGAAGTTATAACCTTAGCTTCTTGGATTTCCCCAAAAAATATCTGAGACCCACACACTTGGATGGGGTGCTATTTCTGCCTGTGAGAGAGTCCAGGAAGGCCATATGCCTCCTGACTGCTTTGTTGCCATCCTCCTCAGCACCATAGCAAGCCTTAAAGGATTCTCCAATGAGGAAGTGACTAATTGCTTTCCAAAACCTTATCAAGCAACAGGAAAGGAAAAATTCACAGAGAGAAGAGATAGAAAGACAATGGAAAATGTTAGCAAAGCGGAAACCTCCTGCCATGGGTCAGGACCACTCCCAGGAGGAGCCTGGAGCCATGATAGTAGCAGAAATGATGAAAGTATTGCATAACCTGGACCCACTGGTGTCAGGAATTGTTAGAGGCCAAGTTTACTGTTGTTTGTATTAATAAGAGGCCACTCAATAGTGAGCCTGAAGCAAGCTCATCCTCTACCTGCTGCTTCTTGCCTGACTGCTGGGGTCTGAGTAGTGACCATGTGCCTGTTTGCCCCCTTGCCACAAGCCCATGAAGCCCCTGACAAATTGCCCTTCCTTTCCTTGGCTGTCCCAGTGTGGATTCGGCAATAACCAGTGACATCATAGACTCACTATGACACCTTTCCCACCATTAATATTCCTGACTTATTGTGACATCACACCATCACCAGTGACATCACAGACTCATGGTGATATCAGATTCTCAACTAAAATCACAACGTCCATGTGCCATCAAAACCTCTCCAGTGACATCACCACATCACTGTGTCATCAGAGCCTCACTGTGACATCATAGCCTCACAGGGTCCTCTCAGGCTCACTGTGACATTACAACTTGGCAGTGCCATCACAGCCTCACTGTGACATCAACCTTATCACTGACATAATAGATTCATGGTGACATCACATACACACTTCTAACATAGCTTCACTGTTACATCACAGCCTCAATGTTCCCTTACAGCATCATCACTGACATCATAGCCTCACTGGGACCTCAGCCTTGCTACTAACATCACAATCTTGTTGTGACCTAACAGCTTCCACTGTGACATCAACAACTCCCTGTGACATCATGGGCTCACAGTGACACCACAGACACATGGTGATGTCACAGCTTCACTATGACATCACAACCTCACAAGTGGAAACACAGCCTCACCTGTGACATCGGTGTCACCACCTATATTACTAAGAGCACTGACATCACTGCCACACCAGTGACAACGCAGCCTGTGACATCACAGACTCACCAGATTCACTGTCAGGTAATAGGTTCACTACTGCATCAGAGCCTCACCAGTGACATCACAGCCTCATTGTGACATCAGCCTCAGCACTGACATCACATCCTCACTGTGCCATCAAAACCTCCCCAGTAACATCACTGTGTCATCAGAGCCTCATTGTGAAATCACAAAATCACTGTGACATCTGCCTTGTCACTGACATAATATGCTCATGGTGTCAACACATACACACTTCTGACACAGCATCACTGTGACATCACAACCTCAATGTGACATCACAGCATCACCATTGACATCACAGCCTAACTGAGACATCAGATTTGCCACTGATATCACAGTCTCACTGTGACCTCACAGCTTCTGACATCACCACACTGTGACTGTACAGCCTCACCACAGACATCCTAATCTCAGTGTAAAATCCAAGCATTACCCCTGACATCTCATTGTGACCTCACAGTCTCCACCATGACATCAACATCTCCCTGTGACATCACAGGCTCATGGTGTCACCAGAGCCACATGGTGACATCAAATCCTCATGTGGCATCACAACCTTACCTTGCAAAGAGTATCAACACAGGCTTAACAAATCAGATTCAAAAAGATCAAAAAGATCATTCATAGGGATCAAGTAGGCTTTATCCCAGGCACCCAAGGTTGGCTCAACATAAGAAAATCAATAAATGTAATTCACCATATAAACCAGTCCAAAGTCTAAGACTACATGATACTCTCGATAGATGCAGAAAAAGCTTTTGACAAGATCCAACAGCCCTTTATGATCAAAACCCTAGAGACAGTTGAAATGGAAGGAACCTTTATCAATATAATAAAAGCTGTATACAAAAAGCCCACAGCAAGGATTATACTCAATGAGGAAAAACTTGAAGCATTCCCGCTTCCATCAGGAACTAAACAAGGCTATCCACTCTCACCACTTCTATTCAATATTGTACTTGAAATCTTAGCTGAAGCCATAAGACAAGAAAGGGCCATAAAAGGGATTCAAATTGGCAAGGAAGAATTCAAGTTATCTGTATTTGCAGATGACATGATCTTATACCTGAGTGATGCCCAAAATGCCAGGAAACTTATACAACAAATACAGGAGTACAGCAGGGTGGCAGGATACAAAATAAATGTACAAAAATCAGTGGCCTTCCTATATGCTCAGAATGAAAAAATTGAAAAAGCTCTGAGAGAAACAATCCCATTTACTATAGTCCCTAAAAAAATGAAATACCTCGGTGTAAACCTAACCAAGGAAGTAAGAGAACTTTAAAATGAAAACTTTAAAACCCTAAAGAAAGAAATTGCAGAAGATGCCAGAAGGTGGAAAAACCTCCCATGTTCCTGGATTGGCAGAATCAATATTGTAAAAATGACTATCCTACCAAAGGCAATATACAGATTCAATGCTATACCATTTAAAATCCCAAAGCAATTCTTTAAAGAAATTGACCAGTCTCAAAATTCATATGGAGGCACAAAGACCCAGGATAGCAAAAACAATCCTGAGTAACAAAAACACTGCTGTGGTATCATCATACCAAACCTTAGTCTATACTACAAATCCATATTTACAAAACAGCCTCCAAAATAGACACACAGATCAATGGATTACTACTCAGCCATCAGAAATAATGAATTAATGCAATTTGCCAGGAAATAGATGGAATTAGGAACAATTATATTGGGTGAAGTATCCCAGACACAGAAAATTAAGCACCATATGTATTCCCTAATAGTTGGATCGTAGAACCACTTAGAGACACTCAAAGATAAATCTCTGTAATACCTACAGTAATTGCAAAGATTATAAACAAGAGAGAAGGGGAAGGAGGGCCCCACCAGAAACAAGGAGAGAGGGGATCATGTTACAGCAGAGAAAATAGGACACCATCATGGACTGCAAATAAGCAATTAGACATCTGGTTAAGTTCACAGACTTTCCTTCCTGATCACTTGCAACTGAGGGGGTATTATCTCACCAGAAGAGAAGTTTGCAATGGAAGACTGAACCCCCCACACCGTGGTCTCCTACTTTTATTCCATCTACCTTTGAATTTACTCTTATATAATAAGACTATAATTTAACAGCATTTTATCTCTGGCCAGAGGGTGACATCCAATACCCATCAGGATGGGGCCAAGGGCATTGCAGGAGCAACAAAACTGAAAAAAGAAAAAAAAATCAACAAACCATAATTAAGAACGTCAGAGATTTTATATCAACCACCTGGAACTAAGCCAGCCAAATCTCTCCCCATCCTGAAGCTCAGGGAAATTTGTTGATGAGGGGGCGGTAAGATTGTAAGAACCTAAAGATGGGGAGGAGGATATGCAAAATACTACACACAAGTTAGGGCCGAAGCAATCATAATAGGACTTTGCATGACCTGGGCAATGACCAACATATTACTGACCCCATTAAGTCTAGCATGGACTAAAGGCATTAGGATCCTTAGAAGCTAAGGATTAACAGCCACAATAGTGTTCCTATACTTAAGGGGGACACAAGAAAGAGTTCTAGGAAATGCCACTGAGTCTTTACACCTCATCAGAAAGGAGGATCCAGAGGAAAGTTTGATATGGGGGAAGGAGGCACTGGGAGAAAGAGGGGGGGGGAAGGAGGCACTGGGAGAAAGAGAGGGGGGGAAAGGAAGGCAAAAAGAAGGGAGGGAAGAAGGGGGGTCCAGGAAGGAGTGGAGAGAGGGAGGGGATGGCATACCTATTGTTTGTATGAGTGGAAATAAAAAATAAAAAAAAGCTTCATCTCTGATATCACAGCCTCATTATGACATCACAGCCTCAGTTTGACACAATAAACTCACTGTGACATTAGAGTCTCACCAGTGACAATACAGACTCATCAATGACATAGTCTTCCTGTGAAAGCACAGTCACTACCAATATCACAACCTCACTGTGACATAACAATCTCACTGTGACATCACAGCCACACTGTGCCAACACAGACTCACTGTGACATCACAGACTCACATCTGATACAACAGGTTCACTGTCATGTCACAGCCTCAGCAGTGACACCACAGCCTCATGGTGACATCATAACCTCACTGTGGCATCTCAGCCTCACCAGTTACATCACATCGTCAATGTGACATATGTGCTCATCTCTCATATAAATGTCTCTTCTGAAATCACAGCTTAACCACTGACCGCACAGCTGCACTGTGATATCACAGCCACACTGTGACATAACAGCCTCACCATTTGTATCCTACCTAGCCTTACTATGACACTACAGCCTCAGCACAGACAGCACAGGTTCACAGTGATGTGACAGCCTCAGCAGTGATATCATAGACTGTGATATCTTAAATAGTGACACCATAGCCTCACATGTTACATCACTTCCTCACTGTGATCAATCTTCCCACAGATATCACAATCTTACAATGACCTCACAGCCTCACTGTGACCTCACTTCATTGTGACCTCACAGTCTAACCTGTGACATCATAGACTCACCTGTTACATCATAGCCTCATGGTAAAATCAGCCTTGCCACAGACATCACATCTTCCATAGTGACTTCACAGCCTCACAGTGATATCACAGCCTCATGGTGGCATTATAGCCTCATTTGTGACATCACAGCCTCACTGTGACAAAATAGCCTCACCTCTGACATCACAGCCTCACAGTGACATAACCGGCTAACCTCTGAAATCATAACATCAGTGACCCCACGGACATCCTGCCTAGCCTTGCTAGGACACCACATCCTCTTAGGCTCACAGTCACATTACAGCCTCAAGTATCATAGCCATACTGTGTCTTCACAGACTTGATGATGACATTATAACATGACAGTGCCAGCACAGCCTCACTGTGACATCACAAAATCACTGTGACATCTGCCCTCTCAGTGACATAATACCCTCATGGTGACATCACATACATACCTCTAACATAGCCTCACTTTGACATCACAGCTTCCATGTGACATCACAGCATCACCAATGACACCATAGCCTTTCTGTGTCATAAGCCTTGCTGCTGACATCACAGTATCACTGTGACATCACTTCTTTCACCATGACATCACCAACTCCCTGTGACATTACAGGCTCATGGTGAAACCTCAGCCACATGGTGACATGAATGCCTCATGATGACATCACAGCCTAACTGACATGCAGCCTAAACTCTGAGGTTGTAGCCTTATCTCTGAAATCATAGCCTCAATAAAACAGACACCCTCATCTCTGACATCCTACACAGCCTTACACTGGCACCATAGCCTCCAAATGACCTGACGGGATCACTGAAACAGAACAGCCTCCCTGTGCCATCACATTGTTGCTATTGACATCACAACCTCACTGTGATATCACAGTGATGTCATAACTTCCCCAGTGATATCTCAACCTCACCAGTAACATTTCAGCCTCAGTGTGACATCTCAGCCTCGTCACCTAACATCAGCCTCACTTCTGACATCACAGCTGAACTGTGATGTCCTAGTCTATCACCACTAATATCACAGCCTCACAGTGTTATCACAACCTCACTGTGATATCACAACCTCATGGTAACATCACAGCCTCAGTGTGATTGCATAGCCTCACCACTAATGTCCTAACCTCATCATGAAATCCAAGCATCACCATTGATGTCACAGCCTCACAGACATCTCATGGAATCATCCCTGATATCAGAGCCTAATTGCAACATCAGAGCCTCACAGTGACCTCATAGCCTTAATGTGGCCTCACTCTTGCCACTGATATCACAGCCTCACTGTGATATCATGGCCTCCAGAGTGATATCAACAATCAGTGACATGACAGCCCGCAGTGACATACAATTTTCACAGTGACATCACTGTGATATCATAGCCTCACCAGTGACAACAGCCTCACTGTGAAAACCAAGCATCACCTCTGACATCACAGCCTCTCAGAGACAGCACAGCCTCACCTATGACATCAGCATCACCTGTGACATTAGTCAGAATATTGACATCATTGTCACACCAGTGACAACACAGCCCTTGACATCAGAGCCTCACAAGTGTCACTGTCACATAATAGGTTCACCATTGACATCATAGACTCATCATGACATCTTTCTCACCACTGACATTCCAGCCTTATTGTGACATCATACCTTCACCAGTGACATCACAACCTCATTGTGACATCAGGCTCACCACTAACATCACAGTCTTACTCTGCCATCAGAAACCTCTCTAGTGACATCAAAACCTCTCCAGTGACATCAAAACATCACTGTGCTATCAGAGCCTCATTGTGACATCATATTCACAATGCATCCTCACAGCCTCACTGTTACATGACAACCTGACAGTGAAATCACTGATCCATGTGACATCACAAACTCACTGTGACATCAACCTTGCCACTGACACAATAGCCTCATGGTCACATCACATAAACAACTCTGACATAACTTCACTGTGACATAACAGCTTCAATGTGACATCACTGCATCACCACTGACATCATAGATACACTGTCACAGCATTGTTATGGTCATCACAGTCTCACTGTGACCTTACAGCCTCCACCACCTCCATCATCAACTCCCTGTGACATCAAACCTTCACTGTGGCATCACAGCCTCACCAGTGTACATGCTAGACTCAGTGTAACATCATACCCTCATCACTCACATCAGCCTCATTCTGATATCACAGCCTAACCACTGAAATCGCATCCTCACTGTGATGTCATTGTCTCGCTCCACTGACATATCAGCCTCACTGTGATACCACGGCGTCACTGGTGACAACACAGTCACATCGTGACACTACAACCTCACCTCTGATGTTATAGCCTCACTGTGACATTAGAGCCTCACCATGACATCACAGGCTCACATCTAAAATCATTGCCCAACTGTGACATCACAGCATCAACTCTGATGTTGTAGCCTCACTGTTTCATCACAGCCTCTCTATGACATCACAGGTCACAGCTGAAATCATAGCCTCATATGACATCACACCCTCATCACTGATATCCTACCTATCCTTACTATGACACCACAGCCTCAGCCCCTCAAAGGCTCACTGAAACATGACAACCTCCTTGTGAAGTGACAGTGTCACTACTGACATTACAACTTCACAGTGACATCATAGTATCATTGTGATATCAAAGGCATATCGTGCCATCAAAGCATCACTGTGATACAAAACTTTATCTCTGAAACCATAGTCTCACTGTGACATCACAGCTTCAGAGTGAACTCACAGCCTGCACACAAACAGCACAGGCTCACCTGTTACATCACATCGTCATTGTGGAATCAATCTTATCACTGATATCAGAGCCTCACTGTGATGTCACAGTCTCATAGTGACATCACACCTTCACAGTAACATCACAGCCTCATTGTGGCATTATAGCCTTATTTCTGACATCACAGCCTCACTGTGACATCATAGCCTCACCTCTGACATTACAGCCTCACTGGAACATTACGGGCTAAAATCTGAAATCACAGCATCAGTGACAGCATGGACATCCTGCCCAGCCTCACTATGATAACACAGCCTCATCACTGATATCTCAGTGTCACAGTCACATGACAGCCTCAACAGTGACACCAAGACCTCCCTTTGTTATCCCAGCCTCACCAGTAACATCTCAGCCTCACTGTGACATCTCAACCTAATCACTGACAACAGCCTCACTTCTGACATCACAAGCTAGCTAATCACTGAAATCTCAGCCAAAATGTGATGTCATAGTCTATCACCACTGATATCAAAGCCTCATTGTGATATCACAACATCTCTGTAACATCACAGCCACACAGTGACATCACAGCCTCTCCTCTGACATACAACCTTTACAGTGACATCACAGCCTTAATGTGATATCACAGCATCACCACTGACATCATAACTTCACTGTTACCTTAGCCTTACTACTGACATCACAGTCTCATTGTGACCTCTCAGCTTCCACCGTGACATCACCAAATCTCTGTGACATCACAGGCTTGTGGTGATACCACAGCCAAATGGTGGCATCAAAATTCATGGAGGCATCACAGCCTCACCAGTGACATGCCAGCCTCATCACTCAAATCAGCCTCATTCTGATATCACAGCTTAACCACTGAAATCACATCCTCACTGTGATGTCACAGTCTTGCTTCACTAACATCACAGCCTCACTGTGATATTATGGTATCACTAGTGACAACACAGACTCACTCTGATGACACAACCTCACCTCTGAGGTTATAGCCTCACTGTGCATGACAGCTTTGCTATGACATCACAGGCTCACCTCTGAAGTCATTGCCCAACTGTGACATCACAGCATTGACTCTGACTTTATAGCCTAAATGATTCCTCACAGCCTCACTATGACATCATAGGCTCACCATGGACCTTACAGCCTCACTGAAACATGACAACCACCTAGTGACATCACAGTGTCACTATTGAAATCACAACTTTGCTGTGACATCACAATTTCCCCAGTGACATCACAACCTTAATGTGACTTCACAGCTTCATTGTGACATCACAGCCATTCTGTCCCAACAAAGCATCACTGTGACATAAAGCTCACTGTGACATCACAGCCTCATCGTGACATCACAATGAAGCTATGACAGAACAGCCTCACCTCAGATAGCACAGGCTTACAATGATGTGATAGTCTCAGTAGTGACATCATAGCCTGTGCCATTGTAAACAGTTATACCATAGCCTCACATGTTACATCACTGCCTCACTGTGACATCAATCTTCCCACAGATATCACAGCCTCAAAGTGACCTCAAAGCCTCACAGTGACCTCACAGCCTGTGACCTCACAGTCTAACCTGTTACCTTATAGACCCACTTGCTACACCATAGCCTCAATGTGAAATCTGAATTGCCACTGGTATCATATCATCCACAGTGATCTCACATTCTCACTGTGTCATCACAACCTTTCTGTGATGTCACAGCCTCACAGTGACATCACAGGCTCACATGACATGATAGCATCAATGAAACCAAGGACGTCATGCCTAACCTTGCTATGACACCACAGCCTCATCACTAACATCTCAGAATCATGGTCACATGATAGCCTCAATAGTGACACCGAACCCTCACTGTGTCATCAGAGCCCAGCATCACTGTGACATCTCAGTCTAACCACTGACATCAGCCTCAATTCTGACATCACAACCTAACTACTGAAATCTCAGCCAAACTGTG
Source organism: Typhlomys cinereus (assembly GCA_023101885.1). Classification (NCBI taxonomy): domain Eukaryota; kingdom Metazoa; phylum Chordata; class Mammalia; order Rodentia; family Platacanthomyidae; genus Typhlomys; species Typhlomys cinereus. The sequence goes on from JALPQD010000219.1 coordinate 323,185, forward strand.
ATATCATATTATATCACCACTGATATCACAGCCTCACTGTGAAATCACCTCACAGTAACATCACTGACTCACCGGGACATTTCAGGTTCTCCTCTGACATAACAGCCTCAGTGTGACTGCACAGCCTCATCACTGAGGTCCTCACCTCACTGTGAAAATCAAACCATCACCACTGATGTCACAGCATCATTGACATTGAATAGAATCAGCCCTGACCTCAGAGCCTCACTGCGACATCATGCCCTCACTGTGACCTCACAACGTGCCCACTGACACTACAGGCTCACCTATTATATCATAGCCTCATTGTGACATCTGTCTAGCCACTGACATCACAGCCTCACAGTGACATCACAGCTTGCACAGTGATATCACCTCAAGGTGACATGACAGACCATAGTGACATACAACCTTCACAGTGATATCTGCCTCAATGTGACATTGCACCCTCACCAGTACAGCACAGCCTCACCTGTGATATCAGCGTGACCATAGAAATTATTCAGAACACTGAGATCACTGGCACACCAGTGAAAACACAGCATTTCACATCACAGCATCACTAGTGTCTCTGACATATAATAGGTTCACACTGACAATTCTCACCACTGACATTCCAGCCTTATTGTGACATCATAGCTTCACCAGTGACATCACAACCTTACCGTGCCATCAAAACCTCTTCAGTGATATCTTAACATCACTGTGTCGTCAGAGCCTCATTGTGAGATCATAGCCATACAGCATCCTCACAGTCTCACTGTGACATTACACCCTAATAGTGACATCACAAGCTCACTGTGACATCACAGCTTCACCTCTGAGGTTATCGTCTCACTGTGACTTCACAGCCTTACTATGACATCACAGGCTCACCTCTGAAATCATTGCCCAACTGTGACATCACAGCAATGACTCTGATGTTATAGCCTTACTGTTTCATCACAGCTTCACTATGAATCACAGGCTCACCACTGAAATCATAACCTCAATGCGACATCACTGACATCCTAGTCAGCCTCACTATGGCACCATTGCCACACCACTGACCTCACAGGCTCACTGAAACATGACAGCCTCCCTGTGACACCACAGTGTTGCTATTGACATCACAAACTCACCTGTGATATCACAATTTCCCCAGTGATATCACAGCCTCACACTGACATTACAGCCTCATTGTGACATCACAACCATGCCATCAAAGCATCATCATGACATAATGCTTCACTGCAAACATCATATCCTCACTGGGACATCGCAGCCTCAGTTTGACATAAAAAACTCACTGATATTGGAGCCTCAACAGTGGCAATACAGCCTCACCAATGACATAGTCTCCCTGTGAAAGCACAGTCACTATTGACATCACAATCTCACTGTGACATCATGACCTCACTGTGAAATCAAAGTAACACTTGGCAAACACAGCCTCACTGTGACATCACAGCCTCAGCACTGATTGGACAGGCTTATCCTGATATTACAGCCTTATCTTTAACATCACAGCCTCATGGTAACATTGTAACATCACTGTTGCTTCACAGCCTCACAAGTTATATCTTATCATCAATGTAACATCTCAGCCTCGTCTCTCACATCACTTTCACTTCTGAAATCGCAGCCTAACCACTGACCTCACAGCCTTCCTGTAACATCACAGCTTCACTGTAACATCACAGACTTACTCTGACATCCCAGCCTTGTGGTGACAGCACAGCAACACTGTGACAGCACAGCCTCACCTGTGACATCAGCATTAGCATTACCTGTGACAAAACAGCATAATCTGTGACAACAGCCTCGCCACAGTTAGCACAGGCTTCCAGGGATGTGACAGCATCAGCAGTGACATTGTAGCCTTTGACATCATAAACAGTGATACCACAGCCTCATATGTTACATTGCTGCCTCACTGTGACATCAATCTTTCCACAGATATCAGAGCCTCATAGTGACTTCACAGCCTCACTATGACCTCAGTCTAACCTGTTACATCAGACTCACCTGTTACATCATAGCTTCATGGTGAAAATAGCCTTGCCACTGACATCAATTCTTCCACAGTGACATCACAGCCTCACTTTGACTTCACCATCTCTCTGTAATGTCACAGCCTCATAGTGACATCACAGCTTCACATTGATATCACAGCCTCACTGTGGCATTATAGCCTCATTTCTGACATCACAGCCTCACTGTGACATCACAGGATAACCTCTTAAATCACAGCATCATTGAAAATATGGACATCTTGCCTAGCCTCGCTAAGACACCACAGCTTCATCACTGACATCTCAGGCTCACAGTTACATGTCAGCCTCAACAGTGACACCACAGCCTTGCTATAGCATCACAAACTCAGTGTGACTGCACAGCGTCACCACTGACATCCTAACCTAATCTGAAATCCAAGCATCACCCCTGATGTCACAGCCTCACTGACATCTTATAGAATTAGCCCTAACATCAGAGCCTCACTGCGACTTCATACCCTCACAGTGACTTCACAGCCTGCTCACTGACACAACAGGCTCAACTGTTACATCATAACCTCATTGTGACATAAGTCTTGCTACTGACATCACAGCCTCACTGTGACATCACAGCATTCACAGTGATATCACCTCATGGTGACATGACAGCCCACAGTGACATACAACCCTCATAGTGACATCATAGACTCACTGTGAAATCACAGCCTTACCCGTGACAGCACAGCCTCACTTGTGATATCAGTATCATCACTGACATTAGTCAGAACACGGACATCACTGCCACACCAGTGACAACACAGCCTTTGACATCAGTCTCAGCAGTGTCACTGACATGTAATAGGTTCACCACTGACATCATAGCCTCACCAGTGACATCATAGACTCACTTTGACATCTTTCTCACCAGTGACATTTCAGTCTTATTGTGACATCACACCTTCACCAGTGACATCCCAGCCTCATTGTGACATCAGCCTCACAACTAACATCACAGCCTCACTGTGCCATCCAAACCTCTCCAGTGACATCACAACATGACTGTGTCATCAGAACCTCACTGAGACATCATAGCCACACTGTGACCTCAGAGCCTCACTGTGACTTTACAAACTGACAGTGCCATCACAGCCTCACTGTGCTGCATCCTTATCCAAGCAATCTGGTAGATAAGGTCCCAGTTTGGAAAAGATGGATTCAAAGAAAACCTTTTGAAAAAGGATATGGCATTATTTAAAATGAATGAGAGAAATATGAAAGTACAGGAATTGTCAGGCCTTGGTGTTTCTGCCCAGTTGGGACCTAAAGCCTACTCTCTGGGAAATGTCACAAGTAATGCCCATAGTCAGGTGCCAGAAACTCCTCCCTAGGTAATTTAAATTTTCCTCTGGCAGGAGGAATTCTTCTGTGAAATGGGTGTGCCTTCTATCTTTTCTTAGGTTTTTTGAGACTAGCTTCCTGCTCTCTGATCTAGAAAAAAGCCTCTTTTAACTTTAAATCAAATTTCAACTAGAGATTTTATGTGTAGTCACACACAGTAAGTAGATTTGTTACCCAGAATGCATATACAGATAGTCTTAAAACATAGGTGGGTAAAATTCCCACCTATGGACTAACTCAGAAATTCTATAAGTATGAGACTATGCCATTCATTCACTAGAACTTTAAAAGACTGTTTGATCTCTCTTGGATTGTAATTTATGCTATCATAGGAAGAATTGTTCTTTTAATAATTGTATTGCTTAAGTGTTTCCTTCAGCATATCTCTCAGCAGCACTCCATCAAACATACCATGCTATAGATGTTTATGGCCCTCGAACATGCAAACCATGGCCCCCCTACAGACACGGTTCAAGCTTGGATTGCAGAGATTTGTGAGGCCTTTGTCTAACCCAGTATTCCATATTCTGAAATGCCTTCCAGAGGAGAGGTCCTTTGAGGGCTGATATCCAATGACGGGTAAGAACCTGAGAGACAGTAAAACCTAAGAAAGGCACCAGTCCATTATGCTGGACCCTCTCTGAGGTGGGGTCAACAAGGTTAGAGCAAAGAACTCTGGCTCCCGTTGGCTGTCAAAGAGGACGGATATGTAGGAGGAACGGACCAGGAAGGCCTGTATTGTCTCTATGGGCTGCATGCAACTTCCCAAGCTAGAACCTGCTGCCATGCCTGGTGCTGATGTCAACCTGACTGACTGAGAGGACCAACCTGGACAGGACAACAGCAAAAACTCATACTGGGACTTATGGGATGTTGGGCACACCTGTAGTTAATTGTAATGAAAAACATGTTCCTTATTGAAATCAAAAGGAGCTCAATCCTCCTTTGTGTATTTTAAAAATGCAGTCTCTGTTAAACAATGACAACTATGTGGCCTTACCCCATGGCTATTTTGTGGAGCATTATAGTTAGCTAGATTTGGAAATACTGGGAGAATGTTTCTATTAAATGCCTTTACCCTCAAGCAATGAGTTAAATTCTTGAAAAAATGTCCACTCTGAAGGTAATATTCTGTTGACTGGAGAATACCTGTCTCTTTGCAGATGCAAATTTTTCACCCCAAAATTTTCTGTACAAAAGCTGTCACAAAGTTTCAATAAAGTGGGTCCAGATTCACTCAGCCTAGAGGGTTGTGAGTTCCTGTTCTCCATCAGCCAAAGCCTTGCCTTAGTTGGTCAGGGGAAGCCCTGGTTTCAAGGCCTCAGCTATGCCTGCAGCATCACTATGACATCACAAACTCACTGTGAAATAATACTTGCTACTGACATAATAGCCTCATGGTGACATCACATACACATCTCTGACATAGTCTCACTGTGACATCACAGTGTCAGTGAGACATCACAGCATCACGACTGATATCATAGCCTCACTGTGACAATAGCCTTGCCACTGACACCATAGTCTCATTGTGACCTCACAGTCTCCACAGTGACATCACCAACTCCATGTGACATCACAGGCTCACATTGTTACCACAGCCACACAGTGACATGAAAGCCTCACGGTGGCATCACAGCCCCTCCAGTAACATGCCAGGCTCACTGTGACACCATACCCTCATCACTCACACCAGCCTCCTTCTGATATCATAGTCTAATCACTGAAATCATATACTCACTGTGATGTCAGTCTCTCACTCCACTGAAATCTCACCCTCATTGTGATATCACAGCATCACTGGTGACAAGCCTCACTGTGACATCACAGCCTCATCTCTGAGGTTATAGCCTCACTGTGGCATAACAGCCTCACTGAGACATCACAGGGTCACCTCTGCAATCATTGCTTAACTGTGACATCACAAAATCGACTCTGACCATACAGCCTCACTGCTTCATCTCAGCCTCAGTATGATATCACAGACTCCCCTTTGAAATCATACTCAATGTGATATTACACCCTCATCACTTACATCCTACCCAGGCTCACTATGGCACCACAACCACACCACCACTGACCTCACAGGCTTACTGAAACATGTCAACCTCCCCGTGATACCACACTGTTATTATTGACATCACAACTTCACTGTGATAGCACAAATTCCCCAGTGACATCACAACTTCACAGTGACATCACAGACTCATTGTGATATCACAGCCATACCATACCATCAAAGCATCACTGTGACATGAAGCTTCACTTCTGACATCATAGCTTCACTGTGACATCACACTCTCAGTTTGACACAATAAATTCACTGTGACATTTGAGCCTTACCAGTGACAATACAGCCTCACCAATGATGTAAAGCAGTCACTATTGACATCATAACCTCACTGTGACATCACAACCTCACTGTGACATCACAGCCACAATTTGGTAGCACAGCCTCATGGTGTCACCACATCCTCACCACTGATATGACAGGCTCACAGTGACATCACAAACTCTCCTCTGACATCAAAGCCTGAGTGTGACTGCAGAGCTTCACCACTGATGTCCTAACCTCACTGTGAAGTCCAAGTAATACCCCTGATGTCACAGCCTCACTGACATCTCATAGGATCACCCCTAACATCAGAGCCTCACTGCAACTTCACAGCCTACCCACTGACACCAGAGGCTCATCTGTAACATCATAGCATCAATGTGACATCAGTCTTGCCAATGACATCCCATCCTCACTGTGACATCACAGTTTTCCAGTGACATCACAGCCTCACAGTAACATCACAGCCTCATTGTCACATCTGCCTCACCACTAATATATCAGCCTCACTGTGCCTTCCAAACCTCTCCATTAACATCACATCACTGTTTTATCAGAACCTTACTGTGACAATGTAGCCACACTGTCTTCACAGATAAACTGTGATATTATAACATGACAGTGACATTACAGCCTCATGATGACATCAGCCCTGCCACTGACAAAATAGCCTCCCAGTGATATCACAGCCACACTGTGACATCACAGCCTCACCACTGGTATCTTATCTAGCCTTACTATGACACCACAGCCTTACATTTAGCACAAGCTCACAGTTTTGTGACAGCCTCAGCAGTGACATCATAGCCTTTGACATCATAAACAGTGACACCACAGCCTCACGTTACATTACTGATTTATTGTGACTTCAATCTTTCCACAAGTATCACAGCCTCACAGTGACCTCACAGGCTCACTGTGGCTTCACAATCTCTCTGTGATGTCACAGGCTCGTATTGACATCATAGCCTCATAGTGATATCACAGCCTCACTGTTGCATTATACACTCATTTCTAACATCACAGCCTCACTGTGATATCACACATATCCTTACTACTGACATCACAACCACACAGTGACATAACAGACTAACCTCTGAAATCATAACGTCAGTGACACCATGGACATCCTGAATAGCCACGCTATGAAACCACAGCCTGATCACTGACATCTCAGGCTCTCGGTCACATGATAGCCTCAACAGTGACACCACAGCCTTGCTGTGACATCACAGCCTCACCAGCAACAGCACAGCCTCACTGTGACATCTCTACCTCATCACTGACATCAGTCCTACTTCTGACATCACAGCCTAACTACTGAAATCTCAGCCAAACTCTGATGTCATAAGCTATCACCACTCATATCACAGTTTCACTGTGTTATAACAACCTCACGGTAACAGTACCACCTCATAGTGACATCACAGCCTCACCAGTGACATCGCAACCTCATCTGTGACTTCAGATCCTTAGCACTCATATCAGCCTCATTCTGATATCACAGTCTAACCACTGAAATCACATCCTCACTGTGAGGTCTTAGCTCACTCCACTGACCTCACAGACTCACTGTGATATCACGGCATTACTGGTGACAAAATAGCCTCACTATGACATCATAGCCTCACCTCTGAAGTTATAGCCCCACTGTGACATGACGTCTTTACAATGACATCACAGGCTCACCTATGAAATCATTGCCCAAATGTGATATCACAGTATCGATCTGACATTAGAGCCTCACTGTTTCATCAAAGCCTCACTATGACATCACAGGCTCACCACTGAAATCATAGCCTCAATGCAACATAACACCCTCATCACTGACATCCTACCTAGCATCTGTATGACACCACAGCTTCACCACTTACTTCATAGGTTCACTGAAACATGACAGACTCCCTGTGACACCACAGTGTCGCTATTGACATCACAAACTCACTGTGAAATCACAACGCCCCCAGTGACATCACAACCACACAGTGACATCACAGCCATACTGTGCCATTAAAACATCATTGTGGCATCAGTTTCATTTCTGAAATCACAGCCTAATTCAGAGCTGTACTGTGACATAACAGCATCACTATGACATCACAGCATCACCACTGACATCACACATTCACTGTGACATCAGCCTTGCCACTGACATCACGGTCTCACTGTGACCTCATAGCTTTCACCATGATATCACCAACTCGCTGTGACATCACAGGCTCAAGGTTACACCACAGCCACATGGTGACATCACAACCTCAATTCTGAAGTTATAGCCTCACTGTGACATCACAGCCTCAGTATGACATCACAGGCTCAGTTCTGAAATCATAGCCTCAATACACCATCACACCCTCATCACTAACATCCTACCTAGCATCACTATGACACCACTACCTCATGACTGACGCTCAATGAAACATGAGCCTGTGATGCCAGTGTTACTATTGAAATCACAACCTCATTGTGACATCACAACTTCCCCAGTTACATCACAACTTCACAGTGACATCACAGACTCTTTGTGACATCACAGTCATACCATGCCATGAAAGCATTATTGTAACATAAGACTTTACCTCTCACATCAGAGCCTCACTGTGACAATCCAGCCTCAGTTTGACTCTATAAATTCACTGTGATATTAGAGCCTCACCAGTGACAGTACAGCCTCACCAATGATATAGTCTCCCTGTGAATGCACAGTTGCTACGAACATCACAAACTTACTTTGACATCACAACCTCACTACTGTTAATACAGGCTCACTGTGATATTACAGCTTCACAAGTGACTGCAACCTCATGGTGACATCATAACCTCACTGTGGCATCACAGCCTCACGGTGGCATCATGGCCACATTGTGACATCACAGCCTCAGCACTGGTATCCTACTTAGCCTTATCATGATATCACGGACTAACTAGAGGTAGCACAGGCTCCAAGTGACATGAGAGACTCATTGGTAACATCATAGTCTTTGACATCATAAACAGTGACACCACAGCCTCACAGGTTACATCACTGCTTTATTGTGACATCAATCTTCCCTAAGATATCACAGCCTCACAATGACCTCACAGCCTCACTATGACTTCTCAGTCTTACCTGTTACATCATAGATTCACCTGTCACATCACAGCCTCATGGTGAATCAGCATTGCCAATGATATCACATCTTCCTCATTGACCCAATAGCCTCACTGTGACATCACAACATCTCTGTAATGTCAGACTCATAGGGACATCCCAGCTTCACAGTGATAACACAGCCCCACTGTGGCACTGAAGCCTCATTTCTGACATCACAGCCTCACAGTGATATCACAAACTCACCTCTAATATCACGGCCTCACTGTGACATTACAGAATAACCTCTGAAATCATAACATTAGTGATGCCATGAAGATCTTCCCTTGCCAAGCTATGATACCACAAGCTCATCACTGACATCTCAGGCTCTTGGTCACATGACAGCCTCACATTGACAGCATAGCCTCACCTGTGACATCAGCATCACCATGGACATTAGTCAGAACACTGACATCACTGCCACACCAGTGACAACACAGCCTTTGACATCACAGACTCTCCAGTATCACTGTCACATAATAGGCTCACCATTGGCATCATAGTCTCACTAGTGACATCATAGACTCACTATGATATCTTTCTCACCCCTAAAATTCCAGCCTCATTGTGATATCACACCTTCACAAGTGATATCTCAGCCTCATTGTGATATCACTATCACCACTAACATCACAGCCTCACCATGCAGCAAAACCTCTCCAGGGATGTCACAACATCACGGTGTCATCAGAGCCTCACTGTGACACTAGAGCCATACTGTGTCCTCACAGACTGGCTATGACATTACAACCTAACAGTGACATCACAGCCTCACTGGGGCATCAAAAACTCTCTGTGACATCAGCCTTGCCACTGACATAATCGCCTCATGGTGACATCACATGCACACCTCTGAAATAGCTTCAGTGTGACATCACAGTCTCAAGTGAAATCAATGCATCACCACTGACATCATAGCCTCACTGTGCCATCAGATTTGCCACCGACATGATGCACCCACTGTGAAATCACAGCCTCCACCTTGACATCACAAACTCCCACTTACATCAAAGATTCACGGTGACTCCACAGCCACTCTGTGCCAATACAGCCTCACTGTGACATCATATGACAAGCTCACCATGATAATACAGCCTCACAACTGACATCACAGCCTCATGGTGACAGCATAACATCACTGTGGCATCACAGACTCACCAGTTATACCGCATCGTCAATGCAACATCTCAGCCTTATCTCTCACATCAGTATCACTTCTGAAATCACAGCATAACCACTGAACGCACAGCTGCACTGTGACATCACAGCCTCACTCTGACATTGTAGTCTCACTGTGACATCACAGCCTCATGGGGACATCACAGACACACTATGATTTCACAGCCTAAACACTTGTATCCCACCTAGACTTTCCATGACACCACAGCCTCACCACAGATAATACAGGCTCACAGTAATGTGACAGCCTCAGCAGTGACATCATAGCCTTTGACATCATAAACAGTGACACCACAGCCTGAAATGTTACATCACTGCCTCATTGTGATATCAAACTTCCCACAGATATCACAGACTCACAGTGACCTGACAGCCTCATTGTGACCTCACAGTCTAACCTGTTACATCATAGCCTCAAGGTGAAATCAGGCTTGCCACTGACCTCACATCATGCACAGTGATATAACAGGCTCACTGTGACATCACAACCTCTCTGTGATGTCACAGCCTCATAGTGACATCACAGCTTCACAGTGATAGCACAGCCTCACTGTGGCATTATAGCATCATTTCTGACATCACAGCCTCACTGTGACATTACAGCCTCACCTGTGATATCACTTTCACTGTGACATAATAAGCTAACCACTGAAATAGTAGCACCAGTGACACCACAGCCATCCTGCCTAGCCTTGCTATGACATCACAGCCTCATTACTGACATCTCAGGCTTACGGTCACATAACAGCCTCACCAGTGACAACACAGCCTTGCTATGGCATCACAGCTGCATCAGTAACATCCCAGCCTTACTGTAACATCTCAGCCTCATCACTGACATCAGCTTCACTTCTTTTTTTTCAACATTTTTATTATTATTTCTGCTCATACAAACTTAGTAGGTACACCAGTTCCCTCCCTCCCTCCTCCTCCCCCCGACCCCCTGCTCCCCCTCTCCTTATCCCTCCCTGCCCATGACCTCAGTGCCTCTTCCCCAATCCCCAGAGAATCCTATAATGTGCATGCCAGACTCTCCTCTGGGCCCTCCTCTCCGATGACGTACAAGGACTCAGTGGCATTTCCCTGAACCCTTTCCTGTGTTCCCCTTAAACGTAGGAACACTACTGTGGCTGTCAATCCCTTGCCTCCAAGGATCTTGGTGCCTTTAGCAAATGCTAGACTTTGTGGGGTCAATAGTGTGTTGGACATTGCGTGGGCATGCAAAGTCCAATTATGATTGCTTCGGCCCTAACTTGTGTGGAGTATCTTGCATATCATTGCTCCTCCCATCCTTTTGCTCTTACAATCTTACCGCCCCCTCTTCCGCAAATTTCCCTGAGCTTCAGGATGGGGAGAGACTAGGCTGGCCTAGTTCCAGGTGATTGATATAGAGTCTCTGAAGTTCTGGATTGTGGTTTGTTGATTTTCTTTTGCAGTTTTGCTGCTCCTGCAATGCCCTTCACTCCATCCTGATGGGCATTGTATGTCACCCCCTGGCCAGAGACAAATAGTTGTTAAACTGGAGTCTTGTTATAAGAGCACATTCAAAGGTAGATGTAATAAAAGTAGGAAACCACAGTGAGGGAGGGGTCAATCACCCATTTGAAAAATGGTTACTTTTTATCTACCAGACTATATGCTCTCCCCTTCTGGTGAGATCATACCCCCTCAGTTGTAAATGATCAGGAACGAAAGTCTGTGAACTTAACCAGGTGTCTCATTACTTACTTGAAGTCCTTGATGGAGGCCTATTTTCTCTTCTGTAACATGGTCCCCTCTCTCCTTGTTTCTGGTATGGCCTCCTACCCCATGCCTCCTGTTCATAATCATTGCAATTACTGTAGGTATTACCGAGATTTATCTTTGAGTGTCTCTAGGTGGGCTGGGTAGGCTTGGTACTAGGAGCCACCTATTAGGGAGTACATATGGCGCTTAGTTTTCTGGGTCTGGGATACTTCACTTTATATAATTGTTTCTAATGACATCCATTTCCCGATCAGCCTCACTTCTGACATCACAGCCTAACCACTGACCTCACAGAGCTACTGTGATATTATAGCCTTACTGTGACTTCACAGCCTCATGGTGACATCACAGCCATACTGTGATAAAACAACATCACCACTGGTATCCTACCTAAGCTTGCCATGACACCACAGCCCCACCACAGCTAGCACAAATTCATAGTGATGTGATGGTTTCAGCAGTGACATCATAGCCTTTGACATCATATACAGTAACACCATAGCTTCACATGTTACATCACTGCCTCATTGTGACATCAATATTTCCACAGATATCACAGCCTCATAGTGACCTCACAGCCTCACTGTAACTCACAATTTAACCTGCTACATCATAGCCTCTTTGTGAAATCAGCCTTGTTACTGGCATCACATATTCCACAGTGACCTCACAGCTTCACTGTGACATCACAATCTCTCTGTGATGTCACAGCCTCATAGTGACATCACAGCTTCACACTGATATCACAGCCTCACTGTTGCATAATAGCCTCATTTCTGAAATCACAGTCTCACTGTGACATCTCAGCCTCAACACTTATATCACAGCCTCACTGTGACATAACAGGCTAACCTCTGAAATCTTAGCATCAGTGACACCACGGACATCCTGCCTATCTTTGCTATGACACCACAGCCTCACCACTGACATCTCAGGCTCACAGTCACATGACAGTGTCAACAGTGCCACCAAAGCCCTGCTGTGCAATCTCAGCCTCACCAGTAACATCCGAGCCTAATTGTAAACATCTCAGCCTCATCACTAACATAAGTCTCACTTCTGACATCACAGCCTAAGCACTGCAATCACAGCCGAATTCTGATATCATAGTCTATCACCACTAACATCTCAACCTCACTGCAATATCACAAACTCACAGAAACATCACCGCCTCACAGTGATATTACAGCCTCTCCTTTGACATTACACCCTCGGTGTGACTGCACAGCCTTACCACTGACAAAATCACTGTGAAATCAAAGCATCATCCTGACATCACAGACTCACTGGACTGGCATCTCATAGAATCAGCCTTGACATCAGAGACTCACTGTGACATCACAGCTTCACAGTGACCTCACAGCCTGCCCACTGACACCACAGTTTCACATTTTACATTGTAGATTTATTGTGACATTCTTGCCACTGACATCATAACCTCACTGTGACATCACAGCTTCCAGAGTGATATCACTTCATGGTGACATGAAAGCCCACAGTGACATCCATCCTTCACAGTCACATCATAGCCTCACAGTTACAGCACAGCCTCACCTGTGATATCAGCAATGCCACGGACATTAGTCTGTGGTGCCACTGACAACCCACCAAGTCGTTGTTGCCTCAACTAACGACTTTAGGAATTCTCTAGAGATACAGAATCAACATAATGACTATAATATAGGGAATGTATTGAGTCGGCTTCCAGTATGTCCGAGATAGTCCAACGATGCCTGCCAGTAGCTGATGTATTCCAAAGATGGCTGCTGGAAGCTGCTCAGTTTGGTAATCAAGTAGGTGATGGCTGAATGCTAGAGAATTCCTAAAGTCATTAGTTGAGGCAACAACGACTTGGTGGGTTGGAAGGCTAGAGAATCTAAGAAATGGGTGGCCAGAAGGAAGAGAGATTCCTAGCAAAACTGCAGTAAGGCATCTGTTCTCTTTGGTGGGTCCTTTTTATATGATACAGTACTGGGAGGATCCTATGAGAGCTTGGGAAATTTCCCAGTGATATCTCAACCTCACAGTGATATCACAGGCATACTGTGCCATCAAAGTATCACTTTCATGTAAAAATTCATCTCTGACATCATATACTCACTGTGACTTCACTGCCTCAGTTTGACAATAAACTCACTGTGACATTAGAGCCTCACCAGTGACAATACAGCCTCACCAGTGACATAGACATAGACTCCCTGTGTGAGCACAGTCACTACTGGCATCACATCACTATGACATCACAACCTCACTGTGACATCATAGCCACACTGTGATATCACGGCATCACAAGTGACAACATTACTTCACTGTGACATGACAGCTTCACCTCTGAGGTTATATCCTCACTGTGACATGACAGCCCCACTATGACATCACAGGCTCATCTCTGAAATCATTGCAAAACTGTGATATCACAGCATCGACTCTCACATTATAGCCTCACTGTTTCATCACAGCCTCACTATGATATCATAGGCTCACCTCTGAAATCATAGCCTCAATGAGGGATCACATCCTCATTACTGACTGACATTCTACTTAGCCTCACTATGACACCACAGCCTTACTACTGACCTCACAGGATCACTGAAACATGACAGCCTCCCTGTGACACCACAGTGTTGCTATTGACATCATATACTCACTGACATCACAATTTCCCCAGTGACATCTCAACCTCATAGTGATATTACAGGCATACCGTGCCATCAAAGTATCACTTTCATGTAAACATTAACCTCTGACATCATACACTCACTGTGATTTCACTGCCTCAGTTTGACACAATAAACTCACTGTGACATTAGAGCCTCACCAGTGACAATACAGAATCACCAATGACATAGACTCCCTGTGTGAGCACAGTCACTACTGGCATCACATCACTATGACATCACAACCTCACTGTGCACTGTGACATCATAGCCACACTGTGCTGACACAGTCTCACTGGGACATTACAACTTCACCACTGATATGATATACTCACTACTATATTACAGCCTCACCAATTACAGCACAGCCTCATGGGGACATCATAACCTCACTGTGGCATCACAACTTCACCAGTTATATCACATTGTCAATAAGACATCTCAGTCTTATCTCTCACATGAGTCTCACTTCTGAAATCACAGCCTCACCACTGACCTCACAGCTGCACAGTGAAATCACAGCCTCGCTCTGACATAACAGAGGCATTGTGACATCACAACCTCATGGTGACCCCACACTGGTATCCTACCTAGCCTTAATATGACAGCATAGTCTCAACACAGATAGCTCAGGCTCACAATGATGTGACAGCCTCAGCAGTGACATCATAACCTTTGATATCATAAACAGTGACACCACAGCCTGAAATGGTACATCACTGCCTCATTATGACATCAATCTTCCTACAGATATTACAGCCTCACAGTGACCCTACAGCCTCACTGTCTCCTCACATTCTAACCTGTTACATCACAGACTCACCTATTTCATCATAGCATCATGGTGAAATCAGCCTTGCCACTGACATTACATCTTCCACATTGACTTCATAGCCTCATTGTAACATCACAAACTCTCTGTGATGTCAGAGCCTCATAGTGACATCACAATTTTACAGTTATATCATAGCCTCACTGATGCATTATAGCCTCATTTCTGACATCACAGTCTAACTGTGAAATCACACCCTCACTTTTGATATCACAGACTCTCTGTAACATAATAAGTTAACCTCTGAAATCATAGTATCAGTGAAATCACGGACATCCTGCCTAGCCTTGCTATGACATCACAGCCTTATCACTGACATTTCAGGCTCATGGATACATGATAGCCCCAACAGTAACAACACAGCCTCGCTGTGGCATCACAGCCTCACCAGTAACATCCCAGCCTCAGTGTGACATCTCAGCCTCATCACTGACATCAGCCTTACTTCTGACATCACAGACTCAGTGTGACTGCACAGCCTCACCACTGACATCCTAACGTTACTCTGAAATCCAAGCATCAGCCCTGAGGTCACAGCTTCAGTGACATCTCATAGATCATCCCTAACATCAGAGACTCAATACAACAGGGACCTCACAGCCTGCCCACTGACACCACAGGCTTACCTTTTCCATCATAGCCTCATTGTGACACGAGTCTTGCCTCTTACATTACAGCCTCACTGTGACATCACAGTTTCCAGAGTGATATCACCTCATGGTGACATAACAGCCCACAATGACATAAAAACTTCACAATGACATACAGACTCAGTGTGATATCACGGCCTCACCAGTGACAGCACAGCCTCACCTATGACATGATCGTTGCCACTGACAGTCAGAACACTGACATTAATGCCACACCAGTGACAACACAACCTTTGACATCATAGCCTCACCAGTGTCACTGTCACATGATAGGGTCAACACTGACATCACAGCCTCACCAATGACATCATAGACTCACTATGACATCTTTCTCACCACTGATATTCCAGCCTCATTGTGACATCACACCTTCACCAGTAACATCACAACCTCGCGTGACATCAGCTTTACCACCAACATCACAGCCCCACAGTACAATCCAACTTCTCCAGTGACATCACAACATCACTGTGTCATCAGAGTTACACTGTGACATCATAGCCACACTGTGTCCTAACAGCCTCACTGTGAAATCACAAACTCACTGTAACATCACAACTTCCCCAGTGACACCACAATCTCACAGTGACATTACAGCCATACCGAGAAAATCAAACATCACTGTCATGTGAATATTCAACTCTGACAACATAGCCTCAATGTGACATCATAGCCTCACCACTGATATGACAGGCTCACTGTGATATCACAGCCTCTCCAGTTATATCACAGCCTTACAGTGACCTCACAGTCTCAATGTGACCTCTCAGTCAAACCTGTTACATCATAGACTCACCTGTTCATGGCCTCATGGGGAAATCAGCCTTGCCACTGATATCACATATTCCTCTATGATTTCACCTCTTCACTGTGACATCACAACCTCTCTGTGATGTCACAGCCTCATAGTGCTATCACGGCTTCACATTGATATTACAAGCTCACTGTGGTATTATTTCCTCATTTCTGACATCACAGACTTACTGTGATATCAAAGCCTCTCTGTAGTATAAGAGGCTAACCTCTGAAATCAGACTATCAGTGCAACCATGGACATCCTGCCTTGCCTCGCTATGACAGCAAAGTCTCATCACTCACATCTCAGGCTCTTGGTCATATGACAGCCTCAACAGTGACATCACAACCTTACTGTGACATCACAACTTCTTCACTGACATCTCAGCTCACAGTGACATCACAGCCTTACTGTGCTATCAAAGCATCAATGTCACATAAATATTCACTTCTGACATCATATACTCACTATGACTTCACTGCCTCAGTTTGACACAATAAACTCACTGTGACATTAGAGCTTCACCAGCAAAAATACAGGCTCACCAATGACATAGTCTCCCTGTGTGTGCACAGTCACTACTGGCATTACAAGCTCAGTGTGATATCACAACCTCACTGTGACATCATAGTCACACTGTGCTAGCACAGCCTCACTGGGACATTACAATCTCACCACTGATATAACATGCCCACTGCTATGTTACAGCCTCAGTAGTGACACCACAGCCTCATGGGGACATCATAACCTCACTGTGTCATCACAGCCTCACCAGTTATATCACATTGTCAATATGACATCTCAGGCTCATCTCTCATATTAGTCTCACAGCCTCACCTGTGACATCAGCATCACTACTGACATTAGTCAGAACAGTGACATAGTGATGTCGTGATGTCACTGGAGCCATTTTGATGGCACAGTGAGGCTGGGATGTTAGTGGTGATGCTGATGTCACAGTGAAACTGTGATGTCACTGTTGAAGGTATGATGTCGGAATAAGGCTGGAATGTCAGTGGTGAGAAAGATGTCATAGTGATTGTATGATATCACTGGTGAGACTATGATGTCAGTGGTGAAACTATTACATGACAGTGACACTGGTGAGGCTGTGATGTTAAAGGCTGTGTTGTCAGCAGTGTGGCAGTGATGTCAGTGTTCTGACTAATGTCAGTGGCAATGCTGATGTTACAGGTGAGGCTGTGTTGTCACTGGTGAGGCTGTGGTGTCACACTGAGACTGTGATGTACTGTGAAGGTTGTATGTCACTATGGCCTTTCATGTCACTGTGAGGTGATATCATTCTGGAAGCTGTGATGTGACAGTGAGGCTGGGATGTCCGTGGCAAGACTGATGTCACAATGAATCTATGATGTAACAGGTGAGCCTGTGGTATCTGTGGGAAGCTGTAAGTTCACTGTGAGGCTGTGATGTCACAGTGAGGCTGTGAGGTCACTCTGGAAGATGTGATGTCAGTGGTTGGGCTGATTTCACCATGTGGCTGTGATGTAACAGGTTAGACTGTGAGCTTACAGTGAGGTTGTGAGAACACTGTAAGGCTGTGATATTTGTGGGAAGTTTGGTTTCACAATGAGGCAGTGATGTGGTGTCACTATGATGTCAAAGGCTATGATGTCACCACTGAGACTGTCCTGTCACTGTGTAACTGTGCTAACTGTTGTGAGGCTGTGGTGTCCTAGTAAGTCTAGGTAGGAAAACAATGGTGAGGCTGTGATGTCATAGTGATCCTGTATGTTACGGTATAGCTGTGAGTTCAGTGGTGATGCTGTGATCACAGAAGTGAGACTGATGTGAGGGATGAGGCTGAGACGTTGCATTGACAATGTGATAAAACTGGTGATGCTGTACAGTGCCCATCAGGATGGAGTGAAGGGCATTGCACAAGCAGCAAAACTGCAAAAGAAAATCAACAAACCACAATCCAGAACTTCAGAGACTCTATATCATCCACATAGAACTAAGCCAGCCTAATCTCCCCCCATCCTGAAGCTCAGGGACATCTGCGGAAGAGGGGGCGGTAAGATTGTAAGAGCAAAAGGATGGGGGGAGCAATGATTTGAAGAGTCTCCACACTAGATAGGGCTGAAGCAATCATAATAGGACTTTGCATGCCCTGCGCCATGTCCGTCACACTATTGACCTCACAAAGTCTAACATCGGCTAAAGGCACCAAGATCCTTGGAGGCAAGGGATTAATGGCCACAGAAGTGTTCCTATGCTTAAGGGGAACACGAGAAAGGGTTCAGGGAAATGCCACTGGGTCCTTTTATGTCATCGGAAAGGAGGACCAAGAGGAGAGTTAGGCATACACAATAAAGGACTCTCTGGGAATTGGGGGGGAGACACTGGGAGATGGGGAGGGAGGGAGGGGGAGCAGGAGGTTTGGGGGGAGGAGGAGGGGGGAAGGGAACTGGTCTACCTATTAAGTTTGTATGAGCGGAAATAATAATAAAAAATGTTAAAAAAAAAAAAAGAATTTCCCAGGATGACATGATTTCAGTCTTGCTTAAAGAAATCTTCAAACATACATGTGCAGTTTTTGCAATATATGTGTATATTATATAGTTCATCTGAGATACTTAAATAAGAATGTAAATGTGCATTTATACAAATGAAATAAAATTTTTTTAGATTTAAAAAAAAAACTGGTGATGCTGTGATGCCACAATGTGGTTATGATGTCACCATGAGACTGTGATGTCAATGTTGAGGCTATGATACAAGGGTGAGACTTTCTTAGCAGTAGTGGGGCTGTGAAGTCACAGTAAGATTGTGATATAAGTAGTGACTGTGCTTTCACAGGGAGACTATGTCATTGGTGAGGCTATATTGTCACTAGTGAGGCTCTAATGTCATAGTGAGTTTACTGTGTCAAAACTGAAGCCATGATGTCACAGTGAGGTTATGATATCAGAGGTGAAGTCTTATGTCATAGATCCTATGATTTCATGGTATGGCTGTGATGTGACAATGAGGTTGTGATGTCACTGTGAGGTTGTGATATCACCGGGGAAGTTCTGATGTCACAGAGAGGTTGTGATGTCAATAGCGACACTGTGGAGTCACAGTGTGTGGCTGTGGTGATACTATGAGACTGTGATGTCACAGGGAGTTGGTGATATCACAGTGGAGCCTGTGAGGTCACAGTGAAACTTTGATGTCAGTGGCAAGGCTGAAATTACAGTGAGGCTATGATGTCAGTGATGATGCTGTGATGTCACAGTGAGGTTATGTTGTCACTGTGAGGATTTTATGTTGCTTTAGGCTGTCATATCTTCATGAGGTGATATCACCCTGGAAGATGTGATGTCACTTTCAGGGCATGATGTCAGTGGCAAGACTGATGTTACAATGAGGCTATGATGTAACAGGTGTCAGAGGGAGTTGATGACATCACGGGGGAGGCTGAAAGGTTGCAGTCAGGTTTTGGTGTTGGTGGCAAGGCAGATATCACAGAGAGACTATGATGTCAGTGTTGATGCTGTGATGTCACATTGAGACTGTGATATCACAGTGAGGCTATGTCAGTGGCATGAATCTGATGCCACCATGAGGCTATTATGTCAGTGGCAAGGCATTTGTCACAATGAGGCTATGATGTAACAGGTGAGCCTGTGGTGTCAGTGGGCAGGTTGTGAGGTCACTGTGAGGCTGTGATGTCACATTGAGGCTCTGATGTCAGGACTGATTCTATGAGATGTCAGTGAGGCTGTGACATCAGGGGTAATGTTTGGATTTCACAGTGAGGTTAAGAACTGAGTGATGAGGCTCTGCAGACACTCTGAGGTTGTATGTCAGAGAAGAAGCTGTGATGTCTCTGTGAGGCTGAGATGTCACACTGAGGCTGTGATGTCACACTGAGGCTGTGATGACACAGTGAGTCTGTGATGTCACACTGAGAATGTGATGTCGCCGTGAGGCTGTGATGTCAGTGCGATGGTGAGACTAGCAGTTAAGCTGTAATTTCAGAACTGAGACATGTCAGAGATGAGGCTGAGATGTCGCACTGTTGATGTGATATAATTGGTGAGGCTGTGATGCCACAGTGAGGTTATGATGTCACCATGAGGCTGTGGTGTCACTGGTGAGGCTGTTAATATCACAGTGAGACTGTGATATCAGTGGCAAGACTGATGTCACAATGAGGCTATGATGTAACAGGTGAGCCTGTGGTGACAATGGGCAGGTTTTGTTGTCACTGTGAGGCTGTGATGGCTGATTCTATGAGATGTCACTGAAACTGTGACATCAGGGATGATGCTTGGATTTCACAGTGAGCTTAGGATGTCAGTGATGAGGCTGTGCAGTCATACCGAAGCTGTGATGTCAGAGGAGATTCTGTGATGTCACTATGAGGCTGAGATGTTACCATGAGGTTGTGATATCACAGTGAGGCTGTGTTGGCACAGTTTGGCTGTTATGTCACATTAGGTTGTGATGTCACAGTGAGGTTGTGATGTCAGTGGTGATAGACTATGACATCACAAATTGTCTGACATTTCAGTGCTTAGTCTGAGTTTCAGAAGTGAAGGTGATGAGGCTGAGATGTCACAGTGAGCTGAGATGTCACAGTGAGGCTGGGATATTACTGGTGAGGCTGTGATGCCACAGCGAGGCTATGATGTCACTGTTGAGGCTGTCTTGTGACTGTGAGTGTGAGATGTCAGTGATGAGGTGTGTTATCACACCAAGACAAGGTAGGATGTCCATGTGTCACTGATGATATGATTTCAGAGGATAGCCTGTTGTGTCACAGTGAGGCTGTGATGTCAGTGATAAGGCTGTGATGCCATTGTGAGGCAGTGACATCACAGAGAGGTTGTGATGTCACAGTGAGGCTGTGAGATCACTGTGGAAGATGTGACATCAGTGGCAAGGCTGATTTCACCATGAGGCTATAATGTAACAGGCAAGTTTATGATGTGGCAGGTTAGATTGTGAGGTCACAGTGAGGTGGTGAAGTCAAAGTGTGGCTGTGATATCTGTGGTAAGATTGAAGTCACAGTGAGGCAGTGATGTAACATGTGAGTTGTGATGTCACTGTTTATGATGTCAAAGGCTATGATGTCACTTCTGAGGCTATCACATCACTGTGAGTCTGTGCTATCTGTGGTGAGGCAGTGGTGTTATAGGAAGGCTAGATAGCATACCATTGGTGAGGCTGTGATGTAACAGTGAGGGTGTGCTGGCACAGTGTGGCTGTGATGTCACAGTGTTGCTGTGATGTCACAATGAGGTTGAGATATCACATTGAGGTTGTGACATCAGTAGTGACTGTGTTTTCATAGAGAAACTATGTCATTGGTGAGGCTGTAGTATCACTTGTGAGGCTTTAATGTCACAGTGAGATTATTGTGTCAAACTGAGACTGTGATATCACAGTGAGGCTTTCAGAGGTGAAGCTTTACGTGATAGTGATGCTTTGATGGCATGCTATGACTGTGATATCACAATGAAGCTGTGTTGTCACAGTAAGGCTTTCATATCAGTAGTAAGATTGATGGCCCAATGAGGCTCTAGATGTAACAGGTGAGCTTGATGTTTCAGTGGGCAGGCTGTGAGGGTGCTGTGAGGTTGTAATGTCACAGTCTTCTTATGTTAGAGGTGGAGCTATATGTTACAGTGATGCTTTGATGGGACAGTATGGCTGTGATGTCACAATGGTGAGGTTGTGATATCACTGGGGAAGTTGTGATGTCACAATGAAGTTGTTATGTCAACAGCGTAACTGTGGTGTCACAGGGAGGTGGTCATGTTTCAGTGACACTGTGAGGTCAGTGGTGAGGCTGTGGTATCATAGTGAGGCTGGGTAGGATGTCAGTAATGAGGGTGTGATGTTGCATTGAGGCTGATTTCAGAGGTGAGCCTATGATGTCATAGTGAGGTTGTAATGAAACAGTTAGGCTATAACATCAGACTTGCAGTGATGTTACAGTTGGGCAATGGTTTCAGAGGTGAGCCTGTGATGTCATAGTGAGGCTGTGATGTGACAGTGATAATGTTTTTTCACCAGTCATGCCATGATATCACAATGAGACTGTGATGTCAGTGTAGTCAGACTATTACATCATAGTGAGGATGTGATTTCAGTGATTAAGCTGTGTTATCAGAATGGGGCTGATGTGAGCGATGAAAGTATAATGTCACAGTGAGGCTGGCATGTCACTGGTGAGGCTGTGATGCTACTGTGAGGCTTTGGTATCACTGTGTGGCAGTGTTGATAGCATGAGCCTGTGACTTCACAGGAAGTTAGTGATATCATGGTAGAGGCTGTGAGTTCACAGTGAGACTGTGATGTCAGTGACAAGGCTGACACAGTGAGGCTATGATATTACTGTGAAGATGTGATATCACATGAGGCTATGATGTCAGTAGTAATGCTGTGAAGTTACTTTGAGTCTGTGATGTCATAGTGAGGCCATGTTTGAAGGAAGTATGTGATGTCAACAGGAGGCTCTTATGTGGCAAGGCTAATGTCACTGAATTTGTGATGTCACTGTCAGGTTGTAATGTCACAGTGAGGCTGGAAAGATGCAGTGTGGCTAAAATGTCACAGTGAGGTTCCGATGACACATTGAAGCCATGATGTCACAGTGAGGCTATGTCTGAGGTGTGTTTGTGATGTCACCATGAAGCTATATTGTTAGTGGCAAGGCTGATGTCACAGTGAGTTTGTGATGTCACAATGAGGCTATGATGTAACAGGTGAGCCTATGGTGTCAATGGGAAGGCTCTGAAGACACTGTGAGGGTGTGATGTCGCAGTGAGGCTCTGATGTCAGAGCTGATTGTATGAGATGTCAGTGAGGCTGTGACATCAACGGTAAGGCTTGGATTTCCCAGTGAGATTAGGATATCATTCTTAGGTGAGGCTGTGATATCAGAGTAGAGGTTGTGATATCACTGAGAGGCAGTGATGTTACTATGAAGTTATGATATCACAATGAGGCTGTGATGTCAGTGCTGATAGACAATAACATCATAGTTAAGCTGAGATTTCAGTAGTTATGCTGTGATGTCAGAAGTGAGGCTGATGTCAGTGATGAGGCAGAGGTGTCACAGTGAAGCTGGGATTTTATTAGTGAGGCTGTGGTGTCATTGTTGTTGTTCTCATGTGACTGTGAGCCTGAGATATCACTGATGAGGCTATGGTGTCATAGCAAAGCTAGGCAGGATATCCATGGTGTCACTGATCCTATGATTTCTGAGGTTAGCCTGTTATGTCATAGTGTGTTTGTGATGTCATAAATGAGGCAGTAATGCCACAGTGAGGCTATGATATTACTGTGAAGATGTGATATCACTGTGAGGTCACTATGGAAGATGTGATGTCAGTTTCAAAGGAGATTTCACCATGAGGCTATGATGTAAGAGTGAGGTTGTGATGTCACTGTGAGTTTGTGATGTCAGTAGTGACTGTGCTTTCACAGGAAGCTATGTCCTTGGTGAGGCTTTATTGACTCTGGTGAGGCTCTAATGTCACAGTGAGTTTATTGTGTCAAGCTGAGGCTTTATGTCACAATGAGGCTGTGATGTAACTGATGAAGATGTAATATCACAATAACGCTGGAATGTCAGTGGTGAGAAAGATGTCATGGTGGGTCTATGATGTCACTTATGAGGCTATAATGTCAATGGTGAACCTATTACATGACAGTGACACTGCTCAGGCTTTGATGTCAAAGGCTGTTTTGTTACTGGTGTGGCAGTAATATCAGTGTTCTGGCTAATGTCAGTGTTGAATCAGATGTCACAGGTGAGGATGTGCTATCACAGTTGAGACCATTATATCACAGTGAGGCTGTGATGTCACTGTTAATGTTGTATGACATTGTGGAATGTCATATCGCTGTGAGGTGATATCACTCTGGAAGCTGTGATGTCACAGTGCAGCTGTGTTGTCAATGGCAAGACTGATGACACAATGGATATATGATGTAACAGTTGAGCCTGTGGTGTCAGTGGGTAGGCCGTGAGGTCACTGTGAGGCTTTCATATTGGACTGAGGCTCTGATGCCAGGGCAGATTCTATGAGATTCTGTGATGTCAGGGGTGATGCGTGGATTTGACAGTGAGGTTAGGATGTCAGTGATGAGGCTGTGCAGTCACACTGAGGCTCTGATGTCAGAGGAGAGGCTGTGAAGTCATTGTTTAGCAGTGATGTTACCATCAGGATGTGACATCATTGTTCACCTGTGATTTCAGTGGTTAAGCTGTGATGTCAGAAGTGAGGCTGATGTCAGTGATGAGGCTGAGGTGTCACAATAAGCCTGGGATATTACAAGTGAGGCTGTGATGCCACAGTGAGGTTATGATGTCACCATGAGGCTGTCGTGTCACTGATGATGCTGTAATATCACAGTGCCCCTGACATATCAGTGGTGAGGCTGTAATGTCACAGTGAGGCTGTGAGTACACAGTGTGGCTGTGATGTCACAGTGATACTCGTGTGGCTGTGATGTCACAGTGAGACTCTGATGACACAGTGATATTGGGATTTCACTGGACAGATTTGGATTGCACAGTGAGGTTTATGTTAGTGGTGAGGCTGATGTCACAATGAGGCTGTGATGTCACTGGTAAATATGTGATGTCACAGTAAATCTGAAATGTCAGTGGTGAGAAAGATATCATAGTGAGTCTATGATGTCATTGGTAAGGCTATGATGTCAGTGGTGAACCTATTACGTGACAGTGACCCTGGTGATATCACTCTTGAAGAGATGATGTCACAGTGAGTCTGTGATGGCAGTGGCAAGATTGATGTCACAATGAGGCTATGATGTATCAGGTGAGACTGTGGTGTCAGTGGGCAGGCTGTGAGGTCACTGTGAGGCTATGATGTCACAGTGAGGCTCTGATGTCAGAGCTGATTCTATGAGATGTCTGTGAGGCTGTGACATCAATGGTGCTCCTTGTATTTCAAAATGACATTAGGATGTCAGTGATGAGGCTCTGCAGTCACAAAGTCTGTGATGTCAGAGGAGATGCTTGGGTGTCACTGTAAGCCTGACATATTAATGGTGAGGCTGTTATGTTACAGTGAGGATTTACTGGCACAGTGTGACTGTGATGTCACTGTTTATGATGTCAAAGGCTATGATGAAACTGCTGAGGCTATCATGTCACTGTGAGCCTGTGCTAACTGTAGTGAGGCTTAGGTGACCTTGGAAAGCAAGGTAGGATACCAGGGTCAGGCTGTGATGTCACAGTGTAGCTATGATGTCATCATGAGGCAGTAATGTCAAAGTGAGGCTGTGATGTCACAGTGAGTCTTTATAACATTGTGTACTTCTGGTGTACCATGAGCCCGTGATGTCACAGGGACTTGGTGATGTCATGGTGGAGGCTGTGAGTTCACAGTGAGACTGTGATGTCAGTGGCAAGATTGATATCACAGTGAGGCTATGATGTCAGTGATGATTCCGTGTTGTCACATTGAGACTGTGTAGTCAACAGTGATGCCATTATGTCACAGTGAGGTGATGATGTCATTGGAGCGAGATGGTGACATGACAGTGAGGATGTGATTTCAGTGGTCAGGCTGTGATATCAGAATGAGGCTGATGTGAGTGATGAGGATGATGCTGGCATGTCACTGGTGAGACTTGATGTCACAGTGAGACTTTGATGTCACCATGTATCTGTGGTGTCAGCATGAGCCTGTGATGTCACTTGATATGGTGATGTCATGGTTGGGACTATGAGGTCACAGGAATACTGTGATGTCAGTTGTAAGGTTCATGTCACAATGAAGCTATGATGTCAGTGGTGATGCTATGAGGTCACATGGAGGCTGTGATGTTACAATGAGGCTATGTCAGAGGAGTTTATGTGCTATGTCAGAGTTGTGTGAATTCCAAATGAGGCCACAATGTAGCAGGGGATCCTATGGTATCAGTGGGCAGGCTGTAAGTTCATTGGGAGGCTTTGATGTCGCAGTAAGGGTCTGATGTCAGGACTGATTCTGTGACATGTCATTGAGTCTGTGACATCAGGGGTGATGCATGGATTTCACAGTAAGGTCAAGACAACAATGGTGAAAATGTGATGTCACAGGGAGATGATGATGTCTCGGTGGAGGATGTGAGGTCACAGTGAGACTGTGATGTAAATGGCAAGGGTGATGTCACAGTAAGGTTATGACGTCAGAGTGATGATGTGAAGTCACATTGAGGCTGTGATGTCATAGTGAGGCTATGTCAGAGGTGTGTATGTGATGTGTATGTGATGTCACCATGAGGCTATTATGTCAGTGGCAATGCTGATGTCACCGTGAGTTTGTGATATCACAGTGAGGCTGTGATGGCATTGTAAGGTTTTAATGTCACAGTGAGGCTGTGAGGACATACTGTATCTATGATGTCACAGTGAGACTCAGAGGACAAAATGATGTGGGGTTGTCACTGGAGAGGTTTTGATGGCACAGTGTGACTCTGATGTTAGTGGTGAGGCTGATGTCACAATGATCCTGTGTGGTTATTGGTGAATGTGTGATGTCAAAATAAGGCTGGAATGTCAGTAATGAGAAAGATGTCATAGTGAATCTATGATATCACATATCACTGGTGAGGCTATGATGTCTGTGGTGAACCTATGACATCACAATGACTTTGGTAAGGCTGTGATGTCAACGACTGTGTTGTCATTGGTGTGGCCATGATGTCAGTTTTCTGATTAATGTCAGTGTAGACGCTGATGTCATATTGAGGCATTGCTGTCACTACTGAGTCTGTGATGTCACACTGAGGCTGGGATGTCACTGTGAAAGTTGTATGTCACTGTGGGTTGTCATGACACCATGAGATAATATCACTCTGGAAGCTGTGATGTGACAGTAAGGATGTGATGTCAGTGGCAAGACTGATGTCACAATGGAGGCTATGATGTAACATGCGAGCCTGTGGTGTCAGTGGGCAGATTGTGAGGTCACTATTAGGCTGCGATGTCGCAGTGAGGTTTTGATGTCAGGGATGATTCTATGAGACGTCAGTGTGGCTGTGACGTCAGGGTGATTCTCAGATTTCACAGAGAGATTAGGATGTCAGTGGTGAGGCTGTGCGATCATGCTGAGGCTCTGATGTCCGAGGAAAGGCTATGATATCACTGTGAGGGTGGGATGTTACTGGTGTGACTGTGATGCCACAGGAGGCTGTGATGTCACTGTTGAGGCTGCCATGTGACCGTGAGCCTGAGATGTCAGTGATGAGGCTGTGGTATCACAGCAAGGCAAGGCAGGATGTCCGTGTAGCAATGATGCAATGATTTAAAGGATAACCTGTTAAGTGACAGTGAGGTTGTGTCAGTGGTGAAGCTGTGATTACAGTGAGGCTGTGATGTCAGAAATGTTGCTATAATGCCACAGTGAGTCTGTGATTTCATAGTGAAGCTTTGATGTCACTAGAATCTGTGTCATCACAGAGAGATTGTGATGTCACAGTAAGGCTGTGAGGTCACTGTGGAAGATGTGATGTCAGTGGCAAGACTCCCTTCAGCATGAGACTATGATGTAAGACTATGATGTAACAGGTGAGTCTATGATGTAACAGGTTAGACTGCACAATGAGGCAGTGACATGTGGGGCTGTGTTGTCACTGTTTATGATGTCAAAGGCTATGATATTACTGCTGAGGCTGTCACACCACTGTGAGCCTATGCTCTCTATGGTGAGGCTGTGGTGTCCTAGTAAGATTAGGTAGGATACCACTGATGAGGTTGTGATTTCACAGTGTGTCTGTGATGTCACCATGAGGCTGTGATGTCACACTGAGACTATGATTTCACAGTGCATCAATGAGGTGAGTGGTTAGGCTGCAATTTCAGAAGTCAGACAGATGTGAGAGATGAGGCTGCAATGTCACATTGATGATGTCATATAACTGGTGAGGCCGTGATACCACAGTGAGGTTAATATGTCACCATGAGGCTGTGGTTTCACTGCTGAGACTGCAATATCACGGTGAGTCTGTCCTCTCAGTGGTGAGGCTGTAATGTCACTGGCGAGGCAATGATATCAGTGGAGAACCTATTATGTGACAGTGACACTGGTAAGGATGTGATGTCAAAGGCTTTGTTGTCACTGGTGTGGCAGTGATGTCAATGTTCTGACTAATGTCAGTGTCGTAATTAGGTACAGGTGTCAACTTGATTCTTGAGGGTTTGAGCTCTAGGCACAGTTGCAGAGAGTTGATGGTTGAGTTAAGCCCAGAGCAAACCTGAAGGAGATTGTCTAGCTGATGAGGAAGACCCAGCCCATGGTGGGTGGGATTAGGCCCTGAATAAATCATAGAGAGCTGGTTGAAAGAGTTGGCATTTTCTGTTCACTTGGCCAGACATGCTGGTCTGGCAAGTAAGGATTGTCCATCTCTCAGCCATTATGCACTGATGGTGTGGCCAGTTCCCATCAGCCCTGGTGTTGGTGCATGCTCTCTCGTCAAGCTGGACTAAGAACTATAACCAGGAATTGTAAGAGAATAAACCCCTTGTTCCCTTAAGCCATTGGACAGTCATTTATCAACAATGTTGCAGGCTGACTGCAACAGTCAATGGTGACGCTGATGTCACAGTGAGGATATGCTGTCACTGGTGAGGCCATGATATCACACTGTGGCTGTGATGTCACTGTGAAGATTGTATGTAACTGTGGGCTGTCATGTCACTGGGAAGTGATGTCACTATGGAGGTTGTGATGTCATAGTGAGGTTGTGATATCAGTGGCAAGACTGATGTCACTTGGAGGATATGATGTAACAGGTGAGCCTGTGTTGTCAATGGACAGGTTGTGAGGTCACTGTGAGGTAGTGAGGTGGCAGTGTGGCTCTGATGTCATGGCTGATTTTATGATATGTCTGTGATGCTGTGATGTTAGGGGTGATGGTTGGATTTTACAGTGAGATTAGGTCATCTCTGGTGAGGCTGTGCTGTCACAGTGAGGTTGTAATGTCAGAGGTGAAGCTGGGATGTAACTGTGAGCTTGAGATGGTAATGTGAGGTTGTGCTATCACAGTGATGCTGTGATATCAGTGTTGATAGACTATGACACCATAGTTTTATGAGATTTCAGGTACTGTGCTGTGATGTCAGAAGTGAGGCTGATGTCAGTGATGAGGATGAGATGTCACAGTGACGCTGAGATGTTACTGGTGAGGCTGTGATGCAACAGCGATGTTAGGGTGTCACTATTGAGACTGCCATGTGACCGTGAGCCTGAGGTGTCAGTGATGAAGCTGTGGGGTCATATTGAGGCTATGCAGCATGTCTGTGGTGTCACTGATGCTATGATTTCAGAGGTTACCCTTTTACATCACAGTGAGGCTGTGATGTAAAAAGTGAGGCTGTGATGTTGCAGTGAGTCTGTGATTTCAGAAATGAGTCTATAATGCCAATAAGGCTGTGATATCATTGGGAAGTTGTGATGTCAGTGGCAAGGCTGATTTCACCCTGAGGCTATGATGTAACAGGTTAGACTGAGGTTACAGTGAGGCTGTCAGGTCACTGTGAGGCTGTGGTATCTCTGTGAAGATTGATGTCACAATGAGGCAGTGATGTATAATAAGAGGCTTTGGTGTCACTGTTTATGATGTCAAAGGCTAGGATGTCACTGTTGAAGCTGTCACATCACTGTGAGCCTATTTTATCTCTACTGAGGCTGTGGTGTCATAGTAAGGCTCGATGGATACCAGTGGTGAGGCTGTGATGTCACAGTGCAGATGTGAGGTCAGTGGTTAGGCTGTGATTTCAGAAGTGAGACTGATATCAGAGTTAAGGCTGAGATTTCACATTGATGATGTGATATAACTGGTGAAGCTGTGATGCCACAGTGAGGTTATGTTGTCACCAGGATGCTGTGGTGTCTCTGGTGAGGCTGTAATATCACGGTGAGCGTGTCACAGTGAGGTTGTGACATCAAGGCTAATGCTTGGATTTCACAGCGAGGTTAGGATGTCAGTTGTGAGGCTGTGGACACACATCAAGGCTGTGATGTTAGAGGAGAGTCTCTGATGTCACTGTGAGTCTGTCATATCAATAGTGAGGCTATTATGTCACAGTGAGACTGTGCTGGCGCAGTGTTTGCAGTGATACCACAGTGAGGTTGTGATGTCAGTAGTGACACTGTGGTGTCACAGGAAGGTTGTCATGTTTCAGTGAGACTGTGAGATCAGTAGTGAGGCTGTGGTACCATAGTGAAGCTAGATAGGATGTCAGTGATGAGGGTGTTATGTCGCATTGAGGCTATGATTTCAGGTGTGAGCCTGTGATGTCATAGTGAGGCTGTGATGAAATAGTGAAGCTATAACATCAGAATCGATACTGTGATGTCACAGTTGGGCAATAATTTCAGAGGTGACCCTGTGATGTAATAGTGAGTCTGTGATGTCACAGTGAGACTATAACCTCAGAATTACGGCTGTGGAGTCACAGGCTGATTCCGCTGTGTGGCTGTGATTTCATCTTGAGCCTGTGATGTCATAGGGAGTTGGTGATGTCACAGTGGAGGCTGTGAGGTCAGAGTGAGACTGATGTGACTGGTAAGACTGATGCCACAATGAGGCTATAGTTTAACATGCAAGTTTGTGGTGTCAGTGGGAAGGCTCTGAGGTCACTGTGAGGCTGTGATGTCACATTGAGGTTATG
This sequence comes from Typhlomys cinereus, assembly GCA_023101885.1. Lineage (NCBI taxonomy): Eukaryota > Metazoa > Chordata > Mammalia > Rodentia > Platacanthomyidae > Typhlomys > Typhlomys cinereus. Next base: position 354,541 of record JALPQD010000219.1, read on the forward strand.
ATGTCAGAGGTGAAACTATATGACATCAAAATCTCACTGTGACATCACAATCTCACTGTGATATCAGTCCATACTGTGCCAATGCAGCCTCATTGTGTCATCACAGCCTGACCACTAATTGGACAGGCTCACTGTTATATTACACACTCACCAGGAACACAACAGCCACAGGGTGACATCATAATCTCACTGTGGCCTTACAGCCTCACCAGTTATATCACATCATCAATGCGACATCTCAGCTTTATCTTACATCAATCTCACTTCTGAAATCACAGCCTAACCACTGACCCCACAGCTTCACTGTGACATCTCAGCCTCACTGTGATATCACAGGCTCACTTTGACTTCACAGCCTCATGGTGACATCACAGCCACACTGTGACATCATAGCCACACCTCTGAGGTTATACACTCACTGTTTCATCACAGCCTCAGTATGATATCACAGGCTCATCTCTGAAATCATACCCTCAATGAGACATCATACTCTCATCACTGATATCCTACCTAGCCTCATTATGGCACCATAGACTTACCACTGACCTCACAGGCTCAATGAAATATGACAGCCTCTCTGTGATACCACAGTCTCACTATTGACATCACAACCTCACTGTGACTTCAAAACTTCCCCAGTGACATCAGACCCTCACAGTGACATCACAGACTCATTGTGACATCACAGCCATACCATGCCCTCAAAGCATCACTGTGACATATAGCTTGACCTTTGAAATTATAGCCTCAGTGTGATAGCACAGCCTCAGGTTGACACATTAAACTCCCTGTGACATCAGAGCCTCACCAGTGATAATAGAGCCGCACCAATGACATAGTCTCCCTGTGAAAGCACAATCACCAGTAACATCACAACCCACTGTGATATCACAACATCACATCACAGCTACACTGTGCCAGCACAGCCTCACTGTGAAATCACAGACTCACCACTGATAGCACAGGCTCACTGTGATATCACAGCCTCACCAATGACACCACAGTCTTATGGTGACATCATAACATCACTGTGGCATCACAGCCTCACCAGTTATATCTCATCATTAATGTGAAATCTGGTCTCATCTCTCACATCAGTCTCACTTCTGAAATCACAGCCTAACAACTGACCTCACAGCTGCACTGTGATATTACAGCCTCACTGTGACATGACAGCCTCACTGTGATGTCACAGTCTAACCTATTGCATTCACCTGTTACATCATAGCCTCATGGTGAAATCAGCCATGCCACTGACATCACATGTTCCATAGACATCACAAACTCTCTCTGATGTCACAGCCTCATACTGACATCACAGCCTCACTTCTAACATCACAGACTCACTGTGACATAAACAGCTTAACCTCCATAATCATAGCATCACTGACACCATGGACATCCTGCCTAGCCTTGATATGACACCAGAGCCTCTTCGCTGACATCTCAAGGTAACAGTCACATGACAGCCTCAACAGTGACACCACAGTCTCGCTGTTGTATCACAGCCTAACTAATAACATACCAGCCTCACTGTGAAACCTAAGCCTCATCACTGACACCAGCTGCACTTTTGACATTACAACTCAACCACTGTTATTACAGCCTCACTGTGATGTCACAAACTCATGGTAACATAACCTACTCACAGTGATATCATAGCCTCTCCTCTGACATTAAAGCCTCAATTTGACTTCACAGCCTCACTATGGACTTTATAAACTCATTGGGAAATCCAATAATCACCACTGATGTCACAGCCTTATGGATATCTCACAGACATCTCACAGAATCAGCCCTGACATCAGAGTCTCACTGCAACATCACAGTCTCACAGAGACCTAACAGCCTGCCCAATGACACCACGGGCTCACCTGTTACCTCATAGCCTCATTGTGACAACAGTCTTGCTAATGACATCACAACCTCATTGTGATACACAGGTTCCAGAGTGATATCATCTCACAGTGAAATGACAGCCCACAATGATGTACAATCTTCACAGTGAAATCACAGCCTCAGTGTGACATCACAACCTAACTGTGACACAGCCTCACTTCTGACAACACAGCCTCACTGTGACATAACAGGCTATGCTCTGAAATCATAGCATCAGTGACATGACAGACATCCTGCCTAGCCTCTCTTTGACACCATAGCATCATCACTGATATCTCAGAGTCACAGTCACATAACAAACTCAACAGTGACACCAGTGACGCCACAGATTTGCTGTGCCATCAAAGCCTCAACAGTAACATTGCAGCCTCACTCTGACATCTCAGCCTCATCACTGACTTCAGCCTCACTTCTGACATCACAGCCTAACCACTGAAATCTCAACCGAACTGAGATGTCATATTCTATCACCACTGATATCACAGACTCATTGTGATATCACAATCTCATGGTAAAATCACAATCTCATTGTGACATCAAAGCCATACTGTGCTAGTACAGTCTCATTGTAACATCACAGTCTCCCCAGTTATATGACAGGCTCACAGTGACATCACAGCCTCTCCTCTGACATCACAGCCTCAGTGTGACTCCACAGCCTCACCACTGACATCCTAACTTCACTGTGAAATCCAAGAACCACCCCTGATGTCCCAGCCTCACTGTGATACCATAGCCTAACCACTGATATGACAGGCTCACCATGATATTACAGCCTCACCAGTGACACCACAGCCTCATGGTGACATCATAACCTCACTGTGTCCTCACAGACTCACTGTGACATTACAACATGACAGTACCATCACAGCCTGATTGTGACATTACAAACTCACTGTGACCTTAGCCTTGCCACTGACATAATAGTCTCCTTCTGACATCACAAACACTTCTCCGATATGGCCTCACTGTGACATCACAGCATTGATGTGACATCACAGCATCATCACTGACATAATAGCCTCATTGTGACATCAGCCTTCCCACTGACATAACAGTGTCATTGTTACCTCACTGCTTCCATCATGATATCACCACCTCCCTGTGACATCACGGGTTCACAGTCACACAACAGCCACACAGTGATATCAAAGCATCACGGTGGCATCACAGCCTTACCAATGACATGCCAGCCTCACTGTGACATCATACTCTCATCACTCACATCAGGCTCATTCTGATATCACAGCTTAACCACTGAAATTACATACTCACTCTGATGTCATAGTCTCACACCACACACACTATCTCGGGATCAATGGTGACAAGACAGCCTCACAGTGAATTCACAGCTTCACTTCTGATGTTATAGCCTCACTGTGACATGACAACCTCAGTATGACATCACAGGATCGCCTCTGAAATCAGAGTATCAATAACATCCAGCCTCATCTCGCTATGACCCCACAGCCTCATCACTGACATCTCAGGCTCACGGTCACATGACAGCCTCAACAGTGACACCACAGGCATGCTGTTGCATCGCAACCTCACCAGTAACATCCCAGCCTCACTGTAACATCTCAGACTCATCACTGACATCATTCTCACTTCTGACATCACAGCACACCTGAAATCTAGGCCGAACTATGGTGTCATAGCCTATCACCACAGATATCAAAGCCTCACTATAATATCACAACTTCATGGTAATATTGCAGCCTTGCAGGGACATCACAGCCTCTCCTGACATCACAGCCTCACTGTGACTGCACAGTCTCACTACTTACATACTAACCTTAATGTGAAATCCAAGCATCACCCTTAAAAACACCGCCTCACTGACATCTCATAGAATCAGCTCTGACATCAGAGCCTCTCTGAGACATCACAGCTTCACAGTGCCCTCACAACCTGCCCACAGTCTTGCCACTGAATTCACAGCCTCACTGTGACATCACAGCTTCCAGAGATATATCAACTCAAGGTGACATGACAGCCCACAGTGACATACAACCTCCACAGTGACATGACAGCCTCAGTGTGACATCACGACCTCACCAGTGACAGCACAGCTTCACCTGTGACATCAGTGTCACCACTGACAGTCAGAACACTGACATCACTGCCACACCACTGACAACACAGCCTTTGACATCACAGCCTCACCAGTGACATTGTCATGTAATAGATTGGCCACTTACATCATAGTGGTGATGCATTATGCATTATGATGGTTATGCATTCCTAATCTTAAGAGCACAATGATGTAAAACAGGGAAAGGGGAAGAGGAGGGAGCCACCTGCTCAACTTCAGGCACCATAGGCACAAAATCAAAGAGGCCACTCACTGAACTTTAACGGAGTGGGTGTCTCATCTACCCCAAAGGGAAGGAGGCACCGTCCGATGATGGAGCACCAGTCTCGTTCGTTATTAAATTAACCAGACAAATCTCTACACCAACTAAAAATGGCCATGCACCACAACCCACAGAATCGAGAAAGATCTATCAATCTGTCAATCCTGACCCAAGGACATATGGCCCAGGGGAGTAATGAACCCCTGAAGTCCCTCACTAAGCACAGGATGCTTAGATCCAAACACCTCTGCATATGTCCTGTACTAGGTCTCTTCTTGGACATTTGTTACCCTTTTATGAGTTGTTTTCACTTTCACCTTTATTTCTACTCGTTGCTTTTTGTTTTGTGCACATTTTTGCCTTGTCCGCTTGCCTCCTAGTCATCTTTGCTTCATTAGGGAACCTTTCCTCTCCATAATGGGTAATTTACCACTGCATCATGAAGGCGCAGCTGACTACCCTTAAGGCTCTACCAGATTTATGTAGGATCAAAGTTAAACCAAAGAACTTAGAGGTTTGGGGGGGAAGCTTTAATCTTAGCTCCTGAGATTTCCCCAGAAAATGTCTGGGACCCATAGATTTTGATGGGAGTGCTCTTCCTGGCCCATAAGAAGGAAATCCAATAAGGCCATATGCCTTCTACCCTCTTTGTTCCCATCCTCCTTGGCATTATAGCAAGCCTTAAAGGGTCCTCCACTGAGGAAGTGACTAATTGCTTTCCAAAACATTATCAAACAACAGGAAGGATAAAGGAAAGACAACAGAAAATGTTAGCAAAGTGGAAACCCCCTGCCATGTGTCGGGGCCCCTCCTAGGAAGATTGTAGAGCAGCAGCAGTAGCAGAAATGATAGAAGAACTGAACAGCCTGGACCCACAATGGCAGGAATTGATAGAGCTCAGGTTTACTGGAGTTGGTGTTAGTAAGGGGCCATTCAATTGTGAGTCTGCAGCAAACTCGCCTCTGCCTGCTGCTTCTCATCTGATTCCAGGGGTCTGTGTGGTGACCCCTGTGCTTGCTCGCCCCCTCACCTCGAGCCTACGATGTCTCTGATAAATTCCCCCTTTCCTGAGCTGTCCCAGTGGGGATTAGACAATAGCCAGTGACATCATAGACTCACTATGACATCTTTCTCACCACTAATACTCCAGCCTTATTGTGACATCACATTTTCACCACTAATATCACAGCCTCACTGTGCCATCCAAACCTCTCCAGTGACATTACAACATCACTGTATCATCAGAGCCTCACAGTGACATCATAACCACATTGAATATTCACAGCTTCACTGTGATATTACAAAATGACAGTGCCATCAAAGCCTCACTGTGACATCACAAATTCTCTGTGACATCAGCCTTCCCACTGACATAATAACCTCATGGGGAAAATCATATACACACCTCTGATATAGCCTCACTGTGACATCACAGCCACAATGTGACTTCACAGCATCACCACTGACATCATAGCCTCACTGTGACATCACATGTTCAGTTTGACACAAAAAACTCACCATGACATTAGAGTTTCATCAGTGACAATACAGTCCTCACCAATGACATAGTTTCCCTGTGAAAGCACAGTCACTACTGACATAAACAACCTCACTGTAACATCACAACCTCACTGTGATATCACAGCCACACTGTGCCAACAGAGAATAACTGTGACATCACAGCCTCACCACTGATTGGACAGGCTTAGCATGATATCACAGACTCATCAGTGACATCACAATCTATTGGTGACATACCTCAATGTGGCATCACAGCCTCACCAGTTATATCACAAAGTCATTGTGACATCTCAGCCTCATCTCTCACATCAGTCTCACGTCTGAAATCACAGCCTAAACACTAAACTCATGGCTTCACTATGACATCCCAGTTGCACTGTGACATCACAGCATCACTGTGATATCCCAGCCTCCTGGTGACACCACAGCCACACTGTGACATCACAGCCTCACCACTGGTATCCTACTTAGTCTTACTCTAACTCCACATCTTCACCACAGATAGCACAGGCTTACAGTGATGTAACAGCCTTACTATGACACCACAGCATCACTACAGATAGCATAAGATAACATTTATGTGTCACCCTCTGCAGTGACATTATAGTCTTTGACATCACAAACTGTGACAGCACAGCCTCACATGCTACATCACTGCCTCCTTGTGACATCAAACTTCCCATAGATATCACAGCCTCACAGTGGACTCACTGTGTCCTCACAGTCTAACCTGTTACTTCATAGACTCACCTATTATATCATAGCCTCTTGGGGAAATCAGCATTGCCACTCACATCACATCTTCCACAGTGACCTCACAGTCTCACTCTGAAATCAAAACCTCTCTGTGATGTCACAGTATCACAGTGACATCACAGTTTCACAGTAATATCACAGCCTCACTGTGTCATCATAGCCTAATTTCTGACATCACAGCTTCACTGAAACAACAGGCTGAACTCTGAAATCAGCATCAGTGACACCATGAACATCCTGCCTGTCCTCGCTATGACACCACAGCCTCATCTCTGACACTTTAGGCTCACAGTCTCATGACAGCCTCAACAGTGACACCACAGCCTCACTGTGGCATCACAGCCTCAAAAGGAACATCCCAGTCTCACTGTGATACCTCAGCCTCATCACTGACATCAGCCTCACTTCTGACATCATAGCCTATCCACTGAAATCTCAGCTAAAGTGTGATGTCATAGTCTTTCACCACTTATATCACAGCCTCACTGTGATATCACAACCTCACAGTAATATCACAGCCTCACAGTGACAGCACAGTTTCACCACTGGCATTCTATCCTAACTGTGAAATCCAAGCATCAACCCTGAAGTCACAACCTCACTAAAAAATAATACTATACAAAATAATACTGATACATCACAGCCTCATAGCAACTTCACAACCTACCCACTGACACCACAGGCTACCCTGTTATATCATAGCCTCATTGTGACATCAGTCTTACCACTGACATCACAGCTTCACTGTGATATCACAACCTCATGGTAACATCACCAACTCACAGTGACATCACAGCTTCTTCTCTGACATCACAGCCTCAGTGTGACTGCACAGCTTCACCACGGACATCCTAACCTTACTCTGCAATACAATGCATCATTCCTGATGTTATAGCCTCAAAGATATCTGAGCCTCTCATCACAGCAGCAGAGTGACCTCAAAACCTGCCACTGACCTCACACGCTCACCAGTTCCATCATAGCCTCATTGTGACATCAGTCTTGCCACTGCCATCACAGTTTCACTGTGACATCTCAGCTTCCCACAGTGATATACAACCTTCACAGTGACATCACAGCCTCACCAGTGACAGCACAGCTTCACCTATGACATCAGAGTTGCCACTGACATTAGAGTACTGCCTTCCCTGTCACACCAGAGACAACACAGCTTTTGCCATCACAGTCTCATCGATGACACTGTCACTTAGTAGGGTTACCACTGACATCATAGCCTCAGCAGTGACATCATAGACTCAGTATGACATTTTTCTCACCACTGACATTCCAGCCTTATTGCAACATCACACCATTACCAGTTACATCACAGCCTCATTGTGACATCAGCCTCACCACTAACATCAAAACCTCACTGTGCAATCAAAACCTCTTCAGTGACATCACAACATCACTGTGTCTTCAGAACCTCACTGGGACATCATAGCCACATTGTATTCTCACAGCCTCACTGTGACATTACAATCTGACAGTGCCATCATAGCCTCATTGTGATATCACAATTCACTATGACATCAGCCTTGCCATTGACATAATAGCTTCATGATGACATTGCACAAAAACCTCTGAAATAACTGCACTGTGTCATCACAGACTCAGTGTGTCATCACAGCATCACCACTGACATCCTAGCCTCACTGTGACATCAACCTTGCCACAGACATCATAGTCTCACTGTGACCTCACAGCCTCCACCATAACATCACTAACTCCCTGTGATATCATGGGATTACTATGTCAACACAGCAAAACAGTGACATCAAAGCCTCACTGTGGTATCACATCCTAACAATGACCTCACCATCTGTCCACTGACACAACAGTCTCACCTATTACATCATAGCCTCATTGTGGCATCAGTCTTGCCAGTGACATCACATTCTCACTGTGACATTACTGCTTCCAGAGTGATAACCTCTCAGGGTGACATGACTACCCACAGTGACATACAATCTTCAGTCACATCTCAGCCTCAGTGTGCCATCACAGCCTCACCAGTGAGAGTACAGACTTACCTGTGTCATTAGCATCACCACTGACATTAGTCAGAACACTGACATCACTGGCACACCAGTGACAACATAGCCATTGACATCACAGCCTCGTCACTGTCACTATAACATAATAGTTTCACCACTGACATTATAGCCTCACCAGTGACATCAGCCTTGCCACTGATATCACAAACTCAATGTGACTTCACAGCATGACCACTGACATCATAACCTCACTCTTATCAGTCCTTGCCACAGACATCATAGTCTCACTGTGACCTCACAGCCTCCACTATGACATCACCAACTCCCTGTGACATCACGGGTTCACAGTCCCACAACAGCCACACAGTGATATCAAAGCATCACGGTGGCATCACAGCCTTACCAGTGACATGCCAGCCTCACTGTGACATCATACTCTCATCACTCACATCAGGCTCATTCTGATATCACAGCCTATCCACTGAAATCATATTCTCACTGTGATGTCACTCCACTGACATCACAGCATCACTGTGACATCACAACCTTACCTCTGAGGTTATAGTCTCACTGTGACATGACAGCCTCACTATGTCATCAGAGACTCATTTCTGAAATCATTGCCCAACTGTGCCATCACAGCAACATCTCTGACGTTTTAGCCTCTCTGTTTCATCACAGCCTGATTATGACATCACAGGCTCACCTCTGAAATCTTAGCCTCAATGAGGCATCATATGGTCATCACTGACATCCTACCTAGACTCACTGTGGCACCACACCTCACCAGTGACCTCACAGGCTCACTGAAACATGACAGCCTCCTTGTGACACTACAGTGTTGCTATTGACATCACAAACCCACTGTGACATGACAGCTTCCCCAGTGAAATCATAACCTCACAGTCACATCATACCCTCATTGTGACATCTCAGCCGTAATGTACCTTCACCTCTGACATCATAGTCTTGCTGTGACATCACAGCCTCACTTTGACACAATAAACTCACTGTGACAGGAAAGCCTCACTAGTGACAATTCAGTCTCACCAATGACATAGTCTCTCTGTGAAAAACAGTCACTACCTGACATCACAATCTCACTATGACAACACAGCCACACAGTGCCAGCACATCCTGACTGGGTCATTGCAATCTCACCACTGATAGGACAGGCTGACCAAGATATCACAGCCTCACCAGTGACACCATAAGTTCATGGTGATATCACAACCTCACTATGACATCACAGGCTCACCAGATGTATCACATCATCAATACGACATATCAGCCTCATCTCTCACATCAATCTCACTCCTGAAATCATAGCCTAACTACTGACCTCAGAGCTGCACTGTGACACCACAACATCACTGTGACATTACAGCCTCACTCTACCATCACAGCCTTCTGGTGACATCAGCACAGCCCCACCACTAGTATCCTATATAGCCTTATTATCTAGTCTCACAGTGACATGACAGCCTTAGCAGTGACATCATAGCCTTTGACATTATAAACAGTGAAACCACAGCCTCACATTTACATGACTGCCTCATTGTGACATCAGTCTTCCCACAGACATCACAGGCTCACAGTAACCTTACAGGTTATCAGTGACATCACAACCTCATAGTGACATCACAGCTTCAAAGTGATATCACAGCCTCACTGAGGCATTTAGTCACATTTCTGACATCACAGCCTCACTGTGACATCACAGCTTCACCTCTGAGGTTATCACCTCACAGTGACATGACAGCCTCACTCTGACATCACAGGCTCACCTCTGAAATCATTGTCCAAATGTGACATTACAGCATCGATTCTGATATTATAGCCTCACTGTTTCATCACAGCCTCAATATGATATCACAGACTCACCTATGAAATCATACCTTCAATGCAGCATCATACCCTCATCACTGACATCCTACCTAGCCTCACTATGACACTACAGCTTCACCATAAACCTCACAGGCTCATTGAAATATGACTGCCTCCCTGGGACATCACAGTGTCTCTATTGACATCACAACCTCAGTGTGACATCACAAACTTCCCAAGTGACATCACAATGTTACAGTGACATCACAGCCTCATTGTGACATCATAACCATACAGTGATATCAAAGTATTACTGTCATAAAGCTTCACCTCTGCCATCATAACCTCACTGTGATATCACAGCCTCAGTTTGACACAACAAACTCATGTGACATTAAAGCCTCACCAGTGACAATACAACCTCACCAATGACTATAGTCCCCCTGTGGAAGCACAGTCTCTACTGACATCACAACCTCGCTGTGAAATCACAGCCTCACTGTAACATCACAGCCACACTGTGTCAGGACAGCATTACTGTGAAATCACAGCTCACACATATTTTACAGCCTCACCAGTGACACCACAGACTCATTGTGAAATCACATCCTCACAGTGGCATCATAGCCTCACTAGTCATATTACATCATCAATGAGACATCTCAGCCTCATCTCTCACATCAGTCTCACTTCTGAAAACACAGCGTAACTACTGACCTCACAGCTGCACTGTGACATCACAACCTCACTGTGACATCACAGCCTCACTGTGAAATCACAGCCTAACTGTGAAATCACAGCCTAACTGTGACTTCACAGCCTCACTACTGGTATCCTACATAGCCTTCCCAGGACACCGCAGCCTCATCACATTTAGCACAGGCTCAGAGTAATGTGACAGCCTCAGCAGTGTCATCATAGACTTTGACATCATAAACAGTGACATCACAGCCTCACATGATACATCATGGCCTCAGTGTGACATCAATCTTCCCACAGATATCACAGCCTCACAGTGACCTCACAACCTCACTGTGACCTTACAGTCTAACCTGTTACATTGTAGACTCAACTGTTGTATCACAGTATCATAGTGAAATCAACCTTCAACTGACATCACATCTTCCACAGTGACCTCACAGCCTCACTGTGACATCAAAACCTCTCTGTGATGTCACAGTTTCATAGGGAAATCACAGCTGCAGTGATAGCACACCCTCACTGTGGCATTATAGCCTCATTTCTCACATTACACACTCACTGTGACAATACAGCCACACCTCTGACATCACAGCCTCACTGTCACATAACAGGCTAAACTCTGAAATCATAGCACCAGTGGCACCACGGACAGCCTACCTAACCTTGCGATGACACCACAGCCTCATCACTGGCATCTCAGGCTCATGGCCAGGTGAGAGCCTCAAAAGTGACCCCACAGCCTTGCTAGGGCATTATAGCCTCACCAGTAACATCGGAGCCTCCCTGTGACATCTCAGCCTCAACATTGACATCAACCTCACTTCTGACATCACAGTCCAACCACTAAATCACAGCCGAACTGTGATGTCATAGTTGGTCACCACTGATACCACAGCCATACTGTGATATTACAACCTCATGGTAACATCACAGTGACATCAGAGCCTCTCCTCTGACATCACAGCCTCAGTGTGGCTTCACAGCCTCACCACTGTCATCCTAAACTCACTGTGAAATCCAAGCATCACCCCTGATGTCACAGCCTCACTGACATCTCATAGAGTCAGCCCAGACTTCAGAGCCTCACTGCGATATCACAGATTTACAGTGACCTCACAACCTGCCCACAGACACCACAGTTTCACCTGTTACATCATAGCCTCATTATGACATCAGTCTTGCCACTGACATCACAGCTTCACCTGACATTACAGCTTCCAGAGTGTTATCACCTCATGGTGACATGGCAGCCCACTAGTGACATCCAACCTTCACAGTGACATCAGAGCCTCACCTGTGACATCAGCGTCACTATTGATGTTATTCAGGACACTGACATCCCTGTCACACCAATGACAACACAGCCTTTGACATCACAGTGTCACCAGTGTCACTGTCACATAATAGGTACACCACTGAAGTCATAGCCTCACTATGACATCTTTTTCACCACTGACATTCCAACCTTATTGTGACATCCACCTTCACCTGTTACATCACAACCTCATTGTGACACCACTAATATCACACTAACATAACAGCCTCATTGTGCCATCCAAACCTTTCCAGTGACATCACAACATCACTGCGTCATCAGAGCCTCACTATGACATCAAAGCCACTCAGTGTCCTCATAGCCTCACTGTGACATTGCATTCTTACAATGACATCACAGCCTCACTGTGTCCGTCACATTTGCTGTGACAACATCAGCCTTGCCACTGTCATAATAGTCCTCATGATGACATCACATTCACAGTCATAGTTAAGCACAGGTGTCAACTTGACTGTTGAGGGTTTGAGCTCTGGGCACAGTTATGTGAGTTGATGGTCGAGTTAAGCCCAGAGCAAATCTGAAGGAGATTGTCTAGCTGATGGGGAAGACCCAACCCATGGTGGGTGGGATTAGGCCTTGGATAAGTCACAGAGAGCTGGTTGAGAGAATTGGAATCCTTCTGTTCACTTGGCCAGACATGCTGGTCTGGCAAGTAAGGATTGTCCATCTCTCAGGCATTATGCAGTGATGGTGTGGCCAGTGTTGGTGCCTGCTCTCCCATCAAGCTGGACTAAGAACTATAATCAGAATTGTAAAAGAGAATAAATCTTTGTTCCCTTAAGCTGTTTGATGGTTATTAATCGGCAATGTTGCAGAATGACTGCAACACACACTTATGACATAGCCTCACTGTGACATCACAGCCTCAAAGTCACTTCAGAGCATCACCACTGACATCATAGCCTCACAGTGACATCACCATTTCTGACATCACAGCCTCACTGTGATATCACAGCTTCCAGAGCAATATCAAATCACGGTGACATGACAGTCCACAATGACCTACAACCTTCATAGTGGCATTAAAGACTCATGGTGGCATCACAGTCTCACCATAGACATGCCAGCCTCACCGTGACATTATACTCTTATCACTCACACTAGCCTTATTCTGCTATCACAGCCTAACCACTGAAATCACATCCTCACTGTGATGTCATAATCTCACTTCACTGACATCTAAGCCTCACTGTGATATTACAGCATCACTGGTGACAACACAGCTTTACTGTAACATCACAGCCTCATCTCTGAGATTATAGCCTCACCGTGACATGACAGCCTCACTTTGACATCACAGGGTCAACTCTGACTTCACAGCATCGATTCTGATGTTATAGCCTCACTGTTACTTCACAGCCTCATTATGACATCACAGGCTCACTGAAACATGACAGCCTCCCTGTGTGTGATAATTAGGCCTGGGTTTAACTTGGCACACCCAGTATTTACTAAGATGGGCTGAGATCACCTCTGGAAAAGATCAACTGAGACCACTTGATAGGATTGTACCTGCCCTAGATCCTATCAGTACCTCCAAAGCTCTCATAGGATCCTCCCAGTATTGCATAATATAAAAAAGAGCCACTAAAGAGAACAGATGTTATATTGCAGATGTGCTAGGAATCTCTCTTCCTTCTGGCCACCCAGTTTCTTTGACCCTCTAGCCTTCCAACTCACCAAGTTGTTGTTGGCTAGACTAAAGACTAGGAATTCTCCCACATTCAGCCATCACCCACTTGACTACTGAACTGAGTAGCTACCGGCAGCCATTGTTAGACTACCTCAGCTACTGGCAGCCATCGTTAGACTACCTCAGTTACTGGCAGCCAGTGCTGGACTACCTTAGCCATACTGTAAGCCAACTCAATACATTCCACACTTTATATATATATATATTCGTTGTGTTGATTCTGCATCTCTAGAGAACTTGGCTAATATATTGTGACACCACAGTGTCACTACTTAACATCACAACCTCACTGTGACATCACTACTTCCCCAGTGACATCACAAACTCGCAGTGACATGACAGCCTCATTGTGATAACACAGCCATACTGGGCCATCAAAACATCACTGTGACATAAAGCTTCACCTCTACATTATAGCCTCACTGAGACAACGCAGCCTCAGTTTGACACAATAAACTCATTGTGACATTAAAGACTCACCAGTGGGGGGAGGGAGGGAACTGGTAAAAAATAAATAAATAAAAAAAATTAAAAAATAAAACATCTCTGTGATATCAAAAAAAAATAAAATAAAGACTCACCAGTGACAATACAGCCTTACAAATGACATAGTCTCCCTGTGAAAGCACAGTCACTACTGACATCACAACCTTACTGTGACATCACAGCCACACTGGGCCAGCACAGCCTCAATGTGACATCACAGCCTCATCACTGATTGGACTGGCTCACCATGATACTACAGCCTCACCAGTGACACCACAGCCTCACCTGTGACATCACATCACCAGTGACATTAGTCAGAACATTGACATCACTGCCATACCAGTAACAACACAGCCTTTGGCATCACAGCCTCACCAGTGTTACTGTCAAATAACAGGTTCACCACTGACATCACCATTCACATCATAGACTCACTATGACATCTTTCTCATCACTGACATTCCAGCCTTACTGTGACATTACACCTTCACAACTTAGTCTTATATCATAGCCTCCACTTTGACATCACAGCCTCACTGTGACATCACAGCCACACCTCTTACATCACAGCCTTCACACTAACATCATAGTCTCACTGTGACTGCATCACCAGTGATATCACAACCTCACGGTAACATCACAGCTTCAAATCTGAGTTGACAGCCTCAGTGTGAGACTGTGATAATGAAGCTGTCTTGTCACTGAGCGGTGCACATGACTCACTACTGACATCATAGCCTCACCATTATATTTCAACCTCATCTCTGAAATCACTCCCTCCTTGTGCTTTAATAGCCTCACTGTGACAACACAGCCTTTCTGTGATATCACAAACTCCCTATGACTTCAGCCTTGCTACAGACACAACAGCTTCACAGGAGACATCACAGCCACACTGTGCCATCACATCATCCACAGTGATATCATAGACTCACTGTGACATCAGAGCATTACCAGTGACATCACAGCCTCAGTATGACAGTGTAGCCTCAAATCTGATATCACAGCATCACCACAGACGTTACAGCCTCACTGTCATCTCATAGAACCACCACTGGCATCAGAGCCTCACTGTGACATCACAGGCACACCTCTGACACCACAGTCTCACTGTGAGAGAACATCTTCACCAGTAAGTTCATAACTTCACTATGACATCATCTTTGTCACTGACATCTCAGCTTCATGGTGACATCACATTCTCATAGTGACACCACAGGCTCATCTCTGACCATAGCCTCACTGTGACATCACAGTCTTAGTGTGACACAATAGCCTCACTATGACTTTAGAGCTTCATCATTGAAACCAAGCCTCATTTATGACATCAGCCTTACCACTGATATTAAAGCCTCAGTGAACTACAACTTCCACAATGACATCATAGCCTCACTGTGACTTCACAGCGTCACCATTGACATCTTAGCATCACTGTCACATAATATCTTCCCCACGGACATGATAACCTCACCAGAAAGATCATAACCTCATTATGACATTATTCTCGCCACTGACATCTCAGCCTCATTGTGACTTCATACCATCACTGAAATCACAAGCTCTTGTGACAACATAGCCTCACCTCTGACGTTATAGCCTCACTGTGTCATCACAAACTCACTGTGTCAGCACAATTCCCCGTAACGTCACAGCTTAACTGTGACAACACAGCCACATTGTGACATCACTGCTCTGTAGTGACATTATAGCCTCACTTTGACATCCAGCATGGCAATGACTTCATAGCCTCACTGTCACATCGCAGCCTCAACTCTGACATCACAGCCTCACTATGAGTCTCAGCCTTACCATTGATATTACAGCTGAACTGTGAACTCACAGCTTCCACAGTGACATCCTAGCCTCACTGTGACATCTCAGACTCAACTCTCATCACAGCCTCACTGTCATGTCACAGCATGACCACTGACATCACAGGCTCACTGTTACTTTTCAGCCTCACCTCTGATATCACAACCTCACTTTGACATAACAGTCTCATTGTGACATCAAAGCCTCTATGTGATGTCACAAAATTCACTGATTTCAGCCTTGCCTCTAACACAACCTTACTGATAACAGCACAGCTACAGCTCTCACATCACAGCCTCACTGTGACATCACATCTCCAGTGATATCACAGCCTTACTGTCACATTGCAGCCTCAACTCTGACATCACATCCCAGCCTCGCTGTGACTGAAGAACCTCACCCCTGACATCCTGAACTCACTGTGTAATCACAGAATCACCACTGATGTCAAAGCTTCATTGTCACCTCATAGAATCACCACTGACATCAGAGCCCCACTCTGTCACAACAGCCTCATTGTGACAGCACAGAATCACTAGGACATTACAGCCACAACTCTGACATCACAAAGTAACTGTAAGGGCAACCTAAACACTGACATCACAGCCTCACTTTGACGTCAATGCCACAACACTGACATCACAGGCTCACTCTTACATTTCAGCTTCATATCTGATGTCACACCTTTATTGTGAGATAACAACCTCACAGTGACATCACAGCCTCTCTAACTGTGACATCAGCCTTGAACCTGAAACAACAGCCTCACCTTTGATATCACAACCTCACTGATGACATCACATCCACACTGTAACATCAGTCTCAAATATGACATCACAGCTGTGATGTTACAGGCTCAACTCAGGCATTACAGCTTCAGATAGCTTCACTGTGACAACCAAGGTTCACCATTGAAAAAAAGCCTCACCTGTGACATAGGTCTTACAACTGATATTACACCCTCACTGTGATCTCAAAGCTTAAACACTGATATGACAGCTTGCTTCATTGTGACTTCACAGCTTACTGTGATTTCAGAGCCTCACTGCCATCTCATACAATCACCTCTGACATTAGAAACTCTCTGTGTTATCACAGCCTCACTGTGACATAACAGCATCACTGTGACATCACAGCCACACCTCTGTAATCACTGACTCTGACATCACAGACATACTGTGCCATCAGAATCTCTGCAGTGAGGACAGAGCCTCACTGACATCACTTCATTACCAGTGACACCACAGCCTCACTTTGACATCACAGCCTCACTGTAACATCAAAAGTTCACCCTTGATATCACAGGATCACTGTTATGCTTCAGGTTTACCTCTGATGTCACACCCTCACTGTGATATAACAGCTTCACTGTGACATCACAACCTCACTATGATGTCTCAACCTTACCACTGACATCCTAGCCTCACTGTCACATCAAAGATTTACCGCTGATATTACAGTCTTACTATCACCTAATAGGCTTTATCACTGACATCACAGCCTCACTATGATAGCACGGCATCACTGTTACATCACAGCCTCACTGTCACATCACAGTGCAATGTCTGACATCACTGCCTCACTGTGAAGGCATAACCTCACTGTGAAATCACAGCCACACTGTGCCACTATGAGTTCACAGCCTCACTGTGACATCACATTCTCATTGTGACACAACAGCCTGACTGTGACATCAGAGCTTCCCGCTTGAAACCATTCCTGACCTGTTACATCAGGCTTACCACTGATATTACATCCTTGTTGTGACCTCAAAGCTTCCACAGTGACATCACTGTATATTCACTGGTATATCACAGGGTCACTGTGATTTCACAGCTTCAAACTGACTGCCTAGCAT
The DNA here is from genome assembly GCA_023101885.1 of Typhlomys cinereus. NCBI lineage: Eukaryota > Metazoa > Chordata > Mammalia > Rodentia > Platacanthomyidae > Typhlomys > Typhlomys cinereus. Next base: position 372,788 of record JALPQD010000219.1, read on the forward strand.
CACTATGACATCAAATCTTCACCACAGACATCACAGTGTCATTGTCACCTAATAGGCTCACCACTGACATCACAGCCTCACCAGTGGGGTCATAAACACTATGACATCATTCTCACCACTGACATCTCAGCTTCATTGTGACATCATACCATTACCACTGACAACATAGCCTCATTTTGATATCACATCCTCACCTCTGACATCATAGCCTCACTGTGTCATCACAGCCTCAACTCTGACACCAAAGCCTTACTGTGATGTCACAGCCTTGCCAATGACATCATATGCTCATACTTGAATTTCAGCCTCACTTCTGTTACATTCTCACTGTGACAACATCCTCATTGTGACATCATAGCCTCTGTAATATCACAAACTCACTGTAACTTCAACCTTGCCACTGACACAATAGCTTCACCAGTGACATCACAGCCTCACAGCTGACATTACATCCAACTGTGACATAACAGCTTCACTGTATCATCACAGTCTCTCTGTGATGTTACAAACTCACTGTGACTTCAGCCTTGTCAGTGACATAACAGCATCACCAGTGACATCACAGCCTCTCCTCTGATATCACAGCCTCACCACTGACATCTTGGCCTCATTGTGATATCAATACTTCACCAATGATAACATAGCTTCATTATGTCCTCTCAGCTGCACAGCATCATCACACCCTCACTGTGACATCACAGCCTCACTGTGACATCTCAGCCACGGTATAGATATCATAGTTTCACTATGATGGCATGGCCTCACTGTGACATCACAGACACACTATGACATCACAATCTTCACATTGACATCACAGTCTCATTGTGACATCATAGCATCACCAGTGACAATATAGACTCACTGTCTCATCGCACTTTCATCTTTGCCCTCACATTACAGCCTCATGTGATGGCACAGTCTCACCACTGACATCCTAACTCACTGTGAAATCCCAGCATCACTTGTCATGTCACAACTTCACTGTGATCTTACTGCTTATTTAGAGCTCACAGTGGTCAAAGAGAGATCACATTGGTTATAGCTCATGGAGGTCATAGATCTTTTACAATGGTCATATGGCATAGTGGTCATAGAGAGCTCACAGTGGTCATAGAGAGCTCACAATGGTGATAGAGATATCACAGAGTTCAAATTGAGTCATAGTGGTCATAGAGAGCTCATAGTTGTCATAGTTAATAGTGGTTATAGAGAGCTCACAGTCATTATAGCTCATACTAGTCATAGTAAGCTAAGAGTGTCCATACCTCACAGTGATCATGTAGAGCTCATAATGATCATAGAAGACTCACGATGGTCATACATCTTAGTTGTCATAGTGAGCTCAAAATAGTCACAGCTCATAATTGTCATAAAGAGCTAACAGAGGTGAGAGTTCATAGTGGTCATTGAGAGATCATAATGGTTATAGATCATAGTGTTCATGGAGAGTTCACAGTGGTCAAAGAGTGCTCACAGTGGTCATAACTCATAGTGTTCATAGAAAGGTCAAAATGGTCATAGTTGTTAGTGGTCATAGGGGGGTCATAGTGGTCATAGATCACAGTGGTGATTGAGTGCTTACTGAGGCCACAGAGATAGTATACTGGACATAGCTCACAGTGCTCATACTTCACGGTGGTCACAGAGAGCTCACAGTAGTCATAGAGAGGTCATAGTGAAAACACCTCATAATTTACACAAAGAAATCACAGTGGTCATATCTCATAGTGGTCATAGAAAGCTCATAGTGGTCACAGAGAACTCACAGTAATCATGGCTCTTAGTGGTCATAGAGAGACCACAGTTGTCATAGAGAGCTCACAGAGGACATAGCTCACATTGGTCATAGAGAGCTCCTAAAGGACACTGAGAAATCAGGGTGGTCATAGTTCACAGAAGTCATCGAGAGCTCATAGTGGTTACAGCTCATAATTGTCAAAAAGAGTTCACAGTGGTCATAGATTATTATGGTCATAGAGAGCTCACAATTGTCATCAAGAACTCACAGTGGGTGTAGAGAGCTCACAGAGATCATAGATATCTCCTAGTAGTACAGCTCCCTCTCATAATGCTGAGCTCTCTATGGTCATAGACCATAGTAATCATAGAGAGCTCATAGTGGTCATAAAGAGCTCATAGTGATCATAGAGTTGACAGTGGTCATTGAGACCTCATTGTGGTCATAGAGAGCTCATGGTGGTCATAGCTCAAAGTGGTTATAGAGAGCTCATACCGGTCACAGAGAGCTCACAGCAGGTCATAGCTCATAATGGTCATAGAGAGCTCACAGTAGGTACACAGAACTCATAATCATCATAGAGAGCTCACAATCTCTATAGCACATAATGTCGATAGAGAGCTTACTGTGGTCATTGATCATAGTGGTGACAGAGATCCCACAATAGACATAGTACCTAGTAGTTATAAAGAGCTCATAATGCTCATCACAGCAGTAGGTCGTAGTGGACATAGAGAGTTCACAATTGTCATAGAGAGTGCACAGTGATCATAGCTCACATTGGTCATAGACAATTCATAATTGACATTGAGAGTTCAGGGTGGACATAGCTTATAGTGGCCATGGAGAGCTCACAGTGGTCATAGAAAGCCCATTGTGGTCACAGGGTGCTCACAATGGTGACGGAGAGTTCACAATGCTTATAGTTCAAATTGGTCATAGAGCATTTACAGTGACCATAGAGAGTTCACAGTATTCATAGAGAGTATACAGTAATTATAAAAAGCTGACAGTAGTCAAAGAGAGCTGACAATGCTCACATAGAGCTGACAGTTGTCACAGACAGCTCTCAGTTTTAATAAAGAGTTCACAGTGGTCATAGAGGGTTGACAGTAGACATAGAGAATTCACAGTGGTGATAGGTATATCACAATCGTCATAGAGTTGAGAGTGGTCATTGAGACCTCATTATGATCATAGAGAGCTCATGGTGATTGTAGCTCATAATGTGACAGGGAGCTCATACTGGTTACAGTGGCCATAGAAATCTCATAGTGGTCATAGCTTAGAGATGTCCGAGAGAGCTCACAGTGGTCATAGAGAGGTCACAATGGTCAAAGTAAGCTCACAGTGGTCATAGAGAGTATCAATGGCATAGTACATTCTCATTACTCATTGATCATAGTGCTCATTGAGAGCTCACAGTGGTCCAAGAAAGAAGACATTGGTCATAGCTCATGGTAGTCATAGAGTGCACAGAGTTATCATAGATAGCTCACAATGGTCAAAAAGATCTCACAGAGTTCAAAGTGAGCTCATGGTGGTCACAGAAAGTTTGTAGTTGTCATAGTGGTCATAGAGGAATCATAATGGTCATATATCTTAGTAGTCATAGAGAGTTCACAGTGATCATAGTTCATAGTGGTCATAGAGAGGTCACAGTGGTCATAGAGTCCTTATACTTGTCATAAAGAGCTCACAGTTTTCATAGAGAGTTCATAATGGTCATATGGAGCTCCCAGTTTACATAGATCATAGTGCTCACAGCTGTCAAACAGAGCTCAGAGTAGGCATTACTTACAGTGATCATAGAGATCTCACAATGGTCATAGCTCATAGTGGTCAAACATGGTCATAGTAGTCATAGGGAGATCACAGTGGTCATAGGCTGATTAAAGTGGTCATAGAGAGCTTAAATTGGTCATAGCTTATAGTGGTCATAGAGCATTCAGCAATGGTCATAACTCACAGTGTATCATAGAGAATTCATAATCATTATGAACAGTTCAATGTGTTCATAGGTCATAATGTTGATAAGCAGCTCACGGTGGTTATAGATAATAGTGGTCATAGAGAACTCCCAGCGGTCACAGAGCACTCATTAGTCAGGACTCACAGTGGATATAGAGAGCTCAAAATGGACAATAAGAGCTCACAGTGGTCATAGCTCATAGTGTTTATACAGAGCTGTAAGTCTTCATAGTTCATATCACTGGGGTCATAGAGAGCTCCCAGTGTTCACAGAGAGCTCAAAGTGATCACAGAAAGTTCACAATAGTCATAGCTCATAGTGGTCATAAAGAGATCATAGTGGTCACAAAGACCTCAAAGTGGTCATACAGAGGTCACAGTGGTCATAGAGATCTCACAGTTGTCACAGAGAGTTAATAGTGGTCCTAGGTCACGGAGGTCATAGAGAGTTCATAGTGGTCATAGCTAACAGTGGTCATAGCTAACAGTGGTCAAAGAGAGCTCATAGTGGCCATAGAGAGTTCACAGAGGTCATGATTGATAGTTGTCTTAGGAAGCTTACAGTTTTCTTAGTTTATATTTATCATACAGCATCACAGTGGTTATAGCCCATAGTTGTCATTCAGAGCTCATAATTGTCATAGACCACTCTCAGTGGTCATTCAGAGCTCAAAGAGTTCATAGAGAGCTCATCGTGGTCATAGAGAGCTAACAGTGGTCATAGATCATAGTGCTCATAGAGGGCTCGCAATGGTCATAGATATCTCATAGTTGTAATTGAATGCTCTCAGTAGTCTTAGAGAGTTCACAGTAGCCATAGGGGGCCTTCAGGGGTCATAGAGAGCTACAGTCGTCATAGATCACAGTGGTCCTAGAGAGCTCATAGTGACTACAGACAGCTCATTATGATCATAAAGACTTCTTATCTGTCATAGGGAGCTCACAGTTGTAATACAGAGTTCAATATAGTTTTTATACAGAGCTCACCGTGGTCATAGTGAGCTCAAAATTGTCTTAGATAGTTCATAGTGGTCACAGCTCTTAGTGGTCATAGAGAGCTCATAGTGGTCATTCTATGCTCACAATGGTCATAGAGAGTACATAGCGCTCAGCTCATAGTCATCAGAGAGCTCTCACAGTGTTCATAGAGATCTGACAGTGTTCATAGAGAGCTGGCAGTGGTTATAGAGTGCTCACAGTGGTGATAGAGAGCTCACAGTGGTCAAGGTGAGCTCACAGTGGTCACAGAACATTCACAATGTTCATAGAGAGCTGACATAGGTCATAAAGCACTCACAGTAGTCATAGAGAAGTAATAGTGTCATAGAAGTAATAGAGCACTCACAGTGGTTATAGATCATAGTGCTCTTTGAGAGCTCACAGTGCTCACCGTGAGATTACAGTGGTTATAGAGAGCTCACAATGGTCATAGAGAGGTCACAGTAATGAAAGTATGCTCTTAGTGTTCATATTATGCTCACAATGGTAAGAGAAAGTTCATAGTGCTCATAGCTCATAGTGGTTAGAGAGCACTCACAGAGCTCATAGAGAGCTGAAACATTCACAGAGAACTGACAGTGGTCAGAGAGATTTCACTATGATCATAGCTCATAGTTGTTATATGGAACTTATAGTGGTCATCGAGTGCTCACAATTGACATAGAGAGCTCACTGTTGCAGTCTGCCTATATAGTTGCTGATAAGTGATCATCAAACAACTTAAGGGAAAAAGGGTTTATTAGCTCTTACAATTCCTGGTTAGAGTTCTCAGTCCAGCTTGACTAGGAACATGCACCAACAACCGGGCCAAGTGAACTGGCCACACCCTCACCACATAACAGCTAAGAGATGGACAATCCTTACTTGCCAGACCAGCATGTCTAGCCAAGTGAACAGAAGGATGCCAACTCTCTCAACCAGGTTTCTGTGATTTATTCCAGAGCCTAATCCCACACATTGTGGGCTGGGCCTTCTCCAGCATCTAGCAATCTCCTACAGGTTTGCTCTGGGCTTAACTCAACCGATTCTCTACAAATATGCTCAGAACTCAAACTCTCAACAGTTAAGTTGACACCTGTGTCCAATTATGACACTCACAATGGTCATAGAGGTCTCAAAATGGTCAAAGTGAGCTCACAGTGGTCAGAGAGCTTGTAGTTCTCATACAGAGCTCATAGTGGTCACAAAGAGCTCACAGGGGTTATAGAGAACTCATAATCATTATAGAGAGCTTAAAGTGGTCATAATGTTGATAGAGAGCTCACAGTGGTCACAGACCATAGTTGTCATAGAGAACTCAAAGAGGTCATAGCTCCTAGAGTTCATATAGAGCTCATCATGGTCATAACTCATAGTGAACATAGAGAGATCACAGGGTTCATAACTAACAATGGTCATAGAGAATATATAATGGACAATGACAGTTCACAGTGGTCATAGCTCATACTGGTCATAGAGAGCTTACAGTGGTCACAGAGAGCTCACAGTGGTTGTAGAGCTGACAGTTGTCATAGTGAGCTCACCATTTCCATAGAGAGCTCACAGTTTTAAAAGAGAGCTCACAGTGGTCATGGAGCAGTGATAGTGGTCACAGAGAGCTCACAGTGGTTATGGAGAGCTCACAGTTGTCATCGAGAGTTCATAGTGGTCATAGCTCACAGAGGTCTTAGAGAGCTCATATGGATCCTAGTTCAAAGTGGTCATTGAGAGGTCATAGTGGAGACAGAGAACTCACAGTGATCATAGCTCATATTGATCATATAGAGTTCCCAGTTTTCATAGCTCATAATGATGATAGAGAGCTCCTAGAGGAAATAGAGGGCTCACAATGGTCATACTTCATAGGGTTTCTTTTTAGGAACTTATAGCTGTCATAAAAAGCTCACAATGGTTATAGACTGCTCATAGTTGTCTAAAGAGCTCACTGTTTATAATTTATAGAGAGTTCATAGTGATCATAGAGAGCTCCCAGTTGTCATAGGTCATAATGCATATAGAGAGGTCAGAGTGGTCCAAGAAAGCACAGAGTATGAAAACTTATAGTGCTCACAATAGTCATAGCTGACAGTGGTCACACAGAGGTCATAGTGGTCATAGAGAGATCATAATGGTAATAGTGAGCTTTCAGTGGCCACAGAGAGCTTATAGTGTTCATAACATACACTGGTCATAACTCACAGTTGTCAAAGAGAACTTAGAGTTGCCATAGGTAGTTCATAGTGGTCGCAGCTCATAGTGGTCATAAAGTGGTCATAGTGGACATAAAGAGATCAAAGTTGTCAAAGAGAGCTCACAGAGGGTATAGAAAACTCATAGTGGTCACAGCTCTCTTCGTTAATAGAGAGCTTGCAGTTTTCATAGATTATCATAGTGGTCAGAGAGAGCTCACAGTGATCATAGCTCACAGTGGTCAGTGAGAGCTCAAAGTGATCATAGAGAGGTCATAGTTGTCAGTAATGTTACACTGGTCATAGAGATCTCATAGTTGTCATAGAGAGCTCACAGTGGTGATAGATCATAGTGAATATGGAAAGCTGACAGTCGTCAAAGAGAACTCAGAGTGGTCAGAGCATACAGTGTTCACAGACAGCTCATAATCCTCAGAGCTTACAGTAGTGATAGAGTGATCATAGTGGTCATAGAGATCACAGGGGTCATGGAGTGCTGACAGTCATCATGCAGAGTTGACAGTTGTCACAGAAAGCTCTTACTCACATAGAGAGCCACAGAGAGTTCATAGTGGTCAGAGCTCACAGTGGTCAGAGCTCACAGTAATCACAGACAAATCACAGTATATATAGAATGCTTACAGTGGTCACAGAGAGATGCCAGCGGTCATAGCCCAAAGTTGTCATTGAGAGCTCATAGTGCTCATAGAAAACTCACAGTGGTCATAGGTCATAGTGGTCATAGAGAGCTCAGAGCTGTCATAAAGAGCTCAGAGTGTTCATTCCTCACATTGGTCATAGAAAGCTCACATTATTCATAACACATGGTGGACACAGAAAGTTCATAGTGGTAACTGGGAGGTCACAGTGGTCATACCACATATTGTTCATAGAGAGCTCAGTGCTGTCATAGACAGCTCAAAATGGTCATAGGTCACAGTGGTAACAGAGAGCTCATAGATGTCAGAGAATGCTCACAGTGGTCATAGACAGTTGACAATGTTCAAAATTCAAAATGGTCACAGAACACTCACAGTGGTCATAGAAAGCTTACAGTGATCATCAAGAGCTGACAGTGGTCATAGCCTCTCATGGTCATTAAGAGCTCATAGTACTCATAAAGAACTCATGGTGGTCATAGTTCATAGTGTAAATAGAGAGTTCACAGTTATCAAGAGAGCCAACAGTGGTCATAGAGAGCTCATAATGGACAATGAGAGCTCAAAGTGGCATAGACATTAGTGGCCACAGAAAACTCATAGTGATCATAACTGACAGTGATCATAGCTCACATTATTCAGAGGGGGCTCATAATGTTCATAGGGAGTTCATTATAGTTTTAGCTCATAGTAACTCATAGAGAAGTAATAGTAGTCACAAAGAACTCAGAGTGGTAATAGATAGCTCACAGTAGTCATGCTTCATAATGGTCATAGAGAGCCCATAGTGGCCACAGAGAGCTCACAGTGATCATATCTCACATTGGTCATAGAGAACCTAGAGTGGTCATATGTCATAGTGCTCATAGATAGCTCACAATGGTCATAGAGATCTCACAGTTGTCAAAGATCATAATGGTCATAGAGAGCTCAAAGTGGTCATACCTCACAGTGGTCATGGAGAACTGATAATTATTGTAGACAGCTCAAACTGGTCATAGTTTGTAGAGTTGATACAGAGTTCACTGTGGTCACAGACCATAGTGGTCATAGAGAGCTCACAGTGTTCATAATTTCTAGTGGTAACATGGAGCTCACAGTGGTCAAAGATGGCTCACAGTATTCATAGCTCATAGTGAACATAGAGAGGTCACAGGGTCCACAACTCACAATGGACATAGAGAGCACAAAATAGACAATGAGAGTTCACAGTCATCAGCACATACTGGTCATGGAGAGATCATAGTTGTCACAGAGAACTCACAGTGGTCATATAGAGCATCATGCAGAGCTGATGACAGTCATCACAGAAAGCTGACTGCAGTCATAGATCACAGTTGTCATCGAGAGCTCAGAGTGGGCACAGAGACCTCACAAAGGTCATAGAAAGCTTATAGGGATAATAGTGCACTCTGCTTGTAGAGAACTTACAGTGGTCAAAGATTATAGTGGTCATAGAGAGCTCACAATATTCATAGCTCATAGTGGTCATAGAAAACTCACAGTGGTAATAGAGAGCTCACAGTGGTCATGTCTCATACTGTTCATCAGCTCGCAGCTGTCATAGAGAGTTCACATTGGTCATAGAATGCTCAGAGTCGTCTTAGAGAGCTCACAGTGGTTATAGAGATTTGTAGTGATCATAGAGAGCTCCTAGTTGTCATAGATCATAGTGCACATAGAAACCCCACAGTGGTCAAAGAGAGCTCAGAGTGGACATAACTTACAGTGGTCATAGAGAACGCACAATGGTGAAAGTTCACAGTGGTCATATAGAGATCATAGTGCTCATAGAGAGATCACAGTTTTCATAGCGAGCTTACAGTGGCCACATAAGCTTCATAGTGATCATAGCTTACACTCGTCATAGGTCACAATGATCATAGAGAGCTCCCACTGGTCATACAGAGTTAATAGTGGTTATAGCTTATAGTGGTCATAGAGAAGTCTTAATGGTCAGAGTGCTCAGAGTGGCAATAGAGAGCTCACAGTGGTCATAGAGAGCTCACAATGTTCATTATCTCATAGTGGCCGTGGCAACATCACAGTGGTCATATACACCCAACAGTGGTCATAAAGAGGTGACAATTATCATAGAGAGCTCTGTGTATTCATAGATACATCACAGTTGTCATCAAGAGCTCACAGTGGGCAGAGAGAACTCACAGAGGATATTGAAAACTTATAGTGATGACAGCTCTCTCTGGTAATATAAAGTTCACAGTGGTAATAGATCATAGTGCTCATAGAGAGATGACAGTGGTCATAGAGAGCCGATAGTTGTCACTGAAGTGTCAGTGGCCTTTGAGATCTCATTGTGGTTATAGAGAACTCACTGTAGTCATAGCTAATAGTAGTCATAGAGAGTTCATAATGGTCACAGAGATCTCACTGTGGTAACAGCTCATATTGGTCATAGAGAGCTCACAGTGGTCACAGCTCACAGTGGTCATAGAGAACTCATAATTGTCATAGGGTGGTCACTATGGTCATAGCTCATAGTGTTGATAGTGAGCTCATTGTGGTCATAGATAATTGTGGTCATAGAGAGCTCAAAGTATTCTTAATTCATTGTGGTTACAGAGAGATCATTATGATGATAGAGAACTCCCACTGATTATAGAGAGTTCACAGTTGCAATAGAGAAGTCACAGTTTTCATACACAATTCACAGTGGCATTAGTGCAATCAAAATTGTAATAGAGTGCTCATAGTGCTCATAGCTCACAGTGGTCATAGCTCACAGTGTTCATAGTGTGTTCACAGTGGTCATGTAGAGCTCACAGAGGTCATACTTCATAGTGGCCATAGAGACCTCACAGTAGTAAAAGAGAGCAAAACATGTCATAGCTTATAGTGGTCATAAAGAGCTTACAGAATTCATAGCACAAAGTGGTCACAAAGCTCGCAGTGGTTATAGAGAACTCACAGTCATCATAGAATGTTTACAGTGGTCAAAGAGAGCTCACAGTGGTCATAGCTCCCAGTGGTCCTATAGAGTTCATAGTGGCCCTAGAACCTAGTGGTCACAGAGAACAAATAGTGGTCATAGAGTACTGGCTTTGGTAATAGTTCAAAGTGTTCAAAGAGAGCTCACAATTGTAAAAGAGAACTCATGAGGTCTTAGCTAAGAGTGCTGACGGTGGTTATGGGTTATACTGGACATAGAGAACTCATTGTGGTCATAGAGAGCATACAGTTGGTCAGAGCCCATAGTCGTCACAGAGAGCTCACAGTGGTCACAGAGAGCTTACAGTTTTCATATGAGGTCACAGTGTGCATAGAAAGCTCACAGTGGTCACAGACAACTCAGAATGCTCATGACTCATACTACACATGAGAGCTCATAGTGGTCTTAACTCATAGTGGTCATAGAGAGCTAACAGTGCTCACAGAGAGCTTTCAGGGGTTATACACAGCACACAGTGTTCATAGCTCATTGTGGTCATAGAAAGCTCATAATGGTCATAGAGGGCTCAGAGTACTCATAGCTCATAGTGGACATAGAGATCTCACAATGGTCATAGCTCACAATGGTCATATAGAGCTATTAATGTTCATAGTGAGCTCACAATGGTAATAGCTCATCATGTTCATAAAGAGCTCAGAGTTCTCATAGAGAGCTTATAGTGGTCATAGAGAGCTGACAGTTGCATAGAGAACTCACAGGGATCATACAGAGCACACAGTGGCCATACACACCTTACAGAGGTCATAGAAATGTCATAATGGGGGCTGGAGAGGTGGCTCAGGAGTTAAGCCTCTGCCTTGCAGGCAGAAGGTCCTGAGTTCGGATCCTGGACCACATGTGTAGATGCCGGGTGGAAGCAGGGGCGGCCTGCATTTCTGGTCCTGGTAGGGTGGAGCCTGTGAGTCCTGGGGCAGAGTAATCAAGGAAGAGGTGAAGGCTGTCCATGGTGGTTCCCGAATTCGTCCGTGGTTCTACACACACACATATGTACAAACACGCATGCACGCATACATGTACAATTGAATAAATAATAATAAAAAAGAAAGTCATAATGGTCATAGCTCTCTGTAGTTATAGAGAGCTCACAGTTGTCATAGAGAGTTTTTAGTGATCATACAGATCACACAGTGATCATAGAAAGCTCATAGTTGTCAGATTCCTCACCATGGTCATAGCTCATAGTAGTCACAGAGAGCTCATAGTTGTCATAGAGAGCTCAAAGTGGTCATAGCTCATAGTGGTCACAGAGACATTACAGTGGTCACAGTTCATAGTAGTCATAGAGAGCTCACAGTGGTGAAAGAGAGCTCACAATGTTCATAGCTCATATTGCTCATCAAGAGGTCATAGTGGACATAGAGAACTCATAGTGTTCATAGAGAGCTCATACTCTTCATAAGGATCTCACAGTGGTCATTGAGAGCTTACAGTGGTCATAGAGAGCTCATAATTATCATAGCTCACAGTATCATAGCTAATAGTGGGCACAGAGAGTGCACAGTGGTCATATTGACTTACAGTGATTATAGCTGACAGTGGTCATAGAGAGCTCACTGTGGTCATAGAGAGCTCACAGTCATCATAGATTGCTCACTTTCATCATAGAGAGCGCACAGTTGTCAAAGAGGGCTCACACTGGACACAGACAGCTGATAATGGTCATAGAGCTATCACAATTTTCTTAGTTCATAGTTGTCATAGACAGTTCAGAGTCATTATGGAGATCTAACTGTGGTCACAGCTCATTGTGGTCATAGAGATCTAAGAGTCATTATGGAGTGCTGACCATGGTTGTAGAGAGCTACAGAGATGATAGAGAGTTCACTGTGGTCATAGAGAGCTCACAGTAGTCAATGACTGCTTACTGTGGACATACAGTGATCATAGTTGTCATAAGGAGTTCAAAGTGGTCATAAAGAGGTCCCAGTGGTCATAGCTCTTACTGGCCATAGAGAGCTCATAGTGTACATATAGAGCTCACAGAGGTCATTGCTATAGTTGACATAGAGAGCTCATGGTGGTCATAGGTCACAGTGCTCATAGACAGCTCACAGTGATCACAGAGAGCTCACAGTGGTAAAAGAAAGCACACAGTGGTTATAGTTTTATAGTGGTCATAGAGAGCTCACACTCATCATAAGGAGCTTAGAGTGCTCTTAGCTTACAGTGGCCATAGGTAGCTCATAGTTGTCATAGTTCACAGTAGTCCTAGGTAAAGGTGTGCACAAAGAGCTCACAGTGGTTATAGAGAGCTCACATGGTTATAGAGAGCTCAAATTGATCAGAGAAAAATTTCAGTGGTCAGAGAGCTCTCACAGTGGCTTTAGAGAACTCACATTGGTCATAGTTCACAAAGGTCATAGAGAGAGCATAGTATTCATAACTCATAGTGCTCATAGAGTACTCATAGTGGCCATAGAGAGCTCACAGTGGTCCCAGAGAGCTCATAGTGGTCATAGCTCATATTGGTCATACAGAGCTCAGAGTGGTCATAGTTCACTGTGCTCATAGAAAACTTATAATTTTCACAGAGAGTTCACAGTACTCATAGCTAATAATGGTGACATATTGCTCACAGTGTTCATATATCATAATAGTCATAGAGAGCTCATAATCATCATAGAGAGTTGATAGTCATCACATCTCATCATGGTCATAGAGAACTCAGGGACCTCAAAATACAGCTGACAGTGTTTGTAGAGAGCTGACAATTATGATAGAGAACTCACTGTGGTCATAGATAGCTCAAAGTCATCATAGAGAGCTCACAGTGGTCATAGACAGTTCAAAATAATCATAAAGAGCTCACAGTGGTCATACCTTATAGTGATAACAGAGACCTCAGAGTGGTTATAGATCATAATCGTCAGGGAGAACTCACAGTGGTCACAGAGAACTCACAGATGACATAGCTGCTAGTCGTCATAGAAAACTCACAGTGGTCACAGCTCACAGTTGTCCTAGAGAGCTTATAATGGACAATAAAAGCTCACAGTAATCATAGCTCATAATGGTCATAGAGATGACACAGTGGTCATAGCTCATAGTGGTCATAGAGAGCTCCAGTTGTCATAGGTTTTATAGTGCTCAGAGAGAGTTCAAAGTCATAGAGAGCTCATAGTAGTCTTAGCTCATTGAGGTCACTGAGAGCTCACAGTGGTCATACAGAGTTCACGGTGGTCATAGAGAGCTCACAGTGTCATAGGGAACTCATAGTGCTCATAGCTAACAGAGGTTATTGAGAGCTCATATTGGTCATAGCTCACAGAAGACTTAGGGAGCTTATAGTGTCATAGAGAGCTCACAGTGGTCATAGTTCACAGTGGACATAGAGAGCTCACAATATTCATAGCTCATAGTGGTCACAGACAGTCCTGAATGGTCTTAAATTATAATGGGCCTAGAGAGTTTACAGTGTTCATAAAGAGCTCATAATGGAGAATAAAAGTTCAAAGTGATTATTCCTCATAGCAGTCATAAAAATGACACAGTGGTCATAGCTCATAGGGGTTATAGAGAGCTCAAAGTGATCCTAGCTCACAGTGATCATAGAGAAATCATAATCATCATAGATAGATCAAAATATTCATAGGTCACAGTGGTGATAGAGAGATAACATTGGTCATAGATCATAGTCCTTATAGAGTGCTCACAGTGATCATAGCTCATAATAGTCTACATAGACAGCTTATTGTTGCCATAGAAAATTCACAGTGTTGATATCTCATAGTGACTCACAATGGCCATAGCTCATAATGATCATAGAGAGCTCACAGTGGTGACAGAGAGTTCACAGTGGTCATAGTTCATAATGGTTGTAGAGAGCTCACAGTGGTAATAACTCACAGTGGTCATAAAAAGCTCATAATAGACATAGAGAACTCACAGTGGTCATAGCACATAGTGGTCATACAGATCTCACAGTGGTTAAAGATCATAATGGTCATAAAGAGCTTACGGTGATCATAGGTCTTTGTGCTCATAGATAGTCGCAGTGGTCATAAAGAGCTCAAAGAGGTCATAGATAGCTCACAGTGTTCATACCTCAGAGTAGTCAGAAAAAACTCATAATCATCATAGAGATGTCATATCCCATAATGGTGACAGAGAGCTAATGTTGGTCATAGTTCATAGTGGTCATATGCTGCCAACAGAGGTCATAGCTCATAGTGATCATAAAGAGTTCACCATTGTCACAGCCACAGTAGTCATAGATCACTCATAAAGCAGATAGAGTGCACACAGTGGTCATAGTTCATAAAGAGCTCACAGTGGTTGTAGCTCATAGTAGTCAAAGAGGTCCCACAGTTATCATAACTCATAGTGGTCTTAGAAAGCTCACAGTGTTCATGGAGTGCAAACAGTGGTCATAGCTCATACTGGTCATAGATAGTTTACAGTGGTCATGGCTCATAGGGACCATAGATAGCTCAAAATGGACATAGAGAGCTCACAGTGGCCATAGCTCATAGTGATAACAAGGAGCTCATAGTGGTCATAG
This sequence comes from Typhlomys cinereus, assembly GCA_023101885.1. NCBI lineage: Eukaryota > Metazoa > Chordata > Mammalia > Rodentia > Platacanthomyidae > Typhlomys > Typhlomys cinereus. The sequence continues at coordinate 387,795 of JALPQD010000219.1, forward strand.
CTCACAGTGGTCATAGAGATCACAGTGATCACAGCACACAGCGGATATTTAGAGCTCACAATGCTCATAGAGAGCACTCAGTTTTCATGCAGTGCACATAGTGCTCATAGCTCACAATCTTTGAGAGATCTTAATGGCCATTGCTCACAGTGGTCATAGAGAGCTCAGAGTGATCATAGATCACAGGGATTATAGAGAGCACATAGTGTACATACAGAGCTCATAAGTCATCATACATCACTGTGCTCATAGCTCATAGAAGTAATAAAGAGTTCACAGTGATCGTAGCTCATAATGATCATAGAGAGATCACAGTGGTCATAGCAAGCATAAAATGCCCAAAGAGAGATCACAGTGGTCACAGAGTGCTATCAGTGGTTTTAGTTCATAGTAGTCACCGAGAGCTCACTGTGATCAAAGATCATGGTGGTCATAGACAGCTTACAGTGATCATAGGACTTTGTGCTCATAGAGAGTTTGCAGTGGTCATAGATATTTCACAGTGGTCATAAAGAACTCAAAATGGTCATAGATAGCTCATAGTGTTCATAGATCAGATGAAGCTCACAGAGGTCACTGAGAGATCTTAGTGGTCATTGCTTCCAATGGTCATAGAGAGTTCAGAGTGATCATAAATCACAGGGATCATAGAGAGCACAGAGTGGACATACAGAGCTCATAGTCATCATACATCACAGTGATCATAGAGAACTAATAATGGACATTGAGAGCTTATAGTGCTCATAGCTCATAGAAGTAATAAAGAGCTCACAGTGGTCATAGTTCATAGTGGTCACAGAGAGCTCACAGTTGTCATAGATCATAATGCTCACATACAGAGCTTAAATGGTCATAAACAGGTCACAGTTGTTGGGCCCTCCCAGGATTTGCCCCAGGGCATGGCCGAGCACATGGGACTAAAGATGGCTCTGAGGGCAAGGGTCTTGGGCATAACCTGATCACTTCACAGAGAGCCCTAATTGGCTTTCAGGTATCTACCTGCCCCCTGTGCTGAGCAACATTGAACTTGACCATTAGCACCTGTAGGATGTCTTGACCTTGTGATACAATTGGATGCCTGTTTCACGCCTTGGTGGCTTTTGTCTATAAAAGTTCCTCACCCCCCCAATAAAGAGAGATCTGCTTCTGACAATCTCCCCGTCCTATGCCGAGTCTCTGGGGGTAGAGGCAGAGGTGGGGACAGCTGGAACCTGCTTTCTTCACAGCCAGCAGCTGTGTGTTTGAGTGAGTGAATGGATGCGTGAGTGGGAACCCGATCCCACAAGTGGCGACCACGAAGGGACGCTTCTGAAATCGGATGGAGCTAAGCAGGCTTCGGATTAAGTGAAACTTGGGAAATATGGGGAATTCAACGTGCAGGCTGGACCCAGTGCCATCAGCACTCAAGTCCATATTAAGGAGTCGTGGTTTTGACATTTCTGAACCAGGCATTTCCAGAGTGTGGTAATTAACTCTTGAGTTGGCTCCATGGGCTCGGGCCACCAACATATTTTCATAGGACATGTGGAATAAAATAGAAGATCTAGCCAGAGAGCGAGAAAAAAATCATAATATAACACCTTCCATGGAATTTTATTCCACAATTTCTGTGCTCAAGATGGCTTTCCTTCCCAATCAAATTCAGCCTGCACCAGAGCAAATGGTGCAGGTAGAGAGGGAGGGGCCAGAGCCATTCTGGAGCCTGACTCCAGGGGGGTTGGAGCCAACAAGCTATCCTGGGCACCCCGCAGGGGGCTTCACCGACGAGCCATGAGCCATGTGGGTCCGGGGTACAGGGGTACAGAGAAGCTGCTACATACGGGGATGCCAAATGGCATGGGCCCGCTGAGCCAGGGCTGGGCAGACATTCTGCTGGACCATGGCAGGGTGCAGGAAACCATGGGGATGGTGTGCATGCCTGCTGTTTAGAGAATGATAACCCATCACTGTGTGTGAGCCCAGAATGTTACACAGAGTTGTGGGGTGCAACAGGGGTGCCTGGTACCGAAGCCACTACCAGCAGTGGTGGAGAGACTGCATGCGGCTGCAGCAGGGCAACACGTGGGGATGTGGAACCATGCAGTGGTGGAGCCGTAGACAGCTGCTATGAGGCTGCTCACAGCTGGGGGCAGAGGTTCGCAGAAGCGGACTGGCATGTGGGCCAGCATGCGGGGACAAGCCGATGCCTGAGGGAGCAGAGCTTCCCATTTGGAAGGGCCATGAGGATCAGCTGCTTGGTGAGGAAGGGCAGGGCCTGCTCTGGGAGCCTGGAAAGGATGTGGGAAAGTCACACGAGAAAGTGCCCTGCTCCCTTTATCAAAGGAAAGAGGTTAGGAGCGCTCCGAGAACAGATTTAACTCCGCTAAGGAGAGAAAGGAATGGAAAAGGATTAGAAGGAGACCCACCTCCATACCCCTTAAAAAATATCCATCCTGAATCCACGCGTGGGCACACTGGTCCCCGCCAGGCTAGAACAGGGAACCTAGGGCTGGACCCCACGTATGCTGAGGCGTATCAAGTACAAGCCTATCCTGTTAACTTAAATCCAGGGGACAATCACCCTACAGTGTGGTATCCTTGGGAAGCAAAAGATTTAAAAGAATTAAAGTGGGCCGTGCTAGAGGATAGTCCAAATTCTCCTTGGGTTGAGGCCCTCCTTCAAGATCTAGTTCATCAACCCTGTACTACTAAGGACTGGATGGATATGGCCAAAGCGGTGCTCCCCAGTCCCACATTCATTAAGTGGGCAACACTATTTAAGAAAGAATGTGGGGTCCAACAGGCAGCCATGGAGGCCCCATACCAAGACCAAGTCCGCTTGATAGGTTTAGCGGCATGGAAAAAGCTAGACGAAAGTCCTTCTGAAACGCCTCTAGCAGGCGTTATACAAAAACCAGGTGAGACCTTCCTCGAGTTCATTGACCGGGTGGAAAAAGCCTCCATGGTAAACTTCCCCCAGGCCCCCTAAGGGAACAATTTGCTAAATTGCTGGTATGGGAAGGGATGAATGGGGACCACAAAATAGTGTGTGCAGGTCTTAAGGAGAGATCCATGGGCACCTGGATTATTATTGCTTGACAGGATAGGGGGACCCAAAAACACCAGAATCAGACACTCGCTGCAGCTCTGGAGACACAGACAAAGGCACTGGTCGACACTGAGCCTGCAGGGCCAAGAGGGGAGAGGAAACAATGGAGTTTGTTTTTGTTGTGGCCAGGTGGGACATTTCAGGAGGGAATGTCCCCAGGGTGAGGAAGGGAAGCCGAGGGAGGTAGGAGGGACTAAGCCCCCTACAACTCCATGCCCTAGGTGCCACAGAGGGCTTCATTGGAAAAGACTGTAGATTGAAATTCGATCTAGAGGACAAAAGCCATTGTTAAAAGAAATCATCAATATTTAAAGGCCCCATACAAAAACAAAAGGTGGAGTAAGCCCGCACCAACAGCTGGGGTTGGCATTATTTACCATCAACGTTTTAAATTTTAAATTTTATAAAAGGACAACTTAAATTGAGATCCCAAAAACACTGGGGAAGCCTATCCACCAAACCTTCTGTTAAGGTGCATTGGAAGGACCCCCTAACTGGGCACTGGGGACCTGATCCCTTGATCACTATGGGAAGAGGATTTGGATGTGTCTTCCCAATTGGGGAGTCTTCCCCAATTTGGATTCCAACAAGGAATCTTAAATTCTATCCACAGGAGGATCCTCATGAAGGAGACCCAAAAGAATCATCCCCAGACTAACAAGCCAAACAAAAAGCCCTTGGGGCAGATTTCTTTGCTTTTCTCTTTCAGAAACTATCCAGGATGTGCTCAAGGAAGATGTTAGCTGTGATCCTTATAGGCCTAATTGATACCTTGACTGGATGGAGTCGATCTGGGTCTGACCTAACATCTAGAAAAATTGTTCTTTTAATAACTATATCGCTTAAGTGTTTTTTCAGCACATCTTTCAGCAGCACCCCATTATTCAAGACCACACTACAGGCACCTCAGGCCCTTGAACATCCCTACCACACCCCCAAAAAGTCACCTGCTGCCATGCCTGGTGCTGATGCCAACCTGTCTTCTCCGCCATATGCATGACTCCTGCCCAGTGGAAAAATCTCTCCAGTCTAGCTAACTTGTCAAGTGCAGTACACGTCCAATGTGCAATACAGGCCTTTAAGTACAGGCTCAAAACCCAAGGTTGGTAAAGCCAACCTCATATAGAGGACTGGTAGCCAGAGACGGGCAAGTGGAACCCCGGCCGTGGATCAACCTAAGACAGGACTTATAGTATTATACCTGGAGACTACAAGATCCCATGACAGGTCAGACCACGGTAGGAGGTTTTTCACACCTAAGACAGGCAGTCACTCAAGACCATTTGGTCTGCTCGGTCGCAGGTAGCCTCCTGGACCATCTCATACAAAAACAAAAGGGGGAGATGTTGGGCCCTCCCAGGATTTGCCCCTGGGCATGGCCGAGCACATGGGACTAAAGATGGCTCTGAGGGCAAGGGTCTTGGGCATAACCTGATCACTTCACAGAGAGCCCTAATTGGCTTTCAGGTATCTACCTGCCCCCTGTGCTGAGCAGCATTGAACTTGACCATTAGCACCTGTAGGATGTCTTGACCTTGTGATACAATTGGATGCCTGTTTCACGCCTTGGTGGCCTTTGTCTATAAAAGTTCCTTTTCTCCCCCCCCCAATAGAGATCTGCTTCTGACAATCTCCCCGTCCCTTGCTGAGTCTCTGGGGGTAGAGGTGGAAGTGGGGACGGCTGGAACCTGCTTTCATCACAGTCAGCAGCTGTGTGTTTGAATGAGTGAATGGATGCATGAGTGGGAACCGGTTCCCACACTGGTAGGGCTCTAATGTCACAGAGAGTTTATTGTGTCAACCTGAGGCTATGATGTCACAGTAAACCAGTGATATCACAGTGAGGTTGTGATTTCACAATGAGGCTGTGATGTCACAATGAGGCTGTGATGTCACAGTGCAGTTGTGAGGTCAGTGGTTAGACTGTGATTTCAGAAGTGAGACTTATGTAAGAGATGAGGATGAGATGTCACATTGAGGCTTTGATTTCAGAGGTCAGCTTGAGATGTCATAGTGAGGCTGTCATGAAACACTGAGGATATAATGTCAGAGTTAAGGCTGTGATGTCACAATTAGGCAATGATTTCATAGGTGAGCCAGTGATGTTACAGTGAAGCTGTCATGACATAGTGAGGCTATAAACTCAGAGGCAAGGAAGTGATATAACAGTGGGTGTGTTGTCACCAGTGATGCCATGATATCACAGTGAGCCTGTGATATCAGTAGTCGAGACTATGTCATCACAATCAGGATATGATTTCCCTAGTTAGGTTGTGATGTCATGGTGAGTCTGTGATGTCAGAAATGAGGCTATAATGCTACAGTGAGGCTGTGATATCATTGTGAAGGTGTGATGTCACTGTGAGGCTGAGAGATCACAGAGAGGTTATGATGTCACAGTGAGGCTGGGAGGTCACTGTGGAAGATGTATGTCAGTGGTAAATTGATTTCACCATGAAGCTATGATGCAGCAGGTGTCTATGATGTAACAGGTTAGACTGTGAGGTTGCAGTGGGGCTGTGATGTCACTGTGAGGCTGTGATATCTTGGGAAGATTGATGTCACAATGAGGCAGTGATGTAACATGTGAGGCTGTGGTGTCACTGTTTATGATTTCAAAGGCTGTCATTACTGAGGCTGTCATGTCACTGTGACACTGTGCTATCTGTGGTGAGGCTGTGGTGTCATGTTAAGGCTAATTAGGATACCAGGGATGGGACTGTGATGTCACAATATCACTGTGAGCCACCATGAGGCTGTGATATCACAGTGAGGTTGTGTCACAGTGCAGTTGTGAGGTATGTGGTTTGTCTGTGATTTAAGAACTGAGACTGATGTGAGACATGAGACTGAGATGTCGCATTCATGCTGTGATATATCTAGTGAGGCTGTGATTCCACAGTGAGGCTCTGTTGACACAGTGTGACTGTAATGTCACAGTTAGCTTGTGATGTCAGTAGTGACTGTGCTTCCACAGGGAGACTATGTCATTAGTGAGGCTGTATTGTGACTTGTGAGGCTGCAATGTTACTGTGAGTTTATTGTGTTAATCTGAGGCTATGATGTCACAATAAGATGATGTCAGACATGAAGCTGTATGTCACAGTGATGTTTTGATGGCATGGTATGGCTGTGATGTCACAATGAGGATGTGATGTCACTGTGAGGTTGTGATGTCACTGAGGAAGTTGTGATGTCAGTGAGATTGTGAAGGCAATAGTGACACTGGTGTCACAGGGAGGCTGTCCTGTTTCTGTGAGTCCGTGAGGTCATTGGTGAGGCTGTGGTTCCAGACTGAGACTGTGGTATCACAGGGAGTCTGTCATGTTTCAGTGAGCCTGTGAGGTCAGTTGTGAGCTTGTGATGCCATAGTGATGCTAGTTAGGATATCAGTGATGAGGTTGTGATGACTCATTGAGGCTATGATTTTAGAGGTGAGCCTGTGATGTCATAGTGAAGCTGTGATGAAACATTGAGGCTATGTCGTCAGAGTCAATGCTATGATGCCACAGTTGGGCAATGATTTCAGAGGTGAGCCTGTGATATAATAATGAGGACATCATGTCATAGTGAGGTTATAATCACAAAGGTGAGGTTATGATGTCACAGTGAGGCTGTGTTGTCACCAGTGATACTGTGATACTGTGATGTCATAGTAAGGCTGTGATGTCAGTCGAGTGAGACTAGTATACTAAAGTGAGGATGTGATTTCAGTGTTTAGACCATGATATCAGAATGAGGCTGATGTGAGTGATGTGAGTATAATATCACAGTGAGACTGGCATGTCACAGGTGAGGCCGTGATGCCACCATTAGGCTTTGATATCTCTGTGTGTCTGTGGTGTCACTGTGAGAGCCTGTGATATCACAGGGAGTTGGTGATGTCACAGCGTGAGATCATAGTGAGACTGTGATGTCAGTGGCAAGGCTGATGTCACAGTGAGGCTGTGATGGCACTGTCAGGTTTTAATGTCACAGTGAGACTGTGAGGACAAACTGTGGCTCTGATGTCACAGTGAGGTTCTGATGACACAGTGATGTTGTGATGTCACTGCAGTGGTTTGGATGGCATACTAAGGCTGTGATATTATTGTTGAGGCTGATGTCACAATGAGGCTTTAGTGTCACTGTTGAAGGTGAGATGTTGCAATAAGGCTGGAATGTCATAGTAAGTATATGATGTCACTTATAAGGCTATGATGTCAGTGATCGACCTATTATGTGACAGTGACACTGGTGAGGATGTGATGTCAAAGGCTGTGTTGTTACTTGTGTGGCAGTGATGTCAGTGTTCTGACTAATGTCAGTGGTGATGCTGATGTCACAGGTGAGGCTCTGCTGTCATGGTGGAGGCTGTGATGTCACTGTAAGGCTATGAGGTCACTGTGAGGGTTGTTTGTCATTGTGGCCTGTCATGTCACCATAAGGTTATATCACTCTAGAAACTGATGTTGCAATGAGGCTGTGATATCAGTGGCAAGACTAATGTCACAATGAAGCTATGATGTAACAGGTAATCCTCTGGTGTCAGTGGGCAGGTTGTGAGCACACTGTGAGGCTGCAATGTCTCAGTGAGGCACTGATATCAGATCTGATTCTATGAGATGGCAGTGAGGTGGTGACATCATAGGTGATGGTTGGATTTCACAGTCAATTTAGGACATCAATGTTGAGGCTGTGCAGTCACACTGAGGCTGTGATGTCAGAGGAGAGGATGTGATGTCATTGTGGGTTGGTGATGTCACAGTGGAAGCTGTCAACTCATAGTTAGACTGTGATGTCAGTAGCAAGAATGATGTCCCAGGAACTTTGTGATGTTACAGTGAGACTATGTTATCACTGTCAGGTTGTAATTTCACAGTGAGACTGTGAGGACACAATGTGATATAATGTCACTCTGATGACACAATGATGTTGTGATGTCACCGGAAAGATTTTGATGGCACAGTGTGTGATATTAGTAGTGAGGCTGATGTTACAATGAGGCTGCGATGTCAAGGATGAAGGAGTGATATCGGAATAACACTATAATGTCAGTGATGAGAAAGTTGCGATAGTGAGTCTATGATGTCACTGTTGAGGCTGTGATGTCAGTGGTGAACTTATTATCTGACAGTGACACTGCTGAGGCTGTATGTCAAAGGCTATGTGGTCACTGGTGTGGCAGTGATGTCAGTTTTCTGACTAATGTCTGTGGCGATGCTGATATCACAGGTGAGACTGTGCTGTCCCTAATGAGGCCATGATGACATACTGAGTCTGTGATGTCACTGTGAAGGTTGTATGTCACTATGGTCTGTCATGTCACCATGAGGTGATATCACTTTGGAACCTGTGATGTCACAGTGAGGTTGTGATGTCAGTAGCAAGACTGATGTCACAATGAGGCTATGATGTAACAGGTGAGGCTGTGGTGTCAGTGGGTAGGAGGTGAGGTCACTGTGAGGCTGTGATGTCTCAGTGAGCCTCTGATGTACGGGCTGATTCTATGAGATGTCAGTGAGACTGTGATTTCAGCGATCATGCTTGGATTTCACAGTGAGGTTAGGAGATCAGTAGTGAGGCTCTGCAGCCACACTGAGGTTGTAATGTCAGGGGAGGCTGTGATGTCAGAGGTGAGGCTGTGATGTCACAGTGAGACAGTGATGTCAGAAATGAGGCTATAATGCGACAGTAAGGCTGTGATATCACTGTGAAGCTATGTTGAAACTATTAGGCTGTGATATCACAGAGAGGTTGTGATGTTACAATGAGGCTGTGAGATCACTGTCAAAGATGTGATGTCAGTGACAAGGCTCATTTCATCATGAGGCCATGATGTAACAGGTGAATATATATGATTTGATAGGTTAGACTGTGAGGTCACAGTGAGGCTGGTAGGACACTGTGGAAAGATGGATGTCACAGTAAAGCAGTGATATAAGAGGTGAGGCTGTCGTGTCACTGTTTATGATGTCAAAGGCTGCGATGTCATTGCTGAGGTGGTCATGACACTGTGAAATTTTGCTATCTGTCATGAGGATCTTCTGTCATGGCAAGTCTAGATACGACACCAGTGGTGAGGCTGTGATGTCACCATGATGCTTTGTTGTCACAGTGAGGCTGTGATGTCATAGTGCAGCTGTGAGACTGATGTGAGAAATGAGCCTGAGATGTGGCATTGACTATGTGCCACTGGTGAGGCTGTAATATTACAGTGAGCCAGTCCAATCAGTAGTGAGACTGTGATGTCACAGTGAGGCTGTTTTGGCACATAGTAGATGGATGTCACAGTGAGGTTATGATATCACAGTGAAGTTGCGATGTCAGTAGTTACTGTGCTTTCAGGGAGAGTGTGCTTTCAGGTGAGGTGGTACTGTCACTGGTGAGGTTCTAATGTCACAGTGAGTTTATTGTGTCAAACTGAGGCTGTGATGTCACAATGATGCTATGATTTCAGAGGTGAAGCTTTATGTCACCGTGATGCTTTCATGGTATGGTATGGCTGTGATGTCACTGTGAGGTTGGGATGTCATTGGGGAAGTTGTGATGTCACATTGAGGTTGTGATGTAAATAGTGACAGTGTGGTGACATAGGGAGTTTTCATGTGTCAGTGAGCATGTGATATCAGTGGTGAGGCTGGGGTGTCATAGTGAGGCCAGGTAGGATGTCAGTGATTAGGGTGTGATGTGATATTGAGGCTGATTTCAGAGGTGAGCCTGTGATTTCAGAGTGAGGCTGTGATGAAACAGTGAGGCTATACCATCAGAGTTGATGCTGTGATGTCACAGTGGGGCAATGATTTCAGAGGTGAACCTGTGATGTCACAGTGAGGCTATGACAACAGAGGTGATGGCTATGAGGTCACAGTGAGTCTGGTTTGTCACCAGTGATGCCATAACCTCACAGTAGGGCTGTGGTATAAGTGGAGTGAGACTAAGACATCATAGGATGTGATTTCAGAATGAGGCTGATGTGAATGTGGAGGGTATGATGTCACGGTGAGGCTGACATGTCACTGGTGAGGCTTTGATGCCACCTTGAGGCTTTGATGTCACCGTGGGGCTTTGGTGTCACCATGAGCCCATGATGTCACAGAGGGTTGATGATGTCACGGTAGAGGCTGTGAGGACACAGAGAATTTATGATATCAGTGGCAAGGCTGATGTCACAATGAGGCTATGATGTCAGTGGTTATGCTATGATGTCAGAGTGAGGCAGTGATGTCACAGTGAAACTGGTAGGTCAGTGGTTAGGCTGTGATTTCAGAAGTCAGATTGATGTGAGAGATAAGCCTGAGATGTTGCATTCACGATGTGATGTACTTGGTAAGGCTGTGATGCCACAATGAGGTTATGATGTCACCATGAGACTGTGATCTAACAGTGATGATGTGTTGGTACATTGTGGTTGTGATATCAAAATAAGTTTGTGATGTCAATATCAAATGTGATTTCACAGGGAGGCTATGTTGTCACGGGTAAGGCTGTATTTTCACTGGTGAGGCTCTAATGTCATAGATAGTTTATTGTGTCAATCTGAGGTGATATCACAGTGAGGCTATGATGGTAGATGTGAAGCTTTATGTCACAGTGATGCTTTTGTGCCACGGTATGGCTATGAGGTCAAGATGAGGCTATGATGTCACTGTGAGATTGTGATGTCACTGGGGAATTTGTGAAGACAGAATGAGGTTGTGATGTCAAAGGAGAGTCTGTGATGTCACTGTGTATTTGTGATATCAATAGAGACACTGTGGTGTCACAGGGAGGCTGTCATGTTTCAGTGAGCCTGAGAGGTCAGTGGTAAGGTTGTGGTGCCATAGCGAGGCTAGGTAGGACATCAGTGATGAGGGTGTGATGTGTATTGAGGCAATGATTTCAGAGGTGAGGCTATGATGAAACAGTGAGGCTATACTGTCAGAGTCGATGCTGTTATGTCACAGTGAGGCAATGATTTCAGAAGTGAGCTTGTTAGTGAAACCGTGATGTCACAGTGAAGCTATAACAACAGAGGTGAGGCTGTGATGTCAGTGAGGCAGTGTTCTCACCAGTAATGCCATGATATCACAGTGAGGCTGAGATGTCTGTGGAGCGTAACTAGTACATCACAGTGAGGATGTGATTTCAGTGGTTAGCTGTGATATCAGAATGAGGCTGGTGTGAGTGATGAGGTTATGATGTCACAGTAAAGCTGGCATGTAACTGATGGGGCTGTGATTCCACTGTGAGGATTTGATGTCACCATGTGGCTGTAGTGTCACCGTGAGCCCATGTCACAGGGTGATGGTAATGTCATGGTGGAGGCTGTGAGGTCACAGTGAGACAGTGATGTCAGTGGCAAGCTGATGTCACAGTGAGTCTATGATGTCAGTGGTGATGCTGAGAAGTCACATTGAGGCTGTCAGAGGTGAGCATTTGATGTCACCATGAGGCTATAATATCAGGGGCAAGGCAGATGTCACAGTGAGTTTGTTATGTCCCAGTAAGGTGGTGATATCACTGTCAAGTTGTGATGTTAAAGTGAGGCTGTAAGGACACAGTGAGGCTGTGATGTTACAATGAGGTTCTGATGACACAGTGATGTTGTGATGTCAATGGAGTGGTTTGGATGGCACAGTGAGGCTGTGATGTCACTGGTAAAGGTGTGATGTAACAATAACGCTGGAATGTCAGTAGTGAGAAAAGTGTCATAGTGAGTGTATGATGTCACTAGTGAGGCTGTGATGTCAAAAGCTATGTTGTCACTGGTTTGGCACTGATGTCAGTGGATGAAGTCATTTCTATCAGCAGCCACAGATGACTTTTACAAAGCTTTCAAACTCAGGAAATGAAAATAATGTTTGCTCCACTTTTTACTATTCTTTTTAGTTCTTTGCCCCTTCCTTCTATTTGATGTCCTATAACTTTAATGACATAAGATGTATCAGAATACTTACAGTTTCAGGAGGAAGACTTGTTGGGAAGATGAAAGTGTGTATTGTAAAATAGAGGGGAGTGTGGAATTGGGTAAGGATGTCAGAAATTCATTATATTCATGTATAAAACTCTGAAGGAATAAAAAAACTATGTAAAGAGAACAGTCACTCTCCTTACCATTTTAATTTTATTCTATCATGAAGGTTTGCTTGGATCTCTTATCTATCTTGTATTTGTATTAAACTCAAATATTTTATATTATATATTGCATATATTTACATATATGTAAATCCTTTACTATCACTCTAATCACCATGCATTTATTTTGGTTGAATGGTAATTAGTATAAACTTGCTCCATCTACATTACTTTGTCTTCGAATGTTCCATAGACTTTTCTTATTTCACATAAATAAAATTTTTAATTTTCTTATTGGATTTTCAATTTTTATGGATTAATCATTCCAGGTAATTTTTGGTAATGAATGTCTTTGTTTCCTCTGCCTCTTATTACTTGCTTTACTACTCTATGATTTCATTTTATTATTTCACTACAAGTGGCATATATATGATATTCTTATTGGCTAGACAGTTCATGCATTTTATAATGTTAATTTTTCAAATTTTGTACATTTCATAACTTGGTATCTTTTTTAAATTTTTTTATTATTTATTCAATTGTGTGTGTGCGTGTGCGTGTGCGTGTGCGTGTGTGTATGTGTGTTTGTGTAGAACCATGGGCGAATTCGGGAACCACCATGGACCGCCTCCACCTCCTCCTTGTTACTCTGCCCGGGGATTCACAGGCTCTGCCCTACCAGGACCAGAAACGCAGGTCACCCCCGCTTCCGCCCAGAGTCTATACATGGGGTCTAGGATCCAAACTCAGGACCTTCCACCTGCAAGGCAGAGGCTTAACTCCTGAGCCACCTCTCCAGCCCCCATAACTTGGTATCTTTAAAAGTTTTATTCTGTGAGCCACTTGTTAATCTTCTCTTGTATTTTGATTCTAGTTATTTTAGATTTTTTTCATGAGTGTATAATTCTTGTATATTATTTTACCATAATCAGTTTCCTAAGGAAATTCATATGTAAGTATTTTACACAGTTCTTTCACATTAACCTTCCCATTACCTACATTTCTGGCTCTCTCCTTACTCCTTCTCCAACTTATTGTTCCTTTCTCACTTCTTACAGAGTGGGGGTTCACTTTGACACCCCTCATGGTCAGGTATGTGGACTTTGACATCGTCAACTTGATAAGGTCTAGAATCTCTGAAGACACAGCTGTAGGTGGGATTAATCTCTCAGTAGGGTTATTGAGGTAGGGGAATCATCCCGTGGCCTGGGATTCTTGTATGAATAAAAAGAAAGTGAGCTGAGAACAAGCATTCACCCCTTCACTACTTTCTGACCTTTGATGCCTGCCAGATGGACCATCAACTTGGAAGGCTACCTTGCCTTTGGCTCTGTGAATAGGTGTATCTCATTGAACAGGAAGAAGGATAAAGCATCCCTCCCTTAAGCTGCTTCTTGGGGGCTGGAGAGGTGGCTCAGGGGTTAAGCCTCTGCCTTGCAGGTGGAAGGTCCTGAGTTCAGATCCTATACCCCATGTATAGACGTCAGGTGGAAGCGGGGGCAGCCTGCGTTTCTGGTCCTGGTAGGGCGGAGCCTGTGAATCCCGGGGCAGAGTAAACTAGGAGGAGGTGGAGGTGGTCCATGGTGATTCCCGAATTTGTCCGTGGTTCTACACACACACACACACACACACACACACACACACACACACACACATACATGCACAATTTAATAAATAAATAATAATAATAAAATTTTTAAAAAGCTGCTTCTTGTCAATTCTTTGCTCTCAGTGATGAGAAAGACAATCCCCCTCAAACTCCACCTGTGTCTAGAGTGATGGTCCCTCTTTACATGATTAGTCTCTTTATTAACACCTGTGCAAGCACTGTTAAACGAGCATTTTCTTAATATTCACCATGAGATTGAAGTCATAACTTTCCAAACTTAAATCCCAGGTCTTGTAAAATAGATGTTGAAAAATGACAATCAGGTTAGGAGGATGGCTTAGGGTTTAAAGTCTTTGCTTCTTAAACAAAAGTACCTGACTTGGGGTTCTAGATCACACAAAAAAAATGCTAGCAGTCTGCACTTCTGACTCTGGTAGTCAGAGCCTGGGAAACCCCAAAGAAAAGTAATATGGAACTAGAGCAATCCAGGATAACTCTAAAAGTCACCCTTAGGCATCCACAGGGATACATAGTAAACTCTTTAACACCCCACACATCCCAACACCCATTCACACATTTACACATCTACCCCTATACATTGGTCATGATATGCAAATATGTTTTCAACATTAGGGAAAAGAAGTAAAGTAAATATGAGGGTGTCAGAGAATACGCTGATCAGCAGAATAGTTCTAGAAATGAAGATATCCATGACCCACATTGTTTGCCATTCCCAGTTGCCACAAGCAACAACACCTTGTCACTGTGGCATGGGATGTGGAAGGAAGCAGTCACTGTTCACAGCAATGTCCTATCTCACAAAGCACAAACTGTTGGTTTCATCACGATGCTTGCCTCATTCATTCACTGAGTTGAACTATAAGGAAAACCCTGAGGTGACTACTACCCCAAATCTGAGGCTGTGCAGAAATTATGAAACTACAGTGAAGAGATTATGTGTTCTGGTCCTGTAACCCTGAGAGGCACAGAGCATTGCTGGCACAAACAGATGATATATCAATGATATTGGCAAGAATGAGTAAATATCTACATAAATCATGACTAAATTGGTGAAGTGTGCACATCTCTAGAGGCATCATGAATCCTATACTGATGGAAAAAACCTCAGCAGCTCTTTAGGAGATACTCATCTTCTCAGAACTGAGCATGTGATACTGGTCTATGTTACATCTCTAAGGGATGTGATTCAGCCCCAAGCAGAGGTGACTATCAAACATAGGGAACTCTAAGATGGAGCAATATAAGAAGAGCAATTGAATTTGGCTTCAACCCTGTGCATGCAAGGTAAAGAGATGAAAACAAAATATTCTCAGAGCTGCTTGATGGAGCACACAGTCAGAAGTTAAAGACAGGATTTTTTTTAAAGGAAGCATTTCATTTCACTTTGCTATTTATTCTAAGTATAGTCTTCAGACAAACATCCATGGAACAATGGCCAGACATGTTTTTAATATGAGCACCTGATAATGGATGGACGATCAAACCCATGTTTTTTTTAAACATTTTTTATTATTATTTCTGCTCATACAAACTTAATAGGTACACTGGTTCCCTCCCTCCCTCCTCTTCCCCCCAACCCCCCTGCTCCCCCTCCCCTCACCCTTCCCTCCCCATCCCCCAGTGCCTCTCCTCCCAAACCCCGGAGAATCCTTTAATGTGCATGCCAGACTCTCCTCTGGGCCCTCCTCTTTGATGACATACAAGGACCCAGTGGCACTTCCCTGAACCCTTTCCTGTGTTCCCCTTAAGCATAGGAACACTACTATGGCTGAAAGACAGGATTAAGTAAGGGGAGGCACTGGATGATGTGCTTGGAGAGAACAGGACAGGATACACAGAACAGATCTGTTCATCTACAGAGCTCTTGGGCATTACTCATCAAGTTATTGGGACAGAAATGAAAATGTCACTCCACATTTAGAATCTCAATGAACATGGTCTTTCTCCACAGGCTCCTGTTGTATGTATAAGTTAAAAAATAAATCATACTCTTTATTTTCATCTTTTTCTTGTTTGATTCTCCTAAATCACTTAGGTTTTGTGAGAGGAAGTGTTGGAAACCAGAGCTAAAAGTCAGAGTTAGAAGTCTGAGCATGTCTGCTGAGTTCTAAATCTGAGCTTCATTGAGCTGCTGCAGCATCCAGATAATCACATGTCACAAGGGTGTACATTCCACCTGTATGTTTTATTACTATTACTGAATAGATATGTCATGTGTGCCTCTACTACCTTTCATTCCCCTGCGTGATCTAAACACTCTCTGCCCTGGGGAACTCCCTGCATCTGAGGATCTCTGCCTAATTCACAAACACAGGTTGGACAACTAGTCTGAAGCTCATCCTCCTGAGCTCTGGGAATCATCATTTCACCCATCCCCAAGAATATCAAGGTACTATGGAGATTTGTATGTCATCATTCTTAGTCTCAAAACTGTCTTAATATATTATTTATATGAACATCAATTGAAATGACTTAAGTTGGTTGCATATAAGGAATATGTGTAATAAAGGGATCGTACTAAGCAGAACTCCTGCAGATCTACTGGGAATTTTATTGTCCAATGTCCAAGACAGGAAAAGGCAGCCCTTGTAAACCCATGCACATGGAAAGCAACAGCCAAAACTGCATGTTTTGTCCATTATCTGTAATTTCTTAAAATTATGTCATATCTGTAAATTTTCAGAATAAATCTAAATCTGGGCTCATGATTTCTCAGCAATTTGTTAACTACCACTTTGTTAAAAAAGAACTTTTCTGATCAAGTCAGAAAACAGACCTCTTGTGTAAGCATCATTTGAAGAAAGCCATGTGACCACATGTCCATTTAGCAAGACATCTATATTAAATTCTCCTCTAGAACCTATGATGTTCCCAGATAAAAGTTAGTGGCTGGGTTTCTGAGGCTGCCTTTTCCTGTCTTGGACATTGGATGTTAAAATTCCCAGTGGATCTGCACAAAACCTGCCTGCCATGGGCCCTTTTGTATCTCTTTATTTCACATGTAGCTGGGAATACTTGATGCAATGCACTAAAGTCATTTCAAATGATGTTCATACAAATAATGTGTTGAGACAGTCATGAGATCAAAGATAATATTATACATATACCAGACATGAATTACCTTCTGAGGAGTAGGACTCAGATCTCAAAATATGCCAAAGGCGTTCATGTGCAACCCTTCTTTTCTCTGCCAGTCTCTCTTGCATTTTCTTGTCTTTATGCATGTGTGGCCTTCTGAGTATTATCTGTGTTGCCTTTGATGGCAGATGTCTGAGTATTTGCTGGAGCACGAATGATATATATCAGTGGGTGTACCATCTTCTCTCCCCTTCTCCCAACAAAATTGATGAAAACCTTTTGACAACAATGGATCAACTAGTAGTGATTCATATGTAGAGTTGATGAAGACTTAAAAAGATGAAGTAATAGGTGTGTACTCACTTATGAGCTCATCAGGATCCTACAGATATCTAATTCCAAATCCATGGTCACAACCCCTGGTCAACCTTAGTGGGATGTGAAAGAAAATGAAGTCATACAGATGTGGAGGGAGGCAGAGGGAAAAGAGAGGATGTGAGGAAAGCCAGCAGAATAAAGCTCTTGTAGGAATCAGATAGTCAGTGAGTAAAATTTATGAATAAACCTTTAAGAGACAAAAAAGGAAACCATCTGCATTAGATACTGGTATTGACAACTGAAGGCTCTGAGCTCTGGATACTGTTGTGAGAAACTCATAGCTGAGTGTAGCCCCAAGTAAGCCTATAGGACATTGTGTAACTGATAGAAAAGCCCCAGCCCATGGTGAACAGGTCTGATCTCTGGGCAAGAGAATAAGATGAAGGGAATTGGTTGAGAAAGTTTGTATCCTTCTGTATGCTTAGCCAGATATGCTAGTTTGCAAGTAAGTATTGTCCCTTTTAGTGGTCCTGTGCAAATGGCATGGACCATTGTGATGTCATGCACTCTCCTGCCATGCTGGACAACTACTTACCATTCATAAATTCTTCCTTGGAGACCTGTCTACTCAGTTCATTTGTCTATTTATGAAGTGATGCTGCACTCTGTATGTTGCTGATGAATTCACAACCAATCAGCTTAAGAGAACAAAGGATTCATTTACTCATAAGATAGTCTGTGATACAGACAGACAGACAAATACACACACACACACACACACACACACACACACACACACACACACACACATTAAAAAAGCTGAACAGGAGCATCATTGAAGGCCAACAAGGGCCCTGCATGTCTGGAAAATGATACTCTCAGTGTCATAGTTAAGCACAGGTGTCAACGTGACTGAGGGTTTGAGCTCTGGGCACAGTTGCAGAGATTTGATGGTTGAGTTAAGCCCAGAAGAAACCTAAAGGACATTGTGTAGCTGATGGGGAAGCCCCAGCCAATGGTGGGTGGGATTAGGCCCTGGATAAATCACAGAGAGCTGTTTGAGAGAGTGGCCAGACATGCTGGTCTGGCAAGTAAGGATTGTCCATCTCTCAGCCGTTATGCAGTGATGGTGTGGCCAGTTCCTTTGGCCTTGGTGTTGGTGCATGCTCTCCCATCAAGCTGGACTGAGAACTGTAACCAGACTGTCGTAAGAAAGTAAACTCCTCGTTCCCTTAAGTTGTGTGACAGTCATTAATCAGCAACCATGCAGGTAGACTGCAACATTCAGAGAATGTAAATTTGTTGAACAAAAATCACACAGTCCTGGACCAGAGAGACAGTTCTGGGGTTAAAGTCTTGCCTTGCAAGTAAAACGACCTGATCCCTACATCTCAGATCCCTATGTCTCATGTTAAAAAAATGCCTACTGGGTGGAAATGGCTGTGGCCTGCACTTAGTGCCCTAGAAGGCAGTGCCTGGGAAACCATAGAGTAAAGCAATAAGGAGGCAGAGCAATCCAGGCTTATTCCAGATAATTCCTTTGGACCTCCACAGGCACACACATTCAAGTGCCTTCTTCTACACACACACACACACACACACACACACACACACACACACACACACACACACACACACACACACACACACACACACACACACACACCCCAAAATGAAAAGAAATTCACAGTGCCAAGCATGGACTCTTCCCAAACAGACTGCTGCTCTGGAGGTCCTTTAGGCCCCATTAGCCATGGACACTCTTGAAACAGGTGTTGCTGCTATGTCTGCCAGAGCGATGTAATAAAGTCCTATGGCTAAAGGCACCACATGCTTTGCTTACAGGATACGAAGAAATAAAAATGGGATTTAGTGAGACACTCCCTTCTCTAAAGGCTGCCTTTCACAGTGTTGTAAGGGAGACAACTGCCAGAAACAGCCTGATTCTGTGATGGTTCTTCATCCCACAAAAGTACCTGTTAGTGCAACAGTGGTATGACTGTCTTGGATAAAACCAACAACTTTCTGATTAAATTTAAGGTGTATTCAACAGAATGTAGTTCATGTCTGGCACTATAAACCAGGACAAAAGAAATCCACCTGTTACTGGGAGATCATAGGCCCCAGGGGGAAGTTACTAATATTACTTTGTGTGTGTGTGTGTGTAGGTGTGTAATTGTGTATATGTGTATGGGTGTGTGTAAAAGAAGGCACTGTGTATGCTTATGAATGCCCAAATAACATCTGGAGTGATATGCAGTCTCTAGATTACAACACAGAAATATACCATCACCTAGCATCACTGAATGCTGGACAGTGATCCCTCCCACTTTTCTTTATTTAACTGTTGAGGCTGTCATGGAACCATAAGCTTGAGATGTCAGTAATGAGGCTGTGGTGTCATAGCAAGGTTAGGCAGAATGTTTATAGTGTCATTAATGCTATGATTTCAGAGGTTAGATATCCTGTTATGTCACAGTGAGGTTGATGTCAGAGGTGAGGCTATGATGTCACAGTGAGGAAGTGATGACAGAGGTGAGGTTATAAGGAGATAGTGAGGCTGTGATATCACTGTGAAGTTGTGATGTCACTATAGGGCTGTGACATCACAGAGAGGTTGTAAGTCACAGTGAGG
The DNA here is from genome assembly GCA_023101885.1 of Typhlomys cinereus. Taxonomy (NCBI): domain Eukaryota; kingdom Metazoa; phylum Chordata; class Mammalia; order Rodentia; family Platacanthomyidae; genus Typhlomys; species Typhlomys cinereus. Next base: position 407,580 of record JALPQD010000219.1, read on the forward strand.
TTGTGATGTCAGAAATGAGGCTATAATGGCACAGTGTAGCTGTGATGTCACAGTGCAGATGTGAGGTGAGTGGTCAGGCTGTGATTTCAGAAGTGAGACATGAGGCTGAGACATCACATTGATGATGTGATATACTGGTGAGGCTGTGAGATTATGATGTTACAATGAGGCTGTGGTGTCACTTGTGAGACTGTAATATCAAGATGAGTCTGTCCAATCAGTGATGAGGCTGTAATCTCACAGTGAAGTTGTGATGTCAAGAGCGACACTGTGGTGTCACAGGGAGGCTGTCATGTTTCAGTTAGCCTGTGAGGTCAGTGGTGTGGCTGTGTTGTGAAAGTGAGGTTTTGATGTCACCGTGTGGCCGTGATGTCACCGTGAGCCTGTGGTGTCACAGAAAATTGGTGATGTCATAGTGGAGGATGTGAGGTCACGGTGGAGGCTGTGAAGTCACAGTGAGACTGTGATGTCAGTGGCAAGGCTGATGTTACACTGAGGCTATGATGTCAGTGGTCATGCTGTGATGTCAAATTGAGGCTGTGATGTCACAGTGAAGCTATGTCAGAGGTGTGTATGGATGTCATCATGAGCCTATTTTTCAGTTGAAAGGTATTGAGTGTGTGATGCCTCACTGTCAGGTTGTATTCTCACACTGAGTCTGTGAGGACATGGTGTGGCTATGATGTAACAGTGAAGCTCTGATGACACAGTGATGTTGTGATATCACTGGAGAGGTGAGGCTTTGATATCAGAGGAAGCTATCATACCAAAGTGAGGCTGTGATATCACTGTGAAGGTGTGATGTCACTGTAAGGCTTTGACATCACAGAGAGTTGTGATGTCAGAGTGAGGCAGTGATATAACTGAGGAATTTGTGATGCCAGTGGCAAGGCTGATTTCACCATGAGGCTAACATGTAACAGGTGAGTCTATGATGTAACAATTTAGACTGTGAGGTCACAGTGGGGCTGTGATATCACTGTGAGGCTGTGATATCTTTGGGAAGATTGATGCCACAATAAGGCAGTGATGTAACATGTGAGGCTGTGGTGCCACTATATTTGATGTCAAAGTCTATGATGTCATTACTGAGGTTGTCATGTCACTGTGAGCCTGTGCTATCTGTGGTGAGGCTGTTGTGTCCTAGAAAGGCTATGTAGGATAACAATAGTGAGGCTGTAATGTCACGGAATGGCTGGAATGTCACCACAAGGCTTTGCTATCATAGTGAGGCTGTGTTGGCACATTGTGGCTGTGATGTCACAGTGAGGTTCTGATATCACAGTGAGGTTGTGACGTCAGGACCAGCAGTGCTTTCACAGGGAGACTATGTCATTGGTGAGGCTGTATTTTCACTGGTGAGGCTCTAATGTCACCGTGAGTTTATTGTGTCAAACTGAGGCTGTGATGTTACAGTGAGGCTATGATGTCAGAGGTGAAAGTTTATGTCACAGTGATGCTTTGATGGCACAGTATGGCTGTGATGGCATAATGAGGCTATGATATCACTGTGAGGTTGTGATGTTACTGGGAAAGTTGTATTGACACAGCAAAGTTGTGATATCAGTAGTGAAACTGTGGTGTCACAGGGAGGCTATCATGTTTCAGTGAGCCTGTGAAGTCAGTGTTGAGGCTGTGGTTCCACAGTGAGGGGCTAGGTAGAATGTCAGTGATGAGAGTGTGATGTTACATTGAGGCTATTATTTCAGAATTGGGCCTGTGATGTCATAGTGAGGCTGTGATGAAACAGTGAATTTGTGATGTCACATTGATGTTGTCATGTCAGTAGTGACTGTGATTTCACTGGGAGACTATGTCGTTGTTGAGGAAGTATTGTCCCGAGTGAGGCTCTAATGTCACAATGACTTCATTGTGTCCAACTAAGGCTGTGATTTAAGAGGTGAAGCTTTGTTGTCAGTGATGCTTTGATGACACAATATGGCTGTGATGTCACTGGGGACATTGTGATGTCACAGTGAATTTATGATGTCAATAGAGACATTGTGATGTCACAGGGAGGCTGTCAGGTTTCAGTGAACCTATGAGATCACAATTAGGCTGTGATGTCAGTAGCAAGACTGATGTCACAATGAGGTTATGATGTAACAAGTGAGCCTGTGGTATCACTGGGGAAGCCTGTGAGGTCACTGAGGCTGTGATGTCATAGTGAGGTTCTGATGTCAGGGATGATTCTGTGAGATGTCAGTGAGGCTGTGATGTCAGGGGTGATGCTTCGATTTCACAGTTAGGTTAAGATATCAGTGGTGAGGTTGTGCAGTCACACTGAGGCTGTGATGTCACAGTAGAGGCTGTGATTTCACTGTGAGGCTGTCAGATGAACATGAGGTTGTGCTATCATGGTGAGGCTGTGATATCGGTGGTTATATACTATGACATCACAATTTGGCTGAGATTTCAGTGGTTACACTGTTATGTCAGAAGTGAGGGTGATGTCAGTGATGAGGCTGAGATGTCACGTGAGTCTGGGATGATACTGGTGAGGCCATGATGCCTCAGCTAGGCTATTCTGTTACTGTTGAGTCTGTCATGTGACCATGAGCCTGAGATGTCAATGATAAAGCTGTGGTGTCATCACAAGACTAGACAGGATGTCTGTGTTGTCACTGATGCTATGACTTTTGAGCCTGTTATGTCACAGTGAGGCTATGAAGTCAAAGGTGAGGCTGTGATATCAGAAAGAAGGCTATAATTCCACAGTGAGACTGTGATATCACTATGAAGCTGAGATGTCACTGTAAGGCTTTGACATTACAGAGAGGTTGTGTTATCACAGTGAAGCTGTGATATCACAGTGAGACTGTGATGTCAGTGGAAAGGCTGATGTCACAGTGAGGCTATAATGTCATTGGTGATGCTGTGATGTCACATTTAGGTTGTGATGTCACAGTGAGGCTTTGTCAGAGGTGTATATATGATGTCACAATGAGGTTATTATGTCAATGGCAAGGCTGATGTCATAGTGAGTGTGATGTCACAGTGAAGCTGTGATGACACTTCAAGTGGCAATGTCACAGTGAGGCTGTGAGGACACAGTGTGGCTGTAATGTCACAGTAAGCCTCTGATGACACAGTGGTGTTTTGATGTCACTGGAGAGGTTTCGATGGCATGGTGAGGCTGTGATGCTAGTGGTGAGGCTGATGTCACAATGAGACTGTGTCATCACTGCTCAAGGTGTGATATCACAATAAGGCTGGAATATCACTGGTGAGAAAGATGTCATAATGAGACAGTGATGGCACTTGTGAGGCTATGATGTCAGTGATGAACCTATTATATAACAGTGACACTGATGAAGCTGTGATGTCAAAGGCTGTGTTGTCACTATGTGGCATTGATGTCAGTGGTTTGACTAATGTCAGTGGCATCGCTGATGTCACAGATAAAGCTGTTCAGACTGTGATGTCACTGTGAGACTATGATGTCACTGTGAGGTTTGTATGTCACTGTGGGCTCTCATGTCTCCATGAAGTGGTATCACTCTGGAAGCAGTGATGTCACAGTGAGGGTGTGAAATCACTGGGGAAGATGGTAATATCAGTGACAAAGCTGATTTTACAATGAGATTATGATGTAACATGTGAGTCTTTGATGTAACAAGTCACAAGATCACAGTGAAGCTGTGAGGTCACTGTAAAACTGTGATGTCAGAAATGTGGCTATCATGCCAGTGAGTCTTTGATATCACTGTGAAGCTGTGTTGTCACTGGTGTGGCAGTGACGTCACTGTTCTAACAAATGTCAGTTTTGACACTGATGTCACAGATGAGGCTGTGCTATCCCTGTTGAGGCTGTGATGTCACTGTGAGGCTATAGTGTCACTGTGATGCTGTGATGGTACCATGAGGTAGTGATATCACAGTGAGGCTGTGATATCAGTGGTGATAGACAATGACATTACATTTTGGCTGTGATTTCAGTGGTTAGGCTGTGATGTCAGCAGTGAGCTTGATGTCAGTGATGAGGCTGAGATATCACAGTGAGGCTGGGATGTCACTGGTGAGGCTAGGATGCCACAGTGAGGCTGTGGTGTCACTGTGATACTGTGACATTTCAGAGAGGTTGTGATGTCACAGTGAGGCTGTGAGTTCGCTGTGGTAGATGTGATGACAGTGGTAAGGTTGATATCATCATGAGGCTATGATGTAACAGGTGAGACTATGAGGTCACGGTTAGACTGTGAGATCACCGTGAGGCTGTAATATCTGTGGGAAGATTGATGTCACAGTGATGCAGTGATGTATCATGTGAGGCTGTAGTGTCACTGTTTTTGATGTCAAAGGCTATGATGTCACTATTGACATTGTCACATCCCTGTGAGCTTGTGCTAACTGTGGTGAGGCTGTGGTGTCATAACAAGGCTAGGTAGGATACTGGTAGTGAGACTGTGAGGTCACAGTTTGGCTGTATTGTCACCACGAAGCTGTGATGTTACAATGAGGCTGTGGTGTCACAGTGAGGCTCTGATGACACAGTGATGTTGTGATGTCACTGGAGAAGTTTTGATGGCACAGTGTGGCAGTGATGTCAGTGTTCTGACTAATGTCAGTGGTGATGCTGGTGTCACAGGAGAAGCTGTGCTAGCACTGGTGAGGTAGTGATGTCTCACTGAGGCTGGAATGTCACTGTGAAGTTTGTATGACACTGTGTCCTGTCATGTCATCATGAGGTCATATCACTCTGGAAACTGTGGTGTCACAGTTGAGATGGCAGTGGCAAGACTGTAACAAGTGAGCTTGTGATGTAAGTAGGTAAGCTGTGAATTCAATGTGATGCTGTGATGTCAGTGGGAAAACTGATGTCACAATGAGGCTATGATGTAACAGCTGAGCCTGTGGTGTCAAAGTACAGGATGTGAGGTCATGTTTAGGTTGTGATGCCACTGTGAGGCTTTGATGTCACCATGTGGCCATGGTGTCACCATGAGCCTGTGATGTCACAGGGAGTTGTTGATGTCACTGGTGAGGCTGTGAGGCCATAGTGAGACTGCTGTCAACAGCAAGGCTGATGTCACAGTGAGGCTAGGATGTCACTATGAGGGTTGTATGTCACTGTGGGCTGTCATGTCTCCACAAGGTGATGTCACTCTGAAAGCTGTGATGTCACAGTGAGGCTGTGGTGTCAGTGGCAAGACTGATGTCACAATGAGGCTATGTTATAGCAGGTGAGCTTGTGGTGTAAGTGGACAGGCTGTGAGGTCATTGTGAGGCTGTAATGTCACAGTGAGGCTTTGATGGCACCATTTGGTTTGGCTGCAGTGACACCTTGAGTCCATGTAGTCACAGGGATTTGGTGGTGTCACAGTGGAGGCTGTAAGATCACAGTGAGACTGTGATTTCAGTGGCAAGGCTGATGTCCCAGGGAGGCTATGATATCAGTGAAGATGCAGTGAAGTCACATTGAGGCAATGATATCACAATGAGGCTATGTCAGAAGTGTGTATGCGATGTCACCATGAGGCTTTTATGTCAGTGGCAAGGCTGATGTCATAGTGAGTTTGTGATGTTACAGTGAGGCTGTGATGGCTCTGTTATGTTGTAATGTCACAGTGAGGCTGTGAGGACTCAGTGTGGCTATGATGTCACACTGAAGCTCTGAGAACACAGTGATGTTGTGTTGTCACTAGAGTGGTTTTGATGGCACAGTGAAACTGTGATGTCACAGTGCAGCTGTGAAGTCAAACTGATGTGAGCGATGAGGCTGATATTTTGCATTGACAAAGTGATGTAACTGATGAGGCTGTGATTGCACAGTGAAGCTATGACATCACCATGAGGCGGTGGTGTCCTGGTGATGCTATAATATCATGCTGAGCCTGTCCTATCAGTGTTGAGGCTGTGATGTCACAGTGAGGCTGTGCTGGCACAATGTGGCTGTGATGTCACAGTGAGATTGTGATGTCAGTAGTGACTGTGCTTTCACAGGGCTACTACATCATTGCCGAGGCTATATTGTCACTAGTGAGTCTCCATTGTCACAGTGATTTTATTGTGTCACACTGAGGCTGTAATATCACAGTGAGGCTATGATGTCAGAGGTGAAGCTTTATGTCACAGTGATGCTTTGATGGCACAGTATTGTTGTGATGTCACAATGAGACTGTGATATCACTGTGAGGTGGTGATGTTATAGGGAGGTTGTGATATCACAGTGAGGCTGTGATATCCATGGAGATATAATGTGACATCACAGTTTGGCTGAGATTTCAGTGGTTAGGCTGTGATGTCAGAAGTGAAGTTGATGTCAGTGATGACGTTGAGATGTCACAGTGATGCTGGGATGATACTGGTGAAGCTGTGATGCCACAGCGAGGCTGTGGTGTCACTGTTGAGGCTGTCACGTGATCATGAGCCTGAGATGTCAATGATAGCAAGGCTAGGCAGGATGTCTGTGGTGTCACTAATGCTATGATTTCAGAGGTTAGCCTGTTGTGTCACAGTGAAGCCATGATGTCACAGTAAGGCTATGATGTCACAGTGAGGCTGTGATGTTAGAAATAAGGGTATAATGCCACATGAGGCTGTGGTGTCACCTGTGATGTCAAAGGGATTTGATGACATCACAGTGGAGGCTGTGAGGTCACAGTCAGAATGTGATGATAGTAACAAGGCTGATTTCAGAGTGAGGCTATGATATCAGTGGTGATGCTGTGAAGTCACATTGAGGCTGTGATGTCACAGCGAATCTATGTCAGAGTTGTTATGAGGCTATTACATCATTGGCAAGGCTGATGTCACAGTGAGTTTGTGATGTCACAGTGATGCTGTGATGCCATATCAGCTTGTAAGTCACAGTGAGGACACAGTGTGGCTATGACATCACTGTGAGGCTCTGAGGACACAGTGATTTTGTGATGTCAGTGGAGTGGTTTGGATGTCACAGAGACTGTTATGTTAGTGGTGAGGCTGATGTAACAATGAGGCTGTGTTGTCAGTGGTGAAGGTGTGATATCACAATAAGGCTGGAATGTCACTAGTGAGGCTATGATGTCAATGGTGAACCTATTATGTGACAGTGACACTGGTGTGGCAGTGATCTCTGTGTTGTGACTAATGTCAGAGGTGATGCTGATGTCATGGTGGGGCTGTGCTGGCACTGGCGAGGCTGTGATGTATCATTCAGGCTTTGATGTCACTGTGAAGGTTGTATGTCACCGTGACATGTCATGTCACTATGAGGTGATATCACTCTGGAAGCTCCGATATCACAATGAGGCTATGATATAACAGGTGAGCATGTGGTGTCAGTGGGCAGGCTGTGAGTTCACTGTGAGGCTAAGATGTCACAGTGAGGCTGATTCTGTGAGATGTAACACTGTAAATGTATACTGCTGGCTTTGCCAACTGAAATCAAATTGCTTCTGATGATCTTTATGAATATGTATGGAGAAAAAAGCATTTGCAAGATCAATGGCTACCAAATACCAGGAGATATGTTGATTTGCTCAAGCAATGAAACCACATCTGGTGCAACAGCTACAATTGGAGTCACAACTTGATTAAGTTTGCAATAATTGACTGTCATTCTCCATGATCCTTCTGTCTTTTGCACAGGCAAAATGGGAATGTTAAAAGAAGATGTGATAGGAACTACCACGCCTGCATTCTTCAAGTCCTTTATGGTGGCACTAATTTCTGTAATTCCTCCAGAGATGCAATACTGGTTCTAATTCACTATTTTCCTTGTAGAGGCAATTCTAATGGCTTCCATTTGGCTTTCCCAACCATAATGGCTTTTACTCCATATTTCAAGGAACCAATGTGAGGATTCTGCTGAATTCTATGTATATCCATGCCAATTATACATTCTGGTACTTGGGAAATAACCATAGGATGAGTTTGGAGACCTACTGGACCTACTGTGAGTCAAACATTAGCCAAAACTCCATCAATCACCTGTCACTTATATGCCCCTACTTTAACTGGAGGGCCACAATGCTTTTTAGGGTCTCCTGGAATCAATGTCAAATCAGACCCGGTATCTAGTAGAGCCCAAAATGTCTGATTATTTCCTTTCCCCAATGCCATTAACTCTAGTGAAAGGGCTTAGATCCCTTTGTGAAAGGAGAGGAGAAAGACTAATATTAAGGCTTTTTGCTATAGTGCCAATGTCCTTCCTTAAAAGGACCCAGTCTCCCTTTCATTCTAGGGGTTCTAGATCTGTAAACTGGCTCAAGTCTGGAAATTGGTTGATAGGTTGTGATTCTCTGCTGCTATGATTGAAGGCAGCTTTTCCTTCATTTCTGTTAGAATTTTTCTACTTGTACAGGTCAAATAAGAACTTTGTAGGCTTCTTATCTACAGCATGCTTGATTAGCCAATGTCAAAGGTCTAATCAAGTAAGACCTTCATGCTGCACATTATGGTTAGTATGCTTATTTTGCCATTGGCAATTCAATACTGCCACTTGGCCCCTACTTCTCCTAGATCCACCTAGGCCCACTGAATTTAAGTCTTCCAATTGGGTGGCTGCATCTCCTATTGTTAGTTTTGGCACAAGGAGAAGAGAAATGGTAGGAGCCTTCATATTTGGTGGTGCCCCCTCAAAATTTATTAAGTACATTTCTACTAAAAGGCATGTCATCTGCATTCTGCAATTGAGAATTGGACTTTAAAGAACGAATCCAGTCAAGCATACCAATTTCCCTGAGCTTCTTAATCCCATCGTCAACATCAAACCAATATCTGGAATCTCCACTTCCCTTTCAGAAGGTCAAACTTTAATAAATACTTCAGCTATCCACTCAAATAAACTCTTGGATCCATTTTTCACTCTGAGTAGCAGTGATAAACCTAGAATCTCTACTCAGTGGGCCCATTCCTGTGAACTCACTTTTATCCAGTTTTATACTCCTTCTAACAGTATCCCACAACCTTACAATCCATTCCCAGGGGTTTTCCCCCACACCACTGCTTGAATGTATTAGAAAAGTAATGCAGTTCTTTAGGGGTAGAGTGCACCTCCTCATGGACCACACTTTATATTTCACCTTTATGGAGCCTGTTTAGCCTTGAGTCTAGTTATAGGCCTAGAAGAAATCACAGTGTGTGTGCTGTAACTTCAATATTTTCTTGTGGCAAAGGTGAAAACAGCACTTTTGTAGATGATGGGTGTGGGGATTCATTTTCTGCTGAGGGAGGGGAGACTATCTCCTCTGGTGAAATAAACCCATCAGAATTTGAGGGTTCAAGGTCTTCATCATCATTTTTGTCCTCTCACACATCAGCATCCCACTTTTCAGGATCCCATACTTTTCCAATCAGTGATTTTATTTTAACAGCTGACACCTTTCAAGGCTGAGATTTTAATTTACTTTGTAACTCAGCCACTCCAATAATTAGAGTTTGGGCTTGATTTTTTGAGCCCTATTGCTACTGGAGACAAGATTCTTTTTTAGGGCACACTTAGAAACTTCTATGTTCTTTATGCACATTCTGAGTTGAATATTTCTTTTCCATTGTAGTTTAATGAGAGATGCTAGAAACAACAAATCAGCATCATTGTTTTCCTTATTCTTACTCAATTTATTTAAAGTTTCATATACAGAATCACTAAGCTTTTAAATCATCACAAGAGGGGCATCAAGATTGTCCAACATGCCTATTTTTACCAGTTTCAGAAGCAGTTCACTCCAAACAGTTGCAGTGTTCTCCATCCCGCTAGGGGAGTCTTTAGTCGCTGGAGGTTCCACTGGGTCAAAAAACCAGCTCTAGATATCACAAAGCTTGCCAGCATATTTCATTCTTATAATTCTGTTTCTCTAGAACTACTTCCGGTTCCAATTTATCTTTTAGTTAGGGTTCCCTAGCGTCACAGAGTTCACAGAATGAATATACATATGAATATTATAGAGTTATATATATGAAATTTATAGAGTTGGCTTACAGATATGGCTGAGGTAGTCCAGCGAAGGCTGCCAATAGCTGAGGTAGTTCCAACGCTGGCTGCCAACAGCTGAGGTAGTTCCAACGCTGGCTGCCAATAGCTGAGGTAGTTCCAACACTAGCTGCTCCGTTCGGTAGTCAAGTGGGTGATGGCTGATGGGTGGAGAACTTCTAGAGTCTTAGTCTCATCGAAGGCTAAAAGGTCAAAGAAACTGTGTGGCTGGAAGGAAGAACAATTTCTAGCATTTGTTCTCTTTGATAGCTCCTTTTTACATGATGTAGTATTTGGAGGATCCTATGAAAACTTTGGAGGTCCTGATAGCATCTAAGGCAGATATAATCCTATGAAGTGGTCTCAGTTGATCCTTTCCAATGTTGGTCTCACTCCATCTCATTTAATAACAGAAGTGTCAACTTGACACCAAGGATTAACTATCACAGGTATAAGGTCAGAGTCGATGCTGTGATGTCACAGTTTGACAATGATTTCAGAGGTGAGCCTGTGAAGTCATAGTGAGGCTGTCATGTCACAGTGAGGCTATAATCTCACAAGTGAGGCTTTGAAATCACTGTGAGGTGGTGTTGTTACCAGTGATGCCATGAGATAACAGTGAGGCTGAGATGTCAGTCGAGTGAGACTATGACATCACGGTAAGGATGTGATTTCAGTGGTTAGGCTATGATATCAAAATGAGGCTGGTGTGAGCAATGAGGGTATGTCACAGTGAGGCTGGCATGTAAGTGGTAAGGCTGTGATGCCACCATGAGGTTTTAATTTCACCATGTGAGCCCATGATGTCACAAGGGTTGGTTATGTCAAAATGGAGACTGTGAGGTTACAAGTGAGACTGAGATGGCAGTGACAAGGCTGATGTGACAGTGAGTCTATGATGTCGGTGGTGATGCTGTGATATCATATTGAGGCTGTGATGTCACCGTCAGGGTATGTCAGAGGCATGTATGTTGTGTCACCATGAGGCTATTGTGTCAGTGGCAAGGCTGAAGTTGTGGCACTACTGATTCAGGGAGGCCCTAGACCGGGCTCCTGAATCCAGAAGGTCTGGCAACAGATAAGCCTGAAAAGGAACCATGCAGGCAGAGGGATGGACAACCAATGGGTGGAGGAATGAACAGCCAATGGGAAGAAGGGATGAACAACCAATGGGAAGTGGCCATCTAACCTGGACACCCAGTAAACAGCTAAATGATTAGTAACTGCTCTCCCACTCCCCCTGAGCAAAGAGGTGGCCACATCTGATTGGACCCCGACCCTATATAAGCCCAAACACTTCCTAAGTAAAACTGAGTCTGCAGCCAACTCGTCTGGATGCTGCTTCTCACCTGTCTCCTGGGGTCTGGGTGGTGACAGACCCTTGCGTCCACAAGGCTCCGCCATTTCCCTTCTTCCCCCTGGCTGGCCCGGAGGGGGATTCAGCAATATGAAATCACAATGAGTTTGTGAGTCATAGTGAGGCTGTGATGGCACTGTCCGGATGTAATGTCACAGTGAGGCTGTGAGGACACAGTGTGGCCATGATGTCACAGTGAGGCTTTGATGACACAGTGATATTGTGATGTCACTGGAGAAGTTTGGATGGCACAATGAGGCTGTGATGTTAGTGGTGAGGCTGATATCACAATGAGGGTGTGATATCACTACTGAAGGTGTGATGTCATAATAAAGCTGGAATGTCAGTGGTGAGAAAGTTGTCACAGAGACTGATGCCAGTGGTGAACCTATTATGTGCCAGTTACACTAGTGAGGCTGTAATGTCAAAAGCTGTGTTCTTACTAGTGTGGAAGTGATGTCAGTGTTCTGATTAATGTCAGTGTCGACACTAATGTCACAGGTGAGGCTGTGCTGTCACTGGTGAGGCCGTGATGTCACATTGAGTCTGTGATGTCACTGTGGAAGACGTAATGTCACTGGCAAGACTAATTTCACCATGAAGCTTTAACATAATAGGTGAGTTTATGACATATCAGGTTAGAGTATGAGGTCACAGTGAAGTTCTGATGTCAGGGCTGATTCTATTAGATATCAGTGAGGCTGTGAAGTCAGGTGTGATGCTGTCATGTGACCATGAACCTGAGATGTCAATGATGAGGCTGTGGTATCATAGTGAGGCTAGGCAGGATGTCCGTGATGTCACTGATGCTATGATTTCAGAGGTTAGCTTGTTATGTCACAGTGATGCATAATAAATCTATGATGTAATGGGTGAGCCTGTGGTGTCAGTGGCCGGGCTGTTAGGTTGCTGTGGGACTGTGATATCACAGTGAGGCTCTCATGTCAGGGCTGATTCTATTAGCTGTCAGTGAGACTGTGACTTTAGCGGTGATGCTTGGTTTAACAGTGAGGTTAGGATGTCCGTAGTAAGGCTGTGCAGTCACACTGAGGCTGTGATGTCAGATGAGAGGGTGTGTTGTTGTTGTGAGGCTGTGATCTTACCACGAGTTTGTGGTATCACAGTTCAGTTGAGATTTCAGTGGTTAGGCTGTGATATCAGAAGTGAGGCTGATGTCAGTTTATAACTGAGATGTCACAGTGAGGCTGGGATATTACTGGTGAACCTGGGATGCCACAGTGAGGCTGTGGTGGTATTTTGAGGCTGTCATGTGATTGTGAGACTGAGATGTCAGTGATGAGTCATGGTGTCACTGATGGTGTAATTTCAGAGGTTAGCCTGTTGTGTCACAGTAAGTCAGTGATGTCAGATGTGAGGATGTGAAGTCATAGTGAGGCTGTGATGTCAGAAATGAGGCTATAATGCCAGAGTGCACCTGTGATAGCACTTTGGAGCTGTGATATCACTGTGATGCTGTGACATCACAGAGAAGTTTTGATGTCACAGTGAGGCTGTGAGGTCACTGAGGAAGATGTGATTTCAGTGACAAGGCTGATTTCTCCATGAGGCTATGATGTAACAGGTGAGTCTGTGATATAACAGGTTAGACTTTGAGGTCACAGTGAGGCTGTGAGGTCACTGTGAGACAGTGATATCTGTGGAAAGACTGATGTCACAATGAGGTAGTTATGTAACATGTGAGTCTGTGGTGTCACTGTTTATGTCACTGCTGAGGCTGTCAAATCACTGTGAGCCTGTGGTAAATGTGGCAAAGCTGTGGTTCCATGGTAAGTCTAGTAGGATACTAGTGGTTAGGCTGTGATGTCACTGTGTGGCTGTGATGATGCTAGGCTGTCATGTAACAGTGAGGTTGTGAAGTCACAGTGAAGCTGTGATTCCACAGTGCAGCTGTGTGGGACAGTGGTTAGCCTCTGATTTCAGAAGTGAGACTGGTTTGACAGATGAGGCTGAGATGTGGCGTTGACGATATGATATAGCTGGTGAGGCTGTGATGCCACAGTGAGGTTATGATGTCATCACAGGGCTGTGGTGTCACTGCTGAGGCTATGATATTACGTGAGCTTGTCTAATCAGTTGTGAGGCTGTGATGTCACAGCGAGACTGTGTTGGAACAATGTGGCTTTGATGTCCTAGTGAGGTTGTAATGTCACAGAGAAGTTGTGATATCAGTGTTAACTGTGTTTACACAGAGGACTATGTCATTGATTAGGCTGCATTGTCACTGTTGAGGCTCTAATGTCACAGTAAGTTTATTGTGTCAAATTGAGGCTGTGATGTCACAACAAGGTTGAGAGGTTACTCTCAGGTTGTAATGTCACAGTGAGGCTCTGAGGACTGAGTGGGTCTATGATGTCACAGTCAAGCTCTGATGACAGTGATGTTGTGATGTGACTGGAGAGGTTTGGATGGCACAGTGAGGCTGTGATTTTAGTGGTGAGGCTGATGTTACTATGAAACTGTGTCACTGTTATGCATCACTAGTGAAGGCATAATGTCACAATAAGGCTGGAATATCAGTGGTGATAAAGATGTCATATTGAGTCTATGATATCACTGGTCAGGCTATGATGTCAGTGGTGGACATATTTCATGCCAGTGACACAAGTGAGATGTGATGTCACAGGCTTAGTTGTTACTGGTGTGGCAATGGTGTCAGTGTTCTGACTAATGTCAGTGGAAACACTAATGTCACAGGTGAGGCTTTGATGTAACAGGTAAGTCTATGATGTAACAGGTTAGACTGTGAGGTCACAGTGAATCTGTGAGGTCACCGTGAGGCTGTGATGTTTCAGTGATGCTCTGATGTCAGGGCTAATTCTGTGACATGTCAGTGAGGCTGTGATGTCAAGAGTGATCCTTGGATTTCACAGTGAGTTTAACATGTCAGTGGTGAGGCTGTGGTATCAGTGGTGATAGACTATGACATCCCAGTTTGGCGAGATTTCGGTAGTTAGGCTGTGATGTCAGAAGTGAGGCTGATGTCAGTGATGATGCTGAGATGTCATAGTGAGAATGGGATGTCAGAAGTGAGGCTGTGATCTCACAATGAGGCTGTGATGTAAGAAATTAGACTATAATTCCACGGTGAGGCTGTGATATCACTGTGAAGCTGTGATGTCACTATGAGGCTGTGACATCACAGAGAGTTTGTGATGTCACAGTGAGGCTGTGAGGTTACTGTGGAAAAGGCAATGTTAGTGGCAAGGCTGATTTCACCATGAGGCTATGATGTAACAGGTAAGTTTGTCATGTAACAGGTTAGACTGTGAGGTCACAGTGAGGCTGTGAGGACACTGAGGCTGAGATGTCTGTGGGAGGATTGATGTCACAGTGAGGCAGTGATTTAACACGTGAGGTTGTGGTGCCACTGTTCATGATTTCAAAGGCTGTGATGTCACTGCTGAGGCTGTCACATCACTGTGAGCCTATGATATCTGTGTAGAGTCTGTCATGTTTCAGTGATACTATAACCTCAGTGGTGAGGCAGGGATGTCACAGCATGGCTGTGTTGTCACTGGTGTGGCAGTGATGTCAGTGTTTTTACTAAAGTCAGTGATGTCCCTGATGTCACTTGTGAGGCTGTGCTGTCACTGGTGAGGCTGTGATGTTACAGTGAGGCTATGTTGTCACCAGTGATGCCGTGATATCACAGTGAAGCTGGGATGTCAGTGAGGCAAGACAATGACATCACAGTGAAAATGTGATTTCAATGGTTAGGCTGTGATATCAGAATAAGACTGATGTGAGTGAGGAGGGTATGATGTCTCAGTGAGGCTGGCATGTCACTGGTGAGGCTGTGATGCCAACGTGAGATTTCATGTCACCATGTGGCTGTGGTGACACCATTAGCCCGTGATGTCACAGGATATGGTTATGTCGCGGTTGAGGCTGTGAGGTCACAGTGAGACTGTGATATCGGTGGCAAAGTTGATGTCACAGAGAGGCTATGATATCAGTGATGATGCTGTGATGTTACATTGAGGCTTTGATGTTACAGTGAGGCTATGTCAGAGGTGTGTTTGTGATGTTACCATGAGTCTATTATGTCAGTGGGAAGGTTGATGTCACAGTGAGTTTGTGATGGCACAGTGAGGCTATGATGGCACTGGAGATGTTTTGATGTCACAATGAGGCTGTGATGTTATCGTGAGGTTGGGATATCACAGTAAGGCTGTGATATCAGTGGTGATACAGTATGACATCACAGGTCATAAGCAGATGTGTTTTGGATCTAAGTGTTCTGTGCTTAGATAAGATGTCAGAGGTAAGGCTCATTTACCATGAGGCTATGATGGAATAGGTGAGTCTATGATGTAACAGTTTAGACTGTGAGGTCACAGTGAGGCTGTGAGGTCACTGTGAGGCTATGATATCTCTGGGAAGATTGATGTCACAGTGAGGAAGTGATGTGAGGCTGTGGTGTCATTGTTTATAATGTCAAATGTTATGAGGTAACTGCTTAGGCTGTTACGTCATTGTGAACCTGTACTATGTGAAGTGTGGCTGTGGTATCATCATAAGGCTAGGTAGGATACCAGTGGTGAGGCTCTGATGTCAGTGTGGCTGTGATGTCACAGCGAGACTGTGATGTCACAGTGAGGCTGTGATATCACAGTGGGGCTTTGATGTCACAGTGCAGCTGTGAGGTTAGTGATTAGGCTGCGATTTCAAAAGTGAGACTGGTGTGAGAGATAAAGCTGAGATGACCCATTGATGATGTGATATAACTGTTGAGTCTGTGATATCGCAATGTGGCTGTGATGTCACAGTGAGGTTGCGATGTCACAGTGAAGTTATGATGCCACTATGAGGCTGTGGTTTCATTGTTGAGGCTGTAGTATCATGGTGAGCCTGTCCTATCAGTGGTGAGGCTATGATGTCAGAGTGAGGCTGTGATATCAGTGGCAAGACTGATAACACAATGAGGATATGATGTAACAGGTTAGCCTGTGGTGTCACTGTGAGGCTGTGATGCTGCAGTGAGACTCTGATGTTAGGACTGATTCCATGAGATGTCAGTGAGGCTGTGCCATCAGGGGTGATGCTTGGATTTCACAGTGAGGTTAGGTCATCAGTGGTGAGGTTGTACAGTCACATTGAGTCTGTGATGTCAGAGGAGAGGCTGTGATATCACTTTGAGACGTGATGTTACCGTGAGATTGTGATATCACAGTGAGTCTCTGATATCAGTGATGATAGACTATCACATCCCAGTTTGGCTAAGATTTCTGTGTTTAGACTGTGATGTCAAAAGTGAGGCGGATGTTAGTGATGATGCTGAGATGTCACAGTTGTTGGAACTGAAGTCCCTGTTTATCACCCACCCAGACCCCGAGAAGAACCACGAGGACCGAGCGGTTGCTGCAAGAGGCATAAGGCAAGCTTTAATCTGGCTCTCCAGGACCGTCCTTCTTGCAAGCAAGCAAGGAGTGGCCCCGACTGAGATCGGGGTAGGGTTTTTATAATGAAAGCACTCACAGCAAACTCTATGGGAACACAGCACACAATAAAGTTAACCACCAAATGTTCTTTTGTTGATAGCGGTGTCTCTGGGCAGTTGAGTTATGGGGTGATAAAGCTGACCACCAAATGTTCTTTTGCTGATAGCGGAGTCTCTGGGCAGTTCCCGAAAGGCTCAGGGTGGAGGGCAGAATGGCACGTCCCGCCCGAGATCACGTAAACACGGTTGGCGCCTTTGGACTGGCGCCAGCGGGAAGTTTTAGGATGCCCGCGGGCGGAGAACTAGGTGCTGGGGGAAGGGAAGCCTATCTTAAAGTCCCACATTTGGCATTCTCAGTGGGAAGTTTTAGAATGCGCTCGGGCGGAGAGCTAGGTGCTGGGGGAAGGGAAGCCTATCTTAAAGTCCCACACAGTGAGGCTGGGATGTTACTGGTGAGGCTGAAATGGTACCATAAGGCTTTGATGCCACCGTGTGGCTGTGGTGTCACCGTGAGCCCATAATGACACAAGGAGTCAGTGATGTCATGGTGGAAGCTGTGATGTCATATTGTCTGTGATGTCAGTGGCAAGGCTGATGTCACATGGAGGTTATGATTTCAGTGGTGATGCTGTGATTTCACATTGATTCTGAGATGTCAAATTGAGGCTATGTCAGAAGTGTGTTTGTGATGTCACCCTGAGACTGTTATGTCAGTGGCAAGGCTGATGTAACAGTGATGTACAGTGAGGCTGTAATGTCACTGTCAGGTTGTAATGTCACAGTGATGATGTGAGGGCACAGTGATGCTGTGATGTCACAGTGAGGCTCCGACACAGTGATGGTGTGATATCACTGGAGAGGTTTGGATGGCACAGTGAAACTGTGATCTTAGTGGTGAGGCTGATGTCAAAATGAGGCTGTGATGTCACTAGTGAGGATGTCATATCCCAATAAAGCAGGAATCTCTGTATTGAGAAAGATGTCATAGTGAGTCTATCATGTCACTGGTGAGGCTGTGCTGTCACTGGTGAGGATGTAATGTCACACTGAGGGTGTGATGTCACTGTGAAGGTTGTATATCACTATGGGCTATCATTTCGCTGTGAGGTGATATCATTTTGGAAGTTGTGATATCAGTGGCAAGACTGATGTCACAATGAGGCTATGATGTAACAGGTGAGCCTGTGATGTCAGTGGGAAGGCTGTGAGGTCACTGTGAGGCTGTGACATCACATTGAGGCTCTGATGTCAGGACTGATTCTATGAGATGTCAGTGAGGCTGGGCCATCAGGGGTGATGCTTGGATTTCACAGTGAGATTAGGAAGTCATTGGTGAGGCTGTGCAGTCACACTGAGACTGTGATGTCAGAGGAGAGGCTTTGATGTCACTGTGAGGCTATGATGATAACATGAAGTTGTGATATCATAGTGAGGCTGTGATATCAGTGATGATAGACTATGACATCCCAATTCAGCTGAGATTGCAGTAGTTAGGCTATGATGTCAGAAGTAAGGCTGATGTCAGTGATGAGGCTGAAATGTCACAGTGAAGGTGGGATGTTACTGGTAAGGCTCTGATGCCATGGTGTGGCTGTGGTGTTACTGTTGATTCTGTCACCTGACCTTGAACCTGAGATATCAGTGATGAGGTTGTGGAGTCACAGTGAGGCTAGGCAGGATGTCCATGGAGGAGGAGGATGCTATGATTTCAGAGGCTAGTGTCATGTCTTTATCCCACCATGCTGTTTTGACAAGGTCCAGCATGACAGAATATTGTTTCAAGGATACAATTTCTGGATAAAGGACATGACATTATTTGATATAAATAAAAGAAATAAGGAAAATATGGGGATTAGTGTTACTGCTTGCCTTAGTGTTACTGTCTTGTTCTGGCCTAAGGCCTGCTGGCTGGGGAGTGACACATTAACATCTAAATGGGCAATTGCTAGGTTCTAGAGGCTCTCCCTATGTAAATTAAGTTTTACCTCTGGCAGGAGGATTCTTCCCTCTGGAATTTGAGTCTACCTCTTGTATGTTCTTAGATTTAGGCTGTGTTGTTACAGTATAGATGGGATGTCATCGTGAAGCTGCGAGGTCAGTAATTAAGCTGTTATTTCAGAAGTGAGACTGATATGATAGATGAGACAGAAGTGTTGCATTATTGATGTGATATAACTAGTGAGCCTGTGATGTCACATGGAGAGGGTGATATCATGGTGGCGGCAGTGAGGTCACAGTGAGGCTGTGATATCAGTGGTGATGCTATGATGTCACACTGAAGTTGTGATGTCACAGTGAGGCTAGGTCAGAGGTGTGTATTTGATGTCACCACAAGGCTATTATGTGATTGGCAAGGATGATGTCACATAGTGTTTGTGAAGTCTCAGTGAGGCTGTGATAACACTGTCAGGTTGTAATATCATAGTGAGGCTCTGATGACACATAGTGAGGAATGATGTTGTGATGTCATGGGAGAGGATTGGATGGCTCAGTGAGGCTATGATGTTAGTGGTCAGGCTGCTGTCGCAATGAGGTTGTGATGTCGCTGGTGAAGGTGTGATGCCACAATAAGGCTGGAATATCAGTGGTGAGAAAGATGTCATAGTGGTCTACAATATCACTGGTGAGGCTATGATGTCAGTGGTGAACCTGTTATGTGATAGTGACCCTGTTGAGGCTGACTAATATCAATTTCGACATTGATGTTGCAGGTGAGACTGTGATGTCAGAAGAGAGGCTGTGATGTCACTGTAAGCCCGTCATATCAGTGGTGAGGCTGTGAAGTTACAGTGAGGCTATGCTGGAACAGTGTGGCTGTGATGTCACAGTGAGGTTGTGATGTCAGTAGTGACTGTGTTTTCACATGGAGACTATGTCATTGGACAGGCTATACTGTCACTGGTGAGGCTCTAATGTCACAGTGAGCTTATTGTATCTGAATCTGTGATGTCACAGTGAAGCTGTGTTGTCACCAGTGATGCCATGATATCTCAGTGAGGCTGAGATGTCAATGGAGTGAGAGAGTGACATCATAGTGAAGAAAAGATTTCAATGGATAATTTGTAGTATTAGAATGAGGCTAGTCTGAGTGATGAGGGTATGATGTCACATGATCCTGGCATGTCACTGGTGAGGCTGTGATGCCACCGTGAGGGTTTGTTTCACCATGTGACTGTGGTGAAACCATGAGCCCATGATATCATACCTAGTTGATGATGTCACAATGGAGGCTGTGAGGTCACAGTGAGACTGTGAGGTCAGTGGGAAAACTGATGACATAGTAAGTCTATCATGTCAATGGTGATGTGATGTCACATTGAATCTGTGATGTCACAGTGAGGGTATTTCAGAGGTATGTATGTGATGTCACCATGAGTCTATTATGTCAGTGGCAAGGCTGATGTCACAGTGAGTTTGTGATGTCACAGTGAGGCTGTGATGGCACTGTCAGGTTGTAATGTCACAGCGAGACTGTGAAGATACATTGGGTCTATGATGTCACAGTGAGGCTAGGATGACACAATGATGTTGAGATGTCACTGGAGAAGATTTGATGGCATGGTGAGGCTGTAATGTTAGTAGTGAGGATGATGTCACAATGATGCAGTGTTGTCACTGGTGATGGTGTGATGTCACAATAAGGCTGGATTGTCAGTGGTGACAAAGATGTCATAGTGAGTCTATGATGTCACTGGTGAGGCTATGATATCAATGGTGAACCTATTACATGACAGTGACCCTGGTGAGGACTGTGATCTTAAAGGCTGTGTGGTCATTGGTGTGGCAGTGATGTCAGTGTTCTTACTAATGCCAGCGGTGATGCTGATGTCAGAGGTGAGGCTGTGCTCTCACTGGCAAGGCATGATGTCACACTAAAGCTGGATGTCTCTGTGAAGGTTGTATGTCACTGTGGGCTTTTATGTCACTGTGAGTTGATATCACACTGGAAGCTGTGATGCCACAGTAAGGCTGTGATATCAATAAAAAGACTGATGTCACAATGAGGCTATGATGTAACATGTGAGAGTGAGGTATCAGTGGCTAGGTTGTGAGGTTGCAGTGAGACTGTGATGTTGCAGTGAGGCTTTGAGGATAGGGCTGATTCAATGAGATGTCAGTTTGGCTGTGATGTCAGGGGTGATGCTCAAATTTCACAGTGATGTTAGGATGTCAGTGGTGAGGCTGTGCAGTCACATTGAGTCTCTGATGTCAGAGGAGAGGCTATTATGTCACTGTGAGGCTGGGATGTTACTGGTGAGACTCTGGTGCCACAGCTAGGCTGGGATATCACTGTTGAGGCAGTCATGTGACTGTAAGTCTGAGATATCAGTGATGAGGGTATGGCATCACAGGGAGGCAAGGCAGGATATCTATATGTCACTGATGCTATAATTCAGAGGATAGCCTCTTATGTCACAGTGAGGTTGTGATGTCAGAATTGAGCATATAATGCCACAGTGAGGTTGTGATATCACTGATACTTTGATGTCACTATGAGTCTGTGGCATCAAAGACATGTTGTGATGTCACAGTGAGGGTGTGAGGTCACTGTGGGAGCTGGCAAAGCTGATTTCACCATAAGGTGAAACTTGCTAGATTGTGAGGTCACAGTGAAGTTGTTATGTCATGGTGAGGCTGTGATATCTGTGGGAAGATTGATGTCACAATGAGGCAGGGATGCAACACGTGAGGCTGTGGTGTCCCTGTTTATGATGTCAAAGGCTATGATGTCACTGCTGAGGCTGTCACATCACTGTGAGCCTTTGCTATCTGTGGCGAGGCTATGGTGTCATAATAAGGCTAGGTAGGATACCAGTGATGAGGCTGTGATGTCACAGTGTGGCTGTGATGTCAACATGAGGCTGTGATGTCACAGAAAGCCTGTGAAATTTCAGGGAGTTGGTGATGTCACGTGGAGGCTGTGAGGTCACAGTGAGACTGTCATGTCAGCAGCAAGGCTGATGTAACTGTGAGGCTATGTCAGTGGTGATACTGTCATGTCACATTGAGACTGTAATGTCAAAGTGAAGCTATGTCAGAATTGTGTATGTGATGTCACCATGAGGCTATTATTTCAGTGTCAAAGCTGATTTCACAGTGAGTTTGTGATGTCAGAGTGAGTCTGTGATGTCACTGTCAGGTCGTGATGTCGCAGGGAGTCTGTGAGGACACAGTGTGGCTATAATGACAAAGTGAGCCTGTGATCCCACAGTGATGTGATGTCACTGGAGAGGTTTTGATGGCACAGTGAGGCTGTGATGTTAGTAGTGAGACTGATGTCACAATGAGGCTGTAATGACACTGGTGAAGGTGTGATGTCACAATAAATCTGGAATTTCAGTAGTGAGAAAGATGTCATAGTGAGTCTATGATGTCACTGGTGAGGCTATGATGTCAGTGGTGAATCTAATACGTGATAGTGACCCTGGTGAGGCTGTGATGCCAAAGGCTGTGTTGTCATTGGTGATGTCAGTGTTCTGACTAATGTCATTGGCAATGCTGATGTCAAAGGTGAGGCTATGCAGTCACTGGTGAGTCTGTGATGTCACTGTTAGGCTATGATGTCACTGTATGTGTTGCATGTCACTGTGGGCTATCATGTCACCATGAAGTGATATCACTCTGGAAGCTGAGATATCACAGTAAGGCTATGATGTCGATAGCAATACTGATGTCACAGTGAGGCTATGATGTAACAGATGAGCCTGTCCTGTCAATGAGCAGGCTGTGAGTTTACTGTGAGTTTGTGATGTCGCAGTGGGGCTCTGATATCAGGGTTCATTCTATGAGATATCAGTGAGGCTGTAATGTCAAGGGTAATGCTCTGATTTCATAGTGAGTTTAGGACATCAGTGGTGAGGATGTGTAGTCACACTGAGGCTGTGATGTCAGAGGAGAGACTGTGATGTCACTGTGAGGTGGTAATGTTACCGTGAGATTGTGATATCACAATGAGGCTGTGATATCAGTGGTGATAGACTATGATGATAGTTCGGCTGAGATTTCAGTATTTAGGCTGTGATGTCAGAAGTGAGACTGATGTTAGTGATGAGGCCGAGATGTCACAGTAAACTTAGGATGTTACTGTTTCTGACATCAAACCTTACTGTCACATAACAGGCTAACCTCTGAAATCATAGCACCAATGACAACACAGACATCATTCCTAGCCTTGCTTTGACACCACAGCATCATCAGTGGTCAGGCTGATGTCACAATGAGGCTGTGATGTCAGTGGTGAGGCACAGATGTCAGTGGTCAACCTATTACATGACAGTGACACTGGTGAAGCTGTGATGTCAAATGTTGTTTTGTCACTGGTGTGGCAGTGATGTCAGTGTTATGACTAGTGTCAGTGGTGACAGTGATATCGCATAGTAATTGTACTCTAACTGGTGAGCCTGTGATGTTACAGTGAATCTGTGACGTCAGTAGGGACTGATGACACAATAAGTCTATGATGGAATATGTGAGCCTGTGGTTTCTGTGGGTAGGCTGTGATGTCACTGTGAAGCTGTGATGCCACTGTTAGCCTTTGATGTCACTGTGTGTCTGTGGTGTCACCATAAGCCCATGATGTCATAGGGAATTAGGGATGTCACAGTGGAAGCTGTAAGATCACAGAGTGACTATGATGTCAGTGGCAAGGCTGATGTCACAGCAAGGCTATGATGTCAGTTGTGATGCTGTGAAGTCAAATCGAGGCTGTGATGTCACAGTGAGGCTATGTCAGCATTGTGTATGTGATGTCACCATGAGACTACTATGTCAGTGACAAGGCTGATGTCACAGTGAGATTGTGATGTCACAGTGATGCTGTGATGGTACAGTCAGATTGTAATGTCACAGTGAGGCTGTGAGGCCCAAGTAAGGCTATGATGTCACAGTGAGGCTCTCACAACATAGTGATGTTGTGATGTCACTGGAGAGGTTTCGATGGCACAGTGAGGCTGTGATGTTAGTAGTGAGGCTGATGTCACAATGAGGCTGTGATTTCACTGGTGAGAGTGTGATTTCATAATAAGGCTGGATTGTAAGTGGTGAGAAAAATGTCATAGTGAGTCTATGATGTTAGTGGTTGCTGCTGAATCCTCCAGGACAGTGGGAATGTAGGGGGAGTGTGGCAGGGGCCTCCTGGCCATGAAGCGAGGGGGCAAGCAGGCACAGGGTCACCACCCAGATCCCGGAAGACAGGTAAGGAGCAGGCAGAGCACGAGTTTGCTGCAGACTCACTATTGAATGGCCCCTTACTAACACCAACTCCAGTAAATGTGGCCTCTAACAATTCCTGCTATCATGGATCCCAGTTGTACAATTCTTCCATCATTTCTGCTGCTGCCACTGCTCCACACTCCTCCCGGGTAGGGCTCTGACCCATGGCAGGAAGTTTCCACTTTGTTAACATTTTGTGTTGTCTTTCTATCTCTTCTCTTTGTGAATTTATCCTTTCCTTTTTCTTGGTAAGGTTTTGGAAAGCAATTTGTCACTTCCTCAGTGGGGAATTCTTTAAGGCTTGCTATGATGCTCAGGAGGAGCATCATATGGGCCAGGAAGAGCACTCCCATCCAAATCTGCGGGTCCCAGACATTTTCTGGGGAAATCCAAGGAGCTAAGATTAAAGGTTTCTTCCAAAAATCTAAGTATTTTGGTCCTACTCAAGTCTAGTAGAGCCTTAAGTGCAGTCAGTGGGGTGCCTTCTGATGGGGTGGTAAATTACCCATTATGGAGAGGAGAGGTTCCCTAATGGAGCAGAGGTGACTAGGAGGTGAGCAGACAAGGCAAAAGAGTGCAGAAAATATAAAACAGCGACTAGAACCAAGGTGAAAGTGAAATCAACTCATAAAAGGGTAACCAATGTCCAAGGAGAGACCTAGTGCAGGACATATGCAGAGGTACTTTGATCTAAGCCTCCTGTGCTTAGTGAGGGACTTCAGGGGTTCGTTACTCCCCTGGGCCATATGTCCTTGGGTCAGGATTGACAGATTGATAGCTCTTTCTCTATTGTGTGGGTGGTGGTGCATGGCCAGTCTTAGTTGATGGAGCGATTTGTCTGGTTAATTCCGATAACAAATGAGTTTCTGATGCTCCAACATGGGGTGGTATCACCTTTGGTGTAGACGAGACACCCACCCTGGTAAAGTTCAGTGAGGTTTGTGTTCCTGTGCTTATGGTGCCTGAAGGGAGAGGTGCCTGAAGATGAGCAGGTGCTCTCCCTTCCCCTTTCCCTATTTGTCCATTTTTGTGCTATTAAGGTTTGGAATGCATAACAATCATAACACATAATGCATCATTATTATGATGTCAGTGGTGAACCTATTATGTGACAGTGACACTGGTGAGATGGTGATGTCTAAGGTTGTGTTGTCACTGGTGTGGCAGTAATATCAGTGTTCTGGCTAATGTCAGTGGTGATGCTGATGTCACAAGTGATGTCACTGTGGGCTGTCATGTTACTGAGAGGTGATATCACTCTGGAGGTTGTGATGTCACAGTGAGGCTGTGATATCACTGGCAAGACTGATTGTTCCAATGAGGCTATGATGGAACAGGTGAGCCTGTAGTGTCAGTGGGCAGGCTGTGAGGCTGTGATGTTGCAGTGAGGCTCTCAAGTTAGGGATGATTCTATGAGATATCAGTAAGACTGTGACATCAGGGGTGATGATTGGATTTCACAGTGAGGTTAGGATTTCAGTGGTGATGCCATGCAGTCACATTGAGTCTGTGATGTCAGAGGAAGGCTGTGATGTTACCGTTAAGTTGTGATATTACAGTTCGACTGAGATTTCAGTGGTTATGCTGTGATGTAAGAAGTAAGGCTGATGTCTGTAATGAGGCAGAGATGTCACAGTGAGGATGGGATGTTACTGGTGAGGCTGTGATGCCACAGTGATGCTGTGGTGCCACTGTTAAGGCTGTCAAGTGACCATGACCTTGAGATGTCAGTGATGAGGCTGTGGTATTATAGCAACGTTAGGCAGGATGTCCATGGTGTCATTAATGCTATGATTCCAGAAGTTGGTCTGCTATATCACTGTGAGCCTGTGCTATCTATGGTGAGGCTGTGATGTCCCAGTGAGGTTGTGCTGGCACAACGTGGCTTTGATGTCATAGTGAGTTTGTGATGTCACAGTGAGTATATGATGTCAATAGTGACTGTGCTTCCACAGAGAGACTATCATTTTTGAGTCTATATTGTCACTGATGAAACTCTAATGTCAAAGTGAGTTTATTGTTTCAAACTGAGGCTGTGATGTCACAATGATGCTATGATGTCAGAGGTGAAGCTATATGTTAGTGTTTAAATGGCATGGTCTAGCTGTGATGTCACAATGAGTCTGTGAGGTTGCAATGTCACTGGAGAAGTTGTGATGACACAGCAAGGTTGTGATGTCAATAACAACACTGTGGTATCACAGTGTATTACTCAGGTTCTCTAGAGATGCAGAATCGACACAATGAATATATATATATAATATATTACAGGGAATGTATTGAGTTGGCTTACAGTATGGCCAAGGAAATCCAAGGATGACTGCCAGTAACCTAGGTAGTCGAAAGATGGCTGCCAGTAGCTTCTCAGTTTGGTAGTCAAGTGAGTGATGGCTGAATGCTGGAGAATTCCTAGAGTCTTTAGTCTAGCAGACAACTTGGTGGGTTGGAAGGCTAGAGGTCATAGAAACCGGGCGTTTGGAAGGAAGAGCAATTTCTACCACAGCTGCAATAAGTCATCTGCTCTCTTTAGTGGCTCCTTTTTATATCATGCAGTACTGGGAGGATCCTATAAGAGCTTTGGAGGTTCTGATAGTATCTAGAGTGGGTAAATCCTATCAAATGGTCTCAGTTGATCCTTTCCAGAGGTGGTCTCTGCCCATTTTAGTTAATACTGGGTGTGTCAAGTTGACACCCAGGCTTAACTATTACATGTTCCAGTGAGTGTGTGGGGTCAGTGGTGAAGCTATGGTGCCATAGTGAGGCTAGGTAGGATGTTAGTGATGAGGGTGTGATGTTGCATTGAGGCTATGAATTCAGAGATGATCCTGTGATGTCATAGTGAGTCTATGATGTAAATGTGAAGCTATAAGGTCAGAGTCGATGTTATGATGTCACAGTTGGGCAAGGATGTCAGAGGGGAGCCTGTGTCATAGTAAGGCATCATGTCACAGTGAGGCTATAACCTCAGAAGTGAGGCTGTGTTGTCACCGATGATGCCATGATACCGCAGTGAGGCTGAGATATCAATGTAAAAAGACTATGATATCACAGTGAGATGTGATTTTAGTGGTTAGGCTGTGATGTCAGAATAAGGGTGGTGTGAGTGATGAGGGTATGATGTCACAGTAAGGCAGGCATGTCATTGTTGAGACTGTGATGCCTCTGTGAGGCTTTGATGTCATCTTGATGTCTGTAGATCAATATGGGCTGTCATGTCACTATGATGTGATATCTCTGTGCAAGCTGTAATATCACAGTGAGGCTGTCATGCCAGTGGCAAGGGTGATGACACTATGAGGCTATGATGACAGTGGTGATGCTCTGAAGTGACATTGAGACTGTGATGTCACAGTGAAGCTATGTCAGAAGTGTGTATGTGATGTCACCATGGGCAAGGCTGATGTCAAAGTGAGTTTGTACTGACACGGTGAGGCTGTGATGACACTGTCAGGATGCAATGTCAGAGTGAGGCTGTGAGGACACACTGTGGATATGATGTCATAGTGAGACTTTGATGACACGTTGATGTTGTAAAGTCACTGGAAAGGTTCTGATGGCACTGTGAGACTGTGATGGTAGTGGTGAGGTTGATGTCATAATGAGACTGTGAGGGGGCTGGAGAGGTGGCTCAGGGTTATGTCTCTGCCTTGCAGGCAGAAGGTCCTGAGTTCAGATTCTAGACCCCACGTATAGATGTCAGGCGGAAGTGGGGGCGGCCTGCATTTCTGGTCCTGGTAGGGTGGAGCCTGTGAATCCTGGGGCAGAGTAAACAAGGAAGAGGTGGAGGCGGTCCATGGAGATTCCTGAATTCGTCTGAGATTCTACACACACACACACACACACACACATACACACACACACACACACGCACGCACACGCACACACACACGCACACACACACATATACACACATACATACACACGTGCATACATCCATACACGCACAATTAAATAAATAATAAAAAAATTTTAAAAATGAGACTGAGGTCACTGTGGAATGTGTGATGTCACAATAAGGCTGGAATGTCAGTGGTGAGAAAGATGTCATAGTGAGTCTATGATGTAAATCGTGAGACTATGATGTCAGTGGTAATCCTATTACGTGGCAATAACACTTATGAGGCTGTGATGTAAAAAGCTGTGTTATCACTGGCATGGCAGTGATGTCAGTATTCAGATTAATGTCAATGGTGATGCTGATATCACAGGTGAGGCTGTGTTGTGACTGGTGAGGCTGTGAAGGTTGGATGTCACTGTGTGCTGTCATGTCACCGTGAGGTGATAAAATCCTGGAAGCTCTGATGTCACCATGATGCTGTGATGTCAGTGGCAAGACTGATGTCACAATGAGGCTATGATGTAACACGTGAGCCTGTTGTGTCAGTGAGCAGGTTGTGATGTCACTGTGAGGCTGTGATGTCACAGTGAGGCTCTGATGTCAAGGCTGAGTCTGTGAGATATTAGTGAGGCTGTGACATCAACAATGATGCTTGGATTTCACAGTGAGGTTAGGATGTCATCGGTGAGGCAGTGCAGTCACACTGAGGCTGTGATGTCAAAGGAAAGGCTGTGATTTCACTGTTGAGCCTGTCATATGACCTTGAGTCTGAGATGACAGTGATGAGGCTGTGATATCACAACAAAGATAGGCACGATGTCCATGGTGTCACTGATGCTATGATTTCAGAGTTTAGCCCGTTATGTCACAGTGAGGCTATATTGTCACAGAGAGGATGTGATGTCAGAAATGAGGCTAAAATGCCACAGTGAGGCTGTGATATCACTGTGAAGCAATGATGTCACTATGTAGCTGTGACCTCACGAAGAGGTTCTGATGTCACAGTGAGGCTGTGAGGTCACTGTGGAAGATGTGATGTCAGCATAAGACTGATTTCACCATGAGGGTGCGATGCAAAAGTTGAGTCTATGATGTAACAGTTTAGACTGTGAGGTCACAGTGAGATTGTGAGGTCACTGTGAGGCTGTGATATCTGTGGGAATATTGATGTCACACTGAGGCAGTGATGTAACATGTGAGGCTGTGGTGTCACAGTTTATGATGTCAAACTCTTATGATGTGACTGCTGAGGCTGTCATGTCACTGTGAGCCTATGTTAACTGTAGTGAGGCTGTGGTGTCCTAGTAAGGCTGTGTGAGATAACAGTTATGAGACTGTAAAATCACAGTCAGGCTGTGATATCACCATGAGGCTGTGATTTCACAGAAAGGTTGTGATGTCACAGTGAGGCTGTGAGGTCAGTGGGTAGGCTGTGATTTCACAAGTGAGACTGATATGAGAGATGAAGCTGAGATGTCTTGATGATGTGATATAACTGGTGAAACTGTGAGGCCTCAGTGAATTTGTGATGTCACCATGATACTCTGGTATCACTAGTGAGGCTGTAAAATATGGATGAGCTTGTCATATCAGTGCTGAGGCTGTGAAGTCACTGTGATGCTTTCCTGACACAGTGTGATTGTGATTTGAGTGAGGTTGTGTTGATAGCAGGGACTGTGCTTTCACAGGGAGAATATGTCGTTGGTGAAGCTGTATTGTCACTGGTGAGGCTTTAATGTCATAGTGAGTTTATTGTGTCAAACTTATGCTGTGATGTCACAGTGAGGCTATGATGGCATAGGTAAACTTTAATGTCACAGTGATGCTTTGATATCACTATGGCTGTGATGTCCCAATGAGTCTGTGATATCATTGTGAGGTTGTGATGTCACTGGGGAAGTTGTGACTTCACAGTGAGTTTGTGATATCAATAGCGACACTGTTGTGTCACAGGGGGGCTGTCATATTTCAATGAGCCTGTGAGGTCAGTGTAGTGAGGTTGTAGTGTCATAGTGAGGCTAGGTAGGATATCAGTGATGAGGGTGTGATGCCATATTGAGGCTGCGATTACAGAGGTGAGCCTGTGATATCATATTCAGGTTGTAATGAAATGGTGAGGCTGTAACGTCAGAATCGAAGCTGTGATCTCACAGTGGGGCAATGATTTTTTTTTAGAGGTAAGCCTGTGACGTTAGAGTGAGGCTGTCATGTCACAGTTAGTCTATAACCTCAGAGCTGAGGCTATTATGTCAGAGTGAGGCTGTGTTCTCGCAAGTAATGCCATGATATCACAGAGAGGCTGTGATGTCAGTGTAGTGAAACTGTGACATCACAGTGAGGATGTTATTTCAGTTGTTAGGCTTTGATATCAGAATGAGGCTGCTGTGAGTGATGAGGGTATGATGTTACAATTAGGGTGGCATGTCACTGGTAAGGTGGTGATGCCACTGTGAGGTTTTCGTGTCTCTGTGTGGCTGTGGTGTCACCATGAGCCTGTGAGGGAGTTAATGATGTCATATGGAGGCTGTGATGTAAGTAGTGAAGGTATATCACAATAAGGCTGGAATGTCAGTGGTAAGAAAATTGTCATAGTGAGTCTATGATGTCATTTGTGAGGCTATGATGTCAGTGGTTGACCTATTACATGACAGTGACATTGGTAAGGCTGTGATGTCAAAGGTTGTGTTGTCACTGGTGTGGCAGTGATGTCAATGTTCTGACTAAAGTTAGTGGCGATGGTGATGTCACAGGTGAGGCTGTGCTGTCACTGGTAAGGGTGTGATGTTAGTAGTAAGACTGAAGTCACAGTGAGGCTATTGATGTAACAGGTGAGCCTATGGTTTCAGTGGACAGGCAGTGAGGTCACTGTGAGTCTGTGATGCCACCCTAAGACTTTGATGTCACCATGTGTCTGTGGTGTCACCATGAGCCCATGATTTCACAGGGAGTTATTAATGTCACAGTGGAGGCTGTGAGGTTACAGTGAGATTGTGATATTAGTGGCAAGACTGATGTCACAGTAAGGCTATGAAGTCTGTATTGATGCTGTGATGTCACATTGAAGATGGGATGTCACACTGGGGCTATGTCAGAGGTGTATATATGATGTTACCATGAGGTTAGAATGTCAGTGACAAGGCTGATGTCACAGTGAGTTTGCGATGTCACAGTAAGGCTGTGAGGACACAGTGTGGCTATGATGTCACAATGAGGCTTTCATGACACACTGATGTTGTGATGTCACTAAAGAGGTTTTGATGGCCCAGTGAGGCTGTGATATCACTGGTGAGGATGTGATGTCAGTGGCACAACTGATGCCACAACGAGGCTATGATGTAACAGGTGAGCATGTGGTGTAAGTGGGCAGGCTGTGAGGTCACTGTGTTTGATGCCACATGAGGCTTTGATGTCACCATGTCACTGTGTTGTCACTGTTACCCTGTGATGTCACAGGGAGTTGGTGTTGTTAGAGTGGAGGCTGTGAGGTCTCAGTGAGGCTATGTCAGAGGTGTGTATGTGATGCCACCATGAGACTATTATCTCAGTGGCAAGACTGATGTCACAGAGAGTTTGTGATGTCACAGTGCATCTGTTATGTCATTGTCAGGTTGTAAAGTCACAGAGAGGCTGTGAGGACACAGTGTGGCTGTTTGGTCACAGTGAAGCTATAATGTCAGAGGTGAGACTGTGATGTCACAGTGAGACTGTGATGTCAGAAATAAGGCAAAAATGCCACAGCGAGCCTGTGATATCACTGTGAGGCTGTTATAAAACTATGAGGCTGTGACATCACAGAGAGGTTGTGACATCACAGTGTGGCTATGAGATCACTGTTTAAGATGTGATGAGAATGGCAAGGCTGATTTCACCATTAGGCTGTGAGGTTACTATGAGGCTGTGTTATCTGTGGGAACATTGATATCACAGTGAGGCAGTGATGTAACATGTGAGGTTGTGGTGTCACTGTTTATGATGTCAAAGGTGTGATGTCACTTCTGAGGCTGTCAGGTCACTGTGAGCCTGTGCTATCTGTGGTGAGGCTCTGATGTCATAGTAAAGCTAGGTAGGATACCAGTGGTGAGGCTGTGATGTCTCGCTGAGGCTGTGATGTCAGGGCTTATTCTCTGTGATGTCTGTGATGCTGTGATATCAGGTCTGATGCTTGGATTTCACAGTGAGGTTAGGATGTCAGTAGTGAGGCTGTGCAGTCACACTGAATCTGTGATGTCAGAGGAGAGGCCATGATGTCACTGTGAGGCAAGGATGTTACCGTGAGATTGTGATATGTCATAGTGATATCACTGGTGATAGACTATGACTTCACAATTCAGCTGAGGTTTCAGTAGTTAGCCTGTGATGTCAGAAGTAAGGCTGATGTCAGTGATGATGCTGAGATGTCACGGTGATGCTGGGATGTTTCTGGTCAGGCTGTGATGCTACAGCAAGGCTCTGGTGTCTCTGTTGAAGCTGTGATATCACAGTGAGGTTATGAGGTTGCTGGGTAAGATGTGATGTCAGTGGCAAGGCAGATTTCACCACGAGGCTATGATGTAATGGGTAAGTCTGTGAGGTAACAGGTTAAACTGTGAGGTCACCATGAGGCTGTGATGTCATAGTGAGGCTCTGATGTCACAGTGAGGCTGTGATGTCACAGTGCAGCTATGTGGTCAGTGGTTAGGCTGTGATTTCAGAAGTGAGACTGATGTGAGAGATGAGGTTGAGATTTCGCATTGATGATGTGATATAACTGATAAAGCTGTGATGTCATGGTGAGGTTTAATGTTGCCTTAAGGCTGTGGTTTCATTGGTGAGGCTATAATATCATGGTGAACCTGTCAATCAGTGGTGAGGCTGTGATATCATAGTGAGTGTGTTGGCACAGTGTGAATGTGATGTCACAGTGAGATGATGTCATAGTGAGTGTGTTAGCACAGTGTGAATGTGATGTCACAGTGAGATGATGTCACAGGTTGTGATGTCAGTAATAACTCTGCCTTCACAGGGAGACTATGCCAATGGTCAGGTTGTAATGTCTCTGGTGAAGCTAAAATGTCACAGTGAGTTTATTGGGTCAAACTGAGGCTGTGATGTAACAGTGAAGCTATGATGTCAGAGGTGTAAGTTTACATGGTTAGGCTGTGATATCAAACTGAGGCTGATGTGAGTGATGAGGGTATGATGTCACAGTGAGACTGGCATTTTGCTGGTGAGGCTGTGATGTCACTGTGAGGCTTTGATGTTACCATGTGGCTGTGCTGATACTGTGAGCCTGTGATGTCACAAACAGTCGGTGATGTCATGGTGAGGCTGTAAGCTCACAGAAATACTGTGATGTTAGTGGCAAGACTTATGTCAAAGCGAGTCTATGATATCAGTGGTGATGTGATGTTACATTGAATCTGTGATGTCACAGTGAGGCTATGTCAGAGATGTGTATGTTATGTCACTTTGAGGCTCTTATGTCACTGGTAAGGCTGATGTCACAGTGAGTTTGTGATGTCACAGTGAGGGTGTGATGGCACTGTCAGGTTGTAATGTCACAGTGAAGCTGTGAGGACCCAATGTGGCTATGATGTCACAGTGAGGCTCTGATGACACAGTGATGTTGTGATGTCATTGGAGAATATTTGATGGCACAGTGAGGCTATAATGTCAGTGGTGAGGCTGAGATGCCACAGCCAGATTGTGGTGTCACTGTTGAGGCTGTCATATGACCATGAGCCTGATGTCAGTGATGATACTGTGGTGTCATAGCAAAGCTAGGCACTATGTCCATGGTGTCTCTGATGCTATGATTTCAGAAGTTAGCCTGTTAAGTCACAGTGAAGTTATGATTTCAGAGATGCGCTGTGTTGTCACAGTGAGGCTGTGATATCACTATGAAGCTGTGATGTCACAGTGAGGCTGTGGTTAGGCTGTGATTTCAGCAGTGAGAATGATGTAAGAGATGAGTCTGAGATGTTGCATTGATAATGTGATATAGCTGATGAGGCTGTGATGCCACAGTGAGGTTATAATGTCACCATAAGGCTGTGGCATCACTGATGAGGTTGTAATGTGGTATCATTGGCAAGGCAGATGTTACAGTGAGTTTGTGATGTTTCAGTGAGGCTCTGATGACACAGTAATGTTGTGATGACACTGGAGAGGTTTGGATTGCACAATGAGGCTGTGATGTTAGTGTTGAGCCTGATATCACAGTGAGGCTGTGCTGCCACTGTGAAGGTTGGATGTCACTGTGGTCTGTCATGTTACCATGAGGTGACATCACTCTAGAAGCTGTGTTGTCACAGTGAGACTGAGATATCATTGGCAAGACTGATGTCACAATGAGGCTATGATGTAACAGGTGAGCCTGTGGTGTCAGTGGGCAGGCTTTGAGGTCACTATGAGGCTGTGATGTCAGGGTTGATTTCATGAAGTGTGAGTGAGGCTGTGATATCAGGGGTGATGATTGGATTACACAGTGTGGTTAGGATGGCAGTGGTGAGAATGTGCAGTCACATTGAGGCTGTGATGTCAGAGGAGAGCCTGTGATGTTATTTTGAAGTGGTGATGCTACCTTGATGTTGTGATATCACAGTGAGGCTATGAGGTCACTCTGGAAGATGTGATGTCAGTGGTGAGGCTGATTTCACCATGTGGGTATGATGTATTAGGTTAGACTGTGAGGTCACAGTGAGGCTGTGATATCTTTGGGAATATTGATGTCACAAATGAGGCAATGATGTAACATGTGAGGCTGTGGTGTCACTATTTATGATGTCACTTCTGAAGCTGTCACCTCACGGTGAGCCTGTGCTATCTATAGTTAGGTTGTGGTATCATGGTAAGGGTAGGTAGGATACTAGTGTTAAGGCTGTGATGTCAATTTGGCTGTGATGTCACAGTAAGCCTTAAGGTCAGTGGTTAGGCTATTATTTCACAAGTGAGACTAATGTGAGAGATGAGGCAGAAGTGTTGCATTATCAATGTGATATGACTGGTGAGCCTGTGATATCACATGGAGACAGTGATGTCATGGTGGAGGCTGTGATGTCACAGTGAGACTGTGACGTCACAGTGAAGCTAGGTCAGCGATGTGTATTTGATGTCACCATGATGCTATTATGTGATTGGCAAGGCTGATGTCACAGAGAGTTTGTGATGTCACAGTGAGACTGTGATGACACTGTCAGGTTGTAATGTCATAGTGAGGCTCTGATGACAGAGTGATGGTGTGATGTCACTGGCGAGGTTTAGATGGCTCAGTGAGGCTATGATGTTAGTGGTGAAGCTGATGTCACAAGGAGGCTGTAATGTCACTGGTGAAGGTGTGTTGTCACAACAAGGCCGGAATGTTAGTGGTGAGAAAGATGTCATAGTGACATCAGTGTTCTGAATAATGTCATAGTGACATTGATGTCACAGGTGATGCTCTGTTGTCACTAGTGAGGCCATGATGTCACATTGAGTCTGTGATGTCACTGTGAATGTTATATGCACTGTGTGCTGTCATGCCTCTGTGACATAATATCAATTTAGAAGCTGAGATGTCACAGTGAGGCTGTGATGTCAGTTGCAAGATGGATGTCACAGTGAGGCTATGATGTAACAGATGAACCTGTGGTGTTGTTGGGCACGTTGTGAGGTCATTGTGAGGCTGTGATGTCAGAGCTGATGCTATGAGATGTCAGTGAGGCTGTGTACATGAGGGGTGATGCTTGGATTTCACAGCATAGTTAGAACATCAGTAGTGTGGCTGTACAGTCACACTGAGGCTGTGTTGTCAGAGGAGAGGCTCTGATGTCACTGTGAGGCTGTGATGTTACAGTGAGTTTGTTATGTCACTGGAGAATTTTTGATGGCACAGTGAGCCTGTAATGTTAATGGTGAGGCTGAGATGCCACAGTCAGACTGTGGTGTCACTGTTGGGCTGTCATATGACCATGAGCCTAATGTCAGTGAAGCTAACATAGTGAGGCTGTGGTATCAGTTGTGATCGACTATGACATCAGAGTTCGGATGAGATTTCAGTGGTTAGGCTTTGATGTCAGTGGTGAGAACATGTTGTCACAGTGAGACTGTGATATCAGAAATGAGACTATAATGCCAAGTGAGACCATGATATCACTGTGAAGCTGTGATGTCACTTGAGGCTCTGACATCACAGTAAGGTTGTGATGTCACAGTGAGGCTGTGAGGTCACTGAGAGGCTGTGAGGTCACTGAGAAGCTGTGAGGTCACTGAAAGGCTATGAGGTCACTGAGAGGTTGTGAGGTCACTGAGAGGCTGTGAGGTCACTGAGAAGCTGTGAGGTCACTGAAAGGCTATGAGGTCACTGAGAGACTGTGAGGTCACTGAGAGGCTGTGAGGTCACTGAGAGGCTGTGATATCTTTAGGAAGATTTATACCACAATGAGGCAGTGATGTAACATGTGAGGCTGTGGTGTCACTGTTTATGATGTCAAAGGCTATGATGTCACTCCTGAGGCTGTCAGGTCACTGTGAGCCTGTGATATCTGTGGTGAGGCTGTGGTGTCATAGTAAGTCTAGGTAGGATACCAGTGGTGAGGCTGTGGTGTCACAGTGTGTCTGTGATGTCACCATGAGGCTGTGATGTTACAGTTAGGCTGTGATGTCACAGTGATTCTGTGTGCAGCTATGAGGTCAGTTGTTAGGCTGTGGTTTCAGAAGTGAGACTGATGTGAGAGATGAGACTGAGATATCACAGTGAGGCTGGGATGTTAGTGGTGAGGCTCTGATGCCACAGCATGGTTGTATTGTCACTGTTGAAGCTGTCATCTCACCATGAGTCTGAGATGTCATTGATGAGGCTGTGGTGTCACAGTGAGGCTAGGCAGGATGTCCGTGGTGTCGGTCATGCTATGATTTCAGAGGTTATTGCTGTGTCCTTATCCAACCATGCTGTTTTGACAAGGTCCAACATGATAGAATATTGTTTCAAGGAAACAATTTCTGGATAAAGGACATCATATTATTTGATAAAATAAGAGAAATAAGGAAAATAAAGGGGTAGTCAGGCCTTAGTGTTACTGCCTGCCTTAGTGTTTTTTTTTGTTTCTGGCCTAAAGCCTGCTGGCTGGGGAGTGACACATTAACATCTAAATCAGCAATTGCTAGGTGCTAGGAGCTCTCCATATGTAAATTAAGTTTTGCCTCTGGCAGGAGGATTCCTCTCTCTGGAATTTGAGTCTATCTCTTTGTTGTTGTTTTTCTCAGGACTAGCTAGTTTACAGTTCCTCTCCCACACATTTGATGTTTATACATAAACCAGGGAAAATCTACTTTAAAACATTCATTGTCCCTTTGCTTTTAGCAACTGAGTGTCATGCTTGCTTTAACTCTAACAAGAGACATCATATCTGCTCCAACACAGAAAGTACATGTCACCTCTGTTCTTCCTTTGTTACCCAGAATGAATACATTTTACATAATCTTGTAAAGAATTTGGTCCTGGTTTACTTTGATGTTTTCCCTATGAGCATGGAGACACATCCCTTGGCCTTTACTCTTGATTTTCTAAAGTATATAAACTCTGCTAAAATTTTCAATAAAGAGTTTAGATTCATTCAGCCCAGAGAGCTGTCTCTCTGTCCTCCATTTGCCGAAGCCTTGCCCACCTTGTGGAAGGGAGCACTGGATTCAAGGTTGCAGCTTGGACCGCAACATCTGGAGCCCGAATCTTGGACATTCAACTACGTAAGTCTTTCCTTTTCTTTTTTTTTTTTTTTTTCTCTTTAAGTCTTTCAGGCAAGGATAGGATCCCATCAGGGTGTAGAAGATCCCTCGGACCAAGTGACGCTGAGTTGAGAAGATGGGTAAGGATAGGATTCTGTCAGGGTACAGAAAACCTCTTGGATGACAGTGGAGCCAAGTGAAGAAGATGGATAAGAAACATGGGCCATACTGAGTCTAAGGAAAGAAGACTCTTTATTGGCATAACTAAGCAAATGATAAATGCATGAGGTGTTCATGTCTCTTCTAAACAATTAAGAAAATTTTTTTCATTTTGTACAAAAACGTTGTCCTTGGTTTCCAGAGGAAGGAACCTTGGTCTAGAAATTTGGAAAAAGATAGGAAAAGAGATAAAAACTGTTATGTTCATTCATGGACCAGAAAAGGTCCCAACTGGTACATTTCCTTTATGGAGTTTAATGACAGATTCTTTAGGTCCGAGTCAAGAAACAGTAAGCATAGCACAGGAAACTAAGTTAGAGGAGAAGACTCCTTTGACTCCCAAGGAAAATAAAGATAAAAATTATGAAGGCTTAATTAAGCCTCAACATGTCATAACATTAAGTTTAGAAGTGGAAGCAGCCGATGATGTCTTGTCTCCCTCTGAAGATACTGATTTAGAGAAGGAAGCAGATGATGATAACCTGTCTTCCTCTGAGGAGACTGGTTTAATAGAAGGAAGCAGATAATGATGTCCTGTCTCCCTCTGAGAGACTGGTTTAGGGAAAGACGTGGACAGTGATGTTCTGTCTCCTTCTGAGGAGACTGACTTAGGGAAAGAAGCAGAGAGTAATGTTTTGTCTCCCTCTGAGGAGACTGATTTAGACGAAGAAGTAGCACCTCACCATAGGAGGATGAAGGGGTATTTCTAAAGGCTTCAATGCCATTTCCCCTTGGGAGTCCTAGGAAGCCTCCCACAGAGGTAGGCTTTCTTGGAGCACTACGACAAGCTAGAAGAATGGAAAGTGAAGATGCCACATGGGAGCCAAATCTAAAAGCTACAGAAATACTTATAAATCAATTGGCCTTTGAGAATACAAATACAGTGTGTCAGGCTTTATTAAGATCAGTCAGAAAACAACAGTCTATGAGAAATTACATCAAAGTTTGTATGGATGCCTCACCAGCCCATATGCAGGGAGTACAAATATTAAAATGGGCAGGTAATATTAAATAAAAAAGTTTCAGCCTTATGTCATTACCTCTCTTCATTTTCTGTTATGGGGAAGAGGTGTTTTATCCTCAATGGAAATGGCTTTAGTACTTCCTGATCCTTGAGAATCAGAACAAAAATTTTTAATTGGGCCACTGTTACTTATGTTGATAAGATACAATGGAAATCAAAAGAGCCTGTATGGGTCGAACGGTGCCCTCTATCAATGGAAGAAGTACAGGCTATAGAACAATTGGTAGAAGAATGGTTAAAATTAGGGCATACAGAATTATCATACAGAAAACAAAATGTTAAATCCAAAAAGATTAGAAGCAGTGAAAAACAATTGGCTGGCTTTACAGATTAAGTTATAAATTTACATTTTTCTTATATTGAAGGGATTGTAAATCCCAGAATTTGGTTTCATATGAATTTTAATAAATAAAAAATAAAAATAAGAGGACAAAAACATATTCTTCCTAATACTTTTAAATTATAAGAAAAAACAAGAAATTATTATTAAAACCTAATATCCTAAAAGTAATTAAAATGTTTTTGAGATCCATTAAAAAAACTTGCAAAACTGCCATTTTCACAGGCTGTGGAAAGATGATCTCTTCTTGGGAAATAATAATATAAATATTTGGCCTTAAAAATGCAAATGGCAGGGGGCTGGAGAGGTAGCTCAAGTGGTAAGCCTCTGCCTTGCAGGCAGAAGGTCCTGAGTTCAGATCCTAGACCCCATGTATAGACGCCAGGTGGAAGCGGGCATGGCCTGCATTTCTGGTGCTGGTAGGGCGGAGCCTGTGAATCCTGGAGCACAGTAAACAAGGAGGAGGTGAAGGCGGTTCATGGTGGTTCCCAAATTTGCCCGTGATTCTACATACACATACACACATACACATACATACATACATACACGCGCACAAGCACAATTGAATAAATTAAAAAAAAATTTAAAAATGCAAATGGCACTTTGGGAAATGCTAACAAATTTTCAGAAAAAGAAAAAAGTAGACAAATATATTCATCTATTAAATATAAATTTTCTTAAATAATAATTTGTTTTTGGTAATTAATTTTAAAGTTTAAAGTGCTTTTCATATTTTGCATAATTAAACTATACTGCTGACTTAACTAATATAAGATTTTGTTTTCAATGGTAAGGCTTTCATAAATGTTGATCTGCTTTTGATGATTTTTTATTATTATTTATTCAATTGTGAGTGTGTGTGTATGTGTGTGCATGTGTGTGTGCGTGTGTGTGTGTGTGTGTGTGTACCTGTAGAAGCAAGGACGAATTCGGGAACCACTATGGACCGCCTCCACTTCCTCCTTGAATTATTCAAATAGTCCTATAACATATAAGGAAATTGAAGAAGTAATCTCAAATCTTCCCACCAAAAAATGTCCTGGACCAGATGGATTCAGTACAGAGTTCTACCAGACATTTAAGGAGTTAATAACACCAATACTCCTTAAACTGTTCCATCAAATAGCAAAGGAAGGAACACTACCAAGTTACTTCTATGAAGCTAATATCGTTTTAATCCCAAAACCTAATAAAGATTCACTTAAAAAAGAAAACTATAGGCGGATCTCTCTGATGAACACAGAGGCAAAGATTCTCAACAAAGTCTTAGCAAATCGGATTCAAAAATATATTAAAAAGATCATTCACGGGGACCAAGTAGGCTTCATCCCCGGCACACAAGGTTGGTTCAACATACGCAAATCAATAAATGTAATTCATCATGTAAACCAGTCCAAAGTCCAAGACCACATGATACTCTCGATAGATGCAGAAAAAGCTTTTGACAAGATCCAACAGCCTTTTATGATCAAAACGCTGGAGACAGTAGGAATGAAAGGAACCTTTATCAATATAATAAAAGCTGTATACAACAAGCCCACAGCAAGGATTATGCTCAATGGGGAACAATTGGAAGCATTCCCACTTCGATCAGGAACTAGACAAGGCTGTCCACTCTCACCACTTCTATTCAATATTGTACTTGAAGTCTTAGCTGAAACCATAAGACAAGAAACGGACATAAGAGGGATTCAAATCGGCAAGGAAGAAGTCAAGCTATCCCTATTTGCAGATGGCGTGATCGTATACCTGAGTGATCCCAAAAACTCCACCAGGAAGCTTCTGGAACTAATTGAGAAGTTCAGCAGGGTGGCAGGATACAAAATAAATGTGCAAAAATCAGAGGCCTTCCTATATGCCCAGAATGAAAGAAGTGAAAAAGCCTTGAGAGAAACAATCCCATTTACTATAGCCCCTAAAAAAATGAAATACCTTGGTATAAACCTAACCAAGGAAGTAAAAGACCTTTACAATGAAAACTTTAAAACCCTAAAGAAAGAAATAGCAGAAGACACCAGAAGGTGAAAAGACCTCCCTTGCTCCTGGATTGGCAGAATCAACATCGTAAAAATGACCATCCTACCAAAGGCAATATACAAATTCAATGCTATACCAATCAAAATCCCAAAGCAATTCTTCAAAGAAGTTGACCAAACAATCTCAAAGTTCATATGGAGGCACAAAAGACCCAAGATAGCAAAGACAATCCTGAGTAACAAAAACACTGCTGGAGGTATTGCCATACCAAACCTTAGTCTATACTACAAATCCATAGTTGTAAAGACAGCCTGGTACTGGCTCCAAAATAGACACACAGATCAATGGATAAGGATTGAAGACCCAGATATAAGCCCACAAAGTTACAGCCACTTGGTCTTTGATAAAGGGGCCCAACGAATCCAATGGTAAAAGAACAGCCATCTTCAACAAATGGTGCTGGCAAAACTGGATCTCCACATGCAGAAGATTAAAGCTGGACTCGTACTTGTCACCATGTACAAGACTTAATTCCAAATGGATCAAGGACCTTGATATAAGGCCAGAGACTATAAAAACCATTGTTGAAAGGATAGGGAACTCCCTCGAGCTGATTGGGCAAGGCCAACATTTCCTAAGCAGACATCCAATGGCACAGTCACTGCTACCAACTCTCAACAGCTGGGATCTTGTGAAATTAAAGAGCTTCTGTTCAGATAAAGAGATTGTAACACGAGCTCAAAGGCAACCCACAGAATGGGAGAAAATCTTCACTAACCACATATCTGATAGAGCTCTACTGTCCAGAGTGCACAAAGAACTTAGAAAACTAAACACCGAGGAAACCAATGGCCCAATTAAAAAATGGGCCCTGGAACTTAAAAGAAACTTTACCAGGGATGAAATTAAAATGTCTAACAAATATCTTAAAAAATGCTCCACTTCCTTAGCCATCAGGGAAATGCAAATCAAAACTTCCCTGAGATATCATCTCACCCCGGTCAGGATGGCAATAATCCACAATACAAACAACAACAAATGCTGGAGAGGATGTGGAGAGAGGGGAACTCTCCTACATTGCTGGTGGGAATGCAGGCTCATACAGCCATTCTGCCGAGCCATCTGGAGATTCTTAAAGAAATTAAAGATTGAAATGCCATATGACCCTGCTATTCCACTTTTGGGAATAACCCCCCATACAGTAGAGGTTCACCATGATAGCACAAGCACGACCATGTTCATAGCAGCACTGTTTACAATAGCAAAGTCATGGAATCAACCTAAATGTCCAACAGTTGACGAGTGGATAAGAAAACTGTGATACATCTATACAATGGAGTACTACTCAGCCATCAAAAATGAATTACTGGAATTTGCCGGGAAATGGATGTCATTAGAAACAATTATATTAAGTGAAGTATCCCAGACTCAGAAAATTAAGCGCCGTATGTACTCCCTAATAGGTGGCTCCTAGTACCAAACCCACCCAGCCCACCTAGAGACAGTAATTCCAAGGATTATGAACAGGAGGGAAGGGGTTGGAGGGCCACACCAGAAACAAGGAGAGAAGGGACCATGTTTCAGCAGAAAAAATAGGCCTCCATCAAGGACTCAAATAAGTAATGAGACATCTGATTAAGTTCACAGACTTT
Source organism: Typhlomys cinereus (assembly GCA_023101885.1). Classification (NCBI taxonomy): domain Eukaryota; kingdom Metazoa; phylum Chordata; class Mammalia; order Rodentia; family Platacanthomyidae; genus Typhlomys; species Typhlomys cinereus. Next base: position 450,236 of record JALPQD010000219.1, read on the forward strand.
TGTTCCTGATCATTTACTACTGAGGGGGTATGATCTCACCAGAAGAGGAGGGCATATATTCTGGCAGATAAAAAGTAACCGTTGTGCAAATTGGTGATAGACCCCTCCCTCACTGTGGTTTCCCACTTTTATTACATCTACCTTTGAATGTGCTTTTATCACAAGACTCTAGTTTAACAGCTTTTTGTCTCTGGCCGGGGGTAACATACAATGCCCAGCAGGATGGAGTGAAGAGCATTGCAGGAGCAGCAAAACAGCAAAAGAAAACCAACAAACCACAATCCAGAACTTCAGAGACTCTATATCAACCACCACCTAGAACTAGGCCAGCTTAGTCTCTCCCCATCCTGAAGCTCAGGGAAATTTGCGGAAGAGGGGGCGGTAAGAGTGTAAGAGCAAAAGGATGGGAGGAGCAATGACATGTAAGATACTCCATACAAGTTAGGGCTGAAGTAATCATAATTGGACTTTACATGCCCGGTGCATTGTCCAACACACTATTGACCCCACAAAGTCTAGCATCTGCTAAAGGCACCAAGATGTTTGGAGGCAAGGGATTGGCAGCCACAGAAGTGTTCCTATACCTAAGGGGAACACGGGAAAGGGTTCAGGGAAAGGCCACTGGGTCCTTGTACGTCATCGGAGAGGAGGGCCCAGAGGAAAATCAGGCATGCACAAGAAAGGACTCTCTGGGAATTGGGGTGGGAGGCACTGGGGGATAGGAAGGGGGGTGGGGAGGAGGAGCAGGGGGTAGCAGGGGAGGAGGAGGGAGGGAGGGAACTGGTGTACCTATTAAGTTTCTATGAGCTGAAATAATAATAAAAAATATATTAATTAAAAAAATAAAAATAAATAAATAAAGTTTTCTTTTATAAGTTCCATACACTTTAAAGATAAAAAAATTTATGGTTACATAATGCTAAAGTAAATAAATAAATTGAGAGCTATAATGTCTTAAATTTCAAATTATATATTATATATAAATGTATATTGTCTACACAATTGCTATATCAGATTCAACTCAATTAAAAGACATTTCTTGAGGTATAATTGATGTAAAAACAGCATGAAACCATCAAATATATATCTATGTATATATATATATATATATATATATATATATATATATGTGTAGTACTTAGATGTACCAAAGGTTTGATAAAAGCTTTATGGGATAGTACCTGTTGCTTAAAAGGTTAAAGTGTGTACAGAAGGTTTATCAATTGGTTACTTAAAAGAATGTAAAAAGTATGTTATAAAGGTTAGTGGGATGTTAGGTGCATAAAAAGATTAAGAATTAGAGATGATGGGTAAAGAGAAGAATTCCTTTGACATATACCTGTCCTAACCAGACTCAGGGCTCCCTGGATTCACAGATGTGTTTGTGTTTCTCCATCAGCAGACTCACCACTGTGGATTCCTACACGTTTATTCTGCCCAGTGGAAAATCATAGACAGTCTCCCTGATAATAGGACAGCTCTCAGCCTATAGGAAAAAAGGAGTTGACATCGATGCAGAACAAGTCAAAAAGCCAGATCCTGACCTGAAGGAGCCAGAAATATTTCCTTCTAGGATGGATTCCTGACCCCTGTTTGAAATGACTTTTAGAGTCTTTCACAAACTGGACTTTAAAAGTTAATTGCCTCCCCTTTACACCCCACCCCGCTCCGCCGGTCCAGACACGCGTGGTCCAGCCGGCCTCACCCCGCGCCCTAGGTGGTAAGTCTCCGCCCCGCACACCAGGACCCCAGGTCAGCCCACAGGGACCCGGCTCCGATTCCCACCATCCAGCCGGAGCCATGCGCGCAGGGCCGAGGGACGAGGAGGACCTCCCCCTGCGCCCGGGCCCGCCCCAGCTGCCCTCGGGTTAAATAGCTCCACGCCGACGTCCGCATCCTCCCTTTACACCCCACCCCGCTCCGCCGGTCCGGACGCGCAGGCAGGTCCAGCCGGGCCTCACCCCACTACCTAGGTAAGTCTCCGCCCGCACCCGCCCACCAGGACTCCAGGCCAAATAATTCAGTTTAGTGAAATTGAGAGATCTTAAGAGTTAAAATGACAATGCCAAAGTCAAAGTGCAAATCCATGACAAACAACACTCAAGTAAACAAATCTCCCACTGAAGGAATTAATCCCATAATGTTAGACTCCAACCAGAACAAACCCACGGAAAAAGGCCAAGAAAGCCTCATCCAGGATAAAGACTTTCAAAATATGATCATTACCATGTTCAATACTATGAAAGAGGAAATCAGGGAGGAATTACATAATCGAATCAATCGCTTTGAAGAGGAACACAACAGACACTTGAGGAGTTGAGTAAAGCAGTGCAAGAAACAAAAAGTGGCATAGAGCAGTTAAAACAAACTCAAGCAGAGTTTAAAACTGAGCTAAAAGACAAGTTATCTTCAACCCAGAATGCCACAGAGAGTCTTATCAACAGAACTAAGGAAGCAGAAAACAGAATTTCAGACCTTGAAGATAAAGTGGGAGTACTAACCAGCTCAATGGAAGAGGTTGTTAAAGCCAAAAAGATACTTGAGAGAAATATCCAAGAGATATGGGACACCCTGAAAAAGCCTAACATGCATATTCATGGAATACCAGAGCAAGAATCTCAAAATACCACCCGTGAGGAAATTTTTCAAACGATCATCAAGGAAAACTTTCCTCATCTAAAAAAAGAGAGGCCCATCCATATACAAGAGGCATTCCGCACCCCAAACAGATACGACCAAAATAGAAGCACGCCACGGCAAATAATAGTTAAAACACTCCACATTCAAGATAAAGAACTGGTGCTGAGAGCTTCAAGGGAGAAAAAACAAGTCACTTTTAAAGGTAAACCTATTAAAATAACAAATGACTTCTCAGTCGAAACAGTAAAAGCAAGAAGAGCTTGGAGAGACATACTTCAAGTATTGAATGAGCAAAAATGTCAACCCAGGCTGATTTATCCTGCAAAACTATCCGTCATGATCGAGGGAGAAAGAAAAATTTTCCAGCACAAAGACAACTTTAAGGGATACATGGCCACCAAACCAGGCCTTCAAAAAATGCTAGAAATGATACTCAAGTGTGAAGAAAAAAACAGGCATATCCAGGAGAACAGAAGGCAAATATAACACCATTAAAAGCGAAGCAATATACTTATAAAAGCTACTAAACATAATAAATGTCTGGAATTAACAATAGTTTCTCCATTATAACACTAAATGTTAATGGAATTAATTCACCGATCAAGAGACACAGATTACACACTTGGATTAAAAATCACAATCCATCAATCTGCTGCCTGCAGGAAACCCATCTCACCACAAAAGATAGGCACGCTCTAAAAATAAAAGGCTGGTCAACAATTCTACAAGCAAATGGAAGCAGAAAACAGGCAGGGGTAGCCATTATGCTATCAGACAAAGTGGACTTCAAACCAAAGAAAATCATAAGAGACACGGATGGATACTACATTTTAGTCACAGGTACAATTCACCAGAAAGACTTCACAATACTGAACATATATGCACCCAATACGGGCCCCTCCACATTCATTAAGAAAACCCTACAGCATCTAAAGCAAGAAATCAACCCCCAAACGATAATTCTTGGGGACTTCAACACCGCCCTCTCAACATGGGATAGATCAACAGGTCAAAAGCTTAACAGAGACACTTTGGAACTTAATCAAACCCTGAAAGAAATGGACCTTACAGATCTGTATCGAACTTTTCACCCATGCACCAAAGAATACACATTTTTTTCAGCAGCACACGGAACTTTCTCCAAAATGGATCACATATTGGGCCACAAAACGAATCTACACATATACAAGAAAGTTGAAATTCTAACCTGTGCCCTATCAGACCACCACGGCCTAAAGCCGAACGTCCACAACACATCAAACAAGAGAAAATACACTAACTCCTGGAAACTTAACAATATGATGCTGAATGAGAACTGGATTCGGGAAGAAATTAAAAAGGAAATTCAAGATTTACTGAAAGTGAATGATAATGAAAATACAACTTACCAAAATCTCTGGGACACAATGAAAGCTGTTCTAAGAGGTAAGTTCATAGCTCTTAATGCCTACATCAAAAAAATGGAAACATCAAAAATAAACAACTTAACAATGCAGCTTAAAGCTTTAGAGAAACTAGAGCAATCTGATCCCAAAAGTAGTAGAAGAGAGGAGATTAGCAAAATCAGGGGAGAAATATCTGAAATCGAGATTAAGAAAACGATAGAAAAAATCAACCATTCAAAAAGCTGGTTCTTTGAAAAAATCAATAAGATTGATACACCCCTAACTAAATTAACCAAAAGCAAGAGAGAGAAAACCCAAATTAACAAAATTAGAAATGAACATGGAGTTATCACTACTGACACCCAAGAAATCCAGAGAATTATAACATCATATTTCAAAACTTATACTCTGTGAAGTTTCACAACACAAAAGACATGGATGAATTTCTAAGTAAACACAACTTACCTAAATTGAATCAGGAAGTTGTGAATTATTTAAATAGTCCTATAACATATAAGGAAATTGAGGAAGTAATCTCGAATCTTCCCACCAAAAAATGTCCTGGACCAGATGGATTCAGCACAGAATTCTACCACACATTTAAGGAGTGAATAACACCAATACTCCTTAAACTGTTCCATCAAATAGCAAAGGAAGGAACACTACCAAATTCCTTCTATGAAGCTAATATCGTTTTAATCCCAAAACCTAATAAAGATTCACTTAAAAAAGAAAACTATAGGCGGATCTCCCTGATGAACACAGACGCAAAGATTCTCAACAAAGTCTTAGCAAATCGGATTCAAAAACACATTAAAAAGATCATTCACAGGGACTAAGTAGGCTTCATCCCTGGCACACAAGGTTGGTTCAACATACGCAAATCAATAAATGTAATTCATCATGTAAGCCAGTCCAAAGTCCAAGACCACATGATACTCTCGATAGATGCAGAAAAAGCTTTTGAAAAGATCCAACAGCCTTTTATGATCAAAACGCTGGAGACAGTAGGAATGGAAGGAACCTTTATCAATATAATAAAAGCTGTATACAACAAGCCCACAGCAAGGATTATGCTCAATGGGGAACAATTGGAAGCATTCCCACTTCGATCAGGAACTAGACAAGGCTGTCCACTCTCACCACTTCTATTCCATATTGTACTTGAAGTCTTAGCTGAAGCCATAAGGCAAGAAAGGGACATAAGAGGGATTCAAATTGGCAGGGAAGAAGTCAAGCTATCCCTATTTGCAGATGACATGATCATATACCTGAGTGATCCCAAAAACTCCAATAGGAAGCTTCTGGAACTAATTGAGAAGTTCAGCAGGGTGGCAGGATACAAAATAAATGTCCAAAAATCAGAGGCCTTCCTATATGCGCAAAATGAAAGAAGCGAAAAAGCCTTGAGAGAAACAATCCCATTTACTATAGCACCTAAAAAAATGAAATACCTTGGTATAAACCTAACCAAGAAGGTAAAAGACCTTTACAATGAAAACTTGAAAACCCTAAAGAAAGAAATTGCAGAAGACACCAGAAGGTGGAAAGACCTCCCTTGCTCCTGGATTGGCAGAATCAACATCGTAAAAATGACCATCCTACCAAAGGCAATATACAAATTCAATGCTATACCAATCAAAATCCCAAAGCAATTCTTCAAAGAAGTTGACCAAACAATCTCAAAGTTCATATGGAGGCACAAAAGACTCAGGATAGCAAAAACAATCCTGAGTAACAAAAACACTGCTGGAGGTATTGCCATACCAAACCTTAGTCTATACTACAAATCCATAGTTGTAAAGACAGCCTGGTACTGGCTCCAAAATAGACACACAGATCAATGGATAAGGATTGAAGACCCAGATATAAGCCCACAAAGTTACAGCCATTTGGTCTTTGACAAAGGGGCCCAAAGAATCCAATGGAAAAAGAACAGCATCTTCAACAAATGGTGCTGGCAAAACTGGATCTCCACATGCAGAAGATTAAAGCTGGACCCGTACTTGTCACCATGTACAAGACTTAATTCCAAATGGATCAAGGACCTTATATCAGGCCAGAGACTATAAAAACCATAGTTGAAAGGATAGGGAACTCCCTCGAGCTGATTGGGCTAGGCCATTTCCTAAACAGACATCCAATGGCACAGTCACTGCTACCAACTCTCAACAGTTGGGATCTTGTGAAATTAAAGAGCTTCTGTTCAGATAAAGAGATTATAACGCAAGCTCAAAGGCAACCCACAGAATGGGAGAAAATCTTCACTAACCACACATCTGATAGAACTCTGCAGTCCAGAGTGTACAAAGAACTTAGACAACTAAACACCAAGTAAACCAATGGCCCAATTAAAAAATGGGCCCTGGAACTTCAAAGAAACTTTACCAGGGATGAAATTAAAATGTCTAACAAATATCTTTAAAAATGCTCCACTTCTTTAGCCATCAGGGAAATGCAAATCAAAACTTCCCTGAGATATCATCTCACCCCGGTCAGGATGGCAAAAATCCACAATACTAACAATGACAAATGCTGGAGAGGATGTGGAGAGAGGGGAACTCTCCTACATTGCTGGTGGGAATGCAGGTTCATACAGCCACTCTGGCGAGCCGTCTGGAGATTCTTAAAGAAATTAAAGATTGAAATGCCATATGACCCTGCTATTCCACTTTTGGGAATAACCCCCCATACAGCAGAGGTTCACCATGATAGCACAAGCACGACCATGTTCATAGCAGCACTGTTTACAATAGCAAAGTCATGGAATCAACCTAAATGTCCAACAGTTGACGAGTAGATAAGGAAACTGTGGTACATCTATACAATGGAGTACTACTCAGCCATCAAAAATGATGAATTACTGGAATTTGCCGGGAAATGGATGTCATTAGAAACAATTATATTAAGTGAAGTATCCCAGACCCAGAAAATTAAGCGCCGTATGTACTCCCTAATAGGTGGCTCTTAGTACCAAACCCACCCAGCCCACCTAGAGACAGTAATTCCAAGGATTATGAACAGGAGGGAAGGGGTTGGAGGGCCACACCAGAAACAAGGAGAGAAGGGACCATGTTACAGCATGGAAAATAGGCCTCCACCAAGGACCCAAATAAGTAATGAGACATCTGATTAAGTTCACAGACTTTTGTTCCTGATCATTTACTACTGAGGGGGTGTGATCTCACCAGAAGAGGAGGGCATATAGTCTGGCAGATAAAAAGTAACCATTTTGCAAATGGGTGATAGACCCCTCCCTTACTGTGGTTTCCCACTTTTATAACATCTACCTTTGAATGTGCTTTTATCACAAGACTCTAGTTTAACAGCTTTTTGTCTCTGGCCGGGGGTAACATACAATGCCCAGCAGGATGGAGTGAAGAGCATTGCAGGAGCAGCAAAACTGCAAAAGAAAATCAACAAACCACAATCCAGAACTTCAGAGACTCTATATCAACCACCTAGAACTAGGCCAGCTTAGTATCTCCCCATCTTGAAGCTCAGGGAAATTTGCGGAAGAGGGGGCGGTAAGAGTGTAAGAGCAAAAGGATGGGAGGAGCAATGATATGTAAGATACTCCACACAAGTTAGGGCTGAAGCAATCATAATTGGACTTTGCATGCCCTGCGCATTGTCCAACACACTGTTGACCTCACAAAGTCTAGCATCTGCTTAAGGCACCAAGATCCTTGGAGGCAAAGGATTGGCAGCCACAGCAGTGTTCCTGTACCTAAGGGGAACACGGGAAAGGGTTCAGGGAAAGGCCACTGGGTCCTTGTACGTCATCGGAGAGGAGGGCCCAGAGGAAAATCAGACATGCACAAGAAAGGACTCTCTGGGAATTGGGGTGGGAGGCACTGGGGGATGGGGAGGGAGAGAGGTGGGGAAGGGGAGCAGGGGTTACGGGGGGAGGAAGAGGGAGGGAGGGAACTGGTGTACCTAATAAATTTGTATGAGCTGAAATAAAAAAAATAAAGTTAATTACTGCTCACCATATGCTAAAGGACTTTATTTTCCATTTAAAATTCACTATTGTGTACTCACCACATGTTTTGCTTTTGGTTCCTAAAAATGTACAATTTTCTGTTGAGTTTTGCTGTCATTTATACCACCAACTGTATCTACTCTTTAATGGCTAATTATGTTTCCTCTAACTTAGACACTAAGATAAAATTCCTATTTGGGACAAAATTCAGACTCATTTAAACTCCAGAATAGATCTGGTTGGCTTGACACTTAGTGCTAAAAGTTATTTCTACCTATCAAAACTAGCCTGTTAGACATTTTAAGACTTTAATGGCTAATTATGTTTCCTTTAACTTAGACACTAAGATAAAATTCATATTTGGGACAAAATTCAGACTCATTTAAACTCCAGAATAGATCTGGTTGGCTTGACACTTGGTGCTAAAAGTTATTTCTACCTATCAAAACTAGCCTGTTAGACATTTTAAGACTACTCTATATTTAAGTTTATACAAATTGCTGACTGCTACTACAATTGTACACTTTAAGAAACATTCAAAGCTATTTTACCAACTTAAGGCTCTACATACTTATGCAAATGCTCATGTGAGTTTTAATGTTTTCCTATAACCTGGTTCACCATGTTAATTCATATTGGCATGACAATTCTTATTACAGTCATTGATATAATTCTCTTTCCAGTCATCTTCAGATTAATCTCATATTTAAATATAAATAAATGTTAGGGAAATGCCACGTCCTTATCCAACCATGCTATTTTGACAGGGTCCAGCATGACAGAATATTGTTTCAAGGAAACAATTTCTGGATAAAGGCTATTGACATAAATAAGAGAAATAAGGAAAATAAGGGGATAGTCAGGCCTTAGAGTTATTGCCTTCCTTAGTGTTACTATCTGGTTCTGGCCTAAAGCCTGCTGACTGGGGAGTGACATATTAACATCTAAATAGTCAATTGCTAAGTGCTAGGGGCTTTCCATAAGTAAATTAAGTTTTGCCTCTGGCAGGAGGATTCCTTCCTCTGGAATTTGAGTCTACCTCTTCTATGTTCTTAGATCTTTTTGTTGCTGTTGCTGTTTTCTCAGTTAGCTAGCTTACAGTCCTTACCCCCACACATACACATTTGGTGCTTATATATAAACCAGGGAAAATCTACTTTGAAACATTCATTGTCCCTTTGCTTTTAGCAACTGAGTGTCATGCCCGCTTTAACTTTACCTGGAGACATCATGTCTGCTGAACACAGAAAATATATGTCATCTTTGCTCTTCCTTTGTTACCCAGAATTTGGTCCTGGTTTTCTTTGATATTTTCCCTATGGGCATGGTGACACATCCCTTGGCCTTTACTCTGGATTTTGTAAATCTTCAACAAAGAGTTCAGATTCATTCAGCCCAGAGAGCTGTCTGTCTGTCCTCCATTCCCCGAAGCCTTGCCCACCTTGTGGAAGGGAACCCTGGATTCAAGGTTGCAGCTTAGACTGCAACAGGTTAGCCTGTTATGTCACAGTGAGGCTGTGACATCAGGGATGATGTTTAGATTTCACAGTGAGGTTAGGATGTCAGTGATGAGGCTGTGCAGTCACACTGAGGCTGTGATGTCACAGGAGAAGTTGAGATATCACAATGAGGCTCTGATATCAGTGGTGATAGACCATGTCATCACAGTTCTATTGAAATTTCAGCGGTTAGGCTGTGATGTCAGAAGTTAGGCTGATATCAATGATGAGACTAAGAAGTGACAGTGAGGCTGGGATGTTACTGTTGAGGTGGTGGTGCCACAGTGAGGCTGTGGTGTTACTATTGAAGTTGTCATGTGACAGTGAGCCTGATATATAAGTGATGAGGCTGTGGTATCATAGCGATGTTAGGCAGGATGTCCATGGTGTCACTGATGCTATGATTTCAGAGGTTAGGCTGCTATGTCACAGTGAGTCTATGGTGTCAGAGGTGAGGGTGTGAGGTCACTGTGCAAGATGTGATGTCAGTGGCAAGGCAGAGTTTACCATGAGGCTATGATGTAACAGGTGAGTCTATGATGTAACAGGTTAGATTCTCTGGTCACAGTGAGGCTGTGAGATCACTGTGAAGTTGTGATATCTGTGGGAATATTGATGTCAGAATGAGGCAGTGATATTATATGTGAGGCTGTGGTGTCACTCTTTATGATGTCAAAGGCTATGATATCATTGCTGAGGCTGTCACATAACTGAGCCTGTGTTATCTGTGGTGAGGCTGTAGTGTCCTAGTAAGGCTAAGGAGGATACCAGTGTTGAGGCTGTGATGTCACAGTGTGGCTGTGGTATCAGAGTAAGACTGTGATATCACTGTGCAGCTGTGAGGTCAGTGGGTAGGTTGTGATTTCACAAGTGAGATTGATGTGAGAGATAAGGCTGAGATGTAGCATTGACAATGTGATGTCACCATGAGGCTGTGGTGCTATTGTTGGAACCGAAGTCCCTGTTTATCACCCACCCAGACCCCGAGAAGAACCACGAGGACCGAGAGGTTGCTGCAAGAGGCATAAGGCAAGTTTAATCTGGCTCGCCAGGACCGTCCCTCTTGCAAGCAAGGAAGGAGCGGCCCCAACTAAGATCGAGGTAGGGTTTTTATAATGAAAGCAGTCACAGCAAACTCTATGGGAACACGGCACACAATAAAGTTAACCACCAAATGTTCTTTTGGGGTGATAAAGTTGACCACCAAATGTTCTTTTGCTGATAGCGGTGTCTCTGGGCAGTTTCCGTACCGCCCAGGGTGGAGGGCGGGACGGCACATCCCGCCCGAGATCAGGTAAACAAGGTTGGCGCCTTTGGGCTGGCGCCAGCGGGAAGTTTTAGAATGCGCGCGGGCGGAGAGCTAGGTGCTGGGGGAAGGGAAGCCTATCTTAAAGTCCCACATTCCCCCCTTTTGTCTTGTTCATATATTTTAATCTTAAAAGGTGGCTGGGCAGTGGTGATTGGATAGTGGGGCCCTCTACGGGGATTTCGGGTGACAACCGTTCTTTGGCTTCTTCCTGCTGAGAGGGGTCGACGTGGGAGATTCTGAGTAGGGGCCCGCATCCATCACCTTGCCAGCTGAAAGGAATGAACAGAACAAATATGTTCATAGAAATCTCTCTTTTTCTTCTACAGTTGCAAATTCATTTGCATACTGTTGTTTTAAGATCATGACTTGAACAGAATTAAGTCGGTCTCTAATGAAAGCCAAGAGCCTATTTATAGTACAAGAGCCGAAAGTTAAAATGAGTATTATGATTATTAGGGGGCCCGCTATGGCAGAAAGTAAAGTAGTAAGCCAAGGGGAGGCGGTAAACCATCCTTCAAACCAGCTCTGTGATGCTCTATATTCTTTTTCTCTGTTCTCTAGTCTCTCCTTTAACTTAGCCATGGCATCACGAATTTCCCTACTATGGTCTATATAGAAACAGCATTGCTCTTTAAGTGCTGCACAAAGTCCTCCCTCTTTGAGAAAGAGTAAATCCAATCCCCTTCTATTCTGTAAAGCTACTTCTGACAAGGAAGTAAGAGACTCTTCAAGTCGGGTTATAGACTTTTGTAATACCAGCAGATCTTGTGAAATAGCATGTCTTAAATTTTCATATTTAGTTTGTGAAGTTACCAGTCCAGCTGTTCCTGTTCCTATTCCCGCCAGTACTCCTGCCCCGACTAGTAAGGTGAGGGTAATACTCACAGGTTCACGCCAGAATCTTGTTGGGGCCCTTCCAAACGTATAAGCATCTATTAAGTCCGTCTCAGGATGGTAATAGATTCTGGGAAAGAGCTGGACTAATACACAGAAATGACTAGTTGAATTAAACACAGTTGTGTGTATACATGGGGTGAGGCCTGTGCTGCAAGCCCACCAGGCATTTTTATGGGGCACGACATAAGTCCTTATAGTTCGATTTATCCGTATGGAAGAGTTACAAAGGGGTTGGTATTTGGAGGGAACCGTTCCTATACATAGTCCTTGTCCTGACACTTCTTCTTGGGTAATTTTACTTCCTGTTTCCCATTTACATTGGTCATGCAAGTTATTGTAAAACACCGAGTCATTGTAGGCAATTCCCTCGTAGTACGGGGGCGCTGCACTCAAGCATAACCAACAGGTGTCGGATACTAGCTCGGGATGGGTTTGATTTAGCAGGCTATATCCTCCTTTAATTAAATTTTTAAACCTCTCTGTCTGGCAAGGAGGAGCTTTATATGGATCTTCTGTAGATGGGATTAAACTATTAACTTGAGTGGGTTGGGTGGCAGTCTGATTGTCGGTTGGGGCGGCTGTTGTTGTGGGGACCGGTTCTTTAGTTTTTGCTTTACTTTTTATTCTAGAATTAGTTACAATTCTATTGGGTCCCACTGGTTTATGAACTATTGGTTCTACTTTTAATCTAATAGTAAATATTAACCCCAGGTCTGTTCCATGTACATGTAATCGTAGCTCCCAGGTTTTCCCCATAATCCAATTACGATCTTGCTTTCCCTTTGTAGTGAAGGTAATGTTTATGTGGCTGTAAATTCCATCTTTGGGATCTGTGAACCTAATTAAGTCATCGTCTTTGGTTGCCCATCCCCCATTTGTACTGGTCACACATCCCCATTGGGAACAAAAATAAGACTCCGTGCCACCGCATCCCCAAGTTCTAGGGCCGGGGCAGATATACCATGTGGGATGGTTGTTACAGGGTGGTCGACTTTCTTCGACTCCCTCTAAAATGAGTGTCCTTTTTCTTTTACTGTAATGGACTACATTTTGTCTCGGTTTTCCGCGGGTGTCGGTCGTACGGGCCCAGTCATAAGTAGCTAGTTGGCATAGGTCAAAAGTTAAGTCTGGCCACCAATGCCATAAGGGGGACTCTGATGTGGCCAAGGGATAGGTCTGGTCTGTCCCTGGGTTTGTTATTTCCCAAGTTAGTTTATGGGGTTGGTGAGGATTAGAGTCTAGGGCCCCATTACTTAGCTGGATTTGGCTTAGCAGTGTCAGCACAGCCGCGACGGATGTGAAGCTTAAGAGGGTTGTCAGTCTTTTGTATGACCCAGCTGTCATCTTTGGGTGGGAGGTGGGCTCTCTTAATGTGAGAGACATGCACCGACGCGGCGATGCCTTCAACTTTCACAGCGGTAGGGGTGGTCAGTAGGATCATATAGGGTCCTTTCCACCGGGGCTCTAGGTTGCGGGTCTGATGTCTTCTCACGTACACCAGATCTCCGCAGCTGAAGTCATGTCTTTTGTTGGGGGTTCTCCAGGCTGGTAAGTGGCAGCCACCTGCTTCCAAAGGTCGTCCTGCTCAGCCTGGATTGCTTCCAGCCTGGTACGCAAAGACATATCATTAGTGGGTAGCCCTGTGTCTTTGATCTGAGTTATTGGAGGTGAAGTTCCGTATAAAATCTCAAAGGGGGTAAGTCCCAGTCTCTTGGATGGGGTATTGCGTGCCCTAAAAAGAGCCAAAGGTAAGAGAGTGACCCAATCTGTGCCGCCAGTCTCCATGATTAGTTTAGTCAAGGTCTCTTTTAGAGTCCTATTCATTCTTTCTACCTGACCTGAACTTTGGGGTCTGTATGCACAATGAAGTTTCCAATCAATCCCCAGATACCTGGCCATTCCCTGACTTACCTGGGCAACGAACGCAGGGCCATTGTCTGAGCCTGTTACCTTAGGAATTCCGAAACGGGGGAAGATTTCTTCTAAGATCTTCTTGGTGACTGTTGACGCAGTTTCGTTTTTGGTGGGAAAGGCTTCCACCCAGCCAGAAAAGGTGTCCACAAATACCAACAAATACTTGTATCCATATTTAGCAGGCACAATTTCTGTGAAATCTATCTCCTAATACCTTCCTGGTCTGTCGCCCCTCAGTCTCTGTCCTGTGACTCCTTCAGTAGGTTGGGCATTTACCAGACTACAAGGCTCACAGGCTATGATCGTCTCATAGATCAGCCTGGCAGCCTTTGGTATCAGAAAGTCAGAATCCTTAATGAGTTCTCTGATTTTTGTTGCTCCCAAATGCATCCATTGATGCATTTGTTTGATTAATTCTTTAGCTTCTTTCTGAGGAAGTATAATTTGTCCAGTAGGGGTTCTCCAGGCTCCTAATTTATCATCATAGGATTTGTCCAATTTCTCTATTAACTGCAGGTCTTTCTAGGTATATTCATAGACTGGCTTTAGGGTTCCTAATATTAGAATAGAAGTTGACTGATAGGAAGCTTTCTTTGCTTCTTTATCTGCCATATCATTTCCCAATGCTATCAGAGTTTTAGTTTTTTTGTGTCCTGGGGTATGTATTATACTCACCTTTGCAGGAAGATGTAGAGCAGCCAGAAGGTCAAGGATCTCCCATTTATTTTTTATGGCCTTACCTTCTGAGGTCAGCAGTCCTCTTTGTTGATAAATGGCCCCATGTACATGAGCGGTTGCAAATGCATACCGGCTGTCCATGTAGATGTTAATCCGCCGTCCCTTTCCCAACTCCAAGGCTTTTGTCAAAGCGACCAACTCTGCTCTCTGTGCTGACGTTCCTGCCGGGAGGGCTGACGCCCAGATGACCTGTTTTCCATCCACCACTGCAGCCCCGGCTGGCCTCTCTCCTTGGTCCAAGAAGCTGCTGCCGTCCGTGAACCAGGTAGTCTCTGCATCCGGCAAGGGCTGGTCGGTCAGGTCTTTCCGCCAGCTATGGGCCCCAGCGAGGACTTGTTGACAGTCATGAATCGGGGGCTCTAGGTCTGGGTCCGGCAGCAAGGTGACGGGATTAAGTCCAGTTGCTGGTGCAAACGTTATTCTCTCATTGTTTAACAGCAACACTTGATAATGAGTCATTCGGGCGTTGGTGAGCCAACGAGCCGGTGGTTGTCTAATGACATTTTCTAGGGCATGGGGGGCCGCCACAGTCAGATTCTGTCCCATAGTCAATTTATCGGCATCCTTTACTAAAGTTGCGGTAGCAGCTATTATGCGCAAGCAAGCCGGCCATCCTGCCACTACCGGGTCCAATCTTTTAGAGAGGTACGCTCCCGGCCTCTTCCAGGGTCCCAATTGTTGAGTCAACACCCCCTTTGCTATGCCCCTATTCTCTGCCACATACAAGTGGAAGGGCTTAGTTGTATCTGGCAGGGCCAGAGCTGGCGCTGTCATAAGGGCCTGTTTTATTTGGTCAAAGGCCAGTTGCTCTCTTTCAGTCCAAGTGAATGGGGCACTGTTCTTAGTCAACGCATACAGGGGGGCTGCCAATTCCGCGAACCCTGGTATCCAGAGTTTGCAAAATCCTGCCATGCCTAAGAATTCCTTCATTTGTTTAGGATTTTGAGGAGGCGGAATATGAAACACAGTCTGCTTCCGTGCCTCCGACAGCCAACGCTTTCCTCCCTCCAGCTGATACCCCAGGTAACTGACCTTTGTTTTACAGATCTGGGCTTTCTTCACTGATGCCCGGTATCCTAGGCCTCCCAGTTCTTTCAGGAGTCTCTCGGTGCCTTCCCGACAGGTGGACTCGTCTGGGGCCGCCAGCAGTAGATCATCTACGTATTGTAGGAGAGTTACCTGTGGGTTCTGAGTGCGGAAAGAGAGGAGGTCCTGGTGCAACGCCTCATCAAAGATGGTGGGGGAATTCTTGAATCCCTGTGGCAACCTGGTGCATGTGAACTGTCCAGAGGTTCTGGCCTCAGGGTCCTTCCATTCGAATGCGAAGAGTGGTTGACTGGCCGGGGCCAGTTTTAGGCAAAAAAATGCATCCTTTAAGTCCAGCACCGTATACCAGATTTGGTCTGGTGGCAAGGAACTTAGGAGAGTATATGGGTTTGGGACAGTTGGGTGAATGTCGGCTGTCCGTTTATTTACCTCTCGTAAGTCCTGCACAGGCCGGTAATCATTGGTGCCAGGCTTCCGGACTGGTAGTAGAGGTGTATTCCATGCTGACCGGCATGGGCGGAGGACCCCTGCTTCCAACAACCTAGCTATATGGGGTTTAATTCCCTCTCTGGCTTCAGCAGTCATTGGGTATTGGCGGACGGCTATGGGCAGTGCTTGAGATTTTAATTCTATATGGACAGGTGGCTGATTAACAGCTTCCCCTAGACCACCAGTCTCTGCCCATGCCTTTGGGTATCTCCGTAACCATGGAGCCATCTCTGTGGTCTCTTCTAGTGGAAACTCGAAAAGTCTATATTCATCTTGTAATTTGAGGGTTAAAATCTGAAGGGGCTGTCCTTGTTCGTTGGTTACAGTAGTCCCTTCTGTTGAGAAATGGATTTGGGCTCCCACCTTTGTTAATAAGTCTCGTCCCAAGAGTGGGTATGGGCAGTCAGGGATGACTAAGAACGAGTGGGATACCCGGCCCATGCCGAGGTCCACCTTTCTTCAGGTAGTCCATGAATATTGCTTGTTCCCTGTTGCCCCCTGTACCCAAGAAGTCTTTCCAGATCTTTTTCCTTGATCTTGTGTTAGGACCGAATGTTGGGCCCCTGTGTCTACTAAGAACTCTGTTTTCTTCCCCTCCACCATTAAGGTTACCCTGGGTTCAGGGAGGGGTGCTGAACACCGTCCCCCCTAGTCCGAGTCTTCTCCCAGGGTTAATATTTTTGAGGGGTTACTTACAGGTCGCCTTTGGAATTTGGGTTTCTGTAGACAGTCCTTGGCCCAGTGTCCTTTTTCTCCACATCAAAAACATTGGTCCCGGTCGGTCTTCTGAGGATGTTCCTTGTTGCCCAGGTGTCCCTGCCTGCCTCCCTGTCTTGGCGGTCTATCCTGTACTACCGCAGCCAGGATTTGAGTGAGCTTCCTCTCATGTCTCTTATCTCTTAAGTCCTTTTCCTTTTCTTTCTTTTCTTCCTCAACATCTCTATTATAATATACTTTCTCAGCTACCTGCACTATGTCCCTCAGCGACTTATCCTGTAATCCTTCTATTCTTTGCAATTTCTTTTTAATATCCTTAGCTGACTGGTCAATAAAAGCCATCATTACTGTCGCTTTATGTTCATCACTAGTGGGGTCAAAGGGGGTAAACCTGCGAAAAGCTTCCATAAGCCGTTCTAAGAAAATAGCAGGAGCTTCCCCCAGACCCTGTAATATTTCTCTTACCTTAGTCAGATTGGTGGGTCGTTTGGCCACACCTCAGAGACCTGCCATTAGAGTCTGGCGATACACATTGAGACGCTCCCTACTTTCAGGGGTCCGGTAGTCCCAGTTAGGTCTTGTTAAGGGTGAAGCCGCATCTATGAGGGCGGGAATTATGGTACATCTTCCATCCTCCCCAGGCACATTCTTGCGGACTTCCAGCAGAACTCTTTGTTTTTCCTCTGTGGTGAGAAGGGCCCCCAGCAGTTGCTGGCAGTCCTCCCATGTTGGCTGGTGGGAATAAAGCACTGAATCTATGAGAGAAATTAAAGCATCTGGGTTCTCAGAAAAAGAGGGATTCTGATTCCTCCAATTGTAAAGATCAGAGGAGGAGAAAGGCCAGTACTGAAGGGGCTGATTTCCCTGATCATCAGGAAGGCCGTACTCCCGTAAAGGCAACGTAGGGATAGCCTCTTTATCCAGTTGGACCTTTCGTCTTGTCTCTGCCACAGGTCCCTGCAGGAAGCAATCTAGGGATGGGTAAAGAGTAGAGGGTGAAGAAGGAGGAGGAGCGGAAGGTGGTGTGGAGGGGATAGAAGGGGGGGTAGGAGGAAGTCCAGGCAGCTCTTCTGGACCTCTTCATTGTTCCGGGTAGGGTGGCAGTTGATCCAGCAGTTCTTTCTGGGTCTCATCTTCAGGAATCACCTGTGGTCTGGACTTAGGGTCCGAAGCGGGAGTAGAGAGAGTTAAAACAGGGAGAGGTTGGGGAATAAAAGATTTCATCCAAGAGGGAGGGCCTCGGACTAGATCTTCCCAGGTGACGATGTATGGGACCTGGTCGGGGTGTCCGTGGGATCCATCCTGGAAAACCTGTTTCTTGACTAGAGAGATTAATTCCTTCTGAAAGGAGCTGTCAGCCGGCCACCCCACATTGAAGGTGGGCCATTCATTTCTGCAATAGATTTGCCACCTTCCTTTTCGTAAGTCGAAAGATAGGTTATGTCCTCTTTCCCTAATGTCCTTCCAGTGCCCCAGCATCAAGTCCAAAGGAGTAGTCTGAACCTGTCCCATGATACGTATCCCTTGATAACAAAAATATACCAGAAACACACTAAAAGACACCAACACAAAACTGACAACAAGATGAGATCTCCAATCAACAAGTGTCCGCCAGAGCGCTCCTGTTCCGGGCAGAGAATCAAAAGCAAAAGATGCCGGCAGTAACCTGGCTCAGGGGTCTCAGAGGTCCTTGATATGGCCTCCTTCCCCGAATAGTCTCACCATGAGTCTAATTTAACTCACGGCCTGCTGTCCCCGAGCGAGGAGCGTCCTCCTCATTCTACAGGGTACCCAGAGCACGTCTGCTCACCCCTTAAAAGGGCACAGCGCTCACGCCGAGTCCACAGCGTTCCTTCGAAAAAGAAAGGAAAATCTTAGAGTAACACAAAGACAAAGACAAGAACACACTTACCTTCAACCCTGGGTCATCGCTGTTCCTTCTGGGGCTGGGGGCATCCCAGATGAGCCCCCAATATGTTGGAACCGAAGTCCCTGTTTATCACCCACCCAGACCCCGAGAAGAACCACGAGGACCGAGAGGTTGCTGCAAGAGGCATAAGGCAAGTTTAATCTGGCTCGCCAGGACCATCCCTCTTGCAAGCAAGGAAGGAGCGGCCCCGACTGAGATTCGGGTAGGGTTTTTATAATGAAAGCAGTCACAGCAAACTCTATGGGAACACGGCACACAATAAAGTTAACCACCAAATGTTCTTTTGGGGTGATAAAGTTGACCACCAAATATTCTTTTGCTGATAGCGGTGTCTCTGGGCAGTTTCCGTACCGCCCAGGGTGGAGGGCGGGACGGCACATCCCGCCCGAGATCAGGTAAACAAGGTTGGCACCTTTGGGCTGGCGCCAGCGGGAAGTTTTAGAATGCGCGCGAGCGGAGAGCTAGGTGCTGGGGGAAGGGAAGCTTATCAAGAGCTAGGTGCTGGGAGAAGGGAAGCCTATCTTAAAGTCCCACACTATTGGTGAGGCTGTGATATATCATGGTGAGCCTGTCCTATCAGGCTGTGATGTCACAGTGAGGCTATGCTGGCACAGTGTGTCTATGATGTCATAGGTTGTGATGTCACAGTAAAGTTGTGATGTCAGTAGTAACTGTGCTTTGTCAGGGAGACTATGTCATTGTTGAGGATTTATTGGCATTGATGAAGCTCTAATGTCACAGTGAGTTTATTGTGTCAAACTGAAGCTGTGATGTCACAGTGACAGTATAACATCAGGGTCAATGTTGTGATGTCACAGATGAGCAATGCTTTCAGAGGTGAGCCTGTCATGCCATATTAAGGCTGTCATATCACAGTGAGGCCAGTGATGTCACAGTGAGGTTGCATTGTCATCAATGATGCCATGATATCACAGTGAGGTTGTGATGTCAGTGAAGCAAGACTAAGACATCACAGTCTGTGATTTCAGTAGTTGGGCTGTGATATCAGAATGAGGCTGATATGATTGATGAGGGTATGATGTGACAGTGAGGCTGAGATGTCTCTGGTGAGGCTGTGATGCCACCATGAGGCTTTGATGTCACTATGTGCTTGTGGTGTCACCGTGAGCCCGTGATGTCACAGGGAATTGGTGATGTCACAGTGGAGGCTGGAGGTCACAGTGGCATGGCTGATGTCACAGTGAGGCTATGTTGTCACTGTGAGGGTTGTATGTTACTGTGGGCTTTCATATCACTATGAGGTGATATCAATCTGGAAGCTGTGATGTCAATGTAAGGCTATGATATCAGAGGTGAATATATACGTGACAGTGATGCTTTGATGGCACAGTATGGCTGTGATGTCACTGTGAGGTTGTGATGTCACTGAGGAAGTTGTGATGTCACAGTTTAGCTATGATGTCAGTGGTTATGCTGTGATGTCACATTGAGCCTGTGATGTCACAGTAAGGCTATATCAAATGTTTGTATGTGATGTCACCATGAGGCTATTATATCAGTGGCATGGCTGATGTCACAATGAGTCTGTGATTTCAGTGTCAGGTTGTAATGTCACAATGAGGCTCTGAGGACACAGTGTGACTATGATGTCATAGTGAATCTCTGACACAGTGATGTTGTGATGTCACTGGAGATGTTTGGATGTTACAGTGAGGCTGTGATGTTAGTGGATAGGCTAGTGTCACAGTAATGCTCTGATGTCAGTGGCAAAACTAATGTCACAATAAGGCTATAATGTAACAGGTGAGCCTATGATGTCAGTGGGCAAGTAGTGAGGTCACTGTGAGTGTGATGTTGCAGTGAGGCTCTGATATCAGGGCTGATTCTATGAGATATCAGTAAGGCTGTGACTTCAAGGATAGTGCTTGGATTTCACAGTGAGGTTAGGCCATTAATGATGAGGCTGTGCAGTCACACTGAGCCTGTGTGTCAGAGTAGAGGTTGTGATGTCACAGTTAAGCTATGAGGTCATGGTGAGGCTGTGATATCTTTGAGAAGATTGATGTCACAATGAGGCAGTGATGTAAAATATGAGGCTGTGATGTCACTGTTTATGATGTCAAAGGCTATAATGTTACTGCTGAGGATATCATGTTACTGTGAGCCTCTAATATAACTGGTGGGGCAGTGATGCCACAGTGATTTATGATGTCACCATGAGGCTGTGGTGTCACTGGTGAGGCTGGAATGTCCTATCAGTGGTGAGGCTATGATGTCACATTGAGGCTGTGCTGGCATAGTGTGGCTGTGATGTCACAGTGAGGTTGTGATGTCACAGTGAGGTTGTGATGTCACAGTGAGGTTGTGATGTCAGTAATGACTGTGCTTTCACATGGAGACTATGTCATTAGTGAGGCTGTATTGTCACTGGTGAAGCTCCAATGTCACTGTGAGTTTATTTTGTCAAACTGAGGTTGTGATGTCGCAATGAGGCTATGATGGCAGATATGAAGCATTATGTCACAATGATACTTTGATGGCATGGGATGGCTGTGATGTCACAATGAGGGTGTGATGTTACTTGAAGTTGTGACATCACTGGGGAAGTTGTGATGTCACAGGGAGTATGTGATGTCAATAGCGACACTGTGTTGTCACTGGGAGGCTGTCATGTTTCAGTGAGAATGTGAGGTCAGTAATGAGGTTGTAGAGCCACAGTGAGACTACATAGGATGTCAGTAATGATGATGTAATGCTGCATTGAGGCTATATTTCAAAGTTGAGCTTGTGATGTCATAGTGAGGCTGTGATGAAACAGTGAGGCTATAATGTCAGAGTCATTGCTGTGATGTCATATTGGGCAATGATTTCAGAGGTGAACCTCTTATGTCATATGTGGCCATCATTTCACTATGAGACTATAACCTCAGAGGTGAGGCTGTGATGTCACAGTGAGGTTGTATTGTTACCAGTGATGCAATGATATCACAGTGATGTAATGTCGGTGGAGCGAGACTATGATATCA
Source organism: Typhlomys cinereus (assembly GCA_023101885.1). Taxonomy (NCBI): domain Eukaryota; kingdom Metazoa; phylum Chordata; class Mammalia; order Rodentia; family Platacanthomyidae; genus Typhlomys; species Typhlomys cinereus. The sequence goes on from JALPQD010000219.1 coordinate 471,773, forward strand.
CAATGCTGAGTTGATTTCAGTGTTTAAGTTGTGATATCAGAATGAGGCTGGTGTGAGTTATGAGGAGTATGATATCACAATGAGGATGGCATGTCACTGGTGAGACTGTGATGCCACCGTGAGACTATGATATCACCATATGACTGTGGTGTCACTGTGATGCTTTGATGTTACCATGAGGTTGTGGCCTCACCATGAGCCCGTGATGTCACGGGCAGTTGGTGATATCATGGTGGAGGGTGTGAGGTAACAGTGAGACTGTGATGCCCATTGCAAGGCTGATGTCACAGTGAGGCTATGATATCAGTGCTGATGGTCTGAAATCACATTGAGGCTGTGATGTCATAGTGAAGCTATGTCAGAGGTGTGTATGTAATGTCAACAGGAGCCTGTTAGGTCAGTGTTAAGGCTGCTGTCACAGTGAGTTTGCGATGTCACAGTGAGGCTGTGAAGGCACTGTCAGGTGGTAATTTCACAGTGAGACTGTAATGACACAGTGTGGCTATCATGTCACAGTGAGGCTCTGATGACACAGTGATGTTGTGATGTCACTGGCAAGATTAGGTTGGCACAGTGAGGCTATGATGTTAGTGGTGATGCTGATGTCACAATGAGGCTGTGATGTCACCAGTGAAAGTGTGATGTCACAATAAGGCTGGAATGTTAGTAGTGAGAAAGATTGCGTAGTGAGTCTATGATGTCACTGGTGAGGCTATGATGTCAGTGGTGAACCTATTATGTGACAGTGACACTAGTGAGGCTGTAAGTCACTGGCTGTGTTGTCAGAGTTCTGATTAATATCCGTGGTTATGCTGATGTCACACGTAAGCCTGGGTTCTCATTGGAGAGGCTGTAATGTCACTGTGAAGTTTATGTCACTGCAGCTGTCATGTCAACCTGAGGTGATATCACTCTAGAAACTGTGATGTCAGAGTGTGGCAAGATTGATGTCACAATGAAGTTATGATGTAACAAGTGAGCCTGTGATGTCTGTGGGTAATCTGTGAGGTCACTGTGAGTCTGTGATGTCACGATGAGGTTCTGAGGTCAGGACTGACGATATGAGATGTCAGTGACGCTGTGAAGTTGGGGTGATGCTTGCATTTCACAATAAGGTTAGGATGTCAGTGGTGAGGCTGTACAGTCACACTGTGGTTGTGATCAAGAGGAGAGGCTGTGTTGTCACTGTGAGGCTGTGCTGGTACAGTGTTGCTGTGATGTCACAATGAGGTTGTAATGTCACAGTGAGTCTGTGATATCAGTAGTGACTGTGCTTTTACAGGTAGACTATGTAATTGGTGAGGCAGTATTGTCACTTGTGTGGCTCTAATGTCACAGTGAGTTTACTGTGTCATTCACCAGTGACATTGCTGCCTCATTCTGACATCTGCCTCACTACTAACATCACGGGCTCACTGATCCATCAAAATCTTTCCTGTGACATCACAACATCGCTGTGTCATCAGAGACTCGCTGTCACATCATAGATACTCTGTGTCTTCTTAGCCTCAGTGTGACATTACAATCTGACAGTGCCATCACAGTGATATAAGCCTTGCCACTGACATAATGGCCTCAGGGTAACATCACATACATATTTCTGACATTGCCTCATTCTGATATCACAGCCTAACCACAATAATGACATCCTCACTGTGATGTCATAGTCTCACTCCACTGACATCACAGTCTCACTATGGTATCACGGCCTCACTGGTTACAACAAAGCCACACTGTGATTTCACAACCTCATATCTAAAGTTATAGCCTCACTGTTTCATCACAGCCTCACTATGACATCACAGATTCACCTCTGAAATCATAGCCTCAATGCAACATCATACCTCATCACTGACATCCTACTTAGGCTCGATATGGCACCACACCCTCACCACTGACCTCATGGACTCACTGAGCATGACAGCCTCCTTGTGACACCACAGTTTTACTATTGACATCACAAACTCACTGTGATATCACAACTTTCCCAGTGACATCACAACCTCACAGGGACATCATTGTGACATCACAGCTTCCAGAGTGATATCATCTTACAGTGACATGATAGCCCACAGTGAAATACAACTTTCACAGTGACATCACAACCTCAGTGTGACATCAGCCTCAACACTAACATCACAGCTTCACTGTACCACCCAAACCTCTCCAGTGACATCCCTATATTACTGTGTCATATGAGCCTCACTGTGACATCATAGACACAGTGTGTCCTCACAGCCTCACTGTGACATTACAACCTGACAGTGCCATCACAGTCTCACTCTGATATCACAAACTCACTGTGACATGAGCCTTCCTACTAACATAATAGCCTCAAGGTGACATCAAATACATACCTCTCACATATCCTCAATGTGACATCACAGAATCACCACTGACAGCATAACCTCACTGTTACATCAGCCTTGCCACTGACATCATGGTCTTAGTGTGACCTTGCAGCCTCCACTGTGACATCACCATCTCCTTGTGACATCATGGGCTCATTCAGGCAACACAGCCACACGGTGACATCAAAGCCTCTCAGTGGCATTACATGCTCACCAGTGACATCCAGCCCCACTGTGACATCATAACCTCATCACTCACATCAGCCTCATTCTGCTATCACAGCCAACCACGGAAATGACATCCTTATTGTGATGTCACTGTCTCACTCCACTGACATCTCAGCCTCACTGTGATATTACAGCATCAGTGATGACAAAATGCCTCACTGGAACACCACAGCTTCATCACAGATATAAGAGGCTCACAGTGATGTGATAGCCTAAGCAGTGATATCATAGGCTCTGACATAATAAACAGTGACACAACAGCTCACATGTACATCACTGCCTCATTGTAACATCATCTTCAAACAGATATCTCAGCCTCACAGTTACTTCACAGCCTCACTGTGACCTCACAGTCTAACCTGTTAGCATCATAGACTCACCTGTTACATCATAGACTCATCTGTTACATCATAGTCTCATGATGAAATCAGCCTTGCCATTGACATCATATCTTCCAGAGTGACCTCCCAGCCTCACTGTGACATCACAACCTCTTTGTGATTTCACAGTCTCACAGTGTCATCACAGCTTTATACTGATATCACAGCCTCTTTGTGATATTATAGCCTCTTTTCTGACATCACAGCCTCACTGTGACATCATAGCCTCACCATTGATAGGACAGGCTCACCGTGATATTACAGCCTCACCAATGACACCACTGATTCAGGGTGACTTCGTAACCTCACTGTGGCATCACAGCATCACCAGTTATATCACATCATGAATGCGACATCTCATCCTCATCTGTAATATCAGTCTCACTTCTGAATCACAACCTACACACTGACATCATAGATGCACTATGATATCACAGCTTTACTGTGACATCATAGCCTCACTGAGATATCACAGCCTTACTGTGACATCACAAATTCACTGTGACATCAGCCTTGCAACTGACATAATACACTCAATGTGACTCTGACATAGGCTTATTGTAACATCACAGCCTCAATGTGACTTCACAGTATCAATACTGACATCATAGCCTCAGTGTGACATCACCCTTGCCACTGACTTCACAGTCTCATTGTGACCTCATAGCCTCCACCTTGACATCGACAACTTCTTGTGGCATTCATTACCAGCTCATGTTGACATCACAGCCACACAGTGATATCAATGCCTCATGGTGACATCAGAGCTGCACCATTGGTATCCTACCTAGCCTTACTATGAAAACACAGCCTCACCACAAATAGCACAGGCTCACAGTGACGTGACAGCCAGAGGAGTGGCATTACATGCTCAATTCTGAAATCATTGCTCTACTGTGAAATCACAGCATCAACTCTGACACAAGAGCTACACTGTTTCATCACCGCCTTACTGTGAAATCACAGGCTCACCTCTGAAATTATAGCCTCAATGTGGCATCACACCCTCATCACTGACATTCTACCTAGCCTCAATATGGCTCCACAGCTTCACCACTGACCTAACCTGTTCACTGAAACATGACAGCCTACCTGTGACACCACAGAGTCACTAGTGGCATCATAACTTCACTGTGAAATCACAACTTCCCCAGTGACATCACAACTTCACAGTGACATCACAGCCATACAGTGCCATCCAAGCATCACTGTGATATAAAGCTTCACCTCTGGCATCATAGCCTCATGGTGATATCACAGCCATACTGTGACATCACACCCTCACCACTGGGATCCTACCTAACCTTACTATGACACCACAGCCCCACCACTAATAGCACAGGCTCACAGTCACATGACAGCCTCAGCAGTGATATCATAGCCTTTGATGTCATAAACAGTGACACCAAAGCCTCACATGATATAACATTGACTCAGTATGACATCAATCTTCCCGCAGATATGACAGCATAACAGTAACTCACAGTCCAAACTGTTACATCATAGACTCCCCCAATACATCATAGCCTCATGATGAAATCAGCCTTCCCACAGACATGACATTTTCCACAGTGACCTCACAGCCTCATTGTGACATCACAACTTCTCTGTGACATCACAGCTGCACTGTGACATCACAGCCTCGTAGTGACCTCACAGCTTCACTTTGAACTCACACATCTTTGATATTACAGCCTTACCAGTGTCACTGTCATGTAACAGGTGCACTACTAACATCATAGACTCACAAGAGATATCAAAGACTCACTAGACATGTTTCTACACTGACATTCTGGCCTTACTGTGACATCACACCTACACTAATGACACTACAGCCTCATGGTGACATCATAATCTCACTGTGGCATCACAGCCTCACCAGTTATATGACATCATTAGTATGACATCTCTGCATCATGACTCATATCAGTCTCACTTCTGAAATCATAGCCAAACCACTTAATTCACAGCTGCACTGTGATATCACAGCCTCACTGTGACATCATAGCCTAAATGTGACATCACCAAATCCTTGTGACATCATAGGCTCACAGTGATACCACAGCCACATGGTGACATCAAAAACTCACGGTGGCATCACAGCCTCACTAATGACATGACAGACTGTGATAGCATACCCCCATCATTCACATCAGCCTCAAAATGACATCACAGCCTAGCCGCTGAAATCACATTCCTACTGTGATGTCATACTCTCATTTGACTGATATCACAGCCTCACTGTGATATTTCACCTCTGTGATTATAACCTCACTGTGACATGACGTCCTCATTATTACATCACAGGCTCACCTCTGAAATCATTGCCCAACTGTGGCATCATAACATTGACTCTAACGATATAGCCTCACTGTTTCATCACAGCCTCACTATGACATCACAGGCCTCTGAAATCATAGCCTCAGTGCAACATCACAACCTCATACTGACATCCTACCTAGCCTCACTATGGCACCACACCCTCACCATGGACCACACAAGCTCACTGAAACATGACAGCCTCCCTATGACATGACAATTTCGCTATTGACATCACTGTGACATCACAACTTCCCCAGTGACTTCACAACCTCACAGTGACCTACAGCCTCATTGTGACATCACAGCATCACTGTGACCTCTAACTTGTTACATCATAGATTCACCTGTTCCATCATAGCCTTATGGTGAAATCAGCCTTGTCACTGATATCACATCTTCCACAGTGATCTCACAGACTCACAGTGGCATCAAAGCTTCACAGTGATCTCACAGCCTCACAGTGACATCACAGCTTCACAGTAATATCACCGCATCACTGTGGCATCATACCCTCATTTCTGATATCACAGGCTCACTGTGACTCACAGCCTCACCACTCACATCACAGCCTTACTGTGACATAAAAGGCTAACCTCTGAAATCATAGCATCAGTAACTCTGCTGACATCCTGCCTAGCCTCACTATAACACCACAGCCTCATCACTGACATCTTAGGCTCATGCTCACATAACAGCCTCAACAGTGACACTACAACCTCGCAGTAGCATCACAGCCTCATCAGAAACATACCAGCCTCACTGTGACATCTCAGCCTCATTACTGACATCACCCTCACTTCTGACATCACAGCCAACCACTGAAACCATATCCTAACTGTGATGTCATAGTCTATCACCACTGATATCACAACCTTACCATGATATCACAATCTCATAATAACATCACTGCCTCACAGTGACATCGCAGCCTATTCTCTGACATCACAGTCACAGCATGACTGCACAGCCCCATGACTGACATCTTAATCTCACTGCGAAATCCAAGCATCATCCCTGATTTCACAGCCTCACTGAGATCTCATAGAATCAGCCTTGACATCAGAGCCGCACTGCGACATCACATCCTCACAGTGACCTCACAATTTGACCACTGATGCCACAGGCTCACCTGTTAAATAATACACTCATTGTAACATCAGTCTTGCCACTGACAAAACAGCTTCACTGTGTCATCATGGCTTCCAGAGTAAAATTACCTCATGGTGACATGACATCCTGACCTGTGACATTAGTATCACCATGGAAATTAGAATACTTACATCACTGCCACACTAGTGACAACACATCCTTTGACATCACGGCCTGACCAGTGTCACTGTTACATAATAGGTTCATGACTGACATTATAGCCTCACCATCATAGATTCATTATGACATCTTCCTTCACTGACATTCCAGACTTATTATGACATCTCACCTTCACAAGTGACACCAACAGCCTCATTGTGACATCATAAACTCACTGTGTCATCACAGCCTCACCACCTATATCACATCATCAATGTGACATCTCTGCCTCAACTCACACATCACTCTCACATCTGAAATCACAGCCTAACCACTTATCTCACACTTTCACTGGAACATCACAATCTCACTATACCATCACAGTCTCATTGTAACATCAAAGCCTCATTGTGACATCAAAGTTACACTGTGAAACCACAGCCTCACCACAGATAGCATAGGAACACAGTGACGTAACAACCTCAGCCATGACATCATAATCATTGACATAATAAACAGTGTCACCACAGCCTCACATGTTACATCACTGCCTCACTGTGACATCAATCTTCCCACCAATATCACAGCCTCACATTGACATCACAGCCTCACTGTGACCTCACAGTCTAACCTCTTACATCCCAGATTCACCTGTTACATCTTAGCCTCATTGTAAAATCAGACTTGCCACTGACATCACATCTTCCACAGTGATCTCACAGCCTCACTGTGATATCCCAACATCTCTGTGATGTCACAGTCTCTAGGTGACATCACAGCATCACAGTGATATCACAACGTCCCTGTGACATTATATCATCACTTGACATCACTGCCTCACTGTGACATAACAGGCTAACATCTGACAGCATAGCAACAGTGACACCACGGACATCCTGCCTAGACATCTCAGGCTCACCATCACATGACAGCATCAACAGTAATACCACAGCCACGCTGTGGCATCACAGTTTCACCTGTAACATCCCAGACTCACTGTGACATCTCAGCCTCATCACTGACATCAGCCTCACTTCTGACATCACAGCCTAACCATTGAAATCTCAGTTGAACTATGATGTCACAGCCTCACCGTGACATCAAAGCATCACTGAGTCATCACAACCTCCCGGTGACATCACAGCACACTGTGGCATCACAGCCTCACCACTAGTATCCTACCTAGCCTTACTATGACACCATAGACTCAGCACAGATATCACAGGCTCACAGTGATGTGAGTCTCATCACTGATATCATAGCCTTTGACATAAACAGTGACAGCACTCCCTCACTTGCTACATCACTGATTCAGTGTGACATCAATATTCCCACAGATATCACAGCCTCACTGTGACCTCACAGTCTAACCTGTTACATCATAGACTGCCTGTACATCATAGACTTATAGTGAAATCAGTCTTGCCACTGACATCACATCTTCCAAAGTGACCTCATATCCTCTGTGATGTCACAGACTCATGTGACATCACAACATCAATGTGACATCACAGCATAACCACTGATATCATAGCCTCATTGTGACATCAGCCTTGCCACTGACATCACAGTCTTTTTTTAATACATTTTTTATTATTTCTGCTCATACAAACTTAATAGGTAGACCAGTTCCCTCCCTCCTTCCTCCTCCCCCTGAACCCCCTGCTCCCCCTCCCTCTCTCCCTATCCCCCAGCGCCTCCCCCCCAATTCCCAGAGAGTCCTTTATTGTGTATGCCTAACTCTTCTCTGGGTCCTCCTCTTCGATGACATACAAGGACCCAGTGGCATTTCCCTGAACCCTTTCTTGTGTTCCCCTTAAGCATAGGAACACGACTGCTGATATCACAGTCTTACTGTGGCCTCACAGCCTCCACTGGGACTTCACCAAGTCCCTATCACATCACAGCCCCATGGTGATACCACAGCCACATGGTGACATCAAAGCTTCACGGTGGTGTCACATCTCATCAGTGACATGCCAGCATCGTATCCTCATCACTCACATCAGCCTCATTCTGACATCACAGCCTAACCACTGAAAGTCACATCCTCACTCTGATATCATAGTCTCACTCCACTTACATCACAGTTGGTAATAACACAGCCTCACTATGACATCATAGCCACACTGTTTCCTCACAACCTCACTATGAAATTGCAACCTGACAGTGACAGCACAGACTCATTGTGACATCACAGCCTCAATGTGACTTCATAGTATTACCAATGACATCAGAGCCTCACTGTGACATCAGCCTTGCCATTGACATCGCAGTCTCACAGTGACCTCACAGCCTCCACCATGACATCACCAACTCCCTGTGACATCACGGGTCATGGTGGCATCACAGCCTCATCAGTAACATTCCAGCCTCACTGTGACATCTCAGCTTCATCACTGACATGCCTCACTTCTGACATCATAGTATAAACACTGAAATCTCATCCAAACTGTGATGTTGTAGTCTATCACCACTGATATCACATCCTCACTCTGATATCACAACTTCACGGTAACATCTCCACCTCACAGTGACATCACAGCCTCTCCTCTAACATCACAGCCTCATTGTGACTGCACAGCCTCACCACTGATGTCCTAACCTCACTGTGAAATCCAAACATCACCCCTGGTGTCACAGCCTCACATACATCTCACAGAATCAGCCATGACATGAAATTGCAAAATCACAGCCTAACAGTGGCCTCACAGCCTGCCCACAGACAGAACAAACTCATATTTTAAATATTAGCGTCATTGTGACATCAGTCTTGCCACTGAAATCACAGCCTCACTATGACATCTCAGTTTGATATCACCTCATGATGACATGACAGCCCACAGTGACATACAACCTTAAAAGTGATATTACAGCATTGCCACTAACATCATAATGTCTCTGTGACATCAGCCTTGCCACTGATATCACAATATCACTTTGACCTCATAACCTTCATCATGACATCACCAACTCCCTGTGACATCACAGGCTCCCAGTGACACCATGCCACATAGTGATGTCAAAGCCTCATGGTGGCATCACAGCCTCACTGTGATATCCCAGCCACAATACAGATATCATAGTTTCACTATGATAGCATGGCCTCACTGACATCACAGACACACTACAATATCACAGTCTTCACAGCCTCATTGTGACATAACAGCATCATCAGTTACAACACAGACTCACTTTCTCATCACATCCTCACCTTTGCCCTCACATCACAGATTCATGTGATGGCACAGCCTCACCACTGATATCCTAACTCACTGTGAAATCACAATATCACTTGTGAAGTCACAACTTCACTGTAATCTTACTGCTCATTTAAAGCTCACAGTGGTCAAAGAGAGATAACATTGATTATAGTTCATGGTGGTCATAGATATTTTACAATGGTCATAGGTCAGTTCATAGCTGTCATAGCTAATAGTGGTTGTAAAGAGCTTACAGTCATTATAGCTCATACAGGTCATAGTGAGCTAAGAGTGTCCATACCTCACAGTGGTCATATAGAGCTCATAATGGTCATAGAAGACTCACAATTCAAAGTGATATCACAAAGTGATATCTACTAAATTATACATCTTAGTAGTCATAGTGAGCTCAAAGTGATCACAGCTTATAGTTGTCATAAAGAGCTAATGATGGTGATAGCTCATAGTGATCATTAAGAGGTGATTATAGATCATAGTGCTCATGGAGCATTCACAGTGATCAAAGAGTGCTCACAGTGTCATAATTTATAGTGTTCATAGAGAGGACACAATGGTCATAGTTCTTAATGGGCATAGAGAAGTCATAATGGTCATAGAGAGATCACAGTGGTCATTGAAAGCTTAATGTGGCCACAGAGATATTATAGTGGACATACCTCACAGTGCTCATAGCTCACAGTGATCACTGACACCTCATAGTGGTCATAGATTGCTCATAGTGGTTTTAGATAATAATGGTCCTAGAGAGCTCACAGTGGTCATGGTGAGCTGATAGTGGTCATAAAGAATTCACAGTAGACATAGTTCATGGTGGGCATGGAGAGCTATCTGGTGCCATAGAGTGCTCACGGTTTGCATGGAGAGCTCACAGTGGTCATAGAGCTGACAGTGGTCATTCAAAGCTCATTGTGATCATAGAGAACTAACAGTGGTCATATCTCATATTGATCATAGCGAGCTCATTGTGGTCATAGAGAGCCCATGGTGGTTATAGCTCAAAGTGGTCATGAAGAGCTCATGCTGGTAACAGAGAGCTCAGAGTAGTCATAGCTCATAATGGTCATAGAAAGCGCACAGTGGGTATACATAACTCATAATTATCATAGAGAGCTCACAATCTCCATAGCACATAATGTTTAAAGAGCTTACTGTGGTCACTGATCATCGTGGTCATAGTGATCCCAGAGTAGTCATAGCACCTAGTGGTTATAAAGAGCTCATAATGATCATCACAGCAATAGGTCATAGTGGTCATAGAGAGTTCAAAATTGTCATAGAGAGCTCACAAAAGTCATAGACAACTCATAATTTACATTGAGAGTTCAAGGTGGAGATAGCTCATAGTGGCCATGGAGAGCTCACAATGGTCATAGAGAGCTCACAGTGTTCATGGAGAGTATACAGTAGTTATAAAGAGCTGACAGTAGTCAAAGAGAACTGACAGTGCTCATATAGAGCTGACAGTTGTCACAGTCAACTCTCATTATTAATAAAGAAGTCACAGTAGTCATAGAAGGCTGAGAGTAGACATGGAGAACTCACAGTGGTGATAGATCGCTCACAGTGGTCTTAGAAAGCTCACAGTGGTCATAGAGTTGAGAGTGGTCATTGAGACTTCATTGTGCTCATAGAGAGCTCATGGTGGACATAGCTCATAGTGGTGACAGGGAGCTCATACTGGTCACAGTGGCCATTGAGATCTCATATTGGTCATAGCTTAGAGATGTCCTAGAAAACTCACAGTTATCATAGAGAGCTCACAGTGGTCATAGAGAGGTCACAATGATCAAAGTAAGTTCACAGTAGTCATAGAGAGCATCAATGGTCATAGTACATTCACATTACTCATTGATCACTGTGCTCATTGAGAGCTCACAGTGGTCCAAGAGAGATCACATTGGTCATAGGTCATGGTGGTCATAGAGATTTCATAATGGTCATAGCTCACAGTGGTCATAGAGTTCACACAGTTATCATAGAGAGCTCACAATGGTCACAAATATCTCACAGAGTTCAACGTGAACTCACAGTGTTCATAGAGAGTTCAGAGTGGTCATAGAGATCTCTCAGTTGTCATAGGTCATAATGCATATAGAGAGGTCACAGTGGTCCAAAATAGCACAGAGTGGTGAAAACTTATAGTGTTCACAATAGTCATAGCTGACAGTGGTCACACAGAGGACATAGTAGTCATAGAGAGATCATAATGGTAATAGTGAGCTTGCAGTGACCACAGAGACCTTATAGTGGTCATAACGCACACTGGTCATAATTCACAGCTGTCATAGAGAACTCATGGTTGTCATAGGTAGTTCACAGTGGTTGTAGCTCATAGTGGTTATAGAATGGTCATAGTGGACATACAGAGGTCAAAGTTGTCAAAGAGAGCTCACTGAGGTCATAGATAGCTCACAGTTGTGATAAACAGCTCACAGTGGGGCATAGAAAGCTCACAGAGTGCATAGAAAGCTCATAGTGATCACAGCTTTCTCCTTTAATAGAGAGCTCGCAGTTTTCATAGATCATAGTGGTCAGACAGAGCTCACAGTGGTCATAGCTCACAGTTGTCATAGCTCACAGTGGTCAGAGAGAGCTCAAAGTGGTCATAGAGAGGTTACACTGGTCATAGAGATCTCATAGTGGTCATAGCTCATAGTGGTCATGGAGTGTTCAAAGATGTCATAATTCACAGTGTTCATAGAGAGTTTACAGTGATCATAGAGAGCTCTTAGTGCTCATAGCTCTTAGTGGTCATAGAAAGCTCATTGTGTTCCTAGTTCATAGTCATAATAGAGAGCTAACAGTGGTCATAAAGTGCTCATTGTTTTCATGAAGAGCTCACAGTTGGCATAGAGAGCTCACAGAGGTCAAAGAAAATCCATAGTGTTCATAACTCTCTCATAGTGATCATAGCTCATAGTGGTCACATAAAGCTCACAGCAGTCATAGAAAACTCAAAGTGGTCACAGCTCATTATTATCACAAAGAGCTCACAGTGTCCATAATTCATTGTTATCATAGAGAGTGCACAGTGGCCATAGAGAGCTCAAAGTGGTCATTGCTCACAATGGTTCTATATAATCTTTATCTTGAGCTCACAGGGACATAGCTCATAGTGTTGAAAAAGATCGACAGTGGTCATAGACCATAGTGGTCATAGAGAACTCACAATGGTCAGAGCTCACAGTAGTTGTAGAGAACTCATAATCATTACAGAGAGCTCAACATGGTCATAGCTCAGTGTAGATAGTGAGCTCATAATGATCATAGACCACAGTTGTCATAGAGAGCTCACAGTAGTTATAGCTCATAGTGGTCATATAGAGCTGATAATGGTCATAGAGAGCTCATAATGGTCATGGCTCATAGTGAACATAGGTCACAGGCTTTAAAACTAACAGTGGTCATAGATAGCACATAATAGACAATGAGAGCTCATAGTGGTCATAGCTCATAGCAGTCATAGAGAGTTCATAGTTGTCACAGAGTACTCACAATGGTTATAGATAGTTCACAATGCTCATAGTTCATAATGGTCATAGAGTGCTCACAGTAGCCATAGCAATTTCATTGTTGTCATAGAGAGCTGACAATGGTCATAGTTCCCAGTGGTCATAGAGAGGTCATAGTGGCCCTACAGAGATCACCTTATGTAGAAAGACCGGACAATGATTGTGCCACAGAGGCTTCCATCCCCTATACAGAGAGGGTACTTGGACTCCTCCCTCCTGCTAAGCATACAAATCTCGCGAGACTATAAATCTCCTGAGATTACACCTTCTCCAGAGCAAAGACAGTTGGTGCTTGTTAAACCGCTTGGCTGAGAGGACGAATCCGGACAGGACAACTCAGCAAAGGCTCACACTGGGATTTATGGGATATTGGTTGGGGTACATAAGCAGCCTGATATTTATAATAAACGATCCTACAACAAGCCTGAGAGCCAGCTTTGCCACTCGCCTGACTCCCAGAGTCTATGCTGTTGACTCTGTGTCAGCTTATTACCCCCACGGGTCTCCACGGGCCCCTGAGACACTGTTACACTGTTACATCTGGTGCCCAATGTGGGGCTTCCATGGCGGCCCTCGTCTCCTCACAGGACCAGTGTCAAGTACTGTGCTCCTTTCGGCAGTTTTTGGTAAGCTGGCCCCCTGGTGTTTAATATCTTTACCTTTGTGAGAGGCAAACATGAAAGTCCCTTTCCCTTTCTCTGTGTTTGTCTGTCCACCAATAGGGAGGTACATTCCTTGTCTCATCTGTTCCTCTTTAGTCTTGTCTCTGTTCTTTAAAATGGGCAACCTTCCCTCATACTGTAAGGAACCCACAGTTTGGGAGCCTAATACCAACTTTCTGCAGCTTACCTCACCTCCAGAGCATGGCACCCATCTTCGCTGCTCAGTGCTCACACCTTCACCTACCATGCACAGCCTAAGGACACGGAGGCTGGGTGCCCAGGCGGCGCCACAGCGGCAGGGGTGCACACTCATGCTTCCTGGCAGACAATGAGAAGAAAGGCTTCTTCTCCCCAATATGGGTGTCATCCTTACCACAAAACTATACCCCCTGCCTCTTGTCCAATAGAGGGACCCTGTCATGCTGCTATGGCAGGGACCTGCTCCCTTATTAACCCAGGGCCAAGGATATGTTTGTGTCTTCCCTCAGGATTTCACTTCGCCAATATGGGTGCCAGCTTGAGATGTAAGACTGGCAACAGAGATTGTGAAGCTTTCCTAGGAACCAGATTCAGAAACTGAGTAAGTCTGTGGCCACTTCACTACTTCTTTTAAATTTCTGTTGCGTACTGATTTTTTATTTCATTTCTGTTGCACACTGATTTCTTTTTGGCATGCCCTTTTTAAATACATGTATGCATAGTTAAAAATAAGAACAAATAATTTTTGGTAACATCTACGGCCCCAGCTACTTATGTTCTGTATAGATCACAATTGTTTTTCAATTAAATTGTAAGTTTTCTTTCATTGTTTTCTCACTTGATTTTAATTTTTAATGAATTGTAACTTACATTGTCAAAAAATGAACTGTTCTTTTAATCAATTATATTGCTTAAGTATTTCCTTCAGCACAATCTCTCAGCAGCACTCCATCAATAAGACCATGCTACAGGCCCTTGAATATCCAAGCCATGGTGCCCCTAGGGACATGGATTGAGCTTGGATTGCAGAGATTTGTGAAGCCTTGGTCTAGTCTACTATCCACATATCCTGACATGCCTTTCAGAGGTGAGGTCCTTCAAAGCCTGGTAGCCAATGATGAGTAAGACTCTGTGAGACAGGACAACCTAGGGCAGGCACGGTCTGTAATGCTGGACACCCTCTGAGGCAGGGTCAACAAGGTCAGAGCAAAGAACTCTGGCTCCTGCTGGCTGTCAAAATAAATAAAAAGGATGGATATGTAGGAGGAATGTACAATGATTGCAACACAGAGACTTCCATTCCCCATACAGAGAAGCCCCTTGGACTCCTCTTCCCGCTAAGCATACAAATTTCGCGAGACTATAAATCT
Organism: Typhlomys cinereus; assembly: GCA_023101885.1. Classification (NCBI taxonomy): domain Eukaryota; kingdom Metazoa; phylum Chordata; class Mammalia; order Rodentia; family Platacanthomyidae; genus Typhlomys; species Typhlomys cinereus. The sequence continues at coordinate 487,049 of JALPQD010000219.1, forward strand.
TGCAAGACTATGCCTTCTCCAGAGCAAAGACAGTTGGTGCTCTTAAACCGCATGGCTGAGAGGACCAATCCGGACAGGAAAACTCAGCAAAGGCTCATGCTGGGACTTATGGGATATTGGGTGGAGTATGTAAGCAGCCTGATATTTGTAATAAACGAGCCTGCAAACAAGTCTGCAAACAAACTTGCATATGAGCCTGAAAGCCTGAGAACCTGCTTTGTCACTTGCTTGACTCCCAGAGTCTGTGCTGTTGACTCCATGTCAGCTTATCCCACCCCCCAAGAGACTCTGTGGGCCCCCAAGACACTGTTACACTGTTACAACATTGGTCATAGAGAGCTCATATTCATCATATCTCACAGTGGTCATAATTCACAGTGGTCATAATTCACAGGGTCATAGGGATCTCAGTGGTCAGAGAGAGTTCATGGTAGTTATAGCTCATAGTGGTCATAAAAGGCTCACAGCGGTCATAGAGATCTCATAGTTGTCATAGAGAGCTCATAGTGGTCATAGATCATAGTGAAAATAGAAAGCTGGCAGTCATCAAAGAGAACTCAAAGTGATCATAACATAACAGTGGTCACAGACAGCTCATAATATTCAGAGCTTACAGTAGTAATAGAGATATCATCGTGGTCATAGAGATCACAGTGGTCTTAGAGTGCTGATAGTCATCATGCGGAACTGACAGTTATCACAGAAAACTCTTACATAGAGACCCACAGAGAGTTCATAGTGGTCAGAGCTCACAGTGGTCATAGCTCACAGTAGTCACAGAGAACTCACAGTATATATGGAATGCTTACAGTAGTAACAGAGAGCTGACAGTGGCCATAGTCCAAAGTTGTCATTGAGAGCTCTTGGTGCTCATAGGAATTTCATAGTGGTCATAGGTCATAGTGGTCATAGAGAGCTTACAGTTGTCATAGAGGACTCACAGTGTTCATTGCTCACATTGCTCATAGAAAGCTCTCATTATTTATAGTTCATGGTGGTCATAGAAAGCTCACAGTGTAATTGGGAGCTTACAGTAATCATACTACATATTGTTCATAGAGAGCTCAGCACTGTCACAGAGAGTTCACAGTGGTCATAGGTCATAGTTGTCATAGAGAGCTCATAGATGTGAGAGAGTGCTCACAATGGTAATAGACAGTTGACAATGCTCAAAATTCAAAATGATCCTAGAGCACTCACAGTGGTCCCAGAGAGCTCACAGTGGTCATAGAGTGCTTACAGTGATCATAGAGAGATGACAGCGGTTGTAGCCTCTCATGGTCATTGAGAGCTCATAGTACCCATAAAGAACTCATAGTGGTCATAGTTAATAGTGTTTATAGAGAGATCACAGTTGTCAAGAGAGCTAACAGTGGTCATAGAGAGCTCATAATGGACAATGAAAGCTCATACTGGCATAGATCTTAGTGGCCACAGAGAGCTCATAGTGGTCATAACTCACAATGATCATAGCTCACAATATTCAGAGGGAGCTCATAATGTTCATAGGGAGTTCATAGTAGTTATAGCTCATAGTAGCTCATACAGAAGTAATAGTGGTCATAAAGAGCTCAGAGTGGTAATAACTAGCTCACAGGGATCATAATTCATAATGGTCATAGAGAGCCCATAATGGTCACAGAGAGCTCACAGTGATCATATCTCATATTGGTCATAGAGAGCCTACAGTGGTCCTATGTCACAGTGCTCATAGATAGCTCACAGTGGTCATAGCTCATAGAGATCTCACAGTGGTCATACCTCACAGTGGTCATGGAAAACTGATAATTGTTATAGAGAGCTCAAACTGGTCATAGTTTGTAGAGTTGATACAGAGCTCACTCCTGGTCACAGACCATAGTGGTCATTGACAGCTCACAGTGGTCATAGTTCCTAGTGGTAACATAGAGCTCACAGTGGTCACAGAGAGCTCACAATGTTCATAACTCATAGTGAACATAGAGAGGTCACAGGGTTCATAAATCATAGTGGACATAAAGAGCACAAAATGGACAATGAGAGCTCAGTTGTCAGCACATACTGGTCATAGAGAGATCATAGTTGTCACAGAGAACTCACAGTGGTCATAGAGAGCTCATAGTAGTCTTAGTTCACGGTGGTCATAGAGAGCTGACAGTCATCATGCAGAGCTGACAGTCATCAGAAAAATCTCACTATGGTCATAGATCACTGGTGTCATCAAGAGATCAGAGTGGGCACAGAGACCTCACAGAGGTCATAGAAAGCTCATAGGGCTAACAGTATAATCTGGTTGTAGAAAACTTACAGTGGTCAAAGATTATAGTGGTCATAAACGCTAACAATATTCATATCTCATAGTGTTCATAGAAAGCTCACAATGGTATTAGAGAGCTCACAATGGACATACCTCATACTGTTCATAGAGAGTTCAGAGCTGTTATAGAGTTCACAGTGATCATAGAATGCTCAGAATCATCATAAAAAGCTCACAATGGTTATAGAGAGTTTGTAATCATCATAGAGAGCTCCCAGTTGTCATAGATCATAGTGCACATAGAGAGCCCACAGTGGTCAAAGAGAGCTCAAAATGGTCATAACTTATAGTGGTCATAGAGAGCTCACAATAGTGAAAGTTCACAGTGGTCATACAGAGGTCATAGTGCTCATAGAGAGATCACAGTTTTCATATAGAGCTTACAGTGGCCACATAAAACTCATAGTGATTATAGCTCACAGTGGTCATAGGTCACAGTGGTCATAGAGAGATCCCAGCAGTCACAAGGAGTTAATAGTGGTTATAGCTTATAGTGGTCATAGAGATGTCCTAATTGTCAGAGTGCTCAGTCCCAGTAGTCACAGGGAATTAATAGTGGTTGTAGCTTATAGTGGTCATAGAGATGTCTTAATGGTCAGAGTGCTCAGTGTGGCAATAGAGAGCTCACAGTGGTCATCAAGAGTTCACGGTGTTCATTATCTCATAGTAGTCCTGGCAAGCTTGCAGTAGCCATTTCCACCTGACAGTGGTCATAGAGAAGTGATACTGGTCATAGAGGGCTTTGTGTATTCGTAGATATGTCACAGTTGTCTTCAAGAGCTCACAATGGGCAGAGAGAACTCACAGAGCATATTTGCACTATGATCTTATAGTGGTCACAGCTCTCTCTGGTAATATAGACTATGATGTCACTGCTGAGGCTGTCATGTCACTGTCAGTCTGTGCTATCTGTGGTGAGGGTGTGGTGTCATGGTAAAGCTAGGTTGGATAGCAGTCATGAGGCTGTGATGTCACAGGGTATCTGTGATGTCACCATAAGGCAGTGATGTCACAGTAATGAGGTGATGTCAAAGTGCAGCTGTGAGGTCAGTGATTAGGCTGTGATTTCAGAAGTGAAACTGATGTGAAGGATGAGACTGAGATTTTGCAATCACGATGCGATTTAACTGGTGAGGCTGTGATGCCACCACCATGTGGCTGTGGTGTCACTGGTGAGACTGTAATATCATTGTGAGCCTGTCCTATCAGTGGTGAGGCTGTGATGTCACAGTGAGACTGTGCTGACACAGTGGGACTGTGATGTCAAAGTGAGGTTGTGATGTCAGTAGTGGCTGTGCTTTCACAGGGAGATTTTGTCATTGGTGAGGCTGTATTGTCACTGGTGAGGCTCTAATGTTACAGTGAGTTTATTGTGTCAAACTGAGGCTGTGATGTCACAGTGAGGCTATGATATCAAAGGTGAAGATTTATGTCAGAACGATGCTTTATTGGCATGGTATGGCTATGATGTCACAATTAGGCTATGATGTCACTGTAAGGTTGCAATATCACTGGGTAAGTTGTGATGTCAAAGTGAGGTTGTGATGTCAATAGCGACGCTGTCATTTTTTAGTGAGCCAATGAGGTCAGTGGTGAGGCTGTGGTGTCATAGTAGTCTAGTAGGATTTTGGTGATGACGATGTGATGCTGCATTGAGGTTAAGATTTCAGAAGTTTACCTGTGATGTCATAGTGAGGATGTGATGAAATTGTGAGGCTTTAACATCAGAGTTGATGCTGTGATGTCACAGATGGGCAATGATTTCACAGGTGAGCCTGTCAATTCATAGTGAGGCTGTCATGTCACAGTGAGGCTATAACTTCAGAGGTGAGGCTGTGACATCACAGGGAGACTGTTGTCACCAGTGATGCTGTGATATCACAGTGAGACTGTGATGTCAGTGGAGCGAGACTCTGACATCACATTGAGGATGTGATTTCAGTGGTTAGGCTGAGATATCATAATGAGATTGATGTGAGTTATGAGGGTATGATGTCACCCTGAGACTGGCATGTCACTGGTGAGCCTGTGATTCCACCATTAAGTCTTGATGTCACTGTGTGTCTGTGGTGTCACCATGAGCCTGTGATGTCACAGGCAGTTGATGATGTCATGGTTGGAGGCTGTGAGTTCAGAGTAAGACTGTGCTGTCAGTTGCAAGGCTGATGTTACAGTGAGGCTATGATGTCAGTGGCAAGACTGATGTCACAATGATGCTATGATTTAACTGGTGAGCCTCTATTGTTAGTGGACAGGCTATGAGGTCAATGTGAAAGATGTGATGTAAGTGGCAATCCTGATTTCACCATGAGGCTATGATGTGAAAGGTAAGTTTATGGTGTAACAGGTTAGACTGTGAGGTTACAGTGAGGTTGTGATATCTGTGGGAAGATTGATGGCACATTCAGGCATTGTTGTAACATGTGAGGCTGTGGTATCACTGTCCCATACATAAATCTTGACCTCTGACATCACAGCATCACTGTGACATCAAGCCTTAGTTTGACATAATAAACTCAATGTGACATTAAAGCCTCACCAGTTACAATACAGTCTCACCAATGACATAGTCTCACCATGAAAGCACAGTCACTACTGACATCACAATCTCACTGTGACATCACAACCTCTCTGTGACATTAAGACACAATGTGCCAGCACAGCCTCACTGTACTCACCACTGATGTGACAGACCTGTGATATCACAGCCACAACAGGTATAACACGGCCTCATAGTGACATCATAAACTCACTGTGGCATCACAGCCTCACCACTGGTATAACAAGCTCATTGTGATATCACAGATTCTTCTCTGACATCACAGGCCCTTTGTGACTGCGTAGCCTCACCACAGACGTCGTGACCTCACTGTGAAATCCAAGCATCACCCCTGACATCACAGCCTCACTGACATCTCATAGAATTAGCCCTGACATCAGAATCTCACTGTAACATCACAGCCTCACATTGACCTCACAGCCTGCCGACTGACTCACAGGCTCACCTGTTACATCATATCCACATTGCGACATCAGTCTTGCCACTGTCATCAAAGCCTTGCTGTGATATCGCAGACTCCAGAGTGATATGAACTCACGGTGATGACATCCCACAGTGACATACAACCTTCACATTGACATCATAACTTCTGTGGGACATCACGACCTCACCAGTGACAGCATAGTCTCAACTGTGACATCAGTGTCGCCACTGACATTAGTCAGAACACTGACATCACTGCCACACCAGTGATAACACAGCCTTTGACATCACAGCCTCAAAAGTTTTACTGTCACATAATAGTTTCACCACTGACATCACACCATCACCAGTGACTTCACAGCCTCATTGTGACATCAGTCTCACCACTAACATTGCAGCCTCACTGTGCCATCCAAACCTCTCCAGTGACAAAACAACATCACTGTGTCATCAGAGTCTCACTGTGACATCATAGAAACAGTAAGTTCTCACAGTCTCACTGGGAAATTAAAACCTGACAGTGATATAACAGCCTCACAGTGACATCAGAAACTCACTGTGACATCATCCTTGCCCCTGACATAATAGCCTCATGGTGACATCACATACATAGCATCATTGTGATATCACAGCTTCAATGAGGGGTTTGGTGATATCATGGTGGAGGCTGTGAGGTCACAGTGAGACTCTGATATCAGTGGCAGGGCTGATATCACAGTGATTTTGTGATGTAACCATGAGGTTGTGGTGTCCCTAGTGAGGCTGTGATATCATTGTGAGCCTTTCATGTCAGTGGTGAAGCTTTGATGTTACAGTGAGGCTGTGCTATCACAGTGTGGCAGTGATGTCACAGTGAGGTTGTGATGTCAATAGTGAACATGATTTCATAGGGAGACTATATCATTGGTGGGGCTGTTTTGTCCCTGGTGAAGTTCTAATGTCACAGTTAGTTTATTGTGTCAAACTTAAGCTGTGATGTCACAGTGTGGCTATGATGTCAGAAGTGAAGCTTTATGTCACAATGATTTGATGGAATGGTATGACTGTGATGTCACAATGAGGCTGTAATGTCACTTTGAGGTTGTGATGTCACTGGGGAAGATGTGATGTGACAGTGAGGTTGTGATATCAATAGCAACATTGTGGTTCACAGGGAGGCTGTCATGTTTCAGTGAGCCTGTGAGGTCAGTGGTGAGGCTGTGGTGCTATAGTGAGGCTAGGTACAACATCAGTGATCAGGGAGTGATGTCACAACGAAGCTATGATTTCAGAGGTGATCCTGTGATGTCATAGTGAGGGTGTGATGAAACAGTCAGGCTATAACACCTGAGTTAATGCTGTGATGTCACAGTTGGACAATGATTTCAGAAGTGAGGATGTGCCATCATAGTGAGACTGTGATGTCACAATGAGGCTATAACCTCAGAAGAGAGACTATGATGTCACAGTGATGCTATGTTGTCACCAAACATGCCTTGATATCACAATGAGGCTGTGATATTAGAAGAGAATGACAGACATTACAGTGAGGATGTAATTTCAGTGGTTAGGCTGTGATATGAGAAGGAGGCTGGTGTGAGTGATAAGGGTATAATGTCACAGTGAGACTGGCATGTCATTGGTGGGGCTGTGATGCCACTGTTAGGCTTTGATGTCACCATATGGCTGTGGTGTTACCATGAGCCTGTGATGTCACATGGAGTTGGTGATGTCATGGTGGAGGCTGTGATGTCACAGTGAGACTGTGATATCAGTGGCAGGGATGATGTCACAGGAAGGATATGATATCAGTGGTGATGCCATGAAGTCACATTGAAGCTGTGATGTCAAAGTGAGGCTATGTGACAGCAGTGTTTGTGATGTCACTATGAGGCTATTTTGTCAGTAGCAAAGCTGATGTCACAGTGAGTTTTTGGTGACAGAGTGAGGCTGTGATATCACTGTCAATTTGTAATCTCACCGTGAGCCTGTGAGAACACAGTGTGGCTCTGATGACACAGTGATGTTTTGATTTCAATGCAGAGGTTTTGATGTCACAGTGAGACTGTGGTTTTAGTAATTAGGCTGATGTCAAAATGAGGCTGTGATGTAACTGGTGGAGGTGTGATGTTACAATAAGACTGAAATGTCAGTGGTGAGAAAGATATCATAATGAGTGTATGATGTCATTGGTGAGGGTATGTTGCCAATGGTGAACCTATTACATAACAATGACACTGTTGAGGCTATAAAATCAAAGGACATGATCACTGGTGTGGCAGTGATGTCAGTGTTCTGACTAATATCAGTGGTGATGCTGTTGTCATAGGTGAGGCTGTGGTGTCACACAGAGATTGTGATGTCACTGTGAAGGTTGTATGTCACTGTGAGCTCTCATGTCACCATGACATGATATCACTCTGGAAGCTGTGATGTCACAGTGAGGCTGTGATGTCAGAAATGAGGCTATAATGCCACAGTGAGGCTGTGATAACACTGTGAAAGATGTGATGCCGGTGGCAAGGCTGAATTCACTATAAGTCTGTGAGGTAACAGGTGAGTCTATGATGTAACAGTTTAGACTGTGTGGTCACAGTGAGGATGTGAAGTCACTTTGAGGCTGTGATATCTGTGGAAAATTGATGTCACAATGAGGCAGTGATGTAACCTGTAAGGCTATGGTGTCACTGTTTATTATGTCAAAGGTTATGATGTCACTGATGAGGCTGTCACATCACTATGAGCCTGTGCTATCTGTGGTGAGGCTGTGGTGGCATGGCAAATCTAGATAGGATATGAGTGGTGAGGCTGTGATGTCACAATGTGGCTGCGATATCAGTGAGGCTGTGATATCAGTTTCAAGCCTGGTGTCACAATGAGGCTATGATGTAACAGGTTTGCCTGTGCTGTCACTGGTGAGGTTATGATGTCACTAGGAGGTTGCACAGCTACAGTGTGGCTGTGATGTCACAGTGAGGCTGTGATATCACAGTGCAAATGTGAGGTCAGTGGTTAGGCTGTGATTTCAGGAGTGAGACTGATGTGAGAAAGGAGGCCTAGATGTCTCATTGATGATGTGATATAATTGGTGAGGCTGTGGTTCTACAATGAAGTTATGATGTCACACTGAGGCATTGTTGTCACCAGTGATTCTGTGATATCTCACTGAGGCTATGATGACAGTGGAGCAAGATTATGATATCACATTGAGGATATGGTTTCTGTAGTTAGGCTGTTTTGTCAGAATGAGGTTGGTGTGATTGATGAGGGTATGATGTTACACTGAGCCTTGCATGTCACTGATGAGGCTGAAATACCACCACTAGACTTTGATATCACTGTGTGGCTGTTGTGACACTGTGAACCTGTGATTTCACAGGGAGTTGGTGATGTCACAGTGATGGTGTGATGTCACTGTCAGGTTGTAATGTCAATGCGAGGCTGTGTGTACACAATGTTGCTATGATGTCACAGTGAGGCTCTGATGACAGTGATTTAGTGATGTTACTGGAGAGGTTTGGATGGCACAGTGAGGCTGATGTCACAATGTGATGTTACTGGTGAAGGTGTAATGTCATAATAACGTTGGAATGTCAGTGATGAGAAAGATGTCATAGTGAGTGTATGATGTCACTGGTGTGACAGTGACACTGGTGTGGCTGTGATGCCAAAGGTTGTGTTGTCCCTGATGTGGCAGTGATGTCGGTGTTCTGACTAATGTCAGTGGTGATACTGATGTCACAGGTGAGGCTATGGTGTTATTGTTGAGTCTGTGATATCACAGTGAGCCTGTCCTATTATTGTGAGTTTGTATGTCACAGTGAGTCTGTGCTGGCACAGTGTGGCTGTGATGTCACAGTGAGATTGTGATGTTATAGTGAGGTTGTGATGTTAGTAATGACTGTGCTTTCACATGGAGACTATTTCATTCGTGAGGCTGTATTGTCACTGGTGAGGCTCTAATGTCAGAGTAACCTTATTTTGTCAAAATGAGGCTATGTCACAGTGAGTATGATGTCAGAGGTGAAGCTTTATGTCACAGTGATGCTTTGATGTCACGGTATGGCTGTGATGTCACAATGAGGCTGTTACGTTACTGTGAGGTTATGATGTCACTGGGGAAGTTGTGAGGTCACAGAGCTTTTGTGATATCAATAGCAACCCTGTGTTGTCACAGTGTATTAGTCAGGTTCTCTAGAGATGCAGAATTGACACAATGAAAAAGTATATATAATATAGGGAATGTATTGATTCTTCCAGTATGGCTGAGGTAATCCAACGATGGCTGCCATTAGCCAACATAGTCCAATGATTGTAGCCGCTCAGTTTGGTAGTCAAGAGAGTGATGGCTGAATGCTAGAGAATTACTAGAGTCTTTAGTCTAGCTGACAATAACTTGGTGGGTTAGAAGTCTAGAGCGATTGCTAGCACATTTCAATAAAGCATCTGTTCTCTTTGGTGGCTCCTTTTTATATGATGCAGTACTGGGAGGATACTATGAGAGCATTGGAGGTTCTGATAGGATCTAGGGTGGGTACAATCCCATCAAGTGGTCTCAGTTTATCCTTTCCAGAGGTGGTCTTGGCCCATCTTAGTTAATACCTGGAGGGACGACCCATACCTTCATTTCTGGAGAATCTGGACATTTACTGTCTTTCCTGTGTTGGGTGGCTGTAAATTCCCATTGACTTTAATCACAGGACATGTTAATACCAAGAGACTCCCTAGTGGATCTCCTACATTCCAGACTTATTCTTCCTTACCACCATTGTGGAGAACCAGTCCAATTTCCCCCTTGGTGATCTGGGTCAATCAGCACTTCTAACACTGTTATTCCTTTCTTAGCCTGTTAGCTCAAGGACATCAGAAGTCTGAAATAACCAGGAGGAAGCCTTAGCTTCCAGTTCAAAGGAATAGTTGCTGTGTCTCCTGGCAGAAGCCATTCCTGCTCTGGACCCAAAACTTCTAAACCAGTATACCTCAGGCTCACGGGAACAGGAAGCAAAAATTTTCCTAATGGTTCAGTAGGTGTGATAGTAAGGGGAGCTATTCCTATTTCCAACCCTTGATTCCTGGACCTGCGAATCCTGGCTGCAGGAGACACAGTCCACACATTGGCCACTGGTTTAAGTCATATACTGCCTTCTGGAGAATTCTGCCCCACCCCTACAGACTATTACCACCTAATTGACGCTGTAATTGTGCCTTTAAAAGGCCATTTCACCGTTCTATCAAGCCAGCTGCTTCAGGATGGTGGGGACCATGGTAAGAACAATGAATTCCATGAGCCACTGCTGTACTTCTTTAGCTGTGAAATTAGTTCCCTGGTCAGAAACAATGATTCATTCTCTGCTAAGTGAGGTTGTGATATCACAGTTTGGTTGTGATATTGGTGGTTAGGGTGAGATGTCAGAAGTGAGGCTGATGTCAGTGATGAAGCTGAGATATCACAGTGAGGCTGGTATGTTTCTGGTGAGGCTGTGATGCCACAGCGAGGCCATGGTGTCACTGTTGAGGCTATCATGTTACCATGAGCCTGAGATGTCAGTGATGAGGCTGTGGTGTCATAGGGAAGTTAGGCAGGGTATCCGTGGTGTCACTCATGCAATGATTTCAAAGGTTAGTCTGTTAAGTCACAGTGAGGCTGTGAAATCAGAGATGGGACTGTGATGGCACAGTGAAGCTCTGCTGGCACAGTATGTCTGTGATGTCACAGTGAGGTTGTGATGTCACAGTGATATTGTGATGTCAGTAGTGACTGTGCTTTCACAGGGAGAGTATGTCATTTGTGAAGCCGTATTGTCACTCTTGAGGCTCTAATATCACACTGAGTTTATTGTGTCAAACTGAGGCTGCAATGTTACAATGAGGCTATCATGTCAGAGGTGAAGCTTTATGTCAGAGTGAAGCTTTCATAGAACGGTATTGCTGTAAGGTCACAACGAAGCTGTGATGTCACTGTGAGGTTGTGATGTCACTACGGAAATTGTGATGTCACAGTGAGGTTGTGATGTCAATAGCGACACTGTGGTGCCACTGTTGAGGCTGTCATGTTTCAGAGAGCCTGTAAGGTCAGTGGTGAGGCCGTGGTGTCATAGTATGGCTAGGTAGGATGTCAGTGATGAGCGTATGATGTTGCATTCAGGATATGATTTCTGATGTGAGCCTGTAATGTCATGGTGAGGCTGTGATAAAACAGTGAGGCTATAACCTCAGAGTTAATGCTTGATGTCACAGTTGGACAATGTTTTCAGAGGTTAGCTTGTGATGTCATAGTGACACTGTCATGTCACAGTGAGGCTACAAACTCAAAAGTGAGGTTGTGATGTTGCAGTGAGGCTGTGTGGTCACAGTGAAGTTGTGATATCAGTGGAGCGAGACAATGACATCACAATGAGGATGAGATTTCTGTAGTTAGGCCATGATTTCAGAATGAATCTAATGTGAGTGATGAGGGTAGGGGATCACAATGAACCTGGTATGTCACTGGAGAGGCTGTGATGCCATCATGAGGCTCTGATATCACCATGTGGGATGACATCATGAGCCAGTGATGTCACAGGGAGATAATGTCACAGTGGAGTCTGAAGTCACAGTGAAACTGTGATGTCAGTGGCCAGGCTGATATCACAGTGAGACTATAGCAGAGATGTGTATGTGATGTCACCATGATGCTATTGCATCAGTGGCAAGGCTGATGTCACACAGAATTTGTGATGTCACAGTGAGTGTGTGATGTCAGTGTCAGGTTGTAATGTCACAGTGAGGCTGTGAGGACACAGTGTGGCTATTATGTCCCAGTGAGGCTCTGACAACACAGTGATGTTCTGATGTCACTGAAGAGGTTTGGATGGCACAATGAGGTGGTGATATTAGTGGTGAGGCTGATGTCACAATGACCCAGTGATGTACTATGTAAGTCTATAGGTGACACTGTTTATGATGTCTAAGGCTGAGGCTGTCATGTCACTGTGAGCCTGTAGTATCTGTGTTGAGGCTGTGGTGTCCTAATAAGACTAGGATGGATACCAGTGGTGAGGCTGTAGTATCTGTGTTGAGGCTGTGGTGTCCTAATAAGACTAGGATGGATACCAGTGGTGAGGCTGTGATGTCACAGTGTGTCTGTGTTTGCACAGTGCAGCCGTGAACTCACATTAAGGTTGTGATGTCAGAATGCAGTTGTGATATCAGTAGTGACAGTGCTTTCACAGAGACTATGTCATTGCGAGGCTGTATTGTCACTTGAGAAGCTCTAATATCACAGTGAGCTTATTGTGTCAAACTAATTATGTAATGTCACAGTGAGGCCATAATGTCAGAAGTGAATATTTACATGACAGTGATGCTTTGATTTACCAATGTAGCTGTGATGTCACTGTGAGGTTTTGATGTCACTGGGGAAGTTGTGACATCACAGTGAGTTTGTGATGACAGTAGTAACACTGTGGTGTCATAGGGAGGCTGTAAGTTTCAGTGAGCCTGTAATGTTAGTGGTGAGGCTGTGGTATCATAGTGAGGTTAATTAGGATGTCGGTGATGAGGGTGTGATGTCACATTGAGGCTATGATTTCAGAGGTGAACCTGTGATGTCATAGTGAGGCTCTGATGTCACAGTGAGGCTATAACCTCAGAGATGAGGCTGTGATATCACAGTGAGGCTGTGATGCCACTGGGGAATTTGTGATGTCACAGAATGGTTGTGATGTCACAGTGAGGCTGTGAGGTCACTGTGGAATCTGTGATGTCAGTGGCGAGGGTGATTTCACCATGAGACTCTTATGTAACAGGTGAGTCTGTCTTTGCTATCCTGGGTCTTTTGTGCCTCCATATGAACTTTGAGATTGTTTGGTCAACTTCTTTGAAGAATTGCTTTGGGATTTTAATTGGTATAGCATTGAATTTGTATATTGCCTTTGGTGGGATGGTCATTTTTACGATGTTGATTCTGCCAATCCAGGAACACGGGAGGTCTTTCCACCTTCTGGTGTCTTCTGCAATTTCTTTCTTGAGGGTTTTAAAGTTTTCATTGTAAAGGTCTTTTACCTCCTTAGGTTTATACCAAGGCATTTCATTTTTTTAGGGGCTATAGTAAATGGGATTGTTTCTCTCAAGGCTTTTTCACTTCTTTCATTCTGGGCATATAGGAAAGCCACTGATTTTTGTATATTTATTTTGTATCCTGCCACCCTGCTGAACTTCTCAATTAGTTCCAGGAGCTTCCTGGTGGATTTTTTAGGATCACTCAGGTATAAGATCATGTCATCTGCAAATAGGGATAGCTTGACTTCTTCCTTGCCGATTCTAATCCCTTTTATGTCCCTTTCTTGTCTTATGGCTTCAGCTAAGACTTCAAGTACAACATTGAATAGAAGTGGTGAGAGTGGACAGCCTTGTCTAGTTCCTGATCTAAGTGGGAATGCTTCCAGTTTTTCCCATTGAGTATAATCCTTGCTGTAGGCTTGTTGTATACTGCTTTTATTATATTGATAAAAGTTCCTTCCATTCCTACTGTCTCTAGCGTTTTGATCATAAAAGGCTGTTGGATCTTGTCAAAAGCTTTTTCTGCATCTATCGAGAGTATCATGTGGCCTTGGACTTTGGACTAGTTTACATGATGAATTACATTTATTGATTTGCATATGTTGAACCAACCTTGTGTGCCAGGGATAAAGCCTACTTGGTCCCCGTGAATGATCTTTTTGATATGTTTTTGAATCCTATTTGCTAAAACTTTGTTGAGAATCTTTGCATCTGTGTTCATCAGAGAGACTGGCCTATAGTTTTCTTTTTTAAGTGTATCTTTATTAGATTTTGGAATTAAAACAATATTAGCTTCATAGAAGGAATTTGGTAGTGTTCCTTCCTTTGCTATTTGTTGGAACAGTAAAACACCTGTTCTTAATCAGCCTTGATTGCCAACACCTGTGTCACTGAAAGTGATAATTTAAGACACCTGGACCTAATTAGACTTGATTGCCAACACTTATGTCACTGAAATTGCCAATTTAAGACACCTGGTCCTAATTAGCCTTGATTGCCAACACCTGTGTCACTGAAATGGGTAATCTAAGACACCTGTTCCTAATCAGCTTTGATTGCCAACACCTGTGTCACTGAAAGTGATCATTTAAGACACCTGGACTTAATTAGACATGATTGCCAACACTTGTGTCACCTTGTCCTAATTAGCCTTGATTGCCAACACCTGTGTCACTGAAATTATTTAAGACACCTGATGCTAATTACCCTTGATTGCCAACACCTCTTTTACTGAACTTGCTCATTTAAGAAACCTGATCTTAATTATCCTTTATTGCCAACACCTGTGTCACTGAAATTATTTAAACACCTGATGCTCATTAGCCTTGATTGTCAACACCTGTGTCATTGAAATTGCTAATTTAGATACCTGGTACTAATTATCCTTGATTGCCAACACCTGTGTCACTGAAATTATTTAGACACCTGATGCTCATTAGCTTTTATTGCCAACACCTGTGTCACTGAAATTGCTTACTCGAGACACCTGATCCTAATTAGCCTTGATTGCCAAATCTGTGACACTAAAATTGCTAATTTAAAACACCTGATCCTTATTAGTCTTCATTACCAACACCTGTGTCACTGAAATTGCTTATTTAAGGCCCCTGGTCCAAATTAGCTTTGATTTCCCTCACCTGTGTTACTGAAATTGATTATATAAGGCACCTGATATTAATTAGCCTTGATTGCCACCACCTGTGTCACTGAAATTGTTTATTTATTAGAGCTGGTACTAATTAGACTTGATTGCCAACAATGGTTTCCCTGAAATTGCTAATTTAAGAAACCTGGTCCTAATTAGGCTTGATTGCCAAAACCTGTGTCACTGAAATTGCTTATTTAAGACCCCTGGTCCAAATTATCTTTGATTTCCCTCACCTGTGTAACTGAAATTGGTTACATAAGACACCTGGTCCTACTTAGCCTTGATTCCCATCACCTGTGTCACTCAAATTATTTGAGAGACCTGATGCTCATTAGACTTGATTGCCAACACCTGTGTCACTCAAATTATTTGCGAGACCTGATGCTCATTAGACTTGATTGCCAACACCTGTGTCATTGAAATTGCTAATTTAGATACCTGGTACTAATTATCCTTGATTGCTAACACAGGTGTCACTCAAATTGCTAATATAAGATACCTGGTCCTAATTAGCCTTTCTTGCCAACACCTGTGTCACTGAAATTGCTTACTAGAAACACTGGTCCTAATTAGCCTTGATTGCCAAACCCGAGTCACTAAAATTGCTAATTTAAAACACCTGATCCTTATTAACCTTGATTACCAACACCTGTGTCACTGAAATTATGTAAGACACCTGATGGTAATTACCCTTGATTGCCAACATCTTTTCCACTGAATTTGCTTATTCAAGAAACCTGATCCTAATTAGCTTTGATTGCCAACACCTGTGTCACTGAAACTGCTTATATAAGACCCCTGGTCCTAATTAGCTTTGATTGCCCTCACAAGGGTTACTGAAATTGGTTATATAAGAAACCTGGTACTGATTAGCCTTCATTGCCACCACCTGTGTCACTGAAATTGTTTATTTAACACAGCTGGTACTAAATAGTCTTGATTACCAACAATTGTTTCCCTGAAATTGCTAATTTAAGATACCTGGTCCTAATTAGCCTTGATGACTAACACTTTTGTCACTAAAATTGCTATTTTAACATACCTGATCCTAATTAGCCTTGATTGCCAACAACTGTGTATCTGAACTTGCTAATTTAACACACCTGGTCCTAATTAGCTCTGATTGCCAACACCTGTATCACTGAAAATGGTATCTAAAACACCTGTTCTTAATCAGCCTTGATTGTCCAACACCTGTGTCACTGAAATTGCTTATATAAGACACCTGGTCCTAATTAGCTTGATTGCTAATAACTGTTTCTCTGAAGTTGCTATTTTAAGACACCGGACCCTAATTCGCCTTGATTGCCAACACCTGTGGACCTGAAATTATTTAAGACACTTGATGCAAATTAGCCTTGATATCCAACACCCTGTGTCACTGAAATGCTCATTTGGGAGACCTGATTGGAACGATCCTTGATCGCCAACACCTGTGTCACTGAAATTGCTAATTTAAGACACCTGGTCCTAATTAGACTCGATTGCAAACACTGGAGTTACTGAAATTAATTATTAAGACACCCGATGCTAATTAACCTTGATTTCCAACATCAGTGTCACTGAAATTGCTTACTTGATACACCTGTTCCGAATTAGCCTTGATTGCCAACACTTGTGTCACTGAAATTGTTTAAGACAGCTTGTTCTAATTACATTTGATTGGCAACACCTGTGCACCTGAAATTCCTTATTCAAGACACCTGGTCCTAATTAGCCTTCATTGCCAGCACCTGTGTGATTGAAATTGCTAATTTAAGACACCTGGTCCTAATTAGCTTTATTTGCCAACACCTGTTCCCTGAAATTGCTAATTTAAGAGACCTGGTCCTAATTAGCCTTGATTACCAACACGTGTGTCAATGAAATTGCTTACATAAGACACCTGGCCCTAATTACATTTGATTGCCAACACTTGTGTACCTGAAATTGCTTATTCAAGACACTTGGCCCTAATTATCCTTGATTGCCAACACCTGTGTCACTGAAATTGGTAATTTAAGACACCTGGTCCTAATTAGCCTTGATTGCCAACACCTGTGTCACTGAAATTATGTAAGACACCTGATGGTAATTAGCGTTGTTTTCCAAATCCTGTGTCACTGAAACTGCTTATTTAAGACACTGGTCCTAATTAGCTTTGATTGCCAACACCTGTGGTCCTGGAATTGCTTACTCAAGATACCTGATCATAACCAGCCTTGATTGACAACTCCTGTGTCTCTGAAATTATTTAAGACACCTATCGTAATTAGCCTTGTTTTCTAAAGCCTGTCACTGAAATTGCTTATTTAAGACACCTAGTCCTAATTGGCTTTGATTGCCAACACCTGTGTTACTGAAATTGCCAATTTAAGACACCTGGTCCTAATTAGACTTGATTGCCAATACTGGAATTACTGAAATTTTTAAGACACCTGATGCTAATTAACCTTGATTGCCAACACCTATGTTACTGAAATTGGTTACTTGATACACCTGGTCTGAATTAGCATTGATTGCCAATATCCATGTCACTGAAATTGTTTCTTTAAGACAGCTGGTACTAATTACATTTAATTGCCAAGACCTGTGCACCAGTAATTGCTTATTCAAGACACCTGATCCTAATTAGCCTTGTCAACATCTGTGTCACTGAAATTTCTTATTTGAAACACCTGATCCTAATTAGCCATGATTGCCATTACCTGTGTTACTGAAATTGCTTATTTAACACACCTCGTCCTACTTAGCCTTTATTGCCAACATCTTTGTTACTGTAGTTGCTTATTGGAGACACCTGTTCCTAATTAGCCTTGATTGCTATCTCCTGGGTCACTGAAATTGCTTATTTAATTCATCTCGTTCTAATTAGGCTTGATTTCCAATACCTGTGTCACTGAAATTATTTAATACACCTCATAGTAATTAGCCTTGGTTGCCAACACCTGTGTCACTGAAATTGCTTATATAAGACACCTGGTCCTAATTAGCCTTGATTGCCATCTCCTGAGCACCTGAAATTGCTTACTCAAGACACCTGGTCTGAATTAGCCTTGATTGCTAACAACTGTTTCCCTGAAGTTGCTATTTTAAGATACCAGACCCTAATTAGCCTTGATTGCCAACACCTCTGGACCTGAAATTATTTAAGACACCTGATGCAAATTAGCCTTGTTATCCAACACCTGTGTAACTGAAATTGCTAATTTAGGACACCTGGTTCTAATTATCCTTGATTGCCAACACCTGTATCAGTGAAATTGCTCTTTTAAGACACCTGAACCTAATTAGCCTTGATTACCAACACCTGTGGACCTGAAATTATTTAAGACATCTGACACAAATTAGCCTTGATATCAAACACCTGTGTCACTAAAATTGCTCATTTAGGAGACCTGGTTTGAATTATTCTTGATTGCCAACACCTGTGTCACTGAAATTGCTATTTTAAGACACCTGACCCTAATTAGCCTTGATTACCAACACCTGTAGACCTGAAATGATCTAAGACACCTAATGCAAATAAACTTTGATAGCCAAACCTTTGTAACTGAAATTGCTGATATAGGACACCTGGTCTTAATTAGCCTTGATTATCAACACCTTTTTCACAGAAATTGTTTATTTGAGACACCTGGTCCTAAATAGCCTTGATTGCCATCACCTGTGTCACTGAAATTGCTTATTTTACACACCTCGTCCTATTTAGCCTTTATTGCCAACAACTGTGTCACTGAACTTATTTAAAACACCTGATGCTAATTACACTTGATTGCCAACATCTGTGTGACTGAAATTGCTTTTTCAAGACACCTGGTCCTAATTAGCCTTCATTGCCAACACCTGCGTGATTGAAATTGCTAATTAGCCTTGAATGCCAACACCTGTTTCACTGAAAGTGTTCCTTTAAGACACCTGACCCTAATTAGCCTTGATTGCCAACACCTGTGGACCTGAAATTACTTGAGACACCTGATACAAATTAACCTTGATAGCCTAAACCTGTGTAACTGAAATTGCTCATTTAGGACACATAGTCCTAATTAGCCTTGGTAGCCAACACCTGTGTCACTGAAATTGATTATTTAAGACCCCTGACCTAATTAGCCATCATTGCCAACACCTGTTTAACTGAAATTGCTTATTTAATACACCTGGTACTAATTAGCCTTGATTGCCATCACCTGTGTCACTGACATTGCTAATTTAGATACCTGGTCCTAATTATCCTTGATTGCCATCACCTGTGTCAATAAATTGCTTATTTAATATACCTCTTCCTAATTAGCCTTGATTGTCAACATCTGTGGACCTGAAATTGCTTATTTAAGACACCTGATCCTAATTAGTCTTGATTGCCAACACCTGTGTCAATGAAATTGCTAATTTAATACACCTGGTCCTAATTAGACTTGATTGCCAAGGGGTTGGGAAGAGGGGATGGGGAGGAGGAGGTCGAGGGGGAGGTTCGAGTGGGAAGTGGAGGGGGAGGAGGAGAATGTGAAAGAGGTAGTGGAAGGAAGTGAGGGGAAGGATTCAGGTCATGGGGAGAAGGTACAGGTGAGGGGAAGAGGGTAAACAGGAGGAGGAGAGGGAGAGAGGGAGGATGAGGCAGAGAGGGGGAAGGGAATGGGGAAGGGGGAGAGAGAGAATGAAAGCAGAGGGGGAGAAGTTGTAGAGAGGGGAAGTTGGAGGTTGTGGTGGAGGTAGAATAGAAGAGGTAGAGTGGAAAGGGAGGGGGAGGGGGAGAGGAGAATGTTAGGGGGAGATGGAGGGGGACAGCATGATGATGAGGGTGAGAGTAAGAATGTGAGGGTGAGAATGAGGATGAGAGGATGAAGGTGATGGTGAGAGGGTGAATGTGAGGGTGAGCCTGAGGATGAGAGGGAGAGGGTGAGTGTGACTGTGAGGATGATGGTGAGAAGTTGAGGATGAGAATGAGTGTCAGGGTGAGGATCAGGGGAATGGGGTGGGGAAAAGGGGGAGGAGGAAAGGGAGGGGGAGTGGGAGAGTGGGAGGGTGATGGGGAGGGGGAGGCAGAGGGGTAGAGGTTGAGAGGGGGGTTGGGAGTGGGGGAAGAGTGATAGGGAAGGGGAGGGGTAGAGGGGGAGTGTAAGGGTGAAGGTGAGGGGGAGAGGGTGAAGTTGAAGTTCAGAGGGTGAGGGTGTGGGTGTGAGGGTGAGGGTTAGAGTGAGAGGGTGAGGGTGAGAGCGAGAGGGTGAAGGTGAGAGCGAGAGGGTGAAGGTGAGGTTATTGGTGAGAGAGTTAGGGGGACATGGGGAGGTTGAGGGTGAGAGAGAGGATGAAAGGGTGAGAGTGAGGAAGAAATGGTAAAGAGGAGAGAGTGAAGGAAGGAGGTGAGGTTAAGGGCAAGAGGGTGAGGGTGAGGTTAGGGGGAGAGTATGAGTATACATGTGAAGGGGAAAGTGTGAGGGTGAGGGTAAGGAGGAGACGGTGAGTGTGAGGTTGAGTTGGAGAGAGTGAGGGTAAGGATGAGAGGGTGAGGGGGAGAGAGTGAAGGCGGTAGGGTGAGGGTTAGAGGGAGAGCATGAGTGTGAGGGTAAGGGGGAAAGTGTGAGGGTGAGGGTAAGGCAGACAACGTGAGGGTAAGTGTGAGTTGGAGAGGGTGAGGGTGAATGTGAGGGTGAGAGGGAGAGGGGAAGGGGGAAAGGGTGAGGGGGGATGGCGGGGTGACAGGGTGACAGAGAGGGGAAAAATATGAGGGGGAAGATAAGAGTGTGAGGGTGAGGGAGAGGGTGTGAAGATGAGGGTGAGAATGTGAGAGTGAGTGTGAGGATGAGAAGGTGATGAGGAGAGTGTGAGGATGAGTGTGAATTGGAGAGATTGAGGGAGAGGGTGAAGGTGATGGGGAGAGGGTGAGTGTGAGTTTGAGGGTGAGAGAGTGAAGATGAGAGGGTGAGAGGGTGAGGGTGAGGGGTTGAGGGTGATGATGAGTGTGAGTGTGAGGTGAACGTGAGGGTGAGAGTTTGAGAGTGAGTGTGAGAGGGAAAGGTTGAGAGTGAGGGCCAGATGTGGAGGGGGATTAGGAGAGATGAGTGTGAGGGAGAGAGGGTGAGGGTGAGGGTAAACATGAAAGGGTAAAGGTGAGAGGGGGAGGGGGAGGGAGAGATAGTAAGGGAGGGGGAGGGGAAGAAGGAGAGGGTGAAGGGGAGAAGGGGAGGGAGAGAGGGGGAAGGGGAGGGGGAGAGGGGAGGGGGAGGGGGAGGGAGAGAGGGGGAGGGGGAGTGTGAAAGGGAGAGGTCGAGAGTGAGGGCCAGATGGGGAGGGGGATTAGGAGAGGTGAGTGTGAGTGTGAGAGAGAGAGGGTGAGCGTGAGGGTGAGAGAGATATAGTGAGAGTTAGGGTGAGGGTGAGGGGGGAAAGGGTAAGGTTGAGGGGAAGAGGTTGAGATGGTGAGGATGAGGGTGAGGTGAGTGTGTGGGTGAGGGTGAGGGGAAGGGGGAGGGGGAGAGGCTGAGGGAGAGGGGGAGAGGGAGAGAGAGAGAGTGAGAGTTAGGGTGAGGGTGAGGGTGGAAAGGGTAAGGTTGAGGGGAAGAGGTTGGGACGGTGAGGATGAGGGTGATGTGAGTGTGTGGGTGAGGGTGAGGGGAAGGGGGATGGGGAGAGGCTGAGGGAGAGGGTGAGGGTGAGGGAGAGAGGATGAGGGTGAGGGTGAGAGGTTGAGAGTGATGATGAGGGTGAGCATGAAGGTGAGGGTGAGAGGGTGAGGATGAGGTTGAGGGGTGAGGGTGAGGATGACAGGGTAAAGGTGAGAACTAGAGGGTGAGGGTGAGAGTTAGAGGATGAGGGTGGGAGGGTGAGGGTGAGAAAGGGTGAGTGAGGGTGAGAGAGTGAGGGTAAGGATTAGAGGGTGAGGGGGAAAGGGTGAGTGTGAGAGTGAGAGGGTGATATGGAGTGTGAAGGTGAGAGTGAGAGGGTGAGTGTGAGAGTGTGAATGTGAGTGTGAATGTGAGTGTGAGGGTGAGGAGCAGGGAAATGGAAAAGGGAAGGGGGAAGGGCAGGGAAAGGGGGAGAGTGTAAGGATGATGGTGAGGGTGAGTTGAAGGGGGAGGGGAAGAGGGAGAGGCACAAGCTGAGGGGGAGGGGGAGGGGGATAAGAGGGGAAGGGGAAAGGGTGGGGGGAGGAGGAGAGGGAAGAGGAGGGGAAGAGGGGGAGGGGGAGTGTGATGGGGAGAAAGTGAGGTTGAGGGTGAGATGTTGAGGGTGAGAAGGAAGGTGAGGTGGTGAGGGTGAGGGTGAGGGAGAGAGGGTGAGAGTGAGGGAGAGGGTAAGGGTAAGAGGGTGAGGGTGAGAGGTGAGGGTAAGAGTGTGAGGGTGAGTGTGAGTATGAAAGGGTGAGGGGGAGAGGGTGGTACTTCACCCATGAGTAGGTGGGACCCCACCTTCTGGGTTACTGAGTTACATGCAGGGCTCAAAGCCCAGCAGAGCCTCAGCTGCCTGGGCTGGCAGGTGTCAGAACTATCATTTCCCATGCCAGGACGAATCTATACTCCACTGTCAGCTGCCCCTGATCCACTGTCATGTTGGCAGCTGCACTGGGGATGTCAGACATGAGGTGGTATTACCATGCTGGATGTGGGCAGCGCCATCCCACCATCTGGAGTCAAAGACTGAATAAAATAAGAAGCAAGCTGAGCACAACTCTCTTGTCCCTGCTCCCTTCTGCGGCCAATGCCTCCCTCCTGCCTCCTGCCATGGTGGGCATGTGAGCCATACCATGCCCGCTGCCTCTCTTTTGTGACCGTCTTATCTAGCACCAGAAGTGGAGATGCCACAGTGCTCTGTTCTAGTGACAGAAAGCACACAGAGACAGAGATGTCAGTGTCCTGGAAATGCCAGCTTGGGTGGGGTCGCTGCTGGTGCTTCCCAGCTGAACTCTCTTCAGAGGATGAAGAACCTCAGGTCCCACGGGGTCTGCCTTCAGCACTGCACACGGGTGGGCCTGGGAGTCTCGCATGTAAACATTGATAGCAGATGCGAGCTTTGTCAGCATGCAAAGGGTCCGGCTTTCCATCTGGGATCAGTACCTTGTGGGGTCCTCAGTCTAGGTGATCTCAATAATCTGGCAAGCTTAGACAAAGATGTTTTGATGGAGGAAATCAGGAGGGTGCAGCTCAGGATGTTTTGGTGAAGGAAGTCAGGAGGGGGTGGCTCAGGATGTTTTGGTGAAAGAAGTCAGGAGGGGGCGGCTCAGGATATTTTAAAGAAATGTCACTACATACAGCCTGCGTGCTGGCTTGACCTTTAAGATGATTGGTTGCTGGTTTCCCCGCCATGAAATTCCCCTTGCGGTTTCTGTCTTTATAAGATAGCTATGGACTTACAATAAACGAGTTCTTGCTTGGACTGACTCCCTGTTGCATCTGAATGTCCTCGGAGGGCTAGGAATGGGCGGACAGTGCACACACTCACCCTCTCCATCCAGTCACCCAAGAGTTGGCAACAGGAGTCTGAAACCCACAGTACCTCTGGCAGATTAGTGTGAGGGTGTGTGTCTCCATAGATCAGCATGAGGGCAGACATCCTTTTAGGTCAGTGTGAGAACAAAGGAAGTGAGTGCAGTACTGAGGACAGAGCCTGGTAAAGTCCACCCTGTGTGTTTCAGATAGATGGGACTCAAATGCATAGTCAATCCCTGTGGGTTTGTAGTTACCTCCATCTGACCAATCCCTCCTCTCTCCCTTCTTCCCTCCTTTTCTCCTTCCCTTCCTTCTTTCTTCCCTTTGATCTCTCCCATCCCTCCCTGACTACAGTACAATCAGAAAATACAAAACAATATTCACTAGTGGGTTTAGGAAAGAAAAGCAGAGAGGTAATTTTTCCCTTTGAGGTTCAATGACTTTCTCAACAAAGGAAAGCTAGTAAAGTGAGACTATACTGCCCCCACATGAGAAAACAGTCATTGGTAAAGTGCTTGCTGCAAGAGGAGGAAGATTCGAGTTCAGATCCCAGACCCTGCATGAACATCAGGATATACCTATGGCACCAGTGTTGGGGCAGAAGTGGAAATGGGCGGGTCCTTGGAACTCATGGACCACCTAATCTAACACATCATTGAGATTCAATTGGCAAGATTCCCGGCAGTGGGAAACCCACCATCCAATCGATTCCTTCCACACACAAACCTGAGGCCAACTGTGGGATGGGAACTCAGAATGAAAGTGATTTGAGAGACAATTAATTGCATTGTGTAGCTCTCATTTTAGTAATTACACAAACAAGCTATAACCCAGAAAAAAATGCACTTGTGACTTCAACGCACAAAGGCAATTTGAGCAACCTGGACACATTACCTCACTGGTCAGTAACCCTGAAGTACGACTGCCATGCTGACCCCTGTCACTGCAGTTCGCCTCTTGTTGACCTTGCCGTAAGGATGACACAATGCGCAGGCGGCATCTCCTGCTGGGTGCCTGAGAGACTGAGCCTACCTCTTACCACATCCTAATAAAGCAGTTCAACTTGGAAAGGTGCATGCCTGAGAGCAAAGTGTTGTGCATTGTGGGAATGACTACATCAGTCAGTACTCATATTACAATAACTCACAAGACTTGGCCCAGCTGAAACACAACATTAATGATACAGATACTGCAAGCAATGGCGGTGAAGGGTCAAGGTGGTTCCGTGGGTAAAGGTGCCCAAGCACAGAACTGGGAGTGCACATGGTGGGAGGAAAGAACTAACTCTTGAGAGTTGACTTTTGACCTCCACATGTGGCATGTGTTCCCTCTGTCCCTCAAATAAGATATTGTTTTTAAAGAAAAAAAATGTACAGTTCTAAATCCTAATACTTGTGGGAGATGGATTTAAGCAAGAAAACCCTGGGAAATCTAACCCATTCAGGTCACCAGGAACAGAGGTCTTGGGAACTGTTGATAGGGTAACTCACTATTTGGCCCCTATCCCTGTTCACAGTAAGATGTGTCAGCATAGCCACCCCAGATGGTGTCTTCCAAGATGCCAGAAACTGAATGTGTGGTGGAGAAAAGGCAGGAAAGAGCTGGCGCAGACATGAGAGGGGTACCCAAGCTCCAAGAAGTCTGGAAAGAGCGACTGAGTCCACACACCTGGCAGCATACTCGACATGCTCTGTTTAGGTGTAATTGATTAAAAAATAAACCATACATGCTTCAAATGGTACAGCTATTTTCATAAATATGAGCACCTTACCAAAATCATCTCCATGATCAAGACAATGAAAACATCTCTCTCCTCTCAGCCCCTGGCAATTGCTCTCCCACTCCTTCCTGGCCTTGCTAGGGGCAATGATTGAGGTTTTCACATAAACCCAGAAATCGGTTACTCATTTCATGGCTAATTACTTTCCCAGCACCCATGTGTTTATGCTTCTATGTGGATGTGCACTGCGATTCTAGCTTTGGACACTGCGAGTCTGGACATGTGTGGATACGCATGTTGGTTTTTAGTGTGGAAATACATAGTTCTCTGTACATGGTAACCGAAAGGCACCAACTGGCCCCTGGGCACCTACTTTATGAAGCTACAAGTAGGTTGTATCATTTTACATGCATAGCACCACCAGTGAGAGATCAGTCATCTGTTGCCCTTCCCCATTCAGAGCCACCAGTCCATGGCTTCAGCCTTCTGGAGTACAGAGTGGTGGTCTCTGGTTTCTACACCTGGTTTTCCATAATGCACAAAGATGCTGAACATTTTTCATCTGTCATCCACAAGTCTTCTGTGATGAAATACCTGCTTAATTCATTTGTCCATTTTAAAATTGAGGGTGTTGGTATTTTAGAACAAAGTTCTGCCTTTATTTTGGAAAATCATTTCCTTCTGACTGCCTGATTATTTTCTTAGCTATTTCTGAAGAGCTTCAACTTCATTTAAACTCATCTCTTATCTGTGCTTTTTGCCATACCCTTGATCTCTGTAATTTTCTCCCAAGTTCTCTTCTAAAAGTTTATAATTCAAGTTTGTACATTAAGGCCTGTGATTCATTTTGAGTTAGTTTTTTGTGTACTAATGTTTCTACATAATTTGTTTATGAGATTTCTCTAGACCATTGACTGACTTCGTCTTAAGACAATGGATGAATATGCATGGCTCCTTCTATGAATTATTTTTGTTTTAGTTATTGCCTTGCCAGTTTTTATGTCAATATGATTACACTACATTGACTTAAATAGTTTTAAAAGTATGACTGGAAATTAAGAGCTGAAAATCTTCTGAAATTCTTTCTTGAGGTGATTTGGGCTATTTTAGATCTTTTGTACTTGAAATCAAATTCTACCCAAGATACATTTGAAAACTACTATTTTTTTCCTGGAAATCTGCTTTTCTCAAATCTGGGTGTTTACTGTCCTTTTCTTTTGCAGGAGAATCCTTGGCTCTTCCCAGGCACTCCTGACCTCATGGGTTCCTCAGATCCACCTGGGGTAGTCAGAAGGCCTTTCTGGGGTCCTGGATATCTATCTGCAGTCACGAGGTCGCCATAGTGTTGATGCCCAAGGTCTGAACGCATTTGTCATAGTTTGTTTTCTTTTTCATGTATGTGCGTGTGTTTTTGCATCTGGGTGGGTATAGTTGTGTGTGTGCACATGTGTGTTCATGCCCTTGCATGCGTGCATACACTTGTGTATTGTAAGACACGGTCTCTGGTCTGCCTCTGTCTTTAAGCTCTTTAAGCAGGTTAGATTGCTGGCCAACAACCACCTACCTCTACCTGATCATGTGCCACCATGTCTGGCTTTTTAGTGTGTGTTCTGGAGATCAGACCCAGTCAGGCCCTTGTGCCCAATTAGCTCTTTACCAACTGTACCGTCCACGCTTCTCTGGTATTAATTTTCAATAGAGAAAAGACTCTCTAAATTTACAGTTTAGGAAGCATTTGGGATAATATAGATGTTTTTATGCTCTGGTTTTGATGGGTCATCTGTACTTAATTCAGCTCCTCTACTAACAATGCTTAAAGTGAGATGGGAAACTGATTTCAAAGTGCTTTGGATGAAGAGATCTTTTTCTAAATCAGTTACAGTCATCACAAAGACCAGACTGTGCAGCTCTTAAATAAAGAAGCCCCCCATGACTCGTTTTGCACATGACGTGTTTGTTGCGTGACTGGCACTGGTAAGGGATGCCTTGTGTGCACAGATAAGAAGCAATAAGGCGGGGCTGGAGAGGTGGCTCAGGGGTTAAGCCTCCGCCTTGCGGGCGGAGGATCCTGAGTTCGGATCCCAGATCCCACGTATAGATGCCAGGCGGAAGCGGGGGCGGCCTGCACTTCTGGTCCTGGTAGGGCGGAGCCTGTGAATCCTGGGGCAGAAGGAGGTGGAGGCGTCCATGGTGGTTCGCAAATTCGTCCGTGGTTCTACACATACACAGACACACACACACACACACAGACATACACACACACGTGCACATACACACACACATGCACACAGTTGAATAAATAATAATTAAAAAAAAAAAAGAAGCAATAAGGCCTCAGGACCGCTGATCACATGCAGCATCTGGGCGGACTCCATGGCTCAGCGTCTCCCTCTCTCTGCTGCATGTGAGACTCCAAATCACTTTCAAAAGAGTCTTCAGGATCTAACAAGCTTGGACTGTTCACAGTTTCACACACATTTTAGGATTAATTTCTGGCCCAGCCCTGAAAAAAATGGATTCTAACTTACTTGTTTTTTAAATGTTACTTTATTTATTATTTTTGTTTATTTAATAGAGAGTGAGAGATAGGGAGAAAAGGGGTGTGGAGAGACAGACAGAGAAAGAGAGAAAGAGAGAAAGAGAGAGAGAGAGAGAGAGAACCATGACACACAAGTGGAGGTCGGTTGGAAGTCGGTTCTCTCCTTCTAACGTGGGCTCCAGACATTGAACTTAGATCACCTGTCTCATGCGCAAGTGTCTTTACCTACTGGGCCATCTCACCAGTCCTTATTTACTTAGTTGTTTTTTCAAATGGAGACACTCAATATTACACCTCAAGTTATTTCAACAAAGTTCCTAGCTGTATAGAAAAAACACCAAAAAGCTGAGGGAGAAATCTAATGTTTTCGAGGTGAGGAATTTCAAATGCTATTGAAATTTTCCTTGACCTGAACAAACAGTCTCTTCTTGTCCTCCTCTCAATCTCTGGTTAGATCTTTGTCGGTCTATCTATCTATTCAATTTGCTATCTCCCTGACAATTGTTGTAGCTCCTTTCCTTTCTGCTGTGGAACAACACTCACTTAAGGGAAGAGTGTTCCAGAGGGGTTTGTAGTCTATGGTGGAGGAAAAGGCTGAGTGAGGGCAGAAACTGGAAGTGGTTCAGGTCACAGCAGTCACCAAGTTGGCAGACAGAGCAAGAGACAAACCTCAAGGCCTGCCCTGTGGAGTGCCTTCCTCCAGCAAGCTCCACCTCCTAAAGGTGCCATGACTTTCCCAAATACATGAGTCTGTAGGGGACAATTCACATTCAAACCAGGACAGCCACTTGGAGAAATTAACCCAATTCTGTAAATTTTTCTGATATATCAAATTTTATGGGAACTGAATCTGTTGTTCATCTCGTCCTCTCAATTTAAAATTCCAATTAATATGATTTGTCAGGAAAGTATCACTTATAATTTTGAAGATATTTTCATTGAATTTGACATATCAGCAACATCTAGGTTAAAAACTAAATGCTATCAAGTAAAAAGCACAGTCTGTAGAGACCTGTGATCTTTGTTGGCTGCAGTCAAATGAGAAAATGTTAGTGACATTTGTTGTGTTTCCAACTCATTTCTCAGAAGATGACTGTGAGGTGACACCCCCAGTTTCAAGAGGACCCTGAGAAGACTGTCATGGTCTGGGAGTTGTTCCTGCACTTCAAGACTCATATTTGGCATCTTGGTTGGTACTAATGTCTGGGAAGGTTGTGGCACGTGTAGGAAGTGGAGTTTGCTGGAGGAAGGCACGTCACAGGGGGTGGGCTGTGAGGTTTAGGAACCCAGCCCTGCTTCCTCTTAGTTTGCTCTTGCTCTCTCTGTCTCCATGATGGCTGATGTGACCTGAACTTGCCTTCTGCTTCTGCCTCCACCCTTGCCTTCTCTAGTTCTAATAAACTCTGTACCTTCTGGTACCATAAGCCACATAATCTCCCTTTCTCCGTAAACTGTGTGTGAGTCTCCTAGCAATGAGGAGTAATCGCAACAAAGCCTTGTGCAATTACAGGTCTGTGGTCTCTGGAAGCCAGGACCAGCCCGCCTTCTCCCCAGGTCATCCGCTCTGCATTTGCTCATGTGTGGATGGCCAGGCGGGTCCTCAGGGCCTCAGCACTGCCCACGCCTCTGTGGGGCTACAGAGAAAGCGTCTCCTCCCCAAGGCTTCCACATGAAAGTCCTCAAGGTTGGAAGGTTGGAGAAAGTGCTGAGCCCCTGGGAGCCTTCGCCCCTGTCAGCTCTTTCCATTTGTCATGAATTTCCTATCCGGCTTGCTCTCTTTGAATTGGCAAACTAAATAAACAAGTTTTTATTACAGTTCTTAAAAATAACATTCAGACATTTGGAGAGCAAATGAGTGTGCACATGGACTTCATGGCTCCAGAAAGATGAGAGAGAAGGTAAAGCCTCCGAGTTACCTATGTAGGTAGGGAGACTCCACCTAGGAGGCACAGCTGCTGCCTTTACAGTTTTCACTTGTCTCTCTACTCTTAGGGGACAAGGACAAGGATGTGCGGCTTTGGTTTATTTGTGTGACTGTGGATTCTGAGACAGTCTCTGTGCAGCATAGGCTTCTGGGAACTCATAATCCTCCTGCCTCAGCCTCTGGGGCTCTGGGTTCACAGATGCCCTGGTGAAAGTCATCTTCCAGGATCTCTGTGTCTGTCTCAAGCTCACTTTCTCATGGAGTGACATGTTTGAACTCAAAATTGAAAAGCTGATTGGTTTTCAAAATCAACTCTTCTTTCAAAATTAGTACTCAGTAAACTTATGTGTGTGTGTGTGTGTGTGTGTGTGTGTGTGTGTGTACCAGAGGGCATGTGAGGGTATATGTGCCTGTGGAGGCCCAAGGGTGACATTGGGAATCATCCAGGATTGCTTTACCTCCTTATCACTTTGCTCTGGGATTTTCCAGGCTCTGCCTTCCAAGACCAGAATTACAGGCTGCTGCCATATACTTTTGGTGTTTTTACATAGGATCTGGAGATCCGAACTCAGGTCCTTTTGCTTGCAAGGCATAGGTTTTAACCCCTGAGCCATCTCCCAGCCCACATTAGATGTTTTCAACTGTAACATTGTAGTGCTTCCTGTCAATATTCAGAGTTCTGTGATTCGAGAATTATCATACACTGTCCATTTAAAGCCATTTGCAGCTTTAGGTCTGAAGTCTGTCTAGGAAACAGCTGAATCTCTCTGTGATACAGGGCATATATCATGCCTGCATCATGTAATGCAGAGTCTCAGTGAGCTGGGAGAACAGACAAGGCATTCTAATCAAATTGAAGTTTGAACAGTCCTGTGTGGCTAGGGCTTTCCAGGTTGGACAGAGTAGCTTTAGGTGATTCAGAGGTACCATCTCTTAAGTAGTGTGTTCCCAGATAAACGGGTGTGTGTTTGAACTTTCCTCTGTAGATGATGATGCTGTTTTTTTCTAAGATACCAATTCTATGCTAGAAAATTTCAGCTATGACACAGGCGTTACAACCCATGGCTTAATATGTTATTAAATCATGTAAATATACTTATATAATCCAAAACTAATGGGCATTACATATGCTTCATGCATTTTACTGTAAACAGTTTTGTTTTGCAATATTTCTTCAGATACTTTAAGATGCTTTTTGGAGCATCTTATGTCTTTGTTATAGTTTGGATGTAAGTTGTCCACTACAGGCTCCTGTGTTTGTTTGAATCCTTAGTTGATGTTGATATTTGAGAAAGTTGGGGCAACTTTAGGAGGTGGGGTCTTTCTGGAGGAAGGCATATCACAAGAGGTGGGCTTTGAGGTTGGGTAGCCTCTCCCTGTTTTCTCTAGCATCTGTTCTTGCAGTTTCATACTTGCTCTCTCTTCCTCTTTGATGGCTGCCATGATCCGAGCCAACTCCAGCTTCTGCTGCCCACCATGTCTTTCCCACCACAATGGAGTTCTTTCCCCTCTGAATCCATAAGGCACAAATCTCTTAAATCGCTTGAGTCTGACTGTTGTCTCACAGCATAGCATAGTAGCTGCAGCATTCCTGAATATAGTATGAATTAATAATAATGTGAGGTGATGGAATGGGAAACAAAAGAGTAGGGACATTCTTTTTTATGATAGTTCTTCTTCAGAACAAAAATCCCAGGCTGGGTGTGATGTAGCTCAGAGGTGACATTGCTATAGTCACTTCTTTGGTTGCTGCAAAGAGAAAGGGACTTATTTCAGAGGGATGTGGTCCATTATGATGGGCATCACACAGCAGAAGGCAAAGCTGGAGGCAGAAGCAGGAGGCTGGTTCAGGGCATGGCAGCCAACCTGGAGACAAAGAGAGCAAGAACAAACTGAGAGGAAGTATGGCTGGGCTGCCAAATCTCAAGCCTGCCCCCTGTGACCTGCCTTCCTCCAACAAACTGCACCTCTTAAAGGTGCCACAACCCTCCAGACACTAGTATCACCTAAGGATTCAAACACATGAACCTCAGTGGGGGGGCAACACACTGAAAACATGATACGTGTACTGTGTGTTGAGTTTAGTACTAATGTAATTTAGCAGAGGAAACTATTTCAGAAAGAGGAAGGAATAGGCTGTGCTACCTGACCAGCGAGCTCCAGAGGCTCACCTGGCTCCGTCTGATCTCCCAGGCCTTTGGTGACATAACGCCATGAACCACATGACCTGCCCACCATGCATGGTCCAGCAGCAGTGTCCTCCTGTAATAATAGAGAAGTGCACAGGGCCAAGCAGATGGGCCCAGATGTGCAGCACCATGTGCTTCCTTTCCTGGTGTGGCCCGTACCTGGCATGGCCAGAGTTCATTTTCTCTCTTTCTGGATACTTCTCAGTTCATCTTAGAGCCATGACAGGTTGAGGAACAGTGGACAGGCCCTCTGTGGTGTGGATTGATAGCACTCAGGGGTGACCAGGGTTCAGTTTTCCCAGCAGTCACTGGAGGCCCAGCAGCAGCTTTGCAACCCCCAGGTGCTACTTAAGCTCAGTTTTTCATCCTCTGAAATGTGATTAGTTCTGAGCTTCTGGGAGTTGCTGAGTAACTATGTCCATTAGAACTGAGAGATGAATAGCACCTGCCTGGCACAGACCGAGTCAACCATGGGCAGAGGTCACACCAGGATCTTGCCACACACTTTTTTTTTTGAGTTTTTTATTTATTTATTTATTCAATTGTGCATGTGTGCCTGTGTGTGCATGTATGTGGCCACACACTTCTTGATGTGCCCCAAGGCCCAGCCACCCACACTATGCTTTGCAGGCATGTCCTGAGCCCGCTCATTACCTTTCAGTCCACCTGAATGTCTGACCTACAGCGCTGTGTGTGCAGGATGCCGCCTTGATGGACCCCAGAGGCTAAGCCAGGACCTGGTCTGTTCCCTGCAAGAGCCTTGAAATAAATACTCCAGGTGAGCCTCGGGGATCTCCACCCTGTGCTGTCTGCAGGGGGCGCCCATCAAACAGATAAAGGAGGCTTCCCTCACTACCGCCTATCTGCACCTACCCTGTCTGGGCCCTTGCAGCGGAGAGAACACAAAGCCCACCTCAGCACAAGGGCCTAAGCATCTCATATCCCACAGCAAAGATGGGGAAAGACCCCAAGCCCTGTATCACACACGGAAAGGTAGAATGTGGTGCTGGGGTTGGTCATAGTTTCCAGAACATTCACACATTCCTCAGGGAGCTTCTCTCTGAGTACATGTGAGTGTGTGTGTGTGTGTGTGTGTGTGTGTGTGTGTGTGTGCATGTGCGTGCATGTTGAGCCCACAGGACAACCTTCAATATCACTTCTCAGAGGCTGTCCATTTTGCTTCTTGGGGGTCTCTCTCTGGTCTGGAACCTTCCAAGTAGGCTGTGCTACCTGACCAGTGAGCTCCAGGGGCTCACCTGGCTCCGCCTGATCAGTGGATGTGTGCATTTTACCAGCTCAGCCATCTCCCAGGCTTCTGGTGAAATAACGCCATGAACCACATGACCTGCCCACCATGCGTGGCCCAGCAGCAGTGTCCTCCTGTAATAATAGAGAGGTGGTCTGTGTGTGACTTTGGTTGTTGTCAACACCAACCTCAGCAGCTTTTACCTTAGACTATCTCAGAACCCCTGGAAGTCCACAATCTGACATGCTACCCACAAACTGG
Organism: Typhlomys cinereus; assembly: GCA_023101885.1. Lineage (NCBI taxonomy): Eukaryota > Metazoa > Chordata > Mammalia > Rodentia > Platacanthomyidae > Typhlomys > Typhlomys cinereus. Next base: position 520,276 of record JALPQD010000219.1, read on the forward strand.
CTATGCTTCGGTGGCAAACATGGCAAGCGAGCTATGCTTGGCTGGATCCTGTCAGCTGCCCCGGCCTCCCTCCCTCATCGCCAAGCAGCTGTATGGACCGGCCTCTTGCAGTCAGGCAGCTGCCTCTGCCACTATCAACTATTAATGACTCAGTTCCCCACAGGGGAAAGAGATCTGCAAGGCACAGGGAACGTCACCTTATCCTGGTTCAGTTTAGGCCATTCATCAGTTTAGGCCAAGCGTGGGTGGGCTTCCTTAGTGGGTCTGAACCACCCACCTGGCTATTTGGATTCTGGCAGCAACTGTCTACCAGCACAAGGGCTTGGCAGTGCCCTGCTGGTAAATGGCACAGGCATGTCTTCAGGAAAGGGCTCAGAAGCTCCAGAGATGGCAGAGGCTGATGAATGGGCAGCGCCATCTTGAAACGAAATGAACGAAGCCCAGACAACGTGCATTCCTTGGCCATCTCAAGAGAGAACGTTTCAAACCAAGATAGCAGAAAAGGCAGGGAGAACCCTCTACATGCAAGGCTTCTGCGCACACAGGCAAAGCAGCATGTGGTCCCAGGGCTCCCTGGCTGGGAGGGGTCATAGTGTGGTCCCAGGGTCCCTGAGGAATGGGGAGCAGACCCAGGACCTGGGGAAGAACTTGCAATAGCTTGAGGTGCTCACCCAGGTACAGGCAGATGAGAACAGACACAAACTCCAGCTGGAGGAGATGTGAAGTAGGGTAGAACTGTAGCCAGGCGCCAGGCAGGGTGAGCGAGTGTGCAGGTTCACATATCCCCCGCGCATCCATTAGAGGGCATCCTTGCTCCACATGTCCCTTCAGGGCTCGCGGGCAGAGAGTCTTTTCTTCAAGGCCTGTTTGCATGATAGGTGGTCTAAGCGGGCAGGGCAGCCTATGCCAGGCCAGGCGAGTGGAGCAGAGGGGGGGGACACAAGACATTTCTTTCTTTCTGTTCTCACAAGTTTAGCAGAAAGCAGCTAGGGCCAAAACTGTGTTCTGAGATATTTTGTCCCCTCTCATTTCATGGGTCGTGTACAGACCACTGCAGGCATTGCCCATGCCTGCCTGGAAGAGGCTACAGGAGAGGGGGGCAGGAAGGTGCCTCCAGGCCTAGATGGGACTTTGCCCCTCCCTGGGCAGTAGCTGCAAGAGCCAGAAGCACGCTGAGAGCACTGCTGCCCCAGCGGCTTCCCCAACCCTCAGCCTGTCACGGACCAGCCATCTGTGTGCATTCCTGCAAAATGCACATGTGGGGCTCTTCAGGAACACATGCACACTCCATACAAACACACGATGCATGCCCCATATGAGTATACAATGCATGCATGGGGTTCTGTGGGAACACATGCATGTCCCATTCATGACACCATGTACACATGGAGCTCCGCAAGAACACATGCATGCCCCATGCGAACACTCAGTGTTGCACATGGTCGCAAAGCTTTCAGAGAGCTCATTTTGGAGCGCAGGCACAAGAGTGGATAGTGATGACGTTTCCTGTGTCCCAGAAAGGCAGCACTGGCCTGTGCTGGGGGAAGGGGTTGGTTGAAGAGAGATGGCGAGGTTTGTGGTGGGCCACACTTATATTCCTGTATGCACAGGTTTGTGAAAAAGATCCAGCCACAGGAAGCTGCCCCCATCTAGGGAAGACACGGATCCATGAGATCGAGAATAGTCCTTTGCTGTGTAGGATGCTTGGCCTCCACTGCTGTGGGAAAGGGCAGGAGTGACCTAGGAGCTGAGGAGCTGTTCTTGCTAGTGCTGAGTGGCACTGAGCAACAGGAAGATGCATCTGTTGTATGTGTGTCTGCGTGTGCATGTACTTGTGCTATGGCACCTACCTTTTTGCTTTGACAGGGAGTCAGCAGGTAGATGAGTGGGGCTGTGTCTGCCTCCCCAGCTCTGGGATTCTAGATGAGATCCTGATGCTTATGTGGTGAGCGCTTTGCTTCTTGAGCATACCCCTGGTCCAACAGGGGCAGCCAACCTTCTAAAGGAGTGTCCAGACACAGACACAACCTTCCAAAGGAGTGCCCGGACACAAGGCTCTCCCTTGTTTCCCACCTGACAGGGCAGTGCTAGGCATCCCCCCATTTGAAAGGGAAAATACACAGTGCTCTGCCATTACAGACAATGCTCAGCTCCGAGTGGCTGAGGAAAGTCATGTCAACAGCCCTAAGAAGGCAGCATCTATGAGACCTTTAAATCACGGTGCTGGCAGCAGATGGCTAGGGTGCCTGAGAAAATCAGATGACTCAACTTGACTCTCATGGGCTTCAGCTAGAGACCCTGGACAGGAAAACACAGCCTTCAGCGGGAGCAGGGCTGGGAGCTGACTTTTGGCAGGGCCCTCATGCAAAGCCAGCATAATTATAGCCTGGGAGGAAAAAGCCTTGTTCTTTCTCTTGCACCCCATAAACCCCTGGGTTTACAACTGAATCTTCTAGGGCAGGTTTCTGTTTTAGGTTCTGCAGAAACAGAACTCTTCTGGCTTGAACCTCTTTCTATTTTTAAAAATTGGGTGTCTGGAGGCCTTGTAATGCACTGACCACTCCCACCCGTGAAGTCTACCCCCAGGTGGACGATGCATCGCTCTTCCAGCTCAGGTGTCCACCAACCCACCAAGCGCTTAGGGTTTTCTTTCATGCGTGCCTCACATCTCACCTCATGCAGAAGTGGGTGCATTGTGGGGGACCGTGGCGCCCAGGGCTCCCTTCAGTTCACAGGCCTTCCTTGTGAAGCATGGCATGGTTTACCAACTTTAGAGCCCCCTGGAAGCCTGTGGATTTGGAATTCCAGATAGCATGCCAAATACTTTTTTTTTTTTTTTTTGACGTTCAACCTCTTTTTAACTTTTGGCACACATGGGACTTCCTGTTTCCAAGAAAAAAGAAAAGATTTTAAAAGTTCCACTGGCGGAACTCTTTGAGGAGCCCTGGGCAGGCAGTAACTTTCGTGAAGCAATATTTTGGTGAGTTGAATGCAAATGTATGGGGAACACGCAGGACAGCTTGGTTAGAAACGCCCAGAAAGAAGGCCGGACAGGAAGCCCAAGCATGGAGAAGTGTGTGAAGTGTTTAAGTCCAAACCCACAGGCCTGACCCAACCCACAAGGCAAGAGAAAACCTCAGGTAGACTAACAATTTCTTCCTAAAGTGGTGGCGCTTGTGTAGGCGAGGAAGCTCACAGCATGGGTATAGCACTGTGGTAGGATCCAAAGCAGAGTTGGTGCTAAAGCTGAGCACCCTCTTGCCCCCACACTGCAGAGCTGAGCAGTGCAGAAACACACTCTGCTTCTGGGACTCTGATCACAGGTGCTTGTTTTGTGAAACAGAGTTTCATGCAACCCTGACTGGCCTCAACCCCCTTTGTGGCTGAGGGGTGCTTGGAATTTCTGATGCTCTTTCCTGTGTCTCCCGAATGCTGGGTTTATAGGTGTGCACGATCATGCTTGGTTTATGCAGGGTCAGGAATTGAACCCAGAGCTCCACATGTGCTCGGCAAGCAGGACTAGGTCCCCAGCCTAAGTGCCTTTCTTCATCTGTAATACTGTGATGAAACGGAACCACATGAGTTGAGAAGCAATTGAGATTTGGGCTCCAAACCTGGACCAGCCACTGGGAACAGGGTGTTCTGCCATCAGCACATGGCTCTTGTCATCCCTGACACACTGCTGTTTCCATCACAGGTCTTCACTGAGATAAGCAGTTTACCAAGAAACAGCGTAAAAGCAAACCCTCTTGAAGCCAATTCTCGAAAGACCTCCAGCTTCAGTTATAAAGGTAAAAAAGCTCAGATACATTTACCAGAACCCCCTGCTTTTGAGGGGCTAGAGAGAATGGCCACCTCCTTGGGAATCACGAACTTGCTTGGTTGACTCTTGGGGTCATGCACATCCCATGTTAAAGGAAGTCGTTGCTTCCCAAAATTGGGGGAAGGAGAGAACCAGAGCTTAAACTGAGATCGTGTGGAGGGTATGAGACACCCCTTTCCTCTGATCCATTAGCTGTCATAGAAGAGGATTAATTTTCCTCAGTGATTCCTCTTCTCCCTTCAAGCAAAGACCTGGCCACCCAGCAGGCATCCTGAGGCTGACTTAGTTCCGGTCTTTTTGGTGGCACATGCCTGCCATGTCTCGCATTCCATCATTTCCATGTGGGTTGTGGGGCACATAGTGAAGCTGGCGACAGAGGCGATCCGACTTCCCACCAACGGGAACCTGAACTAGCTTGAAAGAAGAAGTGTCGGTTGAAAGGCCATTTGGACAGTCATCAAAAGCAATGGGAGGAACCCTGGGTCTTTGCCCCCCATAATTAAGTCAGCTATACCATTAGTTTCTCCATTTCTCCACATTCCAGAAAGGTTACTTTTATATATTACCAAATAGCTTCTGGGAGAGTTACTGCTGTATACCCCAAAATCCTTGAGGGCAAGAATGTCAGATTAAAAAAAATAATAGACCTCACTATGGAATTATGGTAAAATCAAGTCCAGAAGCCAGTGCATTAGGAAAATTGTTCCATTCTTGCTTCCTGGTAACCGATACATAATGATAGTAATTATTTATTTGAGGCTCATTATGTGTCAGGTGTTTCATGCATCTTAACTCACCCAGTCTTCACAACTCACTAATAAGAAGTTCTTTATTATCCTGATGGGGAAACTGAGGTAAACATTAGCAGTTTGCTTAGTTGCCAACATACTTTGGTGAGGTTAGACTTTGAACCAAGGTAGTTATCTGTGCACCCTACAGAGGCCAGGCTTTTATCTGCAGACAGTTAGATCCTCCTCTGATCTTTTCTTTCTCTCGTGTACTTTACAAGCAAGTAAGTATAGTGAAATAGAGTAAATCACAGGGGGAGGACACTTCCCTCTAATTCCTGACTTGGATATTGCTACCCACAGAGGCATCTCCAAAGAAAGCCTCTTGACCTCATGTAGAAAAGCCTCAATTTCTGTATTAGTTAGGGTTCTCTAGAGTCACAGAATTCACAGAATGAAAATGTATATATATATATGAAATAAATATAGGAAATTTATTGAGTTGGCTTACAGATATGGCCGAGGTAGTCTAACCAGTGGTCGAGGTAGTCCAGCCAGTAGCCGAGGTAGTCCAATGATGGCTGCCAGTAGCTGAGGTAGTTCCAACGATGGCTGCCAATAGCTAGCTGCTCAGTTCGGTAGTCAAGTGGGTGATGGTTGAAGGCTGGAGAACTCCTAGTGTCTTAGTCCAGGCGGCCAGAAGGAAGAATGATTCCTAGCACAGCTACAAGAAGACATCTGTTCTCCTTGGTGGCTCCTTTTTATGTGATGTAGTATTGGGAGAATCCTTTGAGAGCTTTGGAGTTCTGATAGGATCTGGAGCGGGTATAATCCTTTCAAGTAGTCTCAGTTGATCCTTTCCAAAGGTGGTCTCAGCCCAGCTAGTTAATACCGGGTGTGTCAAGTTGACACAAGGCTTAACTATCACAAGTCCACCCCTTGTCAACTTGACACCAAATCACATTTCCTTAGGCTATTAAAAAAATCTCCAAATAAAAACAAAAAGATTCATAGTTCCGCCTAACAAAATATAGCTATCCACATATAACCGCACATGCATTATTTTTACAAGATTAATGACAATGCCCCTTGAGAAATGCTTAGTCTTAGTGTCCCATAACAATATCATAATGTAGATTACAGCATTTCATCTCATAACTACAGATTAACATTACATTACATAACATAAATATCTTCTTAGAGTATGTGCACATGTGCAAGTCTATTCTTGACAGTCTAAACCAGAAGTACTCATGGCAATTATAATCCTCCTTTCTGTAACTGGTTACATGGCCTTAGGTGGTATTTATAACTACCTTCTTCTACTACCCATTCTGTATTTCCTTCACCTTCAGCAAGCACTTCAGCAAGTCTTGGCTCTTTACCTGGAGGGGTTACCCATACCTTCATTCCTGAAGGATCTGGACCATTTACTGTCTTTCCTGTGTTAGGTTGCTGTAAATTCCCATTGATCTTAATCACAGAACATGGTAATACCAAGAGACACCCTAGTGGATCTCCTGCACTCCAGACATACTCTTCCTTACCACCATTGTGGAGAACCAGTCCAATTTCTCCTTGGTGGTCTGCATCAATCACCTCTCCTAAAACTGTTATTCCTTTATTAGCCTTTGGCTCAAGGGCATCAGAAGTCCAAAATGGCCAGGCGGAAGCCTTAGCTTCCAGTTCAAAGAAATAGTTGCTGTGTCTCCCGGCAGAAGCATTCCTTGCTCTGGACCCAAAACTTTTTTTCCAAATTTTTTTATTATTTATTATTTATTCAATTGTGTGTGTATGCATGTGTGTGTGTGTGTGTGTGTGTGTGTGTGTGTGTGTGTGTAGAACCACGGACAAATTCGGGAACCACCATGGACCGCCTCCACCTCCAGATTGTTTACTCTGCCCCGAGATTCACAGGCTCTGCCCTACCAGGACCAGAAACGCAGGCCACCCCTGCTTCCACGTAGCATCTATACGTGGGCTCTAGGATCCAAACTCAGGACTTTCTGCCTGCAAGGCAGAGGCTTAACCCCTGAGCCACCTCTCCAGCCCTGGACTCAAAACTTCTAAGCCAGTAGAATACAGGCTTGCGGGAACAGGAAGCAAAAATTTTCCTAATGGGTCACTAGGGGTGATAGTAAGAGGAGCTATTCCTGTTTCCACCCCTTGATTCCTGGACCCATGAATCCTGGCTATAGGAGACATAGTACCATATATTGGACACTGGTTTAAGGCATATACTGCCTTCTGGAGAATTCTGCCCCATCCCTCCAGACTATTACCACCTAATTGACTCTGTAATTGTGCCTTTAAAAGGCCATTCCACCATTCTATCAAGCCAGCTGCTTCAGGATGATGGGGAACATGGTAAGACCAATGAATCCCATGGTCATGAGCCCACTGCTGTACTTCTTTTGCTGTGAAATGAGTTCCCTGGTCAGAAGCAATGCTGTGTGGAATTCTATGACAGTGGATAAGGCATTCTGTAAGTCCCTGGATGGTAGTCTTGGCAGAAGTATGACGTGCAAGAAAGGCAAATCCAGACCCAGAATAAGTGTCTATCCCGGTAAGAACAAAGCGTTGCCCTTTCCATCTGGGAAGTGGCCCAATGTAGTCAACCTGCCACCACGTTGCTGGTTGGTCACCCCTAGGAATGGCTCCATATCGGGGACTCAAAGTTGGTCTCTGCTGCTGGCAGATTTGGCACTCAGCAGCAGCTGTAGCCAGGTTAGCCTTGGTGAGTGGAAGTCCATGTTGTTGAGCCCATGCATAACCTTCATCTCTGCCACCATGTACACTTTGTTCATGGGCCCATTGGGCAATGACAGGAATGGCTGGGGAAAGAGGCTGACTGTCTACAGAACGGGTCATCTTATCCACCTGATTATTGAATGTTTCTCCTACCAATGTCATCCCACAGCAGGATGGGGTTTGATCTGCTTTCAAAGCCTCCAGAAAAGCAAAGCAAGTTTCCAGATATCATCGAAGTTGGTGAAGACATGAGTTCGGGGAGACATTTCAAAGAGCATTCTGGCTCTTAAAGAAAGCTCCAGAATGTGCGTCTTATCAGGGGGTCATTGTCTGCAGGGTGGGTGAAAGTGGAGAGGGAGCTTCTGAAAGTGCCTTCTCCCGTTCTCAAGGCCACAGTAGCACATGGAACCCAGAGAGTTGGCATGCAGTGAGCACCTCCAAAGTGCTTCACGTAGCTCCTATTTGCAAGAAGAACCAGAGGGTCCAAGAAGCCTCCCTCAGCTTCTAAGTGCTGTTCTGGCCCTGCGCCCCAGGAAGGCTATGTCAACTATAAGAAATGGCTTGCACAAAGGGTGGCTACATGCATATTCCTGTCAGTGGTCAGAGCAACCAGCATTGATGCTTTGTGTGGGAAATTAAATGTTGGCACACATGTTGAGAAAAATGGTCTTGATTGTGCTGAGTACTACAGGGAGACTTAGCTCAGTGTCTGGGTGACATTTCCCTGGTAGTGTTGAGAACCACATTTATAGCTACCTAAGTTCCTCAGGGACATCTCCCTAGTCTTGTGCTGAGTACCACAGTGAGGCCTAGCTTGGTGTCTGGTGTTGTGATGAGTACCACACTTAAACCTAGCTAAGTGTCTGAGGGATGTCTTCCTGCTATTGTGCAAAATTCTACAGTGAGGCCTAGCTCAGTGTCTGAAGGACATCTCCCTGGTGTTGTGCTGAGTACCACATTCAGACGAAGTGCAGCATCTCAGGGACATCTCCCTGGTGTTCTGTTGGGTACTACATTTATACCTAGCTCAGTGTCTGAGGGCTATCATCCTAGTGTTGTGCTGAGTTCTACAGTGAACACTAGCTCAGTGTTTGAGGGACATCTCCGGTGTTGTACTGAGTACCACATTTAGACCTAGCTCAGTGTCTGTGTGTGTGACATCTCCCTGGAGTTGTGCTGAGTACCACATTAAGACCTAGCTCACTGTCTGAGGGATGCTTAGTCTCCCTGGTAATTATGCTCAGTACCACATTGAGACTTAGCTCAATGCCTAGTGACAGCTTCCTGGTATTGTGTTGAGTATCATATTTATACTTAGCTCAGGTGTCTCAGGACTATCTTTATGGTGTAGTGGTGAGTATAGCTCAGTTCTGAGCTACATCTACTATCATCTGAGTACCCATTTAGACCTAGCTCAGTATCTTAGGGATACTGAGTCTCTCTGGTGTCATGCTGAGTACCATATTTAGATCTAATTGAGTGTCTATGTGAAACTTAATCATCCTGGTATTGTGCTGAATACCAAATTTAGATCTAGCTCAGTGTCTGGGGACATCTCCCTGTTGTTATGTTGAGTACCACATTTACACCTAGCTTAGTGTCTTGGGGACATCTTTCTGGTATTGTGCTGAGTACCACATTTATACCTAGCCTAGTGTCTTGAGGACCACATTTATACCCAACTCAGTGTTTGAGCACTATCTTCCTGGTGTTGTGCTGAGTACCACATTTAGACATAGTTCAGTGTGTAAGGAACATCTCCCTGGTCTTGTGTCGAGTACCACAATGAGGCCTAGCTCAGTGTCTGAGGGACACTTAGTCTCCCTGGTGTTATGCCAAGTACCTCATGTAGACGTAGCTCAGTGTCTGGGGGGCACTTGGTCTCCCTGGTGTTGTGCTCAGTACCTCATGTAGACTCAGTGTCTAGAGGACACTTAGTCTCCCGTATGCTTTCTCAGCTGCCTATCAAGCCTTGCTGTCTGATGCCATGTCCAGGGTGCTTATGAACCTTCAGGTGCTGCAGGAACAGCGCTGTGCACACCCTGTGCACTTTATTTCCCTGGGCCTTGAGGGCGGGGTCCTCCTGCATCACTGGCCTCGACATCCTTGACATACTCAACATGCTGGCTGGAGGATGGCTGCTGAGCTCGATGCTGCAGAGTTGGGAAGGGGCAGAGTGGAAGGGGCTGGACAGAAGCTTCTCAGGTAACAGGTGTCACTAGGGGGCACAGAGTTGTCCTGATCAGCTGTCACTGACAGACAATATCTGACATGTGACCCTCAAGAGCGGAAGGACTTAGATCATCTGCTATGTGCTGTGTGTGCTGGGATGGCAGGTTAACCGACTTTTCTCTGCTTTTCTACAGAGTCATGTGTCACTTGAGACCAGAGTTACACTTGAGAAACACATCAGTGTTTTCATGGCTGAGCACTTGATGGGCTATGCGCTCAGCAGGTAATGTCTTCCTGCAGGAAAGTAAGTAGACTGAGGAAACATGGTACCAGGACTCAAGAAGTGAAGCTACTCAGCTGGTGGGGACTGAGTGGCACTCCAGTCCCAAGCTCCACAGGCCCTGCTTGGTTACACCTTGGATCTTATGCTTTTTAGGTGCAGAGCATTTCAGCAGTGTATGGTTGGTCACAGCGGCACAGAGACTCATTGGGTATGAGGGGCCAGGAAGGAAGATCCAGTGCAGCAAATAGTGATAGGGACAGCAGTGGAGCTGGACCAGAGTTTCAAGAGGTCTCCCACCCCCTCTACAAGACAAGCAGACAAGCAAGAGTTAGTACCTTCATTATCTTTTAATTGGACTTCTAAACCAAAGGGAAATTGCTATTTGTCTTGTGGAGGCTGAAAGCCTTGGGGGACATTGAGGTGTGCAATGCTACTCTTCCATGTGCTGTCCTCCGCTATGGTGTTGAATCAGCGTGAATTGAGTGAGGAAATGAAATCCCAGCCTCTTGTCTTAACCTGGTCCACAAGCCCCCTCTGAGTTAAAACAGTCAGGCACCCCAAGAAGCGAATACCACTCCTCATTCATAGGCTCCTAAATCTTACTGATCCCTCTTCTGCAAGATTCCCTGAGCCCTGATTTAATGTTCTGTTTAGGGCCGAATACTCAACACTCACTTATGAGCTAGTTGTAGTTCTGTGCATTATAAAGCTTCCATCGCAACAGGATGCTTCTTGGTTGAGAGTTGAGAGCTTCTCTTCCCTAAGGGTATAAAGAGAAATGTCTAGATGGGAGAGAAGAGTTTAGATAGTAGTTTGCTGTCAAGAATTTATAGCTAACATGAAGACATTGATGTAGTCCTACCTAGTGTCTATGGACTCCCCTTCCACTGATACTTGGATAGATTTACGGTACCAGGCATGTGGGGTTTCAAAAACATCTAGAGAGCTCTTGGTTGCCCCAGTACATTACATACTACTGTTGCTCCACTGGACCCCTCTTGCCAGAGTTGTTGGAGCTGACAGCTTTTCATAGCTGGGTGAGGCAACTGGTCACTGTTCTTCCTGGGCAGACTTCATTTTTGTTCCCACACCCCCTTCTATGTCCTATCCTCTTTAAAGCATTCCTTCTGTGATTGCTCTTTTCATCACCATACCATACCATCCAGTTTCATCACCTTTTGCTTCCACTCTTTTAGAGTCCTCCTCCACACACACCCCCCAGCTTATGTTCCTTTGCAGATTGTGGCTATTATAAGGGAGAATATAAGCATCTGTTTTTCTGCATCTGGCATACCTCACTCAGTATAATTTCTTCCAATTCCATCCATTTTCCAGCAACTTTCACTATTTTTTCTTGATTGCTATATAGTATTATTCCATTATGTAAATGTATCACATTTCACTATCTATTCACCTACTGTTGGACATCTACACTGCTTCCATTCCTTTACTACTGTGAAAAGAAATGCAGTGATCGTGGATGTGCCAGTGTCTCTGCAATAAGATGCACAATCCTTTGGGAATATTCCAGGAGTAGCATATAACTGGGCCATATGATAGTTCAACTTTTACCTTCTTGTGGAACCTCCATACTGATCTTCAAAGAGACTATACAAGTTTACATTCTCACAAAAATTGAATATGGGATCTCTTTTCCCCACGCCAGCATTTGTCATTTGCCTTTTAAATTTTAGCTAGTCTAACTAAGGTAAGATGATATCTCAAGGTACATTTAATTTGCATTTCCCTGATGGCTAGGGGGCAGAACACCTTTTAAGATACGCCTTAGACATTTGAAGCTTGTCCTATAAAAAGGTTCTTTTTAGTTCTAAAGCTCATTTTTAATTGTCTTGCTTACTTCCTTGATATTTAATTTTTTTAGTTCTTTCTATACTCTGTATACTAATCTTCTATCAGATGTATAGATAGCAAAGATTTCTCCCACTTGTCAGATACCCTTTTGCTCAATTAACCATTTATTTTGCCAAACAGGATTTTTTAATTTCATGAAACCCTACTTGTTGATTAGTTTTTGTTTCCTGCTCAGTGGGATTTAGTTCAGGAAACCTTTACCTAGGCCTGTCAAATCAAGCGTACCCCCTATTTTTTCTTCTAAAGTTTCAGTTTCTGGTCTAACACTGAGGTCTTTGATCCATTTATAGCAAACTTTTTTTATGGAGGGTGAGAGGTAAGATCCAGTTTCATTCCTCTATATATAGATTTCCAATTTTTCCCCTCACTATTTGTTGAAGGCCCTATCCTTCCACTAGTGGGTATTTTTAGCATCTATGTTAAAAATTAGTTGACTGCAGGTGCATGCATGAGCTTAATACTGGGTTCTCAATTCTAATCTATTGATCAGTGTCTCTGGTTTTTTTTTTTTTTTTTTTTTTTGCACCATGCTATTTTTATTACTATGGCTCTGTTGCACAGTTTGAGTTCAGATATGGAAATACTTTAAGCAGAATATTGTTCAGTATTGTTTGATTGTCTGGGGTCTTTTGTGCTTACCTATGAATTTTCAAATTACTTTTTTAACTTCTGTGAAGAATTGCATTGAGGTTGGGATTTTGACTGGAACTGCATTGAATCTGTACATTGCCTTTGGTAGGAGAGCCTTTTCTCATCCTTGGTTAGGTTTATTCCAAGGTATTTCATTTTATTTGGAGCTATGATAAATGGGATTGTTTCTTTCAGATCCCACTTTCCTTATCTTTGGTATATAAGAAAGCCACTAACATGGGGAAACTAGTTTTATAGCCAGCCACTCTACTGAACACATTTCCTGGTGGAACCCTCAGGGTCTTTCAGGGGTAGAATTATGTCATCTGCAAATAGAGATACTTGACTTCTTATTTTTCTATCTAAATCCCTTTTCTCTCCCTCTCTTGTCTTATGACTCTAGCTAAGACTTCAAATACAATATTAAACAGAAGTCGTGAGAGTGGACAGTCTTGTCTAGTTCCCAGACTACTGAAAAGAATATGTTTTCCTGCATTCTATCAGGTCCATTTGGTTTATGGTTTCATTAATCCCAGTGTTTCTCTGTTCAGTTTTTGATCTGTTGACTATTGATAAGAGTGGGTTACTGAAATCCCATACATTATCATGTTTGATTTTGTTGCTTTATATGTAGTAAACTTTAACGAATATGGGTGAGCCTGTGTTTGGTTCACAAATGTTTAGAATTGTAAAGTCTTCTTGATGGATTGTTCTCTTAGCAAGTATATAATGCTCTTTTTTGTCTATTTTGCCAGCTATGAAAATTGTAACTCCTGCTTGTTTCCTGGTTCCATTTGCCTGGTACATTTGGTCACTTGCTCAATGGATAGGTACCCTTTCTCCCCCTTTTCTTCCCTCCCTCTCTGGTCATTCTTTCACCCTAAGATAGTGCTTATGTTTCATGGAGAGGTATGTTTCTTAGAGGCAACAAATTAATGACTTGTGATTTTTTTACATATTTATTTATTGAGAGAGAGAGAGAGAGAGAGAGAGAGAGAGAGAGAGAGAGAACTGTATCCCTAAGGATCAAAAGTGGATTTGGGAACCATCTGGATTGTTTCTACCTTCTTTTTGCTTCGCTCTGGGATTTCCCAAGCTTTGCCCACCAGGGCTGGAAGTGCAGGTTGCTACCATTTCCACCTGGAATTTTTACATGGGACTTGGGATCCAAACTCAGGATCTTCGACTTGTGAGGCAGAGGCTTAACCCCTGAACTATCTCTCCAGCCCAACTTGTGATTTTTAGTCCAAGCTGTTAGCCTATGTTTTTGATTGGTAAGTTGAGTCCATTGATATTCAAGATTATTACAGAGAAATGTTTATTGATTCCTGTCAATTCTGCATTCTTTATTTTCTAGTCTTTTGCTTCATGGTTGTGATGCCATTATTTTCCCCTGTATCCTGCTGTACAGTTGATTAATGTGTAGTATATTGAGTGTATGGTGGTTTTGTGTAGGATGCATGAAGTATCTGGAAGTTAGAGTTTGTTGAAGCTGTATGGGCTAGTTGGTTGCCCTGTTATACTGGCTATGGGGGAGCAAAGTATGAGCTAGTAGTGAAGAACTTAGAGACAGCAGGAGCGGGTGAACGGGGAGGGGGTAAGTGATTTAAGTGGGGTAAAAGTCACCTGAATGGAAACAGGAAATGGAATGCTTACTCATCTTACTGTTGTAAGGTCACCTGTGTTGAATGGTGACATTCTCAAGATCCTCCATTGGTTGAGGTCAATATCAGCCTTTGAAGTCTGTAGTGTCTGGAAGTTTCTGGATTTCTTTAAGATTAGAGGTGTGGAGGCCATCGGGGCATGGGTAGAATGCAGAGATTACCAGGAGGGGTGAGGAAATGGGGGCAGTGGTCTAATGTGACCATAGGAACATGCAGCCAGGCCACGGGCAGACATGCCAGCTTTCTTTCAGTAATATTTTCATGGAGAGCCAACATCTGCTTTCACACAATAAGAGACTGAAACATCAATCTCTCTCTTCAAATAGTGACAGTTTTAGGGGGCTCTTATGGACCTATAGCAACTTTCAACACTTGGCTGGCTCTATGCTCTGACTCAGGGTTAATTAAGGAAGAGAGAGAGAAAGAGAGAGAGAGAGAGAGATCATTCATCTTGGCTGGCTTCCTAGTTCCTCAAGCACTATGTGATCATATTTCCTTTCAGCCACATCTGCCCTCAGATTGAGCTCATAAGATTTCCCCCCAAACTTTACCTAGTTACATAAGCTCAATAGGAACCCTCTTCCTTCCCCCATCCCTTCCCTCTCTCTCATCCCTCTCCTCCTTTCTTGGTGTTTCCTGCCTGCTTCCTCCCATCTTCCAGAACATCTGTTTATGTAGGCACTGAATTTTCCTGAGCTGTCTACACTAGTGATGGTTCAGGACTTAGTGGCATAGTTTGAGGTTCCTTCTTGGGTCACCCACTAACATGGGAACTCTGTTGTCTCTGTCTAATCCCTGCCTCTAAGGATTCTACTGGCTGAAACCTTCTCCCCCGCTAGACTTTGAGAGTTTGTTGACCTATGGGCCATTGTGCAGCTCAGACAAGGTTGAAACACAATGTGGCAATAATATCCTGGCTGGTGAACTCCTGACCTGTGTGTAGTATCTTGTCCATTGGTGAACCTTCCCATCTTTAGGCTCTTAACAATCTTACCACTTCCTCTTCTGCAAGGTTCCCTGAGCTTTAGGATGGGAGAGATTGGCTGGTCTAGGGTCCTTGGTGTTCTGAATTATGGTTGGTTATTGTTTTCAGTATTGCTGTTCCTGCACTGCCCTTGACTCTATCCTCATCAATTGTTGAAGTCATCTGTTTAAACGAAGGTCTTAATATAAGAAGAGCCTTAAAAGTAGAGGGAAGAATAGGAGGAGGACTTAGTAGTGAGTAAGTGAGTAGTGAGTCAGTTGGTTTGTTGCGCTCTGCCAGCCTCTATTCCCTCCCTGATTGGGGTGATCAGACCTATCTAGTACCAGCTAAACAGTAAGGGAAGTGAGAATGAGCTGTATCAGATATCTTACTACTTACATGTAGTTCATAACTGTGGCATGATTTCTCTATTGAAGTGAGTTCTTTTGTATCCTTTCTTTTGAGGTCTTCTTTCTCCTTCCCTCCTAGTTGTAATCCTTTGCAGTTATAGGGTATTGAAGAGATTTACCTTTCAATATGTCATTAAGTGAGTTTGCAACTAGGATCCACTTATAAGGGAAAACATGTGACATCTAACTTTCTGTGTCTAGGATATTTCATATATGTGTATGTGTGTGTATATAATCCCTGCCTCTATATATATAATGTGTGTGTGTGATTTATATATGTGTAATTTCTTCTGATTCTATCCATTTACTGGCAAATTTCATTAATTCATTCTTTTGATGGCTGAGTAGTATTCCATTGTATAAATGTACCACATTTTCATTTTCCATTCTTCAACTGTTAGGCATTTGGGTTGATTCCATGACTTTGCTATTGTAAATAGTGCTGCAATGAACATGGTTATACTCATTTCACTGATGCCTTTTTGGGGATTATTCCCAGTAGTAGTATTTCAGAAATTGCCATACTGATTTCCAGAGGGGTTGTAGAGAGATCAAAGATTAGTATGGTTGTGTGTGTGTGTGTGTGTGTGTGTGTGTGTGTGTGTATGCTACAAGCAGCTAGGTCATGTGCTCTGGGCTTGAATCTGCATGGGGGCCAGTCAGATGACCTTATAGGTCTTTTTCATCTTGTTTCTGTGAAGCATTGTTCTTGGGAAGAGATGATTGCATATTAGTATTTGCCAACTCTGCCATCCCTGTATTGGTTGCATTTCACTTGGTTACCCTGGGAAGAATAAATAGATTATGTAGGTCCAGAGACACACAGAGGTCAAAGTCAGCAAAGGGCAATTTGAAGGGATGTGGTAAAGAGAGAGGAGGGAGGAATGGTGAATTGGAAATCTGAGCTCACAAGTGCTTTCTAGGAGTTTCCGGAGCACAGGTGAAGGAAAAGTACCAGAATGTGATATGTTCTGGTGCTATGGAAAGCATATAGACATGGAGATAGAAGATCTAGTTTGTGGATTCAGGAAGAAATTAAAAAGGAAATTCAAGATTTCCTGAAAGTGAACGATAATGAAAGTACAACTTACCAAAATCTCTGGGACACAATGAAAGCTGTCCTAAGAGGTAAGTTCATAGCTCTTAATGCCTACATCAAAAAAATGGAAACATCAGAAATAAATAACTTAACGATGCAGCTTAAGGCTTTATTTTGTATCCTGCCACCCTGCTGAACTACTCAATTAGTTCCAGGAGCTTCCTGGTGGAGTTTTTGGGATCCCTCAGGTATAAGATCATGTCATCTGCTTTAGAGAAACTTGAGCAATCTGATCCCAAAAGTAGTAGAAGAGAGGAGATTAGCAAAATAAGGGGAGAAATATCTGAAATCGAGACTAAGAAAACGATAGGAAAAATCAACCAGTCAAAAAGCTGGTTCTTTGAAAAAATCAATAAGATAGATACACCCCTAGCTAAATTAACCAAAAGCAAGAGAGAGAAAACCCAAATTAACAAAATTAGAAATGAACATGGAGTAATCACTACTGATACCCAAGAAATCCAGAGAATTATTACATCATATTTCAAAAACTTATACTCTGTGAAGTTTGACAACACAAAAGAGATGGATGAATTTCTAAGTAAACACATCTTACCTAAATTGGATTAGGAAGTTGTGAATTACTTAAATGGCCCTATAACATATAAGGAAATTGAGGAAGTAATCTTGAATCTTCCCACCAAAAAATGTCCTGGACCAGATGGATTCAGCACAGAATTCTACCAGACATTTAAGGAGTCAATAGCACAACATTGCGTGCCGGGGATGAAGCCTACTTGGTCCCCGTGAATGATCTTTTTAATATGTTTTTGAATCCGATTTGCTAAGACTTTGTTGAGAATCTTTGCGTCTGTGTTCATCAGAGAGATTGGCCTATAGTTTTCTTTTTTAAGTGAATCTTTATTAGGTTTTGGGATTAAAACGATATTAGCTTCATAGAAGGAATTTGGTAGTGTTCCTTCCTTTGCTATTTGATGGAACAGTTTAAGGAATATTGGTGTTATTAACTCCTTAAATGTCTGGTAGAACTCTGTACTGAATCCATCTGGTCCAGGACATTTTTTGGTGGGAAGATTTGAGATTACTTCTTCAATTTCCTTATATGTTATAGGACTACTTGAATAATTCACAACTTCCTGATTCAATTTAGGTAAGTTGTGTTTACTTACAAATTCATCCATCTCTTTTGTGTTGTCAAACTTCACAGAGTATAAGTTTTTGAAATATGATGTTATAATTCTCTGGATTTCTTGGGTATCAGTAGTGATTACTCCATGTTCATTTCTAATTTTGTTAATTTGGGTTTTCTCTCTCCTGCTTTTGGTTAATTTAGCTAGGGGTGTATCAATCTTATTGATTTTTTCAAAGAACCAGCTTTTTGACTGGTTGATTTTTTCTATCGTTTTCTTAATCTCGATTTCAGATATTTCTCCCCTGATTTTGCTAATCTCCTCTCTTCTACTACTTTTGGGATCAGATTGCTCTAGTTTCTCTAAAGCTTTAAGCTGCATTGTTAAGTTGTTTATTTTTGATGTTTCCATTTTTTTGATGTAGGCATTAAGAGCTATGAACTTACCTCTTAGAACAGCTTTCATTGTGTCCCAGAGATTTTGGTAAGTTGTATTTTCATTATCATTCAGTTTCAGGAAATCTTGAATTTCCTTTTTAATTTCTTCCTGAATCCAATTCTCATTCAGCATCATATTGTTAAGTTTCCTGGAGTTAGTGTATTTTCTCTTGTTTGTTGTGTTGTGTATGTCCAGCTTTAGGCCATGGTGGTCTGACAGAGCACAGGTTAGAATTTCAACTTTTTTGTACATGTGTAGATTCGTTTTGTGGCCCAGTATGTGATCTATTTTGGAGAAAGTTCTGTGTGCTGCTGAGAAAAATGTGTATTCTTTGGTGCGTGGGTGAAAAGTTCGATAGAGATCTGTAAGGTCCATTTCTTTAAGGGTTTGATTAAGGTCCAAAGTGTCTCTATTAAGCTTTTGACCTGTTGATCTATCCCATGTAGAGAGGGCGGTGTTGAAGTCCCCAAGAATTATCGTTTGGGGGTTGATTTCTTGCTTTAGACGCTATAGGGTTTCCTTTTTTAATTTTTTTTTTTATTCAACTGTGTGTGCGTGCATGTGTGTGTGTGTGTGTGTGTGTGTGTGTGTGTGTGTGTGTGTCTGTGTATGTGTAGAACCATGGACAAATTCGCGAACTACCATGGACGCCTCCACCTCCTTCTGCCCAGGGATTCACAGGCTCTGCCCTACCAGGACCGGAAACGCAGGCCGCCCCCGCTTCCGCCTGGCGTCTATACGTGGGATCTGGGATCCAAACTCAGGACCTTCCGCCTGCAAGGCGGAGGCTTAACCCCTGAGCCACCTCTCCAGCCCAGGGTTTTCTTAATGAATGTGGAGGGGCCCGTATTGGGTGCATATATGTTCAGTATTGTGAAGTCTTTCTGGTGAATTGTACCTGTGACTAAAATGTAGTATCCATCCGTGTCTCTTATAATTTTCTTTGGTTTGAAGTCCACTTTGTCTGAAATCATAATGGCTACCCCTGCCTGTTTTCTGCTTCCATTAGCTTGTAGAATTGTTGACCAGCCTTTTATTTTTAGAGCATGCCTATCTTTTGTGGTGAGATGGGTTTCCTGCAGGCAGCAGATTGATGGATTGTGATTTTTAATCCAAGTTTATAATCTATATCTCTTGATCGGTGAGTTAATTCCATTAACATTTAGTGTTATAATGGTGAAACTATTTTTGATTCCAGACATTTATTATGTTTAGTAGTTTTTATAAGTATATTGCTTCACTTTTAATGGTGTTATACTTGCCTTCTGCTCTCCTGGATATGCCTGTTTTTTTCTTCACGCTTGAGTATCATTTCTAGCATTTTTTGAAGGCCTGGTTTGGTGGACATGTATCCCTTCAAGTTGTCTTTGTGCTGGCAGATTTTTCTTTCTCCCTTGATCATGACTGATAGTTTTGCAGGGTAAATCAGCCTAGGTTGACATTTTTGCTCATTCAATACTTGAAGTATGTCTCTCCAAGCTCTTCTTGCTTTTACTGTTTCGACTGAGAAGTCATTTGTTATTTTAATAGGTTTACCTTTAAAAGTGACTTGTTTTTTCTCTCTTGAAGCTCTCAGCACCAGTTCTTTATCTTGAATGTGGAGTGTTTTAACTATTATTTGCCGTGGCATGCTTCTATTTTGGTCGTATCTGTTTGGGGTGCGGAATGCCTCTTGTATATGGATGGGCCTCTCTTTTTTTAGATGAGGAAAGTTTTCCTTGATGATCGTTTGAAAAATTTCCTCAGGGGTGGTATTTTGAGATTCTTGCTTTGGTATTCCATGAATACGCATGTTGGGCTTCTTCAGGGTGTCCCATATCTCCTGGATATTTCTCTCAAGCATCTTTTTTGGCTTTAACAATCTCTTCCATTGAGCTGGTTAATACTTCCACTTTATCTTCAAGATCTGAAATTCTGTTTTCTGCTTCATTAGTTCTGCTGATAAGACTCTCTGTGGAGTTCTGGGTTGAAGATAACTTGTCTTTTAGCTCAGTTTTAAACTCTGCTTGAGTCTGCTTTAACTGCTCTATGCCAGTTTTTGTTTCTTGCACTGTTTTTCTCAACTCCTCCAAGTGTCTGTTGTGTTCCTCCTCAAAGCGATTGATTCGATTATTTAATTCCTCCCGGATTTCCTCTTTCATAATATTGAACATGGTAACGATCATATTTTGAAGGTCGTTATCCTGGGTCAGGCTTTCTTGGCCATTTTCCATGGGTTTGTTCTGGTTGGAGTCTAACATTATGGGATTAATTCCTTCAGTGGGAGATTTGTTTACCTGAGTGTTGTTTCTCATGGATTTGCACTTTGACTTTGGCATTGTCGTTTTAACTCTTAAGATCTTCTTTTAATTTCTGTGCGTTTTTCACTAAACTGAATTATTTGGCCTGGGGCTTTGGGGGCGGGCGGGGGAGCTTACCTTGGTGGAGGCAAGGTGAGGGTGAGGCCCAGTTGGATGGCACACGCGCTTCCCAGGCGGTGGAGTGGAGGGGAAGGGGGGATGGGGCGTCAGCGGGGCGCTATTTAAACCCTGGGCACCCGAGGGCAGGGCCGGGTGCAGAGGGAGTGCCCTCTCCTCCTCCCAGGCCCTGGGTGTGCAGCTCCGATGGTGGGAGGAGCTGGGTCCACTGGGGCGGCCTGGGGCTCTGGGGGCAGGCGGGGACCGAGCTTACCTGGTTCGCCACGAGGTGAGGCCCCGCTGGACCCCGCTCGAGCGCGTCCCGGGTGGTGGAGTGGAGGGGAAGGAAGAAAACTTTATTTAATATAACAGCTTTAAATCTTATTTTGAAATGAAAATGTTAAATAACTTGTCATAATTTAATATCTTTTGGAGCCAAATTATTTATAACACAAGTCAGTAAAAGTTCTATAAATTTTGTGGAGACTGAGACATTAAATATAGAATAAATAAGCAGCACATGGTCAGAAGAGAATACCTGTATGTCCCTGTTTAGATAAGCATTTCTTTTCTGACAATAGAAAAATGTAGATATTATTATATTTTGTCATAAGGAGAATAAAGGAATTTCATTGAATGTTTAAAAGACATTTGTATTACCTGGTTGTTAGATTTGATGGGATAAAATTTCATAAAAGAAGTCAAGAGGAATGAGGAAGTATAATTGATCAGTTGTATAGTGACTTTGTTATTGGACCCAAATAATCTCTCTCAACAATTGGCCCACTAATCTTTGAAGAATGGTATTTGTAAATTCACACAGTGAAAATTTTCAAGTGCCACAGTCCATGCTGCAGCCTCGCAGGTCCAGGGCTTCTCTCAACCAAGTATGCAAAGAGTCGGTGAATGAGAATCAGACACACACAACTCTGGGCTGGGTGAATCTGAATCTGAATCTGATTTATTGGAATTTTGTAACATCTTTTATACTAGAAAATTTTTTGGGTAGGGAATGCTGCACCTGTAGACAGACATGTATCCTTCTAATCAGCAAGAATCACCTTTAGTATAAACATTCTTTAAGAATTTAACAATTCTTTAAGAATTGTTTGAAGGTGAGACACAAACAAATCCTTATCACATCTTAACAGGTTTTTTCCCAGTCCTACAACAGGTTTTTCCCAGCCCCTCAGTCTCTCTAAATTTATCTATTTTACAATGTCCCACCAAACAGTCACAGGGTCTAAGTCTGTATTCTTGTATTTAACAAAGACTTCATTTGAGATTTAGTTAAAATACACCAAAGATTGAGCTTCTTATTAATTTGTGTTATATCTATTATACATTCTTGTAAATGGTAAATGTGAATCTGTTGAAAGGGATGCATATTATACATTAATTTTTTCTTTTTGAGGATATCAGATTTTGGCTGCTATCATATAAGCTGGCCTATATTAAGTTATAATGATAAGAACTATATTAGAATTTATTTTATTTTTATTTTTTGTTAACTCATGTGCTCTATAAGAAATAGTTATGTATTAATTTTAGGAATTATATTATTGTTATTTTCTATTAACTTATATGTTCTATAAAAATAGTTGTGTAGTAATTTTAGTGAACAGATGGCATAGTCTCATATATGTAGAATTTCTGAATTAATTTAACAAGAGTCATATTTTTTAGGGAATTCTATCCACCTATGTTTTAGGACTCTTGAAACTTGGCCCACTAATCTTTGAAGAATGGTATCTGTAAATTCACACAGTAAAAATTTTCAAGTGCCACAGTCCATGCTGCGGCCTCCCAGGTCCAGGGCTTCCCTCGACCAAGTATGGCAAAGAGTCGGTGAATGAGAATCAGACACACACAACAATCAGTGTATACATTCTGGCTAACAAGTCTGTTTACTGCGTATGATTGAACATAAAATTTCTAGTTAGAATTTTAATTTAAAGTTAAAAGCAGGGCTTGTTTGTATTTAGGAAACAAAAGACTTAAGGCAAATTATTTGACATCTGTAGTTCTGGAGGCGGAAACCTAGGGGGAGGTGATAACCTAGCTAGTTTTTGGGAAAAAACAAAAAAGAGACCTGGGAAAAGATAGGAGAGTTCCCAATCCACAAGAAAGGGAAGAACTCCTGGGTCCGAGATAAGAGGCCCCCACAATCACAAAAAGAGAGGAACTTGTCTGTCAAAGATAAAAGGCATGACAAAGAGGAGTGGTTCCTAGCAATGCTCAGGCCCCTAGCAACTGCCTATTCCACAAAGCAGGCTGCAAGCCTAACAACTCCCATTTTTTTCATATCTTTATTATTTATTTCAAAATAAGCCATGTCCTGTTTCTAGAAGGTGTTTTCTTGAAGCTCTCTTCCCCAGATTGGGATCTTATCTACTAGCCTGGTTGGCACAGGACATGACACTCAAGCATTTCCAACTTTGTCTAGCAGAACCATTCAAAAGCTACAAAATCCATATAGTCAGATTTATCAGCAATACCCCACTTCCCAGGTACCAAATTCTGTTGCAGTCAGCCTGCAACATTGCTGATAAATGACCATCACACAGCTTAAGGGAACAAGGAGTTTACTTTCTTAAGACAGTCTGGTTATAGTTCTCAGTCTAGCTTGACAGGAGAGGATGCACCAACACCAGGGCCAAGGGAACTGGCCACACCATCACCTCATAATGGCTGAGAGACAGACAATCCTTATTTGCCAGATCAGCATGTCTGGCTAACTGAACAGAAGGATGCCCATTCAACCAGCTCTCTGTGATTTATCCAGGGCCTAATCCCACCCACCATGGGCTGGGTCTTCCCCATCAACCAGACAATGTCCTTCAGGTTTGCTCTGGGTTTAACTCAACCATTAACTTTCTACAACTGTCCCCAGAGCTCAAACCCTCAACAGTCAAGTTGACACCTGTGCTTAACTATGACAACATGGAAACAAGGAGAGAAACCTCAAGGTTGCCCAGTGTGACAGCAGCCACCATCCAAGCCCATTTCAAAGTCACAGAAATCATCGAATCGTATGACGAACAACTTACTCTTAGAGACATTTAAAGCTTTCCTCTAAGCAGCAGAATGTTCCTGAAGCTGACCCAAGTGACCAGTTCCTCGCTTCCAATGAACATTTAACAGGGAAATCCCTCCCAGGAAGAAGCTGGTCCACAGAAGATCCGAGGTCTTCTAGGGAGGAAAAGTAAAAACAGGCTCGGAAGTGTCAAGGAGCTGTGAGAAGGTTTCTCCGACTGTTTGCTCTCTTTACTCTTGGGGCCCACTCACAGGTTCCCAGCCCCTGAACTGCAGATGCCACACTCCATCTGCCCCCCCCAACCCCCAGTCTAGCTCCTTGTGCTGATGCGGCCTTGTCAGAACACACAGAGGCCTCATTCACTACTTGTTGAGGTGATTCAGGTACCAATGGGGACCCTGCCCAGCCGATAGGTGTGTCAGCCAGGCTAAGACACAGCAGCTAGGGGGAAACTATCCATTCAACTCAGCCAGGAATGGCTAGAGAGGTGGCTCAGGGGTTAAGCCTCCGCCTTGCAGGCAGAAGGTCCTGAGTTCGGATCCCAGATCCCACGTATAGACGCCAGGTGGAAGCGGGGGCGGCCTGCGCTTCTGGTCCTGGTAGGGTGGAGCCTGTGAATCCCGGGGCAGGAGGAGGTGGAGGTGTCCATGGTGGTTCGCAAATTCGTCCGTGGTTCTACACACACACACACACACACACACACGCGCGCGCGCGCGCGCCACACATACATATGCACATGCGCACAGTTGAATAAATAATTAAAAATAAAAAAAAATTTTTTTAAAATTTTTAAAAAATTTCAACTCAGCCAGGAAGTGAGCGAGCCACTGTCCACTCTCCTAGGCTTGTATGATACAGCAAGAAGCAATAGGAAGGGGCAGTGCAGACCATGCAAGGGACAGGACAGCAGACTAGGAAAACAAAGGCTTCTCTCAGGAGTACCTTGGCTGAGTATGAAAAGCAAAAACGACTTAGAGCCAAGGCCACAACTGTCCACAGAGATGAGATGTGAACTCCACATTTCCATCTTGAAATCCTCTAGTGATGGAGAGAAGAGATGGTCAATTACAACTGTTTTCATTAACTAATTAAAGATAGGATTCAAGCGGAAATTTCTCATATTTAAAAAGGGCAGAATTTGAATGATAACCCATCTGAGCAAGGTTCTGGGATTATGGGTCCAGTACACGACAGAACACATCTTATCTCTGGGGATCATAACCATGACCACAGTGGTGGTGGAGCTAGAAACCAACTTTGCTCACCAGTGACACTCTAGGCTAAAAGTGACCCAGCCATTACCTTTCTCACAACATTAAGAAAATCACATCCAAACACCCCGTCTTCCAAACTGTTGTGTGGTTTAAAATTGGGGTTTTTATTCTAAGGGCCCACAAATTGTGTGGAGGCAAGCAACCTCACACTGCAGCCTTCACCTGATTAAACACCCAGACTTCTCAGCACCAGAACTGATGTCAGACCTACACATTCTTACACCACATGTGGGGCAAAGAGGCTACTAGCAGACACAGTGACAGGCACACTGTAGCATGACATAGCTGGGCCTTTCCCACAATGCACCTTGTTCACGCTGGAGCTCAGTGAGCCCTATGCTGATCTCACAGACACTGCCTGCAGCTGCAGTAGATGTCTCAAGATGACGGGGTGGGCTCAAGTCTAAGACTGCTAGTACTGAGAGTCCCACCCTCCAGCCCTTCTTAGAGTTCAACACTGGTCAGGCCTACCTGGCTGAGGACTGGGCAGGGTGTACCACTGTGGATTTGGGCTACTGGCACTCCATAATTGTCCGTAGAGCACTTCACTCACACATCTGAATGATGCCAAACACACAGTCACACCTAGAAAGATTGGAAGATGGAGATTTTCTAAAGTAGAAATCCATAGGAAAGATAGAAGGATATAATCCAAGCAATATTATCAGAAAGGACCAAGAAGGCCACGCATGGTGTCTTGTCTTTGGAACCACAAGGACTCAAGAAAGAGCAAGATAGACTGCTGTGTACACTGAGCAAAGCATCAGGTACTCAGCCACACCTTTAATAGTATGTCAAGTTAAGTTAGACTGTCCGCCTAAGGAAAGATGGTGGAGTGAAAGATGCTTTAGAGAAAACTAGCAAAAGGCCAATGAGCACACAGGCATGAGGAGGGATAGAGCTTCTAAGACCATATCTGGCTGCAGGAAGTCAGTAACTTGCACGTTTCCTGACATGATGAACTCTCTTGTATTGCTTGTACTTTTTAGAAGGCATTGAAATCCATCGTGCTTCAGATTGAACTCATTTTCAGCAAAGATAACTTGTCTTATGAAAAGTTATATATAAATCAAAAGGTTCTTGCCAAAACCAAACTCTGAGCCCAGATACACCAGCCTGGACACAGTAGCCTAAAAAGTGCTATAGTTTGTACTTCATTGGGTTTGAGTCATATTGGCCCCCTGTCTTTCCTGGTGTCAGAATACCTCAAGTTTTGCTTTCAGGGTTGTGCTGGCCTCCTGAGTGACAGGCGGGAAGCTTTTCACTTTTTCTGTTCTCTCAGGGTGTTTGCGTAATAGTGACATTATTGCTGTCCAGATGTTTGTTCAAGCTCCCCAGTGCCCTCTCTGGATCTAACTTTTTCTTTGGGTGAAGATGTTTAGTTACTTTCTAGCTGTGGATTAGCCACAGCTCCTATCCCATGTTCCATCTGAACAGTTATATTTTAGGTAACATTCCTAGTTTTCTCTAAAGCATGTTTCACTCCACCATCTTTCCTTAGGCGGACAGTCTAACTTCCTCAGGTAAATTTCAAAGCTCCTTTTTTTTTTTTTTTAAGTTGCTCTTCTTTGCAGTACCCACACAATTTATAATCCCAGAGGGAAATTTCGAGAGAGGGCACTACAAAGAGTTGAAGTTACATCATCTGTGACATGTTTATTTATTGACCTAAAAGTGACTTTATTATTTTGTGGCACTTGTAAAATGGTTTTATTGAAAGTCTACTTCCAAAATAAAAGCTATCCTGTAAAATATAAATAGCATATCTTATTTTCTTTAACACACTCACACAACTGGTTTATATGGAGTAGGTAAATATAAAGTAAACTTAAAGTTTTCTTAGTAAATACACTGCTAACTTGCTCCTGGCTGGCTCCTTTGTTCCTGTCTCCGTCTCATTTGGAGTTTTCTGGAGAATATTTTTTCTATTAATGTTACCGTCAATTTTTCCATGAAATTGCCTGCAGTGTCCTTCAACACTGAATTTTATCTTCCTAAATTTGGGACCATTGGTACTGTAGTAGTTTAGATATTTTCGACAGAGTTTTTTTTTTTCTACATACAGGTCTCTCTGGGTACTGCAAAGCTCCTAGTAGGTTTCTGGAATACATTTTATTATTTTTTTTCATAGCGAAATATATAAATATTTCAGACTAAATATTTTCACAGGCTCTGTCTTTTTGCTTCATTTCAGAGTACATTTCTTTGAAAAAATATTTTCACAAGGCAAAACTCATCAAGCAAGTTGTTATGGTTCTTTTGAGCATTCACTAAATTTATATGCTACAAAATTGTGGGCCCTTCCAGCCCTCCTACCTCCCGCTTGGAATATAAATCTGCCCAATTAAACATTGGCCTCCATCAAAGGCCTCCAGGATGAGTTACTATGCCTGGGATCTCAGCCCCAGGGTTTTGAAGTTGAGTCATCCATGCCCCACCTCTCTTACCTTCCTCCTTCCTGTCTCAGGATCCAGCTGCACCTCTCCAAATGACCTTTGTCATTTGGTTGTTGTTGGAGAATATGTCTACCAAAGATTTCCTGTCAATTTTGAGAAAAACAAAGCCAGGTCTTGGAGACCTTACTTATAAAGAACTCCCAATACTTTGTTGGGCATCTGGGTGGCCTTTCCCTCTGCCTTCCTCGAAGGCAGAATAGTGAGAAGCCCGACAAGGGACAGCATCAAGAAATTCGACTAACACAGACTCTACCATGGTGGTGCAGGTGCCCAGTGGTGAGTAGCAACATGGTACCAAGTAGCTCGAGTACCAAGGGTACCCAACTGTGAGTACCAAGGATACATGCAGTTGTCCAGCCCAGAGTACCAAGGATGTTCAGACATGAGTACCAAATGTGCCCCACCATGAGTACTAAGGGTACCCAGCCATGAGTACCAAGACATTCAAGCTCAGCTGTGAATACCAAGGTGGCACATTTATTATTATTATATTATTATTATTATTCAGTTTTAGGTTTCTAAAAAAAAGTCTTACAACTGGACCAGCCATTATGGAAACCACCATAGAGCTTGTGCAGAAACATGACTGAAAACAGACCTTCCAGCCATGCGGCTGCTGGGAGCTTCAGGTGACACTGCCCAGCTATGTTCAGTGACACGACTCATAGCAGCCAAGCTAAGGAAGCATTCCACATGCCCATCAGCAGGTGAATAAAGACAAATACTTGATACATTTAGAGGAGACAATCTTTATGAAACCCAGCACCCTCTTACAGGATGGACAGCGAACTCCCAGCATTTTCCAGTACATTTAAATGGGTTTTGCTTAACTTCCAAGATCTACCCTATATATTTATGGCTATATATTAATCTTTACCTGATATGTATACACATGGGATATATGTATTTTTAATACATGTATACATATTTTTACCTTTTTTAACTGCCATGTCCTTATCTGACCAATCTAGTAGAATATGTCTCAGTTTGGAAAAGATGGACTCAAAGAAACATCTTTTAGGATAAGGACATGGCTTTATTTAAGAGAAATAAGGAAAAATATGGGAATTGTCAGGCCTTGGTGTTTCTCCCCAGTTCAGGCCTAAAGCCTTTTCCCTGGGAAGGTCACAGTAACCCCATAGGCAGATGCTAGGAATTTCTTGGAATGTCACAATAATGTCAATGAACAGATGCTAAACACTCTCTCCTAGGTAATTCAAGTTTTGCCTCTGGCAGGAAGAATTCTTCTGGGATTTAGGAGTGCCCTTTTTTAGGGTTTTTTGGAACTAGCTTCCTGCTCTCTGTTCTAGAGAAGAAGCCTGCTTTTTAAGTTTCATCAAATACTAAATAGAAATTTCATGTCTAGTCACTTACAGTAAGTAGACTTGTTAGCCAGAATGTGTGTACTGATTTTAAGGAAATTAGAGAATAACTTCTAGAGTCTTAAAACATAGGTGGGTAAAATTCCCACCTATGTACTAACTCAGAAATTCCAGAAGTATAAGACTATGCTCTCAGTCCACCAGGACCTTAAAAGAAACTGTGATACCCTCTTACCCTGGCTGAAGGCCAAGGAAGAGACCATCGTGCCAAAAAGTCTAGATGCCAAGACTGCCCCTGGAGATGGTATTTGCAATCCAAACTGGGAGAATCCATGTCAGAAGCAAAGGGGGTCGTGTCTTTCCTACCCCAAACAGCACTCTTATGAGAAATCACAGAGATGGACCATTCAAGTGTACTCCCACCAATGATCACCTCTACCCCGAAAGAGATACCCCATGGTATATGGGGCCTGACAGTCTGGATCCCAGGTTTGGAGAATGCATGGTTCACAAATGGGTCATCTAACTGATGGCAATATACTTCTGGAATTCCTCAAAGGAAGACATAAGCAATCTTACTATTAAAGGAATAGAAGGATGCTATTATAGGAGGAATTATTCTTTTAATAATTATATTGCTTAAGTGTTTTCTTCAGTACATATCTCAATAGTGCTCCATCAACAGGACCATGCTCTAGGCGTTTATGGCCCTTGAATATCCAAGCCTTGGCCCCCCTAGAGACGAGGTTCAAGCTTGGATTGCAGAGACTGCATGAGCTGCTTGCAACTTCCCAAGCTAGAACCTGCTGCCATGCCTGGTGCCCATGTCAACCTGCCTGACTGAGAGGATCAACCTGGAGAGGACAACAACAAAAGCTCACACTGGGACTTATGGGGTGTTGGGAACTCTTATAGTTAATTGTTGAAATCAAAAGGAGATCATTCCTCCTCTGTGTATTTTAAAAAAGCAGTCTCTGTTAAAAATGTCAACTATGTAGGCTCAGCCCCATGGCTATCCGGTGAAGCATTATAGATTAGATAGGTTTGGAAATACTGGGAGAATGTTTCTGTTAAATGCCTTTACCCTCAAGCAATGGGTTAGGTTCTTGAAAAAATGTCCACCCTGAAGGAGATTTTGCTGATTAGAAAATTATATGTTTATTGTAGGTGCAACATTCTTTACCCCAAAATTTTCTGTATAAAAGCTGTCACAAAAGTTTCAGTAAAGGGGTTCAGAATTCACTTGGCCTAGAGAGTTGTGTGTTTTCTGTGCTCCACCTGGTCCGGGGGAGCCCTGGTCTTGAGGCTGCGACTCTGGTCTGCGGCATTTAACCTTTTTTTTTAAAACAAATTTTGATGCTGTGGCTCAAGCTATCCTGGAACTCACTGTTAGCCCAGGCTGGCCCCAAGTTAGCCTGGAACTCATTGCTAACCCAGGCTGGCCTCAGCTTGCACCATCTCTCTGTCTCAGCCACCCAAGCACCAAGACCTCAGGCATGTGCTGCCATTCCTGGCTGTCCTGTATTCTTCTGATCAACACTTTCCAGTTCTTGAGAGATATAATTATAACTCAATTTCAAACAACATGGAAGACCTGGAGTCTTCCTCCTCATATTAATATTTCCTTTTTTAAAAGAAAGAACCCAGAGGGCTGGGGAGATAGCTCTGTCAGTAACTGCTTCCTGCCCAAGAATTAAGACTTTAGTTAAATTGCAAGAACCCATGTAAACAAGTCTGAAATGACAGTGTATGCTTGCACTTCCAGCCCTGGGAAGACCTGGGAAGGTAGAGATGGGTGGATCCCTAGGGCAGCCAGCCTGGCCTCAAAGGGGAGCTTAGGTCCCAATGAGAAGACTGTCTATAAATGTGAGGTGGATGACACCTGAGAAAAAACACCAAGATATGCATGCATGTATCCATGTGTGCATGTAAATATGCATCAGAAATGTAGACTTCCCACATGGATGTACAGATACACATCACAAAGAAAGAGGAATAAAAAGATAATTGAAGCTACCATGTACTGACCATGGTTCAGAAATGCATGCTATCATTACTATTACCTTTTCTTACCACATTTATGAAAACAGCAATTCCATGTTTCTGTGCTCCTCAAAGAGTATGAGTTATGTTCCCATGATGCACCAGCACAAATCATGTTCCCACGATGCACAGCACACAGTAAATCACCTTGGCATTCAGTTCCATGTTGTTGCTGAAATTCCCAGTGGCATTTCCCGTGGCTAGGCAGGCAGCCTGCTTCAGAAGTCCCGTGACAAAGAAAACCAATGTGAGACCAAAGGCCAAAAGCCATAACTCTCGGCCTGCTGGAGCTGCAGGTCAGCTTGCATGTGACACTTGCCTGGCTTCACCTTGCTTCCAGAGCTGGAGAAAGGTACCATTTTTCCAAGCTATTCAGCACTGCTGCAGCCAGACAGGCTACAATTGTGGATGTGTCCAGAGGGGTCCAAGACACCAGGGGACTCCCTGCGGTGGTCATCAAAAATTGCTGGTTCTCAGTAATGTTCCTATGCTTAAGGGGAACACAGGAAAGGGTTCTGGGAAATGCCGCTGGGTTCTTGCACCTCATCAGAGAGGAGGACCCAGAGGAGAGTTTGGCATGCACATTAAAGGATGCTCCGGGGACGGGAAGGGGAGACACTGGGGGATGGGGAGGGAGGAGGAGGGGAGGAGGAAAGTAGGGGGGTAGAGAGGGTGGAGGGAGGGAGGGGACCGGTGTACCTGTTAAGTTTGTATGAGCAGAAATAAAAAACAAAAAAAGAAAAAAAAGAAATTGCTGGTTCTCACTCCACCTCTTAATAAGAAAGAAGGAAGCAAAAAAGCCCCTCTCCCCTTGTTCTTATAGGGATTCTTTAAACAAGCAGAATTCTCCAACCTGCACAGGCTTTTCTTTCCCCTGTCAAGGCCAAGTGGCGCACTCTGGGTCTGAGATCCGGTGGTCTTGGCATCAGCGTCCACCTCACACAGGACCTCATGCCATACATCCAGGGACATGGGATTTGGTGGTTACTGGAACAGCCAGAGACTGGAGTCATAGGCCTACTGAGCGACTTAACTCTCTGACCTTGGAGATGAGTCATCTGGATGCTGCTGACTGCAGAGAGGAATCTGGGACAAGTGTAGGAGTCTCTGGGGCCCAGATGCTGTTGTGAGCTGTGTTTCCGCAGATGAAATAAACAAGTGCAAGGAACATTCATCTATCTAAGCCCTGCAGAAAAGTATTCTGTGGCCCAGAAGCTTCTGTGTCTGGAGGGTGACTAAATTAGGTTCTTGCTTTGTCTGAAGGCACTGGGGTGTGTATAAAAAATTATATAGCAAAAAAAAAATAGTGCCTTGAGTTTTCCCAATTATGAAAACTACCAGTCTCATGATACATCAGCTGCAGAACATAAACATAAATTAAGACTCAATTTTCCAATAAGGCACATTGCTTCCATCCTGCTCTGAGCATCGTGTGGACAGTCAGTGTCCAGAACGTGGCTTACAGTTCCTCCCTCTGGGATTCATGTCACAGTCACCATTTGCCATGAACATGAAAGCTTGAAGACCCCAGGAATGCCCAGGGAAAAGGTTTCATGTGATCCAAAATATTCTAGTACAATACTCAGTTACACTGAGAAAGCAGAGAACCCACCGAGTTCTTTAAGAGCACAGTTGATACACAAAGGAATGTGTTCTTCGGAAGACCTTGGGCGCTGGATATATTTTTCTCTCTGTGGAGTTCTGTGTGGATGGTCTCCTACTCTCCAAAGACAACTTGACTCAGTGATCCTAACTTTCCTACTTCCTGCTTCTTTCCTTTGCTTCCTATCCACCAATGTAGGCACCTTTGTTCTGGTGTGGAAGACATCTTCAGAGTCAGGTGAGTCTCGCTTTTCTGTGGTCCTTCCTCATTGCCTGGGCTGCAGAGATGCAGGCCCTGGCAATTACAGGGATTGGCTTGTCCACTGCCACGTACACACTGGCCTCAGTGTTTTTCTCAGTTCATCCCTTATCTAAGTTTTTTCTAAGAAGCTGTTGAGAGTGCTGTCAATCAATGTTATGACCTTAGCAACCACAGCCAATGGGAAGGTTTGATGTAGGGGCAGAGAGCTGTAAAGACAAGAACATGGATGGTGGTCTTGTGTTTTCCCTATTCTGCAGTGATGGAGTTAGGTAAGATGATTGCAGATTTTTCTTCAGATCCCACCATTATTTTAGTGCTTTACTCCTTTTATTTTTTAAAAAAAAACATTTTTAATATAATTTGTGTGCATTTCATAAGAGTCGCTCTGAAAAACAATTCATTAGAGTTTTGCTTCCTCTATATTTTCAGTTTTCTGTGTAAAAGTTCTGGGTGGACAGGAGCTAAGCATAAGCTGTAGCAAGATGCTCAGCTCCCTAGGGCTGCTTTATCTTCTCTGCACCATTTATCATGCACTCCACATTTGTCCAGCAGTCGATGCATGATCTTAAAGTGTGTAGCTCATCTCGTCTTTGTGAAGCACCATGAGAGGAGCAGCTGTTTGAGAGATCAGCAGAAGGGTGGGTGTCAGGGTGCTCTTCTGGTCTGTGAGTCAACACCACACACAACCAGTGTAGAAGAGAAAGGGTTGATTGATCTCGACTCATGGTTTCCAAGGAGTTGGTGTCAGCTGGCTGCACTGCTTTGGAGCAGAAATGGGGCAGAGCACATGGGGGGCATAGCAAGGCACAGCACATAGTGGGTGCAGTGAGCCACAGCACTTAGGGGGCACATGAGGCATGTACATGGGGTGCACAGTGAGGCACGACACATGGGGAGACACAGTGAGGCATGGCACATGGGGGGCATGGTTTCTTATTTAACTGCAGCTGGGGGCAGAGAGAACAGAGAAGAGACTGGCAGCCAAAGACTTGCACCCCCTGGGGCCTTCCTCTTGCCCTCACCCCCTCAGTGCTTCATCAACTCCCAGTAGGACCACACACCAGGAACCAAGTCTTGCACATAAGATCTTTGGATATCTTTCAGATCCAAACCACAAGTGAGCCCTGGCACCCAGCTGGCCAGAAAGAGACCCAAGAGCAGCCCAGACAGTCTTGTACTTTACCAGAGTGTTGTTCAAGAAACGCTCTCTGGGTGTGAGGGTGGGAAGAGTGTCCACAAGAGGGAGGGGGAGGTTCCCCTTTTCCTACTGCTGTCTCCTGCACAATGAGACTCATCAAGGTCCATTCCAGGTAGGCTTTTCATATGCAGCCCCTAGCAACATTGTGGGAGCTACAATTCCAAAACAAGCTATGGTCTCCGTGATGATTCAGGTTATCTTGCCATGTAGCACCAACAGAACTGTGCTGGACTCCAGGGCTGTGAACTTACTGGGTTAAGAAGCATTGTGGTACTCAAAGGTAAATCTATGTAATACCTACAGTAATTGCAAGGATTATGAACAGGAGGGATGGGGTTGGAGGGCCACACCAGAAACAAGGAGAGAAGTGACCATGTTACAGCAGAGAAAATAGGCCCCCATCAAGGACTGCAAGTAAGTAATGTGACACCTGGTTAAGTTCACAGACTTTCCTTCCTGATCATTTACAACTGAAGGGGTATGATCTCACCAGAAGGGGAGGGCATATAGTCTGGCAGATAAAAAGTAACCATTTTGCAAATGGGTGATTGACCCCTCCCTCACTGAGGTTTCCTACTTTTATTACATCTACCCTTGAATGTGCTCTTATAACAAGACTCCAATTTAACAGCTTTTTGTCTCTGGCCAGGGGGTCACATACAATACCCATCAGGATGGAGTGAAGGGCATTGCAGGAGCAGCAAAACTGCAAAAGAAAATCAACAAACTACAATCCAGAACTTCAAAGACTCTATATCAACCACCTAGAACTAGGCCAGACTAATCTCTCCCCATCCTGAAGCTCAGGGACATTTGCGGAAGAGGGGGCGGTAAGATTGTAAGAGCAAAAGGATGGGAGGAGCAATGATTTGCAAGATACTCCACACAAGTTAGGGCCGAAGCAATCATAATTGGACTTTGCATGCCCTGTGCAATGTCCAATACACTAATGACCTCACAAAGTCTAGCATCTGCTAAAGGCACCAAGATCCTTGGAGGCAAGGGATTGACAGCCATAGTAGTGTTCCTATGCTTAAGGGGAACACGGGAAAGGGTTCAGGGAAATGCCACTGGGTCCTTGTACGTCATCGGAGAGGAGGGCCCAGAGGAGAGTCTGGCATGCACAATAAAGGACTCTCTGGGAATTGGGGCAGGAGGCACTGGGAGATGGGGAGGGAGAAGTGAGGGGAAGGGGAGCAGGGGGTTCGGAGGAGGGAGGGAGGGAACTGGTGTACCTATTAAGTTTGTATGAGCGGAAATAATAATAATAAATGTATAAAAAAAAAAAGAAGAAGCATTGTGGCAGCCGGGTGGGGGGGGGGGTTCTGAAGTTTCTATATGTGAGTGATGGATGATGTCGTCGAGAGCAGGCCTAGAGCTAAGTTACCTTGGGTTGGGTGATAGATGTCATTGTGCTTGTCCAACAGGTGCCATGGCTGCCTGCGCTTTGCGACCACCACGCAGCAAGTTCTTTTTTGCTTTCTCAGACCAGGACAGTTCTGAGGTTCTGGAACCTGAGCAGGCATTTTCCTCTCATTCCTACTCTTGTCTGCACTTGCTGATCAGCCTCAGGCCCTGCCCACACAGCCTGGCACACGCAGGAAGAGGTAGGAAGCTTTGAACAAGTGAACGAGACGAGCAAACAGTAAAGCGCCAGCCGCTCAGTGTCTCCTTTTGGGTAAAGATGACTCTGGCCAGCGATTCAGCTCCTGGCCCGGCTGAGAGCACAGGACCTTGCTGGAGGTCTGTGTTCGTTTGGGCTACACGGCAGGCTTCATGTTTGAAGAAATGAAACGATGTCATGAAGGGCCACCGTGTACTGTGGATGTCTCCCCAGCATCTGCAGAAACACATATGACAGATTTCAAGTCCACTGAGACCCAGAACACAGTTGAGGGCCCAGGAACCCAGACCCTGGTGACTTTTACCCCACAAGTGTCTCGTGATTGGTCACTCTGGGAATATATGCAGATTAGAAAGAAAAAGTGCTCTGTCGCGCTCCTATCCAACTAATCTGGTAGAATATGTCTCAGTTTGGAAAAGGTGGATTCAAAGTAACATGTTTTGGGATAAGGACATGGCTTTATTTTAGAGAAATAAGGAAAAATATGGGAATTGTCAGGTCTTGGTGTTTCTTCCCAGTTCAGGCCCATGGGCAAGTGCTAGGAATTTCTCGGTATGTCACAATAAAGCCCATGGACAGATGCTAAGCATTTTTACCTAGGTTTTGTTTGGGATAATTCAAGTTTTGCCTCTGGCAGGAAGAATTCTTCTGGGATTTAGGAGTGCCCTTTTTTAGGGTTTTTTGGAACTAGCTTCCTGCTCTCTGTTCTAGAGAAGAAGCCTGCTTTTTAAGTTTCAGTCAAATGCTAAATAGAAATTTCATGTCTAGTCATTTACAATAAGTAGACTTGTTAGCCACAATGTGTGCACTGATTTTAAGGAAATTAGAATAACTTCTAGAGTCTTAAAACATAGGTGGGTAAAATTCCCACCTACGTACTAACTCAGAAATTCCAGAAGTATAAGGCTATGCTATCAGTCCACCAGGACCTTACAAGAAACTGTGATACCCTCTTACCCTGGCTGAAGGCCAAGGAAGAGACCATCATGCCAGAAAGTCTAGATGCCAAGACTGCCCCTGGAGATAGTATTTGCAATCCAAACTGGGAGAATCCATGTCAGAAGCAAAGGGGGCCGTGTCTTTCCTACCCCAAACAGCACTCTTATGAGAAATCACAGAGATGGACCATTCGAGTGCACTCCCACCAATGATCGCCTCCACCCCGAAAGAGACACCCTCGGCATATGGGCCTGACTAGACCCCAGGTTTGGAGAATGCATGGTTCACAGATGGGTCATCTAACTGATGGCAATACACTTCTGGAATTCTTCAAAGGAAGACATAAGCAACCTTACTATTACAGGAATAGAAGGATGCTATTATAAGAGAAGTTATTCATTTAATAATTATATTGCTTAAGTGTTTTCCTCAGTGCATACCAGTTATAGCTTATGGGCCTTGAGTATCCAAGTCAAGGCCCCCTTAGAGATGTGGTTTAAGCTTGGATAGTAGAGACTACATGAGCTGCATACATTTTCCCAAGTTAGAACCTGCTGCCATGCCTGGTGCATATGTCGACCTGTCTGACTGAGAGTATCAACCTGGAGAGGACAACAGCAAAAGCTCACACTGGGACTTATGGGGTGTTGAGGATTCCTATAGTTAATTGTAAAATATGTTCCTTGCTAAAATCAATAGGAGAACATTCTGCCTTTGTATTTTAAAAGAAAGCAGTCTCTGTTAAAATGTGGGCTCAGCCCCATAGCTATCCAGTGAAGCATTATAGATTAGATAAGTTTGGAAATACTGAGAGAATGTTTCTGTTAAGTGCCTTTGCCCTGAAGCAATGGGTTAGGTTCTTGAAAAAATGTCCACCCTGAAGGTGATTTTTGCTGACTAAAAAATTATATGTCTGTTGTAGGTGCAACATTCTTTACCCCAAAATTTTCTGTATAAAAGTTGTTTCAATAAACACAATAAACACGAAAGTTTCAATAAACGGGTTCAGGATACACTCGGACGAGAGGGAGCCGTCTGTGTTCTGTTCTCCGCCCAGTCCTGGGGAGCCCTGGTCTCGAGGCCGCGACTCTGGTCTGCGGCAGTGCTCTTTCAGTTTCAGAGGAGATCGAACATTGCTCAGTATCAGAAGACCACTGTCATCTATTTTTTTTTTTGCATCTTTAAACTCTGAGTGGATTTAAGTGTAAGACTACCTCCTAAAGGCACAGATCTGTCTGTATTGATGGTGATTTATCTTAATAAATTCAATTTAAAAGCCAGTATGGCTGTCTCTTGATGCAATTAGTGAGCCACCATGTGAAAAAGGTTTGCTTCCTACCCAAAGTGTTAGCTAAATTCATGGGGTAGGGTTTTTTTTTTTTTTTTCTTTCCATTTCTGGTAACTCTTATTATCTAAGATGGGACAGGATGGAAAATCCAGAAGCAAAAATGGAACTAGCAACACGTCCTCGGACTGAAAAAAAGTCGGTCCCTTCACCATCAGCTCCAGTCCACACTCAAGAGGGAGGTTGTGCTGAGCTGCTGGCATCTATTTGAGGTTCAGGGGTGGAGGAGAGAGAAACAAAGGTCACTACTCTGTGTCACAGCCTCGGGCCCAGGGAGTGTCCACAGACATAGCGGCTGAGACCTGTTTCCACTCTGTGGTCCGAGTCAGGCACCTTGCAGGTGCCCCATCTCACCTCCATTGAGGGGGCCACATATGAGGTGGTCAGGTAGAGGCCAACGCTTCCAGAAGTCTGCAGGATGACATAGAGGCAGGAGGCTGGACTGAGTGAAACAGACCTCAGACTGACTCTTGCCTCCGGCCTTAGGAAGAGTCCATCATGAGTGAGCGATGGATCTCTATGGATTTCACTGCAGCTATGCAAGCAAATATGATGTGTCTGGGGGCAACATACCTGTAATCCCAGGCCTGGGGACAGGTGGATTCCTGGGGATCCATTACCAGCCAGCCCCGCCTAATTGGTGAACTCTAGGCCAATGACACACCCTCCTTCCCATCTCAAAGAGATGCACTGTGTTGAGGAGGATGATACTCGGCCAGATATGTGCACCTGCCTGCACATGTGTACCTGTACAAACACACACAGCCACACACGCGCACACACACACACACACACACACACACACACACACACACACACACACTATCCTTCAGTCAGCAAGTCACAGGAATCTCTCAGGCTTCATGTCTGCACCACCAGAAAGCATCTAGACTTGGAAGCTTTATCCTTTAGACTTCACCAGACCCAAAATGGTTTTCTTCAGTACTAGATTTACAACAAGAAAGTCCCAGGCACAGGAGCTCATCCTCCATGTGGAGAGAAGCACTCTCTGAGGTGTCCCTGGAGCTGCCAGCCATCACACTGCCTTGAGTTGGGTGGGCCTTGGTTCTGGCCCAGTTAAGAGTCAATGGCTGACCACACATGTCACATTGGACTCTGGATCCTTTGTGTTAGCTCTGGGTGACCCCTCCTGTTTCTGTTCTGATGGAAATAGGACCAAGCAATCCAGTTACTGATGGTGAGGCTGAGATTTCTGGTAGCTTCTATTAGAAAAGTGGACCAAGGAAGATGTCATAAGTAGAGTAAGTAGAGTTGAAGATGTAGACACTTGCTGGACAAAGCCAGACCCCTGAGGGCAAAATGGAATCTAGCAAAAAGAGTAGGGCCCTTGTGTGCCTCTTTCATCCATCCATCCATCTATCTATCTATCTATCTATCTTATCTATCTATCTATCTATCTATCTATCTATCTATCTATCTATCTATCTATCTATCATTTGTCTATTGTCTGTCTGTCTATCATCTATTTATCCATCCATTTTCTAATATATCATCTATGCATCTATCTTATAATCTATTAGTTATCTCTTTTTAAAAACATTTTTCAATTTATTATTTCATATTATTTCATATTTCAATGTATTAGCTAGGGAGGGTGCACATACATATCATGCAGGATTCCAGGGATAGAACTCATAATGTCTCCAGCTTTGCAAGAGGTGCTTTACTCACTGAGCTATCTCACTGGCCCTTATTAATTATCTTTATTATCTACATCTATCAATCACTATTGCCTATTACCCATTAGTCTATCTATAATCTAATATCTACTTATAAATTGGTACCATCTATCTATTTAATAATGTCTCTGTATATGAATCTATGTATGATCTATTATCTATCAATCATATATCATCTATATCTATCATCTACTTACTATCTACTGATCATCTATTCTCTCTACCTATCCATCTATCATCTACCATCTATCTTCAAATCTATCATCTGTCACTATTATCTACTCTGCTTATCAATCAATCTATCAGCTATTTACCATCTATCATCTAACCATGATATATCTATTAATCATGTTATCTATCAATTATCTATCATTATTTACCTATTATGTATCTATCTATATGAATCATCATTATATTGTCTATCAATCATATATTATCTATCTGTGTCATCCATCTATCCATCAACTTTTCACCTATTATCATTTACCTATCATCTGTCATTCATTTACTATCCATTATTTATCTATCTACCTATCATCTGCCCACCTATCAGTCTATCTACTCATATAGATCTGTCTATTATCAATCTATCTATCTGTCTGTCTGTCTGTCTATCTATATCAATCATTTCCGTCTGTCTATTCACGGTCTATCTTCATCATCTTTTATCTCTCCTCTTCTCTTTTCTGCAGTTTTGGGCTGTGGCAGTGTCTCTTTTCCTCTTCCTCCACCTCCAGGCCCACTGGAACTCTCTGTAGCCTTCTGGGCCAAACGGAAGCTAACAACATGCTGAGAAGCAGCAGGTTCGCAGGACGAGGGCAGCTGGGAGTCACTTCATAGGTACCTGCGCAGCAGCAGACCTTTGTGTGGGAGCTCCCTGGCGCTTGGGTTCCCAGTGCATGGACACCCAGTGGTTTAGCTCCCCAGTGCATGGACACACAGTGCATGGCTCCCCAATTTGTGGACATCCAGTATGTGGCTCCCCAGTACATGGCTACCCAGTGTGTGGACACCCAGTATGTGGCTCCCCAGTGTGTGGACACCCAGTGCATGGTTCTCCAATGAGTGGACACCTGTGCATGGATACCCAGTGCATGGACACCCAGTGCGAGGACACCCAGTGCGAGGACACCCACTAGTGAGCTCACTGATGGGTGGACCTGTCATGCCTGCACTCCCCGGTGTCCCATGCCAGGGCTTCTCCTAGGTCTGCTTTGCCTCGGGCTTGACGGGCTCCTCTCTCCCCCCTCTCCTGCTGGCTGAGCCCCACTTGACTTGGCTCTCATAGCTCAATTCCTGGCCTGCCCCACTAATCCCACATAATATTTTACACAAATCCATGTGAACCCCAATACAAAGCTTAGTGAGGAGGTGCTGTTTCTTTTTCTTGAATTGATCGTTTAGAACTTGCTCTGTGAAGCGCATCCAGCTAAAGGGTCTTTGAGGTTTCTCTGTGAAGGCACATTCCCAACTCCGCCCCAAAGCACATGATTTCCTATTTCTCTGCGCTGCCCCCCCTCCAAAGTGCCGTCGCCTGTGGAAATTCCCACCAGTCTCATTTGGAACCACACTTACTCAGTCTGCCTGGGAATTTCTCCCAGAACCCGGCCCTGTGGGGCCTGACTTCCCACAGACCCCTGGGTGGTTTCGATTGTTGTCTGCACCAACAACATGATAAAGTGATTGTGGCGGCCCAGGCTCCTCCAAAGAGCTGTGGGAATCACTCGTGAATTATGCGTTTGATTTTTCTTAAAAAGAATTCAATTTTTCCTCTTGTTAAACGGCTGTTCCCAGAGTCTGTTCTTTCAAGGCCAGTGGCATCAAAGAGAAAGACACCAGCTCTAATCAAGTTCTGCGCTCAGGATTCCCGATTGCAGTGAGCAGAGTTCAGATGGCATCTTAGCCTGCCCCCAAGGGAACTTCCCCATAAAGAGAGAAATCTGAAGCCTAAGTGATGTTGACCATGCATATAAATGCAGACCGTGCACAGACAGTGCTAGAAAGACAGAGCCGGACTTTCGCTGCCCACGTGTCCCTTGTGGGGTCTCAGGAGCCTCTGTGAGATGTTAGTGTGTTTCTGAATGGGGCTCCTGTAGGTAAGCAGGCTGCTGTGAGCCGAGGAACGCCTCGGCCCCCCCACGGCTACAGCCTTCCATCCATCTCACAATCTTTCTGCACCTCTCTGATGTTCCCTGAGCCTCGGAGGGGAAAAAGGAGGGGGTAACAGCTCTTCCCCTCGTCGCTCAGCACTCGACAGCCTCTTACTCTCAGCACTGTGACCAAGAGGAGTCTCTGTGGTCACCATCGCCCACTGTGAAAAGAAGGTTCTGGGACAGATGCTAACAGCCAGAGGGAAAGGTACAGCTGCCCTTTGCTACGTGCACATGATGTTGTGGATCCCCATAGACGGGTGCCCTGGCCTGTACAGTCAAGATGGATATCTAATGGTCGCCAGCGGTCCCCGTTGATTGACAGCTATGGTCAGTTACGTGTGTAGGACCACTCTGATGCTCAGATTAATTTATCTCCATTTATTATTCACTCAGCAGACATTTTCTACTACCGCTTCTCATTCCATCCCAGGCCCAGCATTGGAGCTTTGAGGTCAGACTTTGTGCCAGTGAGGAAGCTCCACAGCTCCCACTCCATATCACAGGAGAGCACCACAGTGCCCATGGGTCACCTGACTGACTGGGTTGGAAGAGCACGAGGGCCTCTGGTGAGTGGTCAGCACTCGACTCTGCCCAGCGGTATGCACAGTCCAGCACCATCCAAAGAGGCTCCCAGACTAATCCTTACTTGCTGAGCCACATCTGCCGGAGAACTGGGGATTCAGTTTCAGACTTTCTTTGGCTCCAAACATGCCTTTCTCTTGACCCTTGCTCCTGTCGTCTGTAAATAACTGTGCTGCCCTGTCTAGATGCCTGCTGCTGAAAGTATGCGCTGTACTGGGGACTTGATGGTTGTTCCATGAGCTTGACAGACTCGAGTTTAAGATCAGCTTGGTCATCCAAGACATCCCCAACCTAGCCCCTCAGGGAGCATCTTGGAACAGGGGGCGATGAGAATGTGGGGAGGGGTGTGCCTAAAGGTTATCTATCCATTATGACGGCCCCATGGCAGGAGACCCGGCATGCCAACATTACACCACAAAAGGGGAAAGAGAGATCTTAACAGGCTCCTCTCCTCGCTCAGAGACTAATAAGGAAGGCTGGTGCTGGATGAGGAAGAAGGGAAGCCGATCCCCTTGGTGCTGTTTACTGATAAACTGTCCTTGCTCCAACAAGCACCCAGACACTTATCATTAGCAGTCACCTAGATGGGATTTACTAAGCCACACACAGATAGACGTGAGAGCGGGTGGGAGAGTGGTGGGAAAGAAGAAAGCTTGTGCTGGGAGAAAGTAGGGAGTTGGATTGGGTAATAAGGGGGGATGACATGAACTTATGTATAAAGCCTTAAAAGAACATAAATAAATAGGTGAAAAAAGAAAGACCAATGTGGTGGAGCCAGTAAGATGCTCGGTGGGTAAAAGCACCCATGTGCAAACCTAGTGACCAGACATGAGCCTTAGAGCCCCGGTGGGAGAAGAGAAATGAGTGCCAGAAGTTGTCTTCTAGCCTTTGTGTGCATGCCAGGTGAGCGCGTGCCGCGCGAGCGTGTGCCGAGCGAGCGCGTGCCAGGCAAGTACGTACCTGCTCTTGTTTTTTCTAACAATTGCAAACAATGTAAAGATGCACTTGGTGTTCTTTGGAGAGATAATGTGCATCTGGTATTCATGTGG
Source organism: Typhlomys cinereus (assembly GCA_023101885.1). Classification (NCBI taxonomy): domain Eukaryota; kingdom Metazoa; phylum Chordata; class Mammalia; order Rodentia; family Platacanthomyidae; genus Typhlomys; species Typhlomys cinereus. Next base: position 563,184 of record JALPQD010000219.1, read on the forward strand.
CATTCTGTCAGATAATAGAGCAAACACCTGAGAAACCAAAGCAGAGTTTAGAGGGGTGGCCAACAGCTGAGGGTCTGAGCTGTGTCAGGATGGAGCCTGAGGCAGGAGCGAGCGCCAGAGCAGCTGGGAGGACAGAAGAGGTCTGCGAAGCTGGAGACAGGATTGACCAGGGAAGGCACCTGCTGGAAGATCAGACCAGCACCCACCTGTCTTCACAGGATCTCCCCCCCCCCCGCCGTCACATAAATATTTCCCTGGGGAGATGCCACACTGCCATCTTCCCACTCCAGATAGGAGCCCACAACAGACTAGAATGACTAACCAATTGAGTTTGCTGGGGTTACTGACAGGAACATCACCAGACACCCTCCCCCCAGCATGGGCAAGACCCACAGAAGCTGCTTCCCGCTGCATGATCTGCTAGGAGGTTTCTTTCCTGCAAGACTCACTAGGAGAGTCTCCTCCAGGCCCCCTCTTTGTCCGACTTCTTGGCTGGCCTGCTCTGCAGTCTCTCCTAGACCACCACTCCGGTGTTCTTCACGCTGTCTAGATGTACCAGAGCCCAGTTCGAGTTTGCCTGGCTGGCCTCTCCCACCCTGCCTGGCTGTTCAGCTGTCTGGTCAGGCCTCTCCACTGCTGGAGGTAGAGTGGGGTGGGGGTGGGGTGAGGGTCCTTCAGACTGAACTGCAGGCTTGCCTGGCAGTACAGTCTCCTGGTCCAGCTGCCATTTACTCTTTTCCTACTTCCTAGGGGAAGTTCCACGTCTAGTTCAAGAATAAGGAGTTTTTCACTTACTGACACTGGGGCTAAGGTCAGGACAGCTGTCCAGAGGAAAAAGTTATACGCTACGCCACCAAGGGATCTGACAGCATGGTGGCGAGGCCCATCGAGTGGGTTAAGGCCAGTTCACCCGCCCTCCTCAAAGAGCTGACATGAGCCAAACCCAGCATCACCCACCTGCAACAAGCAACAAGTCAGGTGTTGCACCCCCAGCCAGAGGACATCCTCTGTGGCGTTGGCCCTCCCTTTCCCCACACTGTGGTGGCTGCTGTGGTGACCCCGCACCCCTGACCAGCTTACCCAGCTCACTATCACTCCAGCTTGAAGACTGGTGATGTTCTCTTATGGCTCCCCCTGTGGGACCTGAGTCTGCTAATCTCCAAAGTAAACAGAGTCAGAAGCTACAGGACAAAAACAAACTTTTCCCCTAGGGCTTGGGATTCTCATCTTGTGTGATGCAGGCGAGAAGAATGGATTAGACCCCAGAGTCACAGGTACTGGACACGCAGACACACTGGACCTGACACCACATAGCACAGGATAGCGTGGATGGATCACCAAGAACACGGAGGTCAACTCGGAAGTCCTCATGTCTCTGAGACTCAAGAAGAGAAGAATCCGAATGCAAAGGAGTATGGTCAGATCTCATGGCGCCCACCTCCCATCTGTCCACAGCCTGTGTCCCAATCAATCCCAAGGATCAGTTCCAGCTAGCAGGATGTCAGACCCGTGTTCTGACAAATTAGCTAAGTGGCTTCCCCTTCTTTGTTTTTCAGGGTAAGAATATCAGAAAAGCTGAGATGTTTCAGATGAAATCTCATCTCTCCTTCCTTGTGACCATGGGCAAAGAGCTACCCCAGCTCTGGCCTGGTGCCCATTCACTGCTCTGTTTGAGAGAGGGCTCAAGCCTCTGCTGCTCTCACTAATACTGTGAGACATAAACGAACTGATCAGTCATTTGGTCATTTGGAATGTAGAATTATTCTGAAGAAAGCCTGTTTCTGCTTAAATTTGAAAGCGAGAAAGGGGAAACTATAAATTGTAAATAAAGCATGTATGTTCCAGCCTCAAAAACATGATTTGGAACCTAAAGACCATGGGGATAGAAAAGTTTCCCAAGCATTAAACAGAATCTTGGTCACGAGGTGTGTGTGTCGTTTACCCCATCCACACTCACTTTTTCTGAGAGGACAGGCTAGGAAAAGGAACCCAGGTTAATGCATGCTAGATACTATGCATTTTATTTAAAAATGTCATTTCAATTTAGTTAGCAACCTCTGGCCAAAGACAGATGACTGTGAATCTCTCAGCTCTAGGCAGGACATCCAACCTTCTCCCCTCAAGGATCATGGAACATAATAAAAAATGGATAAATTAAGATAGTACAAAAATATGAAATGGTGAGTGAAACTCCTAATGATGCTTTTAAGTCTTTGGCCTGAATACTGTTTAAAGAATTCACACAAACACACATACACAACACACACACATTCATATATAGAGATATATACACATATAGAGTTATTTTCTATACAATGGTAATTCTTTGTAACTCTTAAAAGTATGACAATATACACTCTGTATTTCTCCAATGAATACATATACTGCTTTGTTGTATTTTTTTACCTTAAGAGTACATGTTAAAATATGTATCAAAAGTTATATAACCTTTATTGTATGGATGGAAATATAGAGTGATAATTTTTTTAATCTGTTGAAATCACAAAAACAAGCATATTGTAGTCCTCAGGAAAGGCGGTCAAAGGTCATGCCTCTGCTAGCTTGTGGACAGCTGGACCCAGGATGAGACTAAGAAGCAGGAGAAGCGGGAACTATAAAGTGCTCATTCATGAAAACCAGGAGATAATGGAGTTGACACACTTGTGCCCCCCTATGCTGAATCTGAGTCCACTGTGCTCCCTGTGCTTAGCCTGAATCCACTGTGTCCCCTGTGCTGAGCTGAACCCACTGTGCTCCCTGTGCTGAGCCTGAGTCCACTGAGCCCCCCTATGCTGAGCCTGAATCTACTGTGTCCCCTGTGCTGAGTGAACCCACTGTGTCCCCTGTGCTGAGTCTGAATCCACTGTGCCCCCCTGTGCTGAGCCTGAATCCACTGTGCCCCCCTGTGCTGAGCCTGAATCCACTGTGCCCCTTGTGCTCAGCCCATCACTCTGCTCAAATAGTCACAATTGTTGTGCAATATAATCAGCTGGTTCCTGATTCTTCTATATCTGACCTCACTAGCCAGAGTCAGCTCATCTTGACTTTGGATTGTCATTTATATCATTCAGTGTGTGTGTGTGTGTGTGTGTACGTAAGTGTGTATGTGTAGATGTGTGTATGTTTTGTATACATGTATACCTTGCTGGAGGGCCCTGGGGGTGGACCTGCCCACTTCATCTGCTTTTGCCTCCTGGTCTGCAGAGCTGTGAGTGAGCAAACAGTGTGTTCCTGCCGCACCTTCCCCAACACGATAGACTCAGAGCATCCAAATCAACTTTTCCTTCCTTGAGCTGCTTCTTGTGGGAACAGATCTGCTCTCCCAGGCTCCAGTCCTGCCAGGTTGCAGTACACAGACCCCAGCAGTGGAGCCGAATGACCACTGACTGAGACCATGGAGCAAAACAAACTTCTCCTGATACGCTGTGCATTTCAGGTCTTTGTCATAGCTGTGAGAAGCTGGGCCATGTGACTTCCTGATGGAGCTTAAAGTATTTTGTCTGTGAAATTCAAAATCCAAATAATATTCACTTTCACAGCTGCTCTAAGTCTCTAAGACAGAAATCACACTTTCTGGCCTTACTGCTGCCACAAAACTCAGTGACATCACTGTCTGATTGACACAGTGCCATGGTTTGACATGTGCGTTGTTCCCCACAGGCTTGTGTGCTTGAATCTGTAGTTGTTTGAGAAGATTGAGGCACCTTTAGGAGGTGGAGCCTTGCTGGAGGAAGGCTGATTATAGCAGTCTCAGGAACCCATGGAGACCCTTGGGGGCGGGGGTAAGCAGATGCAAAGTCAACAACGCCGACTCCGGAAGTCAGGCGAGTGGCAAAGCAGGCTCGCAGGCTTACAGGCTCATTTATTGCTGCTTATATACCCCACCTAACATCCCATAAGTCCCAGCAGGAGCTTTCTCTCCATTGTCCTGTCCAGGTTGGTCCTCTCAGCCATGCAGTTTGATGTCAGCACCAGGCATGGCAGCAGGTTCTAACTTGGGGAAGTTGCATTCACGCACGTGGCCCATACAGACAATACAGGCCTGCCTGGTCTGTTCCTCCTACAGCTGGTCACAAGGAGTGAGTCTCGAGGTTGGGTTAATCAGGGAGAGATCTGCTCTTGCAACTCGCAGCAGCTCTGAGACTCCATGATGTCTGCAGTGACTTAACCTGCCTCCAACTTCTGCCAGCCAGTCATGCCATTTCCATCATGAAGGACTGCATCTCCCCTCTGTAAATCTCCCATTCTCCCTTTAGTTACTTGAGTTTTAGTGTTGTCTCATAGCAACAGAGAAGAGTAACCAGTACAAACAGCATAAGCAAAAATGATGCTGGAAAATCACCATCCAAGTGCCAGGGCTTAGGTCAGTTCTGAGGAATGATTTCTTTCTTGTTTATAAGATGGGCATGAATCTAAATGACAGTGTGGGGAGTAAGAGAAGGTTGCTGTGGCCTGGACCTGCACCACACTCACATGTACATGATGCATGCACACACATGTGTACATGCATACACATACACACGTGGATGCAACACACATGTGTACACAAACATACTCATGCACGCACGCATGCATACACATGTACATATATGCATGTACATATGCATGTACACATGCACACATTTAGGCATGCACTTGGGTGCACACATGTAAGCACACCTATGCATATGAACATGTACACATATGCACACACTGCACACACATACAAACATGCACCAATATACACACATGTATGCTCACACATACACACACATGCATGTGCATATGCAAACACATGTGTATGCATACATATACACAATGATAAAACCCCCTCAGTGAGCTCGATCCACAGCACCACTGGGTTCCATGTTGCATGATGTACTATAGCCCAGGTCTGAAGATATGTGGACATGAGAGGCCTGTGGCTAACACCTTCTAAGCTGGGGGTTAAGTATGACAGAAGGGAGGAATCTCCAGCCTCTGTGTAAGAGCTTCAGACTCCAGTGAGGCAGCATGCTGGCTCGGGTGTTTACACGGTTTTACCAGCACAAACACCTGGGGCCAACACTTTCATGAGATGCTGCCTGTGAACCGGTATTAAGTTTGGCTGGGGAGTGACGCTATTTTCAGAATCCCTCACAAGCTTACAAGAAGTCCCTTCCGTTTTAATTTACCTTTGGTATTGTTGTTTCTAAGTAAGTACTGCAATCGTGGAAGGCTTTTTCCCTTCATTCCACAAAGAGTCACATTCATAAGCCACCCGTGTGATGCCTATGGAAACATGACTTACACCTTTTTTTTCTCCTTTATTTTTGGCTGAGCTCATCTCAAGAAAACAGAAAATAAAACACCCGAACTCTTGTGTGATTGAGACGCTAGACCTGACAGCTCTTTCTAGCAAAGCTCAGACTTGGAGATGTCTGCACCCCCCTGGGCTCCAGGGCTGCAGAAAAACCAATGAACAAATATAACAAGCCCCGTGGAATACAGGCCTCCTTGTCTTTCATGAGTAACAATGTGGCACACAAGCCTGCAAGGGCAGAGACCCCCATATCTGCACACCGACTTTCAGATAAGCCAAACATTTGTGCAGCATGTGGGATTGGGGAAGAAGCAAGGAGAGGGGGTTTGGGCAGAGCAGGAGGGACTAGAAGGAGGGTGTGGGGTGTGTGGGGGGGGTTATTGCTGGGAATCCACTGTCCCTCCCTCCTTTATTCTCTGTGTGTTAACACTCAAATGCCCAGACCCTACTGTGTGACATATGCTTCCCAGCCAGCCTGTGGAAAAAGAAAGCACTTGTACCCAGAGAGGAGCCGCCCGAGGAAGCCCACCTGGGGAGACCATAGTCTCAAGTCTGCTTCCCAGGCCTGGGTAGTCTGAAGCTGCTGAGAGGGAGATCTCCAAGCTGTGGCCACAAAGCCAGTGGACCAGAAGCTGGTCCCATGCCGCCCTGTGTGTGCACACCAGAGCCATCTCTCACATGGCTTCTGCTGAGTGTGCCGAGTCGGCCACAGGAAACGGAAGAGGAGGCAGAGCCCTGGCGGCATGTGCCCCTGGCATGAACAACATTGCCCAGCCATCCCATAGCCAGGACTCATCCCTCACAGCTTGTCGGTGTTCAAGGTCACATGCACGGGGACCGTGAGCACAATCTGGCTGTGACATCTGTCATCCCACTGATCACCAGGGTTGATTCGGCTGATCTGGCTGGCTAGGTGACCCCTTCCTCCCTCACTGCTCCATGTGCATCCCTCCTGAAGCTGCGTACTCAGTTGAAGAGGACGATTTTCCCCGAACAGAGGACAAGTCTTCAGTCAGGGGTGTAGGAGTAGCTGCGCTGCCTTGCTAGAACCTCCAAACAAGCTCTCAAGGATGGTAAGCAGGAAGAACAATAGTAGTTGCCGTGACCCAGTGACACACTGCTTCCCATGAAAACCATCTCTGGGACTTAGATTTGAATCTTGCCTTATTCCTTTCCAAAACACTGGACCCAGAACAACTTAAAGAAGGAAGAGCCTATTTTGGTTCACAGTGTGAGGGGACAGTGCTCATGGATGGGACATGCTGGTGGCTAAAGCCATAGCCAAGAAGCAGAGACAGAGGCCAGCATTCAACCTGATTCATTTGGTCCTGTTCATTTGGTCTGGGACCCCAACCCCCAGGATGCTGTCGCCTACATTCAGGTGGCCTGGCCCACTTCAGACAAACTTCTGTGGAGATGCCGTCTCAGATGCATGGAAAGATTTCCACAGTAACTCTCAACCCAGTCAGTTTGGGGAGATCAACCATCATCTTTGGTCAGGTTGGCAAAGACTCTTCATTTTATAGTTCAACTCCAGCTTGATCCTAGCACATAGTCTCCAAAAACTGTACATACAAGCATCTTAGAGAAGGTATGAGTGGCAAGATGCAACAGGGCTAAAGTATCACAGCCTGGTTCTGCCATATGAGGGGCACCCAGTGGATATTGAGAATCAGTGTGTCGCGTTGGGAGGAACAGAGAAAAACATGTGACCCACAGTTAAAGGGCAGTAATGGAATCCTCAGGGAAACAGAAAAAGGCAGAAACTTCCTGATCTTACAGAAGAAAACTACAAATATCCTAACTTGTTTGTCCCAGAAAGTGGCACTGAGATCTGCAAGAACTTAAGAATATTCTTTCAAAAAACATTAATAACAAAACATGAAAAGGTTAAATTATCATAGTTTCCTGTATGATGCCAGGAACACCCAGTCAGAGTGCTGATAACTGTGTGCTGTGTGGGGTCAGTTCCTTGAAAACACAGTGCAACCTCATGAATGTAGCACAGAATGTAGCACAACCTCACACATCACCACATGGAATGTAGTAGAACCTTATACATTGCCACATGGAATGCAGTGCAACCTCACACATTGTCATGTGGAACGCAATGTGGGTAGCAAGCAAGCACTGCCAGGTTTAAATGGCAGGTGTGACAAGAGTGTGGGCTTCAAATCTCTGCAGAGGTCTATGGAGATAGTTTATCTCTGTGGGTCTACTGAAAATTCCTTTCTAAAGAATTGAAGATCTTTTAGAAGAAAATGGGAGGAAAAGTGCTAACTTCAAAAGTGCTAACCACAAAGAAATGCCAGGGTATATGATTACTTTTACTACTTAAAGATTTCATTTACTAATAAAAATTCTAGAACAGGGAGTCCAGTGAAGCGTGTCTGGTGAATGGCCAATCTGCACACTTCAGGGGATGTTGCAGTCTACCTGCATGGTTGCTGATAAATGACCATCACACAGCTTAAAGGAACAAGGAGTTTACTTTCTTAAGACAGTCTGGTTACAGTTCATAGTCCAGCTTGATGGGAGAGCATGTACCAACACCAGGGCTGAGGGAACTGGCCACATCATCACTGCATAATGGCTGAGAGATGGGCAATCCTAATCCTTACTTGCCAGACCAGCATGTCTGGCCAAGTATACAGAAGGATGCCTACTCTCTCAACCAGCTCTCTGTGATTTATCCAGGACTTAATCCCACCCACCATGGGCTGGGTCTTCCCCAGCAGCTAGACAATCTCCTTCAGGTTTGCTCTGGGCTTAACTTAACCATCACCTCTCTACAACTGTGCCCAGAGCTCAAACCCTCAACAGCCAAGTTGACACCTGTGCCTAACCATGACAGGGGACATTTACCCACGCATCACACGTGAGTAGGAAACACAACATCTTTAAACTGAAATCCAGGATTATTAAAGGGACCAAAATTCTGCTCATGAAGCCCAAGACTAGAGGTTTGAAAGATGTTATTATTTCTCATCTAACCCATAAGAGTTAATAAAACTTGAAAAAAGACAACATAGCTAGCATGTTTTGCTATGAATAGTCACTGGGTGACTTTAAAACTATAAAGAAATGTAAAGAACCATGAATATTTATGAAAATGTTGAAAAAGAAAAGGGAGAAAGTAGAAGAATCACATTACAAGCTAGGCAGACCAATTACAGAGCTACATTGATAAAGACAGTGTGACATTAGTATAAGGCTGACTTAATGATTGTGTATTCACTGGAAAGCGAATAAAAGACCAAAGTATCTCAGTAACATCAAAGATAACAATGTAGTATGACCAGGGAACACTCTTCAGAAAATACTAGGCATATCTATGCACATATACCCACAAATATGCTGTGTCATTTACTATAAAAACTGGCAGCAGCAGGTACAGCAGAGACCAGCAGAGCTGCTAATCGTCACAGTAGATCAGTCAAGGGGCTGTTCACAGGACATGACAGGGGCAAGGACGATGATGCCACTAAGAGACAGAGAGACAGGTATCGGACACCATGTGGGGGGAAGATGATGTCCACTTTATTGTGCAGGAATAAAAGGAGCTGACCAATCCGGCCGCTGGCACATACGCAGAAGGCCCTTTTGGGGGCCAACCAGACCGCAAGTTCTGACTTCTATTCTAAAGCACCTAGAGACAAGGAGGTTGCGTAAGGGCACTGGGAGTCTGGTCAGGAGCGGGCCAGGCCACCACTAAGTGTGCTTAACTGGCTTGTGAAGAGAGTGGCTTTTGCTCACTCTGCAGCTTGGCACTGCAGTCACCTAGGCCTGGACCCCGTGCTCACTTACAGTGTCTGTATAAAAAGTAAAGCAAAGGAAAACCATCAAAACACAGAGTCCTGATCACAAATTTTTAAAAAATGATAGAGAATATCATGATTTTAATGTTTTAAAGCCTTTCCCCAACAAGTAAGAACAAAAAGTCTGCAGGGTTCCATGACCTGCATGCTTACCTTATAATCCTGATAGGTACCAGAGTAGGATCAGCAGGAATTGAACTGGGCTAGGTGAAGAGGAAATCTTGGAAAAGCTGAAACCAAATCAAGTTTATTATGGAACCCAATCACTTATATATCATGGGATAGGGGTGACATCTGTACACTGCGCAGAGCAATGACATTAATTGTGGCAGACAACTACAGGTGCAAGGTCAACAACAGGTGGGACCAACACCAACAATATAACCTGCCAATCCTTAGACATGTTAATAAGCCCTAATGGGCCTATTCATTGTGGGGAAGAATAGGCTGCTGATAGGTCAGGAACATGGTGATACAATTACAGTGTTAAAGCTCTGTGTCCAACCCTTAGACATGCTAATTAATGTCTAGATGGCTTCCAGAGAATAGGAAGAAACATGTAAAATACATACCCTTGATCTCAATTTGACACAGGACAAAATCCATCCCTGTCCCCTGTGAGAAAGTCAACAGGAGTCAGCCTGTAACTATGCTGGCATAGGAGGCACACACAAGGAATTCCCTTGACATCTCCCTTCAAGAAATGGATATATTGTGCTTGAGTGCTCCCTACAAAGGGAGCAGGCAAAGGTATTTGCAATATCTGAACCTAACAGAGGATTCACAACTACATGCACCTAACAAAAGATTCACACCTATGTGCACTTCACTGGGGATTCTCACCTACATGCACATGATGGGTGAGTATGTCTGTCAGGGAAACTGCTGTAATAAGAAAACAACCTAATGAGGGACAAGAGGCGCTGGGCACTCAGCAGATGCTCGCCATCAGCTGGGTCAGAAAGCTGGCTTACACCAGGGCAAAAACCCCTGAGCACTGGCAGGAACAGAGGCAACTGCCACTCTTTTGTGCCATAACTGGAAATGGAAGATGCATATTGATCTGGAAGAGGTCAGGATTCTTATGAAGGCTGGACATCCGGTACCAGAAAATTCCACTCATACCCAATGGAAGAGTATGTCCTCAATTGTCACACACTAGCTGGGAGAAGCCCATACTCCAAACTTGAATGAGCATCAAAACTTAGGGTAGGATTGCCATGTGGTCCCAAGGGAAAACCCAAGTGTGATATTAAAATGTGAATTTGTCACAGAAAATAATGATAAGTGAAAGAGACCAAACCCAAGAGTGTCATATAATTTCATTTACAGTTATTGGTATGAAACAATTGTGGCCAGATTCTAGGGTTCCAAAAATCAGCAAGGAGCCATACCGCTGCAATTCGCGTGAGGGCTTTTATTAGTAGATTTGAACCTGGGCTCACAACCAACCAACAGCAGGGTTGACCTGGGAAGAGCATGGTCCTTTGTCCAGGTGAAGTTTTACAGCTTACTGGCAAGGGTAGGGGGCTTCCAACTTAGTAGTTACATGATTGCCTAACAGCCAACAGTTTTGGCAAGCAGGGATTGGTCCCTCCCCTTTTCTGTGAGCAGTTTGAATTGCAACCTTACTACCTACAACACCTGAGATTTTCTCTTCTGTTACTGGCAAATGGTTTGCTGATCTCTGATTGGCCTATGCCCAGACCGGTGCTGCCCTGGTACAGCCCATAGACTTTTATGGTAAGGGGAGGAATGAGGGTGGGCAACTCCAGTCTGCTGAAATGTTCAAGTACTCAGCTAGGCATGTGGGGCCGCATTCCAAATTCCCAGCCTGTCTCTAGTTAGACCTAATGGCTGCGCTCTGACTGGGCCACATTATCTATATACATACTATATACATTATCTATATACTTGAACTAAAAGAAAACCAAAATCGGGTTCTAAGGTCTCCTCATTCTCCCGTCTCTCTGGGGCCTAAGGAGCCCAATCATGGGCTCATGGTTGGCTCAGTCTTTCTCTCTGGCAGAGGCTGATATTGTTGTCTAAGAACCATTATTGGACAGTATTTATCTATTCTCTAATAAAAGCTGTTAACATTGGAGCCCAATCCAGTTGAGTTAGGGCCCAGGTAAAGCTAGAGATCAAGCTGTTTGTTCAATATGGAGAACTAATTTCCATGTCCTTTTATAGGGAAGTTGGCCATCTTATCTCTGGGAGGATTGGAGTCAGTTCCTCAGCAGCAGTGTTCCTTCAGGGTGATTCCAGCAGTGGGGGATGTCTTTCTGGAATTCCAAAGATCTTGAGAGACCCATCCCAGCATGGCTGCGCTAATCCTGCCTCATTTCCCCATAAACCTATTTGAGAATTCAGACTGTTCTAGGGATAAAGGACGATGATTCACTCTAGCTGCTTACTGCTGAATCAGAGCGAAAGAAATAAGAGCAGTCTGATATCCTCATCTATGAAATGCTGGGATGGTCTAGAGATCTTTCATAGATGGCTTTATTACTTCAAGTTCGGTCTAAAAGAGACAAAACACAAGTAAATTAAGTCTCCAAGATCTACAGAAGGATTAAACCATTGTAATTGAGAAGGCACATGAGATAAACCAAATAAGCTTAGTAGTCTTGCTGTGGATACAAGCGAGCAGGAGTTAGTAAAGAACATGTTTGTAAGGTGTAAAAGCTCTCCATATTGAACAAACAGCTTGATCTCTAGCTTTACCTGGGCCCTAACTCAACTGGATTGGGCTCCTCTAGCTATTGTAAATCTAAGATCACATTCTAAAACTTGTCCAAAACAATGTGAACTGATTCTTTGTACAGAACAATCTGAATTAATCCTCCTTTTTGGGTTCTGAAAAACAAAGTGACACAAGTCCTTTTAAGATGACACATGTAGGGGACATTTCCTCACATAGAAAGTTTTATAGGTCTATAAGCATTATCTTGTCTTTAGGGTAGGACCACTCTTTGGCTCTAAATGAAAACCCAGCATTGATTTGCTATCGGAGCTGCTACTCTGTTAAGCACCTGGAGTTTTGTTGTTTTTCCTGGTTTAAATCCCTAAGTTTGTCGTTGTATTTTCTCTCTGTCAAACAGTGAGCTTACTTTAGGCAAGCTTTTAGGATGAGGGCAGAACTTTATTAAACATATCTGATCTTAGCTTTACAGCGCAAACTGTCTTTCTTAGGGTCTTTAAACTGTTAGCTTTTGTTACATGCTATCTGGATTCCACCTTTTTTTTTGAAATCTATTTCTTCTTTTGCCATCTTTGGTGCATCTAAAACCAGAACCACGTGGATAACTCTATAACAGCACTAAAATATTTTATTCTATTAAGCCTAAACCCAGGATATTCTGGCATTTAGACATGTAAACAAAGGAATGCCTAAAAAACATTACCATTAAGCAATTTCAGTAGTTACTTTGTGAGTGACTGGTGAATCTGTCATTCTTCTGATCCTAAACATTTTAGTAAAATCAAAGATTAACAAAAACCTAGGAAGGAAGTTGAGCACTAAAATTTTGTGCTCCCTTGTCCATTAACATAAAAACACAGAGGCTTCCCATCTGCATATTAAGCCCAAGGTTTTCATGAGATGCTCAACATGGCATTTTGGGCTTTCACTGGTTATCAGAGGCAAACTTCTTTTCCATGGAGGGAAGTTATGAGCTTCAGGCCATTCCATTGGTCCCCAACAAAGGGCTTGACCCCTGGACCCTTGACTTCAGAGGGCAATCCTTCCTCCAGTGGCAATTTCCACAGTTGGGACATGGGCCACATGAAAGCTTCCTGTGCTTGCAACCTCTCAAAGTGCCCAGTCTGGTCATATTCAAAGCACCTTTCCATCTTTCCCCTTGTCAGAGGGTCCTGGGTTGGTCTGCTTGGGTGTGCCTGTTGGTATTCTATTTATCTCCTTAGGCAAATGTCAAGTTTTGATTTTTTTTGTTCTCTGGTTCTTTCTCTTGTTTACGATGTATATAGGGCATGTGTGAGAATATACTACAAGTTGACTCTTTTTTTGCTTCAGTTTAGTGGACCTGGACTTGAAGAAAGGACACATGGCTCAGCAGAGTTCTGCCAAGCACTATATACACAGTGTGGTCAGCAGAGACATCCATTGACACTTGTCTGTGGCATGGTTGGGAGAGGCCAGTGTTCCACTCATGGTTGGGGGAACCAGAGCCCCACACGACGACACTAAAAGGGGAGAGTCCATGGTCCACACATGTGTTTAAACTGCATGGTCATTGTCTCAGACATGAAGCACTTTCCTTACAGGGCAAACATTTTTAGGAATTTCCTTCCATTGACTAACAAAAACTAAAGTCACATTGATTCCCCCACTACACAGCACAGACAGACAAAGGATGGGAATCCCTCCAGGAAAGATCATTCAAGTGCCAGTCTGGCCACACTCCTTGAAGAGTCATGGGTGATAACTTGGCCATATTGGGTTCAGTTATTTTGTGACTTGCGACCGGATTCTAATCTGATCCCACCCTAGACCATATGTTATCACCATGGAAATGCAGAACTGGCCCAATTGAGTCCCGTGGCTTTAAGAGATCTTAGGGATCTCACCGTGAGACTCGAGCACAGAGGTGTGATGGGTTTCCCACTTCAGGCCAACATTCACTCAGACATTCACACACATATTAAAGACATTCCTTCCCCCATTTCAAAGTGCCCTTTTCTTCCCCCTCCGGGAGAAGCCTATTCCAAAAGGTGAGCAGGGATTGGTTTAACAGCTGGCCTTGAGTCTGTTCCAAGCTGCAGCTGAGGTGCATGGGTGGGGCCTCGGCTTCCCCTGTCCTTCAGCTTCTCCTGTTGGTCTGACCCTGAGCAGAGCCTTGCTCTCTGGGAACCCACCTCCCAAGGTGCGGATGAAGGCCCTGCCAGGATTGCTGCAAGTCCTAGTAACCAAATTCCTATTTAATCAAAACAGACAATTGAAATACATTTGAATACATGAATTCTTAATCTCTAATTTTCGAGGCTCCATGTCTTTTCTTCTATAGCATGAAAGAAGCATAATGCATAACATTTTCTTTTTATCACAATCTCTAATTTTTAAATTTTTTTTATAAATCTAACACTCCAAAAACTTTATAGCATATTTTAACATTTTTTTCCTAAGTAACAATGTCTTTTAAAGGATCTCATCTTTAAAAGATCTCATCTTTAAAAGAAATTAAGAATTGAGTCTGATATGGCAATTGTGTAGACAATATACATTTATATAGTCATCTTTAAAGGTACACCTTGAAATTTAAAATATTGTATCTCTTAATTTATTTATTTACTTTAGCATTAAGTAACCATAAAATTTATATCTTTAAAATATATGAACCTTATAATATAAATACAAAAACATTAAATTAAAGATAAACAACCTTAAATCTCATTTTGAAATGAAAATGTTAAAAAAATTTATAAAAATTTTAGTTAATTGTAGTATTTTAATATCTTTTAGAGCCAATCTATATCTATAACACAAATTAATAAAAGTTCTTTAAATTTTGTAAAGACCAGGACATTATCAAATATGGAATAAACAAGAAGCACATGATCACAGGAAAATACTTATATGTCTGTTTAGATGAACAACCTTTTTTTGGCAATATAAACATTTAGGTACTATTATATCTTATATCTTTCCACAAGAAGAATGAAGAAATTCTAATGAAATTTTTTAGAAGACAATTATATTTTCTTGGTTTCTAGATTTGTGGACAAAATTCTATAAAAGAAATCAAAGGAGTGAGCAAGTTTAATCAAGCAATATCATAGTGGCTTTGTTATTTTTGGGAATACATAGAAAAACCTTCAAGAACACACAATGACATTTTCATTTGTAGTCCTATCAAAGATCAAAACCAAGCAAGATAATTTTTCATGAAAAAAAACTTACAATATATTAGAAAAACAGTTGTAATCAATTCAAAATGTAAATAGTTAAGGCATTAAATGTTATTAAAATTGTTTGTTCTTATTTTTAAGTATGCATACATGTATTTAAAAAATGGCATGCCAAAATTTAAATATTAGTGCCCAACATGAATAAAAAGATTGAAGTGGCCACAGATACATTGAAACACAAGATATACCATAAATAAACACAGAACACATAAACATACAAACACATTAATAGCATACGATTTACTGATAACAGCCTTGAAATCACCTTTGAAAACATCATCAAAAGCAGATCAACATTTATGAAAACTTTATTATTGAAAACAAAATCTCATTAGTTAAGTCCAGCAGTTTAATTTAATTATCAACAATATAGAAAGCAGATTCAACTTTAAAATTTAGTTCCAAAACCAACTTAATATTTAAGAAACTTTATATTTAATAGATGAATATATTTGTCTAATTAAAATTTTTTTAAAGGAATTACAAAAGTGATGTTATCAGATCCTAGGTAAAAACATAATACCACCTTTTGTGAAGCTTCATAAAAATCAAGATAAAACAATATTTTAGTCAGTACTCAGCCTTTTAATATTATCAAAATGGCTCCCTTTCCCCACACCGCTCCGCCGGTGGGGACGCGAGTGCGCAGTCCAGCCGGGCCTTCACTCGCCACCTAGGTATGATCGGCCTGCGCCCGCTCACCAGAACCCCAGGTCAGCCCAAAGGGACCCAGCTCCTAACCCCACCATCCAGCCGGAGGCGCACGCAGGGCTGAGGGACTAGGAAGACCTCCCCCTGCGCCCGGCCCCCGCCCCAGCTCGCCTTGGGTTAAATAGCTCCACGCCGACGCCCCCATCCTCCCTTCCCCACTCCGCTTTGCCTGCCAGGATGAGCGCGGGGTCCAGCCGGGCCTCATCCGCGATCTAGGTAAGCTCCGTCCTTGCCCACACCTAGAACCCCAGGCCAAATAATTCGGTTTAGTGAAATTGAAAGATCTTAAGAGTTAAAACGACAATGCCAAAGTCAAAGTGCAAATCCATGAGAAGCAACACTCAAGTAAACAAATTTCCCACTGAAGAAATTAATCCCATAATGTTAGACTCCAACCAGAACAAACCCACGGAAAAAGGCCAAGAAAGCCTGACCCAGGATAACGACTTTCAAAATATGATCATTACCATGTTCAATACTATGAAAGAGGAAATCCAGGAGGAATTACATAATCGAATCAATCGCTTTGAAGAGGAACACAACAGACATTTGGAGGAGTTGAGAAAAACAGTGCAAGAAACAAAAACTGGCATAGAGCAGTTAAAGCAGACTCAAGCAGAGTTTAAAACTGAGCTAAAAGACAAGTTATCTTCAACCTAGAACTCCACAGAGAGTCTTATCAGCAGAACTAACAAAGCAGAAAACAGAATTTCAGACCTTGAAGATAAAGTGGGAGTACTAACCAGCTCAATGGAAGAGGTGGTTAAAGCCAAAAAGATACTTGAGAGAAATATCCAGGAGATATGGGAAACCCTGAAGAAGCCTAACATGCGTATTCATGGAACACCAGAGCAAGAATCTCAAAATACCACCCCTGAGGAAATTTTTCAAACGATCATCAAGGAAAACTTTCCTCATCTAAAAAAAGAGAGGCCCATCCATATACAAGAGGCATTCCGCACCCCAAATAGATATGACCAAAACAGAAGCTCGCCACGGCAAATAATAGTCAAAACACACCACATTCAAGATAAAGAACTGGTGCTGAGAGCTTCAAGGGAGAAAAAACAAGTCACTTTTAAAGGTAAACCTATTAAAATAACAAATGACTTCTCAGTCGAAACAGTAAAAGCAAGAAGAGCTTGGAGAGACATACTTCAAGTATTGAATGAGCAAAAATGTCAACCCAGGCTGATTTACCCTGCAAAACTATCAGTCATGATCGAGGGAGAAAGAAAAATCTTCCAGCACAAAGACAACTTGAAGGGATACATGTCCACCAAACCAGGCCTTCAAAAAATGCTAGAAATGATACTCAAGCGTGAAGAAAAAAACAGGCATATCCAGAAGAACAGAAGGCAAGTATAACACCATTAAAAGTGAAGCAATATACTTATAAAAACTACTAAACATAATAAATGTCTGGAATTAAAAATAGTTTCTCCATTATAACATTAAATGTTAATGGAATTAATTCACCGATCAAGAGACACAGATTACAAACTTAGATCAAAAATCACAATCCATCAATCTGCTGCCTGCAGGAAACCCATCTCACCACAAAAGATAGGCTCGCTCTAAAAATAAAAGGCTGGTCAACAATTCTACAAGCAAATGGAAGCAGAAAACATGCAGGGGTAGCCATTATGCTATCAGACAAAGTGGACTTCAAACCAAAGAAAATTATAAGAGACACGGATGGATAGTACATTTTAGTCACAGGTACAATTCACCAGGAAGACTTCACAATACTGAACATATATGCACCCAATACGGGCCCCTCCACATTCATTAAGAAAACCCTACAGCGTCTAAAGCAAGAAATCAACCCCCAAACGATAATTCTTGGGGACTTCAACACCGCCCTCTCAACATGGGATAGGTCAACAGGTCAAAAGCTAAAATAGAGACACTTTGGAACTTAATCAAACCCTGAAAGAAATGGACCTCACAGATCTCTATCGAACTTTTCACCCACGCACCAAAGAATACACATTTTTCTCAGCAGCACACGGAACTTTCTCCAAAATAGATCACATATTGGGCCACAAAATGAATCTACACATATACAAAAAAGCTGAAATTCTAACCTGTGCCCTATCAGACCACCACGGCCTAAAGCTGGACATCCACAACACATCAAACAAGAGAAAATACACTAACTCCTGGAAACTTAACAATATGATGCTGAATGAGAACTGGATTCAGGAAGAAATTAAAAAGGAAATTCAAGATTTCCTGAAACTGAATGATAATGAAAATACAACTTACCAAAATCTCTGGGACACAATGAAAGCTGTTCTAAGAGGTAAGTTCATAGCTCTTAATGCCTACATCAGAAAATTGGAAACATCAGAAATAAATAATTTAACGATGCAGCTTAAAGCTTTGGAGAAACTTGAGCAATCTGATCCCAAAAGTAGTAGAAGAGAGGAGATTAGCAAAATAAGGGGAGAAATATCTGAAATTGAGACTAAGAAAACAATAGAAAAAAATCAACCATTCAAAAAGCTGGTTCTTTGAAAAAATCAATAATATTGATACACCCCTAGCTAAATTAACCAAAAGCAGGAGAGAGAAAACCCAAATTAACAAAATTAGAAATGAACATGGAGTTATCACTACTGATACCCAAGAAATCCAGAGAATTATAACATCATATTTCAAAAACTTATACTCTGTGAAGTTTGACAACACAAAAGAGATGGATGAATTTCTAAGTAAACACAACTTACCTAAATTGAATCAGGAAGTTGTGAATTATTTAAATAGTCCTATAACATATAAGGAAATGGAGGAAGTAATCTTGAATCTTCCCACCAAAACATGTCCTGGACCAGATGGATTCAGCACAGAGTTCTACCAGACATTTAAGGAGTTAATAACACCAATACTCCTTAAAATGTTCCATCAAATAGCAAAGGAAGGAACACTACCAAATTCCTTCTATGAAGCTAATATTGTTTTAATCCCAAAACCTAATAAAGACTCACTTAAAAAAGAAAACTATAGGCTGATCTCTCTGATGAACACAGACTCAAAGATTCTCAACAAAGTTTTAGCAAATCGGATTCAAAAACATATTAAAAAGATTATTCACGGGGACCAAGTAGGCTTCATCCCCGGCACACAAGGTTGGTTCAACATACGCAAATCAATAAATGTAATTCATGTAAACCAGTCCAAAGTCCAAGCCACATGATATTCTCGATAGATGCAGAAAAAGCTTTTGACAAGATCCAACAGCCTTTTATGATCAAAACGCTAGAGACAGTAGGAATGGAAGGAACCTTTATCAATATAATAAAAGCTGTATACAAGCCCACAGCAAGGATTTTGCTCAATGGGGAACAATTGGAAGCATTCCCACTTCGATCAGGAACTAGACAAGGCTGTCCACTCTCACCACTTCTATTCAATATTGTACTTGAAGTCTTAGCTGAAGCCATAAGACAAGAAAGGGACATAAGAGGGATTCAAATCGGCAAGGAAGAAGTCAAGCTATCCCTATTTGCAGATGACATGATCATATACCTGAGTGATCCCAAAAACTCCACCAGGAAGCTCCTGGAACTAATTGAGAAGTTCAGCAGGGTGGCAGGATACAAAATAAATGTGCAAAAATCAGAGGCCTTCCCATATACCCAGAATGAAAGAAGTGAAAAAACTTTGAGAGAAACAATCCCATTTACTATAGCCCCTAAAAAAATGAAATACCTTGGTATAAACCTAACCAAGGAGGTAAAAGACCTTTACAATGAAAACTTTAAAACCCTAAAGAAAGAAATTGCAGAAGACACCAGAAGGTGGAAAGACCTCCCATGTTACTGGATTGGCAGAATCAACATCGTAAAAATGACCATCCTATCAAAGGCAATATACAAATTCAATGCTATACCAATTAAAACACCAAAGCAATTCTTCAAAGAAGTTGACCAAACAATCTCAAAATTCATATGGAGGCACAAAAGACCCAGGATAGCAAAGACAAACCTGAGTAACAAAAACATTGCTGGAGGTATTACCATACCGAACCTTAGTCTATATTACAAATCCATAGTTACAAAGACAGCCTGGTACTGGCTCCAAAATAGACACACAGATCAATGGATAAGGATTGAAGACCCAGATATAAGCCCACAAAATTACAGCCATTTGGTCTTTAACAAAGGGGCCCAAAGAATCCAATGGAAAAAGAACAGCATCTTCAACAAATGGTGCTGGCAAAACTGGATCTCCACATGCAGAAGATTAAAGCTGGACCCGTACTTGTCACCATGTACAAGACTTAATTCCAAATGGATCAAGGACCTTGATATCAGGCCAGAGACTTTAAAAACCATAGTTGAAAGGATAGGGAACTCCCTCGAGCTGATTGGGCTAGGCCAACATTTCCTAAACAGACATCCAATGGCACAGTCACTGCTACCAACTCTCAACAGTTGGGATCTTGTGAAATTAAAGAGCTTCTGTTCAGATAAAGAGATTGTCACACGAGCTCAAAGGCAACCCACAGAATGGGAGAAAATATTCACTAACCACATATCTGACAGAGCTCTACTGTCCAGAGTGCACAAAGAACTTAGAAAAACTAAACGTCAAGGAAACCAATGGCCCAATTAAAAAATGGGCCCTGGAACTTAAAAGAAATTTTACCAGGGATGAAATTAAAATGTCTAACAAATATCTTTAAAAATGCTCCACTTCTTTAGCCATCAGGGAAATGCAAATCAAGACTTCCCTGAGATATCATCTTACCCCGGTCAGGATGCCAAAAATCCACAATACAAACAACACCAACTGCTGGAGAGGATGTGGAGAGAGGGGAACTCTCCTACATTGCTGGTGGGAGTGCAGACTCATACAGCCACTCTGGCGAGCCATCTGGAGATTCTTAAAGAAATTAAAGATTGAAATGCCATATGACCCTGCGATTCCCTTTTAGGTATAACCCCCCATGCAGCAGAGGTTCACCTCGATATCACAAGCATGACCATGTTCATAGCAGCACTGTTTACAATAGCAAAGTCATGGAATCAACCCAAATGTCCAACAGTTGACGAGTGGATAAGGAAACGGTGGTACATCTATACAATGGAGTACTACTCAGCCATCAAAAATGATGAATTACTGGAATTTGCCGGGAAATGGATGTCATTAGAAACAATTATATTAAGTGAAGTATTCCAAACCCAGAAAATTAACTGCTGTATGTACTTCCTAATAGGTGGCTTCTAGTACCAAACCCACCCAGCCCATCTTGAGACACTCATAGGTAAATCTATGTATTACCTACAGTAATTGCAAGGATTGTGAACAGGAGGGATGGGGCTAGAGGGCCACACCAGAAACAAGGAGAGAAGTGACCATGTTACAGTAGAGAAAATAGGCCTCCATCAAGGACTGCAAGAAAGTAATGTGACACCTAGTTAAGTTCACAATTCGTTCCTGATCATTTACAACTAAGGGGGTATGAACTCACCAGAAGGGGAGTTCATATAGTCCGGCAGATTAAAAAGTAACCATTTTGCAAATGGGTGATTGACCCCTCCCATTGCCAAATGCCATATGACCCTACAATTCCACTTTTGGGTATAAGTATTACATCTACCCTTGAATGTGCTCTTATAATAAGACTCCAGTTTAATAGCTTTCTGTCTCTGGCCAGGGGGTGACATACAGTGCCCATCACGATGGAGTGAAGGGCATTGCAGGAGCAACAAAACTGCAAAAGAAAATCAACGAACCACTATCCAGAACTTCAGAGACTGTATTCAACCACCTAGAACTAGGCCAGACTAATCTCTCCCCATCCTGAAGCTCAGGGACATTTGCGGAAGAGGGGGAAGTAAGAGTGTAAGAGCAAAAGTATGGGAGGATCAATGATTTGCAAGATACTCCACACAAGTTAGGGCCGAAGCAATCATAATTGGACATTGCATGCCCGGCACAATGTCCAACACACTATTGACCTCACAAAGTCTAGCATCTGCTAAAGGCACCAAGATCCTTGGAGGCAAGGGATTGACAGCCACAGTAGTGTTCCTATGCTTAAGGGGAACACAGGAAAGGGTTCAGGGAAATGCCACTGGGTCCTTGTACGTCATTGGAGAGGAGGTCCAGAGGAGAGTCAGGCATGCACAAGAAAGGACTCTGGGAATTGGGGCGGGAGGCACGGGAGGAGGGGGCGGGAGGGGTAAGCGAAGGGAGAGCAGGGGGTTCTGGGGGAGGAGGAGGGAGGGAAGGAACTGGTGTACCTATTAAGTTTGTATGAGCGGAAATAATAATAAAAAATGATCAAAATGGTTCATTCTTAAGTGTGCACGTGCATTTAAATTGAGCATACCCCCAATGGGAATTAACCAATGGGAAAAAGCCAGTTTCCTGGGCTGGTCTAGGTGTATAAATATGCCTGGCCCTGGCAGCCATCTTTGGCATCCTCGCCCCTCATGGCATTCTAGTGCTATGAGTTCTTTTCCTGCTGCCAAGGAAGATGGCGGCTGAGGGAGGAAAGATGGCGGCTGACAGGGTGGGGGTGGTGATAGGGTGGAGTACGGGATACAGTGGCTTGGCCCCAGGCGGAGGCCCCAAGTTCGTTAGTCCCCTGTAGTCTCTGGCATGCCAGCAGCGGCTGTGGGGCCAAAATCTTAGGAGACTCTATCTTTTGTGAAGGAAAGAGCTTAACCAATTAGGGGGAGTTCCCAATGAAATCATGCCAGACTAGAATATAAGGAATTTGGTCCGGATGACCCTGGCTCCTAGGCTGGAATACAGCCTCTTTAATCTGCAAGAGAATGGATAGGTTAAAGGTTCTTTCCAGCAGCCATCCTATGTTAAAGGAGGGCCATTTGGACCTGCAGTAAGTCTGTAAACTTTCCTTTCTTAAGATCACCTCCTAAATTCTGTCCTCTCTCTTTCACTTCCTTGAAATGGTCCAGTAGTAAACTAAGTCCCATACTGTCTGTCAGTAAAACAGTCAAAATTCTAACACCAACAAACAATAAGACACAGACAAATGCCCACTACGTTCCGGAGACAAATACCAAAATAAACCAAAGGCGAGTCCTGCTCTGCCATCAACCAAATGAGGACTCTTGTCCTCTCCAAAAACCAAGTACAACCAAATGAGGACTCTTGCCCTCTCCGAAAACCAAGTACAACCAAATGAGGACTCTTGCCCTCTCCAAAGGGGGAAAGGGGACGTCTCCCAACTTTCCCCTGGCCAACAGCTCCCCCGTGCATGCACTTGAGTCCACTTGAAGTGGATTAGTTCCACCCTACTTCCAGGAGAAGTCTGCTTTGCTGCAAGTAGTCTGCAGCTCTCAGCTTTCAAGATGTCTGCAGTGACTTAGCCTCTTCCAGCTTTGGCCAGCCAGCCATCCCACCTCTGCTTTGAGAGACTATACCTCCCCTCTGGAACCATAAGCTAAATAAATCTCCCTTTCTCCCTTAAGTTTCTTGACTTTGGGTATTCTCTCACAGCAATAGTTAAGAGTAACTGTTACAGAAATGTTCAAAAAAGTGTTTTGGGGTAGGCTAATGAAAATAAAAGTTGACGGATTTATGTGTTAATTTACAGAGCCTTCCTCTAATGAAGTCCATTTCTCTTGTCTCTCATAGTCAGGCACAGGTGTCAACTCGATGGTTGAGGGTTTGAGCTCTGGGCACATTTGCAGATAATTGGTAGTTAAGCCCAGAGTGAACCTGCAGGAGACGGTCTAGCTGATGAGGAAGGCCCAGCTCATTGTGGGTGGGACTAGGCCCTGGACAGGTGAATGAAATACAGAGAGCTGGTTGAGGAAGTTGGCATCCTTGTGTACACTTGGCCAGACATGCTGGTCTAGCAAGTAAGGATCATCTCTTTCTAAGCTGTTATGTAGAGATGGTATGGCCAGTTCCCTTAGTATTTGTGTGATCTCGCCTGTCAAACTGGACTATGAACTATAACTCTACAATCATAAGAGAATAAACTCCATGTTCCCTTAAGCCTTTTGACAGTTATTTATCAGCAACCATGCAGGTTTGTCCCACCTGCTGCTTCTGTGTTAGAAAGCTGCCACTGCATGCAATAGGCATTCAGGGCGCCTGTCTGCTCTAAGCCTATTTAGACTACACAGCGCTCCTTAGCTATTCAAGACTGTCCTTGCACCTTTTAGAGACAAAGTAATGTTCATCGTAGAGCTTTGGACTAGAGGGCAGGCACACAGAGGTGCGTTGGGAAGCCCTGCATGTGCTCACATGCTTCCATGTGAAGTCAGGACTGCAGGAACATGGAGGAAAACATGGATCAGCTCTCTGACTCAGACACAAGGCAGAATGAGACAAGTCCCTTGCAGGAAGGCACTGACTGTGAGATTTTCTTCCTATGAGACTCCTGGGCCATGCACTTCGAAGGCACAGACTAAAGAATGCTGGCGATCATGGGTGGGGAAGGGGGGAGGGAGTCTGCCTGAGTATAATCATGGGGAGTGGGAATGCACTTAACCCACAGACCTATACTCTTAGAAACACTAACTTTATGCTACCTGCATTGTACCACAATGAGGATAGTTGTTATTGTGTGCATGTGTGGAGGTCAGAGGTACATCTGGGACTCCTTCCATCATATCTTTCCCTGAGACAGTCTGTCTCTTGGACCTGGAGCTCCATTATGTGCCCAGATCAGTTGGCCATCAAGTCCCAGGGACTCCTGTCTCTGCCTCCTGCCCAGCCCCAATATTCTAGGTGCTTTTTATTTATGGGTGCTGGGATCTGAACTCAGGTCATGTTAGTGCAGCAAGCAATTTACAGACTGAGCGATCTCTTCAGCCCTTGAAATTAATTTTTAAATTTCTAAAAACTAATTCTTGGTGACTCCTGATTTTGGCCGTTCTGTTCTTAATTTTTCAACCTGACCATTTTTGATCCTTGTGTCTGTGTGACATGTGCCTTGTGTCCACTTGGGACTATGTTCTTGCATGTTCCTATAGTGGATCGAGTATGGAATTACTTCCACTGTCCTGTGTTGGAAAGCCTGGTCCCAGAAGGAAGAGCCATTGTGGGAGGTTGTGGAAGCTGTGAATGGAGGAACCTGGCTGCAGGACGTGTGTGTGTGTGTGTGTGTGTGTGTGTGTGTGTGTGTGTGTGTGTTAGTGAGGTATTAGGGGGTCCACAATGGTATATCGTCCCACCCCTTTCTGTCCTGTCCCTCAACAGCTGCAGGGTGAATAGGTCTGCCTACAACTTTTTCTCCATTGCAATGTTCTGCCCATAGTGGGGTTGTTTCAGTTGACCTGCATGGTTGTTGATAAATCACCATCAAAAGGCCTAAGGGAACAAATGATTTATTTACTTATGACAGTCCGGTTACAGTTCTCAGTCCAGCTTGACGGGAGAGCACGCACCAACACCAGGGCCGAAGGAACTCGCCACACCATCACCACATAACAGCTGAGAGAGGGATGATCCTTACTTGCCAGACCAGCATGTCTGGCCAAGTGTACAGAAGGATGCCAAATCTGTCAACCAGATGTCTGTATTTTATTCCAAGGCCTAGTCCCACCCACCATAGGCTGGGTGTTCCCCATCAGTTAGACAATCTCCTGCAGGTTTGCTCTGGGCCTAACTCAGCCACTGAACTCTTTACAAATGTGCCCAGAGCTCAAACCCTCAACTGTCAAATTGATACCTGTACCTAACTATGACAGGGGTCATAGGCTAAGCCTCTGAAGTCATGAGCCAGATCACAGCTTCCCCTTTTACTCTGTCTCTATCAGGGAAAATTATGTCTTTACCATGGCACAAAAAATAGGTAATAGGGCTGGAGAGATGGCTCAGGGGTTAAGCCTCTGTCTTGCAAGCACAAGGACCTGAGTTCAGACCCTGGATCTCATGTTAAAAATTCTAGGCAGAAATGGTGATGACCTGAACTTCTGGCTCCAGAAGGTAGAGTCTAGAAAACACCAGAGTAAAGCAATAAGGAAGTAGAGCGATCCAGGATGATTCCCAAAGTTAGCCTTGGACCTCTACAAGCATGTACAGTGCCTTCTGATACACA
Source organism: Typhlomys cinereus (assembly GCA_023101885.1). NCBI lineage: Eukaryota > Metazoa > Chordata > Mammalia > Rodentia > Platacanthomyidae > Typhlomys > Typhlomys cinereus. The sequence continues at coordinate 588,958 of JALPQD010000219.1, forward strand.
CACATAGACATGCATGAAAAAATGCATCTCCAAGACAAAACAAAACAAAAAAGCAGAAGACATCATCTCAGTAGCGCACAAAAGTGTGTTCTTGTTCCGATACTTCAGAGTGACTGAGCTATAAGCTGCTCCTACGAGCAAGCTGCGTCTCCTGCCATCCTTTGCATGATGGACAGAATCTGCCAAACGATTAACTGCCCTGCTAGAGTTGCCTGTGAGCCTTTAGAATGAAAAGATATCCCACTTCTTCTCCATTGTAGAAAAGATTGTAAGTCAAGCAGAAACAGCATTTCCTGTTGGTTTCTGTTGATGGCTTTTCTAGTATGTGTGTTGGTTTTGTCAGCATGTAAAGTTCTACCCTTTTCTGACCAGCTGCTCGCAGCCTCTGGCTCCCACACCACCATCTTTCCCTCATTATAACATATTGTACAGAGAGTTATTCCAAACAGGCAGCATAAAATTCAGGTTACTTACTGGGGAGTGCGAAGTTCACCCTGATCCTTCCTCACGCATTTTTCTTTCTAATGCTGCACATGCTTGGTGCCTTTCAGCTCTTTCTGCACATCCCATCATCTCTGATCACAACCTCTCCTCACCCTTCTTCATGTGGAAGCTCTGAACTGTCTTTGGAACAATCAGGAATCACTTACCTGGCCACTCAGAGACAGTTCTTGGCCCTCCAAAAACTTCCTGTGCTGTTCTATCAAGGTGGTCCTACTACACAAGAGACCATTACATGAATGCTTTGGCTTTCAGACCAGAGGATTCTCCAAGAAGGGAGAGTTACATTGTAACTGAGCATTTGGCACCCTGTCTACACCAGACTGCAGAAGGAAGCTTAAAGCCCGCCTAAGACAAATATGCCCTATAGGCCGACCAGTTGGTGTAGACAGGTGAGTAGATGGAATGAAGGCATAGCTAACAGAGGAGTACACTTTGCACAGTGCATCAGCTGCAGTTGAGCCCCGTGTGCAAACTCACAGACTCACAGTTCTCCTACTCATAGAGCAGGGCTTACACACACACACACACACACACACACACACACACACACACACACATATCTTGGGGAAACCAATGCACATCCATCAAACTGTTTCAAAGTTGGAAGGTAATAAATTATTCTCATTATACAAAGAAAAGTTAATGTCTCCCTATGGTAATGTTTGCTTGAAATAGAGGAGAATCTCTCTCTGAATAAAAAGACAAAAGGATTGTTCCCACATGTAACACTTGGAAGCTGTACCCCCCCCCCCCGAGCCATTTGGCCTGGGGCACCAAGAGAAGAGAAACTAGTTTACTGCATGCACACTCCCACTGCAGACACCATCCACCTGTCTCCCATTGCAGGATTCTAACCAGGCCTAGAGGAGAAATGGGCTCTCCTGAGGAGATGGAAGCACTGTCTGTCCAAGGACGATGCTTACCACAGGGATGGAAATACTATCCAGTGCAAGTGACAGTTGTGACCGAGAGAAGATACTCTTCCCCAGAGGCACAGGCTGAACACTGTGGAAGTTTTGGCGATATGGAAGATCCCAGTTTTTCCAGAATCACTGATGTTTAGCGAATGCCTCAGGAGACCAAGAGGCTGCAAGATGCTGGCCTGCTTGGTAAGGCAAGAGTGTCTGCTTTGAGTGGCCAATCTGATAGGCACATGAATCGATGCACGAGGCATGTTGGGTAGTGCCCACCAGCTTGCAAAGACAGACTCTACATGTGAGACACTTTTCTGATTTGGCCTAGAGCTGAAATGAGGAGTGAATAGAGATTAGGGTCTTATCAACTGCCTAGAAGACTCCATAGGGCATCGGTGCTGTGGCTACACCCATAAACCCAGGACAGCATGGGCCAAAAAAAGATGTTACAATCCTGAAACCATCCCTTAACTTTCCTGGAACTGCACTCACAGGCCGACCAACCACATCTTGGAAGAAGTTTGATAGATATTAGAAAATAGTACCTGCAGAAGACTTGACATGGGAAACTTACCAAACAAGTGCAAATGGAGGAGCTGGACACAAGGCTTCCAAACCATGGGAATGGAGTGATCTCTTATTGCTCTGGAGTGAGGTGGGGCTCATCTGACTCTTAAAGAGCAGTCAATGAATTTTACTACAGTAACAGAAGGAAGAATGTAAGCCAGAGTATCATTTAGGCAGATATGAAAAACCAAGTTCAACGTTTTACTTTTAATCATGTTAAAGACTTTTATTATATGAATAGAATATAAACTGATAATGAAAAGTTTTTAAAGAGAAATGCAAATTTACAAAGGTCATGTTACAGAGTGAAATCTTACTGTGATGAGAAAAGTCAAGTCACTTGCAATCAATACATTAATAACATGCAAATGTTGTGGTTAAAATACTTAGAAACACCAGTTTTTCTTAATTAAATTAAACATTCTGTCTCACTGAATTCTGATGACATTATTCATTTGCTTCCCAGAACAAATGCAAAATCTCTATTAGATTTTGCTATGTTGCAAAAACGCAAATGATAAATTAATCAAGGAAAGAGGAAAAAGAGGCTCTGATTTTTACAAGACTGATTTGCATAAATACAAGAAAATAGAAACTAAGAACTTTAGAAAAAATTTAAATTTTGAGTTTTGAAATTACCATTTAAAATGTTTAAAGCTAGGGGCTGGAGAGGCTCAGGGGTTAAGCCTCTGCCTTGCAGGCAGTAGGTCCTGAGTTTGGATCCTAGACCCCACGTATAGACACTGGGCGGAAGCAGGGGTGGCATGCTTTTCTGGTCCTGGTAAGGCGGAGTCTGTGAATCCTGGGGCAGAGTAAACAAGGAGGAGGTGGGGCGGTCCATGGTGGTTCCCAAATTGGTCCGTGGTTCTGCACACACATACATACATACACACACATACATAAACACGTGTGCGCACACACACGCATACACACACAATTGAATAAACAATAAATTAAAAAAATAAAAGAAAAAATAAAAGTTTAAAGCTAAAAAAGTATTGACCTCTTTTCAAATGTATTTAAAAAACTGTATCTAGACTTTATATAGGTATAACAATTCATTAATAGAACAAGTTGCTTGTTTTCATTTTGTTTTGTGTGTATGTGTGTTTGTGTGTGTTTGTGTGTGTCTGTGTGTATTTGTGTGTGTGTGTGTGTGTGTGTGTGTGTAGAAGAGGGCACTGTGTGTGTCTATACAAACTCAGTAGTGACTTCAGGAACCATCCTAGATTATTCTAACTCCTTATTGGTTCGCTCTGTGAGTTCAGGCTCTTCCTTCTAGGGCTGGAAGTACGAGTATCCTCCATTTCCACCTAACATTTCTACCTGGGATTTGGGGAACCAACCAGGTCCTTTTGCTTGTGAGGCAAAGGCTTTAACTCCAGCCCAAGCATCTCATTTTTGTTGGGTCTAACTATAGAACGGCCATGTTGCAGAATGCAGTGTGAAGGGCATTGGAAGATCCCCAGCACTACCCACTACCTGGAGATGTAAAGTAAGGGCACAAGGAAATACCACTAGGGCTGCAAAGGAAAAGGACCATCAGTGTCAACTCCAGCAAGAATGCAGGGACCATGGACCTAGAGATCGTGTATCTAGAGATGGTGAACCCAGGGATCCAACACTTAGGGACCATGGAAGGGCATGCCTGGCATAGCACTTGGCAAGCAGTTCAGTAGCACCAAGAACTGAAATGTACATGTTCCTTATCACCACATCTCCCCAGCACACACTCAGGCAGGAGCAACGACAGCAGGTCTGCAGAGAAGGGCTTGCTTATACACATTCACAAGGACTTTGCTTGAAATAGTCTGCAATGCAAGCACTCACTTGGATAGTCATGCTGGGTTATGTTCATGCAAAGTAAGACCACCCAAAAACCTCAGTAAATTCCTCATACATACGATGGCAACAGAGCCATGACCATCAAATGGTAAGAGAAAGGATGTGCATTACCAGTGTCCATTTATACAGAACTCTAGAAAACATAAGTCTGACTCCAGGAAAGAAAGGACAGGTTTTGCAGGGGCATCATGGAGCTGAAGAAGATTGAGAGGGTCCCACAGGGATGGCAGAAGTGACAGGTACTCTATGCACTGATTTTATTGGTCATCACACAGATCTGTGATGTCGTCAGTCCCGCTGACCTCTGCCCTTAGGCTGTATTTTAAAGCTACGCTCAAGACAACTCAGCGTCATTCCTCTTCATTCTTTTAAAAATGGTAAAATCGAGTGGTCAAGATGTGTTCTCAGAAGTCACATCTTTATGATAGTGCTTGAAGGGCTGGGGTATGGCTTAAGGATTAAGCTTCTGCCTCACAAGCAGAAGGACCTGAGTTCAAATCCTAGATCCCACATGAAAACACCCGGCAGAAATGGCCTTGGTCTGCACTTCCAGCCCTAGAAGGCAGAGTCTGGGAAATTCCAGAGCAAAGCAAAGAGGAGGTAGAGAATCCAGGGTGATTCCCTAAGTCAATCTTGTACCACCACAGGCATACACAGTGCCTTCTGATAAACATACACACACACACACACACACACACACACACACACTGTTTGGAAACACCTTGCCATTCTCATCTGAAGATCTTATGACCTGCAGTACACCCCAGGAAAGTACCTGAAGACACATTGTTTCAACACTAATAAAAGAGTCAAGAAATAAGAAAAACAAAGGTAATTTTGGAGGGAATGAACACAGATACTAATTTGATACTGTAAAGAACTGTATATTACACAAGTGCCAAAACATTACAATACTTTAAAGGAATAAGCTACACGATAGATTATAATAGATTCTTGTCTGTGTGAGAAATAAGCCATGATCAATGTTAATCATTATTCAGTGGAGAAATGATTGTAACACATGACTTAGCTAGTGTGTGTGTGTGTGTGTGTGTGTGTGTATATGTATGAGTGTGTGTGTGTGCATATGTATAAGAGTGTGTGTGTGTGTGTGTGTATATGTATGAGTGTGTGTGTGTGCATATGTATAAGAGTGTGTGTGTGTGTGTGTGTGTGTGTGTGTGTGTGTGTGTGATGCATTTCTTATAGACCTTTCTCTGGGCCAGGCACAGTAAGCTATGAGCGCTGGTCTGTAGTACAGCCTTTAAGCCTGTCTATGCAGCTGGCAACTCAAAGAACTGCCACTCAGGGATCCTTTGAGAAGATCAACCTGAACACATGGTGTTGAGTGAGAATTGTGTCAGTCAGGGTCATCTTGAAGAACAAAATTGATAGAAGGTATATATAACTTTATTAAATCAAGTCACAACAAAAGAAGTGCCCTTCAAAGGAGCCACCTGTAGCTGCTTCATTCTTGACCAGAATATCTCACAAAGTCAAAGAATCCCAATAAAGTCTCCAATCTCATTCTCGCTGGAGGATTAAAATGCTGGACTCCAGCATCATCAATGAATAAGGGCAAGGCCTAGGAGACCAAACTCCAAAGCAATGGGAACAACGGCAAAATGTAAAGGGACAGTCTTTGAGTCAGCCAAGGACACAAGCAGTAACAGCAGCAGCAACAAAGAAGCAGAGATGCTGGAAGACAGCAATGACCTAAGGGAGTGAACTCAGCAGCAGATCAACATGGGACAAGGAAGAGCAAGTCCCTCCTCCTCGTCCTGCCTTTTATCCATCCACCACTGGAGAACACCACCCACCATGGTTTTTCAGGGGCCTGCTTCAACCACTGATTCTCCACAGCTATGCCCCAAGTAGCCTGCAACTGTCAAGCTGACACCCAAATCTAACCATAACAGAAAACTTTGGTGATAACACCATGATTCCCTTGAGACAAAAAGAAATGGACAAGCTTTTGGAAGCTTTTCCAAGTGACTGATTTCTACACATTACAATTCAGTAATTAGCAAATGTTGTTGGAGTTTTAGCACAATCCACATGAAAATAGTACAGGCAATGATTACTGTCACAGTTAGATATACCTGTCAGCTGGACCGTGGAGGGTTGGAGCTCTGGAAACATGTGTAGAGAATTAGTAGTTGAGTTAAGCTCAGAGAGAAACTGCAGGAGATTGTCTAGTTGATGGGGAGGGCCCAGCCCATGATGGGTGAGACTAGTCCTCAGGTAGATGAATAAAATGGAGGGAACTGTTTGAAAGAGTCAGCATCCTTCTATATACTTGGCCAGACATGTTGTCTGGCAAGTGAGGATTGTCCCTCTCTCAGGCGTTATGTAGAGATGGTGTGACTAGTTCCCTTGGCCCTGGTGTTGGTGTGAGCTCTTCTGTCAAACTGGTCTGAGAACTATAACTGGACTATCATAAGAGCATAAACTGTTTGTTCCCTTAAGTTGTTTCATGGTTAGTTTAGAATACATATACACAGTTTGTACACACGCACATACATATACATATACACAAGCCAAGGAGAAGTGACCTCATTAACACCACAGCTTTGAGAATATAGTAAAATTTGATAAATATCACCTTAAGCACATTTAAATTTTGGAGCGTGTACCTGAATATTTGACAATTCATTGAGACACAACCGATCTGCCAGTGGTCAGTGCACCATGGCAAGGATCATGGGGTGGGGGGCACCTCCTTCAGGGACTTTGGAGGTGAGACAATCCAAGCATTTGGTCGCTGTGGGAAGCTCCTAGTTAGCAGCTGTTGGTACAGTTTTGAGTTTCTATCTGGTAACACTGAGCATTGGCTTGTTCACACAGACACTTGGAGCACTCAAGCCTTCCTACTCACATAGCTTCCCAGTCAGAATTTAAAAAACAAATTCTTGGAGTAATTATACACATTTGTGGGTCCCACAGGATGGCTTGGTCCAAGTTTACATTGTGGAATACAGCAGCATTAGTCTTCCTTGCAAAGGACAAGAGTATGCTGAAGCCCCTCTTCTCCAACCTGTGCGGACTCTGAGCTGGGTTCTCAGAGACAAAGACTGTGGGAAACCCCCCTTCTCCAACCTGTGTAGACTCTGAGCTGGGTTCTCAGAGACAAAAACTGTGGGACCCAGACCGGGGCAGCATCACCATGAGATAGACAACTGGTAGCACCAGCAGGAGGTCAGTGTGACTGTTCCAAGCACACAGGGTTTCAGTGTGAAGTTCCAAGAATACAGGGACCAGACCTTGAGTCAGTGACATGGGCTTGCTATGAGAAGCAAGAAATAGCGTCACATCCGAGGTATTGAGGTGTGGAGTCCAGTTCAAGGGGCATTGCTAGGATCGCACTGACACTGGCCAGCTAAGCAGAGCTGTGGGCCAGTGAGAATTTGGAGAAGGTCAGTATTGTTCAGCGTGAAACCCTTCCAAAATAAGCAGCCTATGAGTCACAAGGCCTTACTGCACCAGGAGTGTGGGTCACGCCCACACCCATGTCTGTGATAAGAGTCTGTGCTCTGGATCAAAGAAGATGGTGTGGAGGCACGGCCTCTCACCAGCATGCACAATGGCCTCCGCAGTGCCACCCTCGGCTGCATCTTTCACGCATTCTCTATCCACCATGGGCTTCACTGCTCATGTCATCAGCAGTTCACGCTATCCTGCCATCAGTAACAATGGTAAAAATTCATACAAGCTGCTTAGTCACACCTGCACCCTCCTCCCCGGGGGCTTCAGGGACTTGGGAAATGTTGTACTGACTTTTCTCCTTCTGGAGCAAATGTTAGGCCTTCAAAGTGGGCACCTTGAGCAGCTGGACATAAGAGATGGGTGAGCACTTCTACCTTTCTAGAATGTGGACAGGCATTACTGTTATTTGGCCCTGTGGCGTGTAAGCCAATTGAGTCAGTCCCCCTTATTTTATCTTATTTTATTTTTTGCAACCTACACTCTTCATTCAAATCAATATAGATTGCATAACTAGTATCTTTTCTTTGATCATACACTTTTATAACATGTACATAACAATTCTGCCTACTGCCTGTGCAAATCACTGATAGAAACATGGATGGTGACAAAACCCAGAGCAAGGCCTTCATGAAAGTTGTTGCTGAGGACCCCGTACCTCCATATTAATACTATCATCTAAGGACCTCGTGTCTCTATATAAACACCACCATCTGTGGACCTCATGCCTTCATATCAACATCAGCTACTGAGGACCTCATGCCTCCATATTAATACAACCAGATCAGGACCTCATGACTCGATATTACCCCCACCATCTGAGGACCTTGTGCCTCGACATTACTATCACCATCTGAGGACCTCATGATCCATATTAACACCATCATCTGACGATCTCTTGCTTCCATATTAACACCACCAGCTGAGGGCCTCGTGCCTTGATAGTCTTGATAGTAATACCATTATCTGAGAACCTCCTATTTCCATATTAACACCACCATCTGAGGACCTCCTGCCTCCATATTAACATTTGAGGACTTCATGCCTCCATACTAACACCTCCATCTGAGGACCTCGTGTCCTCATAGTAACACCACCAACTGAGGACCTCTTGTTTCCATATTAATACCACCATCTGAGGACCTTGTGTGTCCATATTAACACCACCATCTGAAGACATCGTACCTCGATATTAACACCATCATCTGAGGACCTCGTGTCTCCATATTGACACCAGCAGCTAAGAACCTCCTGCCTGAACTTTACCACCACCATCTGAGATCCTTGTGTCTCGATATTACCACCACCATCTGAGAACCTCATGCCTCGACATTACCACAAGCAACTGAGGATCTCATGCCTCGACATCACCACACCTTCAGAGCATCTTGGCTAAGGCTGACAGGGACACTGAGCTGTCTGGAGGAATCACGTCACTCTCAGAAGGTCCTTACTGACTTCTCTCACAGCTTGAGTCCTATGCGAGGTCTAGCTAGATAACAAGGACCCTGCTCATGGGTGTGTGCCTGGTGGAACCCTTTGATGTGTTAGAAAGGGTAGACAAGCCACTTAAAGAAACTTGTGCTCATCTGGAGTCCTGGCTCTTGGGATAGGATTTCAGGGCCCAGAGAGCTATAACCAGGAAAGGCTTGGGGTTCTGCAAACAAAGCCTAAGATCAGGGGTGGGGATGCCACATGAGCCTGGATTTGGGAGATTTGCTCAGTGATGTATGGGAATACCCTCACTCCAGCACACCCCCACCCTGCCCATGCTGGGGCGGTGGGAGCACAAGAAATTGAGTCATGAATGACTTCAGTCTCCAGCCCGCTCCAGGCTTCTGCCCTGAATCCTCGCCCCCAAGCTGATACCAGCTGCCAAGACCACCTTCCTTCCAAAGCTCCTATGTGCTCATCAAGATGCCTCCCACACACTTAGATGTGCTTCATTACAAAGATGACTTTGTAATCCAGCACTCCCGCCCCACAGAGCCGCCTGCTGATGTCACCCTAGCAGAAGTCTGTCTGGATCTTGACCCACAGCCTCAGCAATTCAAGGCTTTTCCCTCAGCTGGAGCATTACATCTTCATCTGCTCACGGGATGCCTGCGGTGAAAGTCGGGATCATGCTCCCAGACACTCCTAAGTGACTTCTTTACACATTTCCCAGGACCACATACATGGAATATGAGGTGCCCGCCATCACAGCGCGCAGTACTAGTCAGAAAAACCAAAGGGAGTTCAAGGTCATGCTCTGCAGCATAGTGAATTCAGGGCTAGCCTGAGACTCAGGATTCCCTGTGTCCAGGCAAGAAGCTAACAAAACATAACACAATAGCAATGGATTCAGTATCGACCTCTGAATCCTGAGGTTACAGCAAACAGCATTTTAAAGGGAAAAGTTTTGACACAGAGATCAGAGAGAGGGCTGGCTAGAAAGAGAGTCAAACAGCCGTGACCAGGGCAGTTTTAACAAGAAAAAAAAAATCAGAAAGGAGAGTTTTCAGGATGAAATAAGTATGAACAGTGAAACAAGGTGCACTGGGGAGATGGTTCAGAGCTAAAGCCTTTGCTTCACAACCAATAGGACCTGAGTTTGAATCCCCAGATTCCATGTAAAAGTTCTGGATGGAAATGTCAGCATCCTAAAATTCCAGCCCTGGAAGGCAGAGACTGGTAACCCCCAAACAAAGCAGTAAGATGAAAGGAAGAACAATTCAAGGTGATTCCCAATGTCACCTTGGGGTTCCACAGGCACACACACTCTTTTCTCTAGGCACCGACATACAGACCCCTCCTCAATACATACGCTCCTGTATATGTGAATAAAGAATAATAAAATCTTGTCTTCTAAGACATGGCTGATCTCTACCATCAACCTGATTGGACGTGGAGTCGTCCAGGACACACCTGTGGATTTGGAGTCCCCAGGAGATCACTCATGACACACTCATTTAGTTCTGCCTTTGGGGCATTTTTTCAGAGATATTTACTGAGGAGTAGAGGCTACCAATCCTGAATGTGACCAGGATCATCCCTTGGGTGGGGTATGGAACTGAGTACAAACAGGAAAGGAGGATGTCAGTCATGAAACAGGATCCCCTGACTCTGGAGCTCCTTGATTGGTCAGCCTGGCTGATGGGTCAGCCCCAGGGATCTTCCCGCACTGGGGCTTGCAGGTATGCAAGCCATACTTGGTTTTGTATGTAGGTACTGGGGACTGGAGCTAGGTCCTCCTGCTGGCACAGCAGGTACTTCATTGAGTGAGTCATTGCCCCAGCCTGGATGAATATAGTCTTCTTATGTTAATTCCCCAGGAAAACAGACCCTCTGTCTGAAGAGGCCACTGATGGAAAATGCATCCCATCCCACTCTCTGTACTTGTACTAAGTGCAGCACAGTTCTGTTGTCCCAGCCACCAAACAGGCATGTCTTTACCAAAGGTCAAACAACAAGGACATCAGAAGCTGCGGATGGACGTGGATGGTCAGCAGGGTGATGGGCCATGACCATCACAGATCCTTGGGGGCAGATACACAGAGTGCAGTCCCTGTGTCTTCCCCAGACACCCACTCACCCCTGGCTCCCCAGTACACCTCGTCCCTACAGGTGTCCCGGATGGAGTCAAGTTAGTCACCAGCTATGTGCTTAAGAGACAAACAGCACCAGAGTGGAACGAAGACAAAGACACACTCATCTTGCCAGCAGAATCGAAGGCAAGGAAACCAAAAGCCAAACATTCAGAGGAAGAAGATGAGCAATTTAGTTGATTGCTCACAAGGTCAGAACACTGCAATTTGAGATGTTAGACACAGGAGAATCCCCACATCCACCGTGGGCCAACACTCTGAGTCACCGTGGAGGGGCCGAGACTGCAGCTGCAATGTGGAGGTGCCAGGCAGAGTGTCTGGCAGGCAGGCAGGCCCTGGCAGCACCTTCTTTTGGAAAAAAAGATGCCCAGAAACCACAGAGAAGCTGGACCTTCAGGATGAGGGGGTTAGGGAGTATAGGAGAGAATCTGGACCCCTAGGACAGAGGGGACTCATGGGGAAACATCATTCTACTCAAGGCCAAAAAGAGAACATAAGGAGTACTCTCTTCTTCCCATGCCTTGCAAACTCTAAAGCACAGATGCAAACCAACAACCTGTGCTGGGGAGAGGAGTCTCTGTCACTATCACATTCTATCGTGCTAAACATGTGAGTTCAAGTTGATGCTGGGCTGGTGCAACTTTAAACCTCTAACCTTGTGTTATTTCTGTGCTGTGGCGTGAGTGTAAAGGTTTCTATTTCCCCATCACTAGACAAGTCACTGGATCACACCAGAAGTTATGGGTGTATGATAGAAGCCTGTCCAGTTATTTAGCTTGGGGCCACAGCTGCCTATACCATGACCCTGTGACTCCAGCCTAGGAATCTCCCAATCAATCCTCTTTTCTTTCCTTCCACAACGACCCCATCTCATCTCACTTCCTTCCTTTCCCTCCACACCAACTCTGTCTCTTCCCACCTCCCTCCATGTCCCTTGCTTCAGATGCCTTGACCATGTTTCTGTTTCTTGGACAAACCAAGCCAAACCCACTGCTGAGCCTCTCTCGCTGTCTGGCGAGACCACTCTGCAGAGACCCAAGAGAGCATCTAGTAGTCTCACCAACTTCGAAAGCACATTCACCTAAATATGCAAAGGTGGCAGACGAGGAACAAACATTTATGTGGTGCTATTTACATGGTGTTCATCAGCGTCATAGTGTGGAGACACAGAAAAGGTAAGCTAAAAATAATGCACCTCTCAAGCTGCAGAAACAGCCATATTTAATCTTTCTCTACAAATTAAAGTAAGAAAACGAACACAGAAATGAGCTCGCTCATTCATAGAGTGCTTGCCTGATATTCAGGAAGCTCTTAAGTTCGGTTCCCAGCACTGCCTAAGTCAGGAGCGTGGAGGATGCTTGTAATGTGGGTTTGGAGGTCAGAGGATCAGAAACTCAAGGTCATCTTTGGCTACGGAAGTTTAAGGCATTGTCCATCCGTTTGTCTTGAAATAAACAAACGCAAAGGGAGGGTAGGTACTCTTAACTGCTTCATTGTTCTTCCAAATAACCATTGTTGAGCGAAGACAGGGCAAGGCTGAGAGCATCTTATCACCCACTTTCAGTTTAAAGCTGCTTTTAACTTAGCAATATACACAGGCACATTGTTTTATCTAAAATAAATCCGGCTCCTGGAAATTTGCTCAGCACGAGGAAGTTGCACTGGATAGCAGCATCCGGGCGATTGAGTGAAGGCAGGCATGGACGGATGTGACCATGGCTTAGAAACAAGGAGATGAAGTAAGGTCGCACAAGGATGTGTACACACCAACCCCAATGTGCCTCTCTTTAAAGCTCAGTGCTACTCCCTGATGACTAACAGACGCCACTACACAGGGTTCAGCAGCAGCGCCGATGAGGTAGGCTTTCTGCATGGTGGAGCTGCCCGCACACCAGCAGCAGCATCTCGTTCTGTCTGCTCAGGTGAGGGGTGTCAGAGAAGAAATGTTTTGACAGGCTTCCTGAAAATTACAAAGTAACAGGGAAAGCTTTGCTACCACGATGCAACCATTCCAGGGCCGTAAGATGAAATGGCCCCAGAGCCTATGGGAAGGGAACTTGGCTTGTTCTTCCAAGACTGTGGTTTCTAATTTAGGAGAACACAGATGCCTGCATCCACCTCAGCCCCATGATTCACTATAATGATATACATCCTGAAACATTCCTTTTTAAAATATGCATGGCTTGAAGGCTGGGTGTGGTAGTGCATGTGTGTGATCTCAGTACTTTAGGGATGGAGGCAGGGGGTTCACTGTGAGTTTGAGGCCACTGGATCACACAGTGAGTTCCACCCAGGCTTGAGTTACAGAGAACCTATGTATACATGACTTGCAGAAGTCAGCCCAGGGCACATCCAAAATGAGTTGTGAGCGTCTTGCTCATGGGAAGAAAGTACTAACAAATGGGAGAATTGAAGTTGATGAATATCTATTCTATTTTTTAAAAAGTCATTATATCTAATCAGTGTGCTCAGTTACACTGTGGTCTTTGGTTCTGAACATATATTTTAGAAGTACTGACTGAGAGCTGCCACCAACACATGGAAAGAAAGAAAGAAAGAAAGAAAGAAAGAAAGAAAGAAAAGAAAGAAAGAAAGAAAGAAAAAAAGAAAGAAAGAAAGAAAGAAAGAAAGGAAGGAAGGAAGGAAGGAAGGAGGAAGGAAGGAAGGAAGGAAGAAGGAAAGAAGAAAGAAAGAGGGAAGGAAGGAGAAAGGGAGGGAAAGAGGAGGAAAAAAAGAGAAGGAAATAAAGAAGGAAGAAAAGGAAAGAGGAGAAGAGAGAAGAAAGAAAAGAAAGAAAGAAGAAAGAAAGAAAGAAAGAAGAAAGAAAGAAAGAAAGAAAGAAAGAAAGAAAAAGAAAGGAAAAAAGGAAAGAGAAAAAGAGAGAGAAAGAGAAGAAAGAAAGAAGAAAGAGGAAAGGAAAGAAGAAGGGAAAGAGAGAAAAAGAAGAAAGAAAGAAAAGAAAGAAAAAAGAAAGAAAGAGACGAGAGAAGAGAAAGAGAGAAGAAAGAGAGAAGAGGAAAGAGAAAAGAGAAAGAAAGAGAAAGAAAAGAAAGAACGAAAGAAAGAAGAAGAAAGAGAAGAAAGAAAGAAAGAAAGAAAGAAAGAAAGAAAGAAAGAAAGAAAGAAAGAAAGAAAGAAAGAAAGAAAGAAAGAAAGAAAGAAAGAAAGAAAGAAAGAAAAGAAAGGGAGGAAGGGAGGAAGGGAGGAAGGAAAGAAAGAAGAAGGAGACACAGGGAAGGAGGGGGAGAGGGAAGAAATGAAAGGGAGGAGAGAGGGATGTGGAAGCTAGGGCCAGTGAGTGCTTCGTGGTGTGGGGTGCATTCCGCAGCAGCTGTCATTACAGCTGCCCTTCTGCAGTCTGGGTTTCTGCTGCCCAGGTGCAAGTCTTTCCCTGTGGAGACCATGCTCAGGATGGTTCTGGTGGCAGGCTTGGGCTTTGGTTTCTGACTTGGTGGTCCTCCACAGAAACAATCGGGGCCCGTACAGGAGTTTTCTCTGGACTGACACCTACCAGCACTTTCCACCTGTGGCTTCCGGAGCAGGGCTGCATTTGCCCCACCAATGCCTGAGGCTCTGGGCAAAGGACTGGAGGTCTGCCACTGTGCTGAGCATGGCTCCCAGCCCAGCACAAAACATGGTGCCTACACATTTACAGGCCAGTGGGCTTAGCCTCCCTGACAACCACTGGCCTTCAGGCACTTTGTCTCCATGTCTTCTCAGGAAGTTTCTGACACTTTATTGGTGGTTAATCTTGATTATCAATTTGATAGGATTTGGATTCACCATGAGACACATCTCTGGCTATGAGTGTGATGGTGTTTCTAGAAGGACCCTGATGGGGGTAAGATCCATCCTCAGAATACCTTCTAGTGGATGCTCAGAGATAAAGAAGCCAGAGGAAAAACAGCATCCTGTCGACCCTTGCCTCTTCCTTCTGGAGTGTGTCATTGGTGACTGCTGACATCAGGTTCTGGCTTCTGTGGTCTTTCGGCATGGATGGACACTAGTTGTCCTGAAGGAACCTTCCAGGCCTTTCCTGACAGACCAGGACTTACACGGTACACAGCCTTGAATCTGAGCAGACTTCTGGGCACCCCAGGATCCACTGTGCAAGTCTGTCCATCAAATGCTCTCGTGGTATACGTAATCCATTGGCACACTACTCTGGAGCACCCCACCAGGGACAGCTTCCTGTGCCCCTTGGTCTTTCAGGAGAGGCTGTGGACTATTGTTACTTTAACTCATTGACTGCCATGTCCACAACCGCCTTCCCAGGCTAGGATATTTGTTCTTTTTCCCAAAACATTGGTCCTTTTAGAACATAAGTTTCAGTAACACTCTTGGCAAGGCAAGAAGCGCTGTTACCATGGCAACAGGGCTAGGTCAGTGATGCCTGCCTGCCTGCCAATGGGCTTCCTTCCACGTTCACATTTTCCTGTGCTATGCATCCCCTCATGGTGACTTAGGGGAACTCGCATGCACCTGAGGTCAGAGGCCTTCTATTTGGCCATAAATCTGCCACTGTCCCAGCTTTGCTCCCAGCCTGCTGGAGTGAAATATTAAGACTGAAGTTTAAGCTGTGGTCAAACACACCAATTTCATAGACGGAACCCCGCCTTACGGAGACATAACTAGTCTGTATCTGTGTGCATTCTATGACTCCATTACTTGGGTCGAACACAAGTCTGCAGACCTGGGTGCACCCCAGAATCACCCAGATATTAAAAGTCACGTATACGGCTGAGCTCTGCAGATTACCAGTCCATCTGTCTGGGGCCTTGGACAGTGTTTACGCGGCTTCTTGGGCGATGGATAAGTCTCCAGCTGTGAAGCCTATGACGTGAGATCTCAGTGATCCTCAGTGATAACCCTGTTGCTGTATCCCCGGTTGGGCCAGCTCCGAGGGGGGGAGGGGAGGGGGAAAGGTTCGAGGCGAATGAGTGAGCAGGTCACCACCAGACCCCTGGAATCAGGTGAGAAGCAAGCAGAGACTAGCTGCAGCAGAGTCAGAGTCATTAAGGGCGTTTGGGCTTATATAGGGTCAGGGTCCAACCAGGTGTTGCCATTCTTGCCATCCCTCCCTGGGGGGACAGCCACCAGTCATTTAACTGTTTACTAGGTGTCCTTTGCAGGGGCAGGTTAGAGAGCCACTTCCCATTGGTTGTTCATCCCTTCGCCTGCATGGTCCTCTGTTGGAATATGTCTGGGTCATGTCTGTACGTGCCCAGGCTTGTCCGTATCTGGGAGCCAGGCTAGGGCCTCCCTGAATGGTAGTGCCACATAACCCGAAATAAAGAAGGGATCTGCGCTGCACCTCTGCAGCACCACAGCACTGTCAGTTCTTTTCTACCGTCTTGGTTCTCTTCCCTCCTCCCAGCTGTGTCTTCCCGTTCCTCTGTTCCCATGAAAGGCACTGAATTGGACCTCTGGGCCCTGAGAAGAGGCTGCAGGCATATTTTAAAATCCACCATTAATTTAACCTTAAAATTTCTTTTTGAGACAAGATCTCCCTATGTAGCTCAGAGCTCACACTCAAGAAAGCCTCGTGCTTAGTCTCCTAAGAGCAAATGCTTTTTACTTAAATGATGAATTTAAATTTATTCTTTGGACATACTCCACTGGAAATGATTATAAAACATGATGCAAAAATAAGGCCAAACATCCTTTAATGTGAATTAGAATAGTTATGACATGTGACCTGACAGGCCCATCATGCCGAACTTATTAAAAACATCGGTATTTATTTCTTTATAATGCTTTGAAAGGCAAGTATGTTAAGGAGACCAAACTATGTGCACCAGAGAAAATGCAAAGTCACTCTGAGATAAATACTGAGGACTTTCTCAGACTTCATGTGGGAGAAAATTTACAATGACGAACTTTTGCCTTCAGTCTCCAAGGCTGCCATACTTCCCACAGGAGTTTGCTCCCCATGCTGAGGGTGCGTGATTAAGTTATTCCACACGTACAGGCATCTCTATAGCACACGCCAGACATTCGCTCTGTGGACAGCCAGGAGCAGAGCCATGGCCACCCATGGAGAATAAAGGTCTGACTCCTCTGTAGCTTATCCAGAGCTGGGACACAGGAAGGATTGATATTCTGTGTCTGAGGCAAGTACATGGTATTATTATTACTACTACGACTAAATTCATTCAATGCAGTAGAAAAGACTATATAAACTACCCATAATAACCCATAAAAGGAATTGCTGCAATGTTTGGACATGCAAAACAGAAATTTTGCAATGGGATGTTTGTTCACATGAAAGGCATGTGGTATAAGTCGGTGGGTTTTCACATAATAAATGCAGCTGATGTGTAATATTAAAACGTTTGATATTATTATGGAACAAGCTTTTTCTTTTTTCCATTTTCATGTGCATGTGTGTGGGGTGTTTACATATGTGCATGTGTGTTCACAAGTGTGTGTGTGAATGTGTATGGAGCCCTGAAGATGAACTGGAAATTCTCCTTAATCACTCTTTTGTTCTACTCTTTTGGAGACAGGATCTCTAATCAAACTCAGAATTCACAGATAAGGCTCATTCATATATCCTTGTTTTGGGATTTCTCCTCTGTCCACATTGAGAATAGTCTTCTCAAGGGGGTACTTCTTCCTCTAGTACACGCATGCTTGCACATATGCACATACCCACACATATACCCTTGTGCACGCATGCATGCACACACGCCTCTGTACATACTTACACACACCTCTGTGCACAGACATACTTGTACATACACACACCTGCGCACATACCCCTGTGTGCACACACACGTGCACACAGACATCTGCATATACATACACATGCCTGTGCACATACACCTGTACATATACATGCCTGCACACACATATGAACACATACATATACCTACACACACATACAGAGCTGTACACACACGCCTGAGGACACACCTGCACATAAACACACATGTGCACCTATACTATATAATTGCATATACACACACCTGTGGACACACCTGTACACACACACACACATCTTAACATACACATAGACCTGCATATTCACACACATCTGCACATACATATACCCACATATATAAACACACCAGTGCATACACTTGTAAGCACATACCTGTGCACACACATGTCTGCACATACACATACCTGTGCACACACATACCCACTTGTACACATACATATGCACACCTCTACCTACACACCTGCACATATGCATACAGCTGTGCACACACCTGCACATGCATACCTGTGGACACACCTGTACATACATACCTGCACATACACACACATGCACACACATGTACACATCTGCACACACACCAACACCTGCTCACACATACTTGCACATACACATACACCCCTAAATACACAGACACACCTGCACATATACACATATACATGCACACATGGACACATGCATATACTTAAACAAACACATACAAAGCTGTACACACACACATACACTGCTGCACACACACACACACACACACACACCTGTGGTCTCTGCTTGGCACACAGGTGGAGTGCTCTCTGGAGAAGACCCTGTTTGTTGCAGCTCAAGGCTCTAGGTCTGGAGCCTCAATGGGGTCGATGCTTCTGCAGCTCAGGTTTGTTCCCAAAGGTCCCTCAGCAAGCTGCTCAATGTGTTCAGCACAGACTGGCGGAGAGTAACTCCAACAAAATGCAGAGGCCCCCACACAGGCAGCAGTCCACTTACTAACAACCTCCCCCCTGCCATGGGCAGCATCACCCCCACACACAACCAGCACCCCCCCAGAAGCAGCCCCCACTCCACTGGCAACTTCCCTCCATAGGCAGCACTCCCCACAAGCAGAAGCCTCTTCCATGGGCAGCAGACACCCCCTCCACAGGCAGCAATAGTCCCCACAAGCAGAAGCCCCCTCCAAAAGCAGCAGCCCCCTCCATGAGCAGCTGACCCCACTCCACAGGCAACCCCTCTCCATGGGCAGCACTGCTCCCCCACAGGCAGAACCCCCCCCCCAGGCAGCAACACTGTCCCTGCTACTTGTCAACAGGACACTGACATGAAGTAGAAAACAGCGTGGGCCATGAATGGTGTTGACAGAGAATGTGATCTCACTGCCGGTGGGTGGCATTGCCAGTGGAGCTGTTGTCTTCACGCCCACCGTGGTGTTGACACAGGCCTGGGCATCCATCCCCAGCCAGAATGGCCTCCCCTGGAGCCAATCCCCTAGAACTAGTACAGAGGCATGTCCGAGGCCACTGCTGGAAGCCTCAGATAACAGGGAGCCTGGCAGTCCTGGCTCCCTCCCTTCCCAGGGTGAGTCATGAGTGAAGACAAGGTTTGTTGATCTTTTGAGAAAGTCCTCATGAAAGTGAATAAGTCCCTCAATGGGAACCCAGTGGGGTGAGAGGAGCCTGGGCTTGAGGGGTTCCATGGTGCAGCCCCTGGAGAAGAGGGCTCTGTGATATCATATGCCACTTGGCTTTGGGATGTGGCCCAGAGCTTCTGACAGAGAGGGGATGCCTTTCCCTTCCCGTCGCCATGGCCAAGGCTCAAGGTACCCCTTGGTGCTGATAGGCATCTCCTGGCCCCTCCACCTTGCTGACATCTATTTTGAGCTGTAACCTAATTCCCCCCCTGAAGTTTCTGGATGTTTCTCTGGGGTTCTTGCCTTGTGCTTTATTACCAAGCACACGGATTAAAGTTTTGCTTACATGGGTTTGGTTCAAGGTCCCCAGACTCCTGTCAATCAACCGCGGTGGCCGCCAGCAAGGACAGTCTGTCACTGCGTGCTGCTGTCTAGGTTTTGCTTTGCAGTTAACTAAATGTTCTATGCACGTCCCTGTCATCCAAACCTGTCACTCCTCACCCACATGCGAAAACACCCTCCACCACGTTGACAGAACAAGCCGCCCTTTCCAGCGCTCAGTCGAGGAAAAACTTAGTCAAGGGCAGCTCCTTCCAATCCTATCATCCCTGGCTGCACCGTGGTGGCCGCCTCAGATTACCTTCCCCAAACAGGCCAAGAACATTCCCAGGATGCAAGGCAGACTTTCCAAGGGTGGGAGGTCACTATGCCTCAAAGTGCTTCTTGTCCCATGGACTTGGTGCGGCAACCAAGTGTTGAGACACCAGACCTCAGCCCACATAGTGCATAGGATTCCTTCCCTGTGCCCCTTACACGCACCCTCTAGGATCAGGTGACACCAAGGGGCAACCCTTAGGAAGCTTGGACGGGGCTGCGCTCTGTGAATGGGGCACTTGCTGAAGATTACCTTCCCGAGGCTCTGAGCTATTATTCCTTGATTCGCCTTTCCGTTTCTCACACAAAAAACCAGAAGAACCACTCATGCATCCTCATGGTAGGGGAGCCTGGCATACTGGAGGATTTTAATGACTATTCACTTTAATAATTTAATTTTCAGGTATTTTTAAATCTAAAAGTCTTTTTTTATTGTAGTAGATGAAATGAGTGCCATGTCCCATCTCGTACGCAATCATCTTTCTCTTTTGTGGAAGCATGCGGCTTGAAATATCCTAAACCAAAAGGTTTTGATGCTTCAATCCATGCTTCAATTGTGAAATAAAAAATAGGCTCTAAACTCAACCAGAAACTGAATATGGGCCCTCAGTGTGTAAGAATGTATAAAAGGCCACATACATATAAGAATATCACAACGATAACTATAACATCTAAGAAGCAGTCTTTATTATTATTAAATTAACTAATAACTTAATTGTTTCCCTTCTGCATATACATAATACAATGATCAACTTAGTCATTTTTCTGTAGTAAATATACATTAAGAATAGGTTTAGAAATGAAAGAATTTTGGCCATGCCTACCATAATATCACTGGGAAGTGCAGACAGAAGGATCATAAGTTCAAGATCACCCTGGTCATATAGCAAGACCCTATCTCAAGAAAGCAGGAGTCAAGAAAGTAACTCAGTGGTAGATTACATACATACCAATGTGCCTAAGGACCTAGGTTCCATGCCTTGTACAAAAAGAAGGATTTTTAAAAAGGAATGGATTCCTCTCTCCTATTAATTCAAATATTAAGAAATGAGCATAAAATAGACACAAGTATCTGAGAGCCCTGATAATAAACTGGAAGATCAAAGACAAAGTCACATTGTAACTGGGCCTGAGGGCAGCTGTCTCTCTCATACACATGCATATACATGCACACTTACATGCATGCACATGCACATATACATGCATGTATACACGTATGCGCAAATATGCACACATGCATGTGTGCACACATATATGCACCCACATGCACATAAACACTCCACAGATGTAGACACATGCAAACGCATTTTTACACACATGCCTATAATTGAGACAGGTTCCTGATAGTCCTGGTAAAGAAGTGGGAGGAAGGTTAAAGATGAAGTCATAATTATGACTTGTGTTGACAGTACTGCTATGAGGGCAATCTTCTCTACACATATGCACACACATATACACATATGTAATACAGATATATACAGATACACAGACACACATGTGCCCATACATATACATGCATTCCTGTACATACGCATATGCATATACACATACACAAATACACACATACCAAATGACAACAGTGGGCAGAAGTATCAAAACAAGCACTTCTTGGCAATCACAGACACTAAGCTGAGGCAGCTATCACTGAGGAACCCCTCATGGCCTGGTTCTCTTTCCCCTCTATAGCCCATATTTGCACACAAGCTCAGCTGGTAATAACTGTCATTGTAGTGGCTTGGAGCTGGCCTCAAAGCAACCGACTTGATTTGAGGCAGGAAACAGAAACCAGCCTTGCCGCACTGGCTTTCCCAGAATTAAGTCACTATTAGCCTGAAGTTGATTTTGGTAAGATCACAAGAAAGATTTATTTCGCAACTCCCCAGAGCAAAGAATTTATATTGTTAATAAAATAAACAGGAATTAAAATTGCACACTAATCAGGACCTGCTAACTAAAATAAGGCAATGGAAGGAGGAGCAGGAGGAATGAGGTGGAACACCAACATCCACACACAGAGTGCTGCACTGTACAGCCAACCCATACCATGAGCTCCTTATAAGAAAACACTTGGCATCCAGAAGCACAGATCCTTTCAAGTGCAGTAGTGAGAGGAAATGACACTAGTCACAACATGCTCACTCAGGATCCCACTGCACCTCTGGCCAAGGTGACCTTTACATCTGTAGAAGACTTCAAAGTGGCAGCACATGAGCCTTTTATAATCATACTGCAAATCTACATTACTATAAGGTGCTAAGTGTGGGAAATTGAGATAAGGAGGTAACTAATAAAGAACACCTCTTCACAGGATTCACACTTGCTGGCCAGAACTTTCCTTTAAGGCTAGGAATGAAAAAGAAGACCATCTGTAGTTATTGCAACTTAGTCTTGTGGGAAGGGGCAGCAGCAAGAAAAGCAAAAGAAATAATATAAGGATGTGGCTGTCTGTATGGCTGCATGCACTCTTGCATGGGCTATGTGTACTCCTGCATGGGCCATGTGCACTCACTCCTACATGAGCTACATGCACTCCTGCATGAGTTGCATGTACACCTGCATGAGGTGTGTGCACTCTACATGGGCTGTGTGTACTCCTGCATGGCTGCATGCACTTGTGCATGGCCAGTGCACACTTCTGCATGGACTGCATGCATTCCTGTATAGGCCATGTATACTCCTGAAGGGGCTGCATGCACTCTTGCATGGACCTTGTCCACTCCTGCATGGATTATCTGATGGGCTGGGTGCACTCCTGCATTCTATCCTGGTTTTTCAGTTGTCTCTTAACTTCACTGCAGGGGTCTCTAGTTAAGAGACTCCCCACTGGTCTCTGTGCTTCAAAGATCATACTACCAACTCTAGGCTGTGTATAAAATAGGTGTTGTTTTGGGTTGATGTATATTCTTTTAAAAATGTGTATTCCTATCATTTCACTGTGTGATATGAGTACATCCATGTTCATTACAGTAATATATACAATAGCAAAGTCATGGAATCAACCCAAATACCCAAGAGTTCACAAATAGATAATGAAAATGTGTTACATTTACACAATAGAATATTACTCAGCCATCAAAAAATGAATTAATGAAATTTGCCAATAAATGGATGGAATTAGAAGAAATTATACTGAGTGAAGGCACAGAAAGTTAGACAACGCATGTTCTCCCTTATAGTTCCAAACCCTCTTAATGACATACTTAAAGGTAAATCTCTATAGCACCCATTATAACCACAAAAGATTATAACTAAGAGGGAAGGGGAAAGAAGACCTCAAGAGAAAGGGGACAAATGAGCATTTTTCAATAGAGAAATTAGGCCATGGTCATGTACAGCTGATAAGTAACAAGACATCTGATACAGCTCCTCTCACTTCTCTCCCTGTTCATTTGAGATTGGACTGGTTTAAAGAGCTGGGCATATCTCCCCAGTATGGAGGGGATGGGGGCTGGCAGTTAGATGGTAGCCAACTGGCAACTGGGAGACTGACCCACACACTGTTGTGCCCGATTCCAATTCTTCCCTTCACCTTCAAGCCTTTTCTTATACTAACACTTTCTTTCAAACCCTTCTTTCAAAAAAAGACCCCAACACCCAAAGAGGATGCAGCTAAGAGCAGTGTAGGAACTGCAATACTGAAAACAATAACCAACCTTAATTCAGAATACCAAAGACCCTATTAATGTTCACTCAGAACCAAGCCAGACAAATCTCTCCCTATCCTAAAGCTCAGGGAACCTTGTGGAAGAGAAGGTGGCAAGACTGTAAGAGCCTAAAGATGGGGATGGGGGAGGGTTCAACTGATAGACAAGATACTCCACACGAGTCAGGGCTGCAGCAGCCAGGATTTCTCTACATTGTGATTGGACCTTACCTGACCTGTACAATGGCTGACATGTCAACAAACCCCAAGACTAGAATAGTCTTAAGGGAGATGGGTTCAGACTAGGATCCTTAGAAGCAAGGGGTTAGACAGATATAATGGAGTGCCCATATTAGTGGGTGGTCTAAGACGGAGTCCCAAGGTATGTCACAGAACCCTCACTAGAGTAGATGACTCAGAGAGAAATTCAGGGCTCATATAAGCTGATGTTCTGGAGGGTGGGAGAGAGGAGGCAGGAAACACCAAGAAAGGAGAGGGAGGTCAGAAAGGGGGGAGAAAGGGAGGAAGGTATGGGAGAGAGTGTGAGAAGGGGGACTAGAAAAGGGACTAGAAGGGGGTGGGAGAGAGGAGGGGACAGGAGAAGGAAGGGGGCAAGGGTACCTACTCATTGAGCTTGTATAACTAGGTAAAAAGTAAAAATTTAAAAAATATATATATATTCTTGTACCTCAGAATATAACTTTATTTGAAATCGGGTTGTGTGAACATTTATTTGTACCAGATGAAGCTCCAATGATTGATGAAGAATTCCACCCAGAGCAGCTTGGTCAACCCAGGGGTTTATTGGGCTTACTCACAGAGAAGGAATGAGGGACTGGTTATGGCAATGTAGGGACCCCAAATCCCGAGTCCCAGTCATCGTGGGTAAAAATAGCATGAAAATTGTGCATGGACTTTCAGTTCAACCTGTCACTTCCTGCGTACTCCAGACACTTACTACATAGTCTAGATACTTCCTGTGTACTTCACTTTCTGTATACTTCACTTCCTGGGTACTAGAGTCACTTCCTGTGCTTTGGAGTCACTTCTTGTGTATATCAGTTACTTCTTGTGTTCTCCAGCTATTTCCTGTGTTCTCCAGGATCTTCCTTCTGGGCTGTGGTAAATGCTCCATGACCTAGGTATCAACAGATTGTTTTGTTTATATGGTTGCCATGACTCCCAGCCTAGGGTTATCTGTACTTCAAGGATCATTATAAATATAGTAAGATTTCCTTAGTCATGCTGAAATAGGGTGGGTCTAAATGAATCCATTGTTAATGAGTCCTGACAGAAAGGAGATTCTAAAACACACACACAAAACCACATACATGCCACATACTACAAACATATGCACACATACACTGCGCCACACTAAAAGCACATGAAATGCACTGCTGTACAGATTTCATGGTCTGCATAAAATAACTGCACTTAGAATTTTAGCAACACGCACAATTGCAAAGTCATCTTTTTCCTATGGAAAGCGAGTATCAGGGTTATGTTACCTTCAGCTTAAACTAACAAAAGAAAATATCTCAAGAGGCTCTGTGGAGACTTTTTTGTCATGTCTTGCAGGCTTCGATTAATGACGCTGTTTGATCATTGAGCACTAGATACAATCTGGAAAGGATGACCAGGAAAGTTAAAGAAACATCCCATATTTTATTCCAAGAGGGACACGCTGTCCTCTGTATAGAGCAAGATGATTGAAAGAGGGGTTCAGCCAGTGGCTATGTGCATTGCTGCACACCCAAGGCCAACTGGACTCTCCACCCCTTCCAGAGCTCTGCCAAGCTCTGAACCATCCTGGCTTGTGCTCATATGGATGCCTCAACTATGCACAAGCTGCATCGAACACAGCAAATGCCAGAGTGTCTTCTCAGCTCAGTTCTGTCCAAGCCACATTGACCACTGCTTCTTCTAGACAGCAAGCAATTCGTTAGCTGCTCCAAGATGAGGAGGGACCACGCTGTGCAGTGTGCTCACTGCTCCAAGATGAGGAGGGACCACGCTGTGCAGCGTGCTCACCTCTCCAAGGTGAGCAGGGACCACGCTGTACAGCGTGCTCACCTCTCCAAGGTGACGAAGGACCAAGTTGTGCAGTGTGCTCACCGCTCCAAGGAGAGGAAGGACCATGCTGTGCAGCGTGCTCACTGCTCTAAGATGAGAAGGCTGCTCTGTGCCCCATGCTCACTGCTCAAAGAGGAGTAAGGCCGTGCTGTGCAGTGTTCATTCCACATTTTTGAGGTGAAAGTTATTCATATAGTAGCCGGATTTAGAGAGATCGTGAACAGATATCTAGTCACATCTGAGTTGTGTATCCAGCATGCAAGACCTTACACATAATATATACCTGCACAGAATCTCACATATGATGCATCCCCAGGCAAAGATCGACAGAAGATATTTATAAATCGAGACTGTTCCTCTTCCTTGTCAAACTGACAGGTTTAAAGTCACCTTTGAGACATACCTCTGGGTATTTCCAGAGAGGTTTGGTGGAGGAGGTAAGACCACCTGAGGATGGGTGGTACCATCTCCTGAGTCAGGGGTTTGAAGAAAGGGGGGCTAGCTGAGAACCAACATTCATCTCTGATTTGATCTACTCAGACAAAGCAAGCTCCTGCCTCCCCCCAATGGACTATGAACCCCTGGGAAGATAACCTCTCCTTTATGAGGTGACTTCTGTCAGGGATGAGAGAAGTAACTGCACAGTGGCGATTAGAACCCAGAGACAGGGCACACGTAACTCTGCCAGGAGACATTCAGGAGTCTAAAAGGAAAGCTAAAATTAAATTAGGGTATAAAAGCTATTCAATTAAAATAAATGCATTTGGCAAAAAAGTAAGAAAAAGAGATTTCAGTTAAGAGACTAAAATGAGCAAAGACAGGAAGACTTTTTGTTTTTGATTAAAATAAAAGTAACATTTGACTATGAAGACTTCATGCTGAGGGACTCCATGTAACTGCACTTACAGTAAGACTCAGAGCAATATAGGGAAGGAAGCAAACCGCCCAGATCCCCAAAGAAAACTCAAAACACAACAACCCTCTACATCAAGACTTAGAAGCAGAGTTGCAGCCCTAACGTCTCCCATCTCCCAGGAAAATGGAGGATCAGGGTGCAGTGGTCTGGCTTCCTTGGGAAAGTCTCATTCTAGTTCATTTACGTAACTCCAAAGAATGATTGCAGATGAGACACGTGCCAGTAAAGCCATCTCAAGTCAACTCAGCGCACACCCGAGGGGCTGCTTTACCTGGGTTTGGGGGCACTTGTTGACACAATCCAAATCCACATACTTCTAGCATCACAGAATGTAGAAACAGCCCATAGTAATTTTATGTACTTGTGATTAGTGAAGGGTAGCCTGGCCTTCTCCATGTGCACGCATACATAGAGCTCGATCCATGACAGGAGGATTCGAAGCTTTCGGTGGTCTGCATCTTTGGTTCCTAGTGACATTATGTGTGTATCTGGGGTGATGTCACATTCTGATGTATGTATTCTTGCAAAATTCAATCAGGTTAATTAATAAATCCATCACTTCAACAACTTGACTTTCAATCAAAATCCATTCAACAATTTTTTCCTATGTATGTGTGTATGGGATCCATGTGTGTGTATTTGCACGTGGGTGGGTGTATATATGTATATGCTTGTGTATGTACACAAGCACACTTGAGTGATTGTGCCTGTGGGTGCCCAGAGGTGATATCAGAAATCACCCTTGATCACTCTTGTACCTTATTGTTGAGAGTCTGGGTCTCTAATTAAATCCAGGCCAGCCGTTAGGGAGAGTGGCTAGTTAGCTTGCTCTGGGGATTCTCAGACTGACCTCCAGGGTTGAATTTTAGGCAGGCCACCACACTTAAGTGGGATCTAGGGATCTGAACTCAAGTCCCTTTGGTTGTGAGGCAAAAGCTTTAGTGACTGAGCCATTTCCCCAGGCTGCACTCAGTGTTGTTCACATAAATACCACATTGTTGTATCATAGCACAGCTGTGATCCTCCTGCTCTGCAACACTCACGCTTGCTTTTCTCTACTCTGAGACTTCCTATTTCTGGTAATATCTTTCTTATTCCATTATTCCTTCTGTCCAACAACCTCTCTGATATGACCTTGCTACTTTTTGTTTCTATGACTTTGGTATTTGTAGATTTCACGCTGAGTAACGTCGGGCAGTAATTGTCCTTGCATGGCTTATTTCACTTATAATGACATCCTCTGGTTCCATCTATGCTACAAATGACAGCTCTCCTCCTTTCTAGTGAATGTAAAGGGTCCTCCCGTGTACGTAGAGACATAGAAAATGAGAAATCCTCAACAATCACGAAAATACCACAGACTTGCAAGTAATGAAAAGCAGCACAGCAGCCTTCGAGGGCCAACAGCTCCCAAGCGGTGATCATTTCCATTCTGGCTACTTCTCAAAATAATGGTCCTCTCAAAAAGTATTTTCAAGTTTCGTCTGTATTCTTTGGGAAAAAAATTAATATTGCTTTTTTTCCCAAGTCCTCCATTCCCTAAATATTAGCCGGTATTCACACTGTCTTTCCACCTTCTATGGCGCCCCACAATCTTTTTGTTGGAAATGAAACACAAACACACCACTAGCTTGGTACCCTTGACTCTACATCTGGTAGAGAGGCACCATCCCTCAAGAGTCATCTACCTTGCTTTTGAGACAGTCTCTCATAGAGCTTGTGTGTGTATGCCTTGTGTGAGTATGACTTGTGCATGTATATCTTGTGTGTAAGCCTTATGTGTGTAAGCCTATGTGTGTACACTTTGTGTGTGTACACCTTGTGTGTGTAAGCCTTGGTAAGCCTGTGGGTACACCATGTGTGTACACCTTGTGTGTGTACACCTTGTGTGTGTAAGCTCTGTGTGTGTAAGCCTGTGTCTACACCTTGTGTGTGTACACCTTGTGTATAAGTCGTTTGTGTATTAGCCTTGTGTATATAAGCCTGTAAGTGTACACCTTGTATGTAAGTCTTGTATATGTGAGCCTTATGTAAGCCTGTATGTGTATACCTTGTGTGTGTAAGCCTTGTGTGTGTACACCTTGTGTGTAAGTCTTGTGTGTGTGACCCTTGTGTGTGTTAGCCTGTGTGTGTAAGCCTGGTGTAAGCCTTGGGTGTATATACCTTGTGTGTGTAAGCCTGGAACTTACAGATGAAGCAAGAGCAGCTGGCCAAGAAGCCCCAAGGAGCCCGTGTCTCTGTCCCCTCGGTACTGGGTCACAAGCCCTGGCCTCCACACCCAGTCTCCCACACGGACACTTGGGGCCAAGCTCATGCTTGTGCAACCCACATTTCCTCAACAAAGCTCTCCCTTCAACCCCGTTGTTCTTTTTAGCTTCTTCAGGGACTAACATCTCACTCAGAACACAGCAGTTCTTCATGCAGTGGACTGCTCCAAAGTTATATTGTATCTGTAAACATCGAGTACAAATATCTAAAGGTTGCTATGGTCTTTTACCAGCCATGGCTCCTCGGGGAAGAGTGAGAGGGAATTGAAGCGGGAGGCTTAGGGAAAATCATTTTAATAAAAAGGCAGATCAGTTTACTGAAAGGGTGGCTCATTCTGCCAGCAAGGAAGAGCTAAGGTTTAATTAAATTGGCTCCTATTCAGATCCTCCCAATGACCTGACACTGTATTTTTACATGGGAGTTTTGTGCTGGGCATATTGCTTGAACAGAAAAAGTAATACATGTGGGAATTGCTAAAAATCTGTGCATAGAGAGGCTGCCATTGCCATCAGTCATGTGGGACCAGATAAAGAGAGAGAAAGAGGAAGGGGTGAAACAGGAAGACTTCTGCTAATAGGTGACCTTGTCTCCTAGAAGTCTGGTCCTCTGCTTCTAGTTTCCAAGGGTTGCTAGGGTTTGTATGCTATCAAAAGCATGAATTCAGAAATTGATCTGTTCCCAAGTAGTAATTGGGTTTCCCAGTGAAATGCTCCCAGAGTAAACATCGTCTCACCCAGTGCCTTCCTTAAAGCATCTTTAGAGACTTTTAAAATTGCATTCCAAGGGCTTAGATGAAGAGCCAGGCATGGTGCGGAAATAAGTTTAGTAGGGCCCAGAAAGTGGTGCTGGGCTCGAATGTTCCGTTTTACGATCTTCATTCTTTAGAGCAACTCATTACTTCTAAGGGTTTTGGAAAGTAAGTGAAATATTTGAATTATGGATATAATGTACCAATCCCTTCAACTTAGTACATGTGTTTGAGAAGATGCCCCATGTTTTTCCTGCTTCTCTGCCACACAAGGCTGACTCCAAAGCCCTGCCTAGCCATCACCTCAGGCCAAACATCACATGCTCATTCAGCAGTCAGTGCTCCTGCCCCCAGCCAGAGCTCCCACCCCAGCCACTGCTCCCAGCTCCAGCCTCATGATTTGCTGACACCTGAAGCATCATCTTCATCCATGGAATTTGTGGACATTGACTTTTCTGCCTTGTGTGCTTTGCTTTCACATGTTCGTAGAGTCTAGATCCGTTCTGTGATTACCAACACTAATTTAACTTTACAGACCAAAGGAATCAAGCATGAGCAGAACATTCCAGGCCTTTGGGGTCTCTAGTTTCCCATTCTTTCTCAGCAGAGCGTTGCAGTTAAGCTGCATGGTTGCTGATAAGTTACCATCACAGAACTTAAGGGAACAAGGGGTTTATTTTCTCCTAACAATTCCTGGTTACAGTGGTTTGTCCAGCTTGGCAGGAGAACTCACATCAATGCCAGGGCCTAGGGAACTGGCTACACCATCTTCAAATAATGGCTGAGAGAGGGACAATCCTTACTTGCCAGACCAGCATGTCTAGCCAAGTATACAGAAGGATGCCAATTTCTCAAGCAGGGAACTAGTACCACCCACCATGGGCTGGGCCTTCCCCATCTGCTAAACATTTTCCTGCAGGTTTGCTCTGGACTTAACTACTAATTCTTTATAAATCTGCCCAGAGTTCAAACCCTCAATCATCAAGTTGACATAGGTGTGTCAGAGACACCTGTGTTTACTATGACACAGAGAATCCCAGAAATATATTGTGGCTCAGTAGGTGGAATAGCAGTAACACAGACACACAGACGCACACATTCACTTTCAGGCTGTTAGAGCTGGAAAGAAAGTTGGATGCTGGGCAGCTCAGCCCTCATCACACAGCAGGGAAACCGAGCCTGGCGAGTGTGAAAGACTCAAAGAGTCACCTTGAGTTGTGGCGGCTTTTGTCCCCACATGAGTGCATCTTCTCCATGCACCTGACTGTGTTGCCTCTTGTGTCCCCCAAAGGCCACATGCTGAAGGCCTAGCTGTCAGGTTGTCTCTACTGGGAGGCGGGAGGGGTCTAATGGAAGGAAGTTTGGGGTATGCATTTGAAGGCGGTGGGGACTTCCCCTCACCATGCACCGCACCATGGTTGCCTTTTGTGCCACATTCTCAAAGCTGTGAGCACATGAGTACGCCTCAGGGCTTCTGGAACTGTGAGCCAGACCAGCCTTCTGTCCCTTTTAGGTCATTTAAACTATTCAGAAGGTCATGGCACCTTGGAAGGTGGAGCCTGGCTGGAGGAGCATGTCACAGGGTGGGCTTTGCCATTGGTTAGCCCCACCCTGCTCCCAAGAGGAGCAGGCTGCTTTTGGAATTTGCAGTTTAGCTCTGGACTTCCATGATGGGCGTGACTTAAATAAGCAGCCTCCAGGTTCTGCAGCCAGCCACGCCCTTCCTGGCCATAAGTCTGCATCTTCCCTCTGGAACTATAAACAGAACAAATCTCCCTTTTCTCCCTTAAGTTGCTTGACACGAATCTCACAGCAGAGTAACCGGGACACCTAGAAATGAAATACTTGACAAGTCAAAGCGCAACAAAACCAAACCTCATTTGGGGGTCTCTGTTTCAGTTTCAAGAGCAAGAAAGGACCTGAAGACAATGTCACTGGCAGATTAACATACAGGGAAAGAGAAGCTGCAAACACAGCATGACAGGCCTTTAACATAAAATTAATAGGCCAAATATGAATTTTCAACATGGGGCTGCAGCAGGGGTGAAAGGAAAACACGTGAGCGAAGTGACAATGGCACATTCTCTTCATTGTGGCAGAGAAATGGACCCCAGGTGCACAGTCCTTCAGAGGCCCCAAGAAAGCTGAGCAGAAAACATTCTCCCGTGTCACGTCGCAACTTAAGTGCCAACAGTACAGAAGAAAGAACAAATCCCCAAAGTTCAGGAAGGAAGTACAAAGTCACTTTTAGAGTAAACCATCAGAACAGCAACAGATTTGGTGTGTGTGGTGGTAGTGGTGGGAACTCTAAGTACCAAGAGAGTGTGGATTGATATATTTCATAACCTGAAGAAAATAACTGTAACCCAGTTTACTAAATCCAACAAAGTTTCCTTTCAAAACCAGAGTATCTAAGAAAAACACAAACTGAAGGAGTTCACGATCACTAAACCAGAATTGTTCAAAAAAATACTAACTCCAATGTGGCAGAGACAGGCATAGGAAAGAATAAATCTCACAGGAAGAAGGAATAAACAAATGGGAATTAAGAAATAATCAAACATTGGAAAAAATAACAAATGACAAGAATTAGTATGTATATTTCAGTAATAATACTGAAAATAAATGTCCCAATTTTTCAAGTAAGTGACACAGGCTGGTAGACTGGATTAGAAAACAAGACCCAACTGCTTGCTACCTGTAAGAAACTCACTCCAAGGGGCAATGAACAATACAGACTGAAGTGCCAAGAAAATGGCAGGTGCTGCAAGTGTCTGTTATGTATATCCAAGTGTCTGCTTGGTATATCCAAGCAGGTGGATATACACCTTGTTTTAGCTGCTTTTTCTTGTGGCAGGTGACAAATGCAACAAAAAGCATTTAGATGCAGGAAATAAGTGTTGTGTGACTCATGGACTCAGAGGTTGCGTCTGTGGCCATGTCCCATGTGCCCCAGCCTGTGGTGATGTGGAATGAGACAGGGAAGCAGATCTCATGCCTTCATGGCCAGTTTCCTCCCCCAGCCTGACTTGCTGACCACCCATGCAGCGTGAACTCAGCAATCCATTAATCTACCATGCAGTCAACAGCCTAATCACCCAGTCACCTGTCTATAGCACCACCAGCTGGACACACGATCCTCTGGACATGCACCTCTTATCCAAGCCATAAGACTCTTATTAATTGGCAAAACAGACTCCTATCAATCAACAGACTTCAGGCCAAAATTTGAAGACATGAACAAACTCACTGCATATTGGTAATGGGAATAATCTATCAAAATAAGTAGTGATCATAAACACACATAGACACACACCAATTTCATAGAGCAAATGCTACAGGACATAAAAGTACAGAAAGATCCTGTATGATGATAGTAGGTGACTATTATATGGAGAGGACATCTAGACAAAAAAAAAAAAAAACATGAAGAAACATCATACTTAAACAGCACCACTGATGCACTTACACATACTTGTAGCATTGTATCCAGCACTTACACACACCTGCAGCACCATGTCCAGCATTTATATACACCTGCAGACTGCGTCCAGCACTTATAGATATCTGGCATCATTGCATACAGCACATAACAGACACTTGCAGCATCTGCACAATGTATAGTCCTCAAAGAATCCCATGGACTTTCTCTAAATGCTGAATGTCAGAACACTATTTTATGCATTATTAGATTATAATGAACAGCAAGGGAAACTGTAGGACCCATCAAACAAGTGGAGACAAGACGGTAGCCTTTGAATGGTCAGCAGTTATTGAATAAATTAAAAATTTCTTACAATCAAAAGGAAATGGGAATACAACATACTAGAACTCATGGGACACAGCAAAGGCAGTTGCCTGAGGGCAGTTTACAGCCATGAGCTCCTCTATTACCAAGCTGAAGAGATCTCAAGTAAATAATCTTTGACAACTCACCATGTTTGAAAGAAGCCAACAGCAAACTAGCAGAGGGAAACAAGTTGTAAAGGTCAGGTTGAGCCAGTGGGTTGGAGACTAAGGAGCAAAGCAGGGGCAGCACGGCAGAGCTGAAGCTTGGAACAGATCAGATTGGCAAAGTCTCAGCTAACCCTTCAAAGAAGAAGTGGCCCCAAGTTAATCAGACACAAAAAATGTCACAATACTGGAATCCAGAGGGTTGTTCATGATTATTTTGAAAACTTATATTCCCAATAAATCAGCAATTATAGTAGAAATAGACAACTCTGCAGACATGTATAACCAAGCCAACTGAATCAGTAGTATGCAAAGCCCCTGAACAGATGAATAAATGTTAATGAAATTTAAGCAGCTACTAAAAGTCTAAAGAAAAGCCCAGGACAAAGTGGAATCACCGCTGAATTTGGCAGACCATGTAGAAAAATTACCCCATGCTCCTTATAATATTCCACAAAATATAAAGTGGGAAGACATTACCATAATCACCCCACAAAGTCACTGTAACCTGACTCCAAAGTCAAGTAAGAGCACAGCAGGAAGATTAGCCTCATCGCTGATGAACGCAAAACCTAATGCTCTCAATAAACTCAACAGCACATTAAAAACTCACACTCACGATCATATATGCCTCACTCATGGACGGGTGGCTCAATGTAAATGAATCAATAAATGCAGTGTAGCAAATAATGGTCTCACTGGCAGAAGTCACATGACCATCCCAATGCAGATCGAAAGCGTCTTTGGAAGAGCTCCACATCCAGTCACAATGACAGTCCTGAAGGAATTGGGAATAGAAGAAGCATGTATTGACATAATAAAGCTGCACCCTATTACCCACTTTACATTAAATAGGGAAAAGCTAAAGTGCTTCCACTAAAATCAGAAATGAAACAAGGGTCCAATTTTGTCTAATGCAATGCTAGAAACTTAGATGAACAGGAGGAGGAAAAAATAAAACATGTAGGAGAGGAAGAAGTCAAATTATTCTTATTTGCAGTGGAAATGGTCCAATACTTCAAAGGCCCCAACGAATCTACCAGAAAACTCTTAGATCTGACAAACACTTCCAGCAAAGTAACAACATAAACATTCAACACACAAAAATCCTATTTTTTCCATCGACCATCAATGAACTTCCTGAGAATGAAATGCAGGGCTTTCCTTCTTAATGGCAAATACAAAATTATAAAAACCTTAGGAATAAACTCAAGCAGGCAGTTAGAGACTGCCAGAGTGAAAACTTCAAAAACTGATGAAAGAAATGAGAGAACACAGTGGATCCCCACCATAACCCGTGAATCAGCAAACTGTGATCAGAGAAGTCCACATCAAAATTCTCTTGACCGAACTAGAAACAGCAATCCTAAAACTAGAGAAGACCCCAAATAGCCAAAGCGGTCCTAAGTAGAAAAAGCAATCTTGGAGATACCAAACCCAGTTTCAAACTTTACTACTGACATACAATATACAGACACACAGACTCAGAAGAAAACAGAAAAACTAGAAAAAAATTTCACAGAGCTGCAGACACCTAAGGTAGGGGTGTGTGTGTGTTTGTGTGTGTGTGTGTGTGTGTACATGTGTGTGTCTATGTGTGTGCAGGCATATGTACAAAAGGATGCTCAAGTGTGTACCTGTGGAGGTTCATGGGTGACATCAGAAATCATCTTGGATTGCTTTACCTCCTTATTGCTTTTCTCTGGGGTTTCCCAGGCTCTGCCTTCCAAGGCCAGAATTACAGGCCACCATCATATTTGCCCAGTGGCATTTTTACGTGGGAAATGGGGATCCAAACTTGGGTTCTTTTGCTTGGGAGATATCTCCCCAGCCCAAGACACTTAAGTTTTATCAATGTGTGGCAGTGCCTGGTATCTGTGTGAGCAGCGCCTGGTATCAGTGCGTGGCAGTGCCTGGCATCATTGTGGGCAGCATCTGATATTTTTGTTGGCAGTGCCTGGTATCAGTGTGTGGGCAGCGCCTGGCATCAGTGTGTGGGCAGCACCTGGCATCAGCATGAAACCTTCTGTTGTGACAGAAGTGAGCTCTGTTCACCCCACAGCCCAAGACAACACCATGGCCTTATGGCACAACAGAGATGGACTACTTCAGTGGACTACTTCAGTGGACTACTTCAGCTACAACATGCTTACAAATGAACCCATTATGTGTCCAGATGTGGCGAGCAAAGACTAATCAAGTGTAAAAATGTACAAATAAGCCCTCAGAAGCACCCAGACAATGCAAGAGGTACTTGAAGGTAAAACTTGGGGTTGATTTCGAGAAACATCCAGGAGGCCTGCGAAGTGACTCAGCATATAAGAGACTTGTGAACAAACCTGGTGACTTATGTTCAATCCCCGGAGGACCACATGGTGGAAGGAGAGAACTGACATCTGAAAGCCATGCTCCACACAGGTATCTGCTCTCTCTTCATCTCTAATAAGTATATTTAGAGGAGACTCCAGAACTTTCAAAACTGATGCTGGAGGAATGGATAGAACAGAAACAAGACTGGGAGGGGGGGTCTCATCTCATCATGTGAACCTTAGCCTACAAGGGGTCAACAGGCTTAAAGAGAAGGGGGAGCCATGCTGGTACTGAATGCAGAATGTCCAATGGTGTGGGGCTTCATACTGACCAGGACCACCATCAGAATCTCCAGTTTCTGAGAGTGGTCCTATTGCAGCCTGGGTGCAGGACAGCCCTTTGCAGCCTGGGTGTAGGATGGCCCTGTGCAGTATGGGTGCATGTCAGATATATCAATGGCTTGGTTTACCACTTTGTTCTATTGGGAGGCAATACAAACTTTGAAAGGCCTAATGGGCATCTTTAGGCCACTGGGGTAGGCTCTAAGTGTACAGCATGAAGTCTCAGTTTCTCTTTTTCCTGGCCATGAGCAGTCCATCATGTCCATGTCTCCATCATGGGCCTCCATGAGTCCCATGCACCAGGCTCAACCGGTCCTGTAGCCTGTGTGACTGGAATGGAAATAACCCTTTGTCCTTACGGAAGATTATTCAGGGTGCTTCCTGTACTGAAGGAAAACTGACCAGCCCGGGCCTCGGTCGACAGCTAGAAGAACTGGTTCCCTGTTTCACAGGAGAATGTTTGGTGTTGGCAAGTGGACAAGTCCTAGTTAAGTTTCAGTAACCGTGGAGAGACCCATGGTAGAGAACCTCTTAAAAAGTGTTGGGAATCCCAGTTTACAAAGAGTGTGAAGTCATGTTCATGTCACTACAATGCAATTGAATTTAAGCTAACTCCTTTTATGCCCACGGAAAAACAAATACACAGCAGTTTTAGGGAACATAAAATCACTTAGAACTTTCCAAATCATGAGGGAGGAAGGGAAGACAATGAGGAAAACACAGGTGGTAGAAAAGCAGGTTCTGGGGCACCAGGGAGGGAAATCTGGACTCACTTTGTGGATGACAGACTCACCATGGCTGGTTAACGTCAAGGGTGATGATAGTTTGTCTTAGAAAAAGAACGCAGGCCAACATGACCGGCGTGTTATAGCCTGGGTAGGGAAGGTGACACAGAGGGACTCGAGACAGATGTATGGAAACACATTAATGAGAGATTAGGAAGGTCTTTTGACGTATGGAAGCAGAGTGGAGACTTGGGAAGATGCTCACAGCCACACAATGGCCAAGCAAACATGGAA
This sequence comes from Typhlomys cinereus, assembly GCA_023101885.1. Taxonomy (NCBI): domain Eukaryota; kingdom Metazoa; phylum Chordata; class Mammalia; order Rodentia; family Platacanthomyidae; genus Typhlomys; species Typhlomys cinereus. The sequence goes on from JALPQD010000219.1 coordinate 626,123, forward strand.
GGAAAGAGAAGCTGGAGCCAGAGCTGCTGCCGCACTGCAGTGATGTGAAAACAGAAGGGGCCAAACCATCTGAATGTGCTGTGGATATTGTTCTTGTTCTTGTTGCTGCAGCTAAACACCTGACAAAATCAAAACAGAAGGAAGGTTTACTCTGGCTGGAGGTGAAGAATGACCGATTCAGCTCATCATGGTGGGAAGTTGCTGAGGTAGCTGGTCACATGATAGTCAGAAAGAACACAAAGGCAAATGGCTGTGTTTGGCTTATTTTCTTCTCTTGTTGTTTTTAAGTCACTCTGCTTTCTCAGCCTTCCACATTCAGTCTGGGTCTCCCCTCCTCCTTTAAGACACACCAGGAGATCTGAATCTAGTGAAGCCGACAGCAAAGGCTTGTCAACCCGCATTCTCCTGTGGTCTGCAGCATTTTTGGTAAAGTTAAGTGACATCTTAGGGTAACTGAGGGTCAAGACGCAAGCTGGAGACCATGGGGTGCTGTCTATCCACAGAGCTGGTAGCAGCACAGATCACAGGAAGGTCAAAGCCCTCACAGGCTGGTGAGGTTGAGACATTGGCATTTAAGGTTAAAACAAGAAACAGGGAAGAAGGCCAGGGGAATCATAAGGCTGAAATGTGGCACAGATCACATGATGGGGCTCAGGGAGGAGGGCATTCAAGTTGCCAAGTGCAACTCCCAGTTTGAAAGGCAGCCGTGTGGAAGTAAGTGGGGGAAACCAGAGAATCGTCCTTGGTTTAACAGCAGAATTCCTCGCTGGCTCTCATTTGAAGATTTGGCTTTGGTAAGACAATTCCAAAGGACTGGGGGGATGTGAAGCCACATCTCTGTAGATGTGAAATGTGGATGGGTCCACATATGCCAGAGACACTTAGACACCCATGTTTAGTGAAACGGTCGCCACAAGAGCTAAGTCATGACACCAGCATAGGTGCAGGGACTGGGTAAAGAACACATGCTCTTTTTAGCCACAAAGAGAATGAATCACATAGACTGCAGGAAAATGGATATAACCAAAGGTCCCCATATGAAGTAGATTAATCCTGGCCCACAAATACAAATATTACTTTTTCTCTGACTTGTGGTTCTGAGACTTAATGGGCATAAACATGACATGAAAGCAGAATTCGAACTTTCTAGAAGGTGAATAGGACTAATGTGGGGGGGGGCAGGGAGTGGGAAGGAAGAATGGAGGAACTACCATTGGTGTACATGCCTGAAAAGGTAAAGAAATGTTTTTCTTACAGGGTGATTGGGAAGGAAGACACAGGACAGAACACAAATCAAAGGGATCTTTTAAACAGCTGAGCAGCAAAAGAAGAAATAAATTAAGGGGAAAGAAGAAAGTGTTCAATGCCTAAAGAATCCACACAGCCAGTTCACAGACATGTGTCCTGGAAAGAACCCTGCCTCCATTACATAAGGAACCTGTGGACCCCTTAAGTGCCCCATTGTCTTCACTCACCCCACCCCACTCACCCACCCCACCCTATGTTCGCTTAGTAACTCCTTGGTAATGTCCACATCTTTCAATTTTGGCCGACAGTTGTCTGGGTGGCATTTGTGATTCCATACCTTGAAGCACGCCTCTCCAGGCTCTTCTGGTCTTTCCTGCTTCTGCTGAGAAGTCAGCTTCCAGCTGAAGGCCTGTCTGCAAAGCCAAGAAAACAAAAGACGCTAGAAGGAATACTCAAGACAGAAGAGAATAAACACATACAAGATGATTCAGGAGGAAAAATAAGGCAAGGACAATCACTAAGCAAAGACCTGCAAATACCATAAAATTGACAAAATGACAGGAACCAATAAACATCTCTCAATGATAACCTTGAACTTCAGTGGTCTCAACCCCCCCAATCAAAAGACATAGACTAACAACATGAATTAAAAGCCACAATCTATCATTTCACTGCCTCCAAGAAATGTAACTTACCATGAACAATAGCACTCCCCAGGGTTGCATATGTTGTAATGAATAATAGGCACTCCCTAGGGTTACATATGTTATCATGAACGAAAGGCATTCCTAGGGTTGCATATGTTACCATGAATGATAGGCACTCTCTAGGGTTGTGTATGTCACCATGAACATTCCCTAGGGTTGAAAAGACAGTCAAAGGTGCTCTGAGCAAATGGAAGCAGGAAGCAAGTGGGAGTTGTCATTTTCATATCCCAACTAAATGGACTGCAAGCCAAACAAGTCATAAGAGACAGAGAAGGACCTTACATACTAGTTAACAATCCATCAAGAAGCCCTTACATTTCTAAGTGTATGTACACCCAATATAACCCTCCAAAATCATTAAACAAATACTATTGGATATAAAGAAACAAATCAACCCAAATACTGTAATAACGGGATTTCAACACCCCACTCTCATCAAAAGACAGATCATCAAAAACTGAATAGAGACACACAGAGATTAAATGACATAAACCCAATAGACCTGACCAACATCTATAGAACTTTCCATCCAAACACCAAGAATTACACATTCTTTTCATCAGCACATGGAACTTTCTCCAAAGCAGACCACATACTGGGACTTAAAACAAGTCTCTACAAATATAAGAAAACTGAAATTATATCCTACATTCTCTCCAACCACCATGAAATAAAGCTAAACATCTATAGCAAGGGAAACACCAGAAAACACACAAATTCTTGGAAACTAAACAACACATTATTGAATGAGGAATGGATCATGGAATAAATCAAACAGGAAATTTAAAAATTCTTAGAATCCAATGACAATGAAAACAGGCATACCAAATCTATGGACACGATAAAAGTGGAAGGTTTACATCCCTCAATGCTTACATCAGGAAAACAGAAACATTACAAATAAGCAACTTCCAGGGAGGGGAGAAGGGAGAAAGGGGTATGGGCTACTTCTTAACTTTGTATGAGTGGAAAAAATAAAAAATAAAATAAAATAAAAATTCAACTCAACAAGAACAAATTAATCCCAAAGGTGGGATGGTGGAAATGAACAAACTCAAAGGAGAAATTAATGAAATAGAAATAAATAAAGTTATACAGAGAATCAATGAAACAAAGAGTTGGTTTTTTGAAGGGCAAACAAGATTAACAAACCTTTAACAAAATTAATCTAAGAAGGAGAGAAAACTCAAAGTAATAGGATTAGAGACAAAATGAGAAATGTCACATTGAAGAAATTTAGGGAATCACAGAGACATACTTCAAAAACCTATACTCCACCAGATGGGACAATCAAAAAGAAATGAAGAATTTCCAAACACCTCTAATTTACCAAGTTGAATCAAAATGAACTGACTGACCCTAACAACTCATATCAAATATTAAAGCTAAAACAGTAATCATAAATGTCCCAATCAAAAAGAGCCCAGAACTAGATGGATTCAGTTCAGAATTCTACCAGACATTCAAGGAAGAACTAAAGCCACAACTCCTCAAGTTATTTCTCAAAACACAGAAGGAAGGAACAAAGCCAGCATTATACCGATCCCAAATAAGGACAATAAAAAGGAAAGTGTGCACCAGCCTTGTTAATCAACACAGATGCAAAAATGCTTAATGACATACTTGTAAACCAAATCCAAAAACATATCAATAAGATCATTCACCATGATCAAATTGGATTTATGCCAGAAGTACAAGGATGACCAATATAAGAAAAATCAATAAATGTAATTCCTCATATAAGCAGACACAAAGACAAAAACCACACAACCTCACTAGTTGCAGTAAAAGCCTTTGAAAAAATTCAGCATCCTTTTATGAAAAAAGGTCTGGAGGTCTAGGGATAGAAGGAGCAATCTCAACACAATAAAGGCTATGTACAACAAGCTGACAGCAAATACTGCCATAACTAAATGGTGAAAAACTTAAGGTGTTTCTACCAAGATCAGGAACTGGATAAGGTCACCCACTCTAACTGCTTCTATTCGATATTCACTTGAAATCTTAGCTAGATCCATAAGACAAGAGAAGGAGATAAAAGGGATAGAATAGGAAAGAAAAAAGTCAAGTATCTCTATTTGCAGATGACAGATCCCATACCTGAGACACCCTGAAAGTTCCAAAAGAAACTCCTTAAGCCAACATGTTCAGAGGAGAGGCAGGTTAGAAAATTAATATCCAAAATTCAGCAGCCTTCCTATACACCAAGGATGGACCAAAAGAATAAAACCCAAAAGAAACACTCCCATTAACCATAGCTCCAACAAAAAGCAAAAACTTTGGGATAAACTTAACCAAGGAAGTGAAAGACTTATATATGACAAACTTTAAAACATTGAGTAAAGAAATCAAAGAAGATACCAGAAGATGGAGAAACCTCCATGCTCACAGATCAAAAAATTAATATTGTGAAAATAATCATCCTATTAAAAACAATATACAGATTCAATGCATTTCCAATTCAAATCCCAATGCAATTTTTCACCAAAATTAAAAGAAGTCTTAAGATTTATGTGGAGCACAAAAGGTACTGGATAGCCATATCCTGTTTCAAAATATTACAGAGCCATGGTAATAAAAGCAGTATGGTGTAGGAGGAATGGACCAGGCAGGCCTGTATTATCCGTATGGGCCGCATGCACGAATGCAACTTCACAAACTAGAATTTGTTGCCATGCCTGGTGCTGACCTCAAACCACCTGACTGAGAGGACCAACCCCAACAGGACAATACAGCAAAAAACCTCATGCTGGGACTTATGGGATGTTGAGTGGGGTATATAAGCAGCCCCATATTTACAATAAACGAGCCTGCAAGCCTGTGAGCCTACTTTGCCACTCACCTGACTTCCGAGTCTGAGTAGTTGACTTCATGCCTGCTTATCCCCGCCCCCAAGGGTCTCCATGGGTCCCTGAGACAGCTACATCTGGCGCCCCAACATGGGGCTTCTACAGAGGCCCTTTCTTCCTCATGGCACCAGTGTCGAGTACTGTGCCCCCTTTGGCAGTTTTTCGGTAAGTTGGCCCCTTTGTGTTTAATATCCTTTACCTTTGCTAGAGGTTTGAGTGTGAAGGTCCCTTTCCCTTTCTCTATGTTCGTCTGTCCATGGATAGGGAGGTACACATTTTGCTTCTGGTTCGCCTGGCATCTCCACATAAGGGTTGACTCCCCAGAAAACAGAACCCAGAAGTGGTTTCCTGATCCACCCTCCTCCTCCAGAGACACTGTGTGGACATACAGCTGTGGCCTAAGAACCACGGAAGTCCCCCACCAAGCACAAGACATTTGGGTCCGATACATTCCTTGTCTCGTCTGTTCCTCTTTAGTCTTGTCTCTGTTCTTTAGAAAAATGGGCATACTGTAAGGAGTCCCAGAATACATGTCTTAAAATCTCTTCTAGAAACTAGAAGCCTCAAGGTTATTGCTGGCCTGGAGGAATTTGGGGATGAAGCTGCGGTTTTAGCATCTTGGATCTCCTCCAGAGAATAGGTGGGAACCTGACTATGGATAAGAGTGTTTTTCTTGTTAGATGTTTTTCATAATTAAGCTAAACTGCCAGACCTAACTAAAATGAGGTCTTATTTTAAATAAGGTTTTCTTAAATGCTAATTTGTCTTTGATAAAGTTTTCAAGGGTAATTTTAAGACAGTTGCTGGTAAATCGTATAGTTGCCAGTAAAATGTTGTTCATGTGCTTGTATGTTTATATGTTCTGTGAATACATGTGTGTCTTATGTCTGTGGCCGCTTCAATTTTTTTTTCATTTCTGCTGCACACTAATATAAAAATTCTGGCATGCCATTTTTAAATACATGTATACATGCTTAAAAATGAGAATGAATAATTTTAATAATATCTAAGGCCTTAACTAGTTATGTTTTATATTGATCACAATTGTTTTCCTGATAGATTATGTTTTCTTTCATGAAAGATTATCTTACTTGATTTTGACCTTTAATAGGACTACAAATGAAAATGCCATTGTTACTCATCTCTGCTTCCCTCCATCCCCCTCCCTCCCATCCCCCTCGTTGTTGTATTTTAATAAAAGTTTCTCATGAATATGGAAAAAAAAAAGAAAATGCCATTGTGTTCTTAAAGGTTTTTCCATGTGTTCCCAAAATAACAAAGCCACTATGATATTGCTTAATCGAACTTGCTCATTCCTCTTACTTCTTTTATAGTTTTTTTTTTATTTTTTATTATTTATTCAATTGTGCATGTATGCGTGTGTGCGTGTGTTTGTATGTATATGTGTGTGTGTGTGTGTAGAACCACCGGCGAATTCTGGAACCACCATGGACCGCCTCCACCTCCTCCTTGTTTACTCTGCCCCGGGATTTACAGGCTTCACCCTATCAGGACCAGAAATGCAGGCTGCCCCCGCTTCTGCCTGGCGTCTATACATGGGGTCTAGGATCTAAACTCAGGACCTTCTGCCTGCAAGGCAGAGGCTTAACCCCTGAGCCACCTCTCCAGCCCCACTTCTTTTATAGTTTTATCCCATTAAATTTAGCAATCAGGAAAATGTAATTGTCTTCTAAAAGATTCATTGGAATTTCTCCTTCTCCTGGTGTGTATGAGCTCCCTTTCTTGGGGACAAATCTGCTTTCTAATCCCATGTTCCCATGTGTACTCTTACTAAGGTGGAACAGGAATTTCAAGCCTCCACCTTAGCCAGACCCCAACAGGATCAATGTAATCTGGACCCAGAGTAGGCTGTTTTCAGGAGATTATAAGTGCATTTGGGTCAACTCAGGTTCATGTTTCCTTTTTCCTTGCAAGATTTTGGCCTAAGTTACTTAGAGTTTCTCTGAGGATCCATCTGCCTAAGGGGGTAGATAAAATACTAGCAGGCACAGCCAAGCTGGCAAACCTGAAATTCCCTTCCCCACAGGCAAAGAAAAAAAAATGCTTTAAATGTGTCCTGAGCACTGCTCTTCCCGGCCCGTAAGAGGGAAGTCCAGGATGGCCACATGCCTCCTGCCTGCCAATATAAATGGCACCTGGAATGTTTCAAACTATCCTTCAACATATCAAAATTAACGGGGCTAAAGTTCAAATTATTACTGCTGTGTCCTTCGGCAAACAATTATGGGACAGGATACCTGCTTCCTTTTCACCCGTAAATTTGGTAACTTTGGTAACTTTAACTTATGGGGTAGCCCTTTTAATGGTAATTGTCCTATTTAGACATAAATGGAAAGCAGTAAGGTCTCAGCACTTACAACACAAGCAAATCAATGCTGGCTTTTCATTTAGATCTGAGGAGTGGTCCTATCCTAAAGATAATGCTTAGAGACCTATAGAACTTTCCATATGAGAAAATAATGTCCCTGATGTGTCATCTTAAAAAAACTTGTCTCACTTTGCTTTTCAGAACCCAAAAAGAAAGACTGATTTAGATTGTTCTGTACAAAGACTAGACAGTTCACATTGTTTTGGACAGGTTTTAAAATGTGATCATGGAGATTTACAATAGCCAGAGGAGAAAGGTCTCCAATATTTAAATTACTTACAGTTCTTGGTTTTTACACCAGGCAAAGGAAGTACCTATTTCAGGCAAGATAACAGGTAGATCTTTTAGACTTAATTTATCCATTTTGTCTCTTTCAGACGGACCTTGAAGTAATAAAACCATGTATGTAAGACTATCCCAGCATTTCATAGATGAGGACATCAGATTGCTGTTACTTCCTTTGCCCCCAACTCAGCAGGAAGCAGCTAGAGAGATCACCGCCCTTTATCCCCAGAGCTGTCTGAGTCTTCAAATAGGTTTATGGGGGAATAAGGCAGGATTAGAGCAGCCATGCTGTGATGGGTCTCTCAAGGTTTTTGGAATTCCTGAAGGTCATCGCCCACTGCTAGAATCACCCTGAGGGAACACTCCTGCTGAGGAACTGACTTAAATTCTGTCAGAGATAAAATAGCCAACTTCCTCATGTAGAGATTATGGAGATGAGCTCTTCAAATCCAACAAACAACTTGATCTCTAGCTGTACCTGGGCCTAAGGGCAACTGGGTTGGGCCCAATGGGAGTTAACCAAAGAGAAAAAAGCCAGTTTCCCTGGGCTTGCTTAGGTGTACAGATATACCTTGCCCTGGCAGCCATCTTTGGCGCCCTAGCCCCTCATGGCCCTCTAGTGTTATGAGTCTATTTTTAGTTCCATACCTGTTTCTCATGGATTCCATGAGTTTTTTCTAGCTGCCTGCTTCTCATAAGTTAGTTAATAATTTTTGAGGTAGTTCAAAAATTCTTAAAAGAGGGCTGGAGAGGTGGCTCAGGGGTTATGCCTCTGCCTTGCAGGCAGAAGGTCCTGAGTTCGGATCCCAGATCCCACGTATAGACGTCAGGGGAAAGCGGGGGCGGCCTGCGCTTCTGGTCCTGGTAGGGCGGAGCCTGTGAATCCTGGGGCAGAAGGCAGTGGAGGCGTCCATGGTGGTTCCTGATTCGTCCGTGGTTCTACACACACACATACACACATGCACGCGCACATACATATGCACATACGCACAATTGAATAAATAATAATAAAAAAATTAAAAAAAAATTCTTAAAAGATAAATTTTTGAAGATAGCCTACAGATATTGGGGACTTTCTTATGACAGAAGTTAGAAGGTTAAAAACATTAATGGACTAGTAAAGGCTCTACTCAGTATTGGTAACTGCAGAGGTTTATTTTTTAAAGATTGCTTATCTAAACAGACATTCAGGTATTCTCCTATGACAATGTGCTGCATGCTTATTCCATATTTAATAATGTCCTAGTTTCTACAAAATTTAAAGATCTTTTACTTACTTGTGTTATACTTAATTTATACATTTGGCTCTAAAAGATTGTAAAGTACTAAAATTAACAGAAATTTTTTAAATTATTTAAAATTTTCATTTCAAAATGAGATTTAAGGCTGTTTATCTTAAATCAAAAGTTTTCTTTTATGTTTATAAGTTTCATGTATTTTACAGATACAAATTTTGTCCTTGCTTAATGCTAAAGTAGATAAGTAAATCGAGAGCTACAGTATCTTAGATTTCAAAGTATACATTTATAAACAATTATATGTAAATGTATATTGTCTAAAAAAGTCTTACAAGTAGTTGATACTTTAAAAAAATCTAGTTTTAATGTCTGTTATGGAGGAAGAAAACTGCTTTTTAATTGTTTATAGTGAATAAATTTGTGTTTCTAAGAAAAAACAAATGTAATTAACTGTAGCTTGAGCCCTGTTGTGCACTGCTTAATTATTGGGGGAAAAAATCTACCATAGACATTAGTTAATACTGATACAATATTAATTGATATATCATGATGTAATTTATTTCTTGCAAGTTTGGAATATGTACAATTTTTGGGTTTTTTTGGGGGGTTTATTCTATGATTTATAAATAGCTTTTTTTATAGAATTGTTATTACCACATATAAAATAGTGTAATAGAGATTGTACAGACCTTAAAAATTAGACTGTTATAACTAGTAGTGTAATTAAAGAATAATTTAAGACACTACAATGGGGACAAATGAAATGGGAAAAGCTTTGAATGAGTTGTCATCATTAAAGAGTATTTCTAGTTCTTTTCCAAAGAGGAAAAAGTGTGGTCTCTGTCATCTTTAACATTTTGATTTACTAGTTTTTGCTCGTGTGGCATTAATGTTTTCAAGTCATTTCCAGCTTAAATCAAGTTACAATATTGGTTCACAGAAGTGAACCTCCTGAGTATGATGTATTGAAAAGTTAGTTTTTGTCCTTTTTCTTGTTTATTAGGTCTCCAACATTTCCAAGGCTCATAAACAACTTTCTCAGTACATCAAGGGACCTTAGTCTCAGGCCTTCCTTAATCACTCATTGACTTTGAGTTAACAGATAGAACATATTAACATGATGCATGTGGTTCCCCTGCTTATAGGTACTAGGTTTGTAACCAGAATCTGGAATAACTTTAAAAGGCTGTTTGATCCCTCTTGGGTTGTAATTTATGCTATCATAAGAGGAATTGTTCTTTTATTAATTATTTGCTTAAGTGTTTCCTTTAGCACATTTCTCAGCAGTGGTCCATCAATAAGACCATGTTACAGGCACTTATGGCCTTTGAACATCCAAGCCATACCTCCCCTAGAGACATGGTTCAACTTGGATTGCAGAGATTCGTGAGGCCTTGGTTTAATCTACTGTCCACATATCCTGAAATGCCTTCCAGGGGTGAGGTCTTTCGAGGGCTGGTAGTCAATGATGGGTAAGATCCTGTGAGACAGGACAACCTAAGGCAGGAACAGTCCATTGTGCTGTACTCCCTCTGAGGCGGGTTCAACAAGGTCAGAGCAAAGATTTCTGGCTCCTGATGACTGTTAAAATAAATTAAAAGGATGGATATGTAGGAGGAACAGACCAGGCAGGCCTGTATTGTCTGTATGGGCCACATGCACGAATGTAACTTCCCAAGCTAGAACCTGCTGCGGTGCTTGGTGCTGACATCAAACCACCTGACTTAGAGGACCAACCCCAACAGGACAACACATCAAAAAACCTCATGCTGGGACTTATGGGATGTTGGGTGGGGTATAAGCAGCCCCATATTTACAATAAACGAGTCTGTGAACCTGTGAGCCTGCTTTGCCACTAACCTGACTGCTGGAGTCTGAGTAGTTGACTTTGTGCCTGCTTATCCCTGCCCCCAAGGGTCTCCGTGGGACCCCAAGACTGCTACGGTATGGTTTAGGACAAAAACAAACAAACTGATAGATCAGAATTGGGGACCCAGATTTGGGCCCACCAACTATAGTCATCTGATATTTGACAAGGATCCCAAAATTACACACTGACTAAAGGACGATTTAACAAATGGTACTGGGAAAACTGGATGTTTACAAGTAGCAAAAAGAAACTAGACCCATACACTTCACTATGCAGAAAAATTTGATCCAAATGGATCAAAAACCTCAATATTAGACCAGGAACACTGAAATGTCTACAAGAATAGGACGTACACATGGACCGATGAGCCTAGGTAAAGGTTTTCTGAACAGAACTCCATCTTCTCAGGAAATAATATCATAATCAACAATTGATACTTTCTAAAATTACAAGCTTCTTTTTTTTTATTAAAAATTTAATTATACATTTTAAAATTTTTTACCAGTTCCCTCCCTCCCCCCTCCTCCCCCTCCCCTTCCCCCAGTGCCTCCCCCCCAATTCCCAGAGAGTCCTTTATTGTGTACACCTAACTCTCCACTGGGTCCTCCTCTCCGATGACATATAAGGACCCAGTGGCATTTCCATAAGCCCTTTCTCTTGTTCCCCTTAAGCATAAGATCACTACTATGGCTGTCAATCCCTTGCCTCCAGGGGTCTCGGTGCCCTTAACAGATGCTAGACTTTATGAGGGCAACAGTGCACTGGACATTGCGCAGGGCATGCAAAGTCCCATTATGATTGCTTTGGCCCCAACTATTGTTGAGAATCTTGCAAATCGTTGCTCCTCCCATCCTTTTGCTCTTACAATCTTACCGCCCCCTCTTCCGCAAATGTCCCTGAGCTCCAGGATGGGGAGAGATTAGGCTGGCCTAGTTCTATGTGATTGATATAGAGTCTCTGAAGTTCTGGATTGTGGTTTGTTGATTTTCTTTTGCAGTTTTGCTGCTCCTGCAATTCCCTTCACTCCATTCTGCGGGGCACTGTATGTCACCCCTTGCAGACCTTGATGGAGGCCTATTTTCTCTGCTGTAACATGGTCTCCTCTCTCCTTGTTTCTGGTGTGGCCCTCCTAACCCATCTCTCTTGTTCATAATCCTTACAATTACTGTGTTACATAGGTTTACTTTTGAGAGTCTCAATGTGGGCTGGGTGAGTTTGGTACTAGGAGCCACCTATTAGGGAGTACATACGGCGCTTAATTTTCTGGGTTTGGGATACTTCACTTAATATAATTCTTTCTAATGACATCCATTTCCCAGCAAATTCCAGTAATTCATCATTTTTGATGGCTGAGTAGTACTCCATTGTATAGATGTACCACAGTTTCCTTATCCACTCGTCAACTGTTGGACATTTAGGTTGATTCCATGACTTTGCTATTGTAAACAGTGCTGCTATGAACATGGTCGAGCTTGTGCTATCGAGGCGAACCTCTGCTGCATGGGGGATTATTCCCAAAAGTGGGATAGCAGGGTCATACGGCATTTCAATCTTTAATTTCTTTAAGAATCTCCAGACGGCTCGCCAGAGTGGCTGTATGAGCCTGCATTCCCACCAACAATGTAGGAGAGTTCCCCTCTCTCCACATCCTCTCCAGCATTTGTCGTTGTTTGTATTGTGGATTTTTGCCATCCTGACCGGGGTGAGATGATATCTCAGGGAAGTTTTGATTTGCATTTCCCTGATGGCGAAGGAAGTGGAGCATTTTTTAAGATAATTGTTAGACATTTTAATTTCATCCCTGGTAAAGTTTCTTTGAAGTTCCAGGGCCCATTTTTTAATTGGGCCAGTGTTTTCCTTGGAGTTTAATTTTCTAAGTTCTTTGTGCACTCTGGACAGTAGAGCTCTGTCAGATATGTGGTTAGTGAAGATTTTCTCCCATTCTGTGGGTTGCCTTTGAGCTCGTGTGACAATCTCTTTATCTGAACAGAAGCTCTTTAATTTCACAAGATCCCAACTGTTGAGAGTTGGTAGCAGTGATTGTGCCATTGGATGTCTGTTTAGGAAGTGTTGGCCTAGCCCAATCAGCTCGAGGGAGTTCCCTATCCTTTCAACTATGGTTTTTAAAGTCTCTGGCCTGATATCAAGGTCCTTGATCCATTTGGAATTAAGTCTTGTACATGGTGACAAGTACGGGTCCAGCTTTAATCTTCTGCATGTGGAGATCCAGTTTTACCAGCACCATTTGTTGAAGATGCTGTTCTTTTTCCATTGGATTCTTTGGGCCCCTTTGTCAAAGACCAAATGGCTGTAACTTTGTGGGCTTATATCTGGGTCTTCAATCCTTATCCATTGATCTGTGTGTCTATTTTGGAGCCAGTACCAGGCTGTCTTTATAACTATGGATTTGTAGTATAGACTTAGGTTTGGTATGGTAATACCTCCAGCTGTGTTTTTGTTACTCAGGATTGTTTTTGCTATCCTGGGTCTTTTGTGTCTCCATATGAACTTTGAGATTATTTGGTCAACTTCTTTGAAGAATTGCTTTGGGATTTTGATTGGTATAGCATTGAATCTGTATATTGCCTTTGGTAGGATGGTCATTTTTACAATGTTGATTCTGCCAATCCAGGAACAAGGGAGGTCTTTCCACCTTCTGGTGTCTTCTGCAATTTCTTTCTTTAGGGTTTTAAAGTTTTCATTGTAAAGGTCTTTTACCTCCTTAGTTAGGTTTATACCAAGGTATTTCATTTTTTTAGGGGTTATAGTAAATGGCATGGTTTCTCTCAAGGCTTTTTCACTTCTTTCATTCTGGGCATATAGGAAGGCCTCTGATTTTTGTGCATTTATTTTGTATCCTGCCACCCTGCTGAACTTCTCAATTAGTTCCAGGAGCTTCCTGGTGGAGTTTTTGGGATCCCTCAGGTATAAGATCATGTCATCTGCAAATAGGGATAGCTTGATTTCTTCTTTGCCGATTTGAATCCCTCTTATGTCCCTTTCTTGTCTTATGGCTTCAGCTAACACTTCAAGTACAATATTGAATAGAAGTGGTGAGAGTGGACAGCCTTGTCTAGTTCCTGATCGAAGTGGGAATGCTTCCAATTGTTCCCCATTGAGCATAATCCTTGCTGTGGGCTTGTTGTATACAGCTTTTATTATATTGATAAAGGTTCCTTCCATTCCTACTGTCTCTAACGTTTTGATCATAAAAGGCTGTTGGATCTTGTCAAAAGCTTTTTCTGCATCTATCGAGAGTATCATGTGGTCTTGGACTTTGGACTGGTTTACATGATGAATTACATTTATTGATTTGCGTATGTTGAACCAACCTTGTGTGCCAGGGATGAAGCCTACTTGGTCCCCGTGAATGATCTTTTTGATATGTTTTTGAATCCGATTTGCTAAGACTTTGTTGAGAATCTTTGCATCTGTGTTCATCAGGGAGATCGGCCTATAGTTTTCTTTTTTAAGTGAATCTTTATTAGGTTTTGGGATTAAAACGATATTAGCTTCATAGAAGGAATTTGGTAGTGTTCCTTCCTTTGCTATTTGATGGAACAGTTTAAGGAGTATTGGTGTTATTAACTCCTTAAATGTCTGGTAGAACTCTGTGCTGAATCCATCTGGTCCAGGACATTTTTTGGTGGGAAGATTCAAGATTACTTCCTCAATTTCCTTATATGTTATAGGACTATTTAAATAATTCACAACTTCCTGATTCAATTTAGGTAAGTTGTGTTTACTTAGAAATTCATCCATCTCTTTTGTGTTGTCAAACTTCACAGAGTATAAGTTTTTGAAATATGATGTTATAATTCTCTGGATTTCTTGGGTATCAGTAGTGATAACTCCATGTTCATTTCTAATTTTGTTAATTTGGGTTTTCTCTCTCTTGCTTTTGGTTAGTTTAGCTAGGGGTGTATCAATCTTGTTGATTTTTTCAAAGAACCAGCTTTTTGATTGGTTGATTTTTTCTATCGTTTTCTTAGTCTCGATTTCAGATATTTCTCCCCTTATTTTGCTAATCTCCTCTCTTCTACTGCTTTTGGGATCAGATTGCTCTAGTTTCTCTAAAGCTTTAAGCTGCATTGTTAAGTTGTTTATTTCTGATGTTTCCATTTTTTTGACGTAGGCATTAAGAGCTATGAACTTACCTCTTAGAACAGCTTTCATTGTGTCCCAGAGATTTTGGTAAGTTGTATTTTCGTTATCATTCACTTTCAAGAAATCTTGAATTTCCTTTTTAATTTCTTCCTGAATCCAGTTCTCATTCAGCATCATAGTGTTAAGTTTCCAGGAGTTAGTGTATTTTCTCTTGTTTGATGTGTTGTGGATGTCCAGCTTTAGGCCGTGGTGGTCTGATAGGGCACAGGTTAGAATTTCAACTTTCTTGTATATGTGTAGATTCATTTTGTGGCCCAATATGTGATCTATTTTGGAGAAAGTTCCGTGTGCTGCTGAGAAAAATGTGTATTCTTTGGTGCGTGGGTGAAAAGTTCGATAGAGATCTGTGAGGTCCATTTCTTTCAGGGTTTGATTAAGTTCCAAAGTGTATCCGTTAAGCTTTTGACCTGTTGATCTATCCCATGTAGAGAGGGCGGTGTTGAAGTCCCCAAGAATTATCGTTTGGGGGTTGATTTCTTGCTTTAGACACTGTAGGGTTTTCTTAATGAATGTGGAGGGGCCCGTATTGGGTGCATATATGTTCAGTATTGTGAAATCTTCCTGATGAATTGTACCTGTGACTAAAATGTAGTATCCATCCGTGTCTCTTATAATTTTTTTTGGTTTGAAATCCACTTTGTCTGATAGCATAATGGCTACCCCTGCCTGTTTTCTGCTTCCATTTGCTTGTAGAATTGTTGACCAGCCTTTTATTTTTAGAGCGTGCCTATCTTTTGTGGTGAGATGGGTTTCCTGCAGGCAACAGATTGATGGATTGTGATTTTTAATCCAAGTTTGTAATCTGTGTCTCTTGATCGGTGAATTAAGTCCATTAACATTTAGTGTTATAATGGAGAAACTATTGTTCATTCCAGACATTTATTATGTTTAGTAGCTTTTATAAGTATATTGCTTCGCTTTTAATGGTGTTATATTTGCCTTCTGTTCTCCTGGATATGCCTGTTTTTTTCTTCACGCTTGAGTATCATTTCTAGCAGTTTTTGAAGGCCTGGTTTGGTGGACATGTATCCCTTAAAGTTGTCTTTGTGCTGGAAAATTTTTCTTTCTCCCTTGATCATGACTGATAGTTTTGCAGGGTAAATCAGCCTGGGTTGACATTTTTGCTCATTCAATACTTGAAGTATGTCTCTTCAAGCTCTTCTTGCTCTTACTGTTTCGACTGAGAAGTCATTTGTTATTTTAATAGGTTTGCCTTTAAAAGTGACTTGTTTTTTCTCCCTTGAAGCTCTCAGCACCAGTTCTTTATCTTGAATGTGGAGTGTTTTAACTATTATTTGCCGTGGTGTGCTTCTATTTTGGTCGTATCTGTTTGGGGTGCGGAATGCCTCTTGTATATGAATGGGCCTCTCTTTTTTTAGATGAGGAAAGTTTTCCTTGATGATCGTTTGAAAAATTTCCTCAGGGGTGGTATTTTGAGATTCTTGCTCCGGTATTCCATGAATACGCATGTTAGGCTTCTTCAGGGTGTCCCATATCTCTTGGATATTTCTTTCAAGTATCTTTTTGGCTTTAACAACCTCTTCCATTGAGCTGGTTAGTACTCCCACTTCATCTTCAAGGTCTGAAATTCTGTTTTCTGCTTCATTAGTTCTGTTGATAAGACTCTCTGTGGCGTTTTGGGTTGAAGATAACTTGTCTTTTAGCTCAGTTTTAAACTCTGCTTGAGTTTGTTTTAACTGCTCTATGCCACTTTTTGTTTCTTGCACTGTTTTTCTCAACTCCTCCAGATGTCTGTTGTGTTCCTCTTCAAAGCGATTGATTTGATTATGTAATTCCTCCCGGATTTCCTCTTTCATAGTATTGAACATGGTAATGATCATATTTTGAAAGTCGTTATCCTGGGTCAGGCTTTCTTGGCCTTTTTCCGCGGGTTTGTTCTTGTTGGAGTCTAACATTATGGGATTAATTCCTTCAGTGGGAAATTTGTTTACTTGAGTGTTGCTTCTCATGGATTTGCACTTTGACTTTGGCATTGTCATTTTAACTCTTAAGACCTCTCAATTTCACTAAACTGAATTATTTGGCCTGGGGTACTGGTGGGCGGGGCCCGAACGGGGACTTACCTAGGGCGCGGGGTGAGGCCCGGGGACCGCGCGCGTGTCCCGACCGGGGGAGCGGGGTGGGGTGAAAAGGGAGGATGGGCACGTCGGCGTGGAGCTATTTAACCCGAGGGCAGCTGGGGC
Organism: Typhlomys cinereus; assembly: GCA_023101885.1. Lineage (NCBI taxonomy): Eukaryota > Metazoa > Chordata > Mammalia > Rodentia > Platacanthomyidae > Typhlomys > Typhlomys cinereus. The sequence continues at coordinate 643,080 of JALPQD010000219.1, forward strand.
GGGGCCCGCGCGCAGGGGGAGGTCCTCCTCGTCCCTCGGCCCCCGCGCGGCTCCGGCTGGATGGCGGGAGTCGGAGCCGGGTCCCTGTGGGCTGACCTGGAGTCCTAGAGCGCGCGGTGAGGCCCGGCTGGATCTCTCGTACGCGTCCCGACTGGCGTGAGCGGTGTGGGGTGAAAAAAAGGGAGGATGGGCGCGTTGGCGTGGAGCTATTTAACCCGAGGGCAGCTGGGGCGGGGCCCGGGCGCAGGGGGATGTCCTCCTCGTCCCTCGGCCCCCGCGCGGCTCCGGCTGGATGGCGGGAGTCGGAGCCGGGTCCCTGTGGGCTGACCTGGGGTCCTAGAGCGCGCGGTGAGGCCCCGGCTGGATCTCGCATACGCGTCCCGACCGGCGTGAGCGGGGTGGGGTGAAAAAAAGGGACCTAAAATTACAAGCTTCTATTCTGCAAAAGAAATCATAAATGGGCAAAAAGGCGACCTACAAAATGGGAGGAAACTTTTGCTGCCATATTGATAGAAGATTAATATCCAGACTGTACAAAGAACTACAAAAATTAAACACCAAGAAAGCAAACGACCTAATTAAAAATGGACCTCAGAATGCAAAAGAAACTTTTCACATAATGACATTAAAATGCCTAACAAATATCCCCAAAAGTGCTCAAAGCCCCTAGTCATTAAGGAAGTGCAAACTAAATCTATTCTGAGATTTCATCTTACCTCTGTAAGAATGGCTAAAAATTAAAAAAAAAAAAACAACACCTCAAATAACAACAAATGACATTGAGGATATGGGGAGAAGGGATGCCCAGGACATTGTTTGTGGGAGTACAAACTTGTATAACCTCTTTGGGAATTAGCATGGATTTAGAAGATATTAGAATGAGTGATGAATCCCAGACACAAAAAGATCATTGTTGCATGTTCTGTCTTATAGGTGGATGAACCTTCAGAATGCTACTTACAGAAATTCCTACAATAGATATAATACAATGGAAACAAAAGTTGGGGAAATGGATGATGAGGGAGGACCATAAAAGAGGAAAATAATGGAACACTTTCCTGGTACTATAAACCAAGGCAGCTATCCACAGACCTGGGAAGGAACAAACTTCTTACTGTTAACTATAAACACATGATAGTAAGCTACCATCTAAACACATATCGTCACACCCATAGATCAAAGAAGCACTCAGCATTCAACTAAGAATGATGCATATGCAATAGAAGGTGTGTAATATGAGGAATCACAACTGGCCAAAAGACAAAATAAAAGTATCTGTGGGTGCTCAGGCCTACTGGGGACATCCAAACGTCCTTCCATCCCATGGAAGAGGGGGCAGCAAGAGTATAGGAGCTGAAAGATGGGGAGAGGTAATGTCAGATTGTAGTGCTATTCATGTCAGGGTTGTGGTACCCAAGGACTCAATACAATAGTGTCTACTTCCACTAGATCTCCACAGCAGCTGCCTAGCAACTGTTGTGCATCTCTGTTGTGGTGCAACAGAGAAGATCCCATCAGACAGGATGCTGATCCGAGGGACGGTATGCAATTGGTGCCTGATAGGAGACGGGTGAGTCTCTGCACTGTGCAGTCGGTCCGTGACACTGAGACAGGAGATGGGTGAGTCTGTATTGAACAGTCTATTCACTGGGGGGCCATTTGTGTCCTGACAGGTGCCCAAGCACTAACTAGTGCAGGCAGAGGGGACCCACTGGCACGTGAAGAGAGACCTGGGAAGGAAGAAAGCGGGTGGGAGGGGAGAGCAGGAGGGATGGGAAGGGGTGCAGGGATAGGAGGGCAGTGGACACGAAAGCTCATAACCTCATTGTTAGTGTAATTTAAAGACAAATAGCTTATAACAAAATGATAGCACCACACCCAGGGGCTCTCTCTGTCTGTTTCCTCTCCTCTCCTTCCATCCATGAGCTCATGGAGGCTCTCTGCCAGTCTCCCTCTTCTCTGACTTTAAGCTGCCTCTTCTGTTCTAATATCCTTCTGCCTCAAGGATAAACTATGGTTCCCTTGGCCACCAGGTCGTTGGCTCTAAATAAACTCCAATTTCTTGTTTATTTATTCATTTAGTATAAGTGTAGGGTGGGGGGGAGTGTATCAGAGGCCACTGTGTGTCCCTGTAGTAGACCAAGGGTGACTTCAGGAATCATCCTGGATTGCTTCTACCTCCATTTTGCTTCACTCTGGTGTTTCCCAGGCTCCACCCACCAGAGCCAGAAGTTTAGGCTGCCACTGTTTCTGCCTGGCATTTTTATGTAGGACCTGGCATCTGAATTCAGGACCTTCTGCTTTCAAGGCAGACTCTTAAGCCCTGACTTATCTTCCAGCCCTAAACTTTACTTTCTTAAGTCTCTCGTGTTAACATCTCTTTATTAATGTACGTACTGATCACTACACTTTATCAGAGTTGCTCAGTCATTTTGTCCATCAGTCATACGGTAATTAAAATTTTCGGAACTCAAGCAGGGAAATCATTCAATTAAAAGTAGGCAAAATATATGAATGGACCTTTCTCCAAAGAATACTCACAAGTGGTGAGCAGAAAGATGCCCAGCACCAAGTGTCACCAGAGACACGTGGACTAGCCCTGGAGGGTCATGTCCGAGGCCAGAATGCAAGTGTTAGTGGCTGCTGAGAGTCTGGAGCTCACATGCCACTCTGCTGATGTGGGGAAGGCTCAGCCACTTTGAAGACAAATGGGGCCACTCCTTAGAGGATCACGATAGGACTCAGCCCTTTGTTCTTAGGTGCAGGTCTGTAGAAATGAAAAGGTGTGCCTACTGAGAAAAATGCCCACAAAGGCCACAATAGCCTAAGAAAATCAAGGGCTGGAGAAACCCAAATGTCCATCAGGAAACAATGGCTTTTAGACAGGAGATTCAATCACACATTTTCACAACCAGGAATTAGCTACTGATGTATGAACCAGCATAGACAAATGTTGAAAGCACTACACTAGGGGCTAGAGAGATGGCTCAGTGAGCAAGAGGATTGCTGTGAAGCAGGAGAATCTGAGTTCAAATCCCTAGCAGCCACTTAAAAATTCAGGTATGACTGTATACAGCCTATAACCACAAAAATGAGGTGGAATGTGAGAAGACAGGATCACAGGGGTTTGTTGGCTGCCAGCCTAGCTCCAGGGTCGGTGAAAGGTCAAGGGAAGGAGACAGGAGAACAGGACTTAAGACATTCTCTTCTGGGCTCACAGGCACACACGCGCACACACACACATATCACACACACATACGCACATTACACACATCACACACATACGTCACACATACATACACACATACGCACATTACATACATCATACACACATCACACACACATCACACGCATCACATCACACACGCATCACACACGCATCACACACGCATTACACGCATCACACACATACATCACACACGTCACACATCACACAAACACACAAACACACCACACACATACATACACGCTCACACACTCACACACACACACACACAAATATCATAGAGTAAATGGAATTTTAACCCAGCAGGTAAGGTATCTGCTCACAAAGCTAGTGACCTGAGTTTGATCCCCAGAAACCCATATGGTGGAAGCAGAAATTTGCTTCTGAATGTGTCCTCAGACCTCCACCTAAGCACCATGGCACACATACGGATCCTCTCCCACCACTCTTGTCAAACAAATAAACACAAAAGAACATTATGCTAAGTGAACCACACTGCATACCACCAGACTTCTCCATATGAAAGCCCAGCATAATACACTCAGCTTACATGAGAGGATTAATGTTGGTCTGGTGAGGGGCCAGAGCCAAAGGACAGGGGTGGGGCAGACAGACAAAGGCTTCAGATTTCTTCTTGGAAATGATCTCAGATTGGCATAGCAATCGCTTATCTCTGTGTACCCACTAAAGCCATCTGCTTGCATGGGAGAGTTATCTAGTGCATAAATCAGATCTGAATGAAGCAGTTTCCCAAAAGAAAGGTGAGAATTTGAAGGTAGATGAAATCAAGAGACACATCTTTCAGCCCACAAGAGATTCCAGTGTTTGTGCTCTGGGAAGGGGCTGGCTAGCTATTGAAGGTGATTAATAGTCACAATGATAAGTCTGAATCACTGGGAGGGATCAAGTTCTGTTCAGTATGTAATATCTTTTACAAAGAGTTCCAGCAAAAATACCTAAGTGAAACTGACTTCTTTGAATGCAAAACTGGTTTTCTTTTATTGGAAAATTAATTTCTGAGGAACATGAATTCTCACAATGTTGATGGATAAATGAGGTGTTGCTCTAACTAGAGAAATAATGGTTACCAAAAAAGTGTCTTTTTTTCCCCACAGAATTGGTTTTTTATTTCTGAAGTTTTGAGGAAATTTTCTGGGCTATGAGAAAAAAAAGGAAAGGAAAAATAAAGTCAAATTTCACAATTCCCATAGAGTTGTTAACAACATCTGGGCTAACCCGTTAGCTGTCTGGCTCATGAGCAGCATATAGTTAGAACATAGCTTGGTCCCCTGTTATAGTGAAGTCCACATCTTTGGCTCGCCAGCTAGTAAACTTCATCCGCAATAATCCTGTCAGCACACTCCTTCTCTTTCCCAAGTGTATATGGCATTATTATTGTTTTTATTTATGTTTCACAAGGCACATCACTGCTTGTCAATACTTGCATAGCACAGGCCTGGCTCTCACAACCTGACTATTAAATTTGCTAAATATTTGCTGGCCCCAGACCAGAGGATTTGATGAATTTGTTTGCTTTAGAACTTATGAAAATTCTCTGGACACAGATTCCTCCTTCTTGCTCAATATCTTTTATTGTTTCACCTGCTATTAAGTAGAAGCTATAACTGGGAAGGTCTTGTTTTGCTCGAGTTACCAAGTTCTACTGAGATTGTTTCAAAGCGCCTAAACAAATGTTTATTTTTTTAACACTGGAATGATCCAATTTCAAATAATCCCTCAGAAGGGATTACTCACACACTATGTCCAGATGTCCAGGGTGAGGACAGCCATCCCACATCTTTAAAAAAAAAAAAAGTCAAGATTATTTGGGAACTTGGCCTCCGTTCAGCCCATTAAGGGAAGCAACTATCCACTCCTCTGCGAAGACCAAGGAAAACGGTCAGCTGGATTTGGAATGTGAGAATGGACAGCTGAGCCTTCCACGTGGGGGACAGGCTGGGCTAAACAGCAAAGAGAGAGGGGGCCGCTTGCTAGCTGGGACGGAAGCTTCTTGTCCAGATTAAATCATTCACACACACACACACACACACACACAAATACACACACACACACACATTCAAAATAAAAGCAAATATATTCAAAATAAAAGAAAACATATTATATATATATATATACACACAAATAAAGGCAAAGAGGGGTTTCTGCTTAAGCTAAGAGTGTTTCAATGTGTAATGTGTGGGGAAGGTTTTCCTTTGCGCCTCATCCACACTCTCTCAGGAAAGCCAGAAAGTGGATCTGCCCACTGCCCACTGATCTTGCTTCCTGGTGTTTCTCTGACTGAGGCCGCAAACCCTAGCAAGATACTCCGGTGCTCCTTAAGGGTCAAGTGGGAGCGTGAGGAGGTGAGGAAGGCAGAGCACAGGGGGGAAGAGGAGGTGATGAGAGAGTTAGATATGAGATAAAGCATAGACCCTGCTTTGAAAGAAGACTGTATGACAAACAAGGCAGAAATACAGTGGTCTCCCCCTGAGCTGGATGCTCATTCAACTAAGCGATGGCAGAAATAGTTACAGCATGACTGACAGGCATCCTGCTAGACCCTGGGGAGGTCATAAAAGACAAGAGTAGATACATTTTCTGTCTTTCCAGAGCCTGTGAACTAGAGAAAGAAGACAGGGGAGCAAGCTGACTGCCAGAGCATGCATTTGAGCTGGACAAGGTGAAGGCTAGAGAAGGTACACCAGCCATGGACGGCACAGAGAGTATCCTAGAGAAGGGTCACTAGACTCAGACTTTGAAGACAGGACAGATTTGAGTGTACACAGAAGGGAGGAAAGTTGCTTCCTGAAGAGTAACATATGGCATCAAACAAAGAACAAAGCTGAGACTATTCAAGTGGGATGGAACAACTCAACATTATCCCACTCACTTAACATGGCAGGAAGACACAGGAAAAACAAGTACACTGGATCCAGTTTGAGGGGGCTGCAATGCTGAATTGAAGAGGACTCTGGGCCCTGTGAACAGCAGGGTGTAGCTCCACGAAACACTTGCCCATGCCACAGAGGACGCATGCCATAAAGACCAGGGGATATGGCACTTCAGAACTGCTTCTATGAGGATGGTTGTGCTGGTTACAGATGGGTGTCCATTTAACTGAGTGCTGAGCCTTTAAGCACATGTGTGAAGATTGGTACTTGAGGCAAGCCCTGATCAAGTCCGTGGGAGATTGTCTAATTGGTGCCCAGGATCAAGTCTTCAATACAAATGCTTCACATCCAAACTGCAAGGAAGAAAAGCTTATTACGTCTGAATCAAATGGACTGGTCCTTCAGCACAGAACTCTTAACTCGAACCTTGAGGCTTGTCCCTCTGGAAAGGAAGATGGATAGCATGAATGGCTCAGCAGAATTGTCTTGCTAAATATTTTACTTAAAGAGGCGAAGGAGACTTTGAGGCCCTCTGCAGAAAGTGGATGCACTACATCCATCTGCCCAAGAATAAAATAGACTTAATTGCTGCAATGAGAAATGGATTCCAAAAATAAGGGACGCTGCAGCCCAGAGAGAGGAAGGGACTAAAGGAGGCCAAGGAACGCTCGAGGTTCCAGGTCCAGATGTCCTGCTTCCCAGGCCAGAGCATCCGCCTCCTGGAGCCTCCGGCTCTTCAGGCTGCTATTTACTTAGGAAAGCGATACTCTCGCTGCAGCCGGGCTTGCCCCACCCTCGTGGCCTGACAGGCTTAGCGGGAGAGACTACTTCTGGCCTGATGAGTGCAGCTGGGTGGGGCTGCCCAGGGTCAGGGCTTCGGACAAGACCTTCCCCTGTCCATCCGAAGACTGTGTGGTGCGTGAGAAAATGAAGGAACTGAGGGAAGTGACCAGAGAGAACCCAGAGGCCACTCAGGAAAGACCTCGTTCCAAGAAAAAAAGAGGCCAAGATGCGTTCGCTTGGATCCAATTGCAGAAACCAGGTCTGGGAGAGAGGCCTGGTCTCTGTCCTTCCATCCGTTGGTATTGCTGAGCTAAGAGTTGCACCCAGGAACAAAGCTTCTGCAGAGTTGTGGGCACTGTCCACACAGTGGGTTTGGCCTTCCACAGCACTAACACCTAGTTTTAAGCACTGCTCAGTTTTATGAATAGCGTGATTAGTGCACACAGAAAGAGGATTTCTTGACATCTCAATGGTCACCTTCACTTCCACCCCATGATAGAGAGGAATGAGCCTGAATGGTAAAGCCGATCTGTGGAGCTTTGCAGGAGGCCCTCCATGTGGAACATGAAGGGCGATTTCTTTCTGAATAAGAGCTGGAGACCTCTTCTGTCACCTCTATTTCTTCACAGGTAAAAATAAAAATGAGTTTAGATCTATTTTCAAGAAATTATCTGTTTCTGGGGCTCTGCTGGTGGGGAGCCCAGCGAGCTCCATGTCCAGCGCACGTAGGTCCAGTACCATGGCTCATGTCACTCTACAAAGACTTGAGCTCATCCTCGCTACACAGGACATGAAGGAGCCAGTGTGGGCTCCATGAGCTTTGTCTCAAAGAACGTGATTGTTTTTTGGGGTGCTCCCAATGTCTGCGAGATCATCAGGAGCTCAGACAGCTGTGGAGTTTGCATTTGGGAGTAACCAGTCTCTGCAGAGACAGATCTTGGAAGAACTGAGCATTTATTTCATAACATCTACTGGAGGATTCTTCGGAAAAAGTTGAAGACGACTATGGGAATTATTTTTCTTTTGCTACATCCCAAGCAAGTTAGTTTTCCAAGTGTTGACCGTCAGAAAGGACACCGGATTAAACATCAAAGACCTTAACTGCAGGCTTACTGAGAATAGGGCCTTAGGGAGCTAATTTACTTTCCCTGACAGTTTTATCTTCATAAATAGAGATCTCAGCCTTAACTGATCTTTCTAGAATTCTGATCAAATGACAGAGTTTGTTTTAATCTGCATCCAGTACCAGGAAATGGACCTTTCAAAATACATACACGCAAGGTGATTTTGTAACAATCAAAGCAGTATTTCTCCAGCATGATTCAATGCGTCCATGAGACTCATCTTTATGAGAGAGGCTAACATCAGCCTCAATGCAGTTAAACGATTCTCACATGGAAGGATTTCTCAGAACCTTATCTTCAAAAAAAATAGTGTTTCAGGGTCAACCAGATGGCTCAGTGTGTAAAAGTGCCTGCATAGAAACCTGGCAACCTGGCTTCTGTCCCCAGAGCCCGTGTGGCCCAAGATCTTTTAAAAGCTGACCTCTGATCTCCACATGTGTGCTATGGCATACATGTGCCTGACATCTCTCACTAATAAATTAATTAATTATTTTTAAAATATTTACTTTAAAATTTTTAATTTTAATTTAAATTTCTACCCCTCTCTACAGACAATTTATTTAGACAAATTTAATTTAAATAAGTTCATTTAAGTAATCTTAAATTGCACTTTTAAAATATTTTAAAATGTTTTTTAAAAACTAGCCTCAGATTATTTACTGTCACACTGTGATCACACGAGGGCCATATGAACAAATGGGGGAGTCTCAGAGCTTCTCCCCAGCAGGAGACGCCTCTCAAACACTCTTGCCCTCTGCACAACGTCTCACGTGCTGATTGATGCTGGTTGGACACTTCAAGGCAGCAACTCTCACCTCCTTTGAGCAAAGCCCAGGGGGTTTTTGTAAACTTTTGGGTAACTCAAGCCTTTCTCAGGATCCACATTTGAATAGATCCACTTTTGGTATTTTGAATTTTAAATACATTTGAATACACTACTCACTGAACCTCTTTTCTTCTTTGGGCCCAAACCAAAAAAGCCTCGATCACCCTTTGTTTTGCCTGTCACGAATGAATGAGTCTTGAGAAGCTTCATTGCTCATCTGGAACATGCTAATATTTTCAGCTGCCATTTCTTCCCATGGATTGACTCAGGAATTTGGGGTGAAGGCTGTAGCAAGGGCTCTGTGCAGCTCTAGTGCAGCTAGGAGGTAGGGGATGCTTGAGAGAGATACGGGAATGCATGACGGGTGGGAAAGGAAAGGGAGGGAGGGAACCAAGACTGTTCTGTGGAAGCACTGAAGTCCTGCTGTGCTGAGGACTCGCTTCTTTCTCACCATCTCCTGCAGAGGCGAGCACTGTCTTTGAGTTGTTGCTTGGCAGCTCCTCCATAAAGACTGGATGCACGTGACCTGTGCTAGACTGAAGTTAGCCTCGTGTGAGGATCCCCAGAGCTCAGGACAAGGGCACACAAAGTGTATGAGCAAGTAATTGCTATCCTAAAAGAGTGCTTAGGTACTCAGCCTCCCGCGCTTTGCCCAGTAAGATTCTGGAACCTTCTGCCTGCTTTGGCCCCGTCAGGTGTCTGGAAGACAAAGTAAACACTACGACAGAAGGAGCCACCACTCTCCCTGCCACGGCACCAGACTGCTGGCAGCGAGCCGCCTGGTCCAGTGAGCTACATGTCTCTGTGCAAAAAGGAGCATCTCTATTCTGCAAGAGAAGGAGAAGCCACGTGAACCTGTGTAGAGGAGATGCTGCAGGCTGAGTGACTTCTCCAGATGACGTGGCAGGAGCTAGGGCTGAGCAGATGAGTGGACTCTGGCTCTTGCCCGTGTGCAAGTAAGAAGTTTAGACTGACATGTGTCTTCTCGGGAAGACCACAGCCCAGCACACTGTTTAACCGAACTCTGCCTTCTCTTTCAATCAGCATTGGAAAGATATGTCCCCCAGGGATTGCAGCTGTCTTCTTTGGTTCAGGGAATCCAGAAAGTTCTTTTAAAGATGTCAAAGGTTACACTCTCAGACTTTGTAGTTTTTCCCCTCGAGTAACAATAGGGACTGGGGAAATGACCTTGTGTATAAAGTGTTTGGACACATACTTGAGGATCCGAGTCTGGTCTTCAGAACCTACATAAAGAATTGAGGTGCAGTGGCACCCATTGAGACTCCACAGCTACTCAGGGAGAGAGCTGTGTACCCCTGAGCCTGACTGGCCAGCCAGTCTAGCTGACCCTGAACTTCAGGCTCTGTGAGATTCTGCTGGAAACATGAGGTTCCAGTTCCCGAGAACATCACCTGCAGTGACCTCTGCCTGCATTCCTCATGCATGCATACACATCACACATGCTTGCAGCTTGCACACACATCATGCATGCTTGCACACACATGATGCGTGCTTACACACATCACATGTGCTTGCACACATGCATGTGTGCTTGCACATACATCACACATGCATGAACCCACATCACATGTAAATGCGCATGAAAGAAAGCATGCTCCAACTCTTGTTTAGAAGCATGTCCTGTCCTTACTAGCACATCCCAATAGCTGCCTCACCCTCTGCGACCCATTCCGTACATTTGCACATTTGTCTCAAGTGAGCTCCTCTCACCATCAAACAGACTGATCTAACCTACTTTTTTTCACTTCATGAGATCTTTAAAGATGGTGATGAAGACTTGTAACTTCCTCGCCTCTGCTGCGTGGAGCCAGATGGAGCACACTAGTACTGCCTCCTTTGGGTGCTGATTTATCAGTGGCATGGGATTTCATTCATAAATTTTGAGGAAAAAGCAAAATATTAAATTCAATTAATGGACTAAAAGAATTTTTTCTCTCTGCAACTTGCCAGCTCTATGCTTCTCAGTAGATGAAAAGAAGATGAAATTCATAATATATAAAACAAGCTTTGGAAACAATAATATATTCATTGATTAATAAGTAACTTTAGGGCTGAGGAAATGGTTCAGGGGCTAAAGTCTTTGCTTCACAAGCAGAATAAGTTTGTATCCCAAATCCCATCTAAAAATGCTGAGTGGAAATGACAGTGGCCTGCACTTCTAGCTCTCGGGAAGAGAAATATGGAAGTAGAGCAATCAGTTGGTAGAATCAAGAATGAGTTCAACAAGGAAAAGGAATGTTCTCTGGAGACACTTGAGTTCACAGAGGGGTCCTGCCTGTGAGTTTCCCCTTCCCTCACAACACAGGGATGGGCTATGAAACTTGTTTTGAGAGACAAGGGCTCCTTGTCCTGTGGGAATAGCTCTTCCATTTCAGATTCCACATGTGCCCATGTTCCCAGGAGCATGCTCTATGCCCAGCTGCTATATCTGTCTTCTGAGGGGTTGAACTGAAACCCTGTGGCTATAGTACCAGAGGGGTGTGTGTGTATGTATGAGTGTGTGCACAGGCATGTGAGTATAGTACTTGTGTGTGTGAATGTTGTGTGAGTGTGGTATCCATTTGCATGAGTGTGTGTGTGTATGCATGTATGAGTGTGATATCTGTGTGTGGCAAGTGTATGAATTCCATCCCCCGTATCAGCTGCCTGGGAGAGTCTCCAGAGAGCAGATGCTTGCTATGGAAGTTGTTCTTAACCTCTGGATGAAACAAGTATTGTTCTACCTCATCCTGCCTCTGTTGTATTTACTCTAAGTTGCAGACGAGCACATGTGCCTTAATTACTCTGGAAGAAACAACGAGTGCCACCTACGTGCTGAGAAGAGAAGGCTGAATGGAAGAGCAGCCTCGCAGGAAACAGATCTCCAGAAAAGCGAGGGCTGAGGCGGCCTGCCTCCATCTTCTTGTGGAACATTCCCAAGCAGCAGCCTCTCTTGTTCATATGACAGTGTTTCCCATTCTGCTGCCCCGGAATTGTAGGGTTCAGAGCTCTAACCCATTGTGTAAATACAACCGGATGAACAGATTAAATAGAAGTACCACAAGGAGTACATTTGCATAATTAGATAATGAAAAAGTCACCCAGAGAGGCTATTCCCACAGGGACAGAATGAAGACCTAAGAATTAGACCTCTCTCTCTCTCTCTCTCTCTCTCTCTCTCATAAGCCTAACCAAAGATTATGTGTTACAGTTTTATGGAATGTATCATTCATTTATTCCACCAACAAACCAACTCCCAAGTGGGAAGTACTGTGGTAAGTGCTGGACATACAAGATATCTCATTTTAAGACTCAGTGATTATAACTGGGAGATTTATATGTTACCAGTTTAGTGCAGTGACCACAAAGCCAGGACCACAAAACAGGGACTAGAATGGGTCCCAGAGACATCCAGGGAGGCCCCGCACATTCTGGGGGTGCCACAGCCCTTCACTGAAGAGCTAACAGCAGAGCGAAGGGGCCTCACAAGGACCCCACTCATGAATGATTCTTGGGTGGCTGATGCAGTGGTAAGCTGAGCACAGCAGACACCGAAGACCCACTGCGTCTTCACCAGACCAAGAGCAATGGACTTTTCATCTGAAGGCTGAAGAGCTGCCTTCTTCTTGTAGCAGAGAAATGTACAGGGTCAACTTGGCAATGCTCAGAATGGATTAGGAAAAGGGGAGACAGTGGGAGGAAAAGTCGTCCTAAAATTCTAGGGAGAAAGAAGTTGAGAATAAACTCAACTCTAGGTTGTGGTGGGAAAGATAAAGAGGAAGAGCCACAGGCATATGATAAGGTACAATACTGGGGGGAGGGACTCCCCAAATGATGCAGATTCCTAGCCTGAAGGTGTCCTTCCCTCCTTTGAGAGCTCTGAGCTTGAACAAAGGGAACCTTCTGGAAGGAAGCAGGAGGGCCTGTCTGTTAGCCTAGAGTCACCACAGAAACTGGAGATACTGCTTCTGCAACATTTGGTCTCTGGGGTATGGGGAAAGAATAAGTACATGTAAAATCACCTACAAGAACAGGAGGGTGGTAAGAGGGGGAAACCATGAAATGAGGGGGAGGAAAGAAAGGGACCAGTTGAGAAGAGGGGGGAGAACCAGGAAAAAGGAGAGGGGGAGACTGAGAAAAAGTGGAGCAACTAGCTAAGGAGGGGGGACCAAGAAAGATGAGATGGGGCCAGCTAAGAAGAGGGCAGAATCAGGAAAGGACGGGGTGGTGGTGGAGGCAGCCAAAGAGGAGGTGGCCAGCCAGGAGAGGGAAGAGTTGAGGGGACGTGCACCTCAGAGGAGTAGTATCTAGTACTCAACTGCTGAGAGAAATTTTGTCAAGACAGAAAATCTGCTTGGAACTTGATAGATGTTGTCACAGTAGGAGGTCAAAGCCAGATGGTGGCAGGTTGGAGATGGAAGGAAGCTGGGCAAGCAGGGACCCATCGGAAGATGGCTGAAGAGTGACAGAAAGGGACCAGCAGACAGGCATGCACCGGAAAGAGAAGACTCGAACAGGGCGGTAGGAAATTCTCTCAAGAGCTTCCTGCTCCGCCTGACTGTGTGTTGTAGTTGTCTCCTAAAGAGCTGTTGACCAGAGACTCAAAGGTTCCCAAAATATAGACATTTGCCCCTGCTCTTGGGTGCACCCAAACCTGACAGACCCTCACACAAGAGTCACAGAGCACAGAGAAGCAAGCTGAGGTAGGAATGGAAGTTTTCTCTTTGCAGGCACCTTCCCATGGCACAGGGCATGATGTAGGGTGCCAGGGAGAAAAGCTGTTGCACCCAGCTGTGAATGCAAGAAACAACAATAGCTGCTCTGGCGGGAGGCGACCATTGATGGTGGCATATGAGGTATGGGTAACCAACTGCTTTTTTTTTTTTTAAGATTTTTTTAAACATTTTTATTATTATTTCTGCTCATACAAACTTAATAGGTACACCACTTCCCTCCCTTCCTTCTCCTCCCCTCGAACCCTCTACTCCCCCCCTCACCCCCCCTCCCTATCCCTCAGTGCCTCCCCCCCCAATCCCCAGATAGTCCTTTAATGTGCATGCCAGACTCTCCTCTGGGCCCTCCTCTCTGATGACGTACAAGGACCCAGTTGTATTTCCCTGAACCCTTTCCTGAGCTCCCCTTAAGCATAGGAACACTACTGTGGCTGTCAATCCCTTGCCTCCAAGGATCTTGGTGCCTTTCAGCAGATGCTAGACTTTGTCAGGTCAACAGTGTGTTGGACATTGCGCAGGGCATGCAAAGTCCAATTATGATTGCTTCGGCCCTAACTTGTGTGGAGTATCTTGCAAGTCATTGCTCCTCCCATCCTTTTGCTCTTACACTCTTACCGCCCCCTCTTCCGCAAATTTCCCTGAGCTTCAGGATGGGGAGAGATTAGTCTGGCCTAGTTCTAAGTGGTTGATATAGAGTCTCTGAAGTTCTGGACTGTGGTTTGACCAACTGCTTTTTGATTGGATTTAAGGCCTGCTCTTTAGACTGATGGTGGGGGCATAAACCATTAAACATTGTATCCAGGTATTTGCTGTTACACCAAGAAGCTTCTTCCTGCAGTGAGAAGTAATATGTTAAAGAAAATCACAGCTGGAAAAAGTACAGAAAATGAAGAATGGCAGACGTCTTGGCCCTAAGCAGGACCTGAAGAAGCAGGAAGATTGTATGAGCCTAAAGAACAGAGGGACATTAACTTCTAGACTTGACAGAGCTGATGCCCCCATGAACCACAGCAGCTACTCACACATTCATACACACATACACACACACACACACACACACACACGCGCGCACGCGCGCGCCCACAAACATGCATACATGCGCACACATACACCCACATGTACACACATGCACACACATGCAAATGCACACACAAATGTACACACATACATGCATGCTCACAAACATGCATACACACCCACATGTACACACATGTGCGTGCACACACACGAGCACACACATGCATATACTTGCACATGCCTGTGCACACATACATGCACACACATGCACATATGTGCAGGAACACATACACACAAACACACATACGTGCACACACGTACATGCACATACATATACACATGCACACATATGCGTATACACATACACACAGATACATGCACAGATATACATACACACATGCACACACATACATGCACAGACACACACACATACATGCACACACACATGCACACAAGCCATCTCTATAAGACCTAGGTGGGATTTTTCCTATAAACCTGTCACCAGGAAAGGGCAGAGAACTCCAGTGGCCCTGCACCTTCCTGGGGGACCGATGAAGATCAACCCTGATTGGGGGGAGGGAGGTGCTGTCCCCAGAGGTCTGTCTGGACAGATGATCCATGTTCCAGCAAGTGCTCAGGCACCTGCCATCAAACACAACCCAAATGAAACCCAGTGGGCTGCTCATGAGGGAGAATAGACTTGTGAGGGAGGCTCATGAGGGAGAATAAACTGGTGAAGGCTGGCCGGAAGGAATTGGCAGTGTGGAGGGAAAACAGGGCTGAGGGTCGAGGCGTGAAGCTGCCAGAAATTCACAGTATTCATGCATAAAACAATAAATAGGGACTCAGGGGTTAAAGTCTGCCTGACAAGCAGAAGGATTTAAGTTCAGATCTTGGATCCCACATTAAAAAATGCCAGGCAGAAATGGCAGCATCTGTACTTCCCGCTGGAAGGCAAGAGTCTGGGGAACTTCAGAGCAAAGTAATAAGGAAGTAGAAGCAATTGAGGATGATTCCTGATATCACCCTTGGGCCTACACACACACACACACACACACACACACACACACACACACACACAGACAGAAAAGAAACTAAAAAAAAAATTTAAAGGCCTGCTTTTTGGCAGGAAATACATGCCAGGTACTGTAAACCCAGCCGAATGCCTGTAGGAGGGGAGACCATAGGCCATAGCTGGGAACAAACTACTTGGGTGTAATCACAAATACTGGATAGCAAACTGCCATCTACTTGCTTATCGCTATCATAACACATTAGAAATGCTCTGTGCACTCAGCCGAGAAGCATCCTTTTGCAATGGAACTGACCAACCTGTAGACTGGAGTCAGCTCTAGAGAGGACACGGAGACCACCCATCCCAAGGCTCAGGAGAAGGCACTGCTTCCCTGAGTGATTTACCCCCTGATGAGTCATCCTCACTCCAGCAAGCACTCAGGCACTTGCCAGGACAGGAGGGAGACTGGAAAGGAGACAGCACGTGGTGGGGCCAGAGGGGGATGGAATGAGGTAGTGAGGGGTGAAAATGACATGTATTGTGTTCCTGTATGAAAGTATCAAAGGATGAGATAGATCGTATTTATATCAGCAAAGTAAACTGTCAGATATGCAAAATCAACAGTGACAGGGAAAGAACCACAGTCGTCAGTGGACCCAGAGACCAAGCAGTGGACAGGACATTGTGAAATGGAAGGTTGGCCACCTCTCAGAGTGAGCGCATCCAAGATTGCATGATTGTGGGCAGTGAGCTAACTCAGCAGGTGAGGTGCCTACATGGTGGCCTGAGTTTGATTCCTGGAAGCATACGTTGTAGGAGAGACTGACTTCCAAAAGTCAGCTGTCCTGACCTCCATCCATGCATTTATTCTTTCTCTCTCTCTTCCCTTCCTATCTTCCCATCCATCTTCCCTCCTCCCTTTCTCCCTTCCTCACTCTCTCTCTCTTTCCTCCCTCCCCTTCCTTCCTCCCTCTCTTTCTCCCATCTTTCCTCCCTCCTTTTCTCCCTTCCTCACTCTCTCCCTCTGTCTTCCTCTCCTCTCCCTCCCCCCTCTTTCTTCCTTCCCTCCCTCTCCCTGTCTTTCTCTTCATCTCTTTTTCCCTCTCTCTCAAATAAGTAAAATATCAAAAAGTTATATGATTCACATCAAACAATTTTATATTCACTCATACAAAAATGAACAGTGGCCAACTGTGAAATGAATCCATTGCAAAATCTGTCTGGGTGAGGTCAGCCCATTTTTTTTTTTTTTTTTTTAGCGGCATTATTTTTTTTTATATTAAAAATTTAATTATACATTTTAAAATTTTTTACCAGTTCCCTCCCTCCCCCCCCTCCCCCCCCCCTTCCCCCAGTGCCCCCCCCAATTCCCCCAGAGAGTCCTATTGTGTACGCCTAACTCTCCACTGGGTCCCCTCTCTATGACAATATAAGGACCCAGTGGCATTTCCATAAGCCCTTTCTCTGGTTCCCCTTAAGCATAAGATCACTACTATGGCTGTCAATCCCTGCCTCCAGGGGTCTCGGTGCCCTTAACAGATGCTAGACTTTTTAGGGCAACAGTGCACTGGACATGTGCGCAGGGCATGCAAAGTCCCATTATGATTGCTTTGGCCCAACTATTGTTGAGAATCTTGCAAATCGTTGCTCTCCCCATCCTTTTGCTCTTACAATCTTACCTCCCGCCCCCTCTTCCGCAAATGTCCCTGAGCCCAGGATGGAGAGAGATTAGGCTGGCCTAGTTCATGTGATTGATATAGAGTCTCTGAAGTTCGGGATTGTGGTTTGTTGATCTTTGTGCAGTTTGCTGCTCCTACAATTCCCTTCACTCCATTCTGCTGGGCACTGTATGTCACCACCCTTGCAGACCTTGAGGAGGCCTATTTTCTCTGCGTGTAACATGTTCTCCTCCTCCTTGTTTCTGGTGTGGCCCTCCTAACCCATCTCTCTTGTTCATAATCCTTGCAATTACTGTGTTACATAGGTTTACTTTTGAGTGCTCAATGTGGGATAGGTGAGTTTGGTACTAGGAGCCACCTATTAGGGAGTACATACGGCGCTTAATTTCTGGGTTTGGGATACTTCACTTAATATAATCTTTCAATGACATCCATTCCCAGCAAATTCCAGTAATTCATCATTTTTGATGGCTGAGTAGTACTCCATTGTATAATGTACCACAGTTTTCTTATCCACTCGTCAACTGTTGGACATTTAGGTTGATTCCATGACTTGCTTATGGTAACAGTGCTGCTATGAACATGGTCGAGCTTGTGCTATCGAGGCGAACCTCTGCTGCATGGGGGTTATTCCCAAAAGTGGGATGGCAGGGTCATACGGCATTCAATCTTTAATTTCTTTAAGAATCTCAGCACGCTCGCCAAGTCTGTATGAGCCTGCATTCCCACCAACAATGTAGGAGAGTTCCCCTCTCTCCACATCCTCTCCAGCATTTGTCGTTGTTTGTATTGTGGATTTTTGCCACCTGACCGGGGTGAGATGATATCTCAAGGAAGTTTTGATTTGCATTTCCCTGATGGCGAAGGAAGTGGAGCATTTTTTAGATAATTGTTAGACATTTTAATTTCATCCTGGTAAAGTTTCTTTGAAGTTCCAGGGCCCATTTTTTAATTGGGCCAGTGTTTTCCTTGGAGTTTAATTTTCTAAGTTCTTGTGGCACTCTGGACAGTAGAGCTCTTTCAGATATGTGGTTAGTGAAGATTTTTCCCATTCTGTGGGTTGCCTTTGAGCTCGTGTGACAATCTCTTTCTGAACAGAACTCTTAATTTCACAAGATCCCAACTGTTGAGAGTTGGTAGCAGTGATTGTGCCATTGGATGCTGTTTAGGAAGTGTTGGCCTAGCCCAATCAGCTCGAGGGAGTTCCCTATCCTTTCAACTAGGTGTTTAAAGTCTCTGGCCTGATATCAAGGTCCTTGATCCATTTGGAATTAAGTCTTGTACATGGTGACAAGTACGGGTGAGCTTTAATCTTCTGCATGTGGAGATCCAGTTTTGCCAGCACCATTGTTGAAGATGCTGTTCTTTTTCCATTGGATTCTTTGGGCCCCTTTCAAAGAACCAAAGGGCTGTAACTTTGTGGGCTTATATCTGGGCCTTCAATCCTTATCCATTGATCTGTGGTCTATTTTGGAGCCAGTACCAGGCTGTCTTATAACTATGGATTTGTAGTATAGACTTAGGTTTGGTAGGGTAAACCTCCAGCTGTGTTTGTTTCTCAGGATTGTTTTTGCTATCCTGGGTCTTTTGGCCTCCATATGAACTTTGAGATTATTTGGTCAACTTCTTTGAAAATTGCTTTGGGATTTGATGGTAAGCATTGAATCTGTATATTGCCTTTGGTAGATGGTCATTTTTACAATGTTGATTCTGCCATTCCAGGAACAAGGGAGGTCTTTCCACCTTCTGGTGTCTTCTGCAATTTCTTTCTTTAGGGTTTTAAAGTTTTCATTGTAAAGGTCTTTTACCTCCTGGTTAGGTTTATACCAAGGTATTTCATTTTTTTAGGGGTTATAGTAAATGGTATGGTTTCTCTCAAGGCTTTTTCACTTCTTTCATCTGGGCATATAGGAAGGCCTCTGATTTTTGCACATATTTTGTATCCTGCCACCCTGCTGAACTTCAATTAGTTCCAGGAGCTTCCTGGTGGAGTTTTTTGGGATCCCTCAGGTATAATCATGCCACTGCAAATAGGGATAGCTTGATTCTTCCTTGCCGATTTGAATCCCCTATTCCCTTCTTTGTCTATGGCTAGCTAAGACTTCAAGTACAATATTGAATAGAAAATGGTGAGAGTGGACAGCCTTGTCTAGTTCCTGATCGAAGTGGGAATGCTCCAATTGTCCCAATTGAGCATAATCCTTGCTGTGGGCTGTTGTATACAGCTTTTATTATATTGATAAAGGTTCCTTCCATTCCTCTGTTCTAGCGTTTTGATCATAAAAGGCTGTTGGATCTTGTCAAAAGCTTTTTCGTGCATCTATCGAGAGTATCATGTGGTCTTGGACTTTGGACTGGTTTACATGATGAATTACATTTATTGATTTGCGTATGTTGAACCAACCTGTGTGCCAGGGATGAAGCCTACTTGTTCCCCGTGAATGAGTCTTTTGATATGTTTTTGAATCCGATTTGCTAAGACTTTGTTGAGAATCTTTGCATCTGTGTTCATCAGGGAGATCGGCCTATAGTTTTTTTTTTAAGTGAATCTTTATTAGGTTTTGGGATTAAAACGATTTAGCTTCATAGAAGGAATTGGTAGTGTTCCTTCCTTTGCTATTGATGGAACAGTTTAAGGATTATTGGTGTTATAACTCCTTAAAGTGTCTGGTAGAACTCTGTGCTGAATCCATCTGGTGGACATTTTTTGGTGGGAAGATTCGAGATTACTTCCTCAATTTCCTTATATGTTATAGGACTATTTAAATAATTCACAACTCCTGATTCAATTTAGGTAAGTTGTGTTTACTTAGAATCATCCATCTCTTTGTGTTGTCAAACTTCACAGAGTATAAGTTTTTGAAATATGATGTTAATTCTCTGGATTTCTTGGGTATCAGTAGTGATAACTCCATGTTCATTTCTAATTTGTTAATTTGGGTTTTCTCTCTCTTGCTTTGGTTAGTTTAGCTAGGGGTGTATCAATCTTGTTGATTTTTTCAAAGAACCAGCTTTTTGATTGGTTGACTTTTTCTACTATCGTTTTCTTGTCTCGATTTCAGATATTTCTCCTTATTTTGCTAATCTCTTTTCTTCTACTGCTTTTGGGATCAGATTGCTCTAGTTCTCTAAAGCTTTAAGCTGCATTGTTAAGTTGTTTATTTCGATGTTTCCATTTTTTTGACGTGGGCATTAAGAGCTATGAACTTACCTCTTAGAACAGCTTCATTGTGTCCCAGAGATTTTGGTAAGTTGTATTTTCATTATCATTCACTTTCAGGAAATCTTGAATTTCCTTTTTAATTTCTTCCTGAATCCAGTTCTCATTCAGCATCATAGTGTTAAGTTTCCAGGAGTTAGTGTATTTTCTCTTGTTTGATGTGGTTGTGGATGTCCAGCTTTAGGCCGTGGTGGTCTGATAGGGCACAGGTTAGAATTTCAACTTTCTTGTATATGTGTAGATTCATTTGTGGCCAAATAGTGATCTATTTGGAGAAAGTTCCGTGTGCTGCTGAGAAAAATGTGTATCTTTGGTGCGTGGGTGAAAAGTTCGATAGAGATCTGTGAGGTCCATTTCTTTCAGGGTTTGATTAAGTTCCAAAGTGTCTCTGTTAAGCTTTTGACCTGTTGATCTATCCCATGTAGAGAGGGCGGTGTTGAAGTCCCCAAGAATTATCGTTTGGGGGTTATTTCTTGCTTTAGACGCTGTAGGGTTTTCTTAATGAATGTGGAGGGGCCGTATTGGGTGCATATATGTTCAGTATTGTGAACTTCCTGATGAATTGTACCTGTGACTAAAATGTAGTATCCATCCGTGTCTCTTATAATTTTTTTTGGTTTGAAATCCACTTTGTCTGATAGCATAAGGGCTACCCCTGCCTGTTTTCCTTTTTCTGCTTCCATTGGCTTGTAGAATTGTTGACCAGCCTTTATTTTTAGAGCATGCCTATCTTTTGGTGGTGAGATGGGTTTCCTGCAGGCAACAGATGGATGGATTGTGATTTTTAATCCAAGTTTGTAACTGTGCTCTCTGATCGGTGAATTAAGTCCATTAACATTAGTGTTTATATGGAGAAACTATTGTTAATTCCGACTTATTATTTTAGTAGCTTTTATAAGTATATTGCTTCGCTTTAATGGTGTTATATTTGCCTTCTGTTCTCCTGGATATGCCTGTTTTTTTTCTTCACGCTTGAGTATCATTTCTAGCAGTTTTTTAAAGGCCGGTTTGGTGGGCCATGTATCCCTTAAAGTTGCTTTGTCCGGAAAATTTTTCTTTCTCCCTCGATCATGACTGATAGTTTTGCAGGGTAAATCAGCCTGGGTTGACATTTTTGCTCAGTCAATACTTGAAGTTGTTCATCTCTCTAAGCTCTTCTTGCTTTTTACTGTTCGACGGAGAAGTCATTTGTTATTTTAATAGGTTTGCCTTTAAAAGTGACTTGTTTTTTCTCCCTTGAAGCTCTCAGCACCAGTTCTTTATCGAATGTGGAGTGTTTTAACATTATTTGCCGCGGTGTGCTTCATTTTTGGTCATATCTTGTTGGGGGTGCGGAATGCCTCTTGTATATGAATGGGCCTCTCCTTTTTTAATGAGGAAAGTTTTCCTTGAGGATCGTTTGAAAATTTCCTCAGGGGTGGTATTTTGAGATTCTTGCTCCGTTATTCCATGAATACGCATGTTAGGCTTCTTCAGGGTGTCCCATATCTCTTGGATTTTCTCCAAGTATCTTTTTTTTTGGCTTTAACAACCTCTTCCATTGAGCTGGTTAGTACTCCCACTTACTTCAAGGTCTGAAATTCTGTTTTTTGCTTCATTAGTTCTGTTGATAGAGACTCTCTGTGGCGTTCTGGGTTGAAGATAACTTGTCTTTTAGCTCAGTTTTAAACCTTCTTGAGTTTTGTTTTAACTGCCTATGCCACTTTTTGTTTCTTGCACTGTTTTTTCTCAACTCCTCCAGAGTTGTTGTGGTTCCTCTCAAAGCGATTGATTCGATTATGTAATCCTCCCGGATTTCCTCTTTCATTGTATTGAACATGGTAATGATCATATTTTGAAAGTCGTTATCCTGGGTGAGGCTTTCTTGGCCTTTTTCGCGGGTTTGTTCTGTTGAAGTCTAACATTATGGGATTAATTCCTTCAGTGGGAAATTTGTTTTACTTGAGTGTTGCTCTCATGGATTTGCACTTTGACTTTGGCATTGTCATTTTAACTCTTAAGATCTCCATTTCACTAAACGAGATTATTTGGCCTGGGGTACTGGTGGGCGGGGCCCAAATGGGGACTTACCTAGGGCGCGGGGTGAGGCCCGGGTGGACCGCCCGCGTGTCAGGACCGGGGGCGGGGTGGGGTGAAAAGGGAGGATGGGCACGTCGGCGTGGAGCTATTTAACCCGATGGCAGCTGGGCGGGGCCCGGCGCAGGGGGAGGTCCTCCTCGTCCCTCGGCCCCCGCGCGGCTCCGGCTGGATGGCGGGAGTCGGAGCCGGGTCCCTGTGGGCTGACCTGGGGTCCTAGAGCGCGCGGTGAGGCCCGGCTGGATCTCGCGTACGCGTCCCGACCGGCGGAGCGGGGTGGGGTGAAAAAAAGGGACCGGTCAGCCCATTTTGCTTTCAAAATGCAAATAGAAATAAGTGTAAACTTAGGCTCCGTGAACAATTCCCATCCATCCTGGGGCTCACAGGGAAAGGAAGCTTCTAAGTCAAGTCTCCCCTAAGGATGCAGATTCCGTTTGCCCGGCACACGCCAAGCTTTTGCTTCTCACAAGAAAAATACACCTGCTGGTTTGGAGGGCCAAGTTCTTTCCACCCTGGGCCCGCTGCTGGGGTGTCTGCATTGTGTGGAACTGTCTTCTGGCCAAGAAACATTATGTCAAAATGATCGAGTCCTCCCAGTCCTCTGGAGTACAGCAATCACCCAGTATGTACCTCTGAAAATGTCCAGCTATGTCTCCATCCCTTGCATGTCTTCCAGGGAAGGTGCAGTTGGGGTCATGGGCCAGGGGGATCAGTGCTCTCCATCCTCGTGTGCTCGTGCCTGTCATAACAGCTTTTGTCTGTTCCACCTAATTATCTCGTCCAGAACTCTAGGGCCATCACTCCTGCCTGGCCGGGGGAGACACTAACTCTTCCCATTGTATGTGCCTTGAGGAGATGTTGAATCTCTAAGTGCAAAAATCATGTTCTGGCACACAGGCTTCGTTAAATTCCAACTATGGAAAGTTTATCCAGCACATTTTATTTTGGAACTTTGGGGGTTTTGGAAAAAAATTAGAACTAAGAGGGTAATTCTTAAGATTGTTCTGGCTTCTAGATGTTCTGATCCACCTAGATGTGGTTCGGCAGTGGCTGGGTTCTCCAGTTATTAAAAGAAAGCAATTCGTGCATGCTGGTTCTCGTGCTGAGCATAGGAGAGGCTCACCTCTGCCTGGCTCCACTCCTCACAAGAACCACGGAGTGCATGCTTTCCAGTGAGGTTTAGAAGAAACTAAGGCTTTGGAATCAAATAGTCGGCTCATGTCACTCCATGCTGGGGGCTCCCAGTGGGCTCTCCCAGGACCAGCCATCTGATGCTGTCGCACTGAGTCTGCAACCACAAACCACATGCTGGGTCCACACAGATGCAGACCGAGTGAGAGGAAGAACCTGTCTGGGCAGGGAACTTGCCCCTGGAGAAGCTCCCGAGACCGTCTCCCACTCTCTCCGGGGCCTGCAGGCAAAAAGTGTCCTGTGCCACTCTGGGACCTGTGTGACTTGTGACCGGGGAAAGGAGAGAGAAAAAATACACAAGCAAAATTAAAAATGAGCCACAACATGATGAGCTGCTTGGCACAGACCCCCTCCGCCCGTTTGACGGGCAAAGGATCTGCATTTCCTGACACAGGAAACCAGCAGGTCTCATCTGCCCACTCACTGGACAGAGGCCAGAGCATCGTCTCTGCGCAGCTTACAAGGAGATGCTTTCTATGAACAATCCCTTCCGTGTGACAGAGGAGAAGGGTCGCCAGCGCTAGGCGGGACTGTCTCGGCCCTGGACATGCAGCCACCCATAGCTCCCAACCTGTGCAGGAAATCAGGCTTGAGCATGTCAGAAAGAGCAGACTTCCAAGTCTCCTCTCTCTCTCTCTCTCTCTCTCTCTCTCTCTCTCTCTCTCTCTCTCTCTCATCTCTCTTCCCTCACAGATCCATGTTCTCTAGTCTCTGTCTCTTTCCCCATCCCAACATCTGTGTTGACTACTCATTCTCTCTCTCTCCTTTCTTCTCCTCTCCCTCCTTCTCCTCTCCTCTCCTCTCCCTCCCTCTCCTCTCCCTCCCTCTCCTCTCCCTCCCTCTCCTCTCCCTCCCTCTCCTCTTCCTTTCTCTCCTTTCCCTCCCTCTCCTCTCCCTTCCTCTCCTCTCTCTCCCTCACTCCCTCCCTCTCCTCTCCCTCCCTCTCCTCTCCCTCTCACTCATCTCCCTCCCTTATCTCCCTCCCTCTTATCTTCCTCCCTCCTTCCCTCCCTCCTTTTTCTCTCTCTCCCTCACTCTCTCCTTTCCCCTTTTCTCCCTCCTTTCCCCCTCCCTCCACCCATTTTCTCCCACCACCTCACATTTCTGTTGAAGCCCTGGGAAGACCCTGCTCAAGCCCTTGAGCTTTGGATCTGTCCCTTCACCCTAGTGATCCAGAACATCCGCAAAGAGGAAGACAGACCTTCCTCTTGAAAATACTGGAAAAAGCCAACTGACAGACCATGAGGACCAAATCAGCAGCATTCCCCCTGCTGTCTGCAGCTCTGCAGAGACCTTCCCTCCTGTGGGCAGATTCACAGCAGTGCCTGGTGCACAACTGGCATTAAAAGTTGAATAGGCCAGGTGTAGTGGCTCATGGCTGCAGTCTCAGCTCTTGAGGCCAAAGCGAGCGTTACTAGCATCCGAGGCCAGCCTGGGCTACACCCAGATCAACGAAGGCTGCATAGCTTGTCTCAAAACAAAGCAAACGACCTCAGCAATAAACAAAGATTTAAATAACCAAATCAATCCACTGGGTGAAGACAGGCTAGAGAAGGAAGGCGGCACTGAGCAATGATCTTTCTAGAACCCGGAACTGTAGATATGCCACCTATTAGATCAGGTCTGTGTGGGTCTTTGCATCTGCTTAGAGTAGCAGGTGCTGATTGATAGACTGTCTCCAACTAACTGGGAAAGGGCCAAAGTTAGCGAATAGCCGTATCAGCTCTGCAGAAGGACACATCTCAGTCTGCACTGATTGACAAGTGGCTTCTGTGGCACCTCTAGAGGCACTAGACCATAGCTGTGTCATCCTTAGGCAGCTTGATGGCTTGCCTGCACTGTCTCCTTGACTGGAGGAGGAATGGCCTTGGGGACACACCTCCAGCATGTTTATGAGGGTGTCTCCAACAGATTTGACTGACAGGGAAGAACCACTCGGCCACAAATGGCAGCATCTGTGGCCGGGGACACAGGCTGAACAAGAAGGGAGGAGAAACAAACTGAACTCTGGCTTTGATGGTTCTTTGAGTCCTGACTGGACACTACATGGCCAGCACAGGTCGCCATGCCTCCCACATCTGCCTCCCGCATCTGCCTCCCACATCTGCTTCCCACATCTGCCTTCCACATCTGATTTCCACATCTGCCTCCCACGCCTGCCTCCCACGCCTGCCTCCCACGCCTGCCTCCCACCCCTGCCTCCCACCTCTGCCTCCCACACCTGCCTCCCACGTGGACCTTCTACAACATGCGGGACCTTCGGAAATGGCTTCTTGTTGGTTAATTGGTAATTATGATGCAAAAAGCTGACAGGTAAGGGTCAGGGAAAGTAGAACAGACTTGCAACATGTGGGCTGCTCAACTCACAGATAGAACTTGGCCTCACCAGTAGAAGGAGCTGCTGAGCTGCTGACGCTGGAGGCTCTTCCACTCAGTGGAAAGTACTGGTCTACAGTTTCCCGTTTATTTCCGGTCCCACCACCTATAGTACCAGCGACACAGAGCTACCCACCATCGCCCACCACACCCAATTTGCCTTCACTCACCCTGTTCTTCCTGCTGAAATGTTATTTCTTTCCCACTGCTGAAGACAGATCAGATACGATGTTCCCACACTAGCCAGTCTGCAAGCTCTGGAGGACCTAACCCACCCTGGACAGTATGTTTTACCTTTCACTCTCTGCATCCATTGGTCTATCAACTATGTATCTATTCGTCTATCTACCTATCACCTCTATATTATCTATCATCTATTTATCACTTATCATCTATTATTCTATCATCTATTTATAACCTACTGAAGAGGGAGGGAGAGGGAGAGGAAGGGGAGGAGGAGGGAGAAGGAGGAGAGGGAGAAGGAGGAGAGGGAGAGGGAGAAGAGGGAAAAAGAGGAGAGGGAGAGGAAGGGGAGGAGGAGGAAGGAGAGGGAGAGGGAGAGGAGGAGGAGGGAGGAGAGGGAGGAGAGGGAGAGGGAGGAGAGGGAGAGGGAGAGGGAGGAGAGAGAGAAGGAGAGGGAGGAGAGGGAGAGGGAGGAGAGGGAGAGGGAGGAGAGGGAGAGGGAGGAGAGAGAGAGGGAGGAGAGGGAGTTCTTACACCAGGAAGAATTTCCTCCTCACCTCATCAAACTTCCATCTGCAGACCTGTTTAGTGCAAGTGTGAAAAGGCATGAGATAGCTGGGCATGAACAGTCCCCAAAGACTCATCTTTACTAGAAAGAACTTAATAAATGCTAATAGGCACTAGAAATGCTGGAAGCACATTTGCTCAGGGTCCAGAGACATAAAATAATCATTGCTTTGCTTGTCTGATTCTAAATGGGGTCAGCGTTGATTTGCATTACAAGAATTCCAATCCCCACTCCCTTGGAAAAACCATCCCAGACCACTGCTTTGCATCCCTGGGGTTTCCTGCACCTGGAACTTCCTTTGCTGTTCTGCAGCAGGTGAGGGGAGCATACACAGCAGAGAGTCTTCAGCCCCAACCCCAAGAGTGGATTCTTATGCAGCTCCCCAGGGGCCAGCCCTAGTTCAGCCAGAATTCTCATGGATGACAGCCCTAAGAAGACCCAAGAACAAAAAGTGAATGTGGCATATTTTGGAGAGCTTAACTCTGCTATGCAGAATTTACAAGTACATCAATATCACATGACATCTCATATGGACACTGGGCTTAGAATATAGGGGGGAGGAGACTTTAGGAAGCACTACACCCCTGTGTTCCAGTGGAGGGTGGACCATGTATACAAGTGGCTGTGGGCTGTGACTAGACCCTTTGTTTGCTCACTTTCCTGCTCACAGGGCCTCTCTACCACAAACTCTGACATAAACCCTTCTTCTCACTTTTAAATCTTTTACTATATAATATAATGCATACAGCAAGCTTGATCATTCATTCATAAAATCATTAAATATTAATTTCTTGCTGCAGTAAGTGTGACTGCTGCTGGGGGGGTGCCAGGACTGCAGTGAGGTGGAACCCCCAAGTGCAGGGCTGAGACTCACTGAAGCTAGGCTGTGAGCACCCCGTGAGGGAACCCCCAAAGAGGATGGGGCTTGAGCAAACAGCTGAGGACTGACACGTTGGTGCTACTAGTTACAATTTCTTCCCTGGAATGTCTCTGACATGGATGTAACCAACACTTCATCTTGAAACATAATAGGAACATGAGGCTGAGCATTATGTCAATTAGAAGTCAGAAGCAGAACTAGGAGAGGACCCAGGGGGATTTATTCAAAGACAATGATTTAGTTGTCTACACATTGCTACAGGGTGAAATGTTTTCCAAATTAAGATTCACCAATATTCCTGGAACTTCATATTGTGACCTAACATGGACATAAGGTCTTCAGAACATGGACATAAGGTCTTTACAAAGATGTTCAAGTCAACACTAGTGCTGGGATGGACCCTTAACCCAACAGGACCTGTTCCTTGTAAGAAGGAGAAGTTTGCAGACAGAGACATGTGGCTTCAGTATCAGATTCTGCTCCAGAGGAATCTGAGGACTGAGCGACACTGAGCTCCTGAAGCCCCCAGGGACCCTGTGGAGATAATTTCAGGGAGCTAGCATGGGAATTCTAGCAAGAGGGTTTAGCTCGTGTTCTCCTAAAATAAACCTTCTGTCGCTCATGAGGAGAACCTTTCTGCATCCGTGCCTGCCAAGCCTTGAATTCTCTCACTGTTCCCAGGTGAAGGACATGCAGAAGCCGATGGAGGCTGGAGGAGGCAGCAATGCTCAAAACAGTATTCTAGGGACTGAGATGGATGCCAGTGACCCCACGCCTCACAGCTCCAGATAATCATCTACTTGCGATGGTGACACAGCCCACAGAGAAGAGAAGCCTCTTTTCTTGCTGTTCATTGTTAAGGGTGAAATGTTCAAAGGTGTTAACCAAAGGACTCATGCAATGCACAAACCCACATGCTACAGAGACATGAAGGAAGGAAAGGTGGTGACTCTCTTTGCTCTGCCAAGTTGACAGCAAACAGCCAGAGAGAACACACATGCTTTTCCTTCCAAGAGCCCACCCACCACCTTTGAAATTCACAGAGAGAGGGTGTTGTAGAGATGGCTCAGTGGTTAAAGTCCTTGCTTCACAAGCAAAGAAACTGAGTTTGGATCCCCAGATCCCATGTAAAAAATGCCAAGTGCATGTGGAGGCCTGCTTGTAACTCCATCCTGAAGGCAAAGTCTGGGATTCCCCCGAGCAAGCTAGCTGCCAGACAAACCCTAATGGCTGCTCCAGATTTAATGAGAGACCAAGGCTCACAGCAATAAAGTGAAAGAGCAATTCTCATATCACCCTTAGACCTCACTGCAGTTGTTCTGCATCATTGCTGATAAATTCATGACCAGAGGGTTTAAGGAAGTAAGGGGGTTTATTTTGGCTTATGTTTCTTGGTTACAGTTCTTTGTCCAATTTAGCAAGAGAGCCCACACCAACACCAAGAGCCAAGGGAACTGCCACACCATATCTACAGGACTGCGGAGAGAGGGACAATCCTTACTTGCCAGACCACCATGTCTTGCCAAGTACACAGAAGGATGTCAACTTCCTTAATCAGCTCCCTTCATTTTGTTTACCTGCCCAGGGACTAACTCCACATTCCATGGGCTGGATCTCCCAGGCAATCAGACACTCTCCTGCATGCTTACTCAGGACTTAACTCAACCACCAATTCTTTACAACAGTGCCCAGAGCCTTGAGTCTTCAACTGTCAAGTTGACACCTGTTTTTAACTATGATGGGCCTTTACAGACACACACACGCAAACACACACACACACATATACACACATTGCACACCTATGAAAAAGTAAATGCAGAGGAGAGAGAGAGAGAGAGATCTTTTATGAACTGGCTACAGCAAACAAGAGAATATGAAGCTGAAAGACAAAGGAATTTCAATTTCATGTTCTTCTGTTGAATTTCTAAAGCAGTCTACTTATAGTTTCAAATCAGCATCAACTATGGGATGGCTAAATGTGGCCACCGAACAGATAAAAAGTACATCGTGGTTGGATGAGCACCCTTCTAGATGACAAGAAATCCTGGCACACACCAGACGGTTTCGTCATTATGGGAACTGAATGTGCTGAGAGAGAATGACACAAAACCCTGCTCAGCCAAGCAGAAGTGGAGAGAGAAGAGCGCTCAGGCTGGAGCCATGAGCCGCGCCACGCCTACTGCGCAGACTCCGTGAAAACTAAAGGGCTACCTCACAACAGACTCCCGAGAAGCTCCTGGGACCCCCCAGCTACTTGATGGCACCCTGAGGCAGCCGGTCATGTGACCACGCACAGCAACAGCCATGAGTCCTGCGGCATATCCCAGGATGCCACGAGACTGGCTTGGAATGAAAAGTGTGATCTTGGGCTTTCCACTACAGGGATTTCACCAACGGGTCCTTGTTGAATCACCTGTGCTGGTGTGCAGTAACATTCCTGGTGGGGGTGGTGTGTGAACAAGCGTCTGCCTCTCCCCAGACGGGGCACTAGGGACAGACTAAAGGAATGACTCCCCCAAGCCTACTTCAGCGGCCAGTGAATTCATGGGGTTTACAAAAGCATGGAGAGGGCTTGCTGACAGGAGCGCCAAGTCTCCAAAGTTTCACCCCCCACCTCCCTCCCAGCAATGACCTCACAAGAGCACAGGGACAGAACCTTCCAGTTCACCCTCCAGTCCCTAAATACCTGGTCAAGGACAGTGGCTGGAATCACATGCAGCTGGAGGAGGGGATGGAGGAGTGGCTGCAATCTCAGCAATGGTCTTATGATTCCTGTCATGGTTTGAAATGTGTTCCCCACAGTCTCATGTGTTTGGCAAGGTCATGGCACCTTGAGAGGTGGAGCCTTGCTGGAGGAAGGCAGTCACAAGGAGTGGGTCTTGAGGTGGATTAGTCCCACCCTACTTCCAGGAGAAGTCTGCCTTTATGAGCAGCAGTCTTGCAGCTCTCAGCTTCCAAGATGTCTGCAGTAATGTAGCCTCCTCCAGCTTCTACCTCCAGCCATGCTACCTCTGCCCTGAGAGACTGTATCCCCCCTCTGGAACCATAAGATGAATAAAATCTCCCTTAAGTTGCTTGACTTTGAATGCTCTTTCACAGCAATAGTTAAGAGTAACCGTTATAACCACCACCACCACCACCGCCTTTCTAGGAGAGGTCAGTAAGCCTGGTATGGGTATTCTGGTGACCAATCGGTGTTGGCATGGCCAGAGGACAGGGATGCACACAGCCGATTACAGGTCTGTGACTCAGCACTTGGCCCCTGGTGCTGGCTTGGAGGATGGCAACCCTCAGACCCCAGGAGCAAAGAAGTGAGAACTCTCGGAGGTCGCTCTGTGCTGCTGCTGCCCCCACTATGCTGGCCTAGGAGCATCCTCACAGCGAGCTGCTTGTCTGTCTCCTCATCGCTCTGTGGATTCTCACTTTCCATCTCCTTTCATCTCCAGAAGCGCATAGTGGAAGATCTCTCACCGAGGTGTGCTGACTACTAAATGTATGACTGTGCGTGAAATGCTCACGATAGAGGTCAATGTAGGAACTGTGGAAGCCTGTGCACCTGGTTCTGGGAGCCTTGTGGTCCCTGCCCTGCAGAAGAGCTTCAAGAAACTAAGTCAGACCCCATGTCAAAATTTAAAAAGCAAATACAGGGATATTTGCAAAAAGCAAATACGGGGGGATAGCTCAGTTGATAAAACACTTGCCTTACAAGCATGTGGAACTGAATCCCCCAGAACCCACATTAAAAACACAAAAAGGCTGGGTGTGGGAGCACCTGCCTATAATCCCCGTGCTGGTCACCCAGCCCAAGGAGAGCCCATCTCAACAACACCAGTAGTGGCATCTGAGGAAGGACACACACATGAGCACACATGTGCTCCTTCACACTGAACAGGCACGCTCGCAGGCACACAAGCACACACCTAAAAGAACGTAAGTATTAATAGTAAAGGGGAGTGGGAAGGGCAGGATCAATCCCCAGGTCTACAAAAGAAAGAAAATTTGCCGCGAGCATCCTCAAGGACACACAGAGGGAGATGTTAGACACCAAAGAGACTTCCTGGGCCAGGACAAGAAGATGGCTAGCGTGGACATGCACGTTCTCATCGGAGAGCGCAGACAGGAAGCTGCTTTGTGGGAATCCGTCAAGGCTCAGCAAGAAGCATGGGCATGCATCTGCTCTCCACAGTGGCCATTATTACTAGACCAGGAATAAAGGGTGTGCAGCCCTGGAGGCCGGGGGCCGGAAGCCACATGCTTGTGGATTACCTACTCTTCCACTCACAGACTCACAGCTGCTGCCCCTACCCATGATCTAACCTCTGCTTCTGTAACTCCTACTTATGAGTCGAGAGGTTTCATGCCATCAGATTCATGGAGAGAAGTGTGAAGAGGGATAAGGATGTAGAGCCCTTTCTGTTCAGGGAGGACCATGAGCCCCACCCTGACAAGGAAGGAGGAATCCAAAGTGTGGGGGCTGCACAGGGCTGTGCATCCGACTCAGAACAGCAAGCAGATGTTTACAAAGCATTATTACTAGACCAGGAATAAAGGGCTCAGTGTGGGAAGCACAGAGTGGAGCAGCCAGGCAGGAGGGTAGCTGGGTGTGAAGGTATCTCTTTCCTCTTCTGCTCTGACAGGGAAGAGATAATGATCACCAAGGATGCTAACTTGCATCTGGTGCAAAGATGCTGAGCCTCCTGAGCCGTCTCTATAGTGTGTAGGCAACAGCTGGCGGGTGAAGCAGCTGGAGGAAACTCCTTAGTTTTCACTGTGTTCCACCCAGCAGCCTCAGACCTGCGCAGGATCATAGCCCATCAGCGATTAGAGACATCAGGGTTGCCCTCCACACCCAAATAATTTTCAAGAGGAAGACACAAGATTCAAAGAGACTGGATGAGTAACCGTGAGCCAGAGAGATTCTGTGGCTGGACCTAGTGGTCTGAGACACAACTCTCATCTAGTGTCCATCCACATCCTGTTGCACTCCAGGGAGATATCTCGGAACAGAAAGCTCACCTCCATTATCCACAAAGACAGTTGGCAATAACTTCTAGATCAGATGGGTTGTTACATGACAACATGGGCCTGACACTATCACTAATATTATTGCTAAAGAAAATTGGTCAAGTGAGGGGCACAGACCCAGTACTCAGGGGACTGAGGCAAGCTGGCTGTTAGAGGCTAGCCTGGGCTACATAAGACATTTCAGGCCAGTAGGATCACACAGTGAGGCCCCGTCTCCAACAGCCTGCCACCAAATACAAACACAAAAAAACTTTCTTTTTTGCATATGAAAAAGTAAATTAGTGCTGACAGAAAGGTGGATTACAGGAGCTTCTACTTAGCAAACACTTCTGAACGTTCCTATCTGAAAGCTCAGCATTGAAGTCAACTAATCATAGATCTTTTTAAAAGCCCATCTTGCTTTGACTTAGTTACACATGATTCCCCCCTCATTTACCTCATCTTCTTAACCTAGCTCAATTTCCCCTCCTGCTAAATAAGACTAATTTTTCTTTCCATTTCCCTCTGTTGACCATGGATTTTCTATTTCCAAATCATTTTAAATAGTTTCCACTACAACTTCTCCTTGCAGATCCTCATTTTCCTTAAATTGTCTGACTCCCAACTAGACATAAAATTCCATTTGAAAAGTTCCCAGGAAGAAAATGAGACCATGATTCACAAACTAAGGGCACACAAATACACGTAAATACACCCATGCAGTGCGGTGTGCTGGGAGTGCTGCTCACCGCTTCCTGGTTTTCCCCTTCCTGAGATCTCTATGCAGTGTTGATGGTTGAGATTCCAAAACTAGTTTGAGGGAACATCATGACAGGCAATGTTTAAAGAAAAGATTCAGAACTCAGTAGACAACGATTTGAGAAAATCCACAAACACATGCACACATGCACACATGCATGCACATGCACACAGCTCACATACAAACATATACATACTCAGGAATCTTAAATAATACAATTAAGTTTAAAAATGAGCTCAGAGTTTTCTGAAAGCAAGGTAACAAAAGGTAGACTCGAGTCATTTCAGAGATTATTCTGTTCCAGAATCAGCTCTCTGAATTTCAGACATTATCTGGAGTTCAGGAGCTTCTCACTGGCTTTTAGAGGGCCGTGGCTTCCCTGGTGGTCTGTTAGGGGCGCTACTTGCTACGGCCTGCTCTTTGAAACATAAGAACTGCACAATGATCACGCCTCTCGATTTCTCAGGGCTCCCTGAGCTTGGGCTGCGTCAGACCTGGAAGACCTGTGAGCCCTGGAGAATGGGAACTGTGTGGAAAGGCAAAAACTGAAAATGTTGTTGACCTGAGCTTGAAGCTGTAAGTTTGCACATTGCTGCGAGCCTGGAGATGGAAACATGAAGACACTGACCTACCTGTGCTGACCTCTGACCTGTGTGACACCAACCTGCACGGCTTTGGCCTCCTGTGTGACCCTGACCTTCTGAAGCAACACAGTCAATTAGCAAACGCAGCTATCTTCAAGCCACATGCACAAGGTATATTAAGTATATGCAAATGTCCCATAATCCAAAAACACCCCAAATCCCAAACTTCTCATCCTGAGTACTTTCGGTAAGAGGATGTCTGAATGCTTCAGGGAGGAAGCGTGTGAAAGAGACTTGCACTGACACATGTTGCTGAGAAACTACAGACTACGGAGAACAAAGACCACGCGTAAAATCACCACAAAGAAGAAACAACAGGGCTGAAGTCGACTGTGCTGCAGGAAAGTTCAGACCTGGGACCTACATAAAAGCCAGGCCTGCAAAGCCAGTGCTGGGGGGCAAAAACAGAGTGTTCCCAGAGCAAGCCGACTGGCCTGTCCAGCTGATGGCTGAGCTCTGGGTGCAACTGGGAGACATGTTTCAATGGCGCAAGTGGCGAGTAACTGAAGACACATGGCCCCAACCTCTTAACTTTGGGCCTCCTGATGTCCCCTCCAGACACGTGAGCTCACACACATGCAATCATGAACATACCCACATGCATGCCAAAGAGAGACAATAAGTCAATAAATTAAGAAACTGGAACCATTGACTTAAGAAAAGACAAAAAAACAAACAAATGTCCAAATCAAGACACATACAACACTTAGCAAGAATTAAATGGAAGGCAGTAGAGACAAGGGCATGCGTCAGGTGACTTGGACAATGGATGGGATGATGGCAAAGCCAGGAAATGCCACTCACAAATATTTACTAACTAGGCAAACCTCAGTGCTCCTGAGAAAAAAGGGCATCATAAACATGCAGGTCCAGGACTGACCGCTAAGAATAAGCTGACCTGTTTAAATAAGAGAGTCACATTAACAACTGTGACCATTGCCACTGGAGTTACCAGGACCAGAGCCCAGCCCAGCAGCCTCGAAAGGTCAACTGTGGCTACCTCCTCCACAGGCCAGTAATTAAACTCATAGTAAAAAGTGGAAAAAGGGAAGTTATTCAATGTGGAACACTGAGAAGAGAAGTAAAGAGGCCCAATGACATCTTCCTTGAACCCCAAAGTCTCTGTTAGGTCCCAGTCCCATGCCCCCTGCTTTTCCCCTTACAGTCCTTCCTCTCCCCTGCCAGACTCCCTTCTATTTTCAAATCTCTTCACTTGAATGGCCCACTATGTTTCACCTACTGTTCTTTGATGACATGTGCCTGACATGCTTCGTGCTGCAGCAAGTATCATAGATCAGTGGGCACATCACTGAGGACACAGCATCTTCTTTTCCTCCCTCATCAACATTAGTCCTCGTCAGTCTCTTAGGGAGGTGCAGATCTTCTTGAGATCTTCTTGCTTGCATGGTGAGATGTTGAGACAGATCCTGTGAAATTATTATGAAGGTCCACACATCCACATCTGCCATGAAGTCTTGTATTCAAAACTCCATCAAGTCCAGGAGACAATGTCTGGCCTACTACTGTCTCACTCAGTCTCTTACAATCTTACCGCCCCCTCTTCCGTGATGCTTCCTGAGCCTGGGGGTGAAGTGGGTATGGTTTGTATGTCTTGCTTAAGGACAAGCTGTCCACTGTACTATTCAGCAATAAACTCCATCTGCTGTAGAAGGCTTCTAGGTTGAGTGCTGAGTGCTTCTCCAGTCTGTGAGTATAATAACAGGTATTACAAAGCAGTTGGTATCTTCCTATTCCTAGCTAGAGATTTATGGATTCCTATTTGAAAGACATCTAAAGCACCGTACCTGAGAATGATCTTGAATCTCTGATCCTCTTGCTTCCAAGTGCTGGACGACAGACAAGCTCTACCATGATTTATGTGGTGCCAGGACTCGGCCCTAGGGTGTGCTGTAGCTGTGCAGTCCCAGCCCCACACTTCATCTTAAGCTATTTGTTTACTCAGAGCTGACACCTTCCAAACTTTGCCCAACTCCAGTTAGAAGCTTCAACCATAGAGAAACTTTCCATCTTGTTAGACTTCACATCATAAGACTGACATTTTCTGTTCTGTTTGCTATGGGCTGGCCGTCAGCTTCCAGTAGTTTCCCGTCCCGTCCCCAAGCCAAAGTGTTTGCCAAATCGAGAAAGAGGTAGGAGAAAGGGGGCTGCAAGGGACACACATGTGCTTGCATTTTGGAATGAATTCAGAACGGTCGTCCGTGTCTTACAAATCAGTTTCATTCTGAGAGTTGTTTACACACCACTTCTAATGTATCTCTAATAAATTAAACTCGGCCAAGGTGATTAAAGTATACTGCAGACATACTAGTTCATGCACAGCTACACAGAGACGCCATTCTTTTAAGAGGAAGTAGGAAAAGCAATCATAAAATTGTGAAGAATTATGCAACAACTGCTGCTCTCATCACAAGGACCTGCTTCATGCATATATAAATAAAATGGGCAGGTCGTGGATGTGCCCTGCACCATAGACTTCAGTAGATGAGATTCAATTAGGGTTCCTAATGGAGAAAACTCAGTGGATGTCAAATGTTTGTGTGTGTTTTGCTTTATGAACTCTTGAAGTTGTTCACATAGCTTCTTTCCACTTCTTTTTTCTGCCCAGAAAGTCGCTCTTATGAAGAGACAAGAAGGAACAATTGCTCTTGGCTTTGTCAGAGTAGGGGCACATCCATGACCCCACACTTGGTGACACTCAGTTCTGCTTTGCCTTTTCTAAGCATCTCACCAAGTGCTAGCAAGACAACATCCAGCTAAATGTTTTCCAAAGGAAAGGACCACACAGATAAGACCGTAAAATTGCCAGGAACCCAGTGCAGGTTTTACAACATGCACGTTGATCAAAAGGGTCTAACCAAGATGAATTTTAATCATCTTTGGGCACTTGAGAGTTCTCAGGTTCAAAGAAGTGGTTCTGTGTCTCGTTTGGTTTTGGCAAAGTGCTCTTCTCTTCAATAACTTTACAAAAACAAAACCAACTCCGCAAGGCCCTGATCGATTTTGTTTCTGCCTTCAGACCAAATACACCACCTTGAAGGGGGTCTCTTTTTTGCAGACAGATCTGTGTATTTTTGTGACTGCTTTGGGTCGGACATACTGATTTGAACATTTATGCTCTGGGAAGCTAAGCCACTTTAAATTGCATGGGATTCATACAAATCAAGTCTTCTCAGAAAAAGGGTGTGTGGGGTACTGGGCTGTGTCTGTTATTCTATTTGTAAAGTTTGACATCAAAATATATAGCATCTTTTTTTTTAAAATCACAAACCCACACATTCTAGCTAGCATGTGAGGATGTACCGTGGCTTAGCGCACTGTGGACTACTGCCTACCACCTGCAAGGGCCAAGTGACAGAAGAGACAACAACTCACTTGTCTTCCTCTTCTCCCTCCTCTTCCTCTGCTCTTCCATCAATTTCTTTTCCTTTTGCATTCCCCTTTTTCAGTCCCCCCCCCTTTCTCCTTCTTCATTGGTCAAAACATAACAGCTTGCAGGCTGTGTCCAGTTTCCTAGTAGAGTGGGACCAGCAGACTCTGCCTGAGAAGATAGCTCTGCTCTGCTTCTTGAGAATGGCATGTGTGTACACACACATCCGCACACTCTCTGCTGTGCTTCTTGAGAAAGATACACATACATACACATGCAAATACACACACAATCACACTTACACACTCACTTTGATAGATTTTCAGGAGGACCCCGAGCAGCTGACTTTGCCAAACTTTCACTTTAAATATTGGGAGCTAGCTTTAAGAGAATGTTCAGATGTTGAGAAAAGAAGAACAGTTTGGAAAAGTTAGAGGCTGTATGGCAATAGAATGAGAGTTAGGAGAAGTGTCAGGAGGGATGGAATTAGCCAGAAAGTTCGGCCTTAAAACAGGACATGGAGTTGTAGTCCCTAACAGTAGCAGCCTAAACTTCTGGCTCTCGTGGGCAGAGCCTGAGAAATTTCAGAGTGAAGCAAAAAGGAGGTAGAAGCAATCCAAGATGATTCCTGAAGTCACCCTTGGTCATCCATAGGGACACATGTGCCCTCTGATACTCTCTCTCTCTCTCTCTCTCTCTCTCTCTCTCTCTCTAAAGTTTTAAAAATTACATTAAAAAATTTTTTTTGAAAAGTTGTGGAAGAACCCCAAACAGGAGAAGACTGTTGGGATGTGAGGTCCACCAAGAAACCAGGATATGTGAGTACAGTGGCACTAACCAGCTAACAGAACCAAGAAGAGGAGGTGTCAAGGCATGGGTGGGGCTAGGGGGCAAGGGTAGAAATACACATGACTGAGTTTCTACTAGCAACTCACCAAGTGGAGCTATTCACAATCACTGGGACACCACACCCCAGAAACTCACATCTTAAGGTAAATCCCATAGAGGCAAAACCCACAAAACCTGCAGCTGTCTGTCACTGAGATGAGTTTAAGTTTAATAATGAGTATCCGGAGTCTTGCTCATGCTCCTGTAAGAGTGCTGTGGTGTCG
This sequence comes from Typhlomys cinereus, assembly GCA_023101885.1. Lineage (NCBI taxonomy): Eukaryota > Metazoa > Chordata > Mammalia > Rodentia > Platacanthomyidae > Typhlomys > Typhlomys cinereus. The sequence goes on from JALPQD010000219.1 coordinate 681,776, forward strand.
TCATGCTAACTAATGAGCTGGTATTTACCACACACCCATGCACACACTCTCACACACACAACACACAACACACACATATACAGACAACACTCACACAACACACACACAGAGTCATGCACACCCTCACACACATACAACACACACATACACACGTGTACACAAAAACGTAAATGTATGCACACATGTACTAACACATTTATATCGCATGCATAGGTACCTACACATGTATACACTTACACACATGGTGCACTCTCACAAATACATATACACACACATATATATACACACACAGTTGCCACACATATACACACAGTCACACAAAGTCATATACACATATATGTACACATACATATACACATATGCACCACACACATGCACACTCACGCATGTACACTCACATTCACACACATGCACACATACAGATTTAAAGAACAAGGTGCTTTCAGGAACTGATCTGTGCTTCTGAACCTGCTTCTGAAGTCTCCTATTCTTTGGCACAACATGGTCTCCTCACACAGGCTGACCTACATGGAGGGACACAGAGTCAGATGTCCTCAGCTGGTGGATGCAGACGTTTCATCCCACAGCCTAATCAGAAGCAGCATCCGGTGCTGTCTCCAAAGGCTGATGCTGCTGCGTCACATTGAAGCACATGATGCTTCCCCAGGGGGCCACCCAGCCTTTGTTCTCAACACCCTGCTCTTTTCCATAGAATCTCCTCTAGAAGCTGTGCTGCAGGGCAAGCAATTCCCGTAGGAAATCTATCTTTGCACCCACACCTGCAATAACGGGAGGCCTCCACAGCTGCATTGGGTCAAATGGTTCTCAGACCTGCTGGATCTCAGCCCTGAATAATACTTCTCTTCCTGATATGCACACCCACCCTCCACTTACACTGTTAGGGGCTATCTGCCCCGCGCTATGCACAGACGCTTCTCAGAAGCCAGTGCATCTGTAGTGACCCCTGGTCAAATCCCCTTATTACAGAATCCTGGAAACAAGCAGCTTCCAAGGACTAGGGGGCTACTGTGAGCCATGGATCCAAGGTTTCAGACCATGTGGGTCAACTGTCAACTGTGAGCCCCTTACACCTCTTCCTCCTCCTCCTCTTCCTGTCCCCTCCTCCTCCTCCTCTTCCTGTCCCCTCCTCCTCCTCCTCCTCCTCCTCCTCCTCCTCCTCTTCCTGTCCCCTCCTCCTCCTCCTCCTCCAGGCCTTTGGCACCAGGTTGGAACCACCAAGACCTCCAGCCTCATGGACCCCCTTGTGAAAATGGCCACTGTTGGACTACCTGCCTGCATCACATAAGCCAATCTAGAAACATCATTTGGCGCCCATTCATTCTGTCCGATCCTTTCTCTAGAGAGTGCTGACTGATAGGCTGACTGACACCTGCCCTAACCTTTGACCCCACTGAGGGGTTTATGGGAGTCTTCATGCTGTGTGGGGATCAAGCACAACCTCTTTGGGGGCCAGACACTACCCTGTGGTTTCCTGGATGACCATTTGGTTTTCAAAGCCCTAAAGTTTTACAAGTTTCTAATCCTCCGCAGCATCTATAATTATAGCTGTACTGGGGCAGAACCATTCAATTAAATGGCTGTTGGACTGAATGCTGTGGACAGGGACTCAAAACACTGGGCTGAGCTATTGCAAAGGTCGATGTGCCTCAGTTTCCTCCTCCTGGTCAGCAGCCACCATTGGAGGTTTTTTTCTTTTTAATGTAAGTTGGACATAAAAACACTGTCTTTGCTGTCAGACACACATAAATTCATTTTCTGAACACAAACGCTGCCCCCCTTTCCTTCCTAGGAATATGAAGACAGCTTGCTAGGCAGGAAGGCTACAGAATGCTTGGGGCTCCAGCACGGCCAGCTCATAATATCCCCCTTCCATGGCATGCTGGGTAGGTGTAGCCACGAGTCAGCTAACCACAGCAGATGCTCTTAGGTCTGGCAAGGCCAGTGGAAAGCACCCCATGCCGGTCGCCCCGAGAGGTCTGCACGCTTCCTGGCTTCAGGCTGGAGGTATCTGTGGTGTGTTGGCCTGGCCAAACCCAGGAAGTACTGAACTTATTAAAATTTAAAAACAAACCGACGTTGTTTGGAACCCTCCAAAACATCCATGTTGTGTCTGCGGGCGAAGGCCTGGATTCGTTTCTGATTTGATATGAGCACCATACAGCAAGACCACATGATCAGGAAATTTGGTGGAAGGACCCCACCCGAGCGTTGGCTGAGGCTAATCTCACAGAAGAGCCCCAGGGAGCCTGGGGGAATTCTGTCGGTTTTCCCTCTTCCTTCTATCCCTTTATTTTTTTTAGTAGGTTGCCATAGGAATTTGTGTTTGTGAACACACTGACAGACAGTGTATCAGGAATGTCCTGAAGTAGAAGGGAGTAGGGGACAGATAGTATCCTAACTCCAGCAACCTGTGAAGTATGGCTTGGTTCTGGCTCTCCACTAAGAAGGATGTGACCCAGGATGGGTTCTGGACTCCCCCATCCCCAAAGCCAACATGCTGCTTGGGATGCTCTGGATCTCACTGGCCTGTAGGGACCAAAACTAAATCTGATGGTCAAGTATAGAGCTTACAGAACAAACCACCAGACTATCTATCATTGTCTACAAATTAAATTTAGATCAGGTTTAGGAAATAATTGTGAATTTATCTAGACCAGCAAGTCACTGGGCAATCATGTCCATGCACCTCCAGTATGTCGTAAGGAAAGCTAGATACCCAAAGTCAGCAAGCACCTCACTCTGCTACACACACAAACACGCACGCACGCACGCACACACACACACACACTGTTGTAAGAGAACTCGGTTTGTTAGAGTACGACAGAGCCAAGTCGTGTCCTGGTGGCAACTTCGATGTGGCGTCTCCCTGCTAGTGAGCGCTCTACTGGTGAGCTGCACCTCCAGCACCAGACAAGTTCCCACTAAGCTGGCCCTGAATGCCCTCTGCAGCCTAGACAGGCCAGAGGAGCAGGTCACCCAATTCACAGAAGAACCCTGAGGAGCAGTCTTATCGCTGCAATGCTGATGGACCCACTTACCAGGAAGTTGGGAATTTGTGAGAGTAGACGAGTTTACATCAGGTTATGGGGTAGTCTAGGGTGTGAAAAGAAGAGAATGCTCACCTTTGAACTTCAGAGTTATTAAATCAAGCAGTTGCCTTCAGAGTAAGGTTACATGGGAAAGGAATGGGGCAACTCTGGTGAACCTACCATGATGGCTTCTCTTATGTCCCGTAGAGAGGCCCAGCACACGTGGTGTAGAGGAAGCCCCTGCCCAATTGCTTCCTTCACACATCATGTCAGCTTCTTCGGAAACTTTATTCCATGGATATTTCCCTGGCTCTTTCCAGAGAACTCTACTCTGGCCATGAGGTACAGTGGTGTGGTGGCGTCTCTTTTCCCTCCTGGGTTGGGTTATTTACGACAGGGGCCATGTTCCTTACATCTTTAGAGTTGCAGTAGCTTTCCTGTGATACATGCCTATGACATAGCAGCTTTACAATCACATGCGCACATGGATGCATTGATACCTAGAAAACAGCAGTGTGAGCTCGTCCGGCATCTCTGTCTCATGGAGCGACGGCATCCAGGCCCACCATACTGAAGCAATCTGCTTCTGGACCAGCCCTGGGCTCCAGCAATTTCATGCTTAGTGAGTCTGGGTTGGGATAATATGTAAATAGTAGTTTTTAAAGAGAGATTAGGCTGGGAGATGGCAGATGACTCTACTTTCTGGAGGGGAAGGGAAGGCTTTGGGTTTCAGTCCTTGAGACAAGTCTCCACTGCATCTGAAGTTAAGTTCACAGTCTCCTGTCATGAGACCTGTAAGCTCGCAGCAACAGTCCACAGCCACATTCCCTTTCAGATGTGTGTGCCTCCCTCCCAGCCCTCAGTAAGACCTTGTGAGCTTCGGTCCCCAGAGACACATCCTTTGCTGGCTCTTCTGTGCATTTCAAAGAACACAGATGTCAAATCTTTCCTCTGTCCTCTAATGTCTTTACCATGTGAGGGGGATACAGAGACATGTAATTCAAGGGAGGTTCAAGGAACTGAGCAAGGGCAATGCATGCTGGGAAGTGGTGATTGGCCTCCTCTCAGGGCCTGGGAAGACAAGACATGAGGAGGTGTCTCTCCAAAAAGTGAAAGCATATCAAAGGGACTTTTGGTAAGAGGAGAGAATTTGGGATGGAAAATTCACTGGAAATATTAGGAGCTAATAAAGACATACATGTAGGAAACACAAAGAAAGTTGGTACAGTACAGTGGTTGCTATGATGGAATGTGCTAGTATAACTAACTGACCACAGGATGTAAGAAAACCAAGAGAGAGACCCAAACTCTTGCCCTGTGGTCACAGGGACCAGTTGCTTGAATGGACTTGTGTCACACAGAAAGTGCGCTGTGGGTGAGGGCCAAGATACAGAACAGAGCTGCAGAAAACCAGATGCAGAAAAGTAGCAATAACGTCTGATGGAAGTCCTAGCTGTGACTGACCACCAGAGGAAGCGCCACTTAGGCTCAGGAACATTGAGAAACACGAGCCCTCATCAGCTCTGGGGGCCACAGAATGGTGAAGACCCCTAGCTTCCATGCTGGGACCCAGAGTCACTTTAGCCCCTAAACCAGGTGATAGAAACAGCAGGCTAGTGATGGCAACCTTATGTTTAGCTCGAGATACTTTGAGATGCCTTCATTGTATCAGTGTGGGGATTCCGTGTATAGTTCTTGTCCTGAAGTACATACATAATCAACACATTACTTGTCCTGAAAGGTCAAAAGTGGATATCCCTTTACCAATCTGATGGATCCACCAAAGGAGAGAATCCACCCAAATCTAACTTGGTGTGAACCAAGGAGTTTACAGGAGTGTGGTGTCCCAAGTCAGCCACATCCTGCAGAGTCCCGCCCAATTGTGGATGAAGTCCTCAGTGAAGCTGCGTGGTGGGGTGTCATGCTCAGCTTACCATCTTTCTGGGGACTCAACATCTCCGAAGATCACCTGCAGCTGGGCAGTAGGAAGGAAAGATGGCTGGATCGTCCCACCCAACTACAGCCCCTTGTCACAGATCCAGAAATCACTGGGTTAATTCTGCTTCTGTCACCATGGCTACCTGGCCAAGGTGATCCACTCTAAGACGTCGATGATCTGGCCATTCTACATCCCAAGGAAAAAGCCAGAGAGACAAACCTCTGGATGTGTCTGTGAAGATTCTTCTAGATCACACTAACAGAGGTGGAAAGGCCTCTAGCCTACCTAGACAGGGGTCCCAGACAGCATCAAAAGAGCAGGTGAGCCAAGAAAGATGCCCAGCATCATGAGTTTCTAGGGACTGCCACATTGTCCCACAGCTACAATTAGGAGCAAGCAGCCAGTGCTATGAGAGATGCAGAGAAAGTGTTAACAGAAATGCACATATTCCCTGGAAAATAATCCATCCTGCAAGAAGCCAGACACTACCTCACTCCCAGAGCACATTGGATGTGCACAATGCAATGCACGACACACTCTGCGCATGAGTTTTCACGGGGTCAAGGCTCACAGATCCATGTATGTGGACAAAGCCTCTCACCAGGTGCGCACTTCAGAAACATGCCTCACCTTCTGTCTCTCAGCTTTGGCTAACTGCCATTTGCTCATTTGCTGATGGTACGCGGAATCCTTATGCTATACTCATTCTCTAGACCTTGCCTCAGGATTCCCAGGACTCCGCCGGTGTCCACGAAAGCTCAATTCCTTAGCTTGCAAGGGACCTGGGAGGCAGACTCCTTACAATGTTAGATATGAAATTGCTGGGTATAACATGCATATTATATTCAGGGTATGAAAATAAAAACTGCAGCTAATAAAAGTAGTTCATTTTAAATAGTGCATACACTACAAAAGGTAATTTGACATAAAATCATTAAAAATACTCAAAAAATACATTATTATTCCCATCGTGCCTTCCCACCTTCCTTTCAAGGTAAGGAATAGAACCCAGGGCCGCATGCATGCTAGTTAGCCAAGGGCTCTTGTCTTGAGCTACCCTCTGAGTATGCTCTGAGCCACACATAATCCATATTTCACAGACAAAATAGAGCTGCAGAGAGCTTGTGCCTTGGGCAAAGGGAAAAGAAAGTAACAGTAAATCAGCATCAGGCATAACATGGCCCCCATCCCATGTCACCAACTCCAGGCACTATATAATTATAATCATAATAGCATGAAAAGGCATGTAATTAAGAACTAAATCTTGTAGTAGACTAAAAACTACAAAAACTCAGAAATTGAATCTGCTGCAAGCTGAGTGGTTTGGGACAGACAGACAGACCAGAGGAAGGAGGACTGAAGAATGTGTTTGCTGAATCTAACACTTCCCTGTGGAAGCTTCTAGAAACCCTGCAGTATGCTTTGGAACCACTCAGTTCCTGGCCTCCAGCACGTGGTGAGAAGTGAACTCGCCCAAGAGACGTAGGGGCCACAGCCTCACTCTGCCCACTTCTTGCTCATGTACCATCAGGTGATTCTAGAGGGAGGGTGTGGCTTCCGTGGGCTCTCACAGTGGGATTTATACCTACCACAACAGGTACTGTGGGAGTGTGGGGAGATCTCTTGGCCAGGGATTTAACAAAATTATTATTTTCCTGTATATATAATATCTTAAAAAGAACAAAAGTGAAAACTTCCATTACCAATTTCACACTTAATTTTAAGAGCTTGCTTTTAGGATCTTATTAGGGACACTTGGGAATCACGCCATGTTCTAGAACAGTGCTAAGAACATTCTTGGTTCTTGCAATGCTAAAGGTAACATGTCAGAAACTAAGAGAAGACATGGGAACTGTAGACATTGCAGGAGGTGGTGGTGGTGGGCTGACCAATATCCTCCTGGGCCTGCATGTGCCCCACAATGGGTCTTACTGTACTTTCCGAATCAAGCTAGAGGAAGAAAAATGCATTCATCTCTTCAATCCCAAGTGATTTGTGCATGCACGCTGAGTACTTTGACAGAAACATCGGAATGTCACAAGTGTACCAAAGCCAGGTGTGGGTGAGACCTGCGATCTCAGAGGCAGGAGGATTACTGAAAGTTTGACACCCCTCCCTCCCCCCGGTCTACACAGTGAGTCTCAGGGCAGCTTGAGCTGCATAGAAGATGATGACTAAAATAAATAAACTAATGAATAATAAATAAACAAAGGACCAGGGTCAGTGGAATGGTTCTTGAGTTTCTGGTACAAGCCTGGCAAGTTGAGTTTGACTTATGTAAAGGTGCCAGGAGAGAACTGATTCCATATGCAAGCATGTACATGTTCACACACATGCATGTACTAATAAAACAAAATAAAATTATGGGATTCTACCACAGTGACTGTTAACCTTGGGCAACAGCAAAAATACTTGGACTGTAACAACAGCTTGAGATCTGAATGTATAACCAAGGACCTAGCCTATTCTTTAAAAAGAAATTTAGGACAGCATAACATTTTCCTAAAGTTTAAGCTATGAAGTTGCTCACCAACAAAATAACTATCTAACTACAGAATAGCACAGATTAGATTTCACGCCCCCTAGGAGCACAGCGGATGGTTCAACGGCAGTCAGAAGGCACCAGAGTTTATCTCGGGGGAACAATGTGATCTAGAGAGGGAAAGTGTGACCCTCGGGGTACTCCCAGCAACAGATGAGTCAACTGGAGGTCCAGCCAAGAAACAGAGGGCCAGTCACTCAGGGATACCCTGGGAGAAAAGGCAGACTGTGGGGCAGGGGGAGGTAGGGGGCAAGGGACAGAGGTAGAGCACTAGTACCCAACTTAGGGGATACGGCCCAAAAGCTTTTGAAGAGCCCAGAAGTTAAAATTACCTGCTGTTTCTCCATGCCCCCATCTTAACCACCCAAGTCCCCAGTCAACACAAGGGAAAATATCATTTGCATTAGATCACAGCCCTACCAGATGCCTTTCTCTCCCTCCCAGAAATCAGACCATGCCTGCCTAGGGCCCTCTTGCTGCAAAGTTGGTTGGAGAGTGTTCTATGACCTGAGTGCTCTCTTGCCTCACCCAGCAACAACCTGAGCTACAGAGAGCCTTGCTCTGGGCCTTCCTGACTTCTGGAACATACACAGGCAAGGCCAACCAGCTCGCTCACGTGGTATGCCTGCCCCCAGAAACCCTGTGAGAGTCAGAAACCCTCTTAGTTCTCCAGTTCTGAAGGGAAGGTGCTGATAAATTCATGACCAAATGGCTTGTGGAAGATCAAGTGGTTTTCTTTTCCCTTATGATTGTCTGGTTACAGTTTTAATCCAACTTGGCAGAAGAGCCCATACCAACACCAGGAGCTGAGGGAGCTGGCCATGCTATCTCCACACATCCACTGAAAGGGACAGTCTTACAGGCCAGACCCGCATGTCTGGCCAAGTGTATCAAAGGGCACAAATTTCCTTACCCACCTCCCTCCATCTTATTCATTTGCCTAGGACAAATCCCACCCATCATGGCTGGACTATTAACTAATCTCCTGCAGGCTTAATTCAACTACCACTCTTATCAAATGTTCCCAGAGTTCTGAAACCTCAGCTGTCAAGTTGATACTTGTATCTAATTATGACAGGCCTAAAGGTGGGGACGACAAAGACAGGAAGAAACCTTAAAGTAGGATGGTAACCCACAAGACCTCAGGCAGTGCTGAGGGGGGATCTCTGCAGGCAGCCTATGGGACAAAGTTAACCTTTATGGCCTTTCTCATGTGGTGGATGGTAGATACTGACTGCGCAGTGGGGGAAGGTGCCAGGAACCCCAGAGGTTAGGACTGCTTTCTGAGAGACTCAGTTGCAGGGGCTTTGAACAGAGTTCCAGCCTTTGATTTATATAAAAAAAGAATACAGACAAGATTTGAGAGAGAGAGAAAGAAAGAGAAAGAGAGAGAGAGAGAGAGAAACTGTTTCTCAGCAGGAGGTGTGAGCTACTGAAGCAGCCCGAGCTGAGTATCTAGAGTGACAGAATATCTGGGATGGAAGACGTAGTCACTGTCTACATTGATTTGTACCTACAGTTACTGAACACTGGGCATGTGGCAGGAATGCAGCTTCTTTATGGCTGCCATGAATGTGAATGGAAACAGCAGACCCCTGTGATGAGTAGCAGCTTCAGAGAGATGGTGAGCAGGGCAGACAGGAGCTGCTGCCCCCTGCATTTCCATCCCTTTTCTTTCTTCTACAAAGTAGGCTGCATGCGCGAAGCTCCAAGTGACCTAGAAACTGAAAGAAGCTTCAGTTGCTATGGAGAGCACAGGTCTGCCAGGTTCCTAACTGTGCCAAGAGTTTGACCACTCAGTCCTCAAAAGAGCATCGTTGCAAAGGCCAGAGACGGGTCGCAATGCAGCTGCACTCTGAAGAGCAAGCGAGCAAGTACGTGGGCGGATCTGACATCTCTCCTGTGCTTCCGATGAACAATATTTCCGCTGATGAGCATTCTGGCTCTGGGTCGGAAGCGATCTCTAACGCCCATGGAGAGAGAGATGGAGCCAGTGCTCAGACTGCCCTCTGCCAGATGTCTTCCAGCTGGCGGACTGCGGGCCTTCATCATGGCCTGGTTTGAAAGGTTTCCGTGGGATAAGGCTGAGGCAGGGATTTCCCCGCCCTGAGTCCAGAACTTAGGAAGCTGCCTTTGTATTTTTCAGAGAACTGAACTGACCACTGCAAACGACTTTTTCCACAGAGTGGTGTTGGAGAGGGAGGGCTGGAACAGTAGCAGAGACTCAGAGGCACTTTTCTCAAATCTTAGAGAGCTCTTGGGTTCTGGGTGTGTGATAAACAGTTGGCCAGACAGATCCCACAAGCCCCCCAAACATTATATGCTTTAGTCATTTCTCTTCATTGTCCTCTAGATACCGATGGCAAGACCCTATTGTGGAGGACAATATGCAAGTTGGTAGCAAGATACAGAAAAACAAGCTGTAATTGGTGTATAAGCTTTTTCCTAGCTGACCGGCCTTCACAGTACCAGAAACCACGGTGCAAGCTGCTGGGGGAGGAAAGCGATCAAGAATTTCATCTACTGTTAAAGTTGCAAGCGACAACAATTGCCACCTAGGGAAGAGGAGATTAGCAATACAGTAGTGGTATGCATGTAAAGGGCGTAACCAACAGTTCCACTCTCTGATTGAATTAAAGGCCCGCTACAAGCAGGAATCACATACAAGGTACTGAAAACCAGCCAAAAACCTAAGGAATGATAGGACATACACCATATACCCTGGGGGGGGAATTATGGTTTAGCTATATGGACCTTATGTTGGAGTACCTTCCAAGCATCTACTGTGTACCCATAGATTAGAAGTATGCTTATCACTGAGCTTAGAAGCTTTAAAATGGAAGGTGCTTATTACAAAACATTGCAGGCAGACAAAGTACAGAAAATAAGTGACTGGATTGTTTGGCCCTAAACAGGACATCTAACCCCTTCTCCCCGACTCCCCCATACTGTAAGTCTCAGAAGACATCATGGAAAAGAAGACATTGACAATGTGAGAGCCTGAGTGTAGTGAGAGACACAGTCAGATGGAATCTTCCAGAAATGATTGGGCCCTGGTAACCATGAACCCACTGCAGCTGGTCTAGTTCCATGAGACCACAAGATTTGGCCTATCTACCTTCCATCATGAAAAGGAAGACTCAAGAAGCACCACACCTCCTTCAGAGACTAATGCTGGGAGAGGAAGGAGCAAGTCTCCCAGGGACACACCCACTGGTACATTGTCCTGGCTCCAGCTAATGCCCAGATGGGCCTTAGCCATAAACACAGGACATGAGACTAGAGGGGAGATGGGCGGGGGAGGAGAAGGTTTGAAATGAGGATTAGGATGGCATAATTGGAGGAAAAATGATACAAATACATCTGCTAAGCCCCAAAGAATAATAAGATAAATAAATAAAAAGTTCTTGGAGGTTTACGTGGGCTTTGCTTGGGGGCACCCTTTCCTTTGCTTTTTGCCTCCAAAAGGCAGAACCCACTGCGTGAGCTCCCACAGACTGTACGTCGTCTTTCCCCACATTCAGTGGGGGTTGCTGAGGCCAGGGCTTAGGGAAGACAAGAAGTCACCCGGGCAGCATGGCATGAGACACACACACTGTCCCTATGCAGAGAGTGAGCACAACTACCCACCCCCAGCTAGACCACAGGTGACTTTGGAGATTGACAAAGCCACGTCATGGAGATGATGGCAATCTACAGGAATGAATTCCCCAGAGCCCCAATAGCCTCTCTGCTTTCATCTCCCCTAAATTTGCTCATTATGGTGTTGAAGAATACAGCTAGAGCAAGGTCATGTTCCAGAAAGAAAGAAAAGCATCCCCCCAGGCACTCATTATGCAGTGATCTTGATTGACTTGATGATTTCTGGATGTGAAGTAGTTAGCTAAGCGATGAGTTGGACCCCTGGGGGCTGCCTTCTCTGTGCTGACAGCCAACCCGGGATTGGCTGGAATACACTTGCCTTAACAGTCTGAATCTCCGTCTTCTTCACAGACGACCCCTGTGGAGCAGTTTCCTGTCATCCTTTGTGCAACTGTCAGGTGGTCACGACAGACACTGACAAAGCACGCCGTATTCTCAGGCATCAGCAGCAGCACTGGAGGGAGGAATGAGGGGCAGAAAGGCACTGTGGTAAGGACTTGCTCTGTACACGTGTGTGAATAACGTCACCTGCAGAGTGGGCAGGTGTAACTGACCCTCTGCATCCTCCTGGTGGTCATTAAGCATGGTGTTCATTGCTTGCTGAGACCTTACTCCATCAATGTGCACGAGGCTCCAGGAGGGTGGACACAGAGCAGAGCTGTGGTGGTGAGTCTATACTACTTTGGCATAGCATCCGGTCTCCTGGGCACCACATCTCCTTTCTCCTTGTGGGAGAAGGTCATATAGTCCCTCCCACATTGTTATGGTGTGGAATTAACTATTTTGACCTGTCACTTAAGCCAAAAAGAAAACCAGCCAGAGAGGTAGATTCTCCAAAGAACACGGACATCGATTTGGGAATGTCTGCGTATTATGATGGAGTGCCAGTGGGCCCCAGGGAAGTGCAGGCAGGGCCCAGGAGCATGAGTCCAGAGGGCATAACTCAGGCTTGAATCAGGTGGGTCACATCAGATGATCTGGAAAAATAATTCTTGACCACGGTTCATAAGAAGAGTGGAGTTGGGAACACGGTTGGGCAAAACTAATCTCTGGTCTGGAATGGTGGCTCATAGCCACAGTGCCAGCATTCAGAAGGCTGGGGAAAAAGGTGCAGAGTCAGAGGCTGGGCTGGGCTGGGCTAGGCTGCAACCCGGTCACATGACGTGATGCTCAGGAGATGACCATCCTTGACTGGGGTGTCAGTAGGCCATCCAGGAAGAGGCCGAAGCGTCACAGGATCTACACTTGGAGCTAGCAGAGGACCCTGAGCAGACCTGAAAGGATGGAGGGAAGCCAACAGAGAGAGAGAGAGAAAGAATCCAAACTGGCACAGAGAGACCTGTGCAGTTCAGGGTCTGAATCTGACCCCTTGAAATTCTCAGGTATGGGAGGCGAGAGGTGTCCCCAACTTGAATCACTGTGGATGTGGGGATTCTGTGGCTCAAACTCAGAGGAGTCCAGAGGCAAGAGCCTTTCTCTCCAATGGGAGGACATGAGCACAGGGAACCCTGGGGACAGCCGAGCTGTACAGTTGCCTCCTCACACATGCCGAGTGTCCGCTGAGCGACCCTTTTTCCTGAACTCATGAGCCTTGACACAGTCATGGGAAACCGATGCTTCCAAACCTAAGAGTGCTTAGCTGCGATGGCGTCACATGGCCCCCAACCTCACACCATGGCTGAATATTCAGGGTTCCCCATGGCATCTATACCCTGTGTGCCCTGGGGGCAGCTGGGGTATGTGTGAACTTCCTCGGTTACTTCTGAATGTAAGCTGTGAAGGTTTCCAGGTAGTGGTCTTGCCCTACTGGAGACACTCTGAAGACGGATCTGCCCACACTAGCTCCTTTCTCCAAACTCATAGGACCCTGGGTGTTATTCTTGGGCCCAAGACCAGCCTGGCAAGTAAAATTCTTTCTGCTATATTGGACATGTTTGGCATTTCTCTGCCATTAGTTAACCAAGCGCACATGTATGTAAGTGAGGTACTATATTTCTCCTTCCCTTCCTCCTTTTCTTCCTTCCTTACCTATTTATGCATCTAGGCCAAATTTTAGCAGACTTCTAGCTGCTACATGAGGTAGCGATGGGAATGCAAGAAAGAAAAGCTGTTGGATGAGAAGACAGTGGTCTGGTTCCCTGGGTCTGATGCTTTTCTCCCCTTCTGAGGAGGCAGGTCTCTCATGATTGGACGAGACTGAATGGTCCAAACCTAGGACAAGCTAGGCATGTGCTGCATGCCTGTAATTCCAGAACCTGGGAGTACTTCACAACATGTGCAAGGCCCATGTCACAATGAACACACAGATGCAAGCATGGATGAACACATGAATGCATGGATGCAAGAATGAATGAATGCATGGATACAAACATGGATGAATGCATGGATACAAGCATCAATGAACACAAGCATGTGTGCATGGATGCATACATGGATGAACACATGAATGCATGCCTGGATGAACACATAGATGAATGCATGGATGCATGCATGGATACAGCCATGGATGTGTGCATGGATGCATGGATGTGTGCATGATGCATGTATGAATGCATGCATGAATGCAATCACAGATGGATGCATGCATGGATGCACATATAGATGAGCACATGGATGTAGGCATGGATGCAAGCATGGACAAATGCATGGATATGTGCATGGGTGCATGAATGGGTGCAAACATGGATGAACATAAGGATGCAATCGTGAATGAACACATGGATGCAGGCATGTATAAACACATGGATGCATACATGGTGCATGAATAATGAACACATGGATGCAAGCATGGATGAATGCAAGCATGGATGAATGTGAACATGGATGAACGCATGGGTGCAAGCATCAATGAATGCATGGATGCAAACATGCATGCATCAATGGACTCATATATTAATGAATAAAGAAACAAGGAGAGGCCAGAGATGAAGGGCTGCTTCATACTGGCCATGCAGGGACTGCCTGCATGTGACCCAAGAGATTCTCTTTATTTGGAAATCCCCTTTGGGATTGGAAGACCTCTTAATAGTCTGACTAAAACCCTGTCCACACTAAATTGCCATGGTTTGTAGTTTCTTTTCTTGTGGGCTGAGACCCAGAGCCATCTCTCAGATATTTTCATATTTAGCATTTATTTCATGAGTGGCTCCATTTGTCTCCTGGACTTTATTTAAAACCTCTACCAAGACATCTTGGATTCACTTGAATTGGCTTCTATGCCTGCCATCTTTCTCTTAAGGTGGTCTGAAGATGGGAGTCTGCCTGTTGGTGGTTTTCCTCTCCCTCAGAAGTTGAGTAGGGCATGCTCATGAAAACATCAGTACCAGCTCACATCACAAAGCAGCCTATCCAAAATGGAAGCAGCCCCACGTTTCTCTGCATCCTGTGTATGCTATGAATCTCTAACCAAGGAATGAGATGGATGGATCTGAGGTCAATGTATGTGTCTGTCCACTTACCTGTCACAGTATGAAGGACCTCGAGATATGTAAAATGGTATTAATAGAATATGTGTCTTCCTCATCATATATTTGCAAATGTGCAAGTGTCAAGCATTTAGTACAGCCTCAGACAGACAGTGAGCTCACCGTAAGTTCTGTGCAGGGACCAGGGAGGTGGGTGAGTGGAGTGGGCGGGGGGAATCCTGAGTTCCATCCCCAAGCTTGCATGGTGAAAGGAGAGACATGACTTCCAAAAGATGTCTTCTGAGCTCTTCTATAAATAAATAAGCAAAAATGCATAATGAACATCTAAAGAAATAAGAAAATAAATAACATTCATGAATATTGTGCAATAATGTTAGGATATATAAAAGCAACAATAGGACCAAGTAGGAGTGATACAGAAATTCCTTGCTTCAAGAAACACTGGACCCTGCAGGTTGCTGAGACATTGATGACCCTTCCCTGGGGTTCCTGGGACCCTCTGTGCTCCCAGCGATCGTCACTGCTGCTGTTGCCTGGTCTCAAAGCCTTGGTCCCAGTGTGTGGGCGCATCCTCTCCCTGTTGGAGCGTGCTGTTGTAGGAATGTTGCCTTGCATTTAGCTCCTCCAGAGTGGAAGGATAGAGCTGAGATTTTCCAGGACTGTCTGTCTCTGGGTGACTAATTTGGACTAATTTTGGAGTTGAGTAATGAAAGGCTTGTGAGAAAAGCTCACATTTCAAGGATCAGCTTATGTATGATAAATGCCACATAAGGTTCCTATCTGATTGATGACTGTATTCTTGGCTGGTTCAGAACCACCGGGAGCATGAAGAGGGACCCCAACACTGAGTTCAGATCCCAGGTCCCACATAAAAGTGCCAGACAGAAATGGTGGTGGCCTGCACTTCTGGCTTTGGAAGGCAGAACCTGGGAAACCCCAGAGCAAAGCAAAAAGGAGGTAAAGAAATCCACAATGATTCCCAAAGTCACCCTTGGGCCTCCACAGGCATATATATACTCCAGTGTCTTCTTACATACACACACACACACACACACACACACACACACACACACATCACACACAACACACACACGAAAAAATATTTTACTGGTATTCTACTGGTTCTAATCCCAGATACTTCACCATCCTTCCTCATCCTTTTTTTATCCTTCTTTCCTCCAGTAAGGCCTTTCCGTATGGGTCTTCTCTCTTCTCCATCCCTCCCATCGCTTTCGATTCGTCCTCCTTCATTCTTCTTTCTTTCTTCTCTCTTTCTTTCTCTTATCGTTTCTTCTTCTTTCTTTCTTTCTTGTCTCTTCTCTTTCTCCCTCTCTCTTCTTCCTCTCCTTTCTTCTTTTCTTCCTCCTCTTCCTTCCTCTTCCTTCCTTCCTTCCTTTCCTTCCTTCCTTGCCTTCCTTCCTTCTCCTTCCTTCCTTCCGAGATCAAATATTCATTTAGAGTAAAACAGACTTCTTAAATGAAGACCATTTGCAGGCAACTCTTCTTGCCAGAGTTAAGATCATCCTGTAAGTTAGGATAGGAGATGAGGGAAGTCACTTGATAACTGTTGAGACTCTATAGTGCCACTCAGCGCTCCAAGAGAATTACTCAGACAGCTGCTCTGGGACCTTGAAAAAAATCAAGACTTATGAGTTTATTAGGTTCCTGCAACAGTCTAATGAACACAGCTCCATCACCAGCAGATGAGTGGTGCAGAGCAACCAAGGGCATTGGGAGCTATGGACAGGACTGGGCACAGGGAGACCTTGTGTTCCCCAGCTGCAGCCAGCCCACTCCTCCAATGACCTGGCCCCACCTCAGTTAAGTGACAGGATGTCAGTGAAAATCTCGGGTCTCCCAGAGCCTCTTTCAGGTGGGCGACATGGAGACTGTTTTCACAGTGACCCAAGATGCCCTGTGCTCTGGGACTTTCCTCCTCACTCAAGGGTCCAGTGGGGCTTCTTAGAGGCGACCTCATGGGGCATGTCACAGCACAGAAGGTAGAAGTTCAGGACAGTCCGATTCCCCAGTGACCAGGGCACCCAGGATATTTGTGCCTCTTCTTACCGAATTGCTTTTGAAAATCTGGCAACTCCTTGGAATCCAGAATCCTCTCAGACTGCAGAGATATTCAAGTTGCTTCCATAAAAAAGAAATATTTGTGGGGCTGGAGAGGTGGCTCAGGGGTTAAGCCTCCGCCTTGCAGGCGGAAGGTCCTGAGGTCGGATCCCAGATCCCACGTATAGACGCCAGGCGGAAGCGGGGGCGGCCTGCGCTTCTGGTCCTGGTAGGGCGGAGCCTGTGAATCCCGGGGCAGAAGGAGGTGGAGGCGTCCATGGTGGTTCGCGAGTTCGTCCGTGGTTCTACACACACACACACACACACACACACACACACACACAAAAAAAAAAAAAAAAAAGAAATATTTGTCTATGACCTATGTACATCTTCTAAAATCTTCTAAATACAAATCACACATGAATGCTACATGAATAGTTATTCTGCATTCTTTTACTGAATAATGACGTGTCTATTATATATATCATTATATTATAATACACAATACACTATCTATAAATATACAATTCTTTCCCAAATATTTTTGTCTTTGAAACCCAGAAGTGTAAGTGATTGACCGGCCAGTTTAGGGAGGGTCGACAGGAATTTTAAACTGAATCCCTAGAATATCTTAAATTTCACCTGGTTAAGTGACAGGATGTCAGTGAAAATCTCGGGTCTCCCAGAGCCTCTTTCAGGTGGGAGACATGGAGACTGTTTTCACAGTGACCCAAGGGACACAGGGGGACATATGGGTATCTACAGACACGGTTCCCAAGCTCTGTGAGCTCTCTAGTTGCAAGCTTGGGCTGCAGAAGCTCGTCTAAACACAGATGGTGGCTGGCTGAGCAATGTCAGCTAAGGGAGGGTGACCCCAGCTGGCTGCAGGTGGGCTCTGTGCTCGCCTTGAATGAGGCACCTGAGCTTCCAGCCTAGAACCTTCCTCAGCTCCTGCCCTGTGTGGTCTGAACTGCAGGTCTTGCCGGCTCCGGATCAGCACCTCACACCTTACAGATCTTGGACTCCAGCTGGCACTGGAGCTGCATTTCCTGCAGGGTGGTTCTCTCCCTGCGACTGCTCTGTTTGCTTGAGACGCGATCTCACTTGTAGTGCAGGCGGCCTCCAAACTGTGATCCTGCCTCACCCTCCGGTGGCTGCCACTGGACAGATTTATATTTAAACCCTTTGAAAGTTAGAGTCCGGGGTGAACTGGATAGTGGCAGGCTGTTTGGGGGGCAGCTGTGAAGAACTGATAGTTAGGGCAAGTCCTTGAACAAGCCTGCATGTTTAATTGATATGAAAGACCCGGCCCACAGTGGGGGGGCTCTTCAGTGGTAGACCATTTGAAAGGATGGAAGCGGGAGGGACTTGCTCTTCCCTTTCCCTGTGTGGACTTCTCTGGGAGTCCACTGCTGGCAGCTGCAGCTGCTGCTCCTGCTGCTGCTCTTGGGTGATGTCAGAGCTCCACTAGTGAGAGCCTCATCTCGTGAGCCTTGGTCTGCTCATCATGATGTCAGAGCCCAGCCTCTGCTCATTGTGACATCAGAGCCCAGCCTCTTTGGCCCTCCAGAGTAACTGAGGCTCAAGACTTTCCTGGGATCCTTCGTCTTCTGAGACATTCAGCTTAAGAATTCATTAAGAAGACATTCAGGCAGCTGCTGTGGAGGACAGGGCTTTATCTGTGAGTTAATTTAATGGAATTATATAACCATTCTATTGGTTCAGTTCCTCTAGGAAACATTAATACAAACCCAACAACACACACACATATATGCGTACATATACATACACAGACACACATACTACATACATATATACATATATACTCACAGACACACATGTCACACAAATATACACACATACATGTATATATATACAGACATGCATATGCATATACATACCTCTGCATACACATACATACACAGACACATATATAAATAACATACACATACAGACACTCATACATACACACATACCATATAGACATAGATGTACATACACTCATATACACTTGCATACTTACACACACATGCTCACCTGAAGACCCTGTGATATAATTATGTTTGTATCCTCTGTTCTTGCTCATAGTCATGTATGCCAGCGTACATATGTGCCCATTGACATGCGTGTTCTTGCTGCTACACACATGTGCAGAGAACAGCGATGGGCATCAGTACCGCTCTTCTATCACTCTTGATCTTAGTTTTCAAGCAGGACTTCTGGGAACCTGGAGCTTAGCACGGGCTTGACTTGCAGCCAGCAGGTGAGTGTCACTGCAGCCAGCAGGTGTCAGAGCTTCAGGCCTCGTTGCTAAGCTGCAGAAGCGTGCCACCGTGGTCAGCTTTCCATGGGGGAGCTGGAGCTCAGGACTCAGGACTCACACTCAGGACTCACACTTAGGACCTACACTCAGGGCTCATACTAGGACCCACACTCAGGACCCACACTCAGGACTCATACTCAGTACTCACAAGGCCATTTTCATTTTGGATTACTGGTTCAAATGGTTAACCTTATAGGCTTGAATACATCTGCCACTTGTTTAAGTTTAGGAACTAAAGAAATTTCCAGTCTCTCTGTTGTGGTGGATGAGATTTTGGTTCTCTCCAGCCAGTCTTCTGTTTTTCCAAGGGCAGATCCATTTGTCTGTTTGTTTGTTGTGTGTCTGTTTTGAGGGTTGGTTGGTTTCCTTTTGTGGCTACTCAGCATTTGAATGTAATTGCTATTTTGGGAAATTCTCCTCCTTTTGATGTGACAGACAGAAGAAGGTTTTTCTGAGAGTCATTGAAATCGTCAGCCATCTACACTGCGGCCCTTGGGGCTGACGTGTGTGAATCAGTCTCTACAAGACTGTCTATGGTGCAGACTTGGGAGTGCGGAGGATGGGGGCACGCAGCATCTCTCTGGGTCGTATCTTCTCAGTCAACAGTGTTGGCGTAAGACCTGCCCTATTATGTGCTCAAGGGCACTTCAAACACAGTATGACAATGCTGTGAGACACTCAGGATTTGCTGGCCACAAAGCTCCAGATGTTCCGTCCTCAGGGTGATTCATCTTTTTGTCTTTGTGTTCGCTGAACCAATTTCTGTTGTTTGCTTCATCATGTTGGTGACATGCAAACCCCTATGCACAGCCTCCCTCAGAGCCCCTGCTGGGCGCGCTGTGATCTCAGTGATTGCAAGAACCAGGCTGGCCCTCGGCACTGACTTCTGTGCCTTGTAAGATCAAGATACCTTATTTCACCGATTGTGCCCGCAACAGTCACTCTCTTCTGCGTCACTGTTTGGCTCTAGAATGAGAATGGCCATGCTGGCTGACATCACGCTTCTGGAAGGTCCCTCAACACTGAGAGTGGCTGTGTTTCCTCCTCACGGGATTCATAGGGCATGTGACACCAGAACTCTTTGTTCCTCACATACAGTAGATGACCCAAAATTGACCCGAGGTGTAGAGCACAGGAGCCACATCGTGCTCCCTGTTGGCTGCAGCCCCCCACAGAAAAGCTCAAAGTGTTCCACCTGCAGTGTACCGGCTTCCTTCAGAGTCTTTACCCGGATGCTCAGTCTGGGAAGACAGACCCCCTCTTTTGTCCCAGTAGTTCCTGAAAACTGTATCCTCTGCTACGTGAATTGTTTTGTTTTATCTAGTACCTGCAGCGCTACCTCTGAATTCTGCCTTTTTTTTAATTACTTATTATTTATTCAATTGTGGGTATATGCGTGTGTGAGTGTGTATGTGTGTGTGTGTGTGTGTAGAACCATGGATGAATTCGGGAACCACCATGGACGCCTCCACCTCCTCCTTGTTTACTCTGCCCCAGGATTCACAGGCTCCGTCCTACCAGGACCAGAAACGCAGGCTGCCCCCACTTCCGCCCAGCATCTATACGTGGGGTCTAGGATCTGAACTCAGGACCTTCCATCTGCAAGGCAGAGAGGCTTAACCCCTGAACCACCTCTCCAGCCTCTGAATTCTGTCTTTTTTTGTTGTGGATCTGGTCACAAAGACCCTAAGGACCAAGAATAATTACAACGGGATGCAAGGAGGTTCTTGTAAAACCAGGGGGAGATGGGGTAAGTTTTGTCTTCTCTGTTTCCTTAGAAACTAGAATAAAGGCATTAAAGGGATTGAGATATATTTCTTTACCCAGGATGAAGGTTCCTCTACTGGGAACCTCCAGATCACAATGTAAGGAATCTGACCTGGGTGTCCGGTTTTTCAAATATCACATTGTATATCCCATAAGTTAGAAAAAGACTCAAGGAATATTTGGCTGGTCAACCAACTTGACATGAGGGAGAGTCATGGGAACAAAAAGTGATTACTTTTTCTTTAAAAGACTTTGTCTCCGGATCTGCACACTCCCTCTGAAAATCTTGAAGATGTGATAAAACCAGTTTAAGAGGGGTTTGAATTTTAGAATTTTGTTGTCCCATTGTTTCTAAAATAAGAATCAGTATCATTATTAACAAGAACAGAGCAATAAAACTAGACCAGGCAAGAACTCCCAGATTAACAACAACACAACAACTACACCAGACAAAATGTAACAGACATTCAGACCTTAGCGATGTCTTAGCGACATCTCGTAAGAACCTGGGAACTAGTGTTTCCTCCAGTTACCCAGCAACCTCCTAGATATGGGCGATGAAAGTCTGTGAGGGACCCCAACACTGGCCTAATGGATTGGCCTCAAGTGAATGTGGGTCTTGAGAAATCTGGCCTCTGGTATCATCAGGACGGACTTTAAACTCAGTCTAGGTAAGTGGAGACTCCATCAGAGACTCTGACACCGGCCTCACCAATTGTCCCCACACCAAAGTGAAAGCCCTTTGTCAGCGTCCCTGGAGATTTGCCCTCTAGTATGATAAGTGTCCTTGGACCCCAAGGCCAGTCAGGAAATAGGTAAAAGGGGCTGAGTGCCCAATTACAGATGAGCCCCTTAGTGTAATGGGCTCTGGGCCACTCAGGAATTCACCCTCTGACACCAGATGAGTTTTTAAAGGGGAAAGCTTTTATTTAGATGATCGGTGGTTGCACCCCAAATTTTAGATGTTGATCAGCTAAATAAAGCCTCTCCCCCTTTTAAACTTACCTGCGTGCGATGCCACATGGAACACTGTTTTCTCCTGACAACATGTTAATGCTCCCTGGCAACATGTGTTTATATATTGCAGTATACTAATTACAACCCACATGTACGCATACACATACATGCACATATACTAATTATGACACACATGTATTCATATGCTAATTCATATGTATGTATACACTAATTATAACCCACATGTACTCTTGTATACTAATTATCACCACATGTATGAATATATTAATTATGACTCATATAAATGCATATACACTAATTAAGTCCCACGTGTATGTTCATATGCTAATTACAACCTGCTGCATTCACATAGACTAATTACAACCCACATGTATGCATGTATGCAATTAGTATGCAACCATATGTTACACATGCATGCTTGTATGTAACTACAATCCACGCTGTTGCTTGTTCTCACTTCGTGAGCCATGGAGGGCAAGGGCACCTTGTAACACAGTGGCACTGGTGGTCATTATGGTCTCCATGCCCATGAGCTAGGAATCTGTGAGCCGCACAGTGCCAAGGGAAGCGGTTTCCCAGCAACACTCAGGGTTCACAGTGAGCTCAGGAAAGATAGATGGCTTTTCCTTGGTGGTCTCTGTTGAGAAGGGAAAAAGTAGCTGCTATTAGCTTTTCCACTTCATTGCATCTACCAGCTGGCACACAGACCATAAGTTCCTCCAACCCACAGCAGGATCTGCTGTGACTATGGCCCCAGCGTGGCCCATGGCCGATTCTCCATGAGCCAATCCGTCCGCAGACAAACTCTGGGGAGACGCCGTGGCTGCCCCAGTAGGAAATGTGTCAGATGGCAATCATCAGTGGCCTTCTGCCCTGGACTTGGCTTCCCTCAGCAGCTGCCACTCTATCCTTCGAGAACATCCTATCTATCAGTTCGACCCCTTCCCAGTAGGAGTTGTGCCAAATCTGAGACATGAACTGTTTTCCAAAAAGCCCTTCAACCAGTTGAGCAGTGAGCAAATTGTGAGCCTTGATAAAGGTAGCGACAGCTGGGGACAAGGAGAGCTCTTTGCAAGGAGGAGGTGAGGTCATGCAGCCAGACTTGGGCCTCACGATCAGGCCTGTGAACACACAGCAAGACCCGAACTTCACAATCCAGATTCCTGAGCCATCTATGCTGCAAGACCCAGGCTTCACAATGAAGACTCTGGACCCAGCCTGCAGTTCTGGGGATGTTATTTATAAAGACACAGTTAATCAAACTCAGACCCCTCATCAAGACCTGAGCGGTAAGCCAAGTGCACTGCCAGCACATGGAAGGTGCCAGACCGGAGAAGGTACACTAAGCTCTGCGTGCCTGGGCTTCGGTGAGGCACTGTCAACTCATTTTGAAAAGAAAGAAAAGAATCTTGTATTTTTTTTTCATTCATCAAACAGTTGGCTTTCAACCCACACCATTAGAGCTTTTTACTTCTCTAAGGATTTTAACCTACATAAATAGATATTTTTATTTATTTTAATTTAATTTACCATAAAGGAAAAAATGTCTTTCCTTCTTTCCCTCCCTTGGCTATTAGTGGATTCAGGAAAGACGGATACGAGCCAAAGGCGCGCTGGCGAGTGTCCATGGTTACCAAGCTGAATAGAAGGCAGACTTTGGAGAAATGGTCTTGCAGCAAATGCCAGATTCCTGTGGAAGGTACCGCAACCCTCGGATGTCTGCTGGACCTCCTTGCCACTCATCAAGGACTAGTGGGGCTTCCATAGGGACGCTGTTTCTCCCCTGACTTGGTCTCCAAAGGTGGCCTCCTCTATTCCCTGCAGAAAGACATTTTGATATATCAAAGGGGGCTACTAAGTTGCAGTTGTTCAGTTCAGCTTGGTTGGGAGACACTCCACAGCGTGTCACGTACCCACCACAGAGGAAAGGACCCAGCTGGAACCTCAGGTCTTCTCGGCTTCCTCCCTCCCAGCCCCAGGTGACTCTCTCTCGCTATGACACAAGATCCTGAAGATGAACATGAAGCGTCACAGACCTGCTTGGGGTTTCCTTCCCCTGAGTGACTGCACTTCCTGGGCAGAGTCTGGGAGATTCCAGAGCAAAGCAAATGCAGGGTGATTCTCAAAGTCACCCTGGGCCACCATAAGCACACGCGGTGCCCTCAACACACATGCGATCAATCAATCAATCTTTAAAAAAAGCAGAGAAAGAGAGAAAGAGAGGTCCTGGGTCCCAAGAAGGCAGGGATTGAGGTGGCCTCACATGGCAGATGAGCTAGGAAGCACGGAAAAGCAGGATGGTGACTATCGAATCTGCCTGGCCAGAGCCGCTCCGTGTTTTGCTCTCTTTGCTTTGAGTAAAAAAGAAGTGCAGAGTGAAATCCCTGCTGCCGTGGAGCTCCGTCTCGCCTCCTTGGGTATGCTGAAGTAGACTCTGAGTTTATAGCCATCAAATCTGCAGACTGACTTCACACTGGAGCAACTGGAGAGAGCCCCATGCTACCTGGGCCCCATGCTTCCGGGGCCCTGCACCACCCGGGCCCCGAGCCACCTCGAACTGCCTTTACCGGTCTCCCGGAACCAAAGCAGAGCAGAAAGCTCCCTGTACCCTCCAAGGTTAGTATTCTATTATCAGATGTGTGGCTCAGGACAGAGTCACACGCAAGCCAGTTGACACCTCATATTTTTAGTCGAGAGAGAACCAATTGAAACAAGGAACTTCTTACATGCCTCTTCCTGCTTTCCTGAAAACTCTCTGTAAACTTCTAAAGGGCTTTTAAAACATGAGATAACTGCCAGAATAGCTGCTTTAAGGGCTCCCCGTTAAGGTGCCTTTGCTAATTGACTTCAGGAAAACTCAGCTCTAATTTTACACTTTGTAAAGCAACAGAAATCCCCGCCTGGGCGTGCAAGCGGCATGGGTGTTCAAAGCAGGTGCGTGAGCTTCAGGGAAACGCAGCAAAGACCCTCAGCAGCCAGGTTCAGGAGGGCACCCCTTCCTTGAGCCTCTGCTAATTACCAGCTCAGCTGACCACTGGCTTGAAGAGATGTCTCTGTTGGCCATGGCGAGGACGGGCAAGGATGGGACAGGCAGGCTCCACCAGCCTGTTCTAGTCATTGTCCTCAAATGAGGGAACCCCAACGGCAGAGTACACATATTTATGGGCTGAAATACTAGAATCACATCTATAAATCATTCCTACTTTTGATATTATTTTCTTGGCTCAGGTTTCCATCATGAAAAGAAGTTCTTTGTTCTCCCAAACCCAGTTTGCTGAGTCCTTCTGGTACACAGCCTGCCGTTTAATTCTGGACTTCGAATTATCTGGCAGTTGCCATTACTCATCTTCTAAACAGATACGATGGTATCCATGCAGTCACTAGCTAGGAACCCAGAAGAGGCAGGTGGCTGTAGTCCCATCAGCCTTCACAGAGCAGCTACTGTTTTTACCCCCGGCTGTGTGTCCATGGTTTTGCTTGGGTGGCTTTGCCATCTCTGGTACTAGGTGGAAGATATTTTCCTACCCTGCTAATGAGCTTGATTCATGTAACTTGTCTCGACCAGTCACACTAATGGGCATGACTCCAGCAAACCTTTGCCCTGCAAGGAGCTGCTGCCTTGAGCTAATGCTCAGGTCTTGGCAGGGCACATTTTCTTCTGAGTTTCTGTCCAAGTCTCCAGTCCAAAGTAGAGTCAACTCGAGGAATGACTTCCCTCCCATCTGAGAGTAGCTGAATTTTACCAGGTACTGACTTAGTGCTACCAGAGTACTGATTTAGTGCTACCAGGGTACTGACTTAGTGCTACCAGGGTACTGACTTAGCTCTACCAAGAGCTTTGCAGTACATATGGGGGTCTCTTTCAACACCACAAAAGCCTTATACATGTGCACAGATGCATGCATGCACATACACACACATGTGGAAGCACATACACATAAATACTATAAAGACAGAAATCACTGTTGCATGCACAAGACATGCTGCCAGTGAGATAAGGAGCCTTTCAGGCAGCTCAATACAACAGAGGGGGTGACCCCACACTAGCCTGTGGCTCGTACTGTGTGGGTTGGCCGCCCTGGGATGGAATGTGCCTCTGTGGTGCTTGCAAATGCTCCACAATGCCAAGTCAAGACAAACCCATACCAAAGGCTCTCCCATAGTTTCTGTCCAAGAAAGAGAGAGAAAGAGAGAAAGAGATGCTTAACAAGTGATTTAAAACTTTGCTTCCTGAACTCCAGGCTGATATAGCTAGCTTTGACCTGTGTGCTGCCATGTGAGTACTCCCAGGAGTGGGGATGTGCTGAGTGCTCCCAGGAGTGGGGATGTGCTGAGTGCTCCAGGAGCAGGATGAGCTGACATTCAGCTCTATTTAGGTCTCTGAGCACTAGGTCCACACAGGGTCTCTGGCCATCCATCAGTCACACTAAACCTCTGGTGGCCTGTCTGAGCCCTTGTCTCTACAGTGCTTGTGAGGCTGTGAGGCCTAGCCTGGGGGTTGGCACTGATGGCAAGCTGGCCTCACTAGAGCTTCCAAGACAGGCTTTTAATTGCAAATGATGAGCTCACAGCACAGGGTGCTTGTCTCCACGCCCCAGCTGTGTGTCCAGAGTAAGACCATCAGCAGACACTCCTTGTACCTCTCTGCTCTTCATCTCTCCCTTCCTCGCTTCCTTCATACCCCACATGGAAGAGAGAACCCCCACAAATTTCATGAGCCCAAAGGAATGAATCTGTCTGGTTTGTTCCATTTGGGTAATAGGAGTTCTAATGCATTTAAGAGGCCAGGGGAGCCTTACAAGCTGGGAACAAGTCACAAATCACCGTGGGGGTGACACCTCATTCCCTTTTACGACAGCAGTAAATCAAGAGTGGTCCCAGGGACTGGCTCTCAGGGACCCTGGACCACAAGCACTCAAAGCTTTGGCTGTGAGTTTTGGCTGCTAGAGGCTTGATTTTTCAAGTAAGGATTTGAAAACAGTGTATGTGAGTGAATGTGTGGGTGTGCATGCATGCATGCACATTTGAATGTATATGCACATGTGTGTGAGCATGTGTGGTGTAGACATGTATGTGTGCGTGTGTACATTCATGCATTTAGGTAAATTTGCATGTGTGCAAATTTGTATGTGTGTGTGTAAATTTGTGTAAATTTACATGTGTATGTGTGTAAATGTGTGTAAATTTGTGTGTGTATGTGTGTAAATTTGTATGTGTGTGTATGTGTGTAAATTTGTATGTGTGCATGTGTACATTCATGCATTTAGGTAAATTTTCCAAGCCAGACAATGAGGCCCTTGTTCCTTATGAGTTTTATTTATTTATTTTAACTTGACTTTGTGTTCACTGACTTTTGAAAGCAATACTTGGAGCTCAGCCATGCAGTGTTTACACAAAACTCTCTATGTCCTTGACTGTTGGGATGTTGTCCCCTGAAGATGCCCCACAGTGCAGGTTCATCACCTAAGATGCCCCATGATGCAGGTTCATCACTTAAGATGCTCCGTGGCACAGGTTCATAACCTAAGATGCCCCCTGGCACAGAGCTTTCCTCAGCCTTGGTTCAGCCCCTGGTGGCTTTGTCAAATATGTTCTACATGGAGTGGTTTGGAAGGAGATCAGTCCACACCATCATGGACGCTGGTCTTCTGTGATGCCCAGAGTTCATATATGCCATTCTTATTTCCTACTAATCTTAGTGTCCCGTTTCAGAAAATACTTTGGGTGTGCCACCTATCTTCTGAAATCCTTTATTAGCCATTATGAATCAGTGGGGAAGTAAATGAAGCTTAAGCATAAGGACAAAGGGGCTCGCTGGGGTCAGTGGGTCTGACACAAGCAGACACCGATCAATTGTCTGTGAAATCATTTGACTTGCTTTCTTTTTCAAAATGAAATACACACCAAAATCCTTCTGTATTTTTAATTCAGAGGTCACTAAAGTTCCATTAAATTCTGTACTCGGTGTGAATTCTGTACCACTAGCCTCACCTGAGCATCTGTTATAGTTAAGCACAAGTGTCAACTTGACTGTTGAGGGTTTGAACTCTAGGCACATTTTGCATACCTGCAAGAGATTGTCTACCTGATGGGGAAGGCCCAGCCCATGGCGAGTGGGACTTGGCTCTGGAATAAATCACAGAGAACTGGTTGAGAGAGTTGGCATCCTTTTGTACACTAGGCCAGACCTGATGGTATAGCAAGTAAGAATTGTCCTTCTCTCAGAATTACATAGGGATGGTATAGCCAGTTCCCTCAGCCTGGTGTTGGTGTGAGCTCTCCTGTCAAGCTAAACTACAGACTGTAACCAGACTATCAGTAAGAAAATAAACCCCTTGTTCTTTTAAGCCGTTTGATGGTCATTTATCAGCAACCATGCAGGCGAACCGCAACAGCATCCATGCTCAGAATGCGGGAATTGTTCCATGTGCCCCTTCCTTCCTCATGCCCTAAACTGATGGAGGCTTTATCCTTCAAAGTCTCTCTGTCAGCTCTCTCAAGGCTGCCTGATACTTACACAGCATTACCAGGACCTTCTTTCTGATCTCACCTGCCTTTTATTAAGAGTGGTCCATTGTGGCTGGCGACATCCAATTGATCTCTCTGAAGCTCTGCTTTCCCTTCCTACTTCCCCAATGGTTTTGGTAGTGACAAAGGGTACCTCTTGCCTATCTGAGCCAAGCAGTATAATTGCTCTTCAAAACGCCAGCCCCACAACAGCCCCTATGCAGGGAGTGGCTCCTTGTGAGCCCTGGGATGGAGCCATCTGTCGTCGTGGCCTTAGTGCGTTCTCTCCACAGGACAGACCTGTCGCTCTGGCAAAGTGATTCATTCTAACAACACAGACAGGCAGCTGTACACGTAGCACAGATTTGCTCATTTTCAGTGGGTCAAGCACCACCAGACTTGGGAACAGTACTGGTCGGATCTGAACCAGGCACTCCCTTCCTGGCAACAGGCTCCCCTCCGGACACAGACTATTTATCAGAGGGCGTGTGGGAGAACAGACTCAGAAACAGGAAAGTGATAGCTGGCCGAGGAAATATGTGTCACGTTCACACGACCAGGGAGGGAATTGTCTCCACCCAGAGGTCTGGGCCAGGGAGGAAGGAACCTGGGTCCTCTGATGGAAGCACAACTTCCCTGAGAGAGGAAGACTCCTTCGCCTCTTCACTTATTCATGCCAGTTCCCTGTATGTACACACATGCATGCATGTACATGTGCACATGTGAACTCACACATGCATGTTCATTCACGTGTGCATTATGAATACATTTGCATGGACATGCATCCACCATACATTCACAGGCACATGTGTAAATGTGTACACATATGCATTCACACTCACATATACATGCACATGTATACACATATATACAGCACACATGCACACATGTACATGCATATGAATTCATGAGTGTGCACATGCATGTACATACACACGTGCACACAAAGCACACATGTGCACACACACATGCATACATGCATATAAGCACATACATGCACACATGAGAAAAGTCCTCCTGGATCCCCACACTGTGGCATTCTCACATCTCCCCATGGCTTGTAGCCATTTTTAGCCTACCTTCTTTCCATGTTCTCTTCCTGAAGAGGGGAGAAAGCCCCTCCTCAACCACACACAAACTTACATAAATTCCAACAATTGCATTAGCTGCCTGTGGCCATTTCCTGGAAGTGACCTTTTGGCATTGTGTCTACACAGGGGTTTATCTGACTTTCATTTGTACATCCCTACCTGCCACCAAACAGCCTTGAAATTATCTTCCTTATTTTCAACTCTTTGTCCTGCACAGCACCAGACTCCTCACATCTGTTAATTAGCTGAAGCATAAAATCCTGAATAAATAATCACAGCCCAGAATCAAAAGATGCCACTGTGCATGGAAGGAAATGGAGAAGAACACAATTCACATTCACGTCATCTCAGGACTCAAGCTGCACTCACAGGAGAGTGTGACGCAAATAAAAAATGATATCAGTTCCAGAACCCACGAGTACTCAGCACAGATCCCGTGGGCACTTGTGGGCATGCAATGTACAACCCATGGGCACACAGTGCAGAACACTGAGTACATGGCACAGAGCCCTTAGCTTACAGTGCACAACCCATGGGCATGCACGGCATAGAGCCCGTGGGCATGCATTGCATGGAGCCCATGGGCATGCAGTGCTGCTCAGAAAAGGAGAATTCAGCTAAAGACACAATTGCGTTTGCTGCTTGCCAACCTCCAGTTAGAACTCACTGTGAGGGCCAGAGCATTGTCGGTACCATGATGCCACACAGATGCATGTTGCTGTTTAAGTGGGAAAGGAGCCAAATGTCAAAGAACGGGAAGCTTCTGAAGTTGGAAAAGGGGAAACAACTACTTTTCTCCAGCAGGGACGGTGTGGGGCTGAGATTCAGGGGACCTCAGAGTAAGGAACGGCTGCCGCTAGGTACGCTGGTGAGTGTGCCCACTGCATATTGAGAGCAGAGGTCTCTTGAGTGGTAAATGACTATTACAGAACTGCTCATGAAGATTGCTAGTGATGTAGACCAGAAAGGGTGCTCTGGAATCAGGTGGTATAGGCCAGAGAGGGAACTTTGGATTCAGGTGGTGTAGACTGGAGAGGGGGCTTTGGAATCAGATGAGTGCAGTTCTCCAGCCTCAGCCTCCCAGGTGTTGGGATGGTAGACTTGGGCCAGGGCTCCGACCCCTGTAACCCCTGATATCTACTCCAGTAGACTCACTCTGTACCTGGAATTCAGTATAACTGTCTATGAACCTGACCTGCATCTTGAAAAATCCACTTCTGTCTCTAAGTCCCCTGTCCCTCTGCATGATGCCCTTGTGTCTCTGATCATTCAAGACTGGAAACTTCTAGATCAGCTGCCTCTTATCCTGCCTACACTCAGCCACTTCTGGTTCTCGGCTGCTGGTGAAGATCTGCAGCGTCTTCCTGGGTCACATGCAGCTGCAGCGCCTGTGTGAAGGCCATTAAGCAACTCACCCCCCCACCAGGAGTCACAACCTCCCACCTCCTGGGGTTTCTTGCTCTGTCCCTCTGACCTCCTGCCTATGGCTTGGACATGAAGAGTCCTCTCTGTGCTCTGTGTCTGCATACTTGGTCCCCATCTAGTGGCGCTGTTTAGGAAGAGAGTGCAGGCTTTACAAGATGGAGCCTGCTGGAGGAAGTGAGTCAGTGGGAGCCACCTGGAGGTGTGACAGCCCTGCCCACTTCCTGCCCTTCTCATGGCTTCCTGTCTGAAGACCACATAGGGCTGACTCCCTCACCCTGTTACCACCACGCCTTCCCCACCACAATGAGTTGGGTCTTTTCTTAAACTGAGTCAAAACACACCCTTCTCTATCTAAGTAGCCTTCTACCAAATATTGGGTTCTGCTTCTTGCTCTGACTGTTATGGCTAGTGTGTCCTGTCTCCCACAGGCTCACATGCTTGGTCCCAGCTGGTGGTGCATTTTGTGGAATTAGGGTCCAGCTGCAAGGAGGAACCACTTGATGTTTGTAGTCTCACCCACTTTCAGACCCAGTTTCCTGATCCTCATAGATGTGAGCAAGCAGCAAGTTGACAACTGTGCTTAACCATGGTGTCATGGTTAAGCACAGTTGTCAACTTGACTGTTGAGGGTTTGAGCTCTGAGCACAGCTGTAAAGAGTTGATGGTTGAGTTAAGCCCAGAGCAAACCTGAAGGAGATTGTCCAGCTGGTAGGGAAGCCCCAGCCCATGGTGGATGGGATTAGGCCCTGGATAAATCACAGAGAGCTGGTTGAAAGACTTGACATTCTTCTGTTCACTTGGCCAGACATGCTGGTCTGGCAAGTAAGGAACGTCCCTCTCTCAGCCGTTATGTGGTGATGGTGTGGCCAGTTCCTTCGGCCCTGGTGTTGGTGCATGCTCTCCCGTCAAGCTGGACTGAGAACTGTAACTGGACTGTCATAAGAAAGTTACAGTGTGATGGTCATTTATCAGCAACCATGCAGGCAAACTGCAACACATGGTCTCTTGCATGATGGACAGTAACCCTCAAACCATGAGCCAAAATACACGCTAACTCTCCTGAGATGCTTTGTGTTGAGTATTAGGTTGGAGCTACAGCACTTGCAGTCTTCTGTAACAACTGCTGGCCCTCCCCTCTCCTGTCATGACATCACTCAGTCTCAACCCTGCCCTGACAATGCGCAGCAGGTGCTGTGCTTCTCTGTGCTAAGTGCCGAGATTCAGGTGTAGACTGAGGGCGGAGAAGAGCCACAGGCCCTTCACAGGCTTTTTCTGAGACACTAGATGGTGTGTATCTTGCTTGCATTTGTAGCAGTTACTCAGGCACTCAAAGCCCATACCAGCAAGGCTGAGCTGTAAGCTAATGAGTGTTGCTGGGTTTCAGCAACTTTATTTCCCAGGTCAGGAGAAGGATCGGGTTTGCCCATGGACTACTATTATAGACAGAGAATGGTTCTGACCTCCATTCTTGATGCCTTGTGCAGCCAGGAAGTCCATGAAAATAGGGTGCCACCTGCTCATTCTTTCTACCACTCAGGCCCTGGCATACGGTTATTGATCCAAAATAAAAGTTGATTTAAAAGACCTTCAAGAGTATCTTCATGTTAAAGTTTGCTCAGAGAAAGAAAAGGAGTTCAGCTGAAGTTGAGCAAGAGATAATGTTCAAAGTGAGAATAAAGGAAGTGTGTATGTGCGTGTGTGTATGTGCATGTGCACATGTGCATATGCACATGCTCATATATGCATACATATGCATGTGCACATATGTGTATACATGTGCACATACGAGTATATGCATGTGCACATATATGTGTGTATATGCATTTCCATGTGCATTTGTGTATGTGTGTATATATGGGAATATACGTGTCACATGTGCATTTGTGAGCATATGTATATAGGTGTGCACATGTGTATTTGTATGTGCATGTGTGTAAACACAAAAACATGTGCACATGTACATTCACACATACATATGTGAATCTGTGTGTACATGTGCATACATGTGTGGGTATTCAGGTGTAGGGGTGTGGGGGGGTGTGGTGGCAGCAGTGGGGGTAGCACTAAGAAAAGGAAACGCTCACATACCTAGTGTGCTCATGGGTCTTTGCACTCAGTAACCAGGCAGCTGCTCCCCACAGTGCTCTTCTAAACTCTCCTTGTTTAGAGAAGATTTGAAGGGAGGCTCCAGAGACTTATTTCCCATATCTAAATGTGCTCTAAGCCCAGAGAGGCGTTTCTTCACATTCATTGCTTATTTTCTTTGGGGTCCACTCCCACTCACCCCAGCCCCTCTGGGTATGGCCCAGGGAGTCCCCAAGCGCCTTCTCTTGGTGTCCCACAAATAGCCCAGTGGGACGTTACTGAGGCAAAAAAGTCTATCCATTTTATTGTCACAAATACCCTTGGAATCACCCAGACCAGAGTTGTATGGTATCAAAGAAACCATAATCCGAACAAACCAATCCTTTTACAAATGATAATCAACTGCATTTTTCATTTTCATAGAATCACTTTCTTTCCGTAAAAAACAGAATTTCCATTTTCCAGTCGAGGGCCGCGTCCAGCGCTTCCTGTGGTCGGCTCACCCTCCCTGCACTGACCTCAGGCAGGACACCAAGCAAAATAGGAAACTTTTTCTCTATTTCATTTCATTTTCCCCTTTTAAAGGAACCTCTGTTTTCCTGGCCTTTCTAAAGCCCCAGAAACAACAGTTTTCCAAGAAAAATTAGAAATAAACTATCAGATGTCTCTTTGTGACAAAAGTTGTTCGTGTCTGTTCTCTGGTGACTGCTGGCTGCAGTTCTGAGTTCTGATGTCACCTGAGATACCTTACTCAAGAGCAACTGATTGGAAGATTAAGTCAGTAAGATGAATGCAAAGCTCTGCCTGCTGAGATCCAAAGAATGCTGGAAGGCAACAGTGAGTGAGCCATCCAGAGCTGGGAAGGTGGTGGGGAGCACACCCAGACCTTGGTAAGAAGTGGGGGAGCACGTCATTAGCTCAGACAATGGTGAGGAAGCACACTGAGATCTTGGAAGCTGGTGGGGAGCACTTCAGAGGCTCAGACAATTAGTGGTGCTGACTGCTGATGTCACGTGGTGGCCTCAAAGCTGCTCGCTCCTGTGGCAGGTGCTGACAGGGTCAAGGACCAGCTGATGGCAGCTCTCAAGGCATCAGGTCACTAAAGGAGAAATGACGAGGAAGGTAGGAAGTGACGAGGAAGGTAGGAAGTGACGAGGAAGGTAGGAAGCCAGAACCTCACAAAAAAGATGGTTTCAAGAATGTTCTTGGCCTCCCCTCATCCTTTGGGAAACAGTGTCAAGGGGCCACTACCGAGACAGTTTTACTGACTAGTGAGATGGTTTGGTGGAAAAATGTGCCCATGCACAAACCCAGAGACCTAAACTTGATTCCCTGTGTCTATGTGGTAGAAAGATAGAAATGACTTCTAAAAGTTGACCTGTGACCTCTACACACATACACGACATATATATGCCCCCGCACCTCTAATAAATAAATATTTTACAGACTTAGAGGCTTTAAGTGCTTGTGTAGATGTCACTCAGCCTGAACTCCTCTCCTCCATACGGAGTGTTCAGACCTCACTCTCCACTTGGAGGCCCTTTCCAAATCTGCCCGTTAAGTGGGGGGTGCAATGCCCACTAGCAGTGCACTTGGATCTTCTGGGTTCCCTCCCTTGTACCTGCCCAGGTGGGATGGTCAATCCTGGAGGTATACTTCTAGGTAGGTTTAAAGGGGGAAGAAAGAACCCCTCCATATGGGCAGCACCATCCCATGGGCTGGGGTCTCTCCCCGCTTCCTGATTGCAGATGTCACGTGAGCAGCTGTCTTACGCTCCTGCCGTGGACCATGTCCTTAGTCTGCCACCGTCATGAACCTCCTTCTGTAGTAGCCTTTGGCAGGTATCTTGTCAAGAAAAGTGATGTGCTGAGCTATGGCTGGATGGTAAATGCAATAGAAAGAGTTCATAGACACGTACATCATGCCTTCCTCCTCCTGAGTGCAGAAGACTGGCAGGGAGGGGGCTTCTCTGGCAGACAGTTCCAGGCTGGTGCTTGGCATTGTGAAGCTCGCTTGGCTGCGTTACAGGCACGAGCACATCTGACTCTTTACATGGTCGTCATTAGCCACGTGTCAGCTGCTTATCTCGTTCCTGAGAGTTCAGACAACGCTCAGGAAAAGGAGATGTTAGTTTCGCCTCCTGTGAGCTTGGTACCTGCTAACAGATTGCTAAAAAAAGAAGGCATAGAATGTGTGCATAAAAACACCCCCAAGCAATGCTTAGAGGCGGCTGACGAAGCCAGCACACAGCTCCAATGCAAGGCCAGGCATGCAGCCCTGACCCTGCCGCAGACCTTCATTCTTACAGATGTTCCCCTCACAACCTCTTTCACCGTTCAGATTGGGTGAACCAACCCCAGCTGTGGGCCGAACATGTCCTTCTGCTGGTGTTAATTTTTTTAAGCTGTTAGTAGGTAAACCGAGGCACAATAAAACTTTAAAGAGCTTATTTCGGCAAACAATGACTCACAGGTTGGGCGGCTCTGAACCATAGGTGGTTTGGGGACTGTGTTGAAGAAGCATAAAGACTTTTATAGAAAGAGTGTGGAAGGGATACAAAGAAAATACCTAGTTAGAGCGTAAAGTGGCCTTGCTTGGTCTATCCAACCATAAAGCCCCTGGTTATGTAACTGCGAGTTTACTGGCTGCTTCCAATTGGTCGAGTTTGACTCTGTTTTTCTTTAATATAGACTTTTACGAGAAATAGCTCAAGTTAAGTTTCAGGCTGCTGCACATCAAGGGAGGCTGCAGTGGAGGCGGGGCAGGGCTGGCTGAGCTGCGTGGGGACTTGCCACACCCATCCTCAAGTCTGAGCTTCTGTGTCCCTGCCAGCCCACCGACTCAAGCAGGTAACCCGTGAAGCTTCCATGATGCTATGCCAGCCAGATTCTTCAGTGAACAGAATGGATGAGATATGTACATTATAAAAGATTATTAGACACTTACACATGGGGGCAAAGAGCCCACTGTGGCCATCTGTACACAAGAGAGGCTCAGAACTTGCAGGTGGGAAGCATCTTACAGAGGGGAGAGTGGAGTCCTTCCCAACATGGGATATGTGACAGATGCCTTACCACACTAAGGTCTGACCTAGACAGAGGACTTGGCTAACACCTTCTGTAAGGTGGTCTGGCAGAGAGCCCTAGGGGCCATGTGGAGTTCATCAGTGCCGCCCGCCAGAGCACCCCATCTTCTACATCACCGTCAGAGGCCCAGGACACCCAAACACCACTGCAGAGAGGGTGTGTGGGTCCTGGTCCAGCCATCATGGGAACAGATGGAGTATCTCAGAGCTGTCCACAGAGTGGAGCCAATAATTTTCTTGGCTATAACACTTAAAGGTGGAAGAGGTAGATTTAAATTTAGTTTTTCACACACACAAACACACACACACACATACACACACACACACTAACATCTAAGGAAAAAAATGCTGCATTATTTTCAGACTTAGTTTCCTCCTTTGAATGAGAAAATCCCTTCTTATAAGATTCTTGTCGAAATTAAATATAAAGCATCGTGGAAATCCCTTGTTCTGCATTTGACACACACAAAGCATTCAGCAGTCACTAAATGTTACCCCCTTTGAATCTCTTTTACAATAAAAGAAGACAGAAAAGGCCTGTACCACAAATCTAAATTATGTATAAAATCTGCCTAAAAGGTTACAGTCCTCTCCCAACCCCACACTCCTTTATTAAAACCAGAAAACGAAACCAAGCCGAGTTACGAATGCGGCAGTGACTGGATCTAATATATCTTTTGAATTTCCCAATATACTTTTAAAAGTCCATGAACTTACACAAAAGACAAAGGGGTGAGATTGCTGTGAATAAATCAACAAGAACATAGCACAGGCCAAAGCGGGAGAATTTCCATTCAGTGAGCAAAATCCCGGAGAGACAGATGAGATGCACACTCTTAAGGCAGACCACATCCACTGCGCCCCGCCTGTCAGATGGCCCAGAGAAGGCAAAATGAGCTTCGTCTACAGAACTTAGGAGCTGTGTGTCAGTGGACACTGTTCCCATCATTAGGCTCTCCCAAGTCAACATCTTTTCTGTTCCGTTAGAAACTAGTGCTCCTGGATGTGAACGACGCTGAGAGGAGGGTCCAGGAGGCATCTAGGGGTACACTTCACCAGAAGGACAGCCCGCATCCAAGGTGGGGTTCTCCTCTCCCCTCCTCTTCCCTTCCTTTCCTGTTTGCCAGACAGCACAAGGTACATCTCAGGCTGCCTCTAACCTCGCTGTGGCCAAGGATGACTCTGAACTCCTGACCCTTGTTTCCACTTCCTTGGTGCTGGAGTTGCAGACTCCCCCAAGCCTGGTTTCTGTGCTGCTGGGGTGGGATCCAGAGCAAGCCTGGCAGCCGTCGGGCCATCCAGCTCAGCCCTGACTGACTCCTGGCCCCCGCCTTGTAAGCAGAAGGCCTCGGACCTCGCACAGCGCTGTCTGCTCTCAGGACACACAAAGGAAACACCATGCGCTGTTCTGTGATTGTTATGGGGACCTGGGCAGGAGGCGGATGGTTGGACAGGTACAGGAGTAGCATACCAGCATGACAGCCGCCAACTAGGGACGCGGGTGCCCTCACTTCACCCCATGTACATTCTGGCCATGTTCTCACACTGTTCTGATTTCAGATAGCACACCTTTCTCCACCCTTAAACATGCAGTGTGCGCTTTAAAATGAGCCCCTAAAAAAAGCACACAGCAAGCCAGCAATTCTGAATGCTTCCCATTATTATGTAATTTATTACATCAAATCCAGACCCAGATAAGTCAATGAGCTGAATATCGCTACGTGCCCACTTGCCTTCTGCAGGGGTGAACCTCATTTCAACACCCACCTTCCTTTCCTTGATGCATCTTTCTTCCTTTAGCTTTTTTTTTTAAATTAGCATACAAGGCAATGGGTTTCATTACGGTATTTTATACATCATTTTTCATATTTTATTTATTTGAGGGAGAAGAGAGGTGTATGCGTGTGTAAGAGGAGAGAAAGAGAGATCAGGTACGTGCATGACTGTGGGGTCAGAGGGCAATTTTTGGCACATATGTGAAAGGTGTGTCCTCTTTCTTCAGATAGTACATCTTTTCCCACCCCACGAAGGTGCTGTGGGGAGTTGATGGAACCTTGAGACAGGAATCACTAGGCTGTGCACTGAAACTACCAAGGAACCTCAGCTTCTCCCTCTTCCCCCTCCCTCCACCAGGAGGTGCACCCACCAGATGCTCCTACCAGGAGGTGCCCCCACCAGGAGGTGTCCTCACCAGGAAGTGCCCTCACCAGGAAGTGCTCCCACCAGGAGGTGCTCCTCTGTCACCCGTCCAGAACCAAAGGGAGAATCAGTCATGGACTAGACCTGCTGGAATGATCCTACCCAGCCTCTGTCTCTGCAGTCCATCTCTGCCTCAGGTATTTTGCTTACTGACTCAAGATAACACAGGGAGGTTTAGAGGGACTGTATATATCAACATGCAAACCTCAGAAGAGGAGGGAGAGGAGGGAGAGAGGTAGAAAAACTATTCCAAGAAGTAATGACCCCAGACTTCCCAAGTTCAACAATAATGGTGAATGCAAGCATGATATGACCTTTAACCTCAGAGACCAGACAGATGGCAGATTAATGGTAAGACAATGAAGGGAAAGAGAATCGAGGGGACACTGCAGCTAAAGCCATCCCTCAGCCAATGAGGAGAGAACAGGGCTGGGCCAGGTCAGCCAATGAGGAGACAGTGGGACGGGGCCTGAGAAGAACAATCTGGCTGCAGCCCTATGTTCAAAAAGGCTTCACTTAGATGATTTTCATTCAAGTTTGGCTTCCCTGGAAAGAGAGATAGATGTGAGGCGCTACACGTGGAGGGAGCATGGGCCTTTACGATCTGGTTACAACGGAGGCGGGTGGAAAAGGCTGAAGGGAGAAGGGCAGCTCAGGGCCTGTTGATTTGACTCAAGAGAGAGGGAAACATTCACAAAACAATACTGGATTGACAGAGGATATTGAAGCTCTTCAAGAAAAATGGTTGGAGTGGGGCCGGGGAGGGGGCTCAGTCAGCATAAGGACCTGGGTTTGGATCCTAGACCCCTTATAAAATGTTGGGAGGAAATGGCAGTGGTCTGTATATTTGGTGCTGGAAGGTGGAGCCTGGGAAGTCCCAGAGCAAAGCAATGATGTGGTAGAGCAATCCAGGATGGTTCCTGAAGTCACCCTTGGGCGTCCACACACACGCACTCAGGAAGAAAGAAAGGAAGGAAGGAAGGAGGGAAGGAGGGAAGGAGGGAAGGAGGGAAGGAGGAAAGGAGGGAAGGAAGGAAGGAAGGAAGGAAGGAAGGAAGGAAGGAAGGAAGGAAGGAAGGAAGGAAGGAAGGAAGGAAGGAGGGAAGGAAGGAAGGAAGGAGGGAAGGGAGGAAAGAAGGGAAGTTACGTATCAAATGGCAGAAGAGACCCCTTTTAAGAGATGTAAGATGCTCTAGAAGACACAGGACAAAATTAGTAGAATGTAGAATTTAAAATACCGTCTCTTGTTCAAATGCCTGAGTGTAGGATTGAAAGAACTCCTGCACTCCGTGCGACTAGTAGTGCAGGGTGGGAGGCGGCTTCAAGGATACCGACCCACGCGGAGGCAAGAGGGACGTGCACGGAAAACGTAGATTTTCTTTTTGTAGTACAGTACATTGAGCCATGACTCTATGCACTTAGATCTGTTCTGACTGAGCCACATCCCAGCTGAGATATTTTAAATTTAACAAAAAGAAAAAGAAGCTTCCAGAGAAAGAGAAAAAAGATCCACAGGTTCTAGCATCAGTAACTGCCAGGGCAACAGACAGGAGCTGTCATACAAGACTGAGAGACACGTGCTGCGCCAGGAGCCCCTCTGAGTCTGTCTCCATTCAACACAAAGCAATCAAATCAAGACAAGAAACGTTGACCCGACGTCATGGGGCCAGCTGCCTTCCCAGCATTTGGGGGGCCAAGGCACAAGAAGGGTGGGCCCAGGCCAGCCTGGTTGACATTGTGAGGTCTAACTCTAAATCACGGAACATCCGAAGAACAGAACTAGCACAGCACAGGTGACTGTACTGTGAAAGACCTGTTCAGGGCAAACTCAGGGATGCTGGAAACCCATCTGGAGGTCAAATAAGGCTGGACAAGCAGAGCATGGCATGCCGTTCCCACAAAGGTAGTGCAGACCCACAAGTCCCTGACATCGGTCAGGCCTGGACATGGGACTGAATCCCCCCAAGAACACTGCTGGTTTTCACTCGTCCTTGGCACTCTCCACCTTCATGTAATGAACTTTTGCTCATTTTACCCCTCCCGTGTTCTCCCTCACCCCCCTCCGCACCAAAGTCCCCCCATCTGTGTCTTTTATTTTCAGTGTTTCTGTTTCTGTTGCCAAAAAGGTCAGCAGGTTTCACACTCTTATCAGTGTGACCAACCATCATCCTGGTAACTTAAGCCATCAGGAACATCTAGAGCCTTGTTTGTTCTGTCTCCATGATATGTGGACATATTTATGACCACAGTGTCATAAATTCATCCTGGGGCACATTTATAACCAAATATGCTTTGTGAATCTAAAATATACTCATCACATAATATTATGACAAAAAACCCAAATACCATGTAGCAAATACTGACACAGACAAGGAATGAAGATATTCCTGGTGGCCACATGTGGTGCTGAGTTAAGAATGAGCAATGTCTGCTGAATCTGGTCACATTGCTGAGCATTTAGTACTGAGCATACTGGTCTAGCACTCGTCCTGATTTTCTACCTGTTATCTCATTTTATACACTCTCCTATGAGACTTACATCATCATCATACACATGTCAAAACCAATCGGCTTGCACCACAAGTATTGGATGCAAAATGCAGACACACAAAGAGACCATCTCCCCAACAATTTTAGATACAAAATGAAGACTCACAAAGATCATCTTCCCAACTGTTAAACACACTGACTTGAAATGAAACTTGGTGTCATAGTTAGGCACAGGTGTCAACATGATAGTTGAGGGTATGAGCTGTGGGCACATTTGTGGAGAATTAGTGGTTGGGGTTAAGCCCAAAGCAAACCTGCAGGAGATTGTCTAGCTGATGGGGAAGGCCCAGCCTATGGTGGGTGGAGTTAGGCCCTGAACAGGTGAATAAAATACTGAGAGTTGGTTGAGGAAGGGCATCCTTCTGTTCACTTGGCCAGACATGCGGGTCTGGCAAGTAAGGATTGTCCGTCTCTCAGCTGTTATGTGGTGATGGTGTGGCCAGTTCCCTCAGTCCTGGTGTTGGTGCATGCTCTCCCTTCAAGCTGGACTGAGAACTATAACCAGGAATCGTAAGAGAGAATAAACCCTTGTTCCTTTAAGCCATTTGATGATCATTTATCAGCAACCATGCAGGCTGACTACAACACTTGGCAATAAAATTACTTGAAAAAATGATGATCAAAATATATTAATTAAGCTCCAATGCTTTAACTGCTTCTCCATTCGTGTTATGTCAGAACAAACAAATCATGTCTAAAGAAAACACAGGAAACAACCAGTGAAAATCAACTCACCTCCTTATTAGGAAATCCAGAAATGTCTGAGGGCTGGGGAGCTGGGGACTTCACTGTCTGCAGGTGCCTGCTGAGTGTGCTCCAGGCCCTTCAGGGACTCCAAGACTACAACAACTGGTGAATGTTTGCAATCTGGCACTCAGGAGGAGCGAGCAGGAGATCAGAAGGTGAAGGACACCCTGAGCATGCTGGGAGTTTGGTCATCCTGGGCTGCATAAGAATCTGTCTCTAAAACTGAAAGGGGGAAGGAGTTTCATTCTCATCCACCATTGAGTGCTACAACAGAACCACCAGGAGACCAGAGAGGATGAAAAGAATGTGCCAGACCCCAGGGACCAGGCCTGCACACAGCACTGGAGACCCTGGCACCTGCTATGGAGCAGGTGTTCACTGCCTTCTGCAGCAATTGGCAAAGATCCGAGAACAGATTGGAAGGAAGCCTTCTTTTCAAGGAAGAGCCACAGTGCCCTGAACACATGTTTCTAGGGAAACTCTCTTGGATGCCTCACGCCTCTGGAGGGTGGTTCTTTCATTGCCAAGGAGGGAGGCCCAGAGCTCCGCCGGTCTCACTCCAGCTACCCCCTCACCAGTCCTCTCACCGACTCCTGACACTCTGTCTTATAAACCATAGCCTCGAAGTCATGTGCAATTTATTTTTAAAATACCCATTCTTTCAGATATTTAGAGCTTAAAAGTCTCCTGAATGGTGTCTACATCAAACTACAAACCCAAACCAAAGCCACAATTTTATAACAAATTATACAAATGAAGCAAGAAAAGCTGGAAATGATGAGCTTGGTATCATGTATCCCCAACAAAGGATAATGACGTTCAGTGCTCATTCCAAGATTCTGCAAGGACAGTTGGAAAAGATGAAGGCAGGGGGGGGGGGTATGCGTGCCACCAAATGGTGTGTGGAGGTCAGAGGACAACCTCGGAAGTCTGTTCTCTCCTTCATCACGTGGGCTCGGGACAGAACTCGGATCCGCAGCTTTATCTGCAGGTGGCTTCACCCACTGAGCTGTCTTGTCAATGGGGAAAATATTAAAGTCACAGTAAGTGCACATGTAAGTGCATACGCTTAAGGAGTATCTTTGAAAATAAGGGCACACATGAAGAAAGAATGAAGACAGAGAAAATTCTTAGGGAACCAATAAGCTAAAAGTAACTTAACTGAGGTAGAAGACACACATATCAAGTGCAAAAAGACCTCAGGGCAAACATGTTCCCTTCCATGGCTCATGTTTGTAAAACTACAAGAAATGGATGACTTTGTAGCAAACCATGTTAAAAGAAGGAAGAGGGAACTGTTAGAGGATAACACTTGATATAAATTAATGATCTTTGTAATATTAATCTGCTACCCAAAAGACGAACTCAGAAATCTAAGTAGTAAATGAAGATTTATATTTTATCTAAATTGAGTCTAAACTGATGTCAGGAGCACGTGCTCTTCTGTGATGAGAAAAATCACCAGCACATCAAGCTCTGATGTTCCCTTAACACGCAAATATACATGTATTAACACAGATATGTATAAGCACATTCAGATATACACATTCATCAACAAACACACAGATACACATGTATGAACATAGAGATACACATGCTTAAACACAGAGTTTTACACACACAAACACATACTCAGATATATACACACATACATGTACATAGGCACATATATATGCAGAAATACAAATGGACATATGTACATGTGCCATATACCTAAACATACACATATGCACATTCATATATATAAACATACACATATACACATATATACCTCCTTCACATATGTTCCTAAACACTCATATGCACATACACTCATATTTATAAGCACACATACAAGTACACAGTCATATGTATCTAAACACACATATGCACACATGTTTATATACATAAAATATATATACATATACACATGTACCTAAACATACATATGCACATACATTCATACACAAACACACACACATGCCTAAACATGACTATATGCATACACATTCACACACACACATGCAAACATATTTTAAAGGAAAGGAAGAAAATAAAGCAGTGAGCATCTTCTAGATTCTTAAGTGTGTGTAAGAACTATTACTATGTGTTTTGACATTTTCTCTTGTTTTATCTATGATTTTTTTTCTGAAGGAAGTTTTAAAGAAAATTCATATGAAACGAAAAGTTAAAAAAAATGGTCCTGAAAGATGTAAAATGAAAGTCTTAAGAGTCAATAAAATGCAGGCATGATGGAGGGTTCTGTGGCCCCACCCTCTCTTCCAAAGAGCAGTGGCTCATGGCCTCCCTACTGCCCACCATGTGACAGCTTCTTGTCTAACTTTGGAAAGGGCATAAATTCACGTCACAAGTCCCTTTACATGAAAGTTTCATGTGATCACTTTCAAAGTTTTATTGGTCATATAAAATTGTTTAAATTGTTCGCTCGGTATGTCTATCTGGAAAATTGTGTTTTGAGTTAAGACAGAACAAATCATAACTTTTCCATTAGAATAGATGGAAATCGTGTCTTTATTTCCAGTTTTGTAGCTAGATTAGTCAAAGCCAGTGCGGGGGCCTCTTGGTTCATCTCTCCCACTAGATTCAGCTCCACGACTGACTCATAGTTGGCCCCTGGAAGAGCCTGTGAATAAAATAAGAATCGCCAAAATCAACAAGTTTAATTGCTTAGCAAGAGTTAAGCAACTGGAATGAGGAAAGAATGTGGGACATGGCAGGACACGTGTTCACATGCCGTGTGCTCATAGGTGAGTATTTATAGGAGAATGAGTTGTCTTTGCTCCTGTGCACTCTCACTGCCACTGGACAGTTAGAAACCAGACAGCGGGTGATTTCAGTGACAGCTCACCCAGCGCTGCCTCCATCTGCAGCAGGCAAGGTGTGTAGCCTTAAGCTTTTGGAATCCCCAAGGTCAGGGCACCCCAGAAAGACCTCTAGTGATCACTGAGGCCTTGAGAGGGCACAGGCCTGGCAGCAGTGGTGCCTCCATCAGAGGCATAGCAGCCTGGCCAGGGACAGAGCTGGCTGCAGGAGCAC
This sequence comes from Typhlomys cinereus, assembly GCA_023101885.1. Taxonomy (NCBI): domain Eukaryota; kingdom Metazoa; phylum Chordata; class Mammalia; order Rodentia; family Platacanthomyidae; genus Typhlomys; species Typhlomys cinereus. Next base: position 726,225 of record JALPQD010000219.1, read on the forward strand.
TCTGCTCTCTCCTCCTCCTGCCAGAGGTCAGAACGCCAGAAGGACCCCTGTTGGTCAGTTCCATACAGGCCAGGCCCCTGAGTAGACAGGAGAGCAAAAAGGGCGTGGATCTAGTCGGCTGAGCGGATGGTGAGAAGCACACGATGCTTAATACAGAAACACTAACCACACACACCAAAGCCCAGGGTCTTCTGTTACCACACAGTTTCCAATTTCTTACCCTATGGTTTATATTTATTTGGTTGGAATGATTTTGACAGAGATTTCTGTGTCAAGAGGTCATAGTTAGGAAAAAAATAAAATGTGGGAAAAATATATAAAAAGGTCATAGTTTACAAGATATGACATCTACGTGGACTGACTCTGTGTGTGTGTGTGTGTGTGTGTGTGTGTGTGTGTGTGTGTGTGTGTGTGTTGAATAGCAAAGGAAATTCTAGCCACTGCAACTTTGTACTGATGGATTCCGGTACATTCATGAGTTTGGTGAGTTCTTGTGCCTTGTCAACCAAATACATCTGACAACCATATACAACATCTGAGTTTCCATAAAAAAGGTCCACGGCCTACTGGAACATTTGTGTGCTGTGAAACCAGGTACATTTCCATTTTCATCCTGGGGTGGACAGAAAGAGTTAAGCTCTTTGGACAGGTCTGTGTTGGTGAGTACTCAAGATCCATTCTTGCTTCTTATGGATGGAAATTGTTCCACCACCTAAGCTCTTCCCCAAAGAGTTGAAATTGAATTTTCTTCAGCTTTTCAGCTGAATCACCACTTGTTTTTAACCAAGCTGTTTTTGTTCCATTCAGCTGCCCTTTAAATATTAACTCCAAGGACAGTTTGAATTTCAAGAGTCACAGCTGTGCTGTCTATAGCACACAAAGGCAAGGCACTGGTCCTCTGGCTGGCTGGCTGCCTTGCACTTCCTTTCTGAGCAGAAAGCAGCCTCCAGCTTAATCCCCATCTCTTCTCACCTAAAGACCTGCCTGTCCACACCTGCACTGACCTGCTTGCTTGCTTTTTCTAACCAACCACGTGGACAAGGGGGATGATCATTGTGCAGCCAAGTACATGGGGCATGTCACTGCATTCATGGAATGCTTTCTCCTGGAAGCACTGCCACTGCCGCTGCTGCTATTGCTTCTGTTGCTGCCGCCGCTGCTGCCGCCACCATAACTGCTGTTATTGCTACTGCCACTACTGCTATCCTTACATCCCAAAGCAATCACAGGCTTCTGGTGCTTAGATGGACACTGAGACCCATCTTTATTGAAGGCAACTGTCCACTTGAGAAATAGGTCAACTAGATTCATGTATGAAGGATACTGAATTGTCCACCAAATAGTCTCTCAAGGATTTAAAAAGAGTGAGTCAGAAAGCTATTCAAACCTTTACGAAAAAATATAAAAATTGAGGATTTCAAGCAGGCAGCATGGGCAGTGGGTGCGCACAGCCTGCAGAGACAGCCACTGTGTTCCGGAGCTCTTGCTCTCTTGCTTTGAATGCAAGAGCAACACATTCTGCACAGGGGCACTGTGGGAATGAGGTGAGTTTTTACACGGTGCTGAACTGTGGAAACATCAGTGGTAGAGCTCAGTCAAGTGTGCCCCTCTTTTCCCCTACCTCCCCTCTTTAGATGACATGGAAATGCATTGGTTGTTATGCACCCCATAAATAGGTTCAAATGTTGTAAGTTTATTTTAAGGAAAAACCAGCACAAAGGAGAGTGCAGAACCTGCCCATCCATGAATCCAAGACTGCTCTGAAAACAAAGGTCTGAAGTTAACCATGGGCGAATGATAAGGAGTAACCACAGAAAGATTCAAAACTAGCAAGATAAGATTAGGAAACAAAGCAGGGATTCTGGGTGTTCAGAGTCACAAGTGTTTCTATGGACCGTCTGGGGCACAGCTGCCAAGCTGCATACAGACAGGAAGTGGATATATGCTCTCTAGCTATGGCAGCATGGGCATCGGGAACAGCGGACTCCTGGGAGCTGGCCATCCACGTGTTGCGTGGGCCCCCTGTCCCGAGGATGTTCTCAGAGCACTGACAACATGACTCCCCAGTCACGGAAAGTAGACTTCCCTGAACAGGAACAGCAGTCCAGGGAGGCAAATAAACTTCCAAGAAAGACACAACCAAACAAGGACCTGCTCCCCATTCTTGGCCAGAGAAAAGCACCTCAAGTCTACAGGTGTGCACAAGTAAACCTGGCCCAGACTGAACTGCCCACCAGTTAAACAGGACTATCAGCATGCTTGCAGGTATAGAGCTGTTTCCACTTGAGCCACAATTGTCACTAGAAAGACATAACCCCAAAAATCACAGTCAAGCCGGCGCAGGAAGCCTCTGTGAAGACCGAAACACTGCCTGAACTGGCAGCACATCTGGATCTTTGTCCCTGAAAAGCAGCTACAACTAATCAAGGTTATTTAAAATAACACGTTGAAGCCTCTGAGAGGGATCCTGAGGGAGAAGCCCTTATTCCAGAAGCTCTTGCAGCTCTTGGTAAAAATGGAAAGCACCTGGTCCCCATCTTCCCGCTCCCCACCCTCAGCTCAGCTTACCTACTGAGCAGGGTGAAATCAGGGGCACATTTGATTTTAAGATAATGCAAATGTACAAGAAGGCAATTAACTCTAAACAGAACACAGGTGAAGGCAGCCACACCCACCAGCACCCACATGGAATGGGAGCTTTTGAAAGCAGCAAAAGGAAGCAAGGATGGAAGGCATCTGGGTGCTGACTCAGCGCTGAGCTCTCTTGATGGGTTTACACGAGGCAGTGGGAAGACGCATGAAGCAGAGACAAAACCATCGACCGAGACTCTGGCGCACACCTGCAGTCCCACAATGCAGGAGGTACTGGCAGGACTGCTGAGAGAGCGAGACCAGTGTGAGGCAAGAGAAATGATGTTAAGAGTCCAGTGCCAGCGAGCTGCTCGCAAAGGTGACGGGAAGGGAAGGTATTTCTAGGGACAAAATATGCATCATTGCTTCCCAGTCATCCTGGCTTTGGAGAAATTGTGAAGAAGTTTTTTCAGACTGAATGTGCAGGACAGCAGCCAACAGACTACACGCTGGTGAGGGTGTGTAGATTATAGATTAGCTGCACACTTCTCATGTCATGTACAATGCAGAGGATCACAGCTTCAGAAGCATCCGTGTCTGATGGTATGGGGAGGGCAACTGAGACCACAACATCCTTAGAGGCAATGGCAGCAGAGGCAAGCATTCATACATCAAAGGGAACCAAGAGTAATTAATGAATAAGCCAGCAGACATGTACCTATGCATCAAACAAAGGTAACTATGAACTCAAGCGAAGACACTCAATGGGGTGCAATAGGGTTAGAGAGAACCAACATTATGAATCCAGTTAGAATAGGTTAAACTTTCATGTTTGTATGTGTGCATTCATGTGTGCAGGTGTTATGTGTAGTAGCACGTGGCAATGTGGTAGGCAGCAGCTGGCATTGGGTATCTTCTACCACTCTCTGCCTTACTTGGTGAGACATGGTTCTTACTGAACCTGGATTTTGCCAGTTCAGGTAGATCCCCCAGCAAGTCCAGGGATGCTCTGTCTCCACATCCCCAGTTCTGGGATAGCAGGTCCTGCCGTGTCTGCCTTTTCTACATGGGTGCTGGGGACTGAACTCAGGTCCTCATGCTTAATCGGCAAGCACTGTACAGGCAGATCCATCTCCCAGCCCCAAGTCATTCAATTTTAATGTGAGCTCGAATAATTAAATTATCCACTATGATCCCCATAGCAACCGCAAGGAAGGAAACCTTTGAATTCAGAAAGAAACCAAGATAGAAGGGAGTAGCAGGTCTCAGCCGCAGAAAAAATTCACCTAACGTGAAAAAAAAGTCAGTGTCAGAACAAGAACAACAGAGGAGCAAAACAGATGGGAAGCACAGAGAACAAGGGCAAAGCTGCAGCTCTCTCACGGAGACTGTGGCAACCATGGCGACCATGATGAGTGTGGCAACCATGGCGACCATGATGACTATGATGACGGTGGTGATTATAGCAACCCTGGTGACCATGACGCCCATAATGATCATGGTGACCATGACGAATGTAACAACGATGGTGATCATGGTGACCTTGCCCATGGTGGTGTCAGCATCATATGCAAATGAGTCAGAAGGCCAACTTCTTCCTGCCTTCTGCGTATGTCTGTCTGTCCAAATTTCCCCTCTTCGCGAGACACCAGGCATCCTGGGTGAGGGCTTCTCTAAGCAGCAGACGTTGACTTATAACCCCTGTGAAGAGCCCGTTTCTAATAAGGTCACCTCCTTGCCTGGGGGTGAAGGTGCCAGTGTGTGACTGTCCTAACCAAACACTAACCTCACAGGTGTGGACAGGACTAACCTGGAGTAGGACAGGAGGCGGAAGCAATACTTGGGCTTCTGAACACAAAGGACAACATCCTCCCTGAATCTTTAATCATCTCCCTTTTGCAAAATACTCTGCTGGAGATACCACAAACCAAGGAGCCACAGCAGCAGATAGGCGTGTCCTACTATCACGGTGGAGGCCGGCCTTCACCCCTTGTGCAGATGGCCGGACCGCAAACACCAGTTGCAGAGGAGCACTTGTTGCAGGGCTGGAGCATCCCAGGGCTGGAGCACCCTGTATCTGACATTTCTGGTAGGACGACAGCTATGTGGGGGGGGGGGGGGCGTTGAAAGTTTTCCTCAGGAAGAGTGAACGAAGCCTACTACTTAGGAGCTGCAGGAAGTCTTGGTACATAGAGAAAACCGAAATATACCGCCAGGTTACAAATACGTCTCTGGGCTGCGGCAGTCTGTCTACCACGAAATCACAGGGCACTCAAATGGCTTTGCTGGCACATGGCGCCTGCCGCCAGGAGAAAGAAACACAAACCCCTGGTGCTCAGGGTGATAAACTCTCCTCCTTCTTATAAATGAGCTGAGAATTCCGGGGTAAAAGCTGCAGATTCCTGCAATGAATTCAGACAGATTTAAATTTCAGATCTGCCCTGGTGGCCAACACATGAGATGTCTGTATTCAGGAGACAGCCCTTTTTTTCTTTCTTTTTTTTGGCAAGAACACTGACTGGTGGATTGTTTGCCTTGCATATTTTTTATACTCCAGCCGGGCTATATAGAATATCTTTAAACAGATACGCATTGATCTTCAAAGAATGAAGCACTCATTGACCTGGATAAAAGAGCCAGAGCAGCGCAGCTCTCGGCCCCTCCCTGCAGGGTGGAGGCTTCCCTGCAGGGTGGAGGCTTCCCCACCACGCCTCGCCTCATCCGCAGCAGAAAGAAGTGCATACACCTTTCCCCAAGGGGGCCTCTCTGAGCCAGGGCTTCTGGGGTGTTTCACTGCACACAAGCCAAGCTGCCAAATCTGTTTCCCACACAGTGTGTCTCACATGTTACATGGATTCATGGTGGGCCTGGCTGGGAAGAGCACAGGCCTTGGACTCAGCTGGGGCTCAAGATCCTCATGGAGCACTCTCCTGTGTCAGCTGCATCCCTGGACCTAGTGTTCGCATGCACGTGCGCGCGCATGCGTGTGTGTTGTGTGTGTACACGCATGAGTGCATGCATACAGGTACACATGTATGTAGAAATCAGAAACCCACCTTGGATGCCGACCTTAGTTGCTGTCCTTCTATTTTGGGGGACAGGATCTCTTGCTAAGCTTGGGGTTCTGATTCATCTAGTTTGGGAGGTCTGCCACCCCAGGGTGCCCCTGTTTCTGCCTGCAGCACCAGGGTGATAGATGCATGCCACTTCTCTCTGCCGTTCCTTGTGGGTTAATTCACGGCTGGAATTCAAGCATTTTAAGGGACAAATTTCCTCTGGTTTCCTCATTTCTAAAATGAGGTGCCCCATAGGTGTTCAGGGAGTAGTACCAACTGATTGCCCTGGGAGAAAGAAATGCTCCTGCCAGAGCAGGCTGCAGGGGGCAGGGATTGGAAACTCATTCCGAGCCCATCAGCCAGTCCTCAGGCAAACTCATTCATTAACAGCGCTGTGTCCAGAGAGCACAGTCCATCGGCTCACAGGGGGGACACACCTGGTTCTCCCAGGAGCCCTGTGGAGTGGAAAGGGCATCCCCCTTCACATCAAGGGATGGCTGGGTCCGTCATTCATCCAAAGCTGCAGAATCTATACAACATAGAGCCAGGAATTAACCGTTGGGACTGTCTCATTCCAAAGTCTGCATGCACTGGGCCCTGGGCACTGCCCAAGAGCAAAATGAGTTCCATCAAACTGAGTAAATAATATCAATAATGATAGTAAAATAGCTTGATGCTGCGGGGTCCTAAGGGGCCGACTGTGTTCTAAAAGGCCACTTCCTTCTCTCAGACCCTCTCCCTAGCATTGGCCAGGGTGCAAGTGAGCAGGCGTTTGTGGCTGGAGGTGTTTCCATGCCTCCCAGCTCTGCCCCTGTCTCCGTTTGGAGTGTGGGGTATCCCTCTGACCATCCCCATCTCAGAAGTCCCATTTAAATGCTTGTGCTGCAGAGTCCAGACTCTGTCCTGTTGGCCTGGAAGTTCAGCCAGAAGGAAGGCTGCAATCTGAACAGGGGCATCTGTCTCCTCTTCTCCTTCATGCCCCTCTTTCCTGCAGATCTTTGCCAGCCTGCTCACATGGTCCCCAGTCCTCTGTCCCAGCTGATTCCCCTCCTCCAATGGAGTCTGGTTCCTGCACAACAGTATGCATCTTACTGGCCGTGGCCCTGCTGATACTATGTGCTGCTCCTCACAAGCAGCATGCCCAGCAGGCATGCACTCAATGCGTGGTTTGCTCTTGGGCAGCGCCCAGGGCCCAGTGCATGCTAAGGTGGTGACCGTCAAGGCCCTTAGCCAATAGCCACTCATCCCTGACCCTGTAAGTGAACTCCCTTTAAAATGGTTTTTGATGGCTACATTTTAGAAAAGATGATGAGTACAATAGGAAGAATATTTCAACATTGGCAGTGCTCAGAAGCTGAAAGCTGAGCTAAAACTTTCATCCAAAGTTTGTGATGTCTCGACTTTTCCAACACAGCCCCACACTGCTTGGACTCCGATGAGCCTTTGGATTGATCTGAAGAGTCCACCGCTGTCATCTTCTCCTGCGCTCTCTCGCTGTACAACCCTTTCTTTAAAACCACTTCCTGTTCTTAGTCTCCAAGACAGATGCAACCCTATCCAAAGTTTATCCAAACTGATCTGAACCTTTCGGGACTAGAAATGAGGTGGGAACTGTTTTCTTCATGAGATTTCTAGTGCTTTTTGGCCCTGAGCAACTGGAAATGAGACAAGAATAGCTTCTCTTGTGGTATTTGGGTTCCTTCTCCCAACCCAAACCAGGAAGTGCGGAGACGCACAAAAAATTAAAGGGGGGGGGGAGTGAACTCAACTTTTTGAACTCCATACGTGATTTAAGTTCAATTTCAGTTTAAGGCAAAGGTTCAACTAAGATCTTGTTTTATCCAAACTGCCTGGCCCTACCACTGAAATTACTGGTCGGCGCACACATGCAACTCTTTTCTAATGTAGAGAAGCAGGGAGGAGGAGAACGGCTGGTATGCAGGTCGCAGGGGCAGTGGGATGCTCTGACTTGACTCCAGAGGCATCACAGTAGGGCAACTGCAAAGGATGCAAGGGATGTAGGGTGCACAGGGAGAGATGTGGGATGCACAAGGCATATGGGGTGCAGGGGCATGAGAGACACAGGGTCACAGGGCACATGGGATAAAGGGTATACCGTCTCAGCTTTGTCATCTCTGCCTCCATCTTTCATGTCTACCTGTCACCTGTCGCTATCGATATTCTACCCACCCACCCACCATCTCACCTCCCCACCCACCATCTCACCTCCCCACCCACCATCTCACTTCCCCGTCTACCATCTCACCTCCCCACCCACCATTTCACTTCCCCACCCACCATCTCACCTCCCCATCCACCATCTCATTTCCCCACCTACCATCTCACCTCCCCACCCACCATCTCACTTCCCTACCTACCATCTCACCTCCTCACCCACCATCTCACCTCCCCAACCACCATCTCACTTCCCCACCTAATCTCACTTCCCCACCCACCATCTCACTTCCCCACCTACCATCTCACTTCCCCACCTACCATCTCACCTCCCCACCCACCATCTCATCTACCCACCCACCATCTCATCTACCCACCCAGCATCTCATCTCCCCACTTACCATCTCATCTACCCACCTATCATCTCATCTACCCACCTACCATCTCATCTACTCACCCACCATCTCATCTACCCACTTATCATCTCACTTATCCATCCACCATCTCACCTACCCATCCACCATCTCACCTATTCATCCAACATCTCACCTACCCATCTTTTATCTTATTTATTTATACCTCATCTACCTCTCTATCTATCTATATCTATGTCATGTATCATCTATCATTTATTATATATCTTACCAATATATAGCCTATCATTTATCTATCTATCTTTGTCATATCATCTACCTTCTATCTACCTATCATCTATTATCCATGCACCTATCAACTATCATGGTCATGTATCATCTATCATTTATCTTATCTATTATATAGCTCATCTGCTGTAACCTACTGCCCACCTACCATTTATCATCTCCAGCAGTCACTACCATCTATCTTCCTATTTATCTTCTATATTCTATCATCTATCTCGATGTTACTTTTCAGCTCCTTACAGCTATCCATTAGACACAGCCACAGGCAGTGAATGTATTGATTAAGAAACCAGCTGTCTGGCAGCAGAGTCCTCACTGACTTCACTACTCCAATAAAAGACTCCAGTAAGAGCAACTGAATCAAGTATCCATGAGTCACTAACTCACCCTTAAATCTGTTGACCTTATTTTGCTCTTATATTTGAGACACTGTGACAAGCTTTACAAACTGAACTTAACAAAATGTTGAACGTGTTCAAAGTGCTGTGATCTGCCCATGTCCATGGATGGTGTGCTGATGATCCTCCAAGTCATCTCTCGTACTGACATATGAAATGACTTGGGCTACCACGAAGCTTTCATTACTATCTTGAAAATTTTGCTGATCAAGCAATTAAAAATGTTCTGACCTGAAAAATTTATATTTAAATAATCTATGAGCATGTTTTACAAAATAATACACCTAAGGGCATACAAGGCAAGCAAGGCGAGATGCTTATATAAAAACATATTCTGTGCATAAGTGATATAAATTCTTGGAGACATGACAAAGCTTGTACCAGTGCCAAGGTGAAGCATGGGAGTAGTGGTCATTTCCCAGCAGGGAAATGCAGCTTTACGGGACAGAGCAGCAGCTGCCCCAGATACCACAGCAAGGTTGAGGCTCTGCCAGGCCTTTCCTGGGGGAGGGCAGCATCTTGCCAAGGCACCTGGGAGACAAGACAGCTTGAGAGCCCACCAGTGACAGGGAAGCACTGAAGCAGACCTTCATTCTGCAGGGACCCGCCGCTCTGAATGTGCTGCCTCACATGGAAGAGAGGCCTGTGGAGTGACCTCCAGTGCTAGGTAAGGGGTGCCGCACTCTTCAAGGAAAGATGACTGCCACCATGTATCCTGGTTTACAAAATCTGTCTCATCCATTTCAGAATGAGATTGCGGCACCTTCTGAATAGCAGAATTGGCCAAACTCAAGAGTCAGTGATCCCCAGCAGAGCCTTGAGACTGTGAGTCACTGAGAACAGCGGCCTGTTCCCACCCCCACTCCCGCTCCACCCCCACATCCCCCCTCTGGCAGCAGGACCCCCTGCATCAAGCACTTCAACTGTCTGCTAGCTGCTGCTGTTACTGAGGGCTGGGGAGATGCTGGGGAGATGGCTGAGTGACCAAAGTGCACGCCTAGTCAACATGAGACCCTGAGTTCAATCCCCCCAGAAGAAATCCACAGGGCACATCTGTGATCCAGACCCCTGCAGCCAAATCAGCAAGCGCCAAACTCAGAGTGACTCAGCCTCAAAACGAGGCTGAGTGTTATCAACACCCAGCATGGACCTCTTACCTCCACGGTAATGCATGCACATGCACATACATGCACGCATGCACACAAAGTGTTGGCAGAATAACAGAATCTTAGACATCTCTACTCAGAATGTAAAGTAGATGAGGGACGACACAGGAAAGGCCTCCATGTGTCTCAGAAGAGGGCAGAGAAGTGTGTGTGTCCCACAGGCTCTCAGAAAGCAGCTCAGTCTGACCTCATCATACTGCTGAGTTTGCATGACTGGGAGCTCGCACTCACTGTCAGCCCAGTGCAGCCCCTCCATCCTCCCCTAAAGCATTTCATCCTTAGGGGTGTGTGTGTGTCTGTGAGTGTGTGAGTGTTTCTCTGTGTGTGTAGACATGCTCATTATTTCCTAATGTAATGAGGTCTGTATTGGTGCGTACGTTCAGGAAGATCCTCAGAATCGATCCACAGTAGTTTCTGAATAATTTCCTGCAGCTGCTAGAAGATGCCAACAGGCAAGAAGTGAATAAAGACGAGAACCTAAGGATTACATAAACCAAAGAAATCATCACACAATGTATGAAGAGAAGAGCCTTTCAATGCTTGCGTTATCTTCCACCAGGTGAAATCAGTACATCTTACTTTTCTTATTTAAAAAAAAAAAAAAAAACCTAGAAAAGCATGGAGACCTCTCTTAGCTGTTGATGTTAACAGCACCCTGCCCTGCCCCAGGACCTTGCAGAGCCACAAGAGAACTGGGGGGGGGCTTCCTGAGTGGCCTGTGCTGAAAAGCTTGGTGGGTTCCAGGAGGTGGCTTGTTCTGTGGGATGCATGCATATGCATTAAGATTAGGTTATTGAGAAACAGGAAATGCGCATGGCTCTTTTCAGAGCCAGACAAAGAGAGAATTACAACCCTAACATGGGGAGAGGACAAGGGGCAGGAAGAGGTCCATGGGGAGCCAGGAGAGATGGGCAGAGCAGCACAGCCCCATGCCCCTAAGAACCCTTGCAGAGGATTCCATCCACCCACACGGCCCTGGTTCCTGGAGGACACCTGCCTGTGGTGAGACCCCCTTTTAAGACTTATGCTGTGTGATGCACTGTGGAGCAGTCACATGGCACAACCGTGACCCCCTCAGAACCCAGCAATGGTCTTACTGTTTGGGAAGTCTGTAGACCTTAGGAAATGGAGCCTGGCTGGAGGCATGGTATGACTGACATGGGCTTGGGGGCTTCAGAACTTGGCCCCCTTTATGTCTTCTCTCTGCTTCCTGACTGTGGAGGTCACGTGACCAGCCACTTCGCCTTCCTGCTACCATACCTCCCCTCACAATGGACTGCACCCCTTCTTAAACACTGGGTCAAATGAACTCTGCCTTCTTTTTTTTCTTTTTTTTGAATTATTTTTCACTTTATTGTGATCAGTACATACATTATAGAAGTATCTTGACCCTTTTCAGACTTTTACTTTACACATTTCTTCACGATTTTGCTTTTTAACCATTATGAACCCATGGCTTTCTACTTAATCAATGAATGCATGACAAATTGCTATGATTTTTTTAAAGGATTTAAACTAAATCTTCCTAGATTTGACCAGCAGTTATCTTTCTGCCTATTTCACAATCACTTTTTTAAAGTTTTTTTAACTTTTTATTTTATTTTATATATATGCATATATTTATTTATTATTACTATTTCCACTCATACAAACTTAACAGGTACACCAGTCCCCTCCCTCCCTCCATCCCCCCACCCCCCTGTTCGCCCGTACTCTCCCCCCTCCCTCCCTCCACTCTCCCTTCCCCCTCCCTCCCCATCCCCCAGTGCCTCCTCCCCAGTGCCTTCCCCCCCAATCCCCAGGGCATCCTTTAATGTGCATGCCAAACTCTCCTCTGGGGCCTCCTCTCCAATGAGGTACAAGGACCCAAGAGCATTTCTCAGAACCCTTTCCTGTGTTCCCCTTAAGCTTAGGAACACTACTGTGACTGTCAGTCCCTAGGCTCCAAGGATCCTAGTGCCTTTAGTCCATGTTAGACTTTGTGGGGGGACATTGCGCAGGTCATGCAAAGTCCTATTATGATTGCTTCGGCCCTAAATTGTGTGGAGTATCTTGCATATCATTACTCCTCCCATCCTTGTGCTCTTACAATCTTACCGCCCCCTCTTCCGCAAATTTCCCTGAGCTTCAGAATAGGGAAAGATTAGGCTGGCTTAGTTCCTGGTAGTTGATATACAGTCTCTGATGTTCTGAATTATGGTTGTTGATTTTTTTTTTTTTTTTTAGTTTTGTTGCTCCTGAAATGCCCTTGGCTCCATCCTGATGGATATTGGATGTCACCCCCTGGCCAGAGATAAAAACCTGTTAAATTAGAGTCTTGTTATAAGAGTATATTCAAAGGTAGATGGAATAAAAGTAGGAGACCATGGTGAGAGAGGGGTCAATCACCCGTCTGCAAAATGGTTACTTTCTATCTGTCAGACTATATGCCCTCCCCTTCTGGTGAGATCATACCCCATCAGTTGCAAATGATCAGGAAGGAAAGTCTGTGAACTTAACCAGATGTCTCATTACTTACTTGCAGTCCTTCATGGTGGCCTATTTTCTCTGCTATAACATGGTGCCCTCTCTCCTTGTTTCTGGTGGGGCCCTCCTTCCCCATCCCTCCTATTTAAAATCTTTGCAATTACTGTAGGTATTACAGAGATTTGTCTTTGAATGTCTCTATGTGGGTTTCGTACTAGGATCCACCTATTAGGGAGTATGTTCGGAGCTTAATTTTCCGTGTCTGGGATACTTCACTCAATATAATTGTTTCTAATTCCATCCATTTCCTGGCAAATTTCATTAATTCATCATTTTTGATGGCTGAGTAGTATTCCATTACATAAATGTACCACATTTTCTTTATCCACTCATCAACTGTTGGACATTTGGGCTGATCCATGACTTTGCTATTGTAAACAGTGCTGCTATGAACATGGTCATGCTTATGCCATCAAGGTGAATTTTTGCTGTATGGGGGATTATTCCCAAAAGTAGTATAGCAGGGTCATATGGCATTTCAATCTGTAACTTCTTAAGAATCGCCAGACGGCTCGCCAGAGTGGTTGTATGAGCCTGCATTCCCACCAGCAATGTAGGAGAGTTCCCCTCTCTCCACATCCTCTTCAGCATTTGTTGTTGTTTGTATTGTGGATTTTTGCCATCCTGACCGGGGTGAGATGATATCTCAGGGAAGTTTTGATTTGCATGTCCCTGATGGCTAAGGATGTGGAGCATTTTTTAAGATATTTGTTAGACATTTTAATTTCATCCCTGGTAAAGTTTCTTTTAAGTTTTAAGGCCCATTTTTTAATTGGGCCATTGGTTTCCTTGGTGTTTAGTTTTCTAAGTTCTTTGTGCACTCTAGATAATAGAGCTCTATCAGATATGTGGTTAGTGAAGATTTTCTCCCATTCTGTGGGTTGCCTTTGTGCTCCAGTTACAATCTCTTTATCTGAACAGAAGTTCTTTAATTTCATAAGATCCCATCTGTTGAGTGTTGGTTGTAGTGACTGTGCTATTGGATGTCAGTTTAGTAACTGTTGGCCTAGTCCAATCAGCTCTAGGAAGTTCCCTACCCTTTCAACTATGGTTTTTATAGTCTCTGGACTTATATCGAGGTCCTTGATCCATTTGGAATTAATTCTTGTACATGGTGACAAGTACGGGTCCAGTTTTAATCTTCTGCATGTGGAGATCCAGTTTTGCCAGCACTATTTGTTGAAGATGCTGTTCTTTTTCCATTGGATTTTTTGGGCCCCTTTGTGGTTGTGTGGGCTTATATCTGGGTCTTCAACCTTTATCCATTGATCTATGTGTCTATTTTGGAGTCAATACCAGGCAGTTTTTATAACTATGGATTTGTAGTATAGACTAAGGTTCGGTATGGTAATACCTCCAGCCATGTTTTTGTTACTCAGGATTGTTTTTGCTATCCTGGGTCTTTTGTGTCTCCATATGAATTTTGAGATTGTTTGGTCAACTTCTTTAGAGAATTTCTTTAGGATTTTAATTGGTATAGCATTGAATCTGTATATTGCCTTTGGTATGATGGTCATTTTTACAATATTGATTCTGCCAATCCAGGAACATGGGAGGTCTTTCCACCTTCTGGTGTCTTCTGCAATTTCTTCTTTAGAGTTTTAAAGTTTTCATTATAAAGGTCTCTTACTTCCTTCGTTAGGTTTATACCAAGGTATTTCATTTTTTTAGGGGCTATAGGGTATGGGATTGTTTCTCTCAGTGCGTTTTCACTTCTTTCATTCTGGACATATAGGAAGGCCACTGATTTTTGTACATTTATTTTGTATCCTGCACCCTGCTGAACTTCTGTATTTGTTCCAGGAGCTTCCTGGTAGAGATTTTGGGATCACTCAGATATAAGATCATGTCATCTGCAAATAGAGATAACTTGACTTTTTCCTTGCTGATTTGAATCCCTTTTATGTCCCTTTCTTGTCTTATGGCTTCAGCTAAGACTTCAAGTACAATATTGAATAGAAGTGGTGAGAGTGGACAGCCTTGTCTACTTCCTGATCGAAGCGGGAATGCTTCAAGTTTTTCCCCATTGAGTATAATCCTTGCTGTTGGCTTGTTGTATACAGCTTTTATTATATTGATAAATGTCCTTCCATTCCAACCTTCTCTAGGTTCTTGATCATAAAGGGCTGTTGGATCTTGTCAAAAGCTTTTTCTGCATCTGTCGAGAGTATCATGTGGTCTAGAACTTTGGACTGGTTTATATGGTGAATTACATTTATTGATTTGTGTATGTTGAACCAACCTTGTGTGCCTGGGATAAAGCCTACTTGATCCCCATGAATAATCTTTTTGAACTGTTTTTGAATCTGATTTGCTAAGACTTTGTTGAGAATCTTTGCATCTGTGTTCATCAGAGAGATTGGCCTATAGTTTTCTTTTTTAAGTGTATCTTAAAAAGATACACTTTGGGATTAAGACGATATTAGCTTCATAGAAGGAATTTGGTAGTGTTCCTTCCTTTGCTATTTAATGGAACAGTTTAAGGAGTATTGGTGTTATTAGCTCCTTAAATGTCTGGTAGAACTCTGTGCTGAATCCATCTGGTCCAGGACATTTTTTGGTGGGAACATTTGATATTACTTCCTCGATTTCCTCATGTGTTATAGGACTATTTAAGTAATTCACAACTTCCTGATTCATTTTAGGTAAGTTGTGTTTACTTAGGAATTCATCCATCTCTTTTGTGTTGTAAAATTTCACAGAGTATAAGTATTTGAAATATGACATTATAATTCTCTGGATTTCTTGGGTATCTGTAGTGATAACTCCATTTTCATTTCTAATTTTGTTAATTTGGGTTTTTCTCTCTCTTGCTTTTGGTTAATTTAGCTAGGGGTGTATCAATCTTATTGACTTTTTGCAAAAAAACAGCTTTTTGACTGGTTGATTTTCTGTATCGTTTTCCTGATCTCAATTTCGGATATTTCTCTCCTTATTTTGCTAATCTCTCTTCTACTGCTTTTGGAATCAGATTGCTTTAGTGTCTCTAAAGCTTTAAGTTGCATTGTTAAGTTATTTATTTCTGATGTTTCCATTTTTTTGATGTAAGCATTAGAGCTATGAACTTACCTCTTAGGGCAGCTTTCATCGTGTCCCAGAGATTTTGGTAAGTTGTATTTTCATTATTGTTTGCTTTCAGGAAATCTTGAATTTCCTTTTTAATTTCTTCCTGAATCCAATTCTCATTCAGCATCATAGTGTTAAGTTTCCAGGAGTTAGTGTATTTTCTGTTGTTTGTTGTGTCGTGGATGTCAAGCTTTAGGCCGTGGTGGTCTGATAAGTTACAGGCGAGAATTTCAACTTTCCTCTATATGTGGATATTTGTTTTGTGGCCCAATATGTGATCTATTTTGGAGAAAGTTCTGTGTGCTGCTGAGAAAAATGTGTACTCTTTGGTATGTGGATGAAAAGTTCAATAAAGATCTGTAAGGTCCATTTCAGTAAGGGTTTGATTAAGTTCCAAAGTGTCTCTGTTAAGTTTTTTACCTGTTGATCTATCCCACATTGAGAGGGAGGTGTTGAAATCCCCAAGAATTATCGTTTTGGGTTGATTTCTTGCTTTAGACATTGTAGGGTTTGCTTAATGAATGTGGAGGGGCCCGTATTAGGTGCATATATGTTCAGAATTGTGAAGTCTTCCTGGTGAATTGTACCTGTGACTAAAATGTAGTATCCATCTGTGTCTCTTATGATTTTTTTTGGTTTGAAGTCCACTTTGTCCGAAAGCATAATGGTTACCCCTGCCTGTTTTCTGGCTCCAATATTAGCTTGCAGAATTTTGGGCCAGCCTTTTATTTTTAGGATGTGCCTCTCTTTTGTGGTGAGATGGGTTTTCTGCAGGCAGCAGATTGAAGGGTTGTGATTTTTAATCCAAGTTTGTAATCTGTGTCTCTTGATCAGTGAGTTAATTCCATTAACATTTAATGTTATAGTGGAGAAATTATTTTTAATTCTGGACATTTATTATGGTTAGTGGCTTTTGTAAGTGTATTGTTTTTTGCTTTTAGGTTTTGGTGGTATTATACTTCCCTTCTGATCTCCTGGATATGCTTGTTTTTTCTTCAAGCTTGAGTATCATTTCTAGTATTTTTTGAAGGCCTGGTTTGATGGACATGTATCTCTTCAAGTTGTCTTTGTGCTGGAAAATCTTTCTTCTCCCTCGATCAGGACAGATAGTTTTGCATGGTATATCAGCCTGGGTTGACATTTTTGCTCATTCAATACTTGAAGTAAGTCTCTCCAAGCTCTTCTTGCCTTTACTGTTTCCATTGAGAAGTCATTTGTTATTTTAATAGGTTTACCTTTAAAAGTGACTTGGTTTTTTTTTTTTTTCCCTTGAAGCTCTCAGCATCATTTCTTTGTCTTGAATGTGGAATGTTTTAACTATTTATTTGCTGTGGCGAGTTTTTATTTTGGTCATATCTGTTTGGGGTGCGCAATGCCTCTTGTATATGGATGGGCCTCTCTTTTTTTAGATGAGGAAAGTTTTCCTTGATGATCGTTTGAAAAATTTCCTCAGGTATGGTATTTTGGGATTCTTGCTCTGGTATTCTATGAATATGCATGTTAGACTTCTTCAGGGTGTCCCATAACTCTTGAATATTTCTCTTGAGTGTCTTTTTGGCTTTAACAACCTCTTCCATTGAGCTGGTTAATACTCCCACTTTGTCTTCAAGGTCTGAAATTCTATTTTCTGCTTCGTTAGTTCTGCTGATAAGACTCTCTGTTGAGTTCTGGGTTGAAGATAACTTGTCTTTTAGTTCAGTTTTAAACTCTGCTTGAGTCTGTTTTAACTGTTCTATGTCAGTTTTTGTTTCTTGAACTGTTTTTCTCAACTCCTCCAAGTGTCTGTTGTGTTCTTCTTCAAAGTGATTGATGCGGTGATTTAATTCCTCCCGAATTTCCTCTTTCATAGTATTGATCATGGTAATGATCATGTTTTGAAAGTTGTTATCCTGGGTCAGGCTTTCTTGCTTATTTTCCGTGGATTTGTTCTGGTTGGAGTCTATCATTACGGGATTAATTCCTTCTGTGGGAGATTTGTTTTCTTGGGTTTTGTTTCTCATGGATTTGCACTTTGACTTGGGCATTGTTTTAACTCTTAAGACCTTCTTTCAATTTTTGTGTGGTTTTCACTGAATTATTTGGCATGGAGCAGTTCCCGTTCCAGCTAGCTGGTGAGAGGAGCTGGGGCCAGTGGGTTGCCTGGGATTTGGGGGATGGGAGGGGGAGCTTATCTAGGTGTCCGTGAGTCCTGGCTGGACTTCGCGTGTCTCGGGCAGGTGGGGAAAGGAAGGAGGTGGCTGGGACTGGGGCGCAATTAAACTGGGGAGCTGGGGCATGGCTCAGGGGGTCCTCCCCAGCCCGGCGCCTGGCTGGCTCTGGCGGGCTGGTGGGAGGAGCTGGGACCAGTGGGCTGCCTGGGGTTTGTGGGGGGGAGCTTACCTAGGTCACAGTGAGTCCCAGCTGGACTGCTCATGTCTCAAGTGGGTGGGGAAAGGGAACTCTGCCTTCTTTAACTGGCTTTTTCTTCCCCAGGTATCTTTCACTAGCAAGAAGATTAAGCACTGGAGACAGTGTGTTCTTAAAGCAATGAGACTTTAAGTGAAGGTGTGGCTCAACAGAATTGTATTTTGGTTGGTTGACTGGTAAATTTCAAGGTCCTGGGGATCCAACCCAGCCCTCCCAGATGCTAGACAAGTAGCACCCCTATGATCCAGCCCCCAGGCCTCCCACATTACTTGTTGAGTGACAGGTCCTTGAAGATACAGACCATGTCATGCATTTCTCATGGTTGGACCACCAAAATACTGCAATGGTGACCCGAACTCAATTCTCCTTTCCCATTTAACTGTAAGAGAACAGCTCTGTGTAGGCATACTCTGTATTCTCTGAGCCCCCAGATCCCTTCAGAGGCCAAGGGACCTGAGCAAGCCTCTTCACTGACTGGGCATTTGCCTTGTTGTGCAGGCAATGGGCTTGAAAACCTACTGGTGCTTTAGCATAAACTCAGGCAGGGGTGCCCTGCCCAGTGCACAAGGGCATGTGCTCATCTCCTGTAGGGGTGCCCAGCACACAAGGCTATCTGCTCGCCTTTTGTAGGGGTGCCCCGGCCACACAGGGGTATCTACTTACCTCCATATTTTTGCTTATGAGGGGAAGCTTCTATCTGACAATGTTCCTGATGAAGAAAAGACGTTCTTACTGCACTGCACTTAGATTGCATCCCCTCTCATTTCCCATTACTTGATGAATTTGCAACCACACTCCCAGTGGTATAAGGAGACAGGAGGCTGCATCACAAGCAGTTCTTCTGTCTCCTTTTCTGTTCTTGCTGGACCGAAGCCTTTGTTCACAAAGGGTCACATTTACTGGAAAGACCAACTTATGTGAAAGTCGTAACTATTCAGACTAGGGTTGGTAAATATCTTAAAAGCAAGGGAGCAGCAAGAGGAGGTGCACACCTGCAAACCCAGCACCAGAAGGAGGAGAATCACCCCAAGTTCCAGACCAACCAGGAAAAAAAAGCTGAAGATGATAGATAAATAATAAATAGATGATTGATAGGTGATACACAGACAGATAGATGATACACAGATAGACAGATAAGTGATGTACAGATGAATGGATGATAGATGATAAATAAGTAGATGATAGATGTATAGATGATAGAGACATATGACACATTGATGATAGACAGGTAGATTAATAGATAGGTGATAGATAATAGCAGGAAGATGATAGGTAGGCAGATGGATAGATGATGATACATAGATAAACAGAGAAGTACGTGATAGATAAATGGACGGATGGAAGATGCACAGGCACATAAAGACAGACGGGTAAAACGATTCTTTCACAAGGAAACAAGCTTTGTTGTCAACGGATTTTCTTTCTCAATAATAGCTTAACTGATCCTGCACACTTGACTGTTTTCTGATAAAATAGGTGATGTTATTTTAACATTTTAAAATGTTTAACAAAACATATCACTATTTGGAAAATTTACTTAACTTGGTAAACCAGTCTTTCCCAAATTCTTGAATGTGTGAGAAAGCATGTGCTTGGCTAGCTGAGCACAGAATGAAGGTCCCCAGTAGGCTGCTGTACTCTGCACATGGCTAGCACTCTAGCTCTGTGTACCCTGCACTGTGGCTAGCACTGTGTACTAGCTCTGTGTACTTACTCTACATGTGGCTAGCACTCTAGCTCTGTGTACTCTGCACTGTGGCTAGCACTATGTACTAACTCTGTGTACTTGGCATTATGGCCCATTGCTATGACAAGCTGGAAAGCTCCTAAATGTGATTCGCTTTTCAAATTCCATATGCTTCCACCCAAAGCCCATAATACAATGAAGTTAAAGCAGGTGTGTGAATCCGCCAGCTACCTGGCAAGCCAGAAGCTGAAATCATCAGCCACAAGCTGCTGTCATCTTGCTATTTTCCTTTTGAAAATATATAGATTTCCATTGTAAGCTGTTACTATAAAATGGGTTCCCTACTTTTAAGTGCATTAATGGATATAATAAGCTATATCATTTCTAATATGCTACATATTGATAGACATAACCCACAAAAATAAAATCCCTTTGGGATCTTCAAAAATTATAAAAGTTTAAATAGACCCTGAGGTCAAAAATTTTGAAAAACAGAGACATGGGGAGATGGTTTTAATGCTTCAGGTGGTCCGCAAGTGGGAAGCATTAGCCCACAAGCTTCTCCATCAAAAGTAATTCAGACATGTGCCATCAAAGTCAAGCCAAATAAAACCCAGTGGTCGACTTACACAAAAAGACAAGAAAACCGGAGGGAGATTGGCAGGAGAAAAGGGTTGTAATGGAAGAGGAGGAGGTGGGATTGGGATCAAGATGTAAAGCTACTATACATTCACTACGTTCTGGAACACAGAAAGAAGTTTTTTTTTTTAAATTTTTTATTATTTATTCAATTATGCATGTGTGTGTATGTGTGAGTACGCATGTGTATGTATTATGTGTGTGTGTAGAACCACGGACGAATTTGGGAACCACCGTGGACCGCCTCAACTTCCTCCTTGTTTACTCTGCCCTGGGATTCACAGGCTCCGCCCTACTAGGACCGGAAACGCAGGCCGCCCCCGCTTCCGCCCTGGCGTCTATACGTGGGGTCTAGGATCCGAACTCAGGACTTTCTGCCTGCAAGGCAGAGGCTTAACCACTGAGCCACCTCTCCAGCCCTAGAAAGAAGCTTTTTAAAGTTCCACAAACAGTAATGAACACCATGATGAGGCAGTCAGGTTGCTGTCAGATGCCGTGTCCTTGACATGAGATCTCAGAGCAAGTGTCGGACACCGTGGCCTGGGGATGCAGCTCAGGGGGCATCATGAGCTCCACTTACAGGAAACCTGGCATTGAAGCCCAGCCCTGCATACAAGCAGGCTCATCTGCTCGCCACACCTGAAAGCAGATGCAAGAGAATTAGAAAGTCAAGGGCCACACAGCCAGCCTGGGCTACATGAGATTGTCTTCTCAGAAACCTAAATGAAAGTAACAGAGCATTCTAGAAGTGCTAGGGCCCAGCTGGGGTGGAGGTCATAGAGCATTCTAGAGGTGCTGAGGGCACAGTTGGGGGGAAGTCATCTCCTACCATTCCTTTTTTGTCATATCATAAGACAGACTTTGCCTTTTGATCCTTATTTGTAAACAGGAAAGTCCAAGGATAGACTTTCACAGTATCTGCCCCTCGGCTGTGCATTCTGACTTTTCTGTGGACTTTCTCATTTCCTCCCTTCCTTTGTTCATTATGGAACTATTTATTGAGCAACTAGCCCTACCCAAACAACATGCAAAAAATAGTAGAGTCAGAAACCACAGAATGGCAAGAACTGAATGACAAGCTGCAGAGTACACAGGACTGACCTCATGCTGTTTAGACTTTTCCTGGGCAAGGTTCGAATAAAACTTATTTTACAGTTACATCCAAGTTTACCAAAATGATTGCCCACACTTGAACCTTCAGTCACGAGTGAAGGAAGATTCTGAAGATCAGGCCGAAGGAGAGCTTGGGTCCATGTGATGGACAGGCCTGCATGGTGCACTGTTCCCTCCCATGATGCCCCTTTCTGCACCTGTGACTTCCTTGTCCTTTACCCATGATGCCTCTCTTCCTGATCCACAATGCCCCTCTCTCCCACTGGCACTCAGTCGCCCCACCCCTACTCTTCTCTGACCGTGGAAGCACTGGTGGTACCTAACCATGACTATGAAGGGCAAATACATGGTTCTTGTTTTCATGCTCACATTGTGTAATTTGACACCAGAATGTTCCATCAGTGATTTTTGAAAATAACAATTCATACACTTTGTGGTTGTTGGTAACACACACACATGCCCAGGAAATATTTTGGAGGGAAAAACCCAAAATGCTGCACCTTTCATAGCACTGTTCAGCTGCCTGCTCTTCATGCAGTGCCAATAACAAGCGCCAAGGGGACCAAGTGTCAAACATGCCAGAGTCTGTAATAACAGCAGGTGTAAGTTCCAAGCAGGCTGGAAATTGAGAAACGGTTACAGACGCTTACTAGGCACAGGGATCACCAGCTAGGAGTGGAAAACTACACGGGTTCTTTGGGTTTCTACATTCAGTTCTTCATGTGAAACAAGAAGAAAAGGACCTCCTTGGGAACTCTGTGGTGAGACTGACAGGCTAGGTGACTCCTCTGCATTCAGCTGAGCCCTCATTCCTGTGGGGTGAACCCTCTCAAGGCTCTGCAAGCACACGTGACTTCACCTGGCATCTCCTTTGTGCTTGGCAGATGGCACCACCACCATAGACCCCAAGGAGATGCTTCGTGACATGGGTTTGCCATGCTGTATTTCAAACATAAGGCGCTATTCCAACAGAGCTCAAGTTCATTCCACAAACAGCTACCAGGGACCTGCCAAGGATGAGGTGCTGAGAAGCGCTGTGCTTGCTCCTTAGGAACTCCCATCAGGGAGGAGGTGCTCAGCAGGAACACAGCCTGGTGACATGGAACGGGACAGGTGGGCTCCTGGCACACATATCCCAGTGAATCCTCACCAGTGAGCTCCTCCAAAGAGCCTCTATCTGCCTGTGATATGTCACCAGCGAACCTGTAACTCAGTGTTGCCCTGACGCACCCCGATTCCCAGTCCCCACCCAGTCATCAGCACCCAGAAAGCATGTGGCAACCCAGAGGTCAAACTTCATACATGCTATGCACCTTCATCCTTTCCTGCAGCCAAAACAGTTGTTCTTCTATTGAATTGGGAGTGGGGGGTAAATCTATATTGCTACAGCAACAACTCTAATTCTGGGCAATTTTCTGCAATCAAGTATACTTAAGTGAAATTTACATTCTCATGAGCTGTGCTATGGAAACGAGTCTTCCAGCCTGCAGCTATTAGAAACCAGCCTGGCGCCAGCACTGCGCTGTCAGCGCGGGTTTTCCCTTGCAGGGACACACGGCTCCCATTAACGACCGCGACTCCTATTTTGTTTTCTTTCCCCGACTCATGAGCTTGCCTCTGAGTGGAAAGGAAAACAATTTTGAGAATGAAAAGTTTTCGCTTGTTGCTAAAAATACCCCCAATCAGCATCAGGGAGGCCAGTCCCGGGCCACTGGCGTGGAAGGTGACTGTTGCAGGGAAACGGTCTTGACCGCCCCAGTGTCATAGGGTTCTTGTGTTCTGGAGTCAAAGATTGAAACCAGAACATGTGTAGAGGATTAAGGTAGAGTTTATTAGAGAAGAGAAAGGTTGGAACTCATGGACTCCAGACGTGGAGTGCCAAGAGGGGCTAGGACGCCTCCATGAGAAGCAGGCAAGAAACAGAACTCATGGCACTAGAGGGCCATAAGGGGCTAGATTGCTTCCGTGAGAAGCAGACATGAAACAGAGCTCATGGCACTAAAAAGTGCCATGAGGGGCTAGGGAGCCAAAGTGGCTGCCAAGACCAGGCATATTTATATACCTAGAAAGCCCAGGAAACTGGCTTTTTCCCATTGGTTAATACCCATTGGGGCCCAACCCAGTTGCTCTTGGGCCCAGGTGGGCTGGAGAGCTCATCTCCATAATCCTTTCATAGGGAAGTTGTCCATCTTATCTCTGGGAGGAGTCAGTTCCTCAACAGCCGTGTTCCTTCAGGGTGATTCCAGCAGTGGGGGATGGCCTTCTGGAATTCCAAAGACTTTGAGAGACCCATCCCAGCATGGCTACTCTAATCCTGCCTTAGTGACCTCTGCCAGACTTACCCCCAGCAGGAAGAATCCACTCTCGAGCTCTTTTCCACCAGCCCCCAAACAACCAGCTCCTCTGTTGGCCTCCAGTCCGAATGGAGGCTAGGAACATTCTGTACAGGGCACTCTTTTCTGATCAAGTTGGGTGCTAGTCCTAACCTACCCCCATGAAAACAGCTGCTACAGACTCAATAGTAACAGCTTCTAATTATAGGTGCCCAAGTGGCCCAATGTTAGTGTTTTTCACTCTGTACCTCAAGGTTCTTCCCATGGTCACAGTGGCACACAGCATGTATTAGCTTTCAAAAATCAAATCAAAGGCTCTTTTTATTTTACATCAAGTCTCTCCAAGGACATGAGAACACATTTTCTTGTTAGAAGTTACCAATAAGCAAAAACTTGGAAATCCACTGCCAAACCTGGAAAACATCCTACACAAACCCTTCCTATCTTTTAGGGTGACGGTGAATTTGCATGACTGAAGCTGTTTCTGAAAAATTGAAGCCACATGGTGTCCTAGCTCAGGGACCCAAGTGTTTGAGAAGAACACAAACCAACAGAGAAACTGAGGCAAAACACCACAAGGGACTGACCATGATCTCTCTGGGGGTTGCAAGGAGCATCAGGGCTGCCAGACTGCAAGGTACATTGTCTGTGCCCACGAACCAGCATAAACCCAGACTTACGTGCAGGAAACAGAAGTGGGAGCGGTAGGAATTGATCAGGCATCGGGTCAGAGGGAGCCTAGGATGTCCTCCATCATCCAAGCCAACTTTATTGTAGCATACATGAGTACTTACAGGAAAACAATCAAGGAGCAGGGCCAAATTCCTTACAGGATTATGTAAAATATATACTTTCCAGTTAACAAAGAAAAGGCAGGAGTGACATCTACTTGTTGTGAGACCAGACATGGCATCTTGTTGCTAGAAGGGAATGGACAATGTATGTCTCAAATCAGAGTTACTTGGTCTATGCATTGGGATATCTCAAATCTGTAGGAAGGAATTTTCAGGGGAGGTTAACAGCCCAGCCTCCTAAGAAAAAAGCGATCCAAGAACAGACAGGAGGTAAACTCAACTTCCAAGGGAAAGAGTTAGGCCTGCCATTGTCTTGCAGACAAGAGGCAAACTCAACTTCCAAGGGAAGAAGCCCCTAAGGACAGCCCATTTCAGATGCTAATGTATCATTCTCCAGAGAGCAGGCTTTAGGCCTGACAACTCCCACAGCATGTCTCTGGGTATCAGGCTGCAAGGTGTTTCAGGGGTGCCAGGCTGCAAAGCATGTCTCTGTGCCAGGCTTTGCATGTTCCTACAAAGCAGGATGGCATCCATGTTGGCTCCCCTCTGTCAGGAAACCCAGTCTTGATCAATTCCAGGTGTATGCAGCCACACAAGCTGTGTCTTGAATCAATTCAAAGCTCCCACAGGGCCCTTGGAGGCACCCAAACTCTATGGTGCGCATGCTGCATGTGTGTAAGCTATGGTATTGTTACGGCGGAGGATGCCAGTCAGCAACGCAAACCTAATCCACCTAGTAGTGACTTGAGCAGGTGCCACATGTGGACGCTTGCAATTCCTCTCATTAGACGTGATGGATAAGGCCAAACATAAGGACTAGATTAGATTGTCCCTGTCAAGTGCATGAGGGCAGAGGCAGAAACTTACTACAGGGGACGCAGAGAGATGAGAGGAGGGGCTCTGGGGTGACTCCATCAATCAAACTTGAAGACCTACATGCTGAGTAGTCGAGACAGTAGTGGCGTGTCGCAAATGCCTGCTTCATGTCACAGCTAACATGACAACAGCAGTCTGCAAGTTGGGAAAAAGTTGGAAGCTCATGAGCATTAAGTATTATACCACATGTGGAACCATACATTTGAACTTGACTATATTTAAGACACCCTTATATTTCGAGCTCTTTTTTTGTCATTACCAAAATGGTAACTGAGATTAAGGGGCTTCTATGAAGACAAAACCAACTGTCTATGAAGAAATCAACTCATGCAGAAGTGGGGGGAAAAAAACCGCACAGTCAAGAAGCTATGAAAAGATGCAGACCATGAGGAGACAATGGGCCTAAATCCAACTATCACTAGAAGCCCTGTGTGTACAAGGTCCAGAGATGTCATTTTATATATATAAGGACAGATGTGCATGCATCAAAGTCATGGAATCTAATCTAAGCAAAGATGGAGTCAGCAAAGTAGTAAGAACATTCTGGAAGCATGCCTACACGACAGGGATGAACACACTTTCACATAAGCTGAGTGAAGTCTCCTGCAGCAGGCTTCGGAGAGGAGCCTCGGGCTTTTCTCTGTCTCAAGTGGCCCACTGTGTTTTCCTGAGCAAGGCTTGGGAATGGACAGAACACCGGCCTGCGCCCCTTCCCTAATTCAACTGTGGCACACCCCGTGACTTGACACTTCTCTGAGTTACTTTACTTATGGTTTTGAAGCAGGAAATGACATGTTTCTTGTCTTGCTCACTGAGGAAGGATAAGGCAAGAGAAGGGGTGGCGGAGGCTTCAATTTGGAACATTCTACATTGTATCATTGTTACTTTGTCACGCCAGTGAATTTCTCTCACCCAATGTGAAATTATGTCTTTTTAAACCTGTTTTTACTTTCTCAAAACTAATTTCACTAAAAAATGATGAGATTGAAGACCATGTGGTGCCGGGGGAGTTGGGCCCCTGGCCTAACACATTTACAAGGAAGTCAACCTTTCAGCATCTCAAGTAAAAGGAAGAACAGTAACATATTGCCACCTGCCACTTCTATGTCCAAGCATTCACACCTTCCTGTGTAACAGCAAAGGGTCCACACAGTCTGCAGCATGGGGGAAGAGGGTTATTTCTGTCCACAAGCTGATTCTTTCTCCTGAGCTAATGGTACTCTTAATGTTGTTTTGGGGACCACATGTGCCCTGCTCAGGTGGAGGACAAGGGTGTCTGGCAGCTCTGAGGGCCAGTAGTGCTTCTTAGTTATTGTTTCTGCAGTGCGGGCAGGGAACACACACCTAATGTATGCTAGGCAAGGCCTCTGCTACTCAGCTGTACACACACCTCTTAGTCATTTCAGTAAATTGTTCTCAGCTTCTCCACATGTCTGCCTAAAGGATGCTGTTCTCTGATGAGAAGCCCTGGACAGGCTGCTGGGTCTAGTTCAACCAGGTGTGGCAAGCAGAAGTCCAAGCCCAGGTATCCAGAGCTCAGATTTCCTCAGCTGTTCCTCTCCTTGGCCCACTGGTCCTCTTTCTGCCTTATCTGTGTGTCCAGACAACCTCCTCCTGAAACCATTGGCCCAGGTGAACTGAGTCCTGCCTTAATAACCAATTTTATTTCTCTCTTTGAGAACGTGATCTACACATGCCAGGCATGGTGGAGTTATAGCGTCACATTTACAGGGAACAGTTACAGGAAACAAAAGGCACTTTGTAATACCAGCCAAACGTTAACCACTGATACTACTTTGGCTAGACATACGGAGGAGCTGAAACACTAAGAGGTAGGTGATACATCACTGGGGGAAATAGGTCATGGTGGGGAGAGGGAAGATCTTGTTCTTGGGGCTAGCTTGTCCTTGGGGGACATTTTGTTTCTGGCTCCTTCCTCTCCTGTCTCTGCTTCCTGACTGTCTCAGCCTCAGGACCTCACCAATTCAATGTACCACCTCACTTGCAACCAAAGACTTGGAACCACAGGATAATAAGTCTTTTTTTCTCCTACTTTGTGCACATTAGGTATTTTGTCGCAAACCCAGGAATAATGGTACTATTGACACCAAAGAGGCTCTGTGGCAGTGCTGAAAATCAGATAGTGCCTAGTGCGTACCTGATACTAAATACTAATCAATAGCAATCATGGTATTGACCAGTGGAAAACACAGCTATGTTGATCTCCGATCTGCAACTCTTGCTGTGTTTCCGACAATTTGCTGAGAACAAATGTTGATGGACGGCTGCATGAGCTGCATGGGCTGTGCTCTTTTTTCCCCAGGGACCCGAATCAGGATGAAGGGAGTCGATGTTTGTATGATCAGCATTGTGCAGACCCAGAGTGCTTTGAGCCCATGTGGGAAGCTGCATTCACGCTGCACTAGACAGGCATCATCACTCTCCAACTGAACATGTTGGGGGGGGGGGCTGAGAAGCAGCCTGTGCAGGTGTTCTGTTGGCTGCTGCTCCAGCGCTGAAGTGTCTAGTGATGTCATTTCCTTTGTGTGTATGTGGTGTGTATGTGTGTGTGTGTGTGTGTGTGTGTGTGTGTGTGTGTGTGTGTATGCACTTGCATTCATCTATGGAGTGCCTATGTGTGGCGGATGCAGGCATGTATGTACACACTTGTGGCTCATACATGTAGAGACTCATTCTGCTTCTTGCATGGAATGGGGTCTCAGTTGATCTGAGCTTCACCAAGTGGTGAGACTGGCTGGCCAGCATTTCCAAGGCAGCTGTGCCTGTCCCCTCCTATCTCACCATCGCAGTGAACACAGGTAGGTACAGTCAAGCCTGGCTTTTGATGTAGTCGGTTCAGGGAGCTCTGAACTCAACTGCTTGTGCCTGTGTGGCCAGTGCTGTACCCACCCAGGCATCTCCCTAGCCCTTGTCTCTGCTGGGCTTTCTGCTGGCACCAGCCCCTCTGGTGTTCATGGCTCGGGCACAGCTCGGGCTGATGCCAACCATTCACCTGTGGACATCAAATTGTCAGGCCATCCAATTGACAAGACGGCACTTCCCTGGACTCAGCATGCAGCACCAGAATGCTGACAGCAGCACTGACTTTGCGGCAGAGACGTAAGGGAGTTCTCTCGCGCAGCGGATCTCTTGGTGAGAGTCTCCTCAACACGAGTTAGACCAAATGTTGTAACAGAAAACACTGGAAATTGTGCCTTAGCGGTAAGTGCTGTCCACGTGGACTGCCCTCCTATGCCCTCATGTGCCCTCCTTACTCGGGTGATGCCGCCTCTGGCCAGGACCACTGTTTCACATACTGAGTTGTGGATGATAGAAACAGAAGTCAGATGTGTGAGGGGTTTTGGATGCAGCAGCCCCCCTAAATGTATGCAGCCAGCATCCATTTGTGTATTCACAGGCCTCTCTCAGTGCATGCACAGATCTCCTTCAGTGCATGCACAGGCCTCCATCAGTGCATGCACAGGCCTCCCTGAGCATATGCAACAGGCATCTAGTGTATGCAACATGCACCCCTCAGTGCATGTAGCCACCTGCAAGTGTTCACCTTAACCAAATGTTCCTGGTTAGCAGCTCCCAAACCCCACCTCACACATTCACTTTAGAGGAAAGTCTGCATGGATTAGGGCGAGCATCATTCTCAATTAGTTTGGGAGGAGAGGTTCCCTGGATGCAAGAGCCTTTGACTGCACAGGAGTAAATACTGGAGCATTGGGTGGTCACTTGTGCAGTGCTGGGGTGGGATGTCTGGGTTTCCACAGCAGTCAAGCAGAGAACACAGATTGGTTTCTCGAACTGAGAAAGAACTGCAGAACCCTCAAAAACCTACTTTTTCTTCCCCTGCTCCAAATGTGGTACTTCCCTCTGGGCGTGGGCTTTATTGGTGCTCCCTCCCTCTGTGCATTGCACCATGCTCCCTCCTCCCATGCGCTGCACACGCTCCCTCCTCCCATGCGCTGCACACGCTCCCTCCTCCCATGTGCTGCACATGCTCCCTTCTGCACACTGTGATTTCATCTCAACAGAGGGACAAAATCAGAATTCATAAAATGCTACCTTCAAGGTTTCTGCATGAGATATCAATCTTTTCAATGTGTCCAAATACATTTGCGTGTCTTTCCCAGAATATGGTTTAACCTGAGGATTAAACTCCTAAAAATGCTCACATTGACTAAAGAGGTGCAGGTCACTGTCTGAAAGTGTCTTCTCGAGAGCCCTGACCTGCTGGTTATTCTTTCTGGGGTTGATGGCAAGCGACAGAACCAATCATGACACCTTGCTCCTGCAGCTTTTAGTGTTAACCCACAGCCTGCCAGCAGTTCTGCTAAGGGTTTTCAACACTAGACTCAGCTCATTCTAGAACAATTACTTTATTAATTACTGCATTCATGTAAAACACTGACTGCAAACTCATTATACTTGAAGACTGATGAGCTCAGCTTGCAAGCAAGCCTGGTGCCAGGGGCTCAGTCCCAGATCCCACACGGGGTCAGAGAGAACTGACTTCTGAATGTGATCCTCTGATCACACGCATGAGCTGCTCTCTCTCTCTCTCTCTCTCTCTCTCTCTCTCTCTCTCTCTTCCTCTCCCTCTCTCTTTCTCTCGCTCTCTGCCCCCTCTCTCACACACACACACGAGCATGTGCGCACACACATTCATCCACACGTTCACATACACACACACATTCCCCCCTTCTTTCCCTCTTACTCTTCCTCTCCAATTCTCCTCTCTCTCTCTGTCTCTACATATACACACACACATATATACATATATGTATGTGTTAGAAGCAAGCTCCTTGAACTTGCACCTGTGTTCTTTCAGCGACAACCTTCTGTGGAATATGCTGGTGTGCCTGACACTCTTACTTAAGGGACGTATTCTCTAAATTGTCAGTTGATTCTAAATGAAATGTAGAGTGTTTCTAGACTTGTTCTCCAAGTCACTGTCAGGGGAAAACCTGAGTGTTGGCTAATTGCCTACCAATAGGAGCCACTGCCCAAGATAATGAGGTAGCTCATGCTTCATAAACTAGCAGCAAAACAATAAAAGTTTCTTAAATTAATTGCAATTGTCCCCAGTACTCTGCTGATATTTTATGAAGTACGAAAGCTCCAACCAGGGAGTCATAAGAAAAGTTTATTCTTCGGCTGGATGAGTTTCCTCTACTTTGGGTGATTTTTATCCTAAGGACTCAGAAAGGTTTCATTATGACCTTTTTACCAATTATTATTTTCCCTTATATTTTCTTCATTGATTTGGATATAAATTCTTTTTGCATTTGTGATATAATAAAAATTGCCATAAACCTCTTGCTGCGTTGCCTCTGCCCTCTGCATCATCTCAAGCTGGTGTTTACATGAGTGAAATACTCTCTTCACTACAAGGAGGTACTATGGTCCTTGAAGCCTTATGAAAAGACAAAGTGTCCTGTTACACCAATCACTTCTTAACATCTCCCCAAAACACTGTTTCTAGACTGTTTTCTTGGGTATACATGCTTTAGTGTAAATAACATAATTGTATTGTCATTTCCCCTGATAAGCATCTTGTTACTAACTGTTTTAGTTATTAGACTATGTGATATTTTAAACTAGAAATAAACATTCATTAATTATTAACTAATTATTTTAGAGTTAATCCATAAATCATGTAATCTGAAACAAAATCATGTGCTACTGAAATGCTAAAGCTAACAGAATCAAAAGAAGGATGAATTAGGATGACCAAGAAACCCTAAGGGAGGAGAATTCGCTCCAGAAAATACATAAAAAGTGATTCTAATTAATATAAGCTCATGATTTTCCCAAGTTATTCAGAAGAATGAAACAGAAATCAATAGTGTCCCTGTGTATATTAAAGCTACTTTATGGGCCAGTGAGATGACTCAGGGGGTCAGGTACCTATTCAAAAACTTTGGCAACCTGAGTTCAATCCCCAGAAGTCCACATGGAGAGAGGAGAGAACGGACTTCTGAAAGTCATCCTCTGATACCACGTGCATGCTCTCTCTCTCTTCTGACTAATAAAATTTCAAGAAGTTTCTTTATGATAGTAGCAGAATTATAAAGGCAAAACAGATGAGTGAGAAAACTTTTAATGTGCTTTCCATTAAGTACTGATGTTAGTGCATGGATTAAGAGCCCAGTCGTTTGGCAAGGAAAGCAAATCGCAGCACAGGGCAGTATCCTGCCCTTGCTACAAAGCAGCTGGGACAACCGCCTTGGGAAAGAGAGCGCATGTTCCCTCGCAGCTTGAGAGACATCAGCGCCCTGGCCTACCCAGGGCTTGTGGGGGGCCAGTGCACCACTGTGAGAGCATGTGCTGAGTGATCTGGTCGCCTGTGGTGGCCCAGAAGCAAACAGAGGGGGACAGGCTGGCTACTGTGTCTATGTCAAGATCACCATCTCGCAATGAGTGACTCAGTCGTCCCCCACTGGGCCCGATTGCACCTGCCAAGGACTGCCACTGAGCTGGCACCTCTGGGGAGAGCCCCAGCTATCAGAAGGATGGCAGACCCCAGGTTGTTTGAGTAGGAAAAGGAGCTCAGAGTTCACTAGCCAAGCCTTGCTGTCCCCATTGAAGGTTCTAGTCCAGAATGTGGCCTGAGGCGCTGTGCGCTCCTCTTTGCCAGCCAGCTTCCATGTGACGCCGATAAGGAATTCTGGGAATTCCAGACCCATGCAGCACCCCGTGCTATGCTTCAGATCAGGAATCTCGAAGACTCCACTGCGGTGTTGTGAGGAAGGGGCTGTCTGGCTAAAAGGGAAGAAAAGGCCGCTTAGGCGCATTCTTCTACACAGTCCGGAGCATAATAGAAATCCTCTAGAAGAGTGAGTGACGCATGGGCCACTCCTGGCTGTGGGACATGGGAGCACCTGGGAGGGGACGAGCCCTCGCAGCCAACAGCCAGTTGCTCACAAGCCTGTTAGCTTTTGCCTGCTGGTTTCTAGTGGCTTTTCATGAAAGCAGATCCCAGAGTCGGCCGTGAGATGGTGCCGTCTAGGGACGGGGCCTGACTGGGATGTCCCATCCTCATGAGGCTCTTGTCCTCCCTCTCTCCAACCTGTCTCTTCTCTGCACCACTGACAGCCAGCTACTGATGACTCACAGGGGCCAAGAGCATATGATGACATAGTGCATGAGACTCTCCAAGATGAGAAGAATGTACTATTCAGACAAAGCAATCATAGTTATATGAAAAAATAACGATTACTGTAAAATTGTGATTAAGGTGTAACTTTAACAAAGCAGCCATTGGGGTGTAGGGAGGTCACTAAGTAAGATGCTTACCATGCAGGTGTGAGGACCAGAGCCTGAGACCCAAGGACAGCACAACAGCGGGAAAGGCGGTCACACTATCGGTGTGTGTCCATGACCTTGGTGGTCACACTAGCGGTGTATGTCTATGACTTTGGTGTCTATGACTTCAGTGGCCTTTGCTAAAAATATAAACATACAAATTCATTCAGAAAAAAAGACTAAAAGAAAACAACTTTCAAAGCTCTTGAGATACTGTGAGTAGAATACCTCGAAACTTATACGAGAGGATGTTTGTCCACACTTGACTCAAGGATACTGCACCACAACAAGCAAAAGAAGCACAGAAAGGAAGGCCTGTTCCAGCCATGAAGTTGCCCCTCCCAAGAAGCCAGATACAGACTGGAACCAGCTTTAGTCAACAGCCCCACAATGGAATCCTTCTGATCTCATCAATTTATTCTAAATAGGAAAACTAGGAAAGTTGTCTAACTCATGTTATGAGTCATGGCATCTTAAGCACATGCTGAGCCCCCGGACAGTGGTCAGCCTTGCTTCTTGCCAATATCTCGACAGCTAGTAAGACAAAGAGCGCACATGCTCAGCAGGCTGTGAAAGATTTCAGCATTTACCAAAAAATGGACCACTGCATGCAACAACTATCAAAAAATCAACTTGAAGCTTATTCTAGGCCATCAAGCAAAAGGCCAATCTACAAAGGGCCAAAATAATGAAACTGTGTGTCCTGTGTCCAACATAGCATTAAATTGTGGAGTGAAAATTTTAAAAGAACTTGAGAAATTACCAAGTACTTGGAAGTTAGACCACATGCTTCTGGATAGACCACAGGTCAAAAAACAGCTTAGAATTTAGACCACACGATACAACACAGTGTATCAGAAACTGCAAGATGCAGAGCTAATGATGCTCAGAGCACAAGATGATAACATGTAAATGGTAAGGCTCCTTGGGACTGGAACTAGTCTTGAATGAAAGGTACCGAAGCAGGAGGATCCAAGCTCAGGGCTGCCCTGGCTATGGAAACAATATGGGTGACTTAGTCAGGCCTGGTGTAAGGGGCCTGCCTGCCATGTGGAAAAGACAAGGTTGTGAAAATGCTGATTCTAGGTCCCCGCAGCTTCTCCTCCCGTAGGGCCAGATGCGTCTGAAGTTGGATGGAGGACCAAGTTGCCTCTTTCTTCTTCCATGTGGGTCTCTGCTGTAGAGCAGAGCAGCGGCCTGCAATCTCCAGCGTCAAACATAGCACCTCACTCAGTCCCCTGCTTCTCTGGGAGACCGGCGTTTCACCAGCTCGCTCCCCGCCTCCTTTCTTCCACCAAGATCTTGGGGCACATGCTTGTGCGTGGCTCAGGAGCCCACGGGATCAGCATCACTTGCAACTTCTAACCTCACGGAGAAACTCGTGGTGGGCAGGGTAGGCATAGAGAGCAAGTCTATCCCAGTCTATCCCATAGAGAAGAGTCTGATCCCAATGAAGCTCAGGGTGCAGTGTAGGGGTGACTTACATGGTTCTAAGTTCAGGCAGGTCACAGGCCTGCTGGCTGAGGCTGGCTTCTCCCCTGTGTGACTCCCAGGCAGCTCCAGCAGATGGAGGATTGTGAGGGCGGCCGCAGGAGAGAGCAGTTCTTCTAGAAAGCCTGACACTAACACCCAACCCAGCCGCCAGCAGAGCAGCCAGCCTGCTTCTCAGGTGCCCAGGGGTGGCAAATTTTGGGCTTCTCTCAGCCCAAAGGATTGTAGGCAGGATCACAAGAAGGAGTGACCAAGAAATATTGCAAAACAAACAAACAAAAACCCCTCAATATTTCAAGTAGGTTCACAGTTTTGCGTTGGGTGATGTTCACAGCTATCTTTGATGGCGCAGCATGAGTTGCTCATGGAGGCTTCTCCTGGGAGGCGGGAGGTGGCCAGAGGCCACCATTCTATCCTGCGCCTGCTTGCCTTTGCTGCTCCGTGGCCACATCCTTGCTCTGCCCCCTGCTTGTCTTCCTGATTGCCCTCAAAACAGTTAATGTCATGCACATGTAGTGCATTCTACCTGCCCGTCCAGAGCTCGAGCCTGTGCCAGCCACAGAGCTGGTTTTTTCAAGCCTCCCCTCACCCTGCTCTCAGTTTCCCAGCACAGCATCCTGAACAGCAAGATGCACTTTACAAGAGCATCGTCCTCACGGAGGCTAGCCGGGACAGCTCTCTCTTGGTGATAGTAACACCAGAGGCTGGTAGGGGCACACAGGCATAGAAGCCCCTTCCCTATGACCAAGACGAGGGGCACAACCCTGGAAGTCTTGAGAGGAAAAGGCCGAGGTCTTTGCAACAGGGTGAGACATTGCCCTGCCTGGTCCACACCTGTCCTTTAAAGCACACTGACTTCAAGGACCATGCAAGTGTCCTTGTAGGTCTGCAGGTACATGTGTGGGGTGTGGGCACTGCACTGTGCACCCTGAGCACCCCACGAAGCCCCCCTCTCTCTCTCACCACCCCTTTCCCATGCCTGGGCAAAAGGCTGCTCAGCACCTTACAAAGAATGATGTGCACTCCCCCTCCCCCGGAAAAGCTGGCTGGAGCCCCAGACAGCAGCTCACATCACTGTGCCGATGAATGTCCCATTCATGTCTCTTGTTTACTGTCCCTCCTGCGAACATGTGCTTTAGGACAGACAACCCACCAGGGGGAAGTGGGAAACGTGTATTACAAGCATGACCATCTCTACTCTAAAAAGATTTTAAAAAATTCCACTTAAAACTGGATTCATTTCTGCATATTCCACCCAAACATCAAGGCGCATATGGTGCGCATGCCTATGCGTGGTGGGGGGAGGCTCCACTTCACCGCTGCCACCCACTACGTCCCAAGCAGAACGCCCTCCTAGGCATCCCTGGAAATGAATCCCCCGTATTTCAGAACCAGCCGTCTCTCTTCAAAACGAACCTCGGAGCCACTGCGAGAAACCACAACATGTTGAGACGGCAGGCTACCGACATTTTCCAAATAAATGAAGCAAACACATCACTTCAGGAGGAAATCCAGGTGTACATGATTTGTAACCCCAGGAGCTGGCCCACCGAGGCAGAAGAGCTGGTGAAGCTCAGAGAGCTGAGGCCACCCAGGGACTGAGCACTGAGGAGGCTTCGTGTTCAGTCACTGCTAAATCCTCCCTGGGAGCTGCTGGGCACGGGAAGGTGGTAGCTCCTAGCATCCCATAGCACTGACTGGCTGGCACTTAATTCTCAAGCCTTTGCTTGGGCTAATGTTTATAGGAAAAAGGGGGGGGGATCCCATTTAGAGGCTGCTGGCAGCAGACAGAGAAAAAAATACCCCCAAATCAACCTTTGCTTTGCTGAGGGCCTTGTTAGGTGTGTGTTGGAAACAATTCTGTCTGCCAGCTAAGTCATCCTGCAGCCTCAGAGCCCACCAGTAGTACTCAGTGGTCTAGAATCAACAAGTCCCCTGCTGAACACAAGCAGGACACAGAGCAGGAAAGAGTGGACAACTTCTGTGATACCGTGTCTTGATGGACTTCACTGATGTCTGCCCTGGCCTCCATCCTCCGCCTGACCTGCAGTGCCCTCTGGCCTCTACCCACCAGCCTCCACCATCTCCAAGGAGCATTCCAGACAGTAGAGCAAAAAAAGCCACTCTATTCTAGTTGGTCTCCAAGTGTCCTCAGGAACTTTCAGATCAAGACACATGTTCACATGCACACATACACACATGCGCACACACCTATAGACATGCACACACCATATAATGTATACTGTATACTGTATGCTGGTGGAAGAACTGAAACATATTTAGCTTTTACAGCCACGTTTCTGTCCTCCAGCCAGGTACAAGATACATGAGCAGAGTGGGACGATAAAGCTCATGAATACACATATTCACTTCTTATTTCACCAGCCCAGCTGTTCTCTGGCCAAAGGCTGAAACACATGCAAATGGCTACTTTAATATTTTATTACTTCAATTTTTTTAAAGAGACAAGAGGTTTTTTATTTTGGCTTATGATAGTTTATTCCAGTTCCTTATTCAGCAGAGCCCATACCAACCCCAAGGGCCAAGGGAGCTAGCTACACCATAGCAATACACCACAGGATAGCTGAAAGAGGGACAGTCCATACTTACCAGGCCAGCATGTCTGCCCAGGCACACAGAAGGATGCCGAATGCCTTACCAGTTCCCTCCATCTTATTCACCCGTCCTGGGACTGGCTCCACCCACCATGGACTAGGCCTTTCCATCTATTTTAATATTTTAATGGTTATATTACTGACATAATCCAGTTGTTCAGTCTCTGGGCTTTACTCAGGTCATGAAGTGCCTATCACATAGTAAAGCACTTCATATGCACATCACAGAGCCTCAGGAACTGTAATCCAGTGTCATGAGATGAATCTTTATCTGCAAATTACATTAGCAACCTCTCTTTTTATTACTGACCTTAAGTTAGGATCTCCAAGCTCTTTTAAAATATGTCTATTTCTTTGAGGGGGCAGGGCACCCTGGCACACGGGTGGAGGTCCGGGATAGAAGTTAGTCCTCTCCTCCTTCCACATGGGTGTCAGACTCTGCTTAAAAGCCTTAGTGGTTCAGAGACAGTGTGTGAAACTTGGAGATCTGGGTTCAAGACTGTTTTGGATCCATTTCCTTGTCTGGAAAGCAGAGATATCACATACATACGGAACTGTTACATGGAGCAGCGACCTCATACACACAGTTGACTAGTCGTGTCATTTACAACATGTGCAAACTTCCTCTCATGATTATACCCTAAATGATACAGTAGAGCAAGTATTAACAAGGCATTATAAGCATCAATGGGGAAATGAACAGAGATTACATGAAAATCCAGAACCATTCCTACAGGGAATTTGAGTATCCTATGGAATCCCCAAGGGTGACCAGGAGCAAATGTGCATAACATGAGCAAGTATACCTTTTGGCAATCTCTGTGCAGAACTCTGAAGAAAATAATGGCGG
The DNA here is from genome assembly GCA_023101885.1 of Typhlomys cinereus. NCBI lineage: Eukaryota > Metazoa > Chordata > Mammalia > Rodentia > Platacanthomyidae > Typhlomys > Typhlomys cinereus. Next base: position 763,966 of record JALPQD010000219.1, read on the forward strand.
ATGAGAAGTCAAGAAGAACATATGGAATGTGAGACATCAGTCTACCGTATGAGGTCACAGCACATACTCTGGAAAGAAATGACAAGGTAAAAAAAGAAAGTGCTGAGAAATCTTAATCTCTGGCAAATATTAAACAGTGGGAAGAGAATGTGAAGCTGTCCTCTCGATCCCCAGAGATGGACATTCACGTTTAGAAATGCGAATGTTGCACTCCTGAGGTCGAGACACCCAGAGTTGTAATGACGGGCAGCTCCGGGAAGCCTTCCTCCTAAGAACTTTCCCTGGCACTGAGATGAACCCTGTGGTGACTGGGAGCCACATGCTGAAGTCTGCTAAAGCTTGCAGAGTAACACCACAGGCACAGTGACCAAGCACAGTGTGGAAAGGACACGATAGAGAAACGGGAATGACTTAGAGTGAGAACGTGGCATTCCCAGGTCATGTGATGCTGCAGCAGGGAGACAGAGATGGAGACAGAGATGGAGACGGGAAACCTGCTAAGAAGCAGGCAAGGTACAGAGGGCGTGTCAGAGAATGACCCTTATGAGGTGCACTAACACCACGACCATATTCCCAGCATTGTGACTGTGTTCCCAGCACTGTGACCATGTTCCTAGTACCATGACTGTGTGCCCAGCACCATGAGTGTGTTCCTAGCACTGTGGCCATGTTCCTAGCATAGTGATCATGTCCTAAGAGGTTAGACATGTGGAAGAGTTGGGAAGAAAAGGAAGCTGACCTCAGTGTCATCTGAAGTTCCAACACTAACGAAAGCGCCATCTGGGGGGCTGGAGAGGTGGCTCAGGGGTTAAGCCTCTGCCTTGCAGGCGGAACATCCCGGGTTCAGATCCTAGACCCCACGAATAGACACCGGGAGGAAGCGGGGGCGGCCTGCGTTTCTGGTCCTGGTAGGGCAGAGCCTGTGAATCCCGGGGCAGAGTAAACAAGGAAGAAGAGATGTAGGCATTCATGGTGGTTCCCGAATTCGCCCGTGGTTCTACACACACACACACACACACACACACACACACACACACACACACACAAGCACAGTTAAATAAATAATAAAAAATCTTAAAAAAAAAAGCGCCATCTGCTCCCTTCCCTGTGAGCTAGAAGATTCCATTCTTCTTGTTAGTCATTTCCATTGTGGGTCTCCATCAGGATTGCGAGTTCAGACCTCAACTTGAAGGCGATGGGAAGCAAAAACCCTGCAAAAACCAAAGACTGTCTGGACACACAGTGCAGAATGCCCAGATACCAAGAGGAAACCCATGTTTTCACCTGAAATATTGGCTCTAACAGCACAATTGCTACATTTTATAAAGGCCAGAAGGACCCCACTGACACCCAAGTAGAAAATCTCCACCAGGGCCAACATTTCACAAGACAACATCTTTACCTACCACACAGGAGCCCCTGTGCCAGGGCCCTGGGCAGCCCGTGTGGCCTGGGCAGCTCTGCTTTCCTCCAGAAAGAGCGGCCCCTCCCTAGTCTTCATCCCGGGCTTGTCCTGGGTAAACACTGAGCCCCTCCGCTGGCCTCTTGCTTGCTGCTCCCCAACCCAGGAACCCTGCAAACACCTCTGGCTTGGGGTTCCAAGATCGCCGAAGTTGCCACCTTCTGTCCTGAGTCATTGGCCTGCTTGGCTCTCCAGTCAATAGGCTATCCATGAGCAGCCAGTGAAAAATGCTTTTGCCTCCTGGAAAATACTGGAAGGTTTGGTTGCAAACAAATCATCAGCTCCTGTCATTAAAGGTAGCAGCTAATGGGGTTGAACATTGCCCATTTTGGGGTATAAAGCATGTAGTGTCAGCTCCCCGGTTCTGGTTCCTAAGTAATTGGCCATTTTCTCCATGATTCCTCTGTGTCTTTGGGGCCCACACACTTAGCTGACCTCTTGATAGTAGAATGCTGTGGTGTGCAGCTCATAGTGGATCAAACAGAGACACAAAGCCAACATTTGCTCATTATATCCACAGAGCATGTCAAGAAAAACACCCCTTTTAGAAAAGACATAAATTTCAATAGGAAAAATATGTCAAGGGAAATCGAGTGTGTTTCTGTACATGCTTAGAAAGGCCACATGATTGGCTCAGCTTGTCTCTCCTCCAGCTTTAGCCTGATTGGCTCAGCCTGTTTCTCCCCCAGCTTTAGTGAGATTGGCTCAGCTTGTCTCTCCTGCAACTTTAGCATTTTCACTTGCTTCTTTCTTCCCTGAAGGGTACTAAGTAAAGGTGACTAATAAAAAAGGAAGGCCACCTTTGATTGAAGACGACATAGTGGGACACTTGGCACTTGACCTGTGTGTCCCAGGTCAGAGGGGAGGTGATCAGGAGCCGCTGGCTGGGAAAAGGGCGAAGAGCCTCCCACTCCTGCCATGGAGGGTGTTGCCCGACTGGTCTGCATTTCATGATATGCAATGGGCTTATATGCAATGGCTAAGTCATTGCTGGAAATGTCCCTGGACCCAAGACAGGTCATACAAACCATTGTGTCCATTCAGGAAGGGGAGGAGGAGGCCAAGAGAATGGTTAAGGCAGGGTTGTATTCATAGCTACAGTCATACAAATTATGTTTATAGGAAGGTAATGTTGACCCTAACAGATAGAGAGAGATGGAGAGAGAGAGAGACAGAAAGAGAGAGAGAGAGGAGAGAGAGGAGGTGCTTTTAGAGCAAGAATGATGGCCCAGGATCCTCGCCCACTGCAGTCGTGTGCACATGGGATCTCTAACCCCCATCCCATTGTAAAATGGGAGTGAGATGGCCTCTTTCTCTCCAAGGTTGTTTTGAAGCTCGACTGAACTGATCTGTGACAACTGACAGAACTTACTCAGATGGAGGGAGCAGTTGGAAGATCCAAACAGCACATGAATATTAACCGAGTGGGCCCTGTGCCTGTCTGTCTGCAGTGATCTGAAAGCATCATGCTCTGCAAACGAAAGCCATCCTTGCATTTGCTCCTGAGACCTTGGTTTCCAAGACTGCCTTTTGAGCCATGTTGTAAAGCAGAGTGGTGGGCTTGACAAGCCCCTGCTTTCTGGAGACACAGCCAGCAGTCCTTGCACAAAGCTTTCCTAAAGGCTTCCCAGCTTAGTCCTTCCTCCAGTATGTTTCCCGACCCACCGTGATGGCAAGAACAATAAGTGGGCATGGTCACTGTGAGCTGGATCTAGAAGCAGACCGAGTCTGTATTTCTGAGCCTCTTGATTCTTACCCTGCATACCCAGTGACCTCCAAGGTCTGGGTAGCCAGGGTGCAGATGAGCTTGGCACACACTGGGCAGACATATTTCCTTGGCAGAAGCCGCTGGAGGTGTCTAGCCAGTTCCTTTTGGGCCATGAGTGCCTATCTGCCACTGTTCTTTAAGGAGCAATCTGGAGATCAAATGAAGCCATGATCCTCAACGTGTCCTTGCTCACCCATGATGATGGACAGGTGCCTCAATCTCCAATCTGTTTTCCCATTTGCAAAATAAGACTGCTCCAAAGGCATCCACCTTAGCTGAAGAAATGAAAGAAAACAGCATGTTTAATGCTTGACACTACACTGTGTATGTGTGTGTGCATGTAAAAAAAGGCATAAGTCGGGGCTGGAGAGGTGGCTCAGGGTTTAAGCCTCTGCCTTGCAGGCAGAAGGTCCTGAGTTCGGATCCTAGACCCCACGTATAGATGCCGGGCAGAAGCGGGGGCGGCTTGAGTTTCCGGTTCTGGTCGGGTGGAGCCTGTGAATCCCGGAGCAGAGTAAACAAGGAGGAGGTGGAGGCGGTCCATTGTGGTTCCAGAATTCGCCCGTGGTTCTACACACACACACACATACATACACACACGTGGACACGTGCATACATGCACAATTGAATAAATAATAAAAAAATTTTAAAAAGGCATAAGTGCACACACACACATGCACAAGCACACACAGATGTGCACACACAACACATGCATGGATATACACATGCATGTGCGCGCACACACACTACTAGCCTCTAATCCCCAGATGGTCAGCACTTTGGGTTCCCGGACAGTGGATGCAGAATAATGACAACCTCATGTTTCCCAGGGGTGTAGCCTCCCCCAACTGAAACACAAGTGGAGAAATTATTTGCCTTTTTTTTTTTACTTAGTTACCTCTGTAATTTTCTTGTGTGTGTATAATGCAGTGGTCATATTCACTTTGTTACCTCTCCCAGCTGCCTCCCTCTCTTGCTACCTGTCCTGATTTCAAGTCTCTATGTGTGCAAGACTGCTGTTGTCCATGATTGTGACACACTGAAAGCTAGCGACTTTCATTCCCCATCTGTCCCAGCCAGGCACCCTAAAGGGCGCACAGGTGTTCTGCATTTGCAGCTTAGATCTTGTGTTTCTTGTTTGTTTAGTTGAGATAGGGTTGTTGCTGGTCTGGTAGGTGCTAGGCAGCCCAGGCTAGCCTTAGCTTCTGGTCTTCTGTCTCTGCACAGTAACCATTGGACATCTAAACGCCCCCCACATCCGCCAACAAGGTCAGGGAACATGGAAGAAGAGGGTCAGGAAGACGTCAGATCTAGAGGATAGGGAGGAGCACTGTGGAACTTTGTTGTATCTTTCCAGATACAACACAGCATCACAGGACACACAGCACCACAGAACATATAACATCACAGGACATACAACATCACAGGACACACAACATAATGGGACACACAACATCACGGGAAACAGAGCATCATCACACGGCATCATCCATAATCACGAGACATACGACGTCATCATGGGATACATAGCATCACGGGACATACAGCATCGCCACCTCGCACACAGCACCACAGGCCACCCAGCAGTGGTGACGACATGCTCACGCCCTGCATGCAAGAAGCAGGGTGTGTACCCCATGGCTGGTTTTAAGTGGACTTGCTTTCTGAATTGCAACATGTCCCTCCTCGGATCTTGGCTCCCTGGCATGGGATACCTGTTCCTGGCTCAGGTTTAGGGTCTGCCCTGGAAGCATGAAGGAGCTCGAAGGACTCAGCACTCACAACGCCAGCAGCAACCTGCGGGACACACTGAGCACTCAGGTCCAGAGCACCTGGAATATTCCTCCCAGACACAGCACCCGTTGCAGCTTTCCTGACATGAGTGACAGTGAGCACTTCACCAACACAGCCTCACCCTGACTGCTTGGCCTCCCTGGAATATAAATGGAGTGTTTGAATCACAGAATCAACTAGAATGAAACCTCCACCCTTGACTGGCCCAGAAGCACCCAGACAAAACATGAAGCCTGCAGTCCAGTCCTTTACCTCTTGCCAAGATGCCGCCACATCAAACAGACAACAGTGGACAACGGCTTCCACATGATGAACTCTTGACCCCTGAAGGTGGAGCTGAGAGTAGCCAGAGCCAGCTCCCGCCTCCAACAGCCCTGAGACTCCACTGTCAAGAGGGACAGGGAGAAGGAAGGAGGAAAAAGAAAGGGAGAGGAGGAAAGAAGAAAGAAAGGACAGAGCTAGGTTGGCCTGATAAAGACATATGCTTGTTAAAAGTTTTGTGTTTGGAGCTGGGAGCTGTCTTGTTAGTCATCCTACTTGCTACACAAGTGTAAGGACTTGAATTCAGAACTCCAAACCTGATTGAAGTGGGATACAAGGGCACCTGATGCCAGCACTCTTGTATGAGATGGGGCAGAGACTGGGACCTCCTTAGGGACTCTGTGGCCAGCTAGCTGGATGGCAGACAACCAGCGACCCCATCGCCAACACCATGCAAAGAAAGGGCCACAACTGAGTGTGTCCTCTGGCCTCCACATGTGTACCGCTGTAGGCGCACACCACACGTTCATATAAACATGCACACATGCATATGCCAACACAGATAAAATGCTTTACATTTTCATGTTAGTTTGCATGTTTGCACTTATGATCTATCGACTATACATCAGGACACCGATCCTCAGGCCCATGGATCTGGTGTGACTGTCGCATGACACAAAGTGAGATGTGCTCATCCATGGTCACAATATGGCACAAAGTGCTGTGTGCCCACAGCTTTGCTGACTCTTTAGAGCTGGGTATGCACTTCAGCATCTGCTACAGTGACAACATCCACCTGCACCCAGAGTGATGAGGAGGAGGTCACTCCTCCGGGATAAGCGGAGATGAAGGCGTTTGCCCAGCGTTGCTCCAGCCTGGCCCTGGTTTCATCCTGGTATACAATGTGTGGCTTTAAAGCTGAGTAGGCCATGAAGGGGCTCTTGTTGGAACAGAGTAACTGCTCGTTGATGCAATAAGCAAATAAAATGGTTATTATAAGTAAGATCGCCCTCAGGAAGAGGTCCAGACTCACTATGAGTCCTGAAGGAACCGGACCAGGCCTTTCTGGCCCCTCTCATGCTGTTCCAGCCAAACTAAACCACTGGCCCCTGGCCAAAGTGGACCTTCAGCCCTTCTGGCCCATCCAGGCTGCCCCACCTTCCCCCACAGTGACCCATACCCTCAGAGTCCTTCTGTTCTAGCATGTCTCCCCCGAGTCCCACCCCCACCCCACCCCAAGCACAGGGGTGTGACCACTTAGGTGAACCTTTAACCAAGCTCTAGCTTCATGTTCTACCAATTTGCCAGCTTTGCCTGGGGACAGAGCTTGGGTCCTCCCACTGGTGTCTCTTGCATTCCAGTGTCTGGCAACAGTAGACATCAATTAGTGTATTGCAAACAGAGACCACTGCCTTCCTGTGCTCAGAGCAGCCAAGCAAGCCGTGGGTCTGCCGAGGAGCACCGCAGCTAACTTTATCTCCAACTCGCCATATGCAGAACCAAAAGTCTCGGATTAGAAGCAAGGAGGGCGGGGAAGGGGTAATTAAAAAGCAAAAGAAAACCCTTCTGTCAGGAGGAAATGCTGTGACAACTGCTCCTCCTCAGCAAGATTGCTGGACAGTCACTGGGGCTCCAGCAGAATCCCTGGTAGACAGGAAGGACATGGCCAAGGCCATGTTCCCAGCCTCTCTGGCCTCCCATGGGCTCCAGCAGAACCTTCCTGCCAGCTCTGGCTTTGAAGTTCTTCAGTTGAAGTGGAATCTGCACCAGCATACACAGCATTTATTATCCTGGATTCATTTTATCTTGACTTGACCCATTCTTAAAAACCAAAGCCTTACAGTGGGTACAGTTTCCTCTACTTTTGTTTCCAGAGCCCACTCCTCATGCAGGAGTGAACTGTTTGAAAGTTAGACCTCCTGGCCCTCCCCTCTCCCCTCCCCAGTGGATAAAGGTGTTATCAAGCTGGACATCCATTCACCTGGAGGAAGGAAAGAACCGACCTCCAATGAATACTGAAGCAGGAAGCACCCACATGTGCATCACACACACACATGCACACACACACAGACATGCATGTGTGATGCACACACATGCACATACACATGCATACACACACATCACACATACAGACACACATGTATGTATGCATGCATGCACACGCACAAAGTATATAAAATGTAAAAAAAGAGTTTGTCTCCTATTATTAAACTCCAAAAAATTAACTCATAAGAGATGTGAGTCCGAATGCATCTGTTTCATAATGTGTACACCATCCAATGGAATGAATTGCATATTTAAGAGTTTCTCCCAGAAAAGGTGGAGAGAAATGTCAAAGAAACTAGAGCAAAAAAAGCTCATCAAAGAGACAATGGTTTTGTCCCTCAGGCTGACAGCCAAGGCCCCAGTGCCTCTTTCTGGCCAAGAACAGCAGTGCTGACAAGCTCTGTATATAGCTCCAGCAGCAAGACCTTCTCATGTGAGGTGACACATTACACAACTTTTGGCTGATAGCATAAAGTTCAGTGACTACAGAGCTACAGTGACCAAGAATGGAGGGAAGGTGTTTGGGACTGTGATGAACAGAGAAGAGAAATGCTGGAAAGACGACTCAGGGTTAAGCTTTGCCTCAAAAGCAAAGGACCTGAATTCAAACCTTAGATCCCATGTAAAAGATACTGGGTAGAAATAACAATAACCGGCAATTCTGGCCCAGGAAGACAAAGCCTTGGAAACCCCAGAGCAAAGCAATGAAGAGAGAGACTCGGGATGATCCTTGGAGTCACTCTTGTGACAGGCACACACAGTACACTCTTGTACATGTGCCTGTACAAACACATGCCAAAACAATGAAATGCTATATGTGAACAATAACGATTAAGCTTTTCATTTTGCCTTTTCCTAAAGTAGTGCTGGGGGTGGGGATGGGGCATCAAGGCCTTGTGCAGATGAGGCAAGCGCTGTGTTCCCAAGCCACACCCCAGCCCATAGTCTTGTTCTGAAGAAACGGTGACCTCGTGTGCATCTCTTCAGTGAGACTGCATATCACAGGTGCCCACAGAGGACCTGCGTTGCTTTGTTACCTCTTTTGCCTGCCTGTGAGGCACCGAGCCTCGAGCTTCAGATGCCCTTAGTCATGGTCAGTGCAGGCTGTTCCGCCCAGCTGGCAGGCTGATTCAGCAGTTTGTGGCTGCTTCACCAGCACTGGCAGAAGACTGGAAGTTGTAGGCCTGAGATGAAGACCTGGACTGCTCGCCACACAGCAGGGAATTACATGAACATCACCCTGGCTTGCATGGATTCCTCATGACCCCACATCCCGCACGTGATACACGTGTGACTGTCATGAAACTCTGCACATGCACCGTGTGGCAACGGGTGGCGTGCTTCTGCAGGCTGTGGCAAGTGAGGGCTCTCTGCCTGAGGGACATGTGCTCTCCACCTCCAGGTTGCTTGAGGAGCCAGCCGTGCATCAGCACTCACGGCAAATGTTGGATGATGGTGGCCAGAGCCTGCAGACTTGGCCACCTCAATGCTTTTCAATGGGAAAGAGAGGGAAACGGGGTCTCTACTTTTAGACAAATATTTCCCTGTCATCTATATGATTCATGTAACTAAAACAAAGCTTACTTCCAACAGTTCCAGATCCAGTGTATGTGGCACCACGGGTCACGTGTGGGGCCTCTCTTCTGCCCGCTGTGTGGCTCTCTTCCCAGTTCTTACATCCTAGAGAGAAAGAGAAGAGATGCATGCTGGCCTCAGCCTGGAACTTCAAAGGCCTCAGGCCTGGGTCCACTGCTGGCTCTGGGTCTCAGTCTTGAGTTCCCTGTTGTTGTGTTTCCTCTATCTCTTCTCTGCTGTCCATAGGAATTCTGCGTCCTCTTTTGGGACAGCAAGCAAGGCCTGAGCCAGAGCATTCTGTCTCCACTGCCCATTGCTGAAATGTGCACTGAGGCGTCCAGTGGAGCCTCTCTATCTCCGAGTCTTGGCAACCTCCCTTTTCCCCCAGTCCTGGCGACTCCCTGAGTCTTGGCGACCCCCCAATCTTGGTGACCATGGTCCACTGCACAGAGCAACAGGAAACCTCCCAATGTGTTCATGTAGCAAAAACATCTTCATCTTCACAGGTGAAATTACACACTTTTAGGTGGTTAGGAGCTTGTGTTAATAACAGGCACTTAGATGGCCTCTACTATGTATGGACAAAAGTATCGATTGTGATTGAACATTGAGTTTCTGACTTTGACTTGTCCATGACTTAGGATAGTTGGTCAAATATAGCAGCCAGAGAACTTGCCCAATGGAGAGAAGCCCAAGGAGTTATGTACCTGCTTTCTGATGCTGTGTGCTTCTGTAGATCACAAAAACTTACAGTGTGCGGGGGGACTCAGTCTTGCTTTCCTCTAAACACGTAACCTCTGCAATAACACAAGGCATAGATAATCTTAAGTACGTGTCATTCTCCAGAAGAAACAGAAGTTGGATTAGAAATACATTTCTTGAATGGACAGTTTCCTAAACACCCGTGCTTCCTCTGTGGATGTTTGCAACTTAGACCACCTTAGCAGCTCGTTCAGATATTAATCAACGGGCCGTGGCTTCAGAGTTTCTGACCCAGTGGTCTGACAGGGGCAGGACTTTCAATTTTGCAAATTCCTGTAAAATTTTTGTGATGCTGCTGCTCTGGGGACGATGCTTCGAGGACCAAAAATACAACTTCATTTACTCAACTTCCAGGTGAGGAAAGAGAGGCCTGGGGAGATGAAGGTTCTTCCAAAATTAGGAGACAAGCGTAGAACGAACCTTGGGTTCTTCCTTTTACTGTGGGGCCTGTGAACATAGATACAGCATTGCCTGGAGGAAGAAGCTGTGCACTTCATCAGTAGAAGCCAGTGAGGGCTTGTGAGGTGGCCAAGCCCAAGACACTAAGAATGGATGAGCCATAGCAGACTTCAGAAAACCAATCACCTGTTTCTTTTTCTGATGCTGGAATAAAACATCTGATGAAAACAACAGAGAAGAGAGAAGCTTCATGTGGCTCATGTTTTGGTCCATTATGGTGAAGAAGGCCAGGAGGTAGGAGCCATCTGGCCACATTCCAGCTGCAGGCAGGCAAGAGAGAGTGATGGGTGCCAGCTAGTACTCAGCTCCCTTTCTCCTTTATATAGGGAGGGGTGGGCCTCCTCATCTCAATTAACCTAGTCTAGATAGTCCCTCAAGACACACCTACAGGCCCACCTAGTCTAGATAGTCCCTCAAGGCACACCCATACTCTTATCTCCCAGATGATTCTGGATCCTGTCAAGTTGGCTTTGATACTAAGCATCATATCAACTTTATGAACAAACAGGTAGACATTTTTGCACAGACAGGTCACAGTGAGCATTCCACCTGTACTGCACGCAGGCATTTCATCTGTATTGCATGTAGGCATTAAATGCCAGCCTGTGGAGTGGGGAGGCAGCAGAAAGAGTCGTTATTTTCTCTTTCAGGGCCCATGGTGATGAGGACACGGGATCTCACCATGCCTCGTCCAGTCTGCACTTGCAATCAAGGAGGTTCTGTGGCCCTGGCCAGGCTCGCTTAGGTCAGGGGCAACGGTTCTTCATCATACCCACTACTGCTGTTCTACAGGGGCCTCAAGCCACAGATCTGTGGGAGCACACAAGTCACAGAGAACGAGCAGTAATTCCTCTTGCAGTGGCACCACAAGCAGACAGTGTTGTGGTGGAAGCTGCCCAAAGGTTCTATTGAACCACTGGGTGGCCCTTCCTCAGTAGATGGGCAGGTGGCTGAGGGACAGCCTAATACTCCAGCCCTAGAACACAGTAGGGGGCTCCTCACAGGAGTGGGGGCAGCTAGAACACAGTACAGGGCTCCTCACAATAGTGGGGGCAGCTAGAACATAGTAGAGGGCTCCTCACAGCAGTGGGGGGCAGCTAGAACACAGTAGGGGGCTCCTCACAGCGGGGTCAGCTAGAACACAGTAGAGGGCTCCTCACAGCAGTGGGGGGCAGCTAGAACACAGTAGGGGGCTCCTCACAGCGGGGTCAGCTAGAACACAGTAGAGGGCTCCTCACAGCAGTGGGGGGCAGCTAGAACACAGTAGGGGGCTCCTCACAGTAGTGGGGGGCAGCTAGAACACAGTAGGGGGCTCCTCACAGTAGTGGGGGGCAGCTAGAACACAGTAGGGGGCTCCTCACAGTAGTGGAGGGTAGCTAGAATACAGTAGAGGGCTCCTCACAGTAGTGGGGGGCAGCTAGAACATAATAGAGGGCTCCTCACAGTAGTGGGGGGCAGCTAGAACACAGCAGAGGGCTCCTCCCAGTAGTGGGGGCAGCTAGAACACAGTAGAGGGCTCCTCCCAGTAGTGGGGAGTAGCTAGAACACAGTAGAGGACTCCTCACAGCAATGGGTGGGCACCTAGAACACACAGTAGGCTCCTCACGGTTAGAAGGCATCTAGAACCACTCTCCATGTATGGGGGGCAGCCAGGACCACTATCTAAGGGGGCAGCTAGAAACACTCTGTGTTTGACTCGTTCACGTGGCAGGTTTAGTTCAAAAGTGTCTTGTGAGTGAAGCCACACGGCACACTAAAATGTAGCTCACTTTACAAGGCACCTCTCTGGATGGTGCCTAAAACTCTCCTGCTCTTGCGCCCCAGCCTGGGGAGCATACTTAAATGGAAAAGGGCTTTTATCACATTTAAAAAATGTATGAAATATTATTCCCCTGGTTCTTTAAAATAGGAAAGCTGTGCCTTACTGGCAACTTAAAAAATTGATTGTTTTAACTGAGTGCATAGCTTTGAATGGAGAACATTAAGACAAACTTAAACGTCCAACTCTTGACCTAGTTTTACTGGGACTTTGAGCTCTGTTTATCTCAGGCAGCCAGAGAGGTGGAGGAGCCAGCAGAAGCGGCTTCTGTGACCGGTCACGCACCTTCCCAGGTCTCTTTGGCTTCTCATACTTAGGTTCTTGCGCCCTTAAGTAGTGTGTACATATCACGGAATGATCCAGCTGCCATCTTCATTTCTTATCTGCCAATTCCAACTCCCGCCTTTGTCCTCTCCCTTTTCTTTTCCTTCTGGAGTCTTTGGGAAAATACAGAGAAATGCAGAGTTAGGTGCCCATATTCCTCCTCCCACTGCTGATCACCAAAAACCCTCAATACCTTACTAAAGTTTTATGTTTTAAATGCTCTGTTTTTTCTATAAACATTAAAATAAATTGATAACTACATTGCTTCTTAAACAAAAATATTTGAGCTGGGCTTGATGGCACGACTCTGTAAGTATAGCACTGGAAAACAAGCAAGAGGATAAGAGTGTCCAGCTAAGCTGGGCTGCAAAATGATTCTGCCAAAGCAAGAAAAGAAAGAATGAAAGGAAGAAAGGGAGGGAAGAAAGCGGGAAGGAAGCTTAAAGTCCTTGAAGGCTGTGTGAATGCTGGATGTTTCCTGCAATCATGGCTGGCAGCTCCTGGCACATACATTACTTCCCCTCCTTACCCTACCTCACCTCCTTTGAGCCAGGGCCTTAGAAACCCTCAACATGGTGCTTGCAGGAAGAAATGGCTTCGATGTAACAGCTGCACTTCCATTACTCAGCTCTGACTTACACAATAGCAGCCTGGGAGAATTAGCTAGTATTTCAGAAAAATGGCATTCCTAGAGGGATGTGCCAACAGACAGAGTAGGAAGACTCCAGAGCCCAGAGGCAGTGAGAGAGGATGTCGAACCCAGCGAGGAAGAAGCAGATGGAGCGTAGTGGATGGGAGAGGTAAGGAGCTGGGCCCACTGGGACATGGGATGTCAACTATAGGCTTGACTTGCGTGAGTGGGTGGTGTCTTGCTCTCATGCTGCTGCCCGCCTGGGCTCTCCATAGCCCTGCAGACTCACTGAGAGGTCTGTCCATCTTCTGTTGCTCGCTGCTACGTGACTGCCAGAGATGTGGCAGCATCCACGCCCTTTGGGGTAAGAGCGACTTGGACTAAGGAGGAATGAGAGTTGAAGCCCCTTGTTCCATGGAGGCCAACTCTGAGGCACACGATGAGCATCTCAGGGGTCTTTATGCGCTGAACTCGAGCTGCATCTGCTGTGATCACAGCGCTGTTTCCTTCCTTTCACTGACCTTTCTTGTCTTCGCTCTGGTTCTATTGTCTTGCCTTGTGGGTGGATCAAAGCCACACGTGTAGCCAAGCCACACACTCTGCTTTATGGGCTGTCTGGATTAGTGATGGTGGACAGCAATGCTCTCACTTTGAAGGAGATGAGAATTTCCAGAGCACTGTGAGGAATGGACCCTGCAGAGGAGCAGCCAAAGCAATTAGCCAGCAAGTGTCAGCTGCTAAATTCCTGGGGTGACGTCTGAATGTGCAGGATAGAGCAGCGCATGTAACCACCTCCTCTCATTAACTGCATGGTGAAGTGGCAGCCACTGGGAAATGCATGATGGATGGATGTGCGGTACTTGACGGTGGGAGAGGAGATTCATGTCAAAAGCCAATTTGTCCTGAAGAGACCAGAGGCGTGAATTATTCCTCTGACAGAGATTTAGGAGTGCAGCATCCAATCTTTGTGTATTCTTTGGCAAATATATAAGGTTGCTAAAATGGCAAGAGAAAAAAAAAGAATCGTATTTTACTAGTAAATGTTGTGTGTGTTCTTTGAATGTCTTCTTTTCCTTTGAAGAGAGTTAAGCTGAAGAAGATAAGTTTAAAATTGCAGGAAATTACTTGCAGATGTGAGGCACTTGTGGAACTTTTTGAAAGACAGAGTAGAGCAGGACCTGCCCTCTTCCTTCTCATCCAACCACTATCTCTGTGTGATCAAGAAGAACCGTGTGTGGATTTCGTGAGTGATGTGAGGTGACAGCTGTGTCACCTGGTGCAGTAGCCCTGTGCTAAAAATACCTAACTAAGTAAACAATGTTATTTTGCTTTAACTAACTTAAAGGAAGTGAATAAAAAATATGTTCCAATTAAATACAACTTTGTTTTGGAAGAGCTACTGATATTACAAATTTTATCTTTTGATATTATATATCCATTAATATTTTTTATAATTATTTTAATACTTTCATATATTTAAAGAGATTTACACAAATTGCTATAGTATACTTACTACACTTTGTATTTGTCTATTTACCATTGCCAGTGTGTTTTGTTCCCATATATAGCAAGTTCTTATCCAGTGGTATTGCTTCCTTTTGTAGTTGGGCTGTTATTTAGTGGTGGTGTTTCTGTGTGTAGTCAGGCTGTTATTTTTGTTTCAACAGATGTGGTCCCATTGGCATTTCTAGTAAGGTAGACCCCAGCTTCTGCTTGTCTGGGAAAGTATTTACCTTTCATTTCTGAAGCACAATTTTTCTAGATTTACAGTTGTATTTTCTATTAGGTGGACTTTTTTTCCTTTTGACATTTTGACAGTATTGTTTAAGTTTTTCTGATCCCCAAGTTTCTGCTATACTCTCGTATAGCCTCATAAGACTCCCCTCTACATGATGTGTCATTTTCTCTTGCTCCATCTCTCAGTGTTTTGACTATCTTGACAGAAGCTTCCTAGTATTCATTATGACTGCGTCTTGTGTCGGCAGCTGGGGAGTTTTTGGCTTTTATTCCCTTTACCTTTCTGCCCCTCTTTCTTCTGCTGACCTCCTCCATCATGTACTCTGGTTCACACTGTGCTGCGCATTGGGCAGCCTTCTTCACCGTTCTGTTCTTTTCTGATATCTCAACTTATCTGACATGAAGTCATTATGACGCATAGGTGAACTTTCTCAGTTCAGTCACTGTATTGTTTAACTCTAGAATTTGTTTCTTTTTAGATAGTTTCTCATTGCTAATAGTCGCAGTCTGCTTGTGTATCATTTTCCTGATGCTTCCTGATGTAGTTCTGGTATTCTCTTGCAACTTCTCTTGAGCTTCTGTAGGCCTTATCCTCAATTCCTTATCAGAACATTTTAAATTTTTAAATTTTTTATATGTTGCATGCATGAACATAGTGACTTTATAATATTTTCACCAAGTCCCAAATTCCACATCCCCTCCTTTTCCCCCTCACGGCCCTTCATCTCCTGCTTGACTCCCTCCTATTTTCAAATCTTTTCACATGTGTGGCCCACTGTGTTTCACCTAGTGTATCTTTGATGACATGTGCCTGACATGATTCATGCTCCAGCAAGTGTCTAGATCAGTGGGCACACCACTGAAGAAAGCATCTTCCTTTTCTTCTCCATCAGCTTTAGGCCTCATTAGTCTCTCAAAGAGGTGTGGAGCTTCTTGATCTTTCTGCTTTCATGTTGAGATGTTGATAAGCTGGTTCCTGTGCAATTCCTGTGTAAGTATGCATATTTACTATGAAATTGTGCATACTACAACTATGTCCTGTTCAGGAGATAATGTCTGGCACCGCTTTCCCATTTCAGTCTCACAATCTTGCCGTCCTCTCTTCTGCGATGTTTCCTGAACTTGAGATAGGACTTATAGGTCCTGTTAGAGACAAACAGTGCACAGTCAATTATTTTCTGCCTTTTGGCAAGTCATGCTTTTCAGTAATAAACACCTTCTGTCGAAGAAGGCTTCTAGGTTGAATGCTGCTGTGCGCTCTTCCAGTCTATGGTTTGGTGCACAGTCTTCCTACTTAAATATTCACAGTCTGCTCTTCCCTTGTGACATACCTCTTTCCCTTTTAGGTTCTTGTTGTAGTTTAGAGTAACAGGCTGCGTTCCAATTCGAAAAACATGGCTTAAATTTGATCAGAAAGCTGTTGGTTGTCTCCGTGATACTCATACCACTAATACATTGATGGTTGGTCATCTGTTGCTGTGGTGATTATTTGTTATTGCAACTTGCAGATCTCATAGGTTAATGAGACCTTTGATTGTTTTTCCCCTTCCCTATCCCCATAGCTTCTACAGTACTGTCTGGTACTGTGTAAGCTGTCCAGCAAGGAGGAAGCTTCCAGCCAGCTCCAGCTGGTATTTTTGGTCCCTGTCCTGTGATCCATATATCCTGCATCTTCAGTAAAAGCATCTTACTGTAAGCTTTTGGAAGGCAACCAAGAGCAAAGGCAAAAGCCTATACTGTTTGGGTGGGATTGAGATCTTTCTGGCCAACAACTTGTCAAGAAATATCACATACCTGTCACTGCTAGCATAGTTTTAATTGTCATTAGGTTCTAAGTGGAGCAACCCAGGGCATTTTTTTGTTTTGTTTTGTCTTGTTTTCTTCCCTCTGACATCCTGGTTGGGACTGTCCATTCTTGATCCTTTTTTAGAAGAAATGCTTTTTATTCATGAATAACACAGGCATTTCCTATGGGCTTCATCCCACAATCCTAGGGCTTTTCTTTCAGTCCCTCTGCCCCTCCTACTTCTCACCCTTTAGGTGTCCCTTTAGGTATTTTTCCCATTATCCCTACCTGCCTTAGTATCCCATATTTCCTCATCCAAGAGTTTTACCTTAACCTTCCCTTCTGCTCATTGGTCCCTTTCAAATTTTCTGACTCTTACAATAATTCCTAGTCAAATACTTCAATGAGATCATCCACATACAAGAGAGAACATGCAGCGTTTATCTTTCTGTGTCTGAGTTTCCACTTTTAGCTTTCTGAGGAACCTCCACCCTGATCTCCAACATCAGGCCATTTCTAGTGTAGTTCCTTAGTACTGGTTACTACAGATTTATTTTTTCCCTTCAATGGGCCACGTTCCCTGATCCTTTGTGTTCTTGGGCTGTGCATCTGAAGACTCAGTTGCACTTCCCAATGCTCACAGACTGGTCTCACTGGTCAGCCTGGCTAACCACTCAAGTCTTCTGATGTTTTCTAGGATGTCTCTGCTGCTGTCTATGTGTATTCCTGGCTAGACTTTACTCTTGCTTTCCATTTGAGAGCTGTGCATTTCCTGGTCCCGCTTTATCTTGTGATTTCATTGGCTGCAGGAGAGAAGGAAGCAGGGCCAGACTACCCAACCTCAAGGCCCAGCCAGGGCCCTGCTCCCCCCCTCTCGCAGGCTCCAGTTCTTAAAGGTGCCTTTCTGGACAGCGCCACCCACTGAGGAGTACGAGTGTTAATGCCTGAGCCTGTGGACAATCCATATTCACATGGCACTTTGGTTTCGAGTTGTGGCCTAGACTCTGCCATGTTGATCAACTTGTTGGTTTGTTTTATGGAATACTCCAGCACTGGGCTTTCTTTCAAAATGGCAGGAAGAGGCTGAGAGTGGGGCCTTCAATAAAATAATAAAAAATGAATTGTTCTGTGTCACAAGAAGTGAGCAAGAGTGTAGCTGGAAACAACAGGTAACTTGCTCTGTAGTCCAGGGGACAGACGGCAGCCCGAGGCAGGAGCCAGGCTGGAGCAGGACCCAGGATAGCCCACAGCTAGGGCAGCCAGGGCAGCAGCAGAGAGTCTGGGGCAGGAGACACCATGCAAAGCTGGAGCCAGGAAAGCACAATTCAGCCGAGGAAGACTCAGGCTCAGAACATTACACGGGAGCTGCCGGAGAAGCACAGCTGTGGATGGCCAGGGAAGCCAGATGTAGGGAGGGAGAGAGGGTGTAGGTGTAGGCAGGGGTGACCTCCCAGTGCCTGCATCATTCTTGCTGAGTGGGATGCTTCACAGCACATGCCTATGGGGAGCATTCCAGTTGCTGACAAATGCATGTGCATCCCTGGCCAGGGCATTCAAGGCAAAGTCAACTGACTCTCTTAAAAGTGGTTGGTTAGGCTTGCTTTTTGGCTGCCTATAGATGTTACACAGAAATCTAACTTTTCGTTTATTTCTCTCCCTGCTATCCTGGAACAGTCTTAG
This sequence comes from Typhlomys cinereus, assembly GCA_023101885.1. Classification (NCBI taxonomy): domain Eukaryota; kingdom Metazoa; phylum Chordata; class Mammalia; order Rodentia; family Platacanthomyidae; genus Typhlomys; species Typhlomys cinereus. The sequence goes on from JALPQD010000219.1 coordinate 782,070, forward strand.
CCACCTCCCTTTTTGCAGTGCCCCAGTTACGAGCTACAAGCACATAAATGGCCTGTTGGCCCTGCCACATAGTAGGCCCACTGGTCCCAGTTGCAAGCATATAGTAGTCCTACTGGCCCTGGCTATAAGCTATAAGCACATAGCACTCTTGCTGCTCAAAGCTGGAAACCATGTCCCTCAAGGATCAACCTTAGTTCATTTTTTAAAAATTCTGGAAAATTCCTTTTGGCGCAATATATGCATTTAGATATTTCTATGCAAACCTACTGACAGCTCTTTCATTTTGGCATAGGTCTAGACAGTGTTCGCAGAATGTGGTCCCCTGTAGCAGTATGATTGACTAACTTCATGGAGCTAGAACTTTCTGGAAGCAGCAACTCATGCTCATGAAAATAACTGAGAGAAACATACCAACCTTCTTGGCATGGGGCAGCGAGGCAGGCTGCAATAGATTAGCTCTGCTCTTAACAAGTCTCACTGGACAGATGAGCGATGTTCTGGAAAGCAGCCAAGGAAAAGTGGCCACAGCCCCAGCTGGCCAGTGGGTGGGTGATCAGTCAGTGAAAAGACCGAACCAAGACTCACAAGCTGCTCATTATACGGACTTGATCCTCAGCACACACGGCATTTGCATGAGCCTCAAAACAGATCTGGGCCTTGTTCCTCCCTATCCCACTTTGAATTTGGAGGAAGTCCACAGTGCTAAATTAGCTGCCATTCGAGGCTGTTTAGAGGCCTTAGCAAAACAAACCAGCCATCTCATCCCTTGGCAGTGCCCAGGAGGGCTGATCTCACGTGCAGGGCAACTTCTGAAAGTCAGACCGTCCAGGGCGCACAGGAAGGCACACTTGGGGTTCTCCACAGCACAGCCGTCGGATCCATCGGCAGTTTGGAAGGACAGTTCAGTCACAGCCCATAGTGCTGGCAGTGAGATGGCTGAGTTCACGGTCAAGGGAAGAATACAAAAGGCAACTCCCCGAGACCAGTTAAACTCCCACCATGGTTCTCACGGGCACGAGCTGTGGGAACTCAGCTCGTGCATGGAGCTGGCATCTCCCAGGACTCAGTGCATCTAGCCTCAGGGGAAACATTCAGGAAGCATGCTGCCTTTCTGCCCACCCTCTCCTGACCTGTGGGATGCTGCTTCTCTGCCCATCCTCTCCTCACTTGCCGGATGCTAGCAGCTGAATGGACAGAGCCAGAGGTCAGCAAAGATTTGCTCTGGTCCATCCCACAGGCAGGAGGTGGCTGTCTGAGTGGCCAGTGTCACTACCCTTTTGTATCTCAGGTTAGAAGTAAGAGATGATCTGAGAAGTGCCAGGGCCTCATGGCACCGGTGCATCCAAGGGTGGGGGTGTCTGTGTTAGTGTTTTCTTGCTGCCATGACAAAACACCTTGAGGGAGGGAGGGATGATTTTGGCTCAGGGTTTAAGGGCATAATCCATTGTGATGGGACATCATTGGCAGGAGTGAGAGGCAGCTGGTCATATGACATCCACAGTCAAGGAGCAGAGAGATGCACGTTGTTCTTTAGCTGGTCATATGACATCCACAGTTAGGAAACGGAGATGCTGCTATTCAACCGGCTCTCTCCTATGACCCAGCCTGTGTGACGGTGCTGCCCACATTCAAGGTGGGTCTTCCTAGTTCAGTCAAGCCCCTCTGGAAATGCTCATGGATACACATACAGGTACATCTCCCAAGTGATTTAAATTCTATAGGTCCACAGGGAGCATCCAGTGTTAGAGCATTTTCACTACATGTACATATGTACCCACACATGGATAGGCACCCCACATGAATCAATACATGTACAGATATATATGTACACATGCACCCACACATGGACAGGCACCCCCAAATGAACCAGCACACATACATGTGTACATTACACACACACACACACACACACACACACACACACACACACATCAGCGTGCAGACACAAAAGCCACATGCACATATTCACAGGAGAAGTAAGAACTGAATGGACGGATGAGCACTAGTGGTCAGACTGGCACTGAGCAGGAGCAGGGGTCCTCAGAGGAGCTCACTGGAGGATGGCCCGTGAGCATGCTGCCTTCGTTGGAGCATTTTGGGCAGCTTCTCAGACATGTAGGAAGAAGTCTCTGGCTCAGGGCCCTGGGCCTTCATCCTAGAGCGTCACTCAGGGGAAGATGCAAACATGCTCCTTGCTTCATCCAACTGTGTATGTGTGCTGGCTCATGTGGGGCATGCTAGGCTCTGCGACTAGCTAGGGTCTTTGGTGAGGGTCACATCTAGAGGAGGATCTACATTGTGCTGGTCTTGGAGTCAGGAAGCTATCTTCATCCATGTTGCCATTAACAGCAGGGTGGCCTCTAAGACCTCTCCTCTAAGCCGCTGCCTTGTTTATAAAACAAAAGGTAGACCACCAGCTTCTGACTGTGCCTTCCAGCTGTGATAGTTAACACTTAAGTGACATTTCATAGTAAAATAAATGGACATGTTGGCACAAATTGCAAAAAAAACGGAAATATTATTTTTTAAATTTTTTTTATTTACTCAAGTGTGCATGTGTGTACGTGTGTGTGTGTGTGTGTGTGTGTGTGTGTGTGTGTGTGTGTGTGTGTGTGTGTGTGTAGAACCATGGGCAAACTGGGAAACCACCATGGACCACCTCCACCTCCTCGTTTACTTTGCCCCGGGATTCACAGGCTCCGCCCTACCAGGGCCAGAAGCGCTGGCGGCCCCTGCTTCCGCCCGGTGTCTATACGTGGGGTCTAGGATCTGAACTCGGGACCTTCTGCCTGCGAGACAGAGGTTTAACCCCTGAGCCACCTCTCTAGCCCTATTTTTTTTCTTTAGAAACACCATGGCTGGGGTCTTGGGGAAATGACTCAGTTGGTCAGGTGTCTATAGTACAAGCATGAGGATGCCTGTTCGAATCGCCAGCACTGGCATAAAATCCAGGGTGAAGGTAGCTTTTTCCCTAATTACCAACACTGGGTTCATGGTGTCGGCACAGATGGATCCCTGAAATTCATTAGCCAATGAGTTAGTTCCAGGTTCAGTGGAGAGTGATAGAGAAAGACCCTGTGTTGACTTCTGCTTTCCACACATACATGTACATGCATGCACATCTGTACATGCTAGTGAATATGCACATGTACACATGAACACTGATATAGATCACACAAAATCAAACAACCAACCATTAGTTAAAGAGACATGGCTAGAAACTGTGAAATAGACTTGTCTAGCTAAGAATGTTTTTGAAGTTTCACAGGAGAAAAGAGAAAACACATTTAACCTGTTTAGACTCTGGTTTTTGTAAATGAGCTAAACTAACTAAGGATGTGGTTTTCCACAGTTCCTTTGTTTACACCTATATATTTATATAAACCAGTATTACACAATATATTTGAACGTGTCTTATACTTATATTTCCTTTTGTGTTCACTAACAGATCTTCTGTTTGACACATTCTTCTTTTCCTTTACTTCCCCTGGTTCAAAGTACACTTTAACATGCCATGCCCACAGTAGCTATCACATAAAGACAAGCTGCTTTCTATAGAAATAAGAACCCAGAAGTCTCAATGCTCACACTGCCTTTTGTAGCAGTCGCTACATCCCCATGTTTCAAGCTCAGGATCGGTCCCTTTGAACTTGCCTCCTTGAGGCCTAAGCACTCTCTGGAGTAATACTAATTTATAAAAAGTTGTAATTTGGGGATTCTAAGATCGTCTTACGATGAATCCATGAAGTTGAGAAATTGCTTCCAAGTGGAGCAGCCAGTGGGTTCCCTGCAAGCTCCCCTGTTGGAAGCACTCTCCCTGCAAAGCCCAATGCTTGGTGACCCAGCATGGCACTCTCCTCAGCTCCCCGGGCACATCCTATGACTTAAACACCAGGCTGGGGACTCGCGAGATCACTCAACTGGGAAGCAGCTGCTCATGCCTGGCCACCTCAATTTGATTCCTGGAAGCCCACATGATGGAAAGAGAGAACTGACTTCTGAAAGTTGTCTTCTGACCTCCATCCATGTTCCACGGCATGCATTCTCTCTCCCTCTCCCTCCCTTTCTCTCTCTTCTCTCTCCTAAATAAATGAATAAATAAATAAATATTTTAAATAAGAAAAGTGCAGGCTGGGTTCATCCTTCAAAGCAGCCTCAGGTGGCTGCTGACTTGCTCTCTTCCCAGGAACATGGGAAGGTGGGCTGCCTGGGACCCTGTGTCGGCAGACACTCACGAGCGCCCCTGACCAAGTACAGCTTCCCTGCGCGTAGTGAAGGGATCCAGCAAAAAAGAGAGAGAGCCAATCTCCCAGTTTCCTGAGCCCAGCTCCCTAGGACCTTAGACTGAGAAAACAGAATAAAGTTCAGTATCTTTGTCATCTCAGTAGTCTGAAATGGTGGGGAGACAGAACAACATTGTGTGCATGTGTGTATATGTCTGTGTGCATGTGTGTGTGTCTGTGTGCAGTGGGGGCAGACAGACAGAGAGGGGTACAAGCAAGGGCCCAAGATCCTGGACAGCAGCACTCGGACCTCACACTCCAACAGCAAAATGTTAGGTTGTCAGCACTTGACGCGCACAGCACAGGAAGTGGCTGATGGACTGAGAAGCCGTGGTGCAGCCACTGGCTGTCCTGAAGCATGCTTGCCATCGTTCCTCTCCCACCATCACAGTCAGCCTCTCTTGATAAGGGGACATGGCGCAGTCACGTGGAGAGTGCATTCACTAGACCTATGCGTCACATCCTCCATGGGAAAAAGGGCAGCTTGGTGGCCACGTCCATAGAAGGGCTGGAGCCGCCTGCCTCGCCTCCTCTACTGCTTCAATGGGTGAGCGCAGTGTTTCCTTTCAACATTTATTTAAATCCCACAGCCTCTCTCAGCCAGCTTCCACCTGCCTGGGAATGATGACCCCAGGAGCATCCTGGGCAGCCCTGTTATTACTGGGTAATTGCTTAGCTTTCTCTGTAGGTAGTTAACCTTGCCTTTGAAATCCCAAATTGGGCAGCATGATGAAAGCTGTGCTTTCATGTGATTTGGCCCCAGCAGCCAATGGCAGCCATCGTACACACCACTGCCCCGCAATGACAGAACACGAACAGTGCCCATGTTTTAAAGAAAGAAAACCTCATGTTATTAATGCCATTAGTCTCAATTTCTTCAGAACAAAACATCATCTTGTCTGACTGTGAGAAGCCAGCACTCTGTGCAGGATCCACACGGGTGTTTTAAGGAAGGCCATCGTGGGGCAGAGCACGTCAATCCCTGAGGCATATCAAGGGGGCTGAGTGCTCACCCAGAACTCGGAATTCTGTGTTAAAACTTAATGTCTCATAGCCCTGCTGGAAAAGTAAACCTATCACGTCACGTAGAGCTCTGATATGGCAGCCATCCTGCTAGGGCTCTTCCTGCAGGTCTGTTGGGGAACCTAGGGTCCCAAGCCTCAAGATCACAGGGCTTAGGCTGGTAAAGACCTCCGAGCACTTGGTCCCAGGCTGCTTCCAGGTGCTGTCAGGTGGATATCGAGCAGCGTCTTCATTGTGAGAGGAGGGAGACTCCCAAGATGGAGACTAAGCCACCTGGTTGGAAAGTTCTGGGCCAGCAGATCACTTTGTGCTCTGGGTTAGATGTCCATGGGGACCCTGTGCTAGCTGGCAGTTGGCCGACCACAGGGTTTTTATCACTGGGCAGCTACAGTTAACTTCTGGGGAGACCCTGGCCCATTCTCCAAATTAGAGAACTACCCAGAAACCCTGGAGATGCAGGGAACCCAGGCCAAACCTGACACACATTCAAGAAAGAAGAAAAGACCCAATGATTTCCATGGCGCCCTCTTGGGGCAACTTACCTCCTCTGCCTGTGGCTGTGAAAGAGTTCTGGGAATCGCATGGCAGGACAGACAAAAACATCTTGTTAGTACTCTTCATTTCCGTCCATGGCTTACCAGCACCCTTCCCTACATTCTTCTTGTTGATTACTTTGAATGACCACAGGATCTCTTTTCTCATGGAAACTTCATCATAAAATCCTGCAGGAAGGGAAAAATGCAAACCACCAACAGCCCAAGAAGAGCAGAGGCTCCGTTTGTTTGCTACACGCATTTGCAGTCAGCTTCTGCCCTGCTTTTGAAATGCTTCCCATTGGTAAACATGCAACCAGAGCTGATTTTATCCCTTTTTAACAGATGGGCGGGTCTGCATTACTAAGAGGACTTGTATTTAAGAACATGTATTTAATTCAGAGACTGGCAGGCTAGGATTCTCAGCAGCATGACTGGTCTTTGGGCAAATCACTCAGCTTCTCTGTTCAAATGGATACGGCAGGAGACCCCTCAGATAATGCCCATGAGGAGTCCAGCAGCGTTCCCGAATGTTTGTAGGTGCAGAACAGCAGAGTAAAGACCAGAGAGTCAAAGAATGAAAGTATCGTCCCTTAGGGTGGACACGTCCAGTCAACGAGTAAAAACAATGTAACTAGAGCTAGTCTGATGCTTGGTAAACATTTGACACTATTGTTTGCATCTCCATTTGCAACAAACCAAAGCAGAAGGGACTTTCCTATCACTAGCAATCAGCAGGAGCTACGAGCTGACCTCTGAGTTCTCCAAGGTTTGTCTATGCACACTAACAACTACTCTGGCTTTATTTTGCCAATACAGATGAATTTCAGGAGGGTTTGCTCATGGGTTAAAGTCCTGTGCCACGAAAATAAAAGGACCTGAGTTTGGATTCTCAGATCCCGTGCAAAAATACTAGGCAGAAAATAGTAGCAACCTGTAATTCTGACCCTGGAAGGTGGAGCCTGGAAACAGGGAGGTAAAGCAATCCAAGATGATTCCTTTATGTCATCCTTGAGCATCCATAAGCACACACAGATACCCAAGTGCCCTCTGGTACACATGTGTACTATCTGAAGATCACTCTGTCTGCAAGCCACACGTCATGCTCAGATCACTGATAATGAAGTGGGGAGCAGGTGGTAGAGGCACGCACCTACAATCCCAGGATCTGGGATGCCAAGGAAGAAAGAGCTGTGAGACTGAGTTGCGCTGGGGCAGTAGACAGCAAGAGTCTGTCTTGAATAACTAACATAAATGAGTGACAAACACAACAGGACCAAGCTGCTTGGTCTCTATCGCCAAAAGCTTTAAGTTCTGAATGTCAGGGCTTGGACAGTTTCTTGAGTGTCATCGTTAGCACCTGCAGGTGGAGAAACAATTCTGGAAGACATATTTGCCACTCAAGAACAGAGGGTATCTCTCAGTGACATGAAGCTCAAGTCTGAGCACTCAGGACTGTGCCTCTGAAGACGCAGCTTCCATCCCATACAAAAGGATGGAAGAAGTAGGGAGCTCAGGGAGGCAGGCACATGTGCTGTCACCCATCCATTGGCCTGCCGATCCCTCCACAGCCCATGGGCACTCATGCACACCAGATACAGTCTCTCGGCCTTGTGGGAGTCCCCCACATGGGGAAGATAAGAAGTGAATAATGAATGAACATGGGCACTTAGGTTCACAGTCGGCTGCACCTTTCTGTGAAGCTGCTGGCTCGGGAGCCCTGGAGAAGGTGACAAGGGGTGAGAGGTCTACCTGCTTTCCCATGATAAATACGAATTCCTCCACATGCCTTTCTCTCCTGAGAGATGGAGAAACAAAGTCGTTCAGTTATTCTCCAGGGCCTGCTGGGCAGTGTGCAGGGGCAGATCATGCTGTCTGCTGACCGTCTGTCCAGCCCAGCCTCGCTCTGTGTGCTAGTAACTCCACGCATGAGGGTCTGTGAGTGCAGAAGTGTTCTCCTGGGAGAAGGCAGGTACTTTGGGGTGAACACAAACTGAAAAGGAGGGGGGCAGATGGTTGCCACGCAGGCTCCCACGTGGAGTGTGGGCCAGGCAGGAGGGGCCTGTCATCCAGACCTGCCCCAGGAACCTCTCCAGGTTTCCCAGTGCTGAAGACTCAGTTCCCAGCCTTTCAGTTCAGCTTTCAGCTCATCTTAGCTGTTAGGAAAAGTGCACAATGCCTGTGCCTGCCCTTGCTAATACCGTAGGATGCTCCCAAGCATCTCTGTCCTTCCTCCATCTTTGAGGTTGGGAATTTGGCTCCTGGTTATGGGGAGAGTCTGGCTTCTCCCTATATAAAGAAGATTCTCTGCTGAGAAGTCCGCATTAGATGAGCTGTCACAGCGATGAAGATTCTGTAGAACATGCGGGTACACATATCTGAGCTCACTTAAAACTACAACTTTCCATTCCATGTCATTTTCTAAGGCTTTGAGTAACTTATAGACAATTTAATTGCCTGTATTTGAGACAGGGAATTTCTAAAATGCTGAGTATAACATCTGGGTTTAAATCAAAAGACTTTATAATGGAGGCCATTGTTCAAGTAAGTAGAGACAGGTTTGTGTATTTCAAATGTTGGATGAAGTATAAAGAGGATCATTGAACTTGAATTTGAAAGAATTCTGCTGGAAGACTTAGAAAACAATCCATGGTGAGAACATGAGACAGATTTGTAACATTTGATGGGCAACTGTTTGTGAAGACACGGGTACTTTATATTACTTTTTAAAGGGGATCCAATTGTAAAGCTGTTTCAAATTCCACTGGAAGCATTTGGATTATTAAACAAAATCATTTAGATTAGCAAACAAAAGTTACCCTCTATCCCTCCATACAGACTGGATTACTTATGGGGGACAGTGGAGAGAATCCAAAAAATACTGCTCTATAGCAACAACTCTGCTTTTGGAAATATCACAGACCATGTGAACAAGTGTGATTTCCAGATTCAGGTTAAAGAGCTGCCGCGACTGTGCAAAGCAGAACACAAGAATGGAAACTTCCAGTACTATCAGCAAAGGGGCCCTCCAAAAGATGTGGATGCACACGAGCAATCTGCTCCTGTGATGCATGCATTTGTCTTTTATGGCTTCGTTGCTTGAAGGAAGGCTCTGGACAGGACGCAGACCCCAGGCCAGTTCACATCTCCATGAGGATGCCTGTGTGGGTCACTGAAGGAAACTGTGCTCGTGGTTCAACTATCAGAGACTTTGAGCTGCAGCCACCCCACGCAGATGACTGGCTCATGGCCACTTAGGTCCTCTGCATCGCCCCTTGGTGACATCCAAACTGCCCATCGTTGGCATGTGCTGGAATTTAAACCCGCAAGGCCTGCTTTTTCTAAATTTATGATTTAACTATAAATTTATGTCCCTAAGCAATGCTCATCTGTAGCTGACATAGACAATCTGGGGATGAGATCAATCTTCTACTTTCTAGGCATTTTTTTTCTGACTTGCACATGTGCATATTCTGTTCTAGTGCTTTTTTTAAAGAACTACGACGTGTACGTCTTCCTGTGTTTTAGACCCTGCTCTGCATACTGTCCTGGTAAATAACTTGGTCTTAGTCAGTCAGCGTTTGCTCATCATCATCTTTTGGTATCACAGCAACGGTGGGAACGGGTAAGAGAGGGAGGGGTGGGAGGTCTCCTGGAGTCCTACAACCCCTTCCAAGGGGCAACCCCAGCCGATCTATAACACCTCACTAGGCCCCACACTGCCCTTGTCCCAGGATTACTTTCAACATAGCTTACGAGCTTCCAGCAGCTTCATTGCCTTCTGGCCAAGAGTGGAGAAAGGACGGCATGTGGGCGCCAGTGACACGTGACCTCGATTTGTGTTTCTCATGCTGTTCCTCCTTTGTCTCTTTCTGCCCCTCCCATCCTCTTGACATTGAGGCTGAGCTGGGACAAAGGATGGCTAGGTCCAGACACACCACCTCAAGGACAGGGAATCCTGAACAGGTGGAACCCATTCTTAAGCTAGGTATGTTGAGAGCAAGTCCCAGTATGCCTGAGCCTCGCCCCAGTATGCCTGAGCATCACCCCAGTATGCCTTAGCCTCGCCCCCAGGATGCCTGAGTCTGCTTTGCGCTACTCTTGGCTTTACTGCTTGGCTGCTGTGCACATGGGTGTCCTGATTTCCTGTCATCCCTGAAATCACCACCCCCTTTTTTTCCCTGCATAGTAACCTTACTCAGATCTGTGACGCCATCTTCTATAAACCCTCCCTTGAGTCTCTTTAAGACCAGTTTCTATACAGCTGTCCGCCCCTCTTGCATACTTTAAGAGTGGTGAAGATGGAAGAGACCCTGGGAGGGATGACAGGAGACACCCTGGGCACTGCAGCTGTCTTTGCCTGTCTCACAAGCAGCCTCTCAGCACCCTTGCTCTCATAACACAAATCTCACTAGCATTCAATATGTTTACTTCAGCAAGCATAACACCTTAGAATATCTTTGTGTTGATAAAAAATAACTTTGTTTAAATATATGAAATTCCAAACATAATCCTTAAATACTAGCAACTAAGTGAGGATGACAATTTTGACAATACATTGACATATCATGCAGCTTCCCTTAATCTCAGAGCTGCCAGAACCTCTGATGTGGGTGGACCTTCAGCCAGGGTGCACCCCACCCCTGGTGCATGTGCTCAGGATGAGAGGAAGCCAGGCAGACACCCCACATTGTGCTGTGTGCTGAGTGGGAAAAGGGCTGAGGACCACTGGCATCTCCCTGTGAGAGAGGAATTCCGAAAGAAGGATCACTGCGAGGTGCTCTATGGTCTGCTGCACGAGCAGAGTCAGGTGGGGGACACTCACTCAGCACAAAGCCTGTGTGCTGGAGGCAGAGCCAGGGAGGAAGAAGGTCTGACCACTGTGCCTGGGGCTGAAGAGAGGTGGGAGCTTCTCTCCCCATGCTGTGAAGATCGGAAGACTGAGGGAGCCATCAGAGACCTCTGGTAGAAGTCACACCTTCAAGAAGCAAAACTCAAGTCAGTCACTGTGACCAACAATAAAGAAAAAGGTGAATGCGCCCACCCATGGGCTCAAGAGTGTGGGCCTGTCCACGGGCTCAAAGCCAGCAGTAGGTGCTAAGGGATAAACCGAGTCACGCTGCACTGGCCTCTAGGTCCCATGTTTCCAGTTTTTTTCAATTGGCATGGCAACTACTGCCTGGGTCACTCCTGGTTGGGATATGTCCAGTGCGGGCCTTACAGCTGTAACTGCAGGAGCTAGTATGTCTTAGATGGTCCAAATCGAAGCCCTCTTTGGGTTCATTCTTCAATTCTACACTTGAGCTTCTCTTACATGTGTTCCCTTGTCTCTGTGCTGGAACATTCCTTGTGACCAAGCCCAGCCAAACACAGCACACAGGGCCTGTGTCTGCTTTACATTGCTGCCTTTCCTCAGGTTCCCACCATGTCACTCAGGACCCAAGGGAGGAGCTGTTCAGAGGAAGAAGCATGGCAGAAGAGATGTGTGGAGAAGGAAACAGTCACAGCTATATAAGTGTCACTTAGAGTGCAGTGAGCACCTGATTGTGCCCTGCTGATATCCTCCCACACTGGGGGAACAAAAGAAGGTACTAGAAGGGATGGGGAGCAGGCTGTTTCTGGCATCTTTATGCTCTGAAAGAATCATAGAAGCAAGCACAGTAAAGGGGAAGTTTATTTACCACCTGGCTAAGTTATTCCCTAAGACGTTTCACTGATACCTAGAAAAATCTAGCTGACCTTTAGGCTGGTCCTTCTGGAACTGTGGAAGAGAATAACACTTCATAATTGGTGTTTTCTGAGCTTTTTGTTGCTGCTGCTAAAGAGAAAGTGGGCCAGCAGAATATGAACCAACAGCGAGAGAAAGCACACAGTCAGACCACCTGAGCAGGATCCAACAGAGAGAAAGCACATAGTAAGACCACATGAACAAGACCCAACAGAGAGAGAAAGCACACAGTAAGACCATCTGAGCAGGACCCAACAGTAAGAGAAAGCACAGTCAGACCACTCAGAGCAGAATCAAATAATGAGACAGAACACACAGTCAGACCACCTACAGTAGGGCCCAATAGTGGGAGAAAGCACACAGTTGGACTGCCCAGAACAATGGTGGGAGATAGCACATATTCAGACCACCCAGAGCAGGACTGAATAGTAGGAGAAAACACACAGTCAGACCACCTAGAGGGCCCATTATTGGGAAGCAGCACACAATCAAATTGCCCCCGAGCAGAGCCCAAGTGGGAGAAAGCTCAGGAGGACTCTGCCTGCTGATGAGAAAAGACCACCCTCATCCTGCATCAGTTTCCACGTCTGAAAATGCTCAGGCCTTATGGGAGAGATGGCGACAGCCAGTCCTAAGCCTTCAGTTGTGGGGACTCGGGGTCTCGCCTAACACAGTCCTTCTCTACACCAGTCATGTGCATGGGGGACACAAAGTATTTGTGTAGGACACTCGCACACTCCAGAACTTCTGATCAGAAAGCAAGAGGCTGGAGACTGCATCCAATCACTTTGTCCAGCTGCAAATAGCCACAATCCTGGGGCACTGCCAACGACTTTGACATGTGTTTGTCTCTGCAGCACATTCTGTCCGAGGCGCCAAGGAGCTTCCATTCTGGAATGTGGTAGCTTAGTGATCTACATCAGCTGAGAATGAGGACCACCTATGCCAGTGCTGGGCAGGGGAGCTTGGAGATGCTGAGGGAACCACCCTTGCAGCACCTCTCGGGACCCTTTGTGTGGGGAGCCGCCGCTCAGTTCAAACACACCAGAATACTGGCTTCACATGCAGGAGACACAATGCAGACTCATAGTCAAAGCCCCTAGGAACTGGCAAGTTGGGTGAGGAGGCAGGGAAGTCTGCATTCAGGAAGCATGCCACCCAGAGCCCGAGGATTGGCACTCAGGAAGGGAGTTATTCATGTTGTCTCTGGACAGGCTGCATTGGCCTTCTCTGAACGAAGGCGACTCCATCATCTGGTGCCAATCTTCAGAAGTCTTCCATGCTTCTGGGCCTGTGCGATTTCACCCTATGCCAGGAAAAACACAGCAATGTCACAGCTGGTAAGCTCAACACAGGGGAAGGGGCAGAGCAGGTAAAGGCTAGCCCTTCTGTATTCACATATCTGAGCTAAAAAGGTGAAGGCTAGCCACTCCATGTTCACATGTCAGAGTCTATGTTTACATGTCTCTATGTTCACATGTTGGAGCCAGAGCTGGCACAAGGCTAACCCCTCTGTGTGCACATGTTGAAGCCAGAGCCAGCTGAAAGATAGCCCGGCTGCACTCACATCTGTGAAATGGACATGTGACCACTGCTGGTCTCAATGACCGCAGGAGAAGTATCCACCTCCTTCTGTAAGTCTCCCTGGGTCTCAACATGCGATGCTCAGTCTCCACGTTCCATGGATAATGGGATCTAGAGCTTCAAGAAACTGGAACAGCCACGTCTGAGAAGATGTGAAGCTGTCTAGAGCCCTGTCAGCTCAGGACAGCCTCAGAAGCCAGGTGTCTGGACTCCACTTCTTAAGGGCTTCCAAAAGGGAGGGGAGGCAGCAGCGGGAGGGAGTCAGATGTGCTCCCCACACACTCTTCCAGGTATGAGGCAGCAGCTGTGACCAGAGTTCTGGAGCCTGAGAGCCCCAAGGCTGTCTCCAGTGCCAGGTCCACATTAGTGCTGATTTGCTGCTGCTGGATGACCATAGGCCACTCCTGGGCCAACAACATCAGTGTCTAAATGTCAGGAGGAGGCCACAGCTGGAACATGTGGCTGCTCAGCTGGTCACATGGTCTGGAACATGAGGCTGCTCAACATGAACACACAGTCTGGAAGGGCTTCTTGCAAGCACTTTGAGGAACTTGGCAGCATGCTGGCTGGCCAGGCTGCTGCAGCCTCGAGGACAGAGAGAAAGTGCACTTGCCGCTGAAGTTGGACACTGGCTGGTGGGTAAAGCAGAGATGAGCTAAGCAGGACCTGGGCTCGGCCTGCACAGGACCTGCGCCTTTGTGTGGGGAGCTGCCGTCTGGTCCGCACACACTGGAACGAGTCGCTTCACATGCGTGATACCATGCAGATGGGAAGTCGATGTCTGTCAGGACCGGAGTTTCGATCCCTGGAACCTTTTAAAAAAAAGAAAAAAAGAAAAAAGACATGGTGGTACAGACCTTGGGTCTGGGGAGGTGGGAACAGGTAGACTCTGGGTCTTGCTGGCCAAACTAGTAAGATCCAGGCCAGGCAGACCCTGCTTTAAAGAGAAAGGGGACATGTCCCAAGGAATAACTGAGATTGGCTGTATCCATGCACACACACAAACACAGATACACACATGCTCAGATGACAAGTAAAATAAAGAAGATAAAGGTCTAGGGTTAAGGTTGATCACGGACCCCAAAACTGCATCTATGAAACCATTCTCTCTTCTGGCTTGAACCTCCCTCACCAGTTCTATCTGTTTCACATGGAGAGCTTTACATCAATATCCAGAAGATTCTTTTGCCCTGACTGTTGTGCTCCTGTCAGATCTTCTCGGGCCGGCTCTGGTCTGCAGTGTGTACTGGCTGAGGCTGCAAGCTGCTGGCTTTGCATTTTTTAGGGTAATGACGGAGTTTTCAGTTACTTACAGGATGTAATTATAAATACTTATCTGCAACAGAAGCAGTCGATGTGCCGACTTTTCCATTAATAACATGCCCTTCTCGGAACGATGTGGTACCCTTTCCTCGCTGCTCAGCGGAAATCTTACCCATGAGGCTAAGGCACTCTGCTCCTGACAGTGCAGTTCTGTGTCTATGCTCAGCATGGTCCCCATGTTCAGTGCTGGCGTGTCTGCACTCAGCATGCTCCAACTGCCTCAGCTTGTCATGTGACATGCAATGACATGCCCCTGCAAGAAAGAAGTCTCTCCTCTCTGCTGACATGAGTCTCAGGATGCTGTTCACATCCTCACTCTCAGGTGACTTTCATGTTTGCTAGATACATTCACAGTTGGACTCAGAGACTAATCTTGCAGGTATGAACATTTGCACAGAAAGACACAGGAGTAGCAGCGAAAGGTTTGGAAGATGTAGCTGGGGACGGGACGCAGTGGCACCTGCTGCCTACTGGTGCAGGGGCTGGGGAGAGCAGCCCGCCCCTTCTAAAATGGTGGCGAGCATGCCATGACTTGCCTAGCTTCAAAAAGGAAGGACAGACGCGCTGTCACACCACATGGGCTGATATAGAAACTATCCCAGCTCCCTGCAGCATGGGCAAAGCAGCATTGAGAAGTAGGGGACACACCTGCATCTCCACTCAGAAGGATGCACGGAAGTGAGGAAGGACTGCTCCCTCGAGCAAGTCACTGTTCAGGGTGGAAACATCTAGTTTTGAGCACAGCTTTCAAATGGCCACATGACTTTTTGATATTTGTCTCAAAACAGACAAAAAGTGATGCTCAGGCCATGTGGGATTAGTACTCCAACACTCCTCTAACCAGACTGAAGGACACATGCGAAGGACCACTTACCCCTTCCTACTCCTCAGCTGCACATGCATTAGCCGATGCAGGGAGCCAAGAATGAGACACATGATGAACAAAACCCAGCCAAGAGCAGTGGAGCCAAAGAGAGCTTCAGCCCAGAATTCCGCCCTGTGCTGCATGGCCACGTGAGAAAGCCAGCGTCCACCTGCTCGTCCCAGGGTAGCACCCTTGACTGGTCAAGCGGGAGTCCACCTGCTCATCCCAGGGTAGCACCCTTACCCCATGAAGCGGGGAGTCTACCTGCTCTTCCCCAGGGTAATGTCCTCATCCTGAGAAACAGGGAGTTCCTGTCCAGGCAGAGGTGGGCTAATTCAAATCATGGAACAGTATCTGTGGTGGAAGGGGTCATCTGCGATTAGCAGGAACACAAATGTGCACTACAGAGCCCCCACTCTCAGTGCCAATAGAACATGGCAGAAGTTCTTTGCTGATTCATTTCAGGTAATTGTGCCCCACTTTGCACAAGGAAAACACAATGGCTTGTAAGAAGCCATTGTAAATGATGCTGTGATTTTCCTCCATGTGGGAACAAGTGTAGGAGGCTCGGGTGACTCGAGGCTGTCATCGCCAGGTTATGAACTTAATGAACCATGAAGCTGCTTGTCTCTCTCCCAAGTTTTTCAAGTAACATTCATAAAGAACCACACATGCAGTGCTTAACACTCATGCTGGAGCTGTGTGTCCATGTTTATGTGTGTGCCGGTGCATGTGTGTCGCAGATATATGGCATTTTTTGTCTTTCTCCTTTCTCCTTCCTTTCCTCACTTTTTCTTCTTTCTTCCTTTCCCGTTATTCTTTCTTTTTTATTTTTTCAGACAAGGTCTCACTGGCCTTTAACTCATGGAGGTCCTCCTGCCTCTCCTGAGTGCCAGGTCACACGTGTGACTCACTGCACCATTTCCATTTTTAAATTCAGTGTGTGTGTGTGTGTGTGTGTGTGTGTGTGTGTGTGTGTAAGAGAAACAGCTTTCGACAAAGTTTTACACATGGCTCAACACTACTTTTTCAGCGTTTCTTTCCTGGGAATGGGAAGGCGGACACCTTACCCACCTTTATCTTGCAGAATACACAATGATCATCTTTCAAGTTGCTGTGGTCTTCTCAGTCACAAGGAGATTCCGTCAATCAGTGACCTTGTAAGGGGTGGTGGCGTGTGGGCAGATCCTGTCCTAAGCCTGTGTCTTATTTAGATGCAGTGGGTTCTGGGACATCAGAGAATTCCAAGATCTCAGACACAGCATAATAGGAGAAGGTGCATTGTTTTGGTTTTTGGAAGGGAAAGAGTCTGTCACGGCAGTAGATGCTGTAGGCCGGCATTAAATTGCTCAACTTAGGAATCACACAGAGAGAATGGGATGCTGAATGTTGGCATGTGCACTCAAGTGACATACTCCCTCCCATGAGGCTTCACCTCACACATGTTCTGAAACCTTCCCAGACAGTGTCACCAGCCAGGAAACAAGTGTTCAAACACACGAGTCTGTGAGGAACGTTTCACACACAAACCACACCGTAAGCATGAAGACATGATAGAGGAGATATCAGTGTGTGCTCATAAAGCCAGTGCTGGGGAGGCAGGCATGCAGACCCCGGGGTCTCACTAATCAGCTTGACCAGCAAGCCAAGTCTATGAGAGACTTTGTCTCAAAAAATCAAGGTGGAAGTTCCTAGGGAAAGACACCCAAAATTGACCTCTGGCTCCATGTGCACTCACATACATGTAACTCACACGCATGCACTCACCCACATGCACTTTACACATGCACTTACACACACACTCACACATGCATGCACTCACACACATACACTCACACATACTCTAACACATATGCAACTCACACATGCATTCACATACACACACATACAAAGACACACACACATGCAACTTACACAGGTACATAAGGCACACACATGCTAACATGCACAGATAATAACACACACATGCACACTCAGGGGCCGAAGAATCAACTCCCCTCTCTGAAATTTCTTTGTAACAGTGTCCTCTGACTTTGTGGCCTCTGGCACTGGCCCCTGAAGGATTACAGACTTGACCAACCACACACCTGCCATACACAGCAAACGTTTGGAGTTTTGGACACTATTGGTCACACCATGGTCACATCCACTCCCTCCCCAGTCCTACAGAAGTGAGGTAGGCTGAGGGGTCAGTTATTACACTTGGCCAGAGGTCCTGAGCAAGTAGAAAAAGGAGGAATTTACAAGAAATAGAAACTGAGTTTCATGCTAATCTCTGTAAAATGGTCTCTTGATCATATAATTAATCTTGTTTGGATATTACTCAGGAGACTGTGAAATACCATCTGTGCAGGAAGCTTGGATACAGTACTTCTGAAATGCTTGGGACTAGGTAAGCCTGCAATTTCCCTCAGGCCAGGGATTTGATGTGTGGCCAGAACGTGCCATTATGCGATCTGCTGAGCCAGAGGCAGATTTAATACTCCACTCAGGACGGTGCTCAAGTTGTCAAGAAACATTTGCTGCAAATCACAGTGGGTTGATTAGCTGGCGAAGGAGGCATGGCCAAGCTGAGAAATGAGTGAATGGGACATGGCAGGACCAATGTGTGTTGGGGGCTAACATGTAGGTGGCTTGCTGCCTACAAGACCTTCCACCCCTCCCCTTGCCAGGCCTTCAGTCTTACTTCACCACTGAGGTCACATCTCCACAGCCCGGTGGACCTGAGGAGGAAGAAGAAGAGCAGGATAAGGAGGAGGGAGGGAAGAAAAGAGGAGAGGAAGAGGAGGCAAAGGCGGGAGGGGTTAAACAGTAAAGGTAAAGGGGAGGGGGGGGCAGGTCAGATTGGTTCAGCGTGCATGGCAGATGCTCACAATCCAATAAACTTTAGATTAGCACTGAAGGAGAGGGAGCACCTCAGAGACTTTGGAACCTTTGCTACTAGAGCACTGGGGGTGTGTGTGCGTGTATGTGTGTGTGTGTGTATGTGTGTGTGTATGTGTGTGCTTGTATTCATGCATACACATGTTCCTGTGGGGAACCATGCCCCCCTCTGAAGATAAAAATAAGAACTGTGAACATCTCACTTGGACACTAATGGGGCATCTGGCAGCAAGAGGACAGGCCACAAATGCTCGAGTGCAGACGAGGCTTAGCAGAAAACTGTCAACCAGAACGCTCAATATTAAAAAATAAATAAATAAAACTTAGAAAACCAAAAAGGAATATTCCATCCATACTAGAAGCACTGACTAAACGCTGATTACAAACTTAAAAGTAAGGATGGACATGCAGCATGTCTTCATGGATAGGGACTGCAAGCTCCTTCCCAGCAACAGGCCCAACATGCTGTAGCTCTTCACATTCACTGAGATTCAGATAACCTGGGGAAGCATTTTCTTTGTGACACCGAGGCACTGGGGACTCTACAGAAGGTGGATAGATGGAACGCTTGAGCCCAGCAGCCTGACTCCATCCAGAAAAAGCTGCAATAAACTGTCAAAAAGCACAAATCTCTCAGCTTGGCAAAGGGACTGGACTGTCCATGCATTTCCAAGCTACCTAATGTGTCACTTCTGATACCATCGATGAGCATGGTAATGTGTCACTTATGATGCCATCAATGGGCACAGTAATGTGTCACTTCTGATGTCAATCATGGACACGCTAATGTGTCAGTTCTGGTGCCATCGATAAACATATTAATGTTTCACTTCTGATGTCATCGATGGACACACTCATGTGTCCTTTCTGGCGCCATCGATGGGCACACTAATTCAATCAATAGATGCCACCTGCACAGAGCAGGGTCTGATGTTCTACGGCTGGATGAGATTTACTGTAGAATGGAATTGCTTCACCCAGCCTTTCCTGCTGTGCTCTGTAAAAATATGACTCTCAACACCACGAAGTTACTGATCTGAATTGTTTATTTCCCTTAGGCACTGATTACAGTGTGAGGAAAGATGGGCCTTCTGGAAGGATCTTTGTTGTTTATTCAATTAGGACTTGATTTCTTAATTCATATTCTAGTTGATCTGTATCTTTTTGGTTAACCTACGTCCAGGCTACAGCATTATAATGAGTAGTGTCTTTTTGCTTGACTTGAAGAACAGAAATGTTTTCACAACAGGTAAAAATATCAATTAAATGGAATTGAACACAGAGCAGCGATTCACATTCAGAAGCCCAGCAGCTTGCAGACCATGCTTGGCAGGATCTAGCTTTCAGGAGGCTGGGTCTGGTGTGGATGCTGGGAAAAAGCACGCTGGTGCCCAGACAGAGGGATTAAGTCAGAGAAAAATAGCAATGATGGCGGGAAGAAGTACCTGCTAATCTATGAAGACAGTCAGCAACAGTCAGACTTAGAGTGGAACCCCATCTCATCTAGCTAAGAGTGATCATGGATAATTTCACCTCAAATTCTTGGCTTCCTCTTCTTGAATAAAACACACTTAAATCAGACAACTGTTCACAATATTCACTAGCAAATCTGGCAAAATGTATGACACATAAGAGAGATCCCTTTCTGTAACAGTCACTCTTAACTATTGCTGTGACAGAACACTCAAAGCCAATCAACTTAAGGGAGAAAGGGAGGTTTATTCAGCTTATGGTTCCTGAGGGGAGGCAGTTTCTCATGGCAGAGGTGGCATGGACTGGCTGACCAAAGCTGGAGGAGGCTGAGTCATTGCAGACATCTTGGAAGCTGAGAGCTGCAGACCGCTGCAGCAAAGGCAGACTTCTCCTGGAGGTAGGGTGGGACTAATCCACCTCAAGGCCCACCCCTTGTGACTGCCTTCCTCCAGCAAAGCTCCACCTCTCAAGGTGACATGACCTTGTCAAACACATGAGACTATGGGGGACACATTTCAAACCATGACACTTTCTATTATCTAGCTATCATCATCTATCTATCTATACATTATCCCATTATCGATCATCTATCTACTGCCATTATGTACCATCTATCTTCTATTTATCTATCATCTATCACATCTATGGTCTTTAACATTGACAATTCATTAGACATTATTTCCATCTGTCCAAAAATCATTTTGGAAGTCTGAGTCTTCATGTAGTTCTAGATTTCTATTTATTTTTTAAGACAGGTCTCAAGTACCCCATGCTGCACTCACTCTATAGCCCAGTCTGACAGGATCTCCTGATCACCCCCCTCTATCTCAAGGGTTGGGATCACAAGTATGTGCCACCAAGAGCAACATAAATGGCTGCTCTTCCAAGAGCTGTTCAGTAACAGAAATGCTGCTTGTCCTAGTCCTCGGACAGCTTTACAGACCTGTCTCCTTTGCTTCTTCCTCCAGACAAAGGAGATTTCCAGGCACTGCTTCCTCATTCTTCTGCCAGGGAGGGGCCTCTGCCTGCGGGTTTTACCTGGGGCACACCATAGCATAGCTGAGCCCAAAACCACCTGCTCCACAGCATAACTGAGCCCAAGACCACCCACTCCATGGTCCACAGCATAACTGAGCCCCATGCTAGTCTCAAGAGGGATGGAACCAGGCATGGTGGTGCATGCCTGTTAACATAAGCACCTGAGAGGCCGAAGCAGCGTGATTGGTGCTGCGAGGTAGGTTTCTGTATACAGTGGGTTCCAGGACAGTTGGGGTGGGGGTGGGGGTCCTAGTAAAACTGTATCTCAAAAACAAAAAGGAAGTGGATTCAGAGAAATTCCTCAGGTAGGACCAAACCTAGAGGCCTGAGCCCTGTATGACCACAGCTAGTCACATGCAGGAATACATACTTAATATGAGGAAAAACCCTGGGCATTAGCTTCAGAACATCCCTGCTGTCACTGGTTCTGATAAGCATGAGGACAGTTGATCTGATGGGAACTTCTTTCCTCACTGTGCACATTTTTAGACAGAAGTAGGCAAGCATTCTCAGGCACAGAGCATGAGACCCAGGATCACCTTGCTCTTCCCTTTTCTCCTCCCTCCCTTCTCTCGGAGCTATGCTGTGACAGGAGGGAGTGGTTCTGTCACTCACTAATCCACCCATCACAGAAAGCTGACTGTGGGATTACCCTACACACCTCACTTCTCAAGCACTTCTATCCCTTGAACACGTGACCGCCAACTATGCATGAAAGGGAAGGCTGGGCTCTAACGCATTTTGTCCTGAAGCCCCACATGTCTCTGGGATTCGCTATTTCCCTTTTCTACTTGACCCGCTTTATTTGTGCCTTGGTATTTAGGGCTGGCACTCATCACAATAGGATTGGTGCTGCCACTTGCCACACAGAAGAAATTTTCCACGACCAGTGTGGCTGAGAACATGCCAGACCTCTGTCCCCTACCAGGGCTGGACCCTCAATGCCCTCTACACACACTCCAACTCTGACACCCTGATGCTTTGAATGCTTAAAAACACAATCCTATGTGAAAAGTTACCATTGAGCGAAGGACTCAGGAGGGACTGTAGGGACGGACGCCTTTCTCCGGCTTTCTCACCTTAAGCAGAGTGTGACTTCAGGAAAGCCCATGCTGCAATAGGACCACAGACTGTTCCAGAAGACACCTTCAAGGACAGACATCCCAATGGAAAGACAGAAGGGAAAAGAGCAGGTCAAACGCTCAGCCACAGGAGACAGAGAACTCTGCAGGGCCAAGGTGGCTGTGGGCTTGGAGGCCTCTTGGGTACTGACTTACCAGCTTTGTCCCTTTTCAACGCAGGTGCCCCTTCCCCTCTGCCAATGTGCCCTGGTCAGCTTGCCCACCCTGGCCACAAGCCACTCCCAAGCATGGGCCTGCTTCGCCCATGCTCTGCCAGCCCAAGATGAGTCAGTAAACAGTTTCCCATGCAGGTCATTTGTTCAATCAACTTTGATTACAGCCCATCACTGGAGAATTCTGGGGGCCAAAGGTGAAACCCACAGCACTTACATGACCATCTGAAGGCTTTGGTTAAAGACTGGAGAAATGTCAGTGGGTTCGGGATGTGTCTTAGAGCAGGACTCGCAGGCCCAAGCTGGAGAACAGTGCAGCGAGAGAGGACTTTGAGAAATACCAGCTACAACCTTGGAGGCATACAGCAGGCACTTAGAAGTTGCTTCTGCTAAAAAGCACAGATTCCTCCCTCAGGCCCTCAAGGACACTAACAGCACACCAAGTCTGGCCTCTTGCCTTCACTCTATCTCTTCCTTACTTGGTTCAGACTCCTGCTTGACTCTACTGACTTGCTCATCAAGGGCACCTGTGTGCCTACTACATCCCATCTGAGGCTTAAGAAAAAAAGATGGATCAATGTCCCAAGCCTATAATCATCTTGGATTCCAGAAACTGCAAATCCTCACCACACAGATCACCAGAGACAAATGCAACTGTCTATGTGGAGACAGACACCTCAAGACAAGAAGTGTCTATGTGGGAGAGGCTGCAGGTCACCTTGGGGACCAGATTGGTATCCTCTGGAGATTAACAATTTATGTGAGCACTATGCGGAATGCAAGATGACAGGTGGAGGCACTACACCTTGACTAGGATCACTTACTTACACACACCTCCTGCCCCTTTTCAACTCTTCCCATTTAAACCTCACACTTGCTGGTTCCTGAGGATGAACTCAGGGTCCCTGGACTCTTTCTCTCTTCCTCTTCTCATTCATCAGGCCTCTTTTCTCTGCTGTTCTCTATTCTATGACTCTTCCAGCCTGACTGCTGAAGGAGTCTGGAGGATGCTGGAGGGAGACATTTCCCTGAATCTCTGCTACAGCAAGGTGCAGTAGAGATGGGAGGAGCCAAGCACATCTATGTGGAAATACCAAACATGTAGCTAACTGTAGGATTTGGGGCCGAGAGAGAGCGAATCAGAGCTGAGACACAAGTTTGGTGGCCTTTGGCATGGGGGCAAACATTTGAGACCATGGAGTTAGTTGAGAGCGCAGAGATATTCAGGTCTCTGCAGCACTCAGAACAAGTGATGCAAAAATATTACATTCTCATTATAACTGAGGACGTGCTGAGGATTCCAAAGAGATATCAAACACACTTCTGCATGATGACCCCTCATGTGTGGCAGGCCAGTATAGTTGGGGGGCTGATCCTTTGTAGAATCCTGTGGTCAGAAAAACCAAGTATGCTGAAAAGGTAGGAGATTTTCTCTCTGCAGCTGTGGCTGTGCACTGTGTTGCTTACAGCCAGAAAGCCCAGAGTTTCTGGAAACCCAGCGTGGTTGCTCTACTGAGTTGAAATCCCACTTCCAGTAACTGGTGGTCACAACAAAGTTGTGATTAAAAGTGTCCCATGCCTGCTTAAAGAGAACAGGAAGAGAACTGAGAAATGCCCATGGTACATCTAGCTCCCATGTGGCTGTGGACATGCATTGACTCTGAGCTGCATCTAGCTCCCATGTGGCTGTGGGCATGCACTGAGACACTGAGCTGCAACTAGCTCCCGTGTGGCTGTGGACATGCACTGAGACACTGACCTGCAACTAGCTCCCGTGTGGCTATGGACATGAACCACAGCCATCTAAAAAATTATAGTCTAAGCAATTTCTAAGGAATAATTTGCTGTAGTAGCTAATATGATTGCCCACTTGACAGGATCTAGAATCATCTTGGCACAAGCCTCCTGGGATACTTTTGAGGAATTCTAGATTGAGTTAACTGAGGTGGAGAGACCCACTCTGACAGAGTGGTACTATTTGATGGGCTGGGTCTTCAGCTGAGGAGAACATGAGCCATTAGACTCTTGACCAACATGATCAGTTGCCTTAATTCCTGTGGCCACGACTTTCCCAAAGGATGGACTGACTGACTGCCTGCTGTGCTGTGAGATGAACAGACTTTTCCTCCTTCCCTCTGTAACTTGCTTTTGTCAGGTATTTTGTTGCGAAGAGACAACTAACATACTCACCCATAACTATAAGCTTACTGATGTGGTTACTATGTATCTGGCACTTTTCTAGAGTATAAATTAGACATTTCTATTTCCAGCATTTATGGGGACTGTGCAATTGACACAAACACATCAATATTTTGTAAATTACAGTGTGTTTGCAGTGACCAGAGGTTAAACACTTTTAGGAAAGAGTGCTCCCATGCAGCAGGCAACGAGTGGACACTTGCTGCACAGATGCCTTGCCACGGTGTGTTTTCTACATTCAACTGCAGCACCTGAGTTGTATGAACTCAACGATCTGTACCTCCTGCGGCTCCCAGACTTCCCAGGAGTGAATGTGTGCCGGGACTGAGCCAAGCTGTCCTACCTTTAGAAAGCCTGTGCTTCTTGATTTCTATGAATTTCCCCGAACAAGGGTAGTTTCTATCTTTCCTGAGGTTAGTGAGGGATGTGAGATGACTGTAGGTATTCTAGGCTTCTGTTCCCACCAGGGCTCACATGAGTGAAGTCTGAGAAAGGAAAGAGTGTCCAAAGGAGTAAGAGGGTCTGGTGGGATTAACTCAGCAGGCAAAGTGCTTGCTGGGCAAGCATGAGGACCTGAGTTCAGATCCCTGGCAACTATACAAGAGCTGGACATGGTGCTGCACATCTGAACCCGACTGCTGGAGTGGGGCAGACACAGGTGGATCCCCGGAGCTCACTGGTGCAGCCAACAGGTGGTCTCTAGGCTCAGTCCCAAAAGATAAAATGGAGAATGATAGAGGAAGGCAGTCAATGTCAACCGCTGGCCCTCGCATGCAGGTGTACATGCACTTGGGACACATATGTGCATACAAACATATATAAACTTAACACATTTACCACATACACACATAAAAAAATTTTAAAAGAAATAAATTTTAGAAAGACACTGAAAATAATTAAGACTAACAAGTTTTTGGAGTTCCTTTTATTATACTGAGAAATCCCAGGACAGTACAAAGTCCATGGAGGGAAGGGCTCGTGGAGACCAGACAAACTGCCTACACTCCCCATGGTTTTACAAATGCTCATGGTTTCAGACCGAAGCTCACTGATCACTCACTGACTATGAATTAACAATGCTCTCAGGTACTGAAGTAGATTCTCTGTCCTGTGTTTGAATCGTGTACTCTCTCTAGAGATTAGATTACATTTATGGCAATTCAAATGAAAAGCGATTTAAAATTTACAGGATTTGTGAAGAAAAATAATCTACATTGCACCCAACCCGAAGCACGTCTTTGTGAGGCGACTGGCAGAACCCCCAGCGTGTATGACGTTCCTTCACTTTCAGAAGTCAATGAAAGCGAGCGGACTGGGCTGAGGTGAGTCGGTCAGAATGGTCATGCAGAGCTTCCCACCCATTTGGCACAAGCAGCCGAAGGATATATGATGTGCTCCCAGTTCAATGGACGGTCGCCTTGGAGCATCTTGCTAGGTGTCAGGAGCAACCAGAAGGATGCTTAGTCCTGTCGCCAACTTTGTCTGCACAGGCCAGCAGACTACAGAAATGACTTTTATAACATAGCACTCTCCCATGGTTTCTGGTCCTATTATGTTCTGCTGTTGATGCTCATGATAAATAGAAAATAATTTTTTTTAGATTCCTTGACAGCTCTAAATATTGTTTTGCCTTATTAGTGAATTGGAAATCATTTCCCTAACTTTTCTAAAGAAAAAAAAAAAACCAACCAACCAATCAAACGAACAAAACCCCAACCCACAGCATCCCCACCCACAGCATCCGCTTGAGCAGTTTAGAGAAGGACATGGCCACCAGGCAGGTCAGCTCCTCATGATCTGTTTTATTCAATGTCAACCGGCTCCGTGGCTATTAAAGCACTTAGCTGCTTCTGCGCGCAGGAGAGGAACAGCTCCAGACTGGACAGGCTTCGTTGGCGGATGACTTGGTCAAGCTGTGGTTTTACAGACAGAAAGGAGAGACAAGGAACACGACGTCAGTGAGAACTGTTCCAAGTGTGGTTCTGAAACTCAACAGGGCTCACAGTCTGTCATGGCGGCTCTGGGCGGCCTCCCAGGTGAGGTGGCCACCACTGAAATCTCCTTTAGAAAATAGGAATAAGAAATGCTGGCTCTTAAACAGACCACACATGCAAAGATGACTGAGAGTCAAGTACCAACAAAGAGAAATATGTACACAGCACAGAGAAGTGACTACACCCAGCAGAAGAAACTGGCAAGTGAGGGAACACGCCTCTTCGGTTAGGCCATGGGTCAGAAGGGCAGACCTAAAACACTAGATGATGCTGAACTCGATCATCTCCTCCTAGCAGAGACTTCAACTAGGATCACTTAAGAACAAATCAACACAGTGAGCAAAACAGGTCTAATAATAATACCTATATAGTTATGCATAATAAAGAATTTTCTTGATGATATAGTTAACTGAATACAGATTTGTCAATGGCATAGAAAGACATGTGCAGATGGCACACTGGCTATGGATCAGACAGCATGAACTCCGGTGTGACTGACTATAGGTATGTGTCTTGTTCATGTGACTATAGGCATGTGTGGTCTTATTCATGTGACTACAGGTTTGTGCTCTTTTGTTGTGATTGATTACAGACAGACATGTGTGCACTTGTGCTCATGTGACTGGGGCGTGTGCTCATGTGATTGAAGCGTGTGCTCATGTGACTGCTGACGTGTGTTTCCTAGATTCAGTTTGGGGAAACTGCCAGGGCTCAGCTCACATCTTTCATGGAACCTTCAAGAACTCTGAAGGAAGAATCCATAAAATAAATTGGAGCCTAGTGCTCTGAGAAACACTTGAGCTCTGCTGCGAGGGGAGAAAGCTAGATAGGAAGCACCAGCTAGTCCCTGCTGCACCCCCCACCCCCAGCCCAGCCAGGAGTGCTGTGAGCGAGAACCCTTCTGTGAGAAAGCTCAATTCCTCTATGAAGCGAGATCAATTATTCTTGCTGGCTCGTGAACTTCAAGGTTTTTCTTTCTTCTTTTTTTGTTGTTCCTGCCTTTCTTCTTTCCTTCCTCTCTTCTCCCACCCTATTCATCCCTGCTCTCTCTTTCTTTGCCATGGTCTTGCCTTCAAGAGATGTTCCTGAGACCTCAGGAGTTCTTTTTTTAGCAAAACAGAACTTTCTTGTCTCCTGAACTGGGCCTTAGCACAGTGTCTGTGGATCCTTGACCTCTGTGGCGTGTGCCAACACATGTCACATCCTGCATGACAGCGAAGTTCTGGGCTGTGAGCTTACAACTCCTCCAGGGGGAGCATCTCTTCCTGCTGTGTCCTGCAGCTTCCACTCAGTTCTGACCCAGGCCTAGGCCGCACATTCCTAGCCCATGTCTCCAGATTTCACGCAGACAGCTGATAGCCACTGAGAACATCCTATCTGCCGCATGATCTTACGCTCTGGTAAGCCTGATAGGGTGTCAGAAAGACCTACCAGTACTGCAGACTGATCTTTCTATTGAACCACAGCAACAGAAAAGTATCTCTTGACCTTAGTTTTTATTTCTGAGTCATGCAAATGCAGGATGAAGGGTATAAATTTATGCTGGCCTATTTGGTCACAAACAAGTATAGCTTGTTTTAATAGAGCTGGTTTTTACCAACTTCCTGTGTGGCAGGCACACCTATCAGCCCTTGGGAAGCAGAGATGGGAGGATCATCACAAGTTTGAGTTGAAAAGAAAGCTCTGCCACGGAGCTGAGAATCCAGCTTACCTCAAAACAGTAAGTACCACTGTTTATGTCTCCAAACATCTAAAGATACACTCATACAGCATAGCCCTGGTCAGCACTGAAGTTACTTACATCACTGCTTATGGTCTCAGAGCACCCACAGGGTACACACTCACATAATATACACCTATGGTATACACCTGGTCACCATGAAATAGTTACATCACTGTTTATGTCTCAAAACACCCAATGCAGACATATGGTCGATGCTGAAGGTACTTTCAATATCCTTTGGTTATTTCCAGTTTATGATCTCATTTATCAAAGCCCCCAGAATGACAAGGGAAAGTGACTCACACCCAAATGTTATCAGTTCAGCAGGATGCCTAGTTCTCGTGCAGACTGAGATGCTGTTCCAGGCACTACACAAAGGTCAGGCATGATGACATGGCCCTGAGAGCCCAGGGTGTCATCACTGAGGCTCCTGGGCGAGCCTCGCTTCTTGGGAAAGGGAGTGGCTCCCAGGTCTATCACTGCTGAGCTGCACTTGCCTAAAACAAGCAGTGCTCAGGCAGATGTTATATTTATATGTTTGAAGTGGCCAAAAAATTAGCCACTGAGTTAATTAATCAACTAACATTAAAAAAGCCAATGCTGCTTTCCCCTCCACTCCGCCGCCCGGGAAGCGCGCGCGGTCCAGCCGGGCCTCACCGCGGCGCGAACCAGGTAAGCTCGGTCCCCGCCTGCCCCCAGAGCCCCAGGCTGCCCCAGTGGACCCAGCTCCTCCCACCATCCAGCCGGAGCCGCGCGCGCAGGGCCTGGGAGGAGGAGAGGGCACCCCCTCTGCGCCCGGCCCCGCCCTGGGGTGCCCCGGGTTTAAATAGCGCCCCACCGACGCGCGCGCGAGGTCCAGCCAGGCCTCATGGCTGTGACCCAGGTAAGCTCAGTCCCTGCCCGCCCCCAGAGCCCCAGGCCAAATAATTCAGTTTAGTGAAAAACGCACAGAAATTAAAAGATCTTAAGAGTTAAAACGACAATGCCAAACTCTAAGTGCAAATCCATGAGAAACAACACTCAAGTAAACAAATCTCCCACTGAAGGAATTAATCCCATAATGTTAGACTCCAACCAGAACAAACCCATGGAAAATGGCCAAGAAAGCCTGATCCAGGATAATGACCTTCAAAATATGATCATTACCATGTTCAATACTATGAAAGAGGAAATCAGGGAGGAATTACATAATCGAATCAATCGCTTTGAGGAGGAACACAACAGACACATGGAGGAGTTGAGAAAAACAGTGCAAGAATCAAAAACTGGCATAGAGCAGTTAAAGCAGACTCAAGCAGAGTTTAAAACTGAGCTAAAAGACAAGTTATCTTCAACCCAGAACTCCACAGAGAGTCTTATCAGCAGAACTAACAAAGCAGAAAACAGAATTTCAGATCTTGAAGATAAAGTGGGAGTATTAACCAGCTCAATGGAAGAGATTGTTAAAGCCAAAAAGATGCTTGAGAGAAATATCCAGGAGATATGGGACACCCTGAAGAAGCCCAACATGCGTATTCATGGAATACCAGAGCAAGAATCTCAAAATACCACCCCTGAGGAAATTTTTCAAACGATCATCAAGGAAAACTTTCCTCATCTAAAAAAAAGACAGGCCCATCCATATACAAGAGGCATTCTGCACCCCAAATAGATATGACCAAAACAGAAGCTCGCCACGGCAAATAATAGTCAAAACACTCCACATTCAAGATAAAGAACTGGTGCTGAGAGCTTCAAGGGAGAAAAAACAAGTCACTTTTAAAGGTAAACCTATTAAAATAACAAATGACTTCTCAATGGAAACACTAAAAGCAAGAAGAGCTTGGAGAGACATACTTCAAGTATTGAATGAGCAAAAATGTCAACCTAGGCTGATTTACCCTGCAAAACTATCAGTCATGATCGAGGGAGAAAGAAAAATCTTCCAACACAAAGACAACTTGAAGGGATACATGTCCACCAAACCAGGCCTTCAAAAAATGCTAGAAATGATACTCAAGCGTGAAGGACGCAGAAGGCAAATATAACACCATTAAAAGCAAAGCAATATACTTATAAAAACTACTAAACATAATAAATGTCTGGAATCAAAAATAGTTTCACCATTATAACACTAAATGTTAGTGGAATTAACTCACTGATCAAGAGACACAGATTACAAACTTGGATTAAAAATCACAATCCATCAATCTGCTGCCTGCAGGAAACCCATCTCACCACAAAAGATAGGCACGCTCTAAGAATAAAATGCTGGTCAACAATTCTACAAGCAAATGGAAGCAGAAAACAGGCAGGGGTAGCCATTATGCTATCAGACAAAGTGGATTTCAAACCAAAGAAAATTATAAGAGACACGGATGGATACTACATTTTAGTCACAGGTACAATTCACCAGGAAGACTTCACAATACTGAACATATATGCGCCCAATACGGGCCCCTCCACATTCATTAAGAAAACCCTACAGCGTCTAAAGCAAGAAATCAACCCCCAAACGATAATTCTTGGGGACTTCAACACCGCCTTCTCAACATGGGATAGATCAACAGGTCAAAAGCTTAACAGAGACACTTTGGAACTTAATCAAACCCTGAAAGAAATGGACCTTACAGATCTCTATCGAACTGGAGAGACATACACATTTTTCTCAGCAGCACACGGAACTTTCTCCAAAATAGATCACATATTGGGCCACAAAATGAATCTACACATATACAAGAAAGTTGAAATTCTAACCTGTGCCCTATCAGACCACCACTGCCTAAAGCTGGACATCCACAACACATCAAACAAGAGAAAATACACTAACTCCTGGAAACTTAACACTATGATGCTGAATGAGAACTGGATTCAGGAAGAAATTAAAAGGAAATTCAAGATTTCCTGAAAGTGAATGATAACGAAAATACAACTTACCAAAATCTCTGGGACACAATGAAAGCTGTTCTAAGAGGTAAGTTCATAGCTCTTAATGCCTACATCAAAAAAATGGAAACATCAGAAATAAACAACTTAACAATGCAGCTTAAAGCTTTAGAGAAACTAGAGCAACCTGATCCCAAAAGTAGTAGAAGAGAGGAGATTAGCAAAATAAGGGGAGAAATATCTGAAATTGAGATTAATAAAACGATAGAAAAAAATCAACCAGTCAAAAACCTGGTTCTTTGAAAAAAATCAATAAGATTGATACACCCCTAGCTAAATTAACCAAAAGCAAGAGAAAGAAAACCCAAATTAACAAAATTAGAAATGAACATGGAGTTATCACTACTGATACCCAAGAAATCCAGATAATTATAACATTATATTTCAAAAACTTATACTCGGTGAAGTTTGACAACACAAAAGAGATGGATGAATATCTAAGTAAACACAACTTACCTAAATTGAATCAGGAAGTTGTGAATTATTTAAATAGTCCTATAACATATAAGGAAATTGAAGAAGTAATCTCAAATCTTCCCACCAAAAAATGTCCTGGACCAGATGGATTCAGTACAGAGTTCTACCAGACATTTAAGGAGTTAATAACACCAATACTCCTTAAACTGTTCCATCAAATAGCAAAGGAAGGAACACTACCAAATTCCTTCTATGAAGCTAATATCGTTTTAATCCCAAAACCTAATAAAGATTCACTTAAAAAAGAAAACTATAGGCCGATCTCTCTGTTGAACACAGATGCTAAGATTCACAACAAAGTCTTAGCAAATCGGATTAAAAAACATATTAAAAAGATCATTCACGGGGACCAAGTAGGCTTCATCCCCGGCACACAAGGTTGGTTCAACATACGCAAATCAATAAATGTAATTCATCATGTAAACCAGTCCAAAGTCCAAGACCACATGATACTCTCGATAGATGCAGAAAAAGCTTTTGACAAGATCCAACACGCTGGAGACAGTAGGAATGGAAGGAACCTTTATCAATATAATAAAAGCTGTATACAACAAGCCCACAGCAAGGATTATGCTCAATGGGGAACAATTGGAAGCATTCCCACTTCGATCAGGAACTAGACAAGGCTGTCCACTCTCACCACTTCTATTCAATATTGTACTTGAAGTCTTAGCTGAAGCCATAAGACAAGAAAGGGACATAAGAGGGATTCAAATCGGCAAGGAAGAAGTCAAGCTATCCCTATTTGCAGATGACATGATCGTATACCTGAGTGATCCCAAAAACTCCACCAGGAAGCTTCTGGAACTAATTGAGAAGTTCAGCAGGGTGGCAGGATACAAAATAAATGTGCAAAAATCAGAGGCCTTCCTATATGCCCAAAATGAAAGAAGTGAAAAAGCCTTGAGAGAAACAATCCCATTTACTATAGCCCCTAAAAAAATGAAATACCTTGGTATAAACCTAACCAAGGAGGTAAAAGACCTTTACAACTAAAACTTTAAAACCCTAACGAAAGAAATAGCAGAAGACACCAGAAGGTGGAAAGACCTCCCTTGTTCCTGGATTGGCAGAATCAACATCATAAAAATGACCATCCTACCAAAGGCGATATACAGATTCAATGCTATACCAATCAAAATCCCAAAGCAATTCTTCAAAGAAGTTGACCAAATAATCTCAAAGTTCATATGGAGGCACAAAAGACCCAGGATAGCAAAGACAATCCTGAGTTACAAAAACACTGCTGGAGGTATTACCATACCGAACCTAAGTCTATACTACAAATCCATAGTTATAAAGACAGCCTGGTACTGGCTCCAAAATAGACACATAGATCAATGGATAAGGATTGAAGACCCAGATATAAGCCCACAAAATTACAGCCAAATTGGATCTCCACATGCAGAAGATTAACCCTGGACCCGTACTTGTCACCATGTACAAGACTTAATTCCAAATGGATCAAGGACCTTGATATCAGGCCAGAGACTATAAAAACCATAGTTGAAAAGATAGGGAACTCCCTCGAGCTGATTGGGCTAGGCCAACATTTCCTAAACAGACATCCAATGGCACAGTCACTGCTACCAACTCTCAACAATTGGGATCTTGTGAAATTAAAGAGCTTCTGTTCAGATAAAGAGATTGTAACAGGAGCTCAAAGGCAACCCACAGAATGGGAGAAAATCTTCACTAACCACATATCTGATAGAGCTCTACTGTCCAGAGTGCACAAAGAACTTAGAAAACTAAACACCAAGGAAACCAATGGCCCAATTAAAAAATGGACCCTGGAACTTAAAAGAAACTTTACTAGGGATGAAATTAAAATGTCTAACAAATATCTTAAAAAATGCTCCACTTCCTTAGCCATCAGGGAAATGCAAATCAAAACTTCCCTGAGATATCATCTCACCCCGGTCAGGATGGCAAAAATCCACAATACAAACAACAACAAATGCTGGAGAGGATGTGGAGAGAGGGGAACTCTCCTACATTGCTGGCGGGAATGCAGGCTCATACAGCCACTCTGGCGAGCCGTCTGGAGATTCTTAAAGAAATTAA
Source organism: Typhlomys cinereus (assembly GCA_023101885.1). Taxonomy (NCBI): domain Eukaryota; kingdom Metazoa; phylum Chordata; class Mammalia; order Rodentia; family Platacanthomyidae; genus Typhlomys; species Typhlomys cinereus. The sequence goes on from JALPQD010000219.1 coordinate 815,482, forward strand.
AGATTGAAATGCCATATGACCCTGCTATCCCACTTTTGGGAATACCCCCCATACAGCAGAGGTTCACCTCGATAGCACAAGCACGACCATGTTCATAGCAGCACTGTTTACAATAGCAAAGTTGTGGAATCAACCCAAATGTCCAACAGTTGATGAGTGGATAAGGAAATTGTGGTACATCTATACAATGGAGTACTACTCAGCCATCAAAAATGATGAATTACTGGAATTTGCTGGGAAATGGATGTCATTAGAAACAATTATATTAAGTGAAGTATCCCAGAGCCAGAAAATTAAGCGCCGTATGTACTCCCTAATAGGTGGCTCCTAGTACCAAACCCACCCAGCCCACCTAGAGACAGTAATTCCAAGGATTATGAACAGGAGGGATGGGGGTAGGAGGGTCACACCAGAAACAAGGAAAAAAGGGACCATGTTACAGCAGAGAAAATAGGCCTCCATCAAGGACTCAAATAAGTAATGAGACATCTGATTAAGTTCACAGACTTTTGTTCCTGATCATTTACTACTGAGGGGGTGTGATCTCACCAGAAGAGGAGGGCATATAGTCTGGCAGATAAAAAGTAACTGTTGTGCAAATTGGTGATAGACCCCTCCCTCACTGTGGTTTCCCACTTCTATTACATCTACCTTTGAATGTGCTTTTATCACAAGACTCTAGTTTAATAGCTTTTTGTCTCTGGCGGGGGGGAGGGGGGGGGAACGGGGGGGGGGGGGCAACGGGGGAGGGGCATACAATGCCCAGCAGGATGGAGTGAAGGGCATTGCAGGAGCAGCAAAACTGCAAAAGAAAACCAACAAACCACAATCCAGAACTTCAGAGACTCTATATCAACCACCTAGAACTAGGCCAGCTTAATCTCTCCTCATCCTGAAGCTCAGGGAAATTTGCGGAAGAGGGGGCGGTAAGAGTGTAAGAGCAAAAGGATGGGAGGAGCAAGGATATGTAAGTTACTCCATACAAGTTAGGGCCGAAGCAATCATAATTGGACATTGCATGCCCGGCGCAATGTCCAACACACTTTTGACCTCACAAAGTCTAGCATCTGCTAAAGGCACCAAGATCCTTGGAGGCAAGGGATTGACAGCCACAGTAGTGTTCCTATGCTTAAGGGGAACACAGGAAAGGGTTCAGGGAAATACCACTGGATCCTTGTACGTCATCGGAGAGGAGGGCCCAGAGGAAAATCAGACATGCACAAGAAAGGACTCTCTGGGAATTGGGGCGGGAGGCACTGGGGGATGGGGAGGGAGGGCGGTGGGGAGGAGGAACAGGGGGTACGGGGGGAGGAGGAGGGAAGGAGGGAACTGGTGTAACTATTAAGTTTGTATGAGCTGAAATAATAATAAAAAATGTATTAATAAAAAAAAGAGCAAAAGGATGGGAGGAGCAATGATTTGCAAGATACTCCACACAAGTTAAGTTTGTATGAGCTGAAATAATAATAAAAAATGTATAAAAAAAGCCAATGCTGCCTATCACGGATTACTTTTCTAGAATGAGGGACAAAAATTCCTGTATTGAAGATATGTTCATATCTTTGCACTTATGAAATTCATATTCAAAGCAGTTTGAAGTCAAATTAATATTCTTCAAAGAGACCAATGCTATCAAACCATCTGCTAGGGTCAGGTTTAGGCAGAGCTTTGGGGAAACATGATCAGAGAAGTCTACTTACAGATGATAAGGGACAACTTGATACAGCCATAAATAGAGAATGGAGAGGAAAATGTGACAGTCATTGGCAAAGCATCTTAAGGCAGATGAAATCACAGAGAAATCCACGAGAAGGTCAGAATAGCTTTGATGCAGGCCTGAGGAGAAATCTAGTAAGGCAAAGAGCAGGGAAGGGAGGGGCTAGGAGAAAGAGGTCAGAGAAGGAGCTGGCCAGAGCCCTGGGGGTCGCAAGGCCTCAGCTTCCATGGGATACTGCAGAGCTTGGCGAGTGTGACCATGCTGTGTGGAGACTCCTGATGCCACAGGGGAGAAGATGAAAAGGCAAGTGAAAGACAAGGCCTAGTGGGATGGAAGACAGTCTAGGAAAGATGGAAGCAAGCAGACCTGCAGCAGCGAAGGCTGAAGATCCACAGCTTCAGAAGAGACTTTGGAGAGGCCAATGGAATGCTGCTGAGCTGAAGTGCTGGAGAAATAAAAAACACTTCTCTGCATGCTACTGCCATTTCCTGAGATGGCAGAGGCTGAAGAGTGCACTAGCCAGAGAGAAAACTGTCCTGGGGGATACTGCACCAATTGTGTCTGGGGTCACTGAGCTAAGAGCAGTTCATGGGTGAGAACACTGGGAAACAAGTGTGCACACAGAAGGCCTCTTGAGACAGACCCGAAGAACGAATGTGGAAATGCAGGAAAGGCGGGCTCTCTGCACTCTGGCTGCAGAGAGTGGGCCCCCCAGAAACACAGCAGTTGCTGAGTTATAGCCTCAGAAGATGTGCCAAGTCCAGGTGTCCTTACCTAGAAAGAGACATGCACTGATGGCTCGTGTGGGGGGAGGGGCCCTCAGATGTAAGATGCCCTCATATGAGCTCCAGTGGAGGAGGCTGGGCCTGCTGACGGCTCCCCTTGGAATTTAGGAGAAAACCTGTTTCTTGTAGTTTAAGTTTCCCTTAAATGTTTTCAGCAGCTACATGACTGTGGTCCTGATGTCAGGGGCTCTTCTCCCGCCATCTTCTGCAGAGGAGTTTGACCTGTACACTGATGCCCCGTGCAGTCTGTCACACCTTGCTCCACAGAGCACTGTGACCCTGTCATGATTTGAAATGTGTCCCCAACAGTCTCATGTGTTTGGGAAGGTCATGGTACCTTTGAGAGGTGGAGCCTTGCTAGAGGAAGGCAGTCACAAGGGCCTTGAGGTGGATGAGTCCCACCCTACCTCTAGGAGTCTGCCTTTGCAGCAAGCAGTCTTACAGCTCTCAGCCTCTGGATGGGTGTGATGTAGGCTGTGTCCAGCTTCAGCCAGCCAGCCATGCCACCTCCACCAGTGGGAGACTGTATCTCCCCTCTGGAACTGTAAGCTGAACAAATCTCCCTTTCTCTCTAGTTGCTAGACTTCGAATGTTCTCTCACAGCAACACATGAGAGCAACTATTATGGATCCCATCTCTTTGTCCTTGTGCAGTCTCTTTCATGTTGTACTCCAAAGAGCATTATGACCTCCTCTCAGGTCCCTGTGCACAGCCCTTGAGGACTCTTCCAAACCCAAAACAAACTGCAAATATAGACGACTGACCTGACCTAGTGCTTGCCTGAATTAATCAATGGTAAGAGATTTCGAGATGCTTATAGTAGTATTCCCAGTTTCCAGTTGTGGAAAACTGATGCTCTTTGCAATTAAAACAAAATTCTTATTCCTGATAGCCCTTCTGTGCTTAGAAAACCCACTTATTGAAAGAACATTTAAATGTGCCAGTTACCTGTTCAAAGAATCCTGCAAAGTCTCAAGGAGACCCTTTGGCCTCAGTGAGTTTTGGCGAGGGACAGGTCAGGGATGCACCCTGAAGAGCCAGCTGTACTGCTAGAGACATGCTGGAGCCTACTGTAGACAAGATGTTGTCTACCCTCAACTGCTGGTATGGAAAGAAACTTAAAATTCTGGACGCAGAACTGAGCAGTCTGGCCTGCTTGGCAAACTCACCAAGAAACACTAATCAACCCAAGGAAACCCATTCTTCTCCTGCAGATGTTTCCACTGTGACATTTCTTACATCTCACTTCTGTCTCGGAAACTTGAGACAACTGAGCTTTTTGCAGCACCACTGCTGCTTGCACAGAGGCTCTGTGCCACCACCTCGCCTACGGGCATTCATTGTGAGGAGCAGCTCTCTGCTGAAAGGCTCCTTTCTATTTCCAGATAAGTCAACTGCAAGTGAGTGACTGTGTTGTATTCAAAGCTAAGCATAGCATGTGAAATCCCATCTCTAGGAACGTAACTCTGCCATTACTGTAACCATGCTCACAGACTCTTAGTCGACCTTGGGTATTTAGTGTTACATAAAGGCCATGTTTAGAATAACTCCAACTAAAGATTTGATGTCCAGGCAGTGGTTTGACCCAAGGCAATGCCAGTTCCCTTGATATTGAACTTGGCACCATTTGGATTTTACCTCTTCACCGGATGCGGACGCTTCCAGGGCCTCCACCCATCACTGGAGAACCATCAGCTCACTGTTCTTGCCTCCTGAGCACCTGGGTGCTTCTCACTGCAGTGTGTTCCTCCTGGGTTACAGTCATGATGTCCCCAGGAAGAAGAGTCCTCTACACCCCAGTGCGTATTAGAGAGTCACAGATGTCTTTGCGGTGCATGGAAGACAGGAATGTACAGCCCCAAGTCCAGTGGCCACAACTGAGGCCTGTTGTTTTGTTTTACACTGTCTTGGGGGAAGTAAATTTTGTTTTCAAACCATCTAAAGTAAGTTCTGCATATGTGGGCAGCTCCGCTCTTTGATCCTAGTCACCAGTGGGGCCAGTGCTCTCATCTGTTCCTGTCATGAAAGGAGTGTGCACTCCACCTGTTCCACGCAGGCACTTCTCATAGCATGTGTGGCTCCCCTCCCAGGTACAAAAAGGACACAGCAGCAGTCAGGGTCCACAGGCCTCAGCTGTGGTGATAAGATGCCTCTCTTGTCTAAAAGAAACACAATCGCCACTGTTCTAACTCTGACAGCCTCCAGAACAAAGGTCCAAATACCCAAAAGAACCTCAGGGTAAAGCTGGCTAGTGCTCCCTGGATGCTTCTGGGTCAGTAGTGACCACCGCTTCCCAGAATGTCTAAGGAGCTGACCGTTGATTCCTGTAGTACTAAGGAGTGACCACTGCAACTCAGTGGTTGTGTTCATGCTGTCTACTGATCCTGCCACCACGTTACACCTGGTTCTCTTCACACGAATGTGAATGGGGCAACTAAGATTTAGGAAGGCCCAGAGGATTGATAACAGATGTGCATGACCCCCATTACACCACTTTCAATCTCCCTGGTCTCCCAGAGGAGACTGGCAGGGGAATGACGTGAGGTGCAGAGGAAGGATGTGGGGTGCAGGATAAGGATGTGGGGGGTCTATCTCTCTCGGGTGCTAAGAGGTGAAGTCACAGGGAGCCCAGGAAAGCTCGGTTCTCTGCCTTGTGGACTTGACACCACAATGAGTTCATTCCATAGACCTCTGCACTGAAAGCCAGTGAGGTAACACAACTGCCTCTCCACACGACCCGGCGTGCACGTCACCAGCGTAATTTGCTGCTCACTGGAAAGATGGAGGGCGGAGCCGGGAACTGCCTGTCTCTCCACATTCCTGCTGTATGGATGGAGATGGAGACACAAGAAAGACCATCTGTGGAAGTGGGTAAGGCACACTGTGATTCCAGCATGAGTGAGGGGATCAGACAGGGGGATTCTATGAGTCTGAGGTCAACCTGGGCTGCACAGTAAACCAAGCTCAACAAACAAAACAGGATTTGTCTTAGAAACAGCAAATCTGGATTCAGACAGCTCCTTTAGGCAGATGTGCACGACTTTAGGCAGAAGATGGGGTCTTGTAAAAAATTGCACCATGGGAGATTGTCTTTTAAAATAAGTCTCAAGTCATGTAAGAAAATGAATAATACAGTAAAAGACTATTCAGTCCCCCAGATACATAAAGCTTTGTGAAAACATTTAAGAAGGAATCATTGGACAGCAATCTATCCCCAGCATTCATATGCAGTAACAACTACAAGTACCTGTGCTGCTCACCTCACATGGAAAGTCAGTCCCAGATGAGTCCCAGCAAAGCAATGCTCTGCAATCTGCTTACCACCTCCCTTCTCCAAGCAAGAGCAAGACACACGCTAGCACCAAAGTCATGGCACCGGCTCCACGCTCTGAACTGGGTCTTGTAAGGAAGCCTATACTTTCAAATCACACACAGTATCAAAATAATCTTTGGCAATGCACAGAAGTACATTTGATAAATGCATTTATAAAAATAATTGATATATCAAAACTGTAGTTGGCAAAACCAAATACTTTAAGTATAATTTATTGCTAAAATTAATTGATAAACAAGCCCCCTTCCTCCCAAGAAGTCCGGAAGTGAGAAAACAAAGTTAGTGTGTATTTTGAGTCAACAAAACCATTCAAGGGAAATGAATAACCAGTGAAAACAAGGGCTGTCTGTCCTTTAGACCCGCTTCACATGAAGACCACAGGAGTCTGGTCTCGAGGAACAAGCAGAGTAAATCTTCATATGTTAACACAGAAAAGAGTCAGTAAAGTACTTTCCTAAAGAAATATGCTCTGACTAAAGCAGGCAACTGACTGATTTCTGCTTTGTGCAGATACGCTTTACTTACACATACACTAAGAATTTATGAATATTAAAGAAATGTAAAGATATCATCCGTGACCACAACATAGCTCTGGGGTCACCACAGCCAATCAGCAGAGTCCAAACACAGCACACTAAAGAGCATCTTCCTGGCCTGTGTTCAGCAATGGTCTGCTGAATGAACCACTGCTCCTCAGCCATCCTACTCTTCTTTCCTTGGTGGACACATGGTCAAAGACACCCACAGGTCACAGCTGCAAGGGTCAGGGAGGTGTCACAGGTCATGGGGAGCAGAAGACTAACTCCAACCCGGACATTATAATCTATGATGCTCTTTTCAAATCAGGGCAGTTCTGTGGTCTTCAGACTTTCATATCTTGTGCAAGCATCTCTCACATTTTTAACTGACCTCTGAAATGTTTTCTACATTTGAGAGTTACAAAGGGGTGTATGGTAATTATTCTTAGGACATAATAGTTATGAAAACATTCATTTTTAAAAATGCTTCCTATCCATATCCTGCCATCATCCATGTAAAATAGATAAAATACAAAATTTTCACATATGCAGAACCTTTACACTGTTTGAGCTCTCTGGTAAACTTTTGCAAGCATCTCTCAAGTAAGTCCTCCATGCAGTTTACAATGTGACTTAGGCATGCTGCTCCTGTCTTGAATCTGCAAAGTGGCTAGATGCATTTTTCTAAACCAAACATCACGGCTATGGGCATCCATTACCAACCACTCCTGAGGGCTACACTGATTTCTGAGTCCCTTCAACACAGACTCGGGTGTGCCCATATTTATCTGCTCCACATCTTATTTCACACATCAGTGGTATGGAAGGAACCATCTAAGTCATTTTCCGTGCTGGCTCCCTCACGCACCTGAAGGCAGTCCCAGGCCTGAGTACATCACAGACCACATGCCAAGCTCACGAGGCCTTGCTGTGCTATCAGGGCAGCTTGTCTCAGCTCTGCATCTGGGACCACGGCTGGAAGACTAAACAGCTAGGGGCTTGTTATAGTTTGGATATGAAATATCTCCTCAAAAACACATCCTGTGGAAGGGTTGGCCCCACGAAGTGTGCAGAGGCTGGAAGCACACCAACCTCATTGGTGGAGCACATTCAATGTGAGCATGCCCATCTTAGTAGTGGGTTAATTAACCAAAGGATCATAATTTGAAGGCACTATCAGGTGGTGGCAGAAACTAGGTGGGCCTAAGAAAACCAGGGTCTGCACCTGTGTTCATCCTCTTTGATTTCTGCCCTTGTGAGGTGAACACTTTCCTGTGACCACACTGCTTCCATGATGCTCTGCCTCACCACAGGCCCAGAAACAGCGTCCTCTGACACCGAAAGCCAAAAGCCATTGTTCCTCCTGTTTTCCTCAAGTGTCTTGTCACAGCAGTAAAAAGTTAATATGGAGCTATAGGCATCTGAAGACCTGCTTGCTTGCCCTTCTGGGGCTTGAGGCTGGCTGGAGGCCTGAGTTCCTCTCCACAAGGCCCTTAGTTTGAATTTCCTTAGAGCGCGGTGGTGCATTGTTCTAAGAGAGACTTCAACAGAGAGCAAGTGTCTGAAGCCTGGTTCCCTTGTATGGACGTCAAAGTCAGGCTGATCATAAACCAGACTCTGCAGAGCCAGGATCAACACTTGCCTCACAATGGAGGGAAACACAATCTGTCCCACTTCCCAGTGAGGCACTTTACTTATTCTCAGTGTCCTGAAGGTGTTGACCACATCCACCTCAGGTGGTTGTAAAGTCATCACTAGTCACTTCAATTACAAGAGACTATATATATCTGCTCTGGTATGTATCCTGGCAGAATAGCTTGGATCTCTATGGGATTCTAAGCACAGAAAAAAGCAAGGCTGAGACACAACATGTATAGAGGATGGAGATATGCATTCATTGGTGAATTAGCTTACAAACTAGCTCTACTTTTAGCAAGCCACTTGTAACTGGATTGGCTTTTCTTCCTATATGAAGTCCATTCAATAATGCATTCATGAAACCTTAAGAACAGACTCCTATCTACATATACTTGGTTCCCGGTGTCTCCAAGAATCACCCCACTGACTGCACAGGAGCAGGAAGGCATCCCAATCCCAGTGACTGCATGTGTGCATGCAGACATCTCACCCCACTGACTGCACAGGAGCAGGAAAGCATCCCAATCCCAGTGACTGCATGGGTGCATGCAGGCATCTCACCCCACTGACTGCACAGGAGCAGGAAGGCATCCCAATCCCAGTGACTGCATGTGTGCATGCAGGCATCTCACCCCACTGACTGCACAGGAGCAGGAAGGCATCCCAATCCCAGTGACTGCATGGGTGCATGCAGGCATCTCACCCCACTGACTGCACAGGAGCAGGAAGGCATCCCAATCCCAGTGACTGCATGTGTGCATGCAGACATCTCACCCCACTGACTGCACAGGAGCAGGAAAGCATCCCAATCCCAGTGACTGCATGGGTGCATGCAGGCATCTCACCCCACTGACTGCACAGGAGCAGGAAGGCATCCCAATCCCAGTGACTGCATGTGTGCATGCAGGCATCTCACCCCACTGACTGCACAGGAGCAGGAAAGCATCCCAATCCCAGTGACTGCATGGGTGCATGCAGGCATCTCACCCCACTGACTGCACAGGAGCAGGAAGGCATCCCAATCCCAGTGACTGCATGTGTGCATGCAGGCATCTCACCCCAATGACTGCATAGGTACGGGAAGGCATCCCAATCCCAGTGACTGCATGGGTGCATGCAGGCATCTCACCCCAATGACTGCATAGGTACGGGAATGCATCTCATCACACCAGCTATATGGGGACAGACATGCATCTCACCACAATGACTGCATGAGGGCAGACATGCACCTCTTCCTACTGACTGCAAAAAAACCCCTCCCTCTTTCCTGATCCTTACAGTGTTTTGAGTTGTGCTGTGCAAAATGCTCTGAACTCCGCAATGAAAACATTCCTCTGATTCTGTTAAAACTACAAAACATATTCAGATAAATCAGTAGAAAACTGATGTAAAACACTCTCCAGAGGTGATCAGTAGAAAGATAAACAGACTCATGTGTTTAGACACTGACAGCTTTACAGGGCCCAGGAAATTCTAGAAACACACTAAACACTGGTAAGTACTTATCATGTCTAGTTTCATTTTGAGACATTCCACATCCTAGGGTACTCTCAAACTGGTAGCAATCCTCCTGCCTCTGGAGAGCAGGGATTACAGACAGGAGCCACCAAGCCCAAGAGTATCCTCCTTTTATAGGGGAGAATAGTTTTCTACTGCAACATTAATTTGAATGATAGACATTCAAATCCTAAACCATAATATTTGAAAATGTGCACGAACAGTGAACAAAAGCACAGCTGTGGATTTGAGAACCTTTTTCAGTAACATCAAGGGTGGATGAAAGAGGAGAAGGCCACTGAAGGTCTGTTTGTTCACACTGACAACTGCAGGCCCTGTACACAAATAAGAGCTACTTTGCTCATTGTGTTGGCAATTTGCAGGCCTCAGACTCTCCACTTGCCATATAAAACACTCTTCTTCCTCACCAGAATCAGAATGGAAAATGAGCCACAGAGAACATGGCCTACTGACTGAGAAAGCTCTTCCTTAGGAAAAGGAAGGTTAAAGAAAACCCAGTGAAAACTTAGCTTTGGTACTGGGTGTTGGAAACTCCAAGGAGAACTTAGCTTTGGTACTTGTCATGGGAAAGCCAAAGGAGAACTTAGCTTTTGGTACTTGTCATGGGAAAGCCCAAGGAGAACTAAACTTTGGTACCTGGCATGCGAAAAGTCCAAGGAGATCTTAATTTCAGTACTCAACATGGAAATTTTCCCTTGCACAGGCACAACAGGCAGGGACATGCACAGGAAGAACAGCTATCTGCAAAGGTCCAAGGTAGTCACTCCCAGGTGGCCCAACTAGGCTGACTGACAGCAGGACAGAGAAATGTAAGTGACTCAAGATGCCAGGTGCTGAAACACAGTCACATATGTAAGTTCCAAATGACGCCCAAAGCCACAACTCCTGAAAGAAGTTCACAGATGCTACTGAAAACGCTGCAACAGTCCTGGAACCCAGAGCCGTCCAGTACCTGCTTATGGTTGAGACACATCTGTCCACCCATGGCAGCAGTGCGCGCATGTGGGGACAAAGCCTGCAGCAGCCTAGCGTATAGAGCTATGGCGACACTTTTTTCAGCATAAAATCAGCATACTAAACATAGGTGGTGCGGTGCCCATGACAGAACTCGAGAGAACAACATAGTCTTGCTTCAGACCACCAGGATGAGTAACTGCTCCTTGGGATGGGCTACGAGCCTCAGCCCTTGCTCTGATTGCTGCTCTTCCAGCTCATGTTCACTGGGCACCTACAAAGCACCAGGCACTGCTCTGTGTATGGGACACATAATTCTTTCAAGCCAGTTTGCCCTGAAACAGGGGGTGTTTTGCAACAGTAAGTACATAGCATTAGGGGCCGACAAGCCCTGTGACAAAGACATGGTACTGTGCAGAACAAGAGGGAAAGGAGGGAAAGCAGAGCGGACAGCCCTATGATACAGGGATGCCTTGATCCCACTGTTATTCATGAATGCATTTAAGCACCACCTTGACTTGATTTCAGCCTGCACACATCCCCCCCTGCAGAAATGTGCACTGGGATAGAACTCTGCTCAGAGGAAATGTCATGTGGAGCTGTGCGAGCAATTGTATTGCTTTTCCTTAGTGGGACACCAGACAGCAGCAGGGCAGGGAATGCCGGCTGCTGCACACTGGGCAGCAGGGCAGGGAACACTGGCTGGCGCGCACTGGGCAGTACATCAGGGATTACCAGCTGGTGAACAGATCCCAAATGTCTGGCAGATGTCCAGCTGCAGGGCACAGGCTCCTGAGCCCCACCTGAGATCTGAGGGTTCTTCAGACATAAGCTTTCATAATTATTGGCCTGACTTCCAGGTCTTGGATGTGGCTGTTCTTGGGTACAAATGTGGATCAGGATGCTATATGGTAACTATGTCTGCAGTTCCTATCTCATGTGCATGTGTGGGGTACAGCTGCAGTGGACCCGCATGCTTGTTTGAACAGAAGGACACGCATGATGGCTTTGACTGCCCTCTTCTCATGCATGGGAAGACAGAATGGATGTGCTCTGGCCTTCTCTAACATCACTTTCCAGGCCAATACTTATGAAAGCCTGTGTCTGAAGCGCCTTCAAGGCCATGCGTGTTAGGCTTCTGTGGGCTGAAGCAGTAAGACTACAGCTCAACATGGGGTCCAGAGACCTGCTCTGTCTCAATGGGTATCTTGAATCCCAGATTCTACATCCTAAAGACAAAGAATTCTTTGAGAAGAAAACTTCAAAAAGATGAAATGCAGAACTTCAAAAGGCTAAAGCTTCCTAGGTTCTGGCTGAATACTTTTATGCTCAAGACCAGATTTTTATTTAAAAAATGTAAGAAGGCAAAGTCAGATGCTGCAGTTGATAACAGCTCTTGCTTTCAGCACTAGTGAGATGGTGTGCTTGGGTGCAGAGTACTGCATGGCACTGTGACCCATCTGTCCATCCATCTGCAGTACAGAGCTGATTATCTGCAGACAGATGGCTGAACAGTGTTCTGCTGCGTTTGATAAGCCAGTCAGCAGTGCCAGATGGGCGCTTTCTGCTTGATCTGTGCAGAGTGACACAGCTATCCTTGGACTAGCTGTTACATGACAAGAGAACAGAGGAGGGAGGGGCAAAAAGTGGGTACGGATGAAGAGGAGGGCAGGATGACCAGGAAGAGCGAGGTACAGAGGAGTGCAGAGGTGAAATCACGAAGTCTGCCATCTATACTGGCAAAGAAAATGATGTGAGTCTGTTGTTGTGGACTTGGGAAGCTGAGATGGGAGTACTGCACAATGTGCCTGACCAGAGCTGAGCATCATTGAGTCTGGCTTGAAAAAAAACAAAACTCAAGTGATGATGATGATGAGGAAGAGGAAGAGGAGGAGAAGAGTTGAAGAAAAATATCAAGAACAAAATATTCAGAAGCAAAAAGAAAAATCACCTAGAAAAAAGTACTGATCATCTATCCTGAACTGACCGCCTGTCCTACATTGACTACCTGACCCACACTGACCACCCATCCCACAGTGACCACCTGTCCCACACTACCTGTCCTACACTGACTACCTATCCCACAGTGACCACCTGTCTCGCACTGACCACCTGTCCCACACTGCCCACCTGTCCTGCACTGACCACCTGTCCCACACTTATTCCCTGTCCCACTGCCCACCTGTCCCGCACTGCCCACCTGTACCACACTGCCCACTTGTCCCGCACTGACCACCTGTCCCACGCTGATTCCCTGTCCTGCACTGCCCACCTGTCCCACACTGTCTACCTGTCCTGCACTGACCACCTGTCCCACACTGATTCCCTGTCCCGCACTGCCCACCTGTCCCACACTGCCCACCTGTCCTGCACTGACCACCTGTCCCACACTGATTCCCTGTCCCACGCTGCCCACCTGTCCCGCTTTGACCATCGCCCTGAAGACGACGAGTCACCTGGCTTTCTGCAGGGCACAGCACATGACTGCGGCTCCATAAAATGATGTTGCTGGGGTGGGACAAGAGCCCAGCTGTGACGGAAGCAGGAGGCCACTACAGTGGCCACTGCAGAAATCCAGGCAAAAGATGCCAGCCACACAAGCAGTGGAGGTTGCAGATCAGCTTCCCTGAGTACTTTAAAGATCCCCGTCTAGTGAATGGGCAAAGGAGGTGACATCATTTCCAGTTTGCTGAGCCACAGCATCCTGGACAGGCCCCTCCAATGCATCAGGACCCTGATTACTTCTCTCTTAGTCCCACATGTGGCCAATTTTGCCAGCCATGAACAGGCGGGTGTCTATCTTGTTCATATCGGTTCCTCATAGGAGAAAATTCTATCACAGTTTTTAAGAATCAATCACAAGAGGCCAATTACACAACAGGGCACAGCACTTGTGACTAGGGGAACACCAGTGCACAGATGTACTGTAGTCTCTTGTCTTGTACATGCCACATCACAATGTGAAGTAGCGCACAGCTACCCTGCAGTGAAGAAACACTATAATCAAGTAGAGAAGTTCTCTAGCAAATGGAGGCAGCTCTGAGTCACTGCAGAAAGTAGGGGTGTAAAATTTTTTGTATCACCTAATGAACAAAAAATTTTAATCCCAAATATCCAAGGACTCCTATGGCTGCCTCACTTACAACGTGAAACCTTTCTGGCCACACGTGGTCAGTCCTGACAGGATGAGTATGACAACACCACTATGGCTCCAGCTGGGACCAAGCATACTACCGTGCTCATTGGCATGTGCAGAGCGGTTTCCATGGGGCAGATCTACTCTGAGATTCCTGTGAAGTTCTTCGTGATTTTGCACATACTCCAAATGCAAACCTGAAATACCCAAAGCCCTATAAAAAGCAGAAAGGCATCCTTCAGGACTTAAAACACAGGAGCAATACCACTTATGCTGCTCAAAATGGCCTGACCAAAATGGCTGTTTTGTCATACAAGTTCTTCCTAGTGGAATCCTCAAAGCAAGAAAGACAAGTGCCAAATGAGCAGAACTATGGGGAAGCCTGGATGTCATAAATTTCAAGTAAAACCAGTAAAACTCTTTTTTATTGCACGCAAGAAACATACTATTCACAAAGTTTGTTGACCATGAAGTTGGGGAGCTGGGAGGTGGCTCATACAGTACAGGGACCAGCACTCAGAGCCAGCCATGACAGTGCATGTCTATAGCTCCAGTGCAGGGTGGAGGTGGATAGAGAAAGTGAGGAGACAGATCCTTGGAGCTTGTTAGCCAGCTAACCTAGTCAAATCAGTGAGCTCCAGGATCAGTGGATATCTCTGTTCAAAAACAAGGAGAAGAGTGACTGAGGAAAACACTTAGGCTGACTTATGGCCTCCACATGCATGCACACACAAATGTGCAGAAAACACATACAAGATGTGCAGAAGGCATTCAGGTGTGTACTATGAATGTATCAAAATTATCAACCCTAGAAAGTTCTCTAAAGAGAAACATGCAGTGATTCAGTCCACAAGATAGCCTTGACTTGCAAGCCTTGAACTCAGGAACTGAGCACAGATCTTCATCTTCCTAATTATTAATGCAGGAGTCTTAGGAATGAAAGAAGTGGGGCTGGAGAGATCACTCATGGGTTAAGACTATGTCTCACAAGTAGAAGGTCCGGAGTTTGGATCCCAAGTCCTATGTAAAAATTCCAGGCAGAAAGGGCAAGGGCCTGTACTTCTAGCTCTTGTAGGCAGAGCCTGGGAAACCCTAGAGCAAAGCAAGAAGAAGGTAGAAGCAATCCAGGATGATTCCTAAAGTCACCCTTGATCTCCACACACAGTGCCCTCTGATACACACACACACACACACACACACACACACACACACACACACATACCCCACACACTAAATAAAATATTAAAAAAGAAAAAAAATGAAAGAAGTAAGCAAGCCACACTATAATGATAAGAGATAGGAAGGAACATTTATGAACTATGAAAATACATAAAATAGTGAAAGGAAGGTAGATGTGAAATTTTCTTTTAGGGCAGAATTCTTAAGCGACTGACAAAGCCAAGAGTGAAAGACAGCATGTTTGTCTAGACCAGTGGCCGAGCTCCACCTCAGACAAGATACTCCCATTTTCGATATATGCTGCACACAGAAAGGAAAAGCTGCAGCAGGAGGTAACAGATACCAATGAGGGAAGCAGCACAGCACTGCATGCATGTGAGGTAAACAGTAAGGAGCTTGAGCGCCCAGCATCCCTGCAGGTGAACAAATAGTGTCAGTGCAAAGCACTCAGGACATATATACGCAGAAGCAATGGACACCATGGGCCAGTCAGCTGGATGATCTCATCATCTCGATGTCCCCCAGTGATGGATGGAAGAGCGACCCTGACCTATTTCACTTTGAAGACGTCTCTAGGTCAGACAGAGTGGCCTGGAAGGTTTTCTGAAGATTAGGAATACTGTGACTGTAGCACAACTCTGAGCAGCCAGTGGCCTTCTGGGAAAAAACTTACCATCTTAAAGAAAGCTGGATCCTGGGGCAGAAGGCACCAGAGAGTGAATGCTATCATATGGCCAGGCCAAGCCTTTCCTGGGCTCTGCTGCATGTGACTCGGACAAGCCCTTGCTGCTTGCTTCTCATGACCATCTTCAGCTGCACACACACAGCACAGGGCAGGAATAAGAGTGTCTTTGATCCCTTAGGTTGTTTCACAAACTGTCTCATGCACACTCAACAAGCCCTCTGCTGCTGCAGCTCAGAAGGAAGCAGACAGAAAAGGAACTACAATAACAGACTTCAGGAGACAAGGACAGCACGATGAGCCAAAGGCAAAGCAGCACACTCCAGTCTCAAATGGGTGATTTCGGTGGAACATAGAAATGCTCTATGCTAAGACGAATGGCACTCATTCCACCTTCAGAAGATAACTCCTGTAAGTCTCATACGAGACAGCCATGAAGTTACCAGGGCATGTTGGTTAATTCGGGAACCAGCAGAATCACCAATAGGTGAAGAAGACACATAGCTCTACACTCCCTGAAGTATTTTCAGGCCAAGTACATGGAGCAGAGGCCCCACCAAGCACAATGCTGTACGTCTCTGACAAGTGCTCAAGAAGAGGGCACCGGGGCCAAGGGGCAGTGTTCATGCTTCCGATGAGCCTGGCAGTGAACAAAGCACTGGTCTAACAAGACTCACCCCTCACTTCTTAAAAGGATCGGTTTTAGGATTAGCCAAGAGGCTAAAAAAGTAGAAAAATATTTCTGCAGTAACCATAGTGACCTGGAAGACATTCCCGAAGTGCGGCAGTCATTTGCTGCTCTCTGTTGTTTGACACCCTTCCTGTCTGAGGAATTCCCAGCCTGACATAGTCCAACTCCTCAGGTGAAACCGGCCAAGCTCAGTCCTCTGTCTGCTCTCCCAACCTCCACCATCTACACCATGCAGGACTAACTCATCACACGCCTTGCAGCTGCCTCTGAGAGAGCAGACAGCACAGGTGGTGAGGAGCCTACACTTGCCCTGAGCTGCCTGCTTCTGGATTGGTGACTAATCATCAAGGTGATATTTGTGGAACATACAAGCGCATAACGCAGCCCAAAACTTTGTGTGCAAGTGATGAATGATTAATTGTAGTGGTTGTGAAGCCAGCAATCTGGGAGACCAAGAGTTACTGATGGGGAAGACATGAAAGTGGGAGAGACAAAATCAAATGACAGGACATGCTCAGAAAGCCAAATCCAGCAGCTGGGGAGGCAGGCAGCAATGGGGGAGGGGGTGGCAGTGGTGGTGCAGACAATGGCATGGGGGGAACAAGACAGAGGGAGGAGAAGGGGGACAGGAGAGAGGGAAATGGGGGAAGGGGTTTAGATGCCGGTCCAAGAACAGGTGGGCTTGATCCCACAGCTGTGGATAATGGGCTCTCAAAGAATTGCACTGGCCAATCAGCGATGAAGGAAAAGACAGAAAATTATTAGGAATTCAGAGTGGTAACAACCACTTTTCAACAGAGTCACTTGGAGATGTGCCAAGGTGACCCCGAGAAGAAGAGTGCCATGGAAAGGACCCCTGTGACTGACTGACCACTTAATAGTCCTGGTCTAAAGAAATAACAAAAACAGTCTGAAAATCTGGTCAAAGGCTAGGTCAGACTTGCAACACACCCACAACCCAATGGACTTCATTCAAAAACAATACAATGATAATTAACGAGCCATCTTCTTCCTCTGCTACAGAGCAGCAGATATTAACTGGCTTTCCTTCAGGGCATGAGCTGGGGTCATGTCAGTGCAGATGAATCAGCAGTGAATGGAGCATAGGGAGGGTTTCTGTTTTCATATGAGAAGAAAAATACCACATCTCTTAGAAAAAGATTTTTTTCAGGATGTTTCCAAGACACTATTAGTTACAAACCCTTTTAAAAGTATTTTTTTCCAGAGGAAAGAATTGATGGCTATAGAGATACGTACAATGGAAAATAACTGCAGGATAAATCAAATGGATCAAGTTAGCACAGCACCAATGTCTTCAGAAACACTACTCTTTCCTTTCCACAGAACACAGGGAAATCATAGAAAGTGGCACATGTAGCTTTTCAGCTTCTTTAGCTGAGAATCAAGCCACAGAAAAGGAAGCAAGAGCTCTGTGTGAATAGTCAGGATCAGTAAATAAAAGAACCTACTATGGGCCAAACCCACAACCCTGTAGATAGAATTTCTATTGTCCAAGTGTTTGAAGCACATAATTGAGATGCTGCTGCCCGTCCAGATGTTCTACAAGACAATCTGCAGAAATCTTTGATGCCAGAACTGTATGCCGCGCCATCTGTCCTGAAAATGGTAGCAATTCCTCTCTATCTAGCAAGCACTGGCTTCTGAGGAAAGCACAGACAGATTGGCTGTGTGAACGATACACGACGTTTTTTCATGGGATTTTGGGAACTGAATTCAACTCCTTTTGTTTGCAAAGCATAGTAAAGATTATTATAGAAACTTTACATATTTTATTGAACATAGCTCTAGTATCTATGTATTAATACCTATAATACTAAACTAGCTCCAGGATCTATGGACTAGTACCTGTACACTGGCCTAGCTCCAGGATCTATATATATATAGTACCTGTACACTGGCCTAGCTCCAGGATCTATGAACTAGTATTTGTACACTGGCCTAGCTCCAGGATCTATATATAGTACCTGTACACTGGCCTTGCTCCAGGATCTATATATAGTACCTGTACACTGCCTAGCTCCAGGATCTGTGAACTAATACCTGTACAGTGACCTAGCTCTAGGATCTATATATAGTACCAGTACACTGGCCTAGCTCCAAGATCTGTGAACTAGTACCTGTATATTAGCCTAGCTACAGGATCTGTGAACTAAAGAAAAAATAAAGAAAAAAAAAAGAAGGATCTGTGAACTAGTACCTGTACACTGACCTTGCTCCAGGATCTATATATAGTACCTGTACACTGCCTAGCTCCAGGATCTGTGAACTAATACCTGTACACTGACCTAGCTCCAGGATCTATATATAGTACCAGTACACTGGCCTAGCTCCAGGATCTTTGAACTAGTACCTGTACACTGGCCTAGCTCTAGGATCTGTGAACTAGTACCTGTACACTGGCCTTGCTCCAGGATCTATACATAGTACCAGTACACTGGTCTAGCTCCAGGATCTGTGAACTAGTACCTGTATACTGGCCTAGCTACAGGATCTGTTACCTAAAGAAAAAAAAAATAAGGATCTGTGAACTAGTACCTGTACACTGGCCTAGCTCCAGGATCTATATATAGTACCTGTACACTGGCCTAGCTCCAGGATCTATATATAGTACCTGTACACTGGCCTAGCTCCAGGATCTATGGACTAGGATAGTACCATCTCTAGCAACTTAACAAAGAAAAAGCAACTTACAAACAGTATATCCAGAACTAGAAAACACAACTCACCTACAACCCTTATGCATAAGTTTCTCACTTTTGAGCTGCACTTTCACACACCCTCTCTCTTCTGTACCAGCTACTTCACATTTTAGCTTCTATCTGGCTGGCCATATGGGATGCTACCAAGCTCGTGTCACCTCAGTTACTGCAAGCACCTAACAGATTTGTCTCTGATCACTTCTGTTCACATGTCTGTAAATATTTCAAGTTTATTCTTTTGGGGGAAGATACGTTTAGTTGTAAGTTTAGTCAATGTACATAATTGACTTCAATAAGCCTTATTCTTAAACAAATGAATTTAAAACAGGAAAGATGATCAATAAATATGAGAGATGGATTTAAAATTAAAGGATGTGTTAACAGAGTTTAAGAAAGGCAGTCGCAACGCTTTCATAGTACACCTGTACTAATATCTGAAAACTACAATATAATCTGTTATTTGCTTTTCTACTTTTCAAATGTGAGAAGATCATATATGATCATCTGACAAAATCATTTGTACCAGCTAATTTTTTCTGAACCTGAATAGCTTTCCATTTGCTTTTGTACAACCTGAAATGGCTGAAATTTTATATACTTCAAAGATAAAATTCTGAAGGCTTGAATTAAGAGAGTTCAGAGGTAGCTCTGTACTGTCCGTGAGGACAGTCTCACTTCAACGTGACTTGGCCCAGGAAAACAATTTCAAATACGAGCTCCAAGTCAGAAGTCACGTGGTAGAAGTGCTGACCACAGGTGCTCACATGCTCCTGAATGGGCTTCCTACACCGCCACGAGCTGGTCTGAGTGTGCAGAGAGAAGACCAAATCAGGATGAAGTGTGCACAAGGCTGGCAAGAGCAGAAACGGGCACTGTGTCTGCACTCTGTGCCTGAATGCACAGGGAACAATCCTATGGTGTGATTCATTTACACCAAGAATGGAAAAGCTCTCCAGAGTCACCTCTGCTGTTGAAGGAAACGGGACCAGTCATCCTAGAACTTCAGAAGCATGAGTGAAATGGACTACAGTGATACTTGTGTTATGAAGACAGAGATGTGGCACCACAGGGCACTGAGTAACTGTTCTAGACATCCAGACATTTTAGCCCAAGGCACCAGGGCACAGGAGTCACTTTTCTACATGCCATCTTTAGCCCAAAGCATTGGAGCTGACCAGGAACTGCAGTAAGTCACCATGTATGGTCATGCACTAAGAAAGTATGATTGAATGTCACCCGTAAGAATTTAGGACAAGAACCTACTACAATTAAGAAGCATTGACAGCGTCTTAACCACAGCATGTTGAAGTAAAGTTAATCCCTCCCCAGCTGCCCTCTAAAGTAAAAGTTAGCAGAGTCCTCTGAGTGAAGACCACTTTCCTGGAGGTGACTTTGAAAATGCAGGCTATAATTCTAGTTATTAAGGGGAAAAAAATCATCTTTTATTATAGTTGGATGAGATTTTATTTTTTAGGAATTGCTGTCTGGCTGAGGGCAGTGGTACATGCGGGATTTATCCCACTTCCTCCCTCACAGAGGGTCCGTGCATAGCGGTGTGGATGTACTGGAAGTCTGCTCTAGTCTCAGCGCCCCAGGTCATCATCCACCACAAATCCTCCCTTGGGAAGGGGCCGGAATATGGTCTTTGCAGTGCTTCTCTCCTATGCAAAATAGAGCCGCAGCACCACTGGCAGACTCAGAGGTGATTTATTTGGCAATTTCCATAAGAGGGAAAGGTCTCCTCCACAAGAGACTCGAGGGATTCCAACTGTCCAGTCCCACCAAGCCATGACAGGATAAAAATCTTCAAGGACTAAAAGAAAGACATTCGGGTAAAGATGATTTTTCTCTAGAGAAGCACATGGTCAGTGTTTTAGGCTGTGTGGTCTGTGGTCTGACTCAGCTCAGCTGTTGCCACAGGAGCTGCTAGACTACCCGGTGATGCTTACACACACACAGCTGAGCGCTCCAGCTGTGTACTCATGACAAACAGGCATCTGCGTCCCTTGATCTACGGTTTCCAATGCCACAAGTGAGCAAAACTTAGATTTTAGCAAGACAAAGTGTGGGACATGGCAGGTCAGTCCCTGCTGACAGCTTGAACTGTATCTAATCTTCCTGGGCTTTCCTAGCTGTCTGTCCTGTACAGTGCGAACGCAGCAAAAGAAGGACGAGGGAGGGGCTTGTGGAGCCCACCACTTACTGCTGACTGTCAGCCATTAACAGGTGCCAGAGAGGAGGTACAGTACTCACGTGCACACCCCATGAGCCCAATGGGCTCCAACACAGCCCAATGGTCTTGGCAACAACTTGTTAAAACAAGCAGGTCACAAGACAAAACAGAAAGGTGCAGGCTGAGAGATGTGGGGAAGAAGTGGAGCTTAGAGGAGAAAGAATGGGCTTATAGGTAAAGAGAGATGTGGGGGAAAGAAGCAGAGCTTGGGGGAATGAGGAGGTAAGAGAATGGAGTCACGGGTGGAGACAGACATTAAATCACATCCATCATGGAATCTGAGAACTGCTAGACTACCAACTGCAAGAGCAGACCTCTTCCGGTAGGGTGGGACTAATTCACCTCAGGCCCATCCCCAGCGAGGCTCTACCTCCTAAAGGTGCTATCACCTTCCCACACACGTGAGCCTGGGGGGACACATTTCAAACCTGGCACTTAGTCCACACAGGGAATCTGCTGTTTTTGACCAGATGTTCAGAACTGATGAACAGCAGCTACGCATGAGTCTTAGTGACACCTCTATAGATGTGACAAGGCTGCTAAACTAAGTGGCTGCTTTCAGCACCAATCCAGTTTTTATTCTATTCTAATTCTGGGTAACTAGAAATTCAACAGCCTTGAATGACTGATAAAGAACTTTTTGTTTTAAACACACAGGAAAGACCGTCATTGACAATGACAATTTGTAACTTGACTGTATTTTATACTGCAGTATAATTTTTAAGTTACTTGGAAGATTAAGCACTTTGAATTTTCATTTTGCACTTTCCAAAAGCTTTGAAAAGTAAGAGCCTGAGGGAAGATGTGGAGTAAAAAGTTCTTTTTCAACCAGAGTGAGCATCTGATGATGCCAAGTGAGGGTGCTCAGGACGAAGGGCCTACATGACATTGTGCCAAAGACATAGCTGCACATATACTGCAGCTTGCAAAAAGCCACAGAGAAACTTACTGTAAACCTTCCTCCAGGATCACAGAAATGACATGAGATGCTCACCTCAAGATGCTTCTTGGTTTTAATACTAAAGAATAAATGTTTTGTAGACAATACAAATGAAAGCGAGTGTTTTTCAGATCCTGCCCAGGACCGTAGTCAGCAGAAACACATGGTTTGCTTCAAGTCTGACAAATGCATTCTGCTGATAGCCTAAACATGCAGGCACAGCAGTGCAGGTGTGGGTGCTGGCTGTGGGGAAACACGCTAGAACTGGTGGTCAGCACGGCTGGCAGTGTGCACACAGACTTCTACAAGCAGTACATGGAATTAACAAGCGCATGGTGTATCCTGACACTTGCAAGCGTCTATACCTTCATGAACTGTAGGAAAACAGAGCCACCTTTCTTGCTGGCTGGTAGCTTCCAAGGTACTGCAGAACACTTACCTGTGCATACGGCTGCGTGTTTCTAGTGCTTCTGTTCAATAATAGCATATTTGTGAAGTGGGACAAATATGTGAAACACTTGTCCACTCATTTCCTGACCTCACCCCTGCAGGAGACCCCCTACCTCCTCAACCTCACCCTGCAGGATGCCCCTGCACGAAGCTCCTCCCTTCCCCTTACCCTACAGGAGGCCCCTCCCCTCCCCTCGCCCCTGCAAGAGGGCCCTCCCATCCTCTCCCCTCCTCTCCCCTTCTTCCCCTGCACAAGGCACCTACCCTCTTCTGCTCCTTCACGTATTCCACCAGCTCATCCCTGGTTCTTCTCACTGCCTCTTCCACCGCCTTCTCGCTGCGCCTCTGTTCTTCTATTATCGCTGCCTTAACTGTTTCCTGTTGGGTAACAGAAAGCACAGTCAGTGTGGAATGTGGGGGTGCAGGTTACATCTTGCACAACTGAACATCCTTAACAGCCACTCTAGGTCTGACTGTACATAGAAGATGACCTTACAATGGCCTGTACTGCAGGCTTCCTTCTGGCCCCTCATTTCCTGCTTCCAAGACTGTCGGCCTTCCAGTGCCTGTTCTCTGAGCACTTAACTACTACACAGTAACCCAGGGTCATCTGGTCAGACATGCGTCCTCATCAGTGTCCTCCTGGGTTAAGACATTGAGAGGAGGACACCAGCAAAACAAGACAAGACTTCACCCTGCGAGCTGGCATGACCATGACAGATTTAGACCAAATATGACTTGCCATCTTATGACTGGCATCAGGTAGAGACCAATTCAAGTCCTTCAACTTCAAAATCAAGAGTGAAGAGAATTGCTAGCAGAGTTCAGAGTCCGTGCCCAGCACACACAAGAAAGACCCTAGGTTCACTTTTCACTATCTCTAGATGAATATGTGAAGTGGGACAAATATGTGAAACACTGTGCTTCATCTGAACTACAACCAATCATGTTTAAGTTGTACTTCATGTATGTCACAACCTTGTAAGCACAAACTAAAGTTCCAGAGGGGGCATTTAGACACATTTACAAATAAAAATAAATTTTATAATTCAAAAAATGACCTCCTGGGAAACCTTGATCTGGAAGCAATTAGTCTGCACTGTACTCACACACCGCATGGGGATGCACCAAGAGACCATGATGGAATTCTGGGAATGCCTCTCAGAGATGGACACACGCTCAAGCCATATGCTTGCTGATTGGGATGTGGGCTGGTCCTACTTACACTAAAAACATTGAAGAAGGAAGGCAGACATCATTGTGTGTCAGTACTCAGATCTGAGCAATGGGCAAGTGACTCAGAAAAGTAACTGACTCAGTCATAACTAAGCAAAATGCTATCCTGGAAAGACTTCTGTTCAATAGTAGATCTGCGAGAAGACACGGTACTCTACTGGAACTGCACTGAACACTGTGGCAACCACTTGCAGGTGACACTGTGGCAACCACTTGCAGGAGACACTGTGGCAACCACTTGTAGGTGTCCACTTGACAATCAAAATTGTAACCTTTTCCAATATGGAGAGAGGGAGAGGGAGGAAGAGAAAAAGAGAGAGAGGGAGAGAGGGAGAAGAAGGAAGAGAAAAAGAGAGAGAGAGAGAGAGAGAGAGAGAGAGTAAACAGATGCATGATGGCAGTTGGTTACAGGATGCTTTCAGAAGTGGTTCTTTCCTCTATCATGTGAGCTCTGGGAACTGAACTCAGGTTCCCAGGTTTTCACACAGGTGCATTATTTCAACACCTATGAAGTTAAGGTAAACTCTTGGAAAACCTATAAATTGATGTGGGAAGACCCAGCCACAGTGGGTAGGATCATATCCTTGAACAGCAGGTAAGATGGAGAGAGAACTGGTTGGCTTTGGCCGTCTAGGGAGAGAGTGCATGGCTCTCTCTCAGTTCTAGCTTCCTCAGTTCCTGACGGTCACAGGAGCTCTCCCGGCTTAGGAGCCACAACGAGAATCGTGAGCTTGGTGCAATCCTTCATGCTCTAAGTTGCTTGAGTCTGGCCATATCAACAACAGAAGGATGAAACTAAGACACATGTCATCAGCCCAAGTGCATCGGCTCTCTGGTGCCATGCTGGAACCTCTGTAACATTCTGCTGAGGTGTGGAAGGGCTGAAGTGTTCACCTTCTGACCTCTGGGAGAAAATGGTTGGCTGATCACCTTGGTCCCCTCATGTTCCCAGGCTGGGGAATCTGCCCAAGGCTCAGTTATACACTTTCCTGGATCTTAATGGGCAATCCTGGTATCTGGCATTAGCCTGGGCCCAGTGCGGCTGAGCGCTACTGCCGTGATCCCCAAGGGGTTTCTTGTCTGTTGTGTCTCATCGGCTAGAAGGGAGAAAGCTGGATAATTTCAAAACAGTGAAAGCTCCTAAGGCCTTTCAAACCAGGCCCAGAAGCGATGTCGTGTGACTCCAGCCATGCTGTTTGGGCTTGAGGACCATCTTCATGTGCTCAGTCAGCTCAAAGCCATCAGGCAATATCTGTTGGCCTGCAATCTCCATGATTCTCTGGGATTCCACCCGAAATACATTCATGGGACTTGTTGCATCTGGTCAGCTAAATCTCTGGATTCTAGATGCATTGGACCCTGCTTCGCTCACCACTGAATGAGGTGGACTCTGCTTTGCTCACTACTGGATGCACTGGACACTGCTTCACTCACTACTGGATGTGCTGGGCCCTGTTCTTGGTTAACCCTCCTTCCATGGCTTCCAGGGGCTTTAAATTGAAAGTGCCTTCACTGGGACATTTCCAGAGTTGGTGGTGTAGAATTCTAGGCTGGAAACTCCCACAGCTTTAAAGGCGTTGTGAAATCGGATCATGTCCTGAATGCTCACCACACAATGGCTCAGCATTCCCTCTGGTGTGTTGGGCCTTTTGAGCTGCGATACTAAGATATTACCCACAAGCTGTGGTACTAAGATATTACCCACAAACATCACACTCATAAAGTTGTTACAAAGAAAAACAACCCATCAGAGCGCAGCAACAGAGGAGGGCAGCTCCTCTGGGGACCCGTCCACAGGCTACAGGACAGCGTGGCAGAATTCTGCTGAGCTGAAAAAATTGGAGGTGAGAGAATTTCCCTGCAGGAGGCCACTGTGCACAGAATGGAAGTTACTTAAGATATAGCGGCTGGGGAACATGCACATGCAGACAAAATACATATGAAATGGCATTATGGTTCTATTACTAATTCTGGTTTGGTCTTTTGAGATCACAAAGCCAAGGCTTGCAGCAAACTCACTCCTAGTCAAGACTAGCCTTCAACTCCTGATCTTCCTGCCTCACCTCCCAAGCCATGGGCTGTGTGCCATCAGGCCAGGCTGGGAACAGCAGGTCTTCAATGGATCACTTCATAAGCACAGTGGGGAGGCTCTGATGATAGAAGGTGTGGAAGATTTGGGTGGGGAAGAGAGAGGAAAGCAGGAGAGAGAGAGAAAGCGAAAGGAAGAACTCCAACTCTGCACTGGCGACCTGAGGGAAGGTTTCCCATTGAAGAAGAAGGCAGAAAAGTATCAAGGGGAGGAGGCTCATAGTAGAGCACTACTAGATTCCACCTGGCGTAATGGAGGACCCTGGCAGAGTGCTGCCAGCACAGACTGCAGAACACGTTGCCACAGGTGGCCAGAAGTCAGCAAGGAGACTTCCACAGGTGAAACTCTGTGGCAGATGACACGATGACAGAAACGCCATTTCCTTTTAAAAGGAAGGGTCAGATGGCAATGCTCAGTGTTGTAAAAGAAAGTCTGGCCACTGATTATAATGTTTGTGGCTTCAGAAGAAAACATAACCCCAAATTACAGTTGCTGTGGTTAAAAACCATCATGAAGAGACTCCAACATCCCACATGGGTCTGACTGTTGAGGAGCAAAATTCTATGACAAGGCCCTGTTAGAATAGCAATGTTGGGCTGGAGAGGTGGCTCAGGGGTTAAGTCTCCACTTTGCAGGTGGAAGGTCCTGAGTTCGGATCCCAGATCCCACGTATAGACGCCAGGCGGAAGCGGGGGCGGCCTGCGCTTCTGGTCCTGATAGGGCGGAGCCTGTGAATCCCGGGGCAGAAGGAGGTGGCGGCGTCCATGGTGGTTCGCGAATTCGTCCGTGGTTCTACACATACACAGACACACGCACATGAGCACAGTTGAATAAATGATAATAATAATAATAATAAAAGTTAATATTTAAAAAAAAAGAATAGCAATGTTCACGAACATTCTTTGTGCAAATGTACTCTCCTCCTTCAACACACTTTCAAGGGACTCATTATCAGGACAAAACAGGGAAGGCAGAGGCGCACCCTTCCTCTTCCTGTCTGGAAAGAGTTTGATCTGAACTGACCCAATGGGCCTTAGCTCATAACAGATGAAGCAAGAGCATCTCAAGCGTTCTGAGGAGCATGGGCCATAGCCTAGCACTGCTCCGAGCTAAGCTGGAGATGGAGATGCAGGTGCACTGCTCGCCTTACACACAATCTGAGAGCATCCAGAAGCTGTAAAGACAGCTCATGACCACCAGCCTTCACTAAGCAGCCACCTGCTCAGCAGGACACTCCCAGGAGACCGCAGCAGAACTGAGGGGAGAAAAAGAAGATGTTGGTGTCAACCAGCATTTGACTGGTATAGTCAGGGTAGAAAACAGAAGGAACAAACCTCGCAACCATTTCTAGATGCCTGACACAGGATTCACCAACCAATCATGTTTCTACATAATAGTCAGAGGAAATCAAGTCAGAGAATGTGTGTTTATTACAGCATGACTCGAAACAACCAGAAATGGGTACCAGGTCAGGGCTCATGGTAGATGGACAGGTAGTAGAGCTGGGACACACTCAGTATCACCTCTTGATGCGGACACAAAGAAACGCTGCATTTTGACTTTGATCTGGAGTTTTAAGAAGTCAGACTTGCAGAAGTAGATTCCAGAATGGCAGTGATGAGTCTATAAAACAAGTAAGCTCGGGTTTGTGTGACCACCACACACGAGTGTGACTGTGACATGCCGACTGTCACAGCCATGCACTCTGCACATGTACGGGTGTGGCAGTGACACACTGCAGTGACCACCATGTACAGTGCACATGCGGACCCCAAGTCAGATGTCTGTAGTGTATGGGGAAGAAGGACCACAGCTGCCTTACCACTGATGCTGATAAGGAAGGCATGCCATTGGCTGGGAGATGGTTCAGGTGGTAAAGCACTTGCCTAGCAAGCAAAAGGACCTAGTCCAGATCCCTAGATCCCATGTAAAAATATTGGATAGATATGGCAGCCTGCAACTCCAATCCTGGAAAGCAGAGCCTGGGAAACTGCAGAGCAAAGCAATAAGGAGATAGAGCAATCCAGCATGATTCCTGAGGTTACCTGTGGGTCTTCCATTGGCACACAATCAAGTGCCCCTTGTGTACACACACACACACACACACACACACAGAGGCATACCACACTCCAGTCCTGATGGATCTAAGTATATGAACAAACCCTGCAAACCTTCTATGTATGAGAAGGCTGGAGAGGCCAAGGCGAGGCTGAGCAAACTCACAGAGACATGTCCAAGTTGTCTATAACACATGTGATTTTTCACTAAAGTTTAATGGTTGCTAATAATTCAGAAAAACACACCTTGATTCATTATACAATTTTTTCCCTTTGTTCCACCTAAAATATGCTTGAGATGCCTAGTATGCTGGCTACATGATACACAAGACTCTTGCTTAAGAAAAATGAAGAAGTTACTCCAAGCACACATAGAGTAAGAAAGGAAGAAAAAGACATTCACCTAGGAATCACATCTAGTACATTCAAGGGTCAGGGAGAAGGCAGAGGGGAATGGAGGGGAGGCAAGTCCAGAGGCTATGACGCACACCTGGTGCAGATGTAGGAAGCCTGAGGCCAGGGAGGAATCTCAACATCTCTGTGTTGATGACTCTATTACAGAAGACACAGTAAGATCACCAGGTACTTGATGCTCTCAAAAACAGACCATGAGGCAGGTAAAGGTGCTTGCTGCCATACCCACTGACTTGAGTTCAATCCCCAGAAGCCACACAGAGGAAGGAGAGAATCAATTGCTACAATCTGTCCTCTGGTCTCTATACATGTGCTGTGGCACACATGCATGTGTACATACACAATCAAATATACACAGTAAGTATGACCAAATTGTAAATGTTTACTACAATTAATTAAAGCACAGACTATGGTATCATTTGTCAATGACTAAACTGATTTGTCTGATGAGTCACCCAGGACCCAGGCATCATCTGATGTGTCCAAGACTACCACTACTTTTCTGACACACTTTCTGTGAGCTGGACACTGTTTAGAACTTCTTATGAGATGAGTGCTCACATCAGCCAGCACCATCGCTATAGCAAATACAGGCTACAGAAAAAATTCAAGAGTTGGATGTGTTTCCTCCAGC
Organism: Typhlomys cinereus; assembly: GCA_023101885.1. Taxonomy (NCBI): domain Eukaryota; kingdom Metazoa; phylum Chordata; class Mammalia; order Rodentia; family Platacanthomyidae; genus Typhlomys; species Typhlomys cinereus. The sequence goes on from JALPQD010000219.1 coordinate 844,407, forward strand.
AGAGCAAGCACTACTGGTAGTAAGATGGGAAGTATGCCTTCAATCTGCATAATGCATTTCCAGCAAGAAGGGAAGCATACCTTCGATCTGCATGCTCCATTTCCAGCAAGACAGGCACATTTGAAAGTTCATGGAACAGTTTTTAAAATAAACAAACAAACAAAAAACTCTGCCATTTCATGCCAGGCAGGACAAAAGACTTGGGCACACAGAGAGCCTATATCTTTCTGGATCTCTGGTGATTTTGTAATGGCAGACACTTTTCCTGTGTATGCACCATAGCTTCCTGTTCTTTGAAAAACCACATCACTCACTTTTTATTGATAACAATGAGCACTTAAACAATAATGCCTGTATTCACTGCATCCAAGCTACTTCTTGCTTCATGCACTTAGTCAACCAGAAACAAGAGCCTTCTCCAATCTTCCTTGGTGTGCTCCCTTGCCAATTCCAGGGATATTTCCTAAAGTCAGAGCTTTTTAAAGCCATGGAAAACAAAATTTTTCCCAGATTGTTCATTTAATGTCATTGTTGCTGATTTTTCCCCCAACCCTAGTTTACTCCAAACAGCAGCTGAGAAAAAAAAGATCACCAGTTTTCTTTGTTTTGCTCTGTTTTTGATGAGGAACACTCAGAACAGGTTTTGCCCCCTAAGATGCCTTAAGTAAGTTCAACACCCAAAGTCCTCAGACAGAGACTCCCAGGTAGAGTGGATGTGTCTCATGTCAACAAGTCTTCAGGCACTTCCTTGTGGCCTGTGATGCATCCTGTGCCTGTGGTGTGTTCTGTAGCCTGTGGCATGTTCTGTGGCCTGCAGTGAGTACTGTGGCCTGTGGCATGTCCTAGGCCAGCCTGGAGTGAGTACTGTGGTCTGTGGTACATCCTGTGGTGTGTGATGTATCCTGTGGCCTGTGGTATATCCTGTGGCCTGTGGTGTATCCTGTGGCCTGTGGTGTGTCTTGTGGCCTGTGGTGTATCCTGAGGCCTGTGGTGTGTCTTGTGGCCTGTAGTGTATCCTGTGGCCTGTGATGTATCCTGTGGCCTGTGATGTGTCCTGTGGCCTGTGGTGTATCCTGTGGCCTGCGGTGTATTCTGTGGCCTGTGATGTGCCCTGTGGCCTATGGTGTATCCTGTGGCCTTGATGTATCCCATGGTGCATCCTGTGGTGCATCTTCTGTCCTGTGGTGTGTCCTGTGACCTGCTGTGGGTTCTTTGGCCTGTGTTGTGTTCAAAACCCAGTGGCCTTCGTGAGTCCTACAATCTTAATTTGTCTGGCTAGTGTATTGTCAGGCTCTAGGTTCTAAAACCACTAGGGAGTGAGGAAGATGAAATGGCTCTCCTTCGTTTATTTAATACTTTTTTTTCTTGAATAAACAGAAGTTTTGGTTAATATCAAGAGTTTGAAAAAAGACTGATGAATTTTCTAATTTTGCACTGCCCCCCTGAAGCTAATTTGTGGTGGTATTTCATCCGCCATTTTCACAATCCTGATTAGACTTCTCTTCCAAACCATACATGCCAAGTTCCTCTGCAGAGATGTAAATATTTAATCTATCTGCAACAGACCCTACTCAGCATTCAGAAGGAAGTCAGTTCCATTTGTTAATCTTTAATGGACTAATTAAAATTCTTTGAGGAACTTAATAAAAAGAATAACACATTCTTGTAGAAAAACCTGCACATGTATGAAATTTTATATAATTCCAACAAATTCTATGACAATCTAGGCCCCACTGAGCACAGATCTCAGAGGGCCACGGTCTCCTGAGTCTCCTGACCAGAGCCACACCCAGGAGACTTGTGGTGAGCTTCTGTATTACTCTGCTCCATGGTTCCTCTTGAGAGTCTGTTCTCACACCACCAAAGCCCTCTATGCTTTGAAGCTGCCATGCCTGATCACTCAGGTAGGTGGCTGCACAGCTGCAGGCCTCAGCTGAAGTACAGCTCTAAGTTTTCTGCAGCCACTTTCACATGCTGAAGACATCCCCTCTCCACCCCATGCCAGGGTCCCCCCCATGCCAGGGTTCCCTCATGCCAGGGATTGCCCCCTCAGCTCTTAATGCAGGGCTATTCTCCCCACCCCTAACAATGCTTGACATTATATCCTGGCTTCCACTTGGTCTGTTCTGATGGAGTTTGATGGAATTTTTAATTGAATAAACGTGTGATTGCCAGTTATGCTTTTCTCTATTTCTATGTTTGCTTTCAGTCTTAACTGTCTTCCTGAGCATGTTCACTTCCTCACTTTTGTTTCCATGGTTTTTCTTGCTGCACTTGTTGCAGTTCTCCTCAGTGTGTCTTGAGTGCTTAGCCACATCCTCTTGGAGCTACCTGACACATGTACAACTGAGCTTTGGGGTTCAGTATCTTAGCTGTTGCTTGATTGTTACCTGAGGAACAGCCCTTGCTGGGAACTGAGGCTGTGGACTGGTAATTTCTAACATATTTTCTTGTGTGTTGTTTCTGCTTTTATGATGTCTTAAGTATGAAGTTACTCCCTTCATTAGCTTCTCATCAATCTTTTCTATACAATGCAATAAACTTTTCCTACTGTTGCACCCAGACAAATAAATACAGTACCTGGAACACAGCAACTGCTTCAATTATTAGACAACAAAAAGTCAAGTTTGACTGCAGTGATTTACTTGATTAACCAGTTGGTCTAAATAAAAATGTGAGCTTCATGGTATCCCCCACCTGAAGTAATGCATAAGTCCATATCCCAGAACAGGAGTCTGAAGTTTTAAGAAATGACAATGGTCATATCAACACAGGGAGATGAAAAGTGAGATGTGTAACAAGATTTAGGTTCATTATGCATCAGCTCACTGCTAATGATTGGCATTTGTCTGTTGCAGCTCAGCACTCAAGGAGATATGCTACCCCCCTTCCTCTTTCCATGCCTCTGTGAGTTTATTGTCTTTACTACATTTTGAAATTACATAAAATAAAATTCTATTACTTATGCTTTAATTTTTTATTTTCTGAAACAGAATCTCATGCAAGCAACACTGGCCTCAGATCTGTACATAGCTGAGTCTGGCCTTGGACTCCCGATGCTCCTACTGCAATCTTCCAAGATTGAGACTAGAGCTGTGCAAACCATGCCCAACCATGAAGTACCTGACATGCAGGGCGATGTCTGTAGATGCCAAGAAACCAGCAGAGAAAGAGTGACGTCTATGAATGTTATCTTTTGCTTTCTGTACCTGGTCCAGATCATGTCTTCAAGGATCTCTGTTTCCATTTCCATAAAAATGGGTACAACAGGATCATGCAAATTCAACTGTGCAGAATAAACTTGGGTGGAGCTTTTAACCAGTATTAATTATTCTTGTGAAAGCAGACTTGTATCCTTCCATGAGGCCACAGGCAATGTCTACAAAGGTTTACTAGTCACTGATGCTAATTAAAAATACATGGGTATATAAAGCAGACAGAACTTACATATTTAAATCACTATTTTTCTTTTTTAATTTTTTTATTATTTATTTAATTGTGTGTGTGTGTGTGTGTGTGTGTGTGTGTGTGTGTGTGTGTGTGTAGATGCGTGTAGAACTATGGACGAATTCAGGAACCACCATGGACCGCCTCCACCTCCTCCTTGTTTACTCTGCCCAGGGATTCACAGGCTCCGCCCTACCAGGACCAGAAATGCAGGCCACCCCCACTTCTGCCTGGCATCTATACGTGGGGTCTAGGATCCGAACTCAGGGCCTTCTGCTTCCAAGGCAGAGGCTTAACCCCTGAGCAACCTCTCCAGCCCCCATTAAATCACTATTTTTCTATGCAAATAAAATTTTAGTAATTGTGTGAATGCACAATTATGTGATGTGAGAGAGGGAGGGAAGAAAAAGAGGAAAGAAGGGAAGAAGGGAAAAGGAAGAGGGAAATGGAGAGAGAAGGAGAGAGAGAGATTAGAATCATACATCTGAAATGATATGTAAATATGGATTCTGACCTTTTTGAAAACAATATTGTTTTCAAAACAATTTCTTTGAAAACAATAGTGTTTTCAAAACAATTTCATTGAAAACAATAAAAAGCAAACTATATGCTAGTAAAATTTTAATATCAGAAAGATGAGAAATCCCAGAAATATTAGAAATTTTAGCTCAAACTATAAATACTAGAAAAACCCCTGCATGCCCATCTGCTAAGGGGGCTTTCAGTAGGATGGAGCCCAGCAGGCCGCAGCATGTGAATACAAGGAGGGCCCGGCTCACCTGGCTTATTCTCTGCTGTTCCTGGAGCACAGTCTGAAGTGCCTGGGCCGCCTGCTCCTGATCCTTCGCGTGCTCGGCCTTCCATAGCTCTCTCTCCTCCGCGTGGGCTTTCTCCAGGTGTCTCCGCTCTTCTTCTACTGCCTTCATAACCATGTCTGTCACTGCTTCTTTCCCGAGCTTCGAGACAAGCAGACGGTTCACAGTAAGGCTTGTGAGGGGCTGAAAGCACTCGCTCCCATGCAGACATGTGGATGCACAGAGTGCAGGCTTCCACGTGTCCCATTTCCCTCCACGGCGTCTCTGAGCCTTTAAAGCAGCCAAGTGCAGCTCAGGCTTCACAGTGTGTGACCTCCAGCACACTGTGTCATGGTGGCATGGGGATGGAACCTAGAACACCATGCAAGAGCTCTTCCACCCAGCTGCTGGTTTGTAAATAACTCATAATCTATACTCTCAAGCATTTCAGCATAAACTTATGGAATAACAGTATCAATGGTCAGATTCTAAACTGGCAGAACAATTACAAAAAACTCTGAGTTTTTCCAGAGGGAGACCCCGCCCAATCCCACTGGGACAGCAGATTAGTGAGCTTAGTCCCTGCCTAGATTGTCAAGGCTGGTGGGTGGTACCTTTGCAGCTGACTCTAGTGCCTCTTTATTCTTCTGCACTTCTTCCTCCAGACACTTCCCCAGTATCTCCTGAGAAGGAAAAGATGGAAGGAAAGATTGCTGTGGGAACTGCGTACCCGATGCGCCTTCTCATGTGGCAGGCGTGGTGATTACCTTCTGTTCCTGAGACTGCTGGCTCAAAGCTTCCTGTATTTTGTCTCTCAGCAGTTCCTTCTCTGTGTCGAGTACTTCCAAGAGTCTCTGATGCTGCGAGGAAAGAAAACTGTACTATGACTATCTATGGCTTTGGGACAGAAAACCTATCCAAGGAAACATTCACCCCACATAATAAGGTGCTCAGTGGAGGAAACAACAGATTTGACAAAATGAAGATGGAAGAACCAGAGAGACTGACCATGCAGTTAGTCTGCAGACACGCATTAGCTCCATGCTCAACAAGGTGCCAGCATGCTTGCACAACTTAAGGCAACTGCTTCACCCTAAGAAAAACTCAGAAAATGGTGTTCTTGTACACTATCAAATTTGGAAAAAATTCTCCTAAGAACACTTGTTACTGTCCTGTAAACAGAGCGATCAGTTCAGAAACAAGAAAAGCAAAGTGCTGGCCTAAGGAACAACTACAGCAACATTTGCATTCCCAGTAAGGCACTGTGGAAGATATTCAAAGAGCAGCTGTTCTCGCTCAAGATCCTGGCAGCTTCCAAACTGGGAAATCAAAGAGATATTGCACAGTACCCAGTGCAGAGCACCCAAGCATTCTTTTTATTCTCATGTTCTCACAGACACACAAAATGGCCACATCCTGATCATGGCCAAAAGCTGGTGCTTGAATGGAGCTTCTAATCGCATTCCGTTCTGACAGCCTGTCATCCATCACACACTGCACTGACCTGTGCTCCAGTACGAAGTAAAATTAGCAATCTACAGTGTTACACCAATTTCTCATTCATTTACCATCTGTGAGGGCCACCAAATGTTCACATATAGACCAGGCACCTGCAGGTCAGGAAACTGAGCCACTTGAAAATTATACTACTAAATGCCTTGGAGTGTGGGGCTGAGCTAACATCTAATAATAACATTTTACAAACTACTTAACATGTTAGACTGTTACAAGTATTTAACAGTCTAGAAAGATAAGAAATTAATAAAGATGATTTAAACTGTAGTTTTCTAGACTTAGAATAAAAACCAGGGCCATAGCTCATGGCAGATGTGTATGCATCCATTTAGTCTGAATCCCCTCTATGAATAACAATACATCACAGAAAATATGTAAGATTCTATAAATTTTAGAGCTTATCTAGGTGGTCATACAGCATATTTAGTACGTAACTTCCTGGGCTCTGTGAAAAAGAAATCTGTAAGTCGTCTCAGAAAGTAACTGAGAAGAGTCTGTGTTTCCTTCTAAGGATTTCCTGGGCTCCACTTCCACGTCCGGGCTAGCTATACTCCAATTCAAAGTCACTGCTGGATAAACAAATACCAGCCTTCTGACCACTTTGCCAACTAGTTGATCCACAAACAGGCAAAAGGCTTAGCTCTCAGCTGGGCTTCGATAACTAACGAGAAGGGACGGGATGACGATGGGAAACAGTAGGGAAAATCCAGGTGAGCTAGGCATTAGCAGCATCGCAGCAAACCTGAGAAAACATGAATCCTTTCTGTCATTCCAACCTCACTTCCTACATGAATGGCATCACAGCAAACCAAATTCTAAACCACTGAGTTCCACATATACGCTTGATTCTGTACCTCCTCTCAAATACATGAATTGTTTTTACATTAAAAAAATTGTAGACCAATGCACTGCATATTGAAAGCTGTGAATTTAAATTTTTACAACACATTTTCAGTTCTTACATTATCAAAATTATTGCCAACATAAAGAAAAATGAGACAGAGTAATTCTTGACTATGATACATTTTATTAATTCCTGACTGTAATAAATTTGATTAATTTTTGACTATAATAAATTAATTCTAGGATGTGATAAATTTGGCTAATTATTGACTGATAAATTTACTTAACTCTTAACTGTGATCAACAAGCAACTCTTTTTCTGACTCATGCTTCAAGGAAAACAAGTAACAGCCAGTGTTGGTAAATTGGTTAAACAACTCCCTTGAGCACAGCTTGACCAAAACTTCAGCACAGTTACAGTAAGCCACACCAGAGTGGTTACAGTGAACCACACCAGTGTGGTTATAGTAAGCCACACTACTGTGATTACAGTGAGCCACATCAGCATGATTACAGTGAGCCACTCCCGAGTGGTTACAGTGAGCCACACCAGCGTGGTCACAGTGAGCCACTCCCGAGTGGTTACAGTGAACCACACCAGCGTGGTCACAGTGAGCCACTCCTGAGTGTTTACAGTGAGCCACACCACTGTAATTATAGTGAGCCACATCAGCGTGATTACAGTGAGCCACACCAGCATGGTCACAGTGAACCACTCCCAAGTGGTTACAGTGAGCCACACCAGCGTGGTCATAGTGAGCCATTCCAGAGTGGTTACAGTGAGCCATACCAATCATCCATCACACCTCTGTCCCAAATATACATCACCAGCAAACCACTCATTACATCCAAAAACCCCTTGGAACAGGGCTTCCGCTGAACCTGACACAAAGTAGTGATGAGCTTGGTTACTGCTTCTGAGACAGAAAGTAGATGTCAGGAAAGGATCTGAAATCAGTCCCTGCCTCAGTCCTCATCCTTGGTGGACTGCTTTAAGATTATGAACCTGCAAGATTTAAGAAAGGTCCTAATGTTCTTTATAGGACACTAAATTATTAAGAAATGCAGACTGCAAGGTACATCTTAAGACAGATGGACTCAATTTTAGTGTCTTTTACATGGGAACACAATTCCTTAAAAGATCATACCCTTGTTGAGAGAAATACAGAGATTTCAATGACAAAGTCTGGAGTTAGGAATGTGGCTCTGTGACAAGAGTGGTGACCTGGTAGGCTGCAGGCTTGCTGTGCAGGGGTTCGGGGGAATATCCATGCCTGTTTCTCCTCTACATACAAAAAAATACACAATCAGTAAAAAAAAAAAAAATTTCAAGCAGAATATACCATTTTGTACAGTCACGAAATGTTAAAAAAGAAATTTCACACTCTAACATACACTGTATTTCCAAAAAATATGAGGACAAACAGGAAATATGGGAAAGTGAAAATGGACACATGGGGAGGACACAACTTGAGAGTCATCACAGTACTCAGCACATCATGCACTGTGGTCTAGCATCCTGGTGCCCAAGGACTCATGGCCCAGCGTCCTAAGCTGCAGGCAGCCCAGCACCTCAGTTCCCATGGGCTCATGAAAGCCCAGCATCTCGGTCCCCACAGGTTCACAACAGCCCAGTGTCTCAGTCCCATGGGTAGAGTATCACTTTCCATCCTCACTTCAGTCATAACCAGGGAGCCTTCATAGCCTTGTTTGCAAGCTCTACATTCAGAGTTAATCTAAGAACAGTTCTGAAGTCTGAAAGTGTTCATCCCAGTCACTCAAAATGTAATACTGAAGCTGTGGATGAGACAGGCACATTCAGAACAGATTCCCATGCAGGAGAGAGGAAGTCTTGGAGTTTCAGAGAATGGTGGAAGCCTGGCAGTAAGAGCAGGATTGGAGGCCTATAGCAGAGAGCTCCAAGGAGGGCAGTTAGTGCTGTGGAGTGAAAGCCTGGGTTCCATTGAAATGTGAAGACACTAGAGATGCCAGAGCCAAAGAGGTACATGGACCAAGGAAAGCTATATACTCTGGGAGGAACCAACCTAAGAGAGTGATGTACTACTAGTTTTCAGTCTTCTTATGGACCAGTCTTTCCTGGATATACCCCTATTCCTCTCTTTTGGAATGGTAATGTTTACTCTATGCCATTGTATGTTGGAAATATGTAAATTGTCTTTTGATTTTTATAGGAAGCTTTGAACTGTGTTGGAACTAGTGACTTTCAAAGTTGGACTGAGTATGATATGCATAATGAAATGGCAATGAGCCTGTGGAGATAAGGGGTAGAATGTCATGGTTTGAAATTTGAGTTGCCCCCACAAGCTCAGGTATTCGAATCTTTAGTTGCTGGGAAGGTCATGGCACCTTTAAGAAGTGGAGCTTTGCTGGAGAAAGGCAGTCAATGGAGTGGGCCTTGAAGTTAATGAGCACCCCCTACTTCTGGTAGTTTTGTAGCTTTCAGTCTCTTTGATGCATATGACTTAGGCCGCCTCCAACTTCTGCCAGTCAGACATACATACATTTTCCATCATGAAGGACTGCATCTACTCTTTGGAACCGTAAACTGGATGAATCTCCCTTTTCTTCCATTAAGTTGCTTGATTTTGAGTGTTGTCTCACAGCAACAGAGAAGAATAACTGGTACTGACACTTTCACAAAGTATAAAACAAAAAATGTGTGTTATCATGTTAACTATTGTATGTGAAATTAAGCAAAAAATAAATAAAAGTTAATGGTATCTGTCATTAAATAATTCTCATAAGGATTGAAGAGATGGCTCAAGAGTTAAGACTGCCTCACAAGCAGAAGGTTCTTAGTTTTCATCCCAGGTCCTGTGTAAAAATGCCAGGTGGAAATGGCAGTGGCCTGCACATCAGGTCCTGGTGAGTGGAACCTGGGAAATCCCAGGACGAAACAAAAAGGAGGTAGAAGCAATTCAGGATGATTCCCAAAGTCACCCTTGGTCCTCCACAGGGACACACAGTGCCCTCTGATACACACACACACACAATAAAGTTTAAAAAATTCTCATAAAATATGAAATCTCATACCTACACTTTAGCCTCAGTTTACCCATATAAGTATCAATATGCAAAGGTAAAATTACCCCAAAAAATGTTGAGCTAAATAAAACCTGGTAGGTTTATTTGGATCTGAGAAAGCCAGACTTTTACCTTCCATGTAATACTAGTACTGTGGACAACTAAAATCTCTCTCTCTCTCTTTCTTTTTTCTCTCCCTTCCTTCCTCAGATCACATGACAAGCACTGAATGCTTGCTAATACTAGGGTGAGCGTTTGACACAGGCAGACACAGATTTCCCCACTTTCGTGGACTCTGCTAATGGATTCCAAAGCTTCAGGGGACAGGGCATGGCCAACAATAGTCAGAAGAACCCTAAAGAGTGAGTCTCCTGAGGAAGTCCTATAGACCTCAAAGTCAGGCAGCAGCCAAGATTGCCCAAGGAAACCCCATTAGCAGTGGGAGTGGGCAGAGACTGACAGCATTTCAGGTAGGAGCCAAGTATAAAAGCCACAGGGCGAGCAGGCTGCAGGCCCAGGGAGGATGTCTATACTACAGGATAAGCAGGCTGGAGATCCAGGAAAGGTATCTACCACACAGGGCGGGCAGGCTGCAGGCCCAGGGAGGATGTCTACACCACAGGGCGGGCAGGCTGGAGGCCCAGGGAGGATGTCTATACTACAGGATAAGCAGGCTGGAGATCCAGGAAAGGTATCTACCACACAGGGCGAGCAGGCTGCAGGCCCAAGGAGGATGTCTACACCACAGTGCCATGAGTGAGTTTATCAGAAACGGATAGTAATTTGACTTTCGGACCCTCAACTGATTGAAGCCCATCCACATTTCTGAGGGTGACTCCCTTTCCTTCGAGTCAGCTGAATACACATGCTGAGCTCACCTTTGATTTATCTGAACAGAACTGTCTGGATGATAGTCTGACCCATCTGCTGGCCAGCAGCACCTCACTAAGTCAGGGCTTTAATTCAGCATCCCAGCACGTGACTGGCTCAATTGCTCAGAGCACGGTACACATCACTCAACTAGGATGCTTGGAAATGAGCTTGTGATAGGGCCCTTCATCTCTGCGCACACCAACGGACACCTGAGAGGGACCCTCATTTCTGTCTGTGCACACTGCACAGAGATAAGGCCTTACACACCCATGACAGATGGCCAACTACAACACCTTGTGATCTAATGCAAGCACTATGCTGTGATCAGTGATTTAACTTGTGATCTAACATAAATACTGTCCTGTGATCAGTACCTTGTGATCGCAAGCACTGTTGTGAGCAGTACCTTGTAATCTAATGCAGGCACTGTGCTCAAGTAAGCAGTACCTAACACAGGCACTGTGCTGTGAGCAGTACCTTGTGATTTAATACAAGCACTGTGCTGTGGGCAGTACCTTGTGATCTAACACAGGTGCTTAAGCACTGTGCTATGAGCAGTACCTTGTGATTTAATACAAAGCACTGTGCTGTGGGCAGTACCTTGTGATTTAATACAAGCACTGTGTTGTGAGCAATACCTCGTGATCTACTAGAAGCACTGTGCTGTGAGCAATACCTTGGATCCACAAGCACTGTGTTGTGAGCAGTACCTTGTGATCTAATACAAAACACTGTGCTGTGAGCAGTACCTTGTGATCTAATGCAAGCACTGTGCTGTGAGCAGTACCTTGTATCTAATGCAAGCAATGTCCTGTGAGTGGTTCATCACTGACCAAAACACCCTAAACTTTTCATTTTCCAAGAACCATGCAAGCTAAACCATCCCTGTGAGTCAGTCCTGTGTTGCACTTGCTGACAAAGTGTCAACACTTTATGGTGTGACAATAAACAACTGGTGAACAACCATACTTTCAAAATAGGAAAAGCAAGATAAATTCCAAACAAGACAAGCTCCTCTCTATGTTCTTAGTTTCTACAATTTCTATTTCATTTTACAGAATTCTATGAGCACAAAGTCTAGCTTGAAAGAGTGCTAAAATATGTCAATTTAAACTAAACCTTCCAGAGCAGCATCATGTCAAATGTATTATCAATTTCTATACACACAAACATGCATGCATACACAAGCACTCACACACATGCATACATGCACACATGCACATACACACATATGCACACACAATCATGCATGTGTATACATATATACATGCATGTATGCATGTGCATATATATACACATAGAGGCACATACAGATTCAAACAGAAACATTTATTTATTAAAAAAGAAATACAGAAAAATTCCAACTTATTTCTTATGTAATAGTATACAGGAGGATACATTCAATTTTAGGCAGATGTGAAAACCACCTGCTATTGTTATAAAGTAAATTACTGAGATTCACTGAAAAGAGTCAAACATCCATTGCTATCACCTTCTCCATTCTCTCTTCTCTCTCTCTCACACATCCACACACATCCACACTCACACCCACATCCATACCCCCCCACACACACACTAAAAGAAAATGAAATGTTTTTGAGGACTTAGTAAGCAACACACTATTTTGTTGGAAGAAAACCAGCTAAAGACCTGTTTGTAAGAGAAGGGATATTCAGTAAGAGGCTGACAAATACCCCAACTATGTTTCCAGCATGCCCCACTGAGCTGGAGAGAAAAACTGAGTGGCTAAAATGTTCACCATGCAAGTAAAGGACCTGAATTTGAATCCCCAGACCCTACGTAAATGCCAGGTAGGCACAGCAGCCCCCTATTTGATACCAGTCTCTTTGGGGAGAGACTGATAATCTCCAGAGCAAGATGCTAGCCTAGCCAGATCAGCCATACTGCTGAGCTTTGGGTTTGATCAAAGACACTGTCTGAAAAAGAATAAAGGAGAAAAGAAATAAAAAATTATAATAACAACCTGACTATAAGAGTGTAAGCTGGAACGGTTATAAAGTTAAACACACCCTTACTGTGCAGTACAGCAGTTTTACCCCTAAATATGTAGGAATAAAAAAAATTATGCCACCTACAAAACTTTATGCAAATATTCACAACAATCCCAAATTTTAAGTCAAACATTTCATGGCCAGAAACAGACAACAATGCAGTATACAACAGAATGCCATTCAGCTCAGCATGCAGGAAGTACTCACCCCCATGACCACTTAGATGACTTCAGGGGTATGAGCCAAACTGTACAGGCAGGCAGAAGACAGTGCGAGCTATAGTAATGATTTCTTGCAATTCAGAAAAAGCAGAAGAGAGCGAAAGCAGACCATGGCTGTCCAGGCCAGCATCCCCACAGGGAGGGGAAGGACATCAGGTCGCCCCAGACAGCCTAGAGGGCGGGCCATAACGCCGAGCACAGGCTCGACACGCAGCTCAAGACACGGCTCCCCCAAATTCAGGGAGGGCCAACAAGGAGAAGTGGAGCCTACAAACAAATGTGTAATCTCGCTCTTGTAGAATTTCTTTCCTGGCACATGATTTAAGTAATTACTTCAACTCCAAGCTAAGGAGTGACAGTTAATTGTGCCAACCTGACAAGGAAACAGCTCTAGCTGTGCCAAGCAGGGCCTTTCTGCCACCTTATTCCTGGCCATCTTGACGAGATGGAAGCAAAGGATCTGCTCAGAACTGACCCATATCTGTCAGTTCACAATCATGTCACACACAACAGAAGCATTCAGTGGAAGATCCAGGACATGTATGGACAACCATTTCCCAGCCTTTGTTTAAGAAAGAAATCAACAATGCCCTACAGCAGCCCCCCAGCACCTGTGCCTCTGATACACACTACCCCCCCCACAAAGCCTGAGGAATGGTAATACATGCTCTATTTACAATTTCATTTCAACTGCATAACTTATAAAAAACACACTGCAGGGACTCCATCAAAGTTGAATAACATGAGATTATCTGCAACTACAGACAGAAACACAAACAAGCAAGAGACAGAAGACATGTAAACAAAAAACAATTTAGGAAAAGTTTTCTAAAACAACTATGGTTATGTCTTTCATAAACAGAGCTGACCAAAACAAAATAGATAAGAAGCCAAAAGCATCATTAATTTGACTTCAGACTGTTTGCTACCGAAAATGGCAAAGCAGTGTGACATTGACACTGCACATGACACCCACAGTGAGACACTAGAGCACAGAACAAAAGACCAAGAACTGGTCCTGAAGAAGGAATTGCTGTCAGTCCAGTGGCCAGACCCACTCCCTGGGCAGCGCTTCTCTTTTTTTTTTTTTTAATTTTTTTTTATTATTATTTATTCAACTGTGCGCATGTATGTGTGTGTGTGTGTGTGTGTGTGTGTGTGTGTGTGTGTGTGTGTAGAACCACGGACGAACTCGCGAACCACCATGGACGCCTCCACCTCCTTCTGCCCCGGGATTCACAGGCTTCGTCCTACCAGGACCAGAAGCGCAAGCCGCCCCCGCTTCCGCCTGGCGTCTATACGTGGGATCTGGGATCTGAACTCAGGACCTTCCGCCTGCAAGGCGGAGGCTTAACCCCTGAGCCACCTCTCCAGCCCAAGCAGCGCTTCTCTTATGATGGCAGGTAGCCCCCACCTGGGCTGCTGGCATGTTGTTCTTGTGCTCAGCATGGGACCCGTCTCGGGTGCATGCTCATATTTTGGCTCCTAGCTATGCAGGTCAGGTGGTCAGCACCTGCACCGACAGAAGCGAAGAGCTTGCAGCAGTGATCCACATGCTTAGGGCCTGTCTGCACAACCTCAGGTCCCACAGAACGAGATCCCTGAGGTGCACACTGGAAGTGCTGGATGCTCACTCTAACCTCCACTCTAAGAACGCTAACCTCCCCATCACTGACTGTCCTGAAGGCTAGGGCGGCCGCCCAGGACGGAGCTCCAAGTTGCGAAACAAGTGATAATCCTCAGCGGAAGCAGCAGCTTGGTACAGTTCTAGAACAGACACACTGAAACAGAACCCTAGGAAATACACACATCACACATGGGTGGATGACGTATGATCTCTGAACCAGAGAGATCCAGCAACACATACAGGAACAGATCCATCAGCTACAGGCCACTTTGAGACCACACAGTTTCCCCACAACTCCATACATCATCCCATAACATGTGGGTTCACCACATACAATGCACATGCTGGGATCTCACCACACAACACAATATAAATTTTGTATCAAATTCAAATTCCCTGCATATCCCCTCTTTCAAAAAGAAAATGAAGGCTGGGGAGATGGCATGCATGGCAGCAGCATGTCTGTAACCCCATCTCAAGAGAAAAGGTAGCCAGCCTAGCCCGCCTGGTCCACTCCAGCATAACAAGAGAGCTGATCTCAAAAACCAAAGCACAATCAGGGCTGTAGAGATAACTCAGGGTTACACCTGTGCCTCGCAAGCAGAAGGCCTGAGTTTGGATATCATGTAAATAATAGGCAGAAATGGTCGTGGCCTGCACTTCCAGCCCTGGAAGGTAGAGCCTGGGAAACCCCAGACCCAAAGTAATAAGGAGACAAACCAATCCAGAATGATTTCCAGTCACTTTTGGATCTCCACAGGCACACATGATACATTCTCTGATACATTACTTACACACATGTACAAGTCCACATCTACATATACAAAAATTTTTTTGAAAAAGGTGGAATTGAGAAAGGTAATTGAGAAAGACACCAGATATAGACTCATGGCCTATACTCACTTACACACACACGAAGCACAATATACAATCCCCTTCCCTCACACACACACATATACACATACACACAACAATGAAAATACACAACAGAACTGATCCTAAAGCTGAATATGGAGTATATTTCCCATTTAAGGCCACAACCAATTTCATTTCCTACTTGCAGTTAATTAGTTGTTCTCTGACCTCTATATGTGCACCACAGCATACATGAGCCTGCTCTTTCTCCTTCTTCTCTTTTCTCTGTTACCCCAGAAGCTTTTCACCCACATTATCATTATGATAAGTTCCTTAAATTCTCTTCAGGGATGGCTTAACACAAATCAGCTATCACGTCAGTCTCTGAAGATACTGAAATTCACACAGAGCGTAGCACCCAAAGGAATGTGTGGCAACTCAAAGGCAGGTCCCGTTAGTCCATCAGCACATATGTGGCTTTTCATGCTTATGTCTGAGCTTAAAAATAAATTTAGTTGGTTTTCAAATGTGAACATCATGTATTAAAATCCATTCAGATACTACAATGAGTTTGGTTATACCTTATTTCTGGCCCATAAATAACAAATTATCAAGGAAGGGAAGACCACCTGGCTCAGGGCTTTAAAAAGTCCTATCTGGACCCTGTCACAAAACCCTTGAGCACTGAGTTTACCTAAGTGCATTTTTTTTCCTCCAAAATCCATGGAGGAGGGTCAACAGCAGAAAGCATGTGTTCTTCGAAAGGCAGCCAGAAGAAACATTGGGCTGGGGAAGCCTCAGTACCTGTGAGTGCTGTGGGCGGGGTACCCTTGGTACCTGTGAGTGCTATGGGTAGGGTGCCCTCTGTACCTGTGCATGCAGCAGCTCCTCGCACCTGTGGGCTTGCTTCTCAATGGCAGACACATACTGTTTCTCGATTGCTTCTACCTGCTGCTTAACTGAAGTCTGCAATAGTGCCTAAAAACAAGCCAAAAAAAAAAAAATCATTTGGAGAACAGAACATGGAGCTTTCTTGAGGCAGCAGGTCTGTGGTGGCTGAACTCTGAGCATGCATGTGTGAAAGTGAGCACATTTGTACATAGCATGCTTTTAGTTCTAGGTTTTCCTACTGCCAACATTACGCTTCTTCCTACTCAGATACTCCTTCGACACACCTTCCCCTCAAGAAGGCCAAGTCACAGAAAATGATAAAAAGAGAAGTAGCTCTGCTTGTGTAAGTTCAGCTCAGCAGAGACCACACAAGACGGCGAGGGTACGAAGATGGTGGAGAAAGAAGAAGAAAGCCAGACATATTTCACTGGCTGACAAAGCTCCACATCCTCTGGGCACGGCAAACACTCCACAGGCCAAGCATGAGCTTCAAGACCACAAGTCAAGTAGAAGCAGATGGAAACTTCAGACAGTAGAGCCTGCCCCCCAGAAAGCTCACGCCCCTCCTGTGCAGGGGCGCAGATCAGAGTCTCAAAGCGGCATTCACAGAGCACAGGGCTCGCAAGACACAGTCTCAGTGTGTGGGGTAAACGCTGAGAGTCCAGCAGGAACTAAGATGCAGGCTACTGAAAAAAACCCTCCTTTCTGCCCTACTGCAGATGTTTACAATGATGCCCTCTTTCCCCTTCTCCTTTCTAGGTTTTATTTATTTATAATACATGAACATCTTCCTGCTAGAGTTTACGTGGTATTTATAAATTCAAAGTCCTGAATGTGCAGTGAACCACATGTATAAGGACTCCTTAACAAATACTCTATTTTTAAAGGTCTTTCTGGATAATAAGCCACTCAGAATCGGAACAGAACTTGAAGTAGACACATCTTATGGAAAACAGACTTTGGCCTATTTGCCAGCAAAAGAAAAATGAGCCAAATCTCTTAATCTTTGTTTTGAAAATAGACTTACTCAGTTGGAAGCAACATGCATTAAGATGCTAAATAAATAGCCTTCTTTTTTTTTTTTTTCAAAGCTAAAAATATTTTCCAAACCTCTGGATAAGTCTCAAGTTCTTTCTTGCATGGAGGTTGTTGATGCCGCCACACCCGTAAGAGACGGACTCACCCTGAGAAGCGGCAACTACCAGAGCTAAAAAGGAAGGGGGCTCACCCAGCCTGCTTCTATCCCAGCACAGCTCACAGGCACTGTCCTGGCCCTTGGTTTATTGAGGATCTTCTAGAGACACCGTGTGACTGACATACACACCAGCCAAATGTAATCTTCTAGACTCTGACTCTGATTCTGACTCAGTGATGTGGACCTCTAACTTCCCTTAGGCAAATTTGTTGGATGTGAAAAAAAAAATAAGAAATATTTATGCAAAAGGAAAAGGTATTACCGTTATGTTGGGATGAGTTATCACTTGGGCTAGTCTGGCCTCAAACTCACTATATAGTTGTGCATAGTTGAACTCATCACCCTTCTGCCTACACCTCCCAAATGCTGGGATCTCAGGTCTTCTCCAGTGTGCCTGGCAAAATGCGACAGAATTCTCAAATGGACTCTTTTCACCTGTTTGCCATGGCCCCAAATGAGCACAAATTCAAATAGACAATGTTAATTTCTAGTCAACTTTGCACTTTGAAGAAGAGGTAAGTTATATTCTTTCTCTATATCAAGAAAGGCAATTTGAATAACATCTCCCACCCCCTAAAGGTCACACATAAAATACTTCTTTCCTTCCAAACATCTGAGAGGAGAGTGAGTGACTCCATCAAAGGGGAAGAGTCATGGGGTAGGAGAAAAGCTACGTCAAAGAGTTGGACTCCTGCGCAGTTGTGGGGGGCAGAGGACAGGCAGGTAAGAGTGAGGAGACCTGGTGCCCACTGAGAAGCGCTTGCAGACCTCCACACCCCCCTTTCATTCAGACCCCTAGGGACACAGATGCATGTCTACAGCAGCTGCTCTTCTGACTTGTCCTACAGTTGCACACGCAGCCCACCCACCGCCTTAAGGAGCTGCACCTGGCAATACTGTTCCCTCCTTACGTACAACAGGAGTGTCAATTCTGTTTCCAGCCAGTTTCCTCTATGACCATCCTGACAGATGTAAAGGTGAGGGCAGCTTTCCTTGGGCATATTAACATTGTATAAAAATATACTTATCTAATTATCTATAAATTAACATTGTATAAAAACACACTTATCTAATTATCTGTAATCTACCTCTGCAGGAGAAAGTAGTACAGCTGCTACAGAGAAACCCACGCACGTGTGTCATCGCATTCTATCTGTGGAAGTATGACATCAGAAGCCATCAGGCTGTCGGCATGCCACAGGAGAGTTTGCCAGGCAGAGAGAAAGCCTCTACGTATCCAGATTGATGCACCGTGAATTTGCAGTTACCCCAAGAGCTTATATCACTAACACAGAGAGAACTATTAAGCACCTTAAAGGTCATGGGCATCTTAAGGGGATGGAATGGCTCTAGGATCTTTGGGCAGAGGAACCACCTCCCACACTTCTCTGTCCCAGGCCCACATATTGCTTTGCTTTGTGCACTGGACAGAACAAGTACAGAAAGTTCAGTTCAAGCTAAAACTCCCAAGTCAGTCCCAAAACTGTGGCTGAAAAGACTTGACCTTCCTGGAGATTCAAAACTTCAGGTACTGCAAACACCACAACATTGATGATGAGTATAAGCAAAGAAGGAAGTGAATGTCAAATCCTACAATTTCTGAGCACATGGAAAAGTAGGTCCACATTCCATGTCGCCAGCTAAAGGACACAAGCAGTGACATACAGCTCCTGGGGGGCTCACCATCCCTGAACTTAATGATGACAGAACAGCCAGGCGACAGCAACCATCACAGTGCTCAACCTCTGTAAACACCAGGTCTCCTCGACCCTCGAACAAAGCTAACTGGGAGAACTGACATGCTTACCAAGGGACTGGCCCAATGTGCAGGGCAGAGATGTCTTTCAGAATCAGGTGGCCTCCGAAACATTAATACTACATGGCATTAGAATATACGGAACAAACAGCAGCAACAGAAGTTAGACTGAACTGAAATCACACAAACAATTATATATAAATGCTTAAGTCATGCTTTACAAATGGAAACCAGTATAAACCATGGCACAGACCAGATGCAAATCATATAAGCAACATGACACTCCATCTAGCTGGAACTCCAGCCAGCAGAACGGGAACCTCTTAGCAACCTGTGGGGCCCCCGTCGCACTGAAAACAGGCATCCCAGCGAGTGCATACACGAATCACGATCCCAACCTGGCCACACTGACAACTTGCCTGTTCAGAGACGAATAGGACATTATGTCAGTTGTGCCTGTAATTACACTTTTAATTTAGCTCACTGTCAGCAGCCATACAGACAAGCATGCACGTTAGGACTGGGAAGGCACACTTTGCTTTCTGCTGCAAACTCTCTTTTCAAGCAAAACATGACTCAAATCCGCAAGACTCTCAGGCTGTCGGCATGCCACAGGAGAGTTTGCCAGGCAGAGAGAAAGCCCACTAGACTGGAAGACCCTGTATAGCAGGCCCTCAGGCCTCTCAGGGACTCACCATTTACTCAATGAGTGTAATGATTGAAGACCCTGCATGCTGGACCTGGGCACTGGTCCGCCCTTCTGTGGAGTCACTATCTATGCCCTCCAAAGGCTGCACACTTGGCTTGACTGATGCCCAGACTTTACGCGATTCTGAAATGAACAGAGAGCTGAATACAGCTCTATACCTGGGCCCCTGTGTGTCTCGGCTATTCCAACCTACAAAGCAGATTTCTGTCAACTGACACTTGTAACCTTGCTTTTCTCAACACTTATTCACATTAACTAACAGACATGTTCAGAACAGACTTGGTTCTGACGCCACACTGGCCTGATGGCACCTGCTGAGCATGCCGGCCCATCCACTCTCATGAGCACCAGTGCCCGTCGCAGGTCAAGAAGACTGAAGGATGCATGCGCCATGACTGGAGGGCACCTACAGGAAGAGGAACAGCGTAGTGGATAGGACTTCCCCAGAGGGCAGTGAAGGAAGGGTCGTGGGAGGCATGCAGACAGGGCGAGAAGATGAAGTTGGATGAGGCTGTTTGCACTCCAGACCCAGCATAGAGTTCCCAGCGAGCGCAAGGGGAGTCTAGCAGTGGTGCAGGAGCACGTCCAGCAGGTGGCACCATGCCCAGTGACCTTCGTTTCCCTAACAAGCTAAAAGCCTTGGCTGGGTTTACAAGCAAATGACTGTCAAAAATGTGTGACAAGCCAGCACTGGGGGTAAGGTGAAGCCCTCTAGGTGCATGCAAATATCCAGCAGGAGCCATGAAACAACCTCTGAAGACAAGCTGCAACAATCTACACATCTTTAAAAACCTCTCACAACTGGACCAGGGACCCCCAGGGATCACAGAATGAATGGAAGCACCCAAAGATCTGTGGACTACTTGGGCACTAGAGCTCATGGTGCATGCACTTTCGGGACTGAGCCAGAACACTGAGATGCCTGGGGAGCCGCCATCAAGCTGAAAAGAGCTGAGTGCCCTCCTTCCCAAGTTAGCTCATCACTGAGAAGCCTTGAACCTACCTTACTCAGCCCTTCATGTGTCCTGGACACCAGAACTACAAAAAGAAGGATTCATGGCCAGTGGCAGCAGATTCAACAGGCCCCAACGTCTCTAGATCTACCTCTACTTCACCTCCAACTACTCCTGGCAAAACACATCAGTTTCTTCTGCCAGTCTATGGTCTAAAGCCCAATCCACCACTCTGCCTTCAAGAGAAAGCTAGTTTCACTAGGGCCATGCACACATGCTCAAGTGGAGGGGATGGCATGCTATGTTGCAGGAAACTCTGGTACTACAGGAAGCATTCCTGAGCTGGGCATGATGCATGTGCCTATATGCTTAGCCCTGCGACCGATGCAGGTGGACGGCAAATACATGGCAAATACATGATTGAAAGTACTGCTGACCTGAAGCACAATGAGAAACAGACAAGAGGGTATCACAGAGCCAGGATTTCACTCCAGATTTAAATCTACATTCAAGGCTCCAGTGACCTAGACAAACAGAGGCGACGCCCACACCTTGAGAGCTCAACCTGTGCAGAGAGAAGTGTGTCTCGAAAGAGCCACACTGTCCTCAGGACAGAAGTTAAGCTCTCAACTGTGCGTTCTCCCATCCTTCATCCTGCACCTAAAAAAGAGAACACAGAGCAAGATCTGGGGGCGGCCACTACAACTCCAATGCCTACCTCAAGTGCTGACGGCCAACCTCTTAGAAGAATGCTAGCCTTAGGCGGGGCCTGGGCAGAAACTCATGGTTGAGCCATGCTGCAAAGCGCCTGAGTCGGAGTGGCCAAAGCAAACCTTGAGAACAGAGGGCATTGCTCCTGCTGGCCCCACGCTAAGGGATTCTAGTAACATAAGAGCCATTACCTCAAACACCGCAAAAGTCTCCCAGTGAAAATTTCTTTTATGCCATGGACAACACATTAAAATTAAGGGGTTTCTAAAATTAAGTGCAGCAGAGAGACTGTGTGTGTCTGCCTTCCAAAAACTTCTGAGAAGCTGCCACATGGACCGGACTCCCTCGGATACCACAACCTCGCCCCGGGTGACTGCAAGCAGAGCCTAGTTACAGGTAGGAAGCAACAGAAAGGAGGCTGGCTTCTGCCTGGCATGGCTCTGCTCCTCTCTCAGGTGGTGATGGCACCTGGCACAAGCACAGGAGGGGCCTGGCCTGTGACTAAAGGGGCAACGCACAAGAGGCCCGGGATGTCTGCCTAGCAGCACCATCAGCCAACTGGAGCGGGAGACATGATTTGCCCCTTTACCCCCCTCTTCCCCCGTGTGTACCACCACTGGGCTCAGACGCCTGGTCTAACAGCCAGGAAGGTACAGACTTTCCTCTGGCCTGCGACAGGGTGGCCTGCAGTGGGTTCATGGCATCCTCACACTGGTGCTTCTGATGGCCCCCAGCTGAAGCTTCCAGATTGACCGACACGCCATGTATTCTGACATGTGCAGTGGATGCTGGACTCCAGAGAGCATCAACACAGCTGCGGTGGCTGCGTGCAAGACCATCAAGTTTTTTTTTCTTTCCACTTGGGGAAATTAACTCATCAAGTGAAGATCTCAAGAAGTAGAGGAACTTCTCTTGGCACTGAGAGACATCACCTTTTCCAGATATGAACCAGTGTCGGCGCAGTGCCTACATGGTTAACTGCTCGTTTGGATTGCTAAAGTCAGATGCGGCACAGTGCTCCCCAGAGCCCTGGATGGCAGGACATGTCACATGGCCTCACAGGCTCAGCTTTAGCCCACACTGGGTTTTAGGAAGGACTACTTACAAAAGAGACAGAGGCACACAGGCACCCCACAATAAGCAGGCGCAAGGGGAAAGGGGTGCACGGGCACCCACCTTAAAAAAGGGCAAGGAAGGGCACGTGGGCACTCCATAATAAACAGGGGCATAGGGGCACATGGGCATCTTAAGTAAGGGAAAGGGGGCACACGGGCACCCCATATTAAGCGCTGCTGTGGAGCAGCCTCTAGTGTGATGGGCCCAATACAGTGGAACCTGTCTTGGTCCCTCTCCAGATGGAAGTTGTTTTCAATTCTAATGCAGTGTGAGACACAGACAAGAACCTGTGGAATAAGTAGAAACCAGGTGCCGCTGGGCAAACGATCCAGGTCTATGGGCACTCTCCCAGAGACAGAAGAATTTAATCTATATGTGTGTGTGTGTGTGTGTGTGTGTGTGTGTGACCAAGGTGATCTCAAATAAGAGGGGTAACTGGGGGGGGCACAGACATGAGGGGCAGAGCCTCCAGTCAATCACAAACATCAGCACAAACAGGAACCAAACTATGCACAGGTTTCCTAAGACAAAACCCTAGTAGGGGAAAAGCAGCCTTAAATGTCTAAAGAAGCAATTTATAACTAAACTCTGCTTCCTCTGAAGGGTTTATCTGTTTATTCTGCTCTACTCTGCAGAAAAGAAGAAGCAAAGCAAGGAGGAAGGAAGAAGAAAGGAATACAAAGAGGGAGAAGGGAAAGGAAAGGAAAGGAAAGGAAAGGAAAGGAAAGGAAAGGAAAGGAAAGGAAAGGAAAGGAAAGGAAAGGAAAGGAAAGGAAAGGAAAGGAAAGGAAAGGAAAGGAAAGGAAAGGAAAGGAAAGGAAAGGAAAGGAAAGGAAAGGAGGGAGGGAGGGAGGGGGGAGGGAGGGGGGGGGAGAGACAAAGGGGGGAGAAAGGGAGGGGGGAGAAAGGGAGGGAGGGAAGGAAGGAGAACAGTGAAAGGAAAAGAGAAAAGAATAAAGAATTCTGTATCCTCAACCCAGAATAGAGTCTTGCTCCTCATATACTTTATCATGTTGGTAATAAAGCAAGCTTTAAATCTGTAAAAAATGAGTTTTTTGTGAAGTTTCCAAGGCCGTTGGTTTGGGCCTGGCTCAGAACCACAAGAATAGCCTGGCATGTGGAACTCTGGCTCAGCCAGGAAACAGACACACAAAAGAGCTGTTCTCTATTCCTGTGCCCCCCACCCCCCAGAATCCAGAGGCTGAGCTGGGAGGGAGGGATGGCGAGGCATGGGGTCCAAACACCACTAGTATCCAGTATGTGCTAGGCCAGACTTCACTGGCAACAGCAAACATCTCCGGTTGTCCAGGAAATACCTGAGCACACAATAAAGGCTGGAATTTATGAGAATCCTTGGCTCAACCAAGTAACTGAAACTATTTATTTGTTTTGTACCTTTGGGTTCACAAGGTATGAGAATCAGGTAGCCAGTCAGCTCACAAACTGTAATTTTCACATTCCCATCTGCAGACGGCTTTGGCAACATCTCATCAATGGAAAATACTCAACAAAGAGAACAAGCTGCATCCTCCTTACTTGGGGAAAAAAAAAACGATGTAATACAAGTAACCCTACACCCTGGGAAAAAACTGTCTCCTGAACGTAGTATGTTCTCCTTCATAAAACAGCACAAACATCTCAAGAGTTCAAATAAACCATGAGCAACAATAAAACATGAAGAGGAATACGGCTGTCATAGGACACTGTGAATAGGCACATAAAATTCAGTGTACTGCTAACATTTAAAGCAATGCTCACCAAAGAATTCACGCATATTTAACCTTTCACAAAAAATGCACCAAGGACCCACACCCCCAAGACAGTTTGCTGAACACAGGAAACTAGTCACAAACATTTCAGAGCAATTTCATGCAGCAATCTTTTTTTTTAAAACATTTTTTATTATCTCCGCTCATACAAGCTTCATAGGTACACGGGTTCCCTCCCTCCCTCCTCCTCCTCC
Source organism: Typhlomys cinereus (assembly GCA_023101885.1). Lineage (NCBI taxonomy): Eukaryota > Metazoa > Chordata > Mammalia > Rodentia > Platacanthomyidae > Typhlomys > Typhlomys cinereus. Next base: position 868,933 of record JALPQD010000219.1, read on the forward strand.
CCCCCCCCCCGACCCCTCTGCTCACCCTCCCTTCACCCCTTCCTCCCCACCCCTCAGTGCCTCCCCTCCCCCAATCCCCTGAGAATCCTTTAATGTGCTTGCCAAACTCTCCTCTGGGTCCTCCTCTCCGATGACATACAAGGACCCAGTGGCATTTCCCTGAACCCTTTCCTTTGTTCCCCTTAAGCATAGGAACACTATTTTGGCTGTCAATCCCTTGCCTCCAAGGATCTTGGTGCTTTTAGCAAATGCTAGACTTTGTGGGGTCAATAGTGTGTTGGACATTGTGCAGGGCATGCTTGTGTGGAGTATCTTGCATATCATTGCTCCTCCCATCCTTGTGCTCTTACACTCTTACTGCCCCCTCTTCTGCAAATTTCCCTGAGCTTCAGGATGGAGAGAGATTAGGCTGGCCTAGTTCTAGTTCTAGGTGGTTGATATAGAGTCTCTGAAGTTCTGGATTATGGTTTGTTGATTTTCTTTTGCGGTTTTGCTGCTTCTGCAATGCCCTTCACTCCATCCCAATGGGTATTGGATGTCACCCCCTGGCCAGAGATACAAAGCTGTTAAACTAGAGTCTTATTATAAGAGTATATTTAAAGGTAGATGTAATAAAAGTAGGAAACCACAGTGAGGGAGGGGTCAATCACCCATTTGCAAAATGGTTACTTATTATCTGCCAGACTATATGCCCTCCCCTTCTGGTGAGACCACACCCCTCAGTTGTAAATGATCAGGAACGAAAAGTCTGTGAAATTAACCAGATGTCTCATTGCTTACTTGCAGTCCTTGATGGAGGCTTATTTTCTCTGCTGTAACATGGTCCCCTCTCTCCTTGTTTCTGGTGTGGCCCTCCTACCCCATCCCTCCTGTTCATACTCCTTGCAATTACTGTATTACAGAGATTTATCGTCGAGGGTCTCTAGGTGGGCTGGGTGGGTTTGGTACTAGGAGTCACCTATTAGAGAGTACATATGGCACTTAATTTTCTGGGTCTGGGATACTTCACTCAATATAATTGTTTCTAATGACATCCATTTCCCGGCAAATTTTTGATAGCTGAGTAGTACTCCATTGTATAGATGTACCACAGTTTCCTTATCCACTCGTCAACTGTTGGGCATTTGGGTTGATTCCATGACTTTGCTATTGTAAACAGTGCTGCTATGAACATGGTTGCACTTGTGCTATCGAGGTGAACCTCTGCTGCATGGGGAGTTATTCCCAAAAGTGGAATCACAGGGTCATATGGCGTTTCAATCTTTAATTTCTTTTTTTTTTTTTAAAGGGGAGAGCGTGAATGCAGTCCCCCACTACCACAAATTATGCAGTCGAGTTTCCCACATTTGGGGAAATCGCAGGGGTCAGCACATCCGGAGTGCAATGGATAAGCTTCGCCCTAGGAAAACCACCTTCATGATCATGGTATCTCCCCTGCCAGGTAAGTATCAATCTTTAATTTCTTTAAGAATCTCCAGACGGCTCGCCAGAGTGGCTGTATGAGCCTGCATTCCCACCAGCAATGTAGGAGAGTTCCCCTCTCTCCACATCCTCTCCAGCATTTGGTGTTGTTCGTATTGTGGATTTTTGCCAGCCTGACCGGGGTGAGATGATATCTCAGGGAAGTTTTGATTTGCATTTCCCTGATGGCTAAGGAAGTGGAGCATTTTTTAAGATATTTGTTAGACATTTTAATTTCATCCCTAGTAAAGTTTCTTTTAAGTTCCAGGGCCCATTTTTTAATTGGGCCATTAATTTCCTTGGTGTTTAGTTTTCTAAGTTCTTTGTGCACTCTGGATAATAGAGCTCTTCATGCAGCAATCTTAAACCATTTCTCACTGTAAATGCCAGAAATTCCATGCCCAGCAAGTAAATTCTTCGAGATGTCTGGTTCAATACCCACATAATGAAAAGGGTTGGGGGGAGATCACAATATTTGCTTCATAAATTGCTCCATAACTATAGAAAGGATTCTGCCCATCCGCTACACATGTACTCAGAGCCAAGGGGCTCTGCATCGGACTTAGACGCAAAGCGAAAGATAACAGGGTCATCTGAGCTTCAGAAATAGATTGAAAGGAAGCAGCATGTGTGCCTGGGTGGATGACTATGAGGAGGATTCTGAAACATAATGATCTTTTAAGGGTACAGGCCAGTGGCTGGGTGGCATGTGCTGAGACAGTTCTCACTAAGAGGCCAGCTGAGCACTTACTTCGAAATGCACTCTGGCCTGAACTCAAATCTTCCTGCCTCAGCCTCCTGAATGCTAGGATGAAAAGTCGGCACCACCACACATCCAAGGCTGACCTTCTTAAATGCACCCTGCTTGGCCAGCTGAGGGCCAGCAGACCACCAGAGAATAGAGTGTCTCCAGAGCCACAGTGTCCCAAGACATGTGATCAGTTCCTAACTTGCACATTACAAAAAAGTTTTATAGAAAATGTCCAGCTACCACCCACGAATGGGCCAAGAAATATATCTTTACTATTTTGCTTTGCTAAATGTTTACATAGTAACACTAAACCAAACTACTATTCTTCTAACCTACATTTTAAATGATCATCAAGTATGTAAAAATTCTAGGTTTTAACACTTTTGTCTGGTGTGAACTGTGAAATGTTTTAACTCCTGCTACCAAAATGAGAACGTAATTTAATCCCAAAATTCAGCAAGGTAAGATAGCAGCAGCCACAGCAGCTCGCAGTTGTAAAAGCCTGCACATAAGCTACTGGGATGACCTGGCTCTCAAAGACTTGCTTAGGGGAGGGCCAGACCGGGCTGTTAAATTAAGAAGTGAGATGGGAGGAGGGACCTGCCCCTGGAAAGAACCAATATCCTGGTCACAGCGAAAGATGTGCGGAGGCCTGGTCAGAACTTAAAGAGCGTAGATGACTCCCTCTGCCCTGACATAAAAGCCACATGTCCATGGAGCATCCAGGGCCTCTGCTCACACATCATGGGACAGAAGCACTGCTGGATTTCAGCTGACTCGACTATTTCCCTTGGAAAATTCATCCCTAAAAAATCATTTTGAGTGGGATTAGCATTTAAAATGATTTGACCTTGGGTGTTTACATGCGCCGCATTAACTGAACACATGTACATAAGACAGTTTGGGAACAGCAAGCATTAGAGACAAGTTGCTCACTACCGCAGCAACTCCATATCTGTTCTGGGTAAGACGTGGCTTCATCCTTCCGGGCTGCTAAACCAGTGTTCCACCTAAGGACTCTCCTACTGTGACCACCTATCCCACCATCCAGAAAACACCAGTCTCAAGTTTTCAAAAACTACCTTGGTATGTAAGTCAAATTCTAGTCTCTTTCTTTCAGTTAAAATTCATTTTTTCCTTTAACATTCAAAAACAAAAAGCAGTCCATGGGATAGTTACATATTGTCTCTTAGGCATTTATCTTCTACCTTTCTTGTATGGAAATTATACTCTCCCATGATTTCAATGGGATACATACACATATCAAAGATGCACATGCCAAGATAAAGCACACACAACCTAATTATCTAGCATAAAAATGAGGAACAAAATGCATTGAAAACAGACAAACCAAGAGGATACTTAGTCCTGAGTCAAAGAAGCCAGTCGCACATGGCTACAGGCTACAGGGCTCCACCTATGCGACAAACTAGCAGAAGAAAAGCTGAAAAAGCTTATTGTGCCTCTTGGTGCTGGGGGCTAGAATATGTCACTGCAAGATAAGGGGAGAGACAGCTAACGGGGGCAGGGTTGTGGGGCTTCATGTGTGAGTCAAGGATTCTATGCTAGATGGCTCAGTAAGTACATGAAAAGATTACTGAGCACAACATTTTGGTCAGTTTTATTACATATGAATTACATCTCAAGGTTGTTAAATATTGTAAGATTCCAATGCTATTCTAAATTGAAACACGGGATTCATTAAAGTTTAATATATGATTTTTCTTCTGGTAATATAATTTTTTCACTATATTAAATTTCTCTACTTTTTCTACAACTTTCTTCTGTTACAAGGAATTTAAGCTCAGGACTCAGAATTGTTAACTCTTAGGGATAGTTCATGTATATGCAGATATGTTTCAGAAATGAGCATTACTTACAAGATAGTAGAAAAAGTATTTCTCCACTCCTGCTGTGACGCCCAAGAACCTCAAGTAACCCTGAGCCCTTATCAGTAAAATATACTGATATGCATGTCCTAGGATGAAGTCTAATAACAGCAAAGATGTCTTCACCAGCTTGAGACTGCTGTGGCCATAACAATAGGAAACAAACTGTCATCTTACCCACAGGTTACACAATGACTGCACGTTCATTGAAGAGCAGCAGGGGCAAAGGACCCCCAACACACAGGTGTGAAAGACATCTCTGAGCTTCATGAAATGCAGCCATGTCAGAGATGCATGCAGATCACAGGACAAGTTAACGCATATTATCCTACATTCCATGTAAACCTGCTGCGTGACTTGATGTAGCCCTAAGTATGATTTCAACAGGAAGAATTCTTCAGTCCTGGTTTGGGCTCTGTCTTGTTGTCAGTTAAGGGCCTTCTGGGGCTGATCCCTGCCGCGCTCCTATCCAACTAATCTGGTAGAATATGTCTCAGTTTGGAAAAGGTGGATTCAAAGTAACATGTTTTGGGATAAGGACATGGCTTTATTTTAGAGAAATAAGGAAAAATATGGGAATTGTCAGGTCTTGGTGTTTCTTCCCAGTTCAGGCCTAAAGCCTGTTCCCTGGGAAGGTCATAGTAACCCCATGGGCAAGTGCTAGGAATTTCTCGGTATGTCACAATAAAGCCCATGGACAGGTGCTAAGCATTTTTACCTAGGTTTTGTTTGGGATAATTCAAGTTTTGCCTCTGGCAGGAAGAATTCTTCTGGGATTTAGGAGTGCCCTTTCTTAGGGTTCTTTGGAACTAGCTTCCTGCTCTCTGTTCTAGAGAAGAAGCCTGCTTTTTAAGTTTCAGTCAAATATTAAATAGAAATTTCATGTCTAGTCATTTACAATAAGTAGACTTGTTAGAATGTGTGCACTGATTTTAAGGAAATTAGAGAATAACTTCTAGAGTCTTAAAACATAGGTGGGTAAAATTCCCACCTACGTACTAACTCAGAAATTTCCGAAGTACAAGACTATGCTCTCAGTCCACCAGAACCTTAAAAGAAACTGTGATACCCTCTTACCCTGGCTGAAGGCCAAGGAAGAGACCATCATGCCAGAAAGTCTAGATGCCAAGACTGCCCCTGGAGATGGTATTTGCAATCCAAACTGGGAGAATCCATGTCAGAAGCAAAGGGGGCCGTGTCTTTCCTACCCCAAACAGCACTCTTATGAGAAATCACAGAGATGGACCATCTGAGTGCACTCCCACCAATGATCGCCTCCGCCCTGAAAGAGACACCCTCGAAAGAGACACCCTCGGCATATGGGGCCTGACTGGACCCCAGGTTTGGAGTATGCATGGTTCACAGATGGGTCATCTAACTGATGGCAATACACTTCTGGAATTCCTCAAAGGAAGACATAAGCAACCTTACTATTAAAGGAATAGAAGGATGCTATTATAGGAGAAGTTATTCTTTTAATAATTATATTGCTTAAGTGTTTTCTTCAGTGCATACCTCAGCAGTGCTCCATCGACAGAACCAGCTATAGCTTATGGGCCTTGAGTATCCAAGTCAAGGCCCCCTTAGAGATGTAGTTTAAGCTTGGATAGTAGAGACTACATGAGCTGCATACATCTTCCCAAGTTAGAACCTGCTCCCATGCCTGGTGCCTATGTCGACCTGCCTGACTGAGAGTATCAACCTGGAGAGGACAACAGCAAAAGCTCACGCTGGGACTTATGGGATGTTAAGGATTCCTATAGTTAATTGTAAAATATGTTCCTTGCTAAAATCAATAGGAGAACATTCTGCCTCTGTATTTTAAAAGAAAGCAGTCTCTGTTAAAATGTGGGCTCAGCCCCATAGCTATCCAGTGAAGCATTATAGATTAGATAAGTTTGGAAATACTGAGAGAATGTTTCTGTTAAGTGCCTTTGCCCTGAAGCAATAGGTTAGGTTCTTGAAAAAAATGTCCACCCTGAAGGTGATTTTTGCTGACTAAAAAATTATATGTCTGTTGTAGGTGCAACATTCTTTACCCCAAAATTTTCTGTATAAAAGTTGTCATGAAAGTTTCAATAAACGGGTTCAGGATACACTCGGACGAGAGGGAGCCGCGTGTGTTCTGTTCTCCACCCGGTCCTGGGCAGCCCTGGTCTCGAGGCCGCGACTCTGGTCTGCGGCAGATCCCTGTGCTCCAACATCTCAGGGGACACTACCAAAAGGTGACAGGAGGAAGAGATCAGGCCTTCCTCTCCTTTGCAGCTTCCGCTGCCAGCAGGTGAGCAACTTGGCTGCCTGCACATTCTCTATGATGTTCAGCTTTATCTCAGGGGCACACCAGGCCAGGACACAGAAACAGCCAAGGTCACAAGTCAAAACCAAACCTCCTTCCTGAAGGTGTTTTAATCAGGCGTGTTAGGGTGATGAGAGCAGATTCCCACTGAAGCAATACATAGACTTACAGTTGTTCTTGATTCCACATGCATATGAGCTTTCTGAGGCTTCAAGAACAAGCGGCAGCCCCCAGAGGCTCCCCTTACACTTGGCAGACAGTGGAGGCTCACCTTATACTCATCAACAATGATGCTCAGAGCTTCATGGCCAGCTTTCCTCATCTCTTCCAATTCTTGCTTATGTTTCTCCTGAAAGAAAAGGGAACTAAATTCATGATTTATCCTTCAGTTTTGGTTAATTAAATCCAACCAAATAAAATGCATCTGAAAATGGAAGGCCAGGCCAGTCAGAGTAATGACCATAATATACCATCATCTTCCATGCCAAATAGTCATGCTTCAGATAAAGAGAAGACACACACAGAAAGCAACAGAGCCTCAGCCAGCCTGCGACCCGAGACCTTCAGGACCCCCAGACCTTCAGGACCCCAAGAACAGGAGGAATACACCATTGTCCAATTAAGCACCCCTTCCCCCATAGCACCTCAAGATTCAGATCCTACTGAACACCTCCCTCCACAGCACCTCAGGATTCAGACCCCACTGAACACCTCTCCTATAGCACCTTATTTTTCAGATTCTCTTTCACGAGCAGCCCCCAATACTCCTTCCTTAAATATCTTTTCCTTCATAGTTAAATGTTTCCCAAAAACTACTTAATGGCAAAAAGCCAATAAGGTACTTATGATAAACCCAGTATGATGGTTAATCTTGCTGTCACTTTGACTATATCTGGGATTAACTAACAGACAGCTGCCACATTATTTGGATCAATATATCTGGAACACAGAGACCAACTTTAAACTGGATGGAACTTTCCAGAAGCAGAACAGATAAAAGGAATCATAAGACTCTCTTGCTCTGTACTGGCAAATTCATCTTCCCTCCTACCACCATCAGAAGAAGACGGCTTCTTCGATCCTCCAAGTGCCTGAAGTCCAGAGACTCTCTGGAGGTCCTCCAGCCTCAGCCACAGACTGGGACTGCTGGAATATTCAGCTCTTGACTGAGCAGCCGCTGGCAGCCACTGTTGGACCAATTGATCTCATCTCATAAGCCAACCCAATAATTTCCTTTCTATAAATTCTTTCTATTGGTTCTGTTCCTCTAGAAAATCCTGACTGACACCAGGATTCTATCATATGATACTGAATTCACAACTCAGGTAAAATATCTGTATGGTGAACTAACGAAAGCCTGACAATGAAGCAAACGTGACCTTGGCAGAAGCGGCTGCGCAGAGGTCCATGTTCCCGGAGCAGCATCAGCACCAGCTGGGCTGAGACAGTACTGTGGTGCTGCTCAGCAGAAGCCTGGACTGCCAGCTGATGCAGCCCAGAGGAGGAGTTGGACTCATCTCAGCCATAACTTCCAGCAGCAGGTAGAGCTGCCATGAAAACACACAAGATGACAGAACAGTCCAGAGTCTGGAGCTAAAGGCACGTGTTTATCACCAACACACATCCACTAGCACATGAGAGCACGTGCGGGACAAAGGACAGCCTCTGATAAAAGGTGCTGAAGAACCAAGTGATCGCATGAAGCAGAGCGAAACTATAATCCCCCTTTCGCCTCACTCAAAAAAGCTTTTGGTCAACTAAGACTTGACTGTAACATAGGTACGAGTCCTGAAAACACCTTTGGATTTTGTTCTTATTTTGTTTTCTAATATAGTGCCCAAAGCACAGGCACAGGCAGGTAGATCAGTGTCAGAGAGCTTGCCTGGCATGTGCAATGCCCTGGGTTCAATTCCCCCACCATGAAAGAAAAAGAAATAAAAATAAACAGGACAAATTATATTAAAATAACAAGACTGCACAGGCGAGCAGACAACCAGCAAGACAGGCAAGCAAGCCACAGACAGAAAAACATACTACAAACTGCACAGATGAAGGCCAGGCTTTTCCTGATGGGGAGGATCTTTACCCTAATGGTGTCTACATATGTATGTTGTCAGCTTAGAATCACACTGAATAACTGAAGAGAACAGGCGGGATCCGAAGACAAATATAGTTCAGAAGAAAGAAAGGAGTTTAAGTCTTCATCAAAGAAAGCAAGAGCTAATGAATGAGACACAAAAGAGTCACGCGGCTCTGAGAGCCGAGTGTAACACAGGAATGGCAACAATGCATGCTAAGTTCTGATCTCGCCAAAGAGCTGGCATGGGCAGGTTTCTTCACCTGCTGTGCTAAAGCAGGTTCAACTGTGTTATTTGGAAGCCGCCCTCTGCCTCCCTCCTGCTGTTCCACAACTGTGCTAAAATGGAATTCCTTAGCTTCCTTCAAAGTCACTGTCCCAGCCACACCGCTGCACACCGGGCTATCCAAGTCCCTAGAAGAAAAACACAGGACTAACCGAGGTGTCAGACTGTGGGAGACTCTGACAACATTCAGCTACAGGGAGTGGAAAGTTTACTACACATCTTCAAACTACTCAAACCCAAATTTAACCACAATGACAGCCTGCTCTCCAAATGCGAAGCCCAAAGGCATGATTAGAGGGACAGATGTAGAAGAATGTCCTTCTCCTCAGATAAAACTACAAGAAGCTTCAATCATAATTGGACATTGCATGCCCGGCACAATGTCCAACACACTATCGACCTCACAAAGTCTAGCATCTGCTAAAGGCACCAAGATCCTTGGAGGCAAGGGATTGACAGCTACAGTAGTGTTCCTATGCTTAAGGGGAACACAGGAAAGGGTTCAGGGAAAGGCCACTGGGTCCTTGTACGTCATCGGAGAGGAGGGCCCAGAGGAGAGTCAGGCATGTATAAGAAAGGACTCTGGGAATTGGGGCGGGAGGCACAGGGGGATGGGGAGGGAGGGGTGAGGGGAGGGAGAGCAGGGGGTTCGGGGGGAGGAAGAGGGAGAGAGGGAACTGGTGTACCTATTAAGTTTGTATGAGCTGAAATAATAATAAAAAATGTATTATAAAAAAAACTACAAGAAGCTTCAACAAGAAAAGACACTACAAGTCAACTTTCTCAATGTGCTCACTCTTCAGCGTCCTCATGATGAACTCGGCCTAGCGAGGTCAAGACATCTTCAGGAGCAGTGCATTTGGCAGCAGTATGTTTGGGAAACTAGAACAGCAGTTGTCAGCTCTCCTGACAATCATCTTAATACTTCAAAGTATTCTATCAAAAGAACCAAACAACAGCAATAAAAACTAACAGCCAGGTGTGGAAGCACACACCTGTAATGCCAGCACCCAGGAAACAGACAGAAACAGCACTGCTAATTCGAGAGCAGCTAGTCATGTAGTTAGTGGACTAAGCATTTTAATGCATTCCTTTTCCTGATCAATGGTGTGTTTTCTGTATAAATTTAGAAATATATATACTCCAATTACTCCACTGGGTAAAACAAGACACTGCTGAGCATGCTCAGGACACTGACAATTACTGTTCGGTTCCTTGTGGCTGACCAGAACATCATCCTGATGTGACACTGCACAGTCGCGTGACATGAAGGACCCTGGAGCACAGGGTACCCACTGCAGTCCCTTCCTGACCATTACACACACAGGGCACAGGGTACCCACTGCAGCCCCTTCCCGACCATCACACACACAGGGCACAGCATACCCACTGTGGCCTCTTCCCAACAATCACACACATAGCCACCACATCCTGGGTGGATGTGAATCTGTGTTCAGAGAATATTCTCTGCAGATACACATGCCAACAAGGAACCATACGATCAGCAAATGCCAGTGCTTTCCACAAAAATGATCCTAGGGACACATGTGCTTGGCTATCTCAAATGTGCCAACCCCAAGCAAGACAGTCCAGCAAGCCCGAGCTGCATGCTGAAGCATTCTCCAATTCACACTCTATTATGCTTTGCCCTACAAAGCCAAGCAGAAGCCACACAATGCCCTCCAGCAATCAATCCAGGCACAGCCCCAGCATCCCTTCCACACACACCTGCAGAGCCAGCATTTGATTGGCAGCTTGGTAATGAATGATCACAAGACTTTCGAAAAGAAAAATTCATGGGTGGACCAAGCATGATATTCCACCTAAAAGAAGGTAAGGACAAGAATCAGTCTAGAAATGGCTGTCAGAAGCAACTGACCAACACCACCTGAAAACAAGAACTACCACTTTCTCTGGACCACAAGGTCACAACCAATGAGCTGGACTGCAGAAGGAAGCATCAACACACCCAGACAAGCCTAGAGGAAATCGGTGCGGCAGGAAATCAAGATAAAGATGTGGATGATGCCCAAGCCACACACTGCAGGCCAGCCGTCTTTGCCACCTCTGTGCAAGCCCTTCAGACTGTCTCACACATCCACCTGTCCCAACCCAGGAGAACCGAGTCCACACCTGTTCCTGCTGCTGGCCTCAACCTGACAGCTGAGTTTGCACAGCAGCCTTCCTGCCTCAGCCTCTTGGGACAGAAGGCCAGAGCCTCCACACAGAGCTTCCTTCCCATTTGCCTGGAAGGTCCCAAAGGGGCTGAGGTCCTCCACAAGAATGCAGGTCACCAGCATGGTTCAGGCCTGAGAAAAGGAAACGACTCCCCCGGCAAGTGCAAAACACCAGCTGCTTCATCCACCTGGCAACACACACAGGGCAGCACACCCGGACTCCCCGAGGCCCCAGACAAAGCATTGCCATTCAAATAGCCGTAAGGCCTGTCAGAAGACATCATGCCAGACCACGACGGGAGTCACTGCTGTGTAGTTCTTACGTGCGTGTTCTTCAGTCCACGGTGCCAACAGCCATGGTGGACTACTGTCCAGTTCTGGCCTCATGCACTGCGAGCTGACAGTCCCATGCCACAAGCTTTGCTGGATCCCGTCCGCTGAAGAGCAGCCCTTGAGCAAATGCCTCTGACCTCCCCTCGCAGATCAGATCCACTCCAAACAGCACAGAAGTGGCTGTTTCTTTCTAATTTACAAAAGCTTTCATTAGACAGTCGCCAGACGAGGGAGGGACAACGAGTCACCAAGCTCCTCGCAGTGAGCTCGGACATCTCACAGGCATAACAGCCGCATCATGGCTCTTGCCCAGCATGGCCCTCCTCACAGCAGCGACCCAAGAGACTCGCGCCCTAACCACCCCTCCTGAGGTCTGTGCCCAACACCACCATGCTGGGAGGGCTGTCCCTGCCACCTCACAACACCCCGCACCCCATCGTCCCTTCACAGCCCTGCATCACTTTACAAACAAGTGCCCCTCCCAGTCCCATGTACAATGCTGAGACACACACCGTGCATATCATGAGGGCTCTTGAGTTTGGGGCTTCTGTCTCTAGTACAGTCTAGTATTTATTACCACACAGTAGGCAGTTAATGCAGAAGCACTCATTATGAAAAACAGAGTTTAAATTAATGCTCATAACATGAAACTATAGAAAATGTAGTTTCAAAATAAATGTTTAAAAGATAGTGATTATTATCTCTAGAAGTACCTGATAAAAGTCGAATATGTAATATTTAAAAACTCAAATTTTGAGACAAGGAGATGGCTCAGTGGGTAAAGTGCCTGTCATGAAAACATCAGAGCTCGAGTTGGATCCCCAGCACCCACATAAAAACTAGGGCAGTAGAGTGTCTGTAACTCTAGTGCTTGGAGAAGAGGGAGGCAGGCAACTGGATCCCTGGACCTCACTGTACAGTCAGCACAGCCAAATGAAGTTTCAGTAAGTAGTCTTGTCTCCCAAATAAAGTGGACAATAACATAAGACACCTGAAGGTCACGTGACCACTGAGCTCTGCATGGATACACATACATGTACACATATACACGCACCCCACATACATGCACCCTTTACACACGTACACACACCCCTCACAAACACATGTACACTATTCTCACAGATTCATATACACACACCCCTTAAAGACACACAGCTCTCCTACATACATACACCCCCCTCATATACACATCCTTCATATATATATACCGCTCACAGACACACATACACCCTTCACAAACACATATACACACCCCCTTATAGTTACACATACACACCCCCTTCATAGACACAATATACATACCCTCATACACACACACACACGCTCGTCATGTACACATATACCCTCACAGACACACATATACACACACACCATAGATACAAATACACACACCCCTCATATACACACACATCCTCACAGATACACATACACACACACCCATAGGCACACTTATACCCCTCATACATACACCATTCATATATACAGACCCCTTGTGTACATATATACACACACAAGAAAAATCCTCAAATAGCTCAAATCTAAAGATCTTCCCACAATGCATTTTTCTTCTTCTACTTCTTGTGAGGCTCCCTCAGTCAGACAAGAGAGCCAACAAGGAGGTCCCCGTGGTTAGAAGCGACACACAACAATAACAAACAAAATACATGAAAAATATTTTTAAGAAACACTTTCTTTGGAGAATGAATCATGTAATGTGTCCTAAAATAATTCAATAGCATCAAAACAAAACTCGAGTTTTACAAAGCACCACACCACACTTGCTCTTGCCAAATGTTAATGTAAAGCAAAATCTTGAAACTGAATTATTAAGACTTTCTAAATTCCCGCTAAGAGATAATGTAACCACAACTACAAAAGTCACCACACTCTAACCATTGCTAAAATCTCCAACATGGATAATAACGCACCATGTAAATCTTGTTTGTTCCAATAGAGCTTGAGGAAAATATTTTAAAAAAAAATCACATTTGGCAAGAAAAACATGGAATTCTCAAATTTCTAATCAGCACAGCCATGAATAAGCTGACTCACTGTCAGGACTGCTCTCTCTGGTTACCAACACCTAGCCCAAGATGCTGGCAGCACAGAAACCAAAGCTACAACAAGGACCCCACGGTCAGCAGACTGCTCTGTTGCCACAGTGGCCAGGACGATGGGAATGCTCAAGGCCACACAAGCACCCAGATTCCACTTTGAAAGATACGTCCAACTTGGATGTTTCACTGAAAACACATTCTGATCTAACGGCAGAAACTTTTGTTTGAGGGTGGTGGTGAGAGCAGATCGGTCCAGGGCACACAAGGCCTGTGATTATTAAGACCAGGTCTCTTCCCACTATGGAGTCAGTTTCCCTTGGAAAAGGTAGGAGCGAAGGAGGAGCTCCATCCTCAGGTGTGGCAGGAAGCCCAGGAGAGCCAGGCCCTGGGCATGGTATTCACCAACTGGCTGCCAGAAAATCCCAAAGTCCAGGTACAGGCAGAGTGTCTTGACTCTAATGTTCAACTCTCAACTGGTTACCTCCTGTATGTTCTAAGCAGAAATGGATGCACGGACTTAACACAAAGAGCAGTCTGAGCTTTAGGGCCACACAGACCTGGATGCCATGTCTCTGCCAGCAACACACAAGAAGAATTTAGTGGGAATGAAGTGGGCTGTGGTGCTGACACAAGCCTCTGAAGTGAACAAAGGACAGAGAGTTTAAAATCCAACCCAAACACCTTGCTGCTTCCCATCTCCAGGCACTGCTGGCCATGCCTGTCAGGCTATCTTCTGCCTGATAAGCAGCTGGCAGCACTCAACTTACTTCCCTGGGTATTACTTTGGGGACCCTCTTCGCTTCCCACTCAATGCACATTGAAAGCACATTTTCATTCTTCAAAAGACACACTTTATGAGGCTACAACTTTCTCCAAAGCTAAGCCTTTCTCCTTGCCTAGGTCATCACTTCCCTCTCCCTTTATAATGCCAACACCACAAGCAATATTGCTTCAGACATCTACTTTCAATAAAGTTGCCCATGGCTGAACAGCCTGAAAGGAAAGACCAAGAATATACTTATTCTTAGTTTTTATACATGAAAGGTTATAAAAATCAGCATCTGTTTATTTCACACCTAGCATTTTACAAAAAGCAGTCTCAGGAAATGCGGCAGATGTGACCCCCACCCTATGAGTGAACAAGGGCTTCACTAGGAGAAGGACAGCTGAGCCTCTGACTACATGCTGCTCAAGTCCAAGGACTGCTTCCAACTTGACAACACTTTTACCATCACCATGGACCTTTGTGGAAGGTTTGTACCCATCACTGTAGACTAGAAGGTGTGTTTCTGTCACCATGGATGTAGACAGCCCTTCTTAACCAGTTACAAGGCTGTCCTTTCTGCTTAGGAAAGTTAAAGATCAGAATAAAACCTGCCAGTCAGCTTTAAGCTGTCTCCAAGAAACACCCATGAGGCTACCACGGTTCTTGTCTTCACAGTCAAGCACACATACATACTCACAAGTCAAGCCCACATGCACACTCACGGATCCTGTTCCTGTTAATTTATGTTTAAAAATCAGGAAAGACACTGAAAACTTACAGAAGGAACAAGCTTCTAGTGCATCATATGAAACCTGCAGGAAAATACTTGAGCTTGGCAAGAAAGGCAAGACCATCAAAGAGTCAAGAACTTTGGGAGAACTATCCAGAACTTCAGAGACTCTATAGCAACCACCTAGAACTAGGCCAGACTAATCTCTCCCCATCCTGAAGCTCAGGGACATTTGCGGAAGAGGGGGCGGTAAGAGTATAAGAGCAAAAGGATGGGAGGAGCAATGATTTGCAAGATACTCCACACAAGTTAGGGCCAAAGCAATCATAATTGGACATTGCATGCCCGGCGCAATGTCCAACACACTATTGACCTCACAAAGTCTAGCATCTGCTAAAGGCACCAAGATCCTTGGAGGCAAGGGATTGACAGCCACAGTAGTGTTCCTATGCTTAAGGGGAACACAGGAAAGGGTTCAGGGAAAGGCCACTGGGTCTTTGTACGTCATCGGAGAGGAGGGCCCAGAGGAGAATCAGGCATGCACAAGAAAGGACTCTGGGAATTGGGGCAGGAGGCACGGGGGGGACGGGACAGGAGGGGTGAGGGGAGGGGGAGCAGGGGGTTCGGGGGGGAGGAGGAGGGAGGGAGGGAACTGGTGTACCTATTAAGTTTGTATGAGCTGAAATAATAATAAAAATGTATTATTAAAAATTAAAAATAAAAAAAAAGAACTTTGGGAGAACCTTGGCTGAGACACAGCAGTGTCTTTCTTTGGACATCAGTGTGAGGTGGCCAGGACACATGCAACAGATATTTTCTCCTATACTTTTGGAGACTGTGATGCACAGAAACTGAAAGGTGTGATTTCAGGGTTGTAAATGAGCTGAAGGTTGTGTCTTCACAAGAGCCTGTAAGATGCACCTGAGAGTCCACCCACCTTTGAATCTCCATTCTATTTACTGAAAATTTCACACATAATTTCTTTCAAACAACAGAAAGCATTTCAGAAATGCCAACTCACAACAAAACACAAATGTCCTTTCCTTAGGATGCAGGATATCATGAATGAGTACAAGTCTGCCTCTGTTTTAATTTCTGAATGCTTCATGAACATTCCCAGATGGCCTATATTCATAAAATGACAATGGACGAGGCATTTCATGTTATATTGTACTAACTGCTGAGAACACAAAACCAAAAGGTAGGAAGTTACACAGTGGATGGAAACATGCACCCGGCACCAAGATTTTCACAGTGCTGCAGGTAGACAGTGCTGTATAATGCTCACTGTGTATACTTCACCTGACAGCTAAGGAGACAGTGCTGTGTAGACTTAAGGGACAGGCAGAGAGAAGTATAGCCAAAGGTTCAACTGGACTCATGAAGAGCTTCAATTCAGAAATGGGATGATCAGCCAGAGAACCATGTTCCCACAGCTCTGACACCAGACAGAGGCGTTCAGAAGCCCAGAGCCCGGTGACTCCTATCCAGCTAGAACAGTGCCTGAGGGTAGAGGTAGGCTGGACACTCAGGGACTACAGAGAAACAGACTACAGAGAAACAGACGGAAGGGTGAATGCAGGTACATGTGTGTGTCCTTTGAATCAGTTACATTACTGTAGGATGTGAGTGTTGTAGGATGAAAGAGATAATTACTGTATAAATACTGCAAAAGAAATGACTCATAGAAAAAAATAAAAGACCTGAAGAATTCTGATTCCCAAATTCAAAACTCCAAGTGGAAACTATAAAACTCAGTTAATGGCTGTGTGGATGGAGCCCACAGCTGCCTGCAGCAGATGCAGAAGCCCCACCTATATCGCATGGAGCAAACGCTCCATCCGCAAACCTGAGACTGCAAGGAAAGTTCCATCAAAACCCAACAATGTTTATGAAAACTAAAATCAGCACAGACAAGAGCAGTTAACTAAACACTTAAATGTCGGCACAGCAGCAGCGGGAGTGAGGCTAGTAGCCCCTGCAGGAATATCACTCACATCATGGGAAGGCAAAGGAACCAGAGCAACCAGTGTCCAAGGGGAGCCTGACCCAGATCAGTCTGGATCACTGAGGACAACTAGACCACGTGTAAAGAACAACCAAGTCTGCCCCTCTCAACTGTCAGAAAAAACATCAGAGCCAAGTGTACCAGAACTACAAAATGACTACAAGACCACTTATTTGAGTATTTTTAACTCAAAGTCAGAAAAGTCAAATGGCTTTTTATCTACTATCCACTGAAGAAATAATATTAACACAAAATAAACATTAATACACAAACAATGCAAAAGTACACCATATGGCCTGGCAGAATAGAAAAGTAAAGTTCTTCTAAATGGCTTACATAAGACAGATACACCAAAATAGCAAAGAAGAGATACAGAAAGTGAAGCGAAGAGATGGAAATGTTCAGTACCTTCATGAAAAAAATAATAAAGTGCAAAGTTGAAAGTGAAAAGATACACTCGCTTCCCTAAGTGGCAAACAGTATAAGCCTGGTACCTCCGTGTGCTAGAAAGGAAGTGGAAAAACTGACACTCCTTTGCTGCACTGGCCAGAGCAACAGAGTGCTGTTCTGGGAGCAAACCAACATGATCTGCATAAAAAGCTGTTTTTCATAAGGTGTGAAATGATGGGCATCTGTCATTTGCTAACCTACAGATTTCTACGGAATTCTGCAAGACTGTGCTGCTTGGGAAAATGCAACGTTTTAAGAGAGAAAAAAAAAAACATCCAAGAAGAAAGAAAAAACAAAGAGGTCAGGTGTTTCAGGAGCACAGGGCAGCAGATAAGCAAGTCAGAAGGCGTCTCAGGAGCACAGAGCAATAGATGAGCAAGTCAGAAGGAGTCTCAGGAGCACAGAGCAACAGATGCACACACGCTGGAAGAGTCTTCAGAATAATCAGTCACAAGGAAACAAAGGAGACTTTAAGAGTCAACTGAGGGAAGTGTCTGCTGTGATGGGAAGGTTTGTGGCCTGGAGCCAAAGGGGAGGGTCAGTGGTCTTCAAAGGCCTGAGGAATCTAGCAGCACAGCTGTCCCTGTCCTTTTCTGGATGCTCTTGCAAGCCACACCTGTGCAGCCAGTCTGTGAGTACAGGTGTAGATGGAGAGTATATGTACATGCTGATTCACATACTGGCAGGTTTACATTTGTTTTTCATATTTCCAATTCTTGCTGACCAGTATTCACAGCCATAAACAAACTAAACACTTTCTTGTAAGATGTTATATAATAGGATACATTGGCTTGAAAGAAAATAAACATTTCTAACTGTAAATTCACTTAGTGGCCCGGCACTGTGAGCTAACCAGTTTCACATAGAAAGGTGTGGGGTGTCCACCTGTCAGCCTCCATGGGAATCACACTCCAGAATCACCAGGGTGTCCACATGTCAGCCTTCATGAGCCAACTGCAGGAAGGGAACATGGCCACCAAGTCCTGTGGCTGAGAGCCTCGGGGCTGAAACATTGATGAGACTTCACAGACCCCCCCCACCAGAACCTAGATGCTTGAGCGATTGCACACAGGCAGGTGGACAAGGGAAGTAAGCCTGGTCTCTTACAAGGCCGGCAGTGAAAACTTGCAGCTATTGCTGACAAGGCGGTCAACAGCTAGCAATGATAGTTCAGGGACAGCCATATCTATGCAGCAGGGCTTAAGAATATGTGGCATCATGCCTAAGCTGTCCATCCCACTGCAGACTTAGGGTGCCTCAGAGGTGTGAGTCGCTCACTAACAAAAGAAGAAGAGCAGCTCTTCTGCACCAGCCTCTCTGAATGACAGCCATCTATACTGTGTTTCAGGCAGAAGCAGTGTGACTTACTTGCCCACTGCTCAGACCCCACACAAAAGGAAAAGGGCTCCCCCATTGTGCCCCCACTTACCCAGTGTCCAGGATTTCCTGCTGCTAGGCATCTTCGGGCTTCTCCACCTACCCTGGTGGAAACTTTATTATATAAAGTAGCATTGCCCGACTCCTCCAGTCAGCCATATTCATAAAAGTTAGCAGAAAGGTCTCACAAACATTCCTTTTATCACTCTTGCACACCTACACAGCTGAAGAGTGGCTGATTCCTGTCGATGTGATAGTCTCAACTCAGCTCGACTTTTAGTTTTCTGGAGTAAGGACTACCTTTTTTTTCTTTTTTCTGTATGATCCACATTGTCCAGAATAAACGTATTTCCACACACATACATGTACATACTTTTGAGAAGCATTTCCACCTTATTGAACCTTCCTTGTGGGTACCTCCTGCTATCCTATGGCGTGTTTTACACAGGAACCCTTGTGATTTGGTGCATAACATCATAAGTAAAAGAGAAACTGTTGTCACTCAACTGACCTCCATGTGTATTCAGAAGACCTAGAAATATGGACAATCTTTCTATAGAAGATGTGACAAAATGGAACTTTCAAACAACTGACAACAGCTGGCAGACTACAGGTCCAACAAGAGATGGTGTGTGGTGGACATAAATATATACAATGGTTTCTGGAAGCACCTTTGCTAACGCTGCATCCTGTTCTTGCCTATGGTGGCCTCCTCAGATAGTCCCAAACTTAACTCCATTTCTTATTCCTAAGAAACCATTAGATAGAACCAACTTGGTGCCAGCTTGAACAAAAGCCATATTCTAGGAAAAACAGGCAACAGAAAGGCCAAATAACAAGCCTTGGATTTCCCATAATCTGGCTGATTCGGAGCTTTGCTGCAGGACATTAAGACTGGTCTCTAAAGCATAGAACCTAAACAGACAGACTTGCAAATGTGAAGAGATGAAGAGCTCATGGACTACTTCCCATCTGAAGTTATCCAGACTGACATCTTCTACCTAAGGCTGGGGCACCCCTTAAAGCCAAATAAAAATCTTCTTCGGGGAAAAAAAATTCTTCCCTAATGGATCCCAAATTTTTACTTCAAATTACTTGCTGTAATTCATGCATCTGATACTGAAGATGATATTCTGAAGTAGTTACCACCCAAAACTTATGGGAATTGAAAGCTGTTTGGATTTGCTTCCAGACGAAAATTAACAAGCTAAGCTTCTCCCCATTTCTCACAAGTACTAGAAGAATGAAGATGACTTTGGAAGGGCAGAGAAGACATATGAGGGACCAGGAGCTCCAGCGGTAAGGAATGCTGCTATCCGGAAGGATCCTTTTAACGTAACGCCTCCCCGCCAGACTGATCACTGCATAGCCAAGGACAGAGTGGTCGGTAGGAAGAGCCCTCTGCACCACCATGCAGCAGGGCAGAATCATAGCAAACGCCCATGCCAACCAAAGACTGTGGATGGTCCAGCCAGTCCAACAAGTGGGAAGATAGCCTGTCCTCATGGCTTGCGAATATGCACAAAACACAGGGGCCTTACGTGGACTGGAAACAACACTACAAAGCAGCTCTCGAAGGAGACTAAACTTTCAGGTTTTGAAGAGTCTAAGCTCATTTTGTAAAGGCCATGAAAGAGATCAAAACATTTGGCTCCCAATGTCTACCTGTAGAGATCATTGCTGAACTGAGAAAATATCAAAGCTCTAACTCAGGGCTCCTCAAACTCGTGCCTTCAGATAATTTCATTCACGTGATGTTCAATGTCTTACTCTTGTTTAAACATTGGCTTGCTCATTTATAAGCCATTCATTATGCATTTCTGAAAATTACAACACATGCTTCATCAGAAGGTCTACATTTATAATCTTAAATTCACCAGGCTTACCTGAAGCTCTCTGTACCTATCCTGAAAACAAATGGCCTCTTGCTCCTTTTCTTTCAGGAAACCTTTTTCTAAGACACTGTGCTTTTCCATCAATGATTCCACATCCTAAAAGAAAAAACAAACACAAACTTATTCAATCACAATATTCCCACCTGGAGTTTTAACGTGGGATCTGGAATCCGAACTCAGAGACTTAACCCCTGAGCCATCTCTGCAGCTTGTAAAGTTGTTCATATCTTTAACATTACATACACTTGTTCCTCCATGCCTATGGAGTGTAGTACAAAGTCTCAGAGAAATGGCCTAGTATTTTCATATAACCCACACATATCTTCCCACACACATATAACTATCTCTAGCTTGCTGATAACAGCTAGTGCATGTAAGTATGATATGAACAGCTGTTTGATTGCTTGCAGTGACATCTCAAGTGGGGAAAGGCCTATGTACACTCAGAAGCTCCTGTGTTCTCTGAGTATCCTGATCCATGGGTGACTGGGTAGACACAGATCACAGGTGTTGAGAAGCCACTTCTCACCCAGGGCATTTCCACTGATCACGCATAGGATCAGAGAAGATCCACTCTCTTCCTCTGGCGAGCATACCTTTTTAATTCTCTGTTTCTCTTCTTCGGACGCTTTGAGTTTGTTTTCCAGACTGGATATTTTTTGCTGGAGTTGCGTGCTGGAGATATCAGACCCAGGATCCTCAGACTCGTCCACCAGAGTGATGGCTCCATCGCACGACTCATCGGTTACACCCAGCGGGAAAAGTGGGATATTGAGATGAGTGTGAGCCAGCTGCACAGTGACAGGCGGGGGGGGGGGGGGTGGAAAGGATGGTTACACTTCATAATGATACAAACCCAGAGTCATCAAAAACCACATTTAGAAATCAAATTGTTGCAAAAGTAATTGAAGTGAATCAAGAAGACTTAGAATTATACCACAGCTGCTGGTCCAAGCATGAAATACATGGTCTTCTCCACTCTGAAGTCCAAACTAATCACTGTGTCCCAGCAAAGCACTAAAACTCAAACATCTCTTACATGTGAAAAGGAACAATCCAAACAGACACGAATAACTCACCAATTTTGAAATTTATGCACATTTGCATTTTAAATTGTAAATCAGAATCTGATGTTTATCAATGACTGCAGGTGATCGCCCATTTCCGCCAAAATGAACAGGTGCTGGAACCTGTGTGTGACACCCCAGAACAGACAGGGAGCCTGGCATGCCAGTGAGTGTTTCTGCAACTGTACCCTTAAACTGAGACAAATGCCTGGATGCCTGAAGACACCTCAGTGGTCCTGGAAAATACAACTGTTCTTTTGTATAAACCACTTTTGAAGTTTAATGTTTAAAAGGTAAAAAGTTACCTTTTAGTATTTCTCCTTTTGAACTATAAGATTGCATACACAAAAGTCTTCATTTCTTTAATTCCTGTTGCTTATTACAGCAAAACCTTGGAAATGACTGGCATGCTCAGCCATTGAGTGCCAGCTTGGCCCCACCCCAGCTTCAGCTCTAAGGCTGATGGCAGCAGTGCCCCTGACGAGCTCTTTCCTGACTCAGTTTCCTTGCCTGGCAGCAAGGAAGGAAGCAGAGTAGCTTCTCTTGAGGGCCACAGCACTGCTTTAATCTCATACTGAGGAATTATTCAGAGACTCAGCAGGGACCCCTGGGTTCTGGCACTGTCTCAGAGACTCAGAAAGGACCCCTGGGTTCTGTGTCTTGGAGACTCAGCAGGGACCCCTGAGTTCTGCACTGTCTCAGAGACTCAGCAGGGACCCCTGGGTCCTGCACTGTCTTGGAGACTCAGCAGGGACCCCTGGATTCTGCACTGATCAGGCTCTTAGCGGTCAGGAAAGAACATGGCTGTAGCAGCCGATCAGTCTTAACAAACCACACTTTCAGACCTAGAGCTGCCTAAATGCTTGATGATTCTGCCACAAAGTAGTCACATGCTCCAGCATTTTCCAATTCTACACAGAAACCTTAAAGTAGAGCCTCTATTACAAACATACTTCTTTCAAAACAATTTAATTTGAAAGTATTCAAAAGAGCAGGTTATGATAGGATTGTCAACAGATGAATTCAGAGCCCCCGCCTACTGAAACCTCTTTACCTGGGCTTTGGACACAGTCTGACTCACAATGCTGCTGTCAGAGTGTGCACTGTCCGCTGAGGAGACGATGGCATCAGAGGAGAGGCGGCTGATCGGAGCCGAGTGTTCGTGGTCCAAGACAAGCTCGGAAGCAGCTGGAGAAAGATGGACTCCAGACACTATGGAGAGAGGGTGGGGCACATCAGCATGCAGCGAACAGAGAGAGTAGTAGATGCAGGGAACAGGCAGGGCAGCACACAGGGAACAGCGCAGGGCAGCATGCAAGGAACAGCGCAGGGCAGCACACAGGGAACAGCGCAGGTCTCGTCAGCACGCAGGGAACAACTCAGGGCAGCACGCAGGGAACAGCGCAGGGCAGCATGCAAGGAACAGCGCAGGGCAGCACACGGGGAACAGCGCAGGTCTCGTCAGCACGCAGGGAACAGCGCAGGTCTCGTCAGCACGCAGGGAACAGTGCAGGTCTCGTCAGCACGCAGGGAACAACTCAGGGCAGCACGCAGGGAACAGCGCAGGGCAGCACGCGGGGAACAGCGCAGGTCATGTCAACACACGGGGAACAGCGCAGGGCAGCACGTGGGGAACAGCGCAGGGCACATTAGCACGCAGGGAACAGCGCAGGACAGCACGCGGGGAACAGCGCAGGGCGGCATGCAAGGAACAGCGCAGGGCGGCACGCGGGGAACAGCGCAGGGCGGCATGCAGGGAACAGCGCAGGGCAGCACGCGGGGAACAGCGCAGAGCACGTCAGCACGCGGGGAACAGCGCAGGGCAGCACGCGGGGAACAGCGCAGGGCAGCATGCAGGGAACAGTGCAGGGCATGTCAGCATGCAGGGAACAGCGCAGGGCGGCATGCAAGTTAACAGTGCAGGGCGGCATGCAGGGAAAAGCACAGGGCACGTCAGCACGCAAGGAACAGTGCAGGGCACACTAGCATGCAGGGAATAGGGGAATAGTGCAGAGCAGCACACAGGGGCAGAGAGGATGAGGACATGTAGGGAAAGAACAAAGAAGTGAAAGCAACTGGCTGAAACACAGGACCCTGGCTGTCATCTGAAACCCAAAGCAAGTGCAGTGACTTTGACAGGTCATATCAGAAGAGTCCCAGGTAAATAGAATAATGTAGCGACTTAGCACCCACCTGGGTATTAGAGACCCAGGCAAATGGAGTAAACTTCTGGCAACTTAGCATCTGCTTGGGGAACAGCACTATGTCTAGATAGGTGCATTTCCAGCCCAGGAAAGATTCACATATTACATTCACTCACCCAATTCAAAGGAAGATGAAACAGATCACAGAAGTACCAGTGGTGCAGGGCAGACTGTAGGCAGAGGGAGCCCTGAGACCACAGGGAAGTAAACCAACCAAACATTCACTCAGCCAAGGAGGAGCCACCACTGAGGACAGGATCCCACACCTCAGGATTAAATTATTTACAATGAAAAACTTTGCATATTGGTCAATTTCCCTTGCTGCACTGTTACTACAGAAAATGACACAGAAAGACGATTGTCCCATGAAGCCTTTATGACATGACAATGGGCACGCTCACAAGAAAGCCATGAAAGCAAGACCAGTGAACCAGGACAAAAATAAGCCCAGGTGTGACATCACTTTGCTCTTCAATGCTTGCAAGAAGTCACATAAGCTTGCGCCGCATCAGAAGTTAAGAGCTACTCTGCGCTGCGCTGCGCTGCGGTGTGAGCCAGAGACCTTTACTCCACATTGGCATCAGCGGCACTGTCGGAAGGCTCTGCCACAGTCGGAAGGCAGCTCACAAAGGAAATGGCATTCTCCCCTGGAGAAAAACATGTAAGGCCGTTAGGTGCTAAGGCACTAGGCACATGTGGCTTCGGATGGCTAGTTTTGCCTATTACATACACAGCAACACTGCTTCTGAGACATGTGTTACACCAAGTAATTAAGAGTTTCCACTTAACAAACTAGTGTTTCAATGTTTGCTCAACTTGGAACATAAGCTTTCAAGTTTGGACCTGTATACACATCTGTACGCCACTTTTTCCCCATCTTCCCTGTGCAGGGTGGAGGAGATCAGTCTCCTATTTTGAAATATACCCATCTTCATTCTGAATTACAACTGATAACAAGTATTATTCATGTAAGTAAGAGCCCAGGGTCTGCAGCACACTGTCACTCCAGGCGTCGAGTGGTGCCACACGTGCCAGTGGAGGTCACCGTCCCAGATTTGCAGAGTCCTGAGTGCGATGCAATTGTTTCGATGACTGTTTCAGATATTTGATTAACTGGACAAGACTGTCTTATAAAGAAACTCTAAATATTATTCTAACTGTCTGGACATGTATGTGTCATTTATATCTAAGCCATAATTAGAAGAGCATGTTACCCTGTCCAAAGTTAAATTCTTGTCTTGTAACACTATATATTCAAACACTTCATATTAGAGATGAGAGGAACGAACCAATAGAACTCCTGAAACTAAATGAAGGAATGAAGGCCAGAGAAAAGGGGCGGCTACCAGAGGACATGAGGAGGAAGAGGAGGAGGAGGAGGACGGAGCCCCACCTCCATTCATAGCCAGGTTGTCCTCCTCTTCCTCGACATTGTGACCTTGACCTCTGTTCTGCTCTTGAGAGTCCTGTTCTCTTAGCTGACATCCATCTGTCCTCCTCTTCCTGACTCTTGGCAGGTGCCTGCCGCTCTGCTCCTGGGACATGCCGCTCTGCTCTGGCATTTGCCACTCTGCTCCTGGCATGTGCCACTCTGAGCTGACTGACTCTCATCGAGTCAGCACCCCTCCACCTCTCAGAGCACTCGAGCCCCGCACTTGTCTTGAGGTTCCTGCTCAGTGCCCGCATCAACTAATCTAGTTTTTCTGCTGGGCATTCCAACTCTTCCTCGTTTTTCTCCATTCATCTTCCAGCCTAGCTCTCTGCACCTAATCTTCTAGGTTACTTCCAACACCCACTATCTGAAATCCCTGGTGCCTACCAGCTGCAGACGGGCAAGTCTGCCCCCTACTGAAGCGTCTGCTGGGTCTCTCCAGCAGGTACTCACCTTACCACGTTCCATTTAGATGTCCAGCAGGCCACTGCACTTACCTACATCTTACACAGACTGTTCTGCCTCATGCTGCCCGCCCTTCTCAGCACCTCAAAGGAACTTGTGTGTGCCCGAGCCAGCTCTAGCCTCCTTCCGGCCACACTGTGCTGGTGACCTCCCCTGGTTCTGCCATGCCATGCAGCTCAGCCCCTCTATGACCTCACAATGCATGCCTAAGCTCAGAAGTCAGACAGGCTTCAAAAGTGAACTGGCCTACTGTGTAGCTCTGGGCAAAGTACACAGACTGCCATGCCATAGTGTCCTGCTATGAAAATGGGGAAGCAAAGAGATGCACTGAGAGACGCATCAAGAGATATGCTGAGAGATATGGCAAGAGACGCGCTGAGAGATACCCAAAGAGATGTGCTGAGAGACACACAAAGAGACGTGCTGAGAAATGCTCTGAAAGATGCACCAAGGATGTGCTGAGATGTGCAGCTGAACTGGGTGGTGGGTAGTGAACGGAGGCCAGCATGGGCGGGCTGGTGGGCAAGGTCTTCTGGACATCTGCACCTTTCCCATCACCCACTCAATCATGAAATTGTCAGTTCCTTCAGGCAGTGAAGTCATTACATACCAGAACCAAGGAGAAATGTGGAAACTGGATGGGAAGGCAGAGCTGAACACTTTAGTCAACTAAAACCTCACACCCAGCTCAAACTAACAAATAAATGAAAGAAAAACAAAATTGCGAGGTTAAGAAAATAATAACAATAATACAGGTGAAAGCTTAAAATATAAATTAAAGAACTTATCTGAAATTTTAGAATCAAAAAAGTTAAGCATGCAAGCAAGCAAAATTAAAAGATAAAAAGGCAAGGAGAACTCAGCTATTAAAAGAAAGTTTTCTTAATGTCAAGATTCCTCCAAAAAATTTTAGACAAATGCCAATTGGCTACAAAAACAGCTCATTAAACTCTATTCAATTGTCAGTTTAAAACACCTTTTGAGAGCTGGAACAATGGCTCAGGGGTTAAGTCTTTGCCTTGAAAGCAGAAGGTTCTGAGTTCAGATGGCAGATTTCACGTAAAAACATCAGGTGGAAATGGGCACAACCTGTACTTTTGGCCATGAAAGGCAGAGCCTGGGAAACTCCAGAGCAAAGCAAAAAGGAAGTAGCACAATTCAGGATGATTCCCAAGGACTATCTTCGACCTCCACAGGCACACTCAGTACCCTCTGACATACACAATTAATTAATTAAATGAAAGCTATCCTTTGATCACAAACTGCATGATGTAACATACATGTCTACTTCAAATAAAAATAAAGACCAAAAAAACACAGTTCTTTTGAAAAGAGACCTATTTCTCCCGGGAGGAGGAAGGTGGTCTGAAGCCAGGACACGGCAAGAGATACCAGGAGGATCTCCACACAATTCCAACACGCTTCAACACTTCCAACACTAATCATGAAACCTATAAAGATACAAAGAAAAAAAAAAACTAAAATGAGCCTTTACAACAACGTATACTTACAAACAAGTAAAAGTTTTAAAGTAACAAACCAGAGCAAAGGCATATTAAGAAGACAGTTTCAAAGAATCTGTAGGTTTGGTCTGTGCTGATCCACTATGAGAAATCCCCTTCCTATATACAACATACAGGACAATCTACATAAAAACACATGGACAGAAGGATACAATCACATCGAATGCCCTGGAAATTCCTGATAGAACTGAATACCCATTTCCATTCACAAAACTCTCGAGGTAGGAATCCAGACACAGCATAAAAATAAAAACAACACAAAACACATCAATATTACTATAAAGTCACCATTCACAGGGATAAGGAAAAGGTGGAGAACATTCTAGATGCAGAGAAGGCTGCAAGAAGGAACCAAAGGCAGGGAGACACTGAGGACAGGCGTCCTGTGCTGAGCTATGAGTACACAGTGTAGTTCAAGCGCACATTTCCTGAAGGGACACAGCACTGAGATGGCCTTGTATGTAACTGTGTCGAGCCACGGCGCACAGCGGGCCCTGAGCGCACAGTCCCTGAAGAGAGGCAGATGCCGATCTCCATGTAACTGTGCCGAGCCATGGTGTACAGTCCTTGTATGCCTATGCACAGAATGGGCATAAATGAATCAGAAGACAACAAATCTGCCCTGGCTTGACAGAGATGAAGGCAGGAAAGGACTGGACTGGGACACACACAAACTCGACTGGAAATGCTCACCAAGCCATGAGCAGTTTCGCTAAGGACAAAATGCTGATGTGTGCAAGAAGCAGATAACTCTCAGCCCAACTAAAAACTAAAGAGCAAGCAGAGCACCAGGAAATGGTCAAAACAAAAACACTTCAGTTGAGGTGGTGCCCCCCCAATCCCACACCAAGCACAGGATGCCATGAACTGAGCACCCTCATAGAAACTCTCCTCTATCTGAGACAGAGCCTGCGGGTATTGTGAGGATGGCAGAAAGCCCTGAGAAGGTTTCGTTTATAGAATGCTACTGGTTCCTTTTACCGTGAAGCAGAGTGGTGGCTCCATCTTGTAAAACATAGACACTCTTATTTTAAAACATTTATTCATTTTAACATACAATTTGTATAGTCTTACATAGGTTGTGAAATATGGCTTTAAAGAAAACTGATAGCATATTTCTAAAAGCTAATTTCCTGTAAATCTTAGCAGGTAAGTAAAATGTAATTATATAATGAAAATTCTAAAACAAAAAGCTGAAATTTCTCTAAATGATATATATACTAGATGTACCTTAAGTTTTTTTTAAAAAATGCCTAATTTTCAACCAAAGTATGAGATTGTGTTACCATAGACTGTTACTCTGAAAGTCTTAACTAACATCTGCAACAGGCAAAATAATGGTTTTTCTAAATAAGTTTGGCCAATAATCTATCCATCTTATGTAACATTAAACATTAAGAAGCCCAGATATTCATATCAGTTTGTCTTTCAGACCCCTCAGCTGGCCGGGACCTCCCAGCTAGCCAGGACCCTGCGATTGGTCAGATCTCACGGCTGGCTGTTGCATATAGACATCCTTTTTGCAGGTGCTGCAGTGCCCATCTTGTCCTTTCCTCCCAGGGTGGTCTCCCCTGCTCTGTGGAAATACCCAATTATAATTCAGTAATGACTTTGTATACTCGGCATATCTTACTAGCACATAAGGTGCACAAAGGCAGAAATTGTATCTTCTTTGTCCTGTGTTTAGGGTGTAGCCAACATTTATCAAATGTGGAGGATCAACCCGTGGAACGCAGGAAATGGGCACAGCCCTGTTTAAAGGTTAATTTCCACAATGATTTTTTCCTCCCATTTAATACTGGGATTAACCCTAAAGCCTCACACACTCTAGGCAAGGTCACTACTGGGCTCCATCCGCAGACCTGGTAACTGGGACATTTTCAGATGAAGGCCTCAGCAAGCTTTCCAGCCTGGTCTTAAGCTCACAGTGGACACAGTTGGGCCTCATGCTTGTCCTGAGCTCACACCACAGCCTCCACGGGCTCACCTCTGGACCTTACAGACCCATGGACAGCTCCTGCCTCAATGGATCACAAGCCTACAGCCACCAGGCCCAGCTTAACAATGAAGTCATTCTAAGAATCATATTATTTTAAATAAAGTCACACATCTATGAAGCCTCTGTAAGATGAACACTTTTCCTGAAAATAAGCAACAGTGTTACTTATTAGACACCTACTAAACAGAGAAGGCTTATGCTGGCACACGCAAGGCTTAACACCTAGAGTTTCTGCAATAGGATTCACATGCAGCACCTTCGACATTCACTGCAGAAACTGTAAAATACACAAAGGAGCAACATGGAAATAGGTCAAACTATAATTGCATATTTTACACTAAATGAAAGGGGAAAGGCCCAAACAGTTTTAAATGTCCCAATCAACACTGACTGATGGCTGTACCACCCTCTGGAGACAGAGACTGGGAGTGGAAGTGGGTGAAGCTGCTACAGTCCCCTGGAGAAGACACGAAGGCAGCTCTCTGCCAGAAAGCATGGAGGGGAGAAACATGGAGGAGCACAGAGCGGACGAGCACGGAGGAGGAGCACAGAGGGGAAGAGCACGGAGGGGAGGAGCACTGAGGAGGAGCACAGAGGAGGAGCACGGAGGGGAGGAGCACAGAGGAGAAGCACGGAGGGGAGGAGCACAGAGGAGGAGCATGGAGGGGAGGAGCACAGAGGGCAGGAACACAGAGGGGAGGATCACTAGGAGGAGCCAGGGAGGAGCACGGGGGGAGGAGCACAGAGGAGGAGCATGGAGGGGAGGAGCACAGAGGAGGAGCATGGAGGGGAGGAGCACTGAGGAGGAGCACAAAGGGGAGGAGCACAGAGGAGGAGCACGGAGGGGAGGAGCACAGAGGAGGAGCATGGAGGGGAGGAGCACAGAGGGCAGGAACACGGAGGGGAGGAGCACGGAGGGGAGGAGCACTGAGGAGGAGCACAGAGGAGGAGCACGGAGGGGAGGAGCACAGAGGAGAAGCATGGAGGGGAGGAGCACAGAGGAGGAGCATGGAGGGGAGGAGCACAGAGGGCAGGAACACAGAGGGGAGGAGCACGGAGGGGAGGAGCACAGAGGAGCACAGAGGGGAGGAGCACAGAGGGGAGGTGCACGGAGGGGAGGAGCACGGAGGGGAGGAGCACAGAGGAGCACAGAGGGGAGGAGCACAGAGGGGAGGTGCACGGAGGGGAGGAGCACGGAGGAGGAGCACAGAGGAGGAGCACAGAGGGGAGAAGCACAAAGGAGGAGCACGGAGGGGAGGAACACAGAGGGGAGGAGCACAGAGGAGAGGAGCACGGAGGGGAGGAGCACAGAGGGGAGGAGCACAGAGGGGAGGAGCACAGAGGGGAGGAGCACGGAGAGGAGGAGCACGGAGGGGAGAAGCACAAAGGAGGAGCATGGAGGGGAGGAGCACAGAGGGGAGGAGCACAGAGGAGAGGAGCACGGAGGGGAGGAGCACAGAGGGGAGGAGCACAGAGAGGAGGAGCACAGAGGGGAGGAGCACGGAGAGGAGGAGCACGGAGGGGAGGAGCACAGAGGGGAGGAGTACGGAGGGGAGAAGCACGGAGGGGAGGAGCACAGAGGAGCACAGAGGGGAAAGGAGCACAGAGGGGAGGTGCACGGAGGGGAGGAGCACGGAGGGGAGGAGTACGGAGGGGAGAAGCACGGAGGGGAGGAGCACAGAGGAGGAGCACAGAGGGGAGCACGAAGCGGAGGAGCACAGAGGGGAGCACACAGGGGAGGAGCATGAACTCCCTGCGGCTAAGTGCCTGCAGAACTAAGAGCCCTAGGGATGTACTGAAGGGCAGAATGAATGGGGAAACTGAAAGGAGGGACAGAATAGGACACAGTTCCAGAAGGTCAAGAACTCCTGAAAGGCCCAGAGGAAATACTGAGCACACAGAGGGACAGAGGGCCTGCTCAGAGAAGTCATCCAGAGTGCTCCCAGGAGACATGAGGAACCTCACACGCAGCCTCAGGAGGACAAAGCTGTCCTTCACATAACCACAGAAGCCCCAACAACATCATGCTGGTAAGGAGAACAGAACTAGTGCTCTGGTGCCAGCATGAGTGGGCAGGCTTGCTAGATGGCCTGGGGGTGGGGTGGGTTGCCCATGCATCCTGTCAGGCTCCATCTCACTCCTGACAATTCCCACCACAAAGAGTCTGCTCAAATGCCCACAGTGAGGTGTTCAAGGTGCCAACACAAGAATTTTAGAAGGAAGAGAGGCTGTTCCATCTGGCAGAGCTGGGCCTGGTCTCTGGCTGCCACAGCTCCAAGTAGATTGAAAATTGAAACATGCAGCACACGGCCTGTTTCTCTCAAGTGTCGGCATGTTCCACATCAGCACATGTGCTCCCTGCGCACAGCGCTGCTCTGGACACACACAATTTACAGCCTGAGTGTAGCATCACTTCATCCATGCAGGTAACAGGGGCACCAGCATCCACCCAGAGGAAACTATGCAGGCTACACACTTGCAACACGTAATATAGCAATGAGCTGAGAATTCAAGATGAGGGTGAACCTTCAGCCATCACCTGGGCTGTCAATCTGCACGTCCACTGAGTGGACAGGGAAGGGAAAGGGCCACTGCAACCCTGACCATTGAGATAACATGAAGAACGTTTCCACATTTGCTCGTATATGAATAAATGAATTACTGAGAATCAGAGAAAGCCACACTCAAGACCACAGCAGTGACTCCCAGCGTGCAGAAGCTCTCATTTCAGCATGCTGATGATAGTAACAAAGGAAAAGGTAGGTTAGACAGCTGGGCAGCAAGGAGAAAATCCATTAAGCAGCCATAGGAAGCTCTGTGACAACCTTCCATTCAAATGATGACATTCTTATGCTACAATGGAAACTGTCTGAAAGAATGTCCAATACAGACAAAAGGTGTAAGAAGCATAAAGCTTCCAAACATCAACCACACTGTCCATAAATACAGATACGTGAGTAAATACAGATATGTGATTTTAGCTTAAGCATGTATCCAACCAGGGGATCTGGCTAACATTTATTATTACCATGTGCAAGCCACAGAGTTGTTGGACTACTGCATCATGTATTGGCCCTTCCCTCTGGACAAAAACGGCACCATTTCATAAAAAGGTGCCTCCAGGCATACAAGTGCTCTTCTCTCCACCCAAGATGGTGCCCCCAGGCTTCTCTCGTCTCATGCATGTGTTCCTGCTGGCAGGCTCTGGCTCTCCTATACATTCTTTAGATAACTGGACTCTTCTCTTACTGGATAAAAATCCGAGTGTCTGTTTCCTAGCTCACACCCCTAATGCCTCCCTGGTTATACTGTATATAAACTGAGAGAAGACAACACCCCTTACTGTTCCATCCACTTGTGCTGGGACAGCCACTCTGCTCCTGCAATAAATCTCTAGTGTGCATGCAGCCTGTGGTCTTTGTTCATGTGGGACATCAGACGGGGATCCCCAAACAAGCTCCCTTCATTGGTGCCCTGTGTGAGGATCGATTCTCCAGATTTTATCCAGTAACTTGCCCCTCTTTGGCTGAGCTCCAGACCCAGACCAACGTTCACCTTCCACTGCCCCGGTTGCTGCATCTCTGCACTCACCACCAATCTTCGATTGGTAAGTCTCCCTAATTGGCCCTGAAAAAAACCTCTCTGAGCCCTGGGAAATGACCTTTGAGTCTCCTTGAGGTAAGGAGATACCCCTCACTATAGTCTTTAATAGACCACAGTGAACTCCCTCAGGGTGTTGTCTAGTGTAGTAGCCTGTGGGCCTTCGATGGGCTCTGGGACCCACCTCATCTCTGCCTGGGACCCTACTCTACGGACCTTAACCTCTCTCTCTCTCTCTGCTTTTTATCCAACTTCAATTCTCACTGGTGACAACTGGGATTATTGAATCCAGTCCTCGACTGGTTTTGATAGCAGCTAAGGGACACCTCTTCCATCTATTCAAAACCTTGTTCAGGCAGATCATGGGTGCAAGTCTCTTGATCTCAACTGATAGCCCACTCTAGACAATCTGAAGGTCCTACATTTAATACCTGGCATCAAGATTAAAAAATTTGATCCAATATTACAACCAAAATTCCCCCCAATATCTCTTAGATAGGCAAACTAAGTGGGCTATTAGCAGCTCTTTAGACTCAAATGTTACTCGAGATCTATATAACTTCTGTGAGCATAGGGCAAATGAAAAGAGATTCCCTTTATCCAAACATTCTCTTATCTACATTTCAAACTTGACCTATGCTTCTCTTGTAATCCTAAACATGTATTTTTCACCCTCCAGTCATCTTCATCTCCACCTCACCCCTCCTCCACTTTGGACTTCCATCCAGCTGACAAGCCCCCCCTTCATTGGTGCCAAGTCCTCCCCCCATCACCTTCCTTTCCTGCCAGCCTTGGAAAGCTCGCCCATGTCTCCCGCTGTTCCTCCATCTCTCTCTGCCCAGCTCTCCCAACACACTCTCCTGTGCTCAGATAATTTCTCCCCTGTGGGACGTGGCACAGGTAGAGGGAGTAATCCATGTTCACATTCCTTTTTCACTCCCTGATCTTTCTCACATCAAAAAACGCTTGGGCTCCTTTAACATTTATCTGTCCTGTCTGAGAAGTCTCCCACCAACGGAGACCTTAGAGGGTATTACCACCTATTTAAGGTAGACTGGCTGTCATAGTTAGGCACAGGTGTCAACTTGATAGCTGAAGGTTTGAGCTCTGGGCACATTTGTGGAGAATTAATGGTTGAGTTAAGCCCAGAGCAAACCTGCAAGAGATTATCTAGCTGATGGGGAAGGCCCAGTCCACGGTGGGTGAGACTAGGCTCCGAATAGGTGAATAAAATACTAAGAGCTGGTTGAGGAAGTCGGCATCCTTCTGTTCACTTGGCCAGACATGCTGGTCTGGCAAGTAAGGATTGTCCATTTCTCAGCTGTTATGTGGTGATGGTGTGGCCAGTTCCTCGGTCCTGGTGTTAGTGTGAGCTCTCCTGTCAAGCTGGACTGAGAACTGTAACCAGGAATCATGAGAATAAACCCTTGTTCCCTTAAGCAGTTTGATGGTCATTTATCAGCAACCATGCAGGCAAACTGCAACACTGGCCAATAAAAAGTCTTTCAACCTCTCTCTTACTTAATTTCCCCAATAACATCTCTATTTTAGTTTCTGAAGCAACCAAGGAAAAGAAAGCCTCTGTCTCTCCTGTACTGGGGGAAACAGAAGAAGAACTGTCTGTTGTTCTTTGTGTTTTGTCTGTGATGATCTTATTTTAAGGGTTACTTTAAAAAAAAAGTATTTTGGCTTCCTTGGTTACCTGGATTTCATATAATATGTGTGTTTTATGTCTCAAAATAACAAAAATGTGGCCACTTCAATTTTTTTTTCATCTTATTGCATACTTATATTTTTTGACTCTTTTTTTTTTTAGTTTTTGACTTTGTTTATTATTTGGCATGCTCAATTAAAATGAACCATTTTGATAACATTAAAGGCCTAATGACTTAAATACTCTATCTTGTTTGGTCTTCATTTT
Source organism: Typhlomys cinereus (assembly GCA_023101885.1). NCBI lineage: Eukaryota > Metazoa > Chordata > Mammalia > Rodentia > Platacanthomyidae > Typhlomys > Typhlomys cinereus. Next base: position 903,697 of record JALPQD010000219.1, read on the forward strand.
GATGAAGCTTCACAAAAGATGATATTGTTCTTACTGAGGATCTAATAATATCATTTTCATAATTCCTTTAAAAGATTTCTTTCCCATGTGTTCCCAGAATAACAAAACCATTGTAAACTTACTCATTCTTCCAACTTCTTTTATGGTTATGGTATAACCAACATATTTAGGGGCCAGAAAAAAAATAGTAACTAATTTCTGAGAAATTCATTAGATTTTCTTCATTCTCCTGGTATGTATGAGTTCCCTTTCTTGGAGACAAATCTGCTTTCTAATTCCATGTTCCCATGTGTACTCCTGTATTCTGCAAAACCTGTTAACTTAGTGATTTGTAAATGTTTCTATTGCCATGTGCCTAATTATAGGTGCTGTTTTATATATTGTCCCTATAGAGTTCTAAGAACCATGTGTTGCTTATTCATTCCATATTTAATAGTGTCTTGATATATCTACTGAGAAGTTCATATTAACTTGTCTTTCAAAATTGCCAAATCAGACTCAATTCTCAATTTCTTTTGAAGATGAGGTCTGCTGTTATCGTCTCCTTTAAGACATTTCTTGAGGGATATCTAATATGAAAACACTAGGAACTACAAAATAAAAGAAAGAAAATATGCAGGAAATATGTATGTCTCTTACAAAACTGGAGTATGTGCAGGAGGTTTGGGAGAAGGTTTATGGGATGAGATATGTTACTTAAGTGTACAGGAGGTTTATGAGTTGGTTACTTAAAAGAAATACAATAAGTATGTTGCAAAGGTTTATGGGATGCTAGGTTTATGAGAATATTAAAAATTAGATATTATGCATAAAGGAAATGTTATATGTTCTGCTTCTTCTGTGTTATAGAAGAAAAGACATTAAACCTCAAAAGCGTATCTGTTAGGAATTGAACTTCATGTATTCAAGTGTTTTTCAATTGTCTCTGTCTTGATTAAACAGAGATTTGGTTATATATAAAATCCCAATTCCTAAAGGGTCTAACTGCTTAAGATCTTACAGATTTTAGCTGTTACATTTATATTATAAGGGTCATGTATTTTAAAGACAAAAAATTGGTGATGAGCCTGGATAAGAACTACAAAATCTTGGATTTCAAAGTAAAAGATACTCTACTAAGTCTATCACTGCTCACCTTTCTGAGCAGGCTTCTCAGGGAGAGGGAGAAGGGCACTTTTGAAAAGGGGGAAGGAATATTTAAGCCCCATATGAATATACAAATAAACTAAACAAGATCAATGTAATCCAGACTCAACATTAGTCTGTCTTCAAGAGATTTTAAGTGCATTTGGATCAACTCAGGTTCATATTTCCTTTTCCTTCAAGATTTTGGCCTAAGTTACTTAAGGAGTTTTTCTGAGGGTCCAGATAAATTCATTTTTAAAACAAAAAGGAAATACAGGAGAAAGAGCCAAGAAACAAAGAAATCAAAACTTGACATTTGCCTAAGGGGATAAATAGAATACTAGCAGGCACGCCCAAGCAGACCAACCTGGGACCCTTTCAGATAGGGGAAAAGAGGAAAAGATGCTTTAAATGCTACTGAGCAACGCAAAAGAAACTGTCCTGAGCACAAAAGCCTCCATAGGGCCTATGTCCTGACTGTGGGAATCTCCCTTGGAGGAAGGATTGCCCCCTGATCCCCTGGGCCCAGGAGTCAAGCCCCTTTGCTAGGGATCAATGAAGTGACCTGAAGCTCTTAACTTTCCTCCAATGGGAAAAGATGTTTGCCACTGATATCCAGTGAAAGAAAGCCAAAAAAAAAAAAAAAAAAGCCAGATTGATAACAGCATCTCATGAGAACCTTGATTTTAACATGCAAATAGGAAGCCATTTTGTTCCTCTGTTAATAGACAAGAAAGCACAAATTTTTGGTGCTCAACTTCCTTCCTTAGCCTCTGTCAACCTTTAATTTAACTAGAACTGTTAAGATCAGGAGAATGACAAGTTTAACAAAGTAACTATTGAAGTTCCTTATATACTAAATGACAATGTATATGTTTTTGGTCCAAGATACCTCCTTGCTTTTAAGAATCCAAAAGGGAAAAGAGAACTAACTCAGACTGTTCTGCCTAAGGATTCAGAGACATATTTTTGGACAGGCCTTAGATGTGACCTTACATATTAACAGCTGCCAGAGGAAAAAGATCTCCTCCAGTATGTGGATTACCTACTGCTCTTTGCTTTCACACCAGACAAAGGTAATGACTATTCCAGGCAAGATAACAGGTTTTCTTTACTAACTATACCCATAGTAAGACTGCTAAGCCCCTTTGGCTTATCCTATCTGCCTTCCCAATTAAAATGGTTTAATTCTTATGTTTAGATCTTGTAGGCTTAATTTATATGCTTTGTCTCTTCCAGACTAACACCCATAAAGCTTCAAATCTGGGGACCTCTGGATATCCCAGCATCTCATGGATAAGGATTACTGACTGTTCACACTTATTTTGCCCCAGTTCAGCAGGAAGCAGCCAGAACAACAATTGCCCTTCATTCCTTGAGCAGTCTGGGTGCTCAAAAGGTTATGGGGTACAGTAGGCAGGTCTACAGCAGCCCATGTTGGAATGGTCTCTGAAGGTCCTTGGTAGGTCATCCCTCACTGCTGGGATTACCTTGAAGGAACACAGCCTTTTGCTAACTTCCCCAACTCTTTGCTTAGGAAAAGCCACCACCACCACCCCCAATCACCTAAAAATGCCCACTACCAGCTGTTCTCCAGAATTTCCCTCTGGAATACCGCTTGTCCAAAGGGCCTACAAGAAGCCGACATGCTGACAACACTATAAAGACCAGAAAAGCCCTAAGTTTCTCTCTTGGATACAGCTCATACAACAAACTATTATTTTCCTAAATTATACGAATCCCTCTCTAAATGTCTCCCATTGCTTCCTTTGAAATTCCCTTCAATACCCTCTTTTGGCAGCAATCCCCTTAAATGTGACTCCCAACTCCTTGCTCCTGCTACTCCCAAATGGCTGTGGACTCCAGAGGACTTCCTAAACGCCATTGAGGAACTTTGGCTCCAGGGAACTTTTCTCTCACTAGATCCTGATTTAATAATGTTTTTTCCACTTTCATTCTCTCACTCCTTATCTGCACTCCTTTATAGGATCACCTACAACTTCATCAATATATCTATAGACTAATGCATGTCTGTTCCCCCTTGCCAGCCCCCCACCGGACAACAAATCATCTTCAATCTAAGGCCACCCAGAGAAATACCTCACCATGTACTGTGATCCACTCTCCCTACCCCTATGCGACATCCTGTTCAAGCTTCTCCTAACTCGTCCCCTGATAGGGGTCCAGACAAAGAAGCCAAGCTATTGGCCTTTGTTGATGGGGCTTTTCCTCATTATATGCTATAACTTCTCATGCCCTTAATTTTTACTTCACAGGGACAATGGACATGACCGCCCTCCTCAACAGGAAGTAGTTCTGACATTACATTGTCCCACTTCCCAATCACCCCCATTAAATAAACAAAAAAGGAGGAATGTTGAGCTATTGCATCATGTAGTGGCTCTTCCCTCCTGGACAAAATGACCCATTTCATAAAAAGGTGCCTCCAGGCATGTATGTGTTCTTCTCTACACCTGAGATGGTGCCCCTGGGCTTCCCTCTCCTTGTGCATGATCCAGCTGGCAGACTCCAGCTCCCCCATACATTCTTCAGATAACTGGACTCTTCTCTTATAGGGTAAAAACCTGAGTGTCTGTTCCCTGGCTCGTGCCCCTAATGCCTCCCTGGTTGTACTGTATATAAACTGATAGAAGACGACACCCCCCTCCTGTGCTGTTCCATCCACTTGTGTTGGGACAGCCACTCTGCTCCTGCAATAAATCTCTAGTGTGCATGCAGTCTGTGGTCTTTGCTCATAGTAGACATTGAAGGGGATCCCTGAACAACCCCCCTTCAAGAGTAACCTGAAGAAAATTACTGCAACAGTCTTTTCTCAAAGAGAAATGAGTAGGCTCAGGTTCTGAGCACCCCAATATATGTGGCACAGGTTCTGAGCTCCCCTAGATATGTGGCACAGGTTTTGTGCTCCCCTAGATGTGTGTCTCAGATTCTGAGCATCCCAAGACATATGGCTCAGGTTCTGAGCACCCTGAGATATGTGGCTCAGAATTCTGAGCACCCTAAGATATATGACACAGGTTCTGAACACCCTGAGATGTATGTCTCAGGTTCTGATTTGAAAACAGGGCTGGTGGAAGATAAGTGGGTATTAATAAAATGATTAGTTTGTTGTTCTGGGTTTGGGTTTTACTAGCCCAGAGATGGAGAATGGAAAGATTGAACCAAAAAGGCATCTGCTCTCTAGGTTTCTGCCAAGGTCTTAAGAGGAATGTCTGAACTTTCCTGTTGGCTTTGTATGCAAACAGCTCCCAGCCTTCCTTCTGTGGGCGGCTCATGACAGACAGTTTAGTCTGCCTGTATATAAACTGTTTAGAAGGATCTAGTGTGGATTAAATTATCTATCTGAAACACTTGTTTTTCCCTTGCTGGTCAATGAATCCTAAAGTAGCCAGTGTGAGGCAGCAAGGAACTTAGAGAAATTATTGGAAGGGACGGGACACAAGGACTGCCTCCCTCCTCACCTGCAGCATAGCTCACATCCCCACAAAAGCTAGAAGTGAACAAATAGTCCAGCTCCACCCACATCATACCAAATGGCAACAGAATAATGCTGTCTGACCTACAACTCTCTTTGGTCAACGGTTTCACAGGTTGGAAGCCAATGCTTCCCGATGTGAACAAGGCATCTCATGAAGGGCTCCACCCTCCAAGGCTGACATTTTCAGCAGTCTGTCAATCACAGTGACAAAGTCTACAACATGTGGCATCCAGAGTAGCACAAAAACCCTTCCAAATGTACAGCAAACAAGTAAATAATTCAAGCTATTTAAATAAATTCCACGAGGATCCATTGCAATCACAAAATGGAATCAGAAAGTGAAGACCTATGGTACCGACAGGACCAACTATTCTCAGGAGAAGTCAGAATAGGTCTCCCTCCCCTCCCCCCCTTTCCCCTTCCTCCCTCCTTCCCCTCTCCTCCTTTTCTCCCTCCCTTCTCCTCCCTCCCTTCTCTTCCCTTCTTCCTCTTCCCTCTCTTCCTTCCCTTCCTCTCCCTTTCTTCCCCTCCTTCTCTCCCCTCCCTTCCTCTCCTCCCTTTCTTCCTTCCCTTCCCTCCCTTACTTCCCTTCCCTCCTTTCCTTCTTCTCCAGCCCTTTCTTCCCTCCCTCTCCCTCCTTCACTCTTCCCTCCCTTCCCTCACGCCTTTCCTTCCCTCCTGCTTTTCCTTCCCTCCCTTCCTACTTGTTTCCCTCCTTCCTTCCCTCCCTCCCTTCCCTCACTTGTTTCTCTCCCTCCCTCTCTCCTTCCCTCCTTCCTTCGCTCCTCTCTCCCTTTCTCCTCCCTCCCCTTCTTCCCTTCCTCTCTCCCTCCTCCCTTCCTTCTTTCTTTCCTTCCTCCCTTCTCAGGAGCCAGTAAGTGAGATTGGCTAACATGGGGGGGAGGCTGCTTTATGCAGACACAGGCCAAGGGACAGTACACATCCTGGGACCTCCTCATACACATATCCACATTAATGTGTTCAGGTGTACACATGCATGGGTATCAGGACACATTCATTAATTTAGAAAAAGAAGGCATGAAATGACTCCATAATTTTATAACAATTACCACAAAGACAATGTATCTTACTCAAAAAGTTAAACTTTTTCTAAAAATTATGCTCTGAACTCAAAACTCTTGTCATATACACACATGACATAGATATGCAGGCATTTACATGTATATATACATAAAATACTTGCCACAAAAAGCCTGAAATGATTTGCAAAGAAGATGAAGAAGGTCTAAGAGCCAGAAGCAGCCATCACTGCCCCTTGGCGGCTGATGCACTGAATGCAAATGCTGACTGGTCCACTGCCACCTGCTGCCAGCCACCTGCTGTCAATCACCTGCTGCCAGCCACCTGCTGTCAATCACCAGCATGCTGCCAGCCACCTGCTGTCAATCACCTGCTGCCAGCCACCTGCTGTCAATCACCAGCATGCTGCCAGCCACCTGCTGTCAATCACTTGCTGTCAGCCACCTACTGTTAATCACTTGCTGCCAGCCGCCTGCTGTCAATCACCAGCATGCTGCCAGCCACCTGCTGTTAACCACCTGCTGTTAATCACCTGCTCTCAGCTACCTACTGTCAGCCACCTGATGTCAATCACCTGATGCCAGTCACCTGCTGTCAATCACCTGCTGTCAGCCACCTGCTGTCAGTCACCTGCTCTCAGCTACCTGCTGTCAGCCACCTGATGTCAGCCACCTGCTTCCACCTCTGTCATGAAGGAGATCAGGGAGGAGGCAAGCAAAAATCAGCAAGATGGCTACTTACTCTTTTAGACAATTTCTAACCATGTGTATTAATCATTACTTCTAGGTCATACATCAGAATTGAGAATGACCAGGAAAATTAATTCCTCAATTCAAGAAATGAATATCTTCGTTTGTATGAGCAGAAACATAAATAAATAAATAAATAGATAGATAGATAGATAGATAGATAGATAAATAAATAAATGAATATCTTCTTAGCAATTACAGAAGACAATAGAGAACAAACCTCCTCCCTTGGCTGATGGGAGCAGCTCTCCACAGTGACCACGAGGGTCACTGAGGACCACAGGGACCACGAGGGTCACTGAGGACCAAGGGGATGGCTCTCCATAAGATCACGAGGGCCATTGAGGACCAAGGGGATAGCTCTCCACAGGATAAGGTCACTGAGGACCAAGGGGATAGCTCTCCATAGGGACTATGAGGGTCGCTAAGAACCAAGGGGATAGCTCTCCACAGGGACCACGAGGGTCGCTGAGGACCAAGGGGATGGCTCTCCACAGGACAAGGTCACTGAGGACCAATGGGATGGCTCTCCACAAGACCACCAGGGTCACTGAGGACCAAGGGGATGGCTCTCCACAGGGACCACAAGGATCTCTGAGGACCAAGAGGATGGCTCTCCACAAGGATCATGAGGATACAGACAACTATATACACAGCAATGAGTACAGACAACTGTATACACAGCCTCTTAGAGGCACAATGAATGACTTAGAGCACAATTAGTAATGTTGACATCTTTTCTTGAAAGAAATCTAAAGTTTGGAATTGTAGAAGGCAAGGCAGGTATCACAGGAAGGGTCCTGATGCAAATGCATATGGTGAACACCACAGGACATTCAGCTCATGTATGAGCTGTGATGGGCAGTATATGAGGTAAAGCTTTGAATCAGCATTAAATAATGTCTCAAAAAAGGCAGTATTTCCCTTGGGAGTGCTTCACAGAGATAAAGTACTGACTTCCATGTGGATGAAGTTAAAGCACAACAGAAAAGGATGAGGTAGATAACTGATCCTCCTCCATTATTCAATCACAATTCCTGTGAGACTAACTATGGACTTAGGCAATGTGACAGTCAGTCTCAGAGCCACCTGCATGGATCCAGACTACCCTCTGACTCTGGTCATGTAGCCTTTGCAGGGAGGTAACTGAGGACAGCCGCTCCCTACCCCAGTGTGAGCAGCTCCACCCCAAAGGCTGGGCACCCCTGCAAATGCGACATGACCAGCTGCCACAGGCTGCTGAGGCCGTGCAATCCCTCCATAATGGAGGAAATCCCCTGAAATTACAGGCCAAAATAAACCAGTCTTTCCTTAGTTTGCTTCCTTCAGGCTTTTGAACAGAGTTAACAAGAAAAGCAGCTAAAGCAGGTCAGATGCTGTATATTAATGAGTATGCTAATGAGATATGGAAGCCAATCTGTCTCTATGCATATGAGTCGTGTGTGTGTGTGTGTGTGTGTGTGTGTGTGTGTGTGTGTGTGTGTGTCTGTGTGTGTGTCTGTGTGTCTTTCTGTCTGATTCCCCGGGGAAAGGAATCTACACAGAGGACAAGGTGCCCTCGATCAGGAAGAGCACCCCATCTGACTCTCCTTTCAGGGTTACATCTTGCTCTGTCTTTGCTTCCTTGCCTCAAAATCTTTCCTACTGTGCACACATGCCTGCAAAAGCCACACACATTCTTCCTAGTTTAGATCAGCAGCACAGACACCACGACGAGGACACACTGATGCATGAGTACCAAACATGACATATGCAGGTAAATGTCAGCTAAATGAACAGTGCACGCTACCCCTCAGGTGTGCACCTGCTCTTCTGTATGAAGAGAACACACACAAGCTGCTCCCTGCAGGTGTGCACTGACCTTGCACCTGAAGTGAGGGCAAATCTGTCCCCGTGGTGCCTAAGGCAATTTGAGAATGTTGTGCTGGGTGAAGCCAATAATTGACAGTACATGAGAAAGGGTGACTCTACAGCTTTTCCTCTACAAAACTTTAACAGAAAAATCTACAAAACTCAGAATATTTTTTAGCCTTGATATTTTACTGTTAACATTATGTCTAAGAAATTTCCCTGGAAAACTGAATTTCCTGTCTTACTTAATGTCCTTATGATGTTTGTATGTAGGGGGGGGCGCATGCATGCATGTGCATGCAGACATACACACGTGCACTAGGAATTAAACCCAGGGCTTCCTTCATGCTGCATGTTATCTACCTTTGACCTACATCCTCGACCACTGAGGACTTAACTTTCAGTACTTCTGAATGTCTCTACTACAAAGAAACATCTAAATTAAATACTACTAGATATGATCAATTATTTTCATGAGCTGGAAAGATAGCTTACAAGTTAAAAATCTGCCTCACAAACAGAAGGTCCCAGGTGTCAAGTAAAAATTCCAGACAGAAATGGTGGTGGCCTGTGCTTTTGGCCCAAATCCCAGATTGAAGCAAAAAGGAGATAGAAGCAATCCAAGATGATTCCTGAAATTACCCTTGGTCCTCCACTGTTACATACGTCTCCCACACACACACATGAAAAATAAATAAAAAAATCATTTTCAGAAGGTAAACTTGGGTCTTCAGCAAACAACAAAACAAAACCCAAGAAGCTTCTTGGCACCTTTCCAAATGACAGGCTGTTTACCGTTCCTACTTCCTTCTGACAACCATCATACAATTGTCATCATATAATTGTGAATTGGCATTCACATGCTGCTGTTTAAGAAACAACTAGATTCAAAGTCAATCTCGGTCACTGAACTTTCAGATCACAGAAACCAAATGAATGTCAGAAACTTAGAAAAATGTGAAAAGCAGGAATCAGAAGAATTCCATGACTTCACGGCAGCACCTGCAGGGAAGGCGGCCCATGGGACGGCGGGAGAGGTGGCCTGGGCCCCATTGTCTCCACCATCGAACGTCTCTGCAGCCTGAAAGCAAAAGCAAGAGCAAGTAAGATTCCAAAGTTCAACATCCACGTGTGTGACCAAGGCAACTCCACACTGTAAACCATAGCATGCCTGCACATGGCTACAAATAAACACACACACACACACACACAGTGAACCATAGTACACCTGCACATTGCTATACATACACACATACTGTAAACCACAGCATGCCTGTACATGGACACAATCAGACACTATAAGCGATGGCACTCCTGCATACACACATATACACACACACAGTAAGCCATAGCATATCTGCATACAGCTCCACACATATACACAAACACACACACTATAAGCCACCATACACCTGCACACAGTTCCACACAGACATACACACTATAAGCCATGGCATATCTGCACACAGCTCCATACACTGTAAGCCAAGGTTTACCTATCTTAGAACAAATTACGAAAGGCAGAGTTTGTATTAAAAGTGCAGTTTTCTGTCTCTCAGGTGACTGGATCATAGCAAATTACTGTTGAAAACTATAACTATAATTTCAATTTAGATTCTGCACTGAGTTTTTATACAAAAGCCAAAAGGACACAGAAAATGTCATTGCTCTCCATTAGCTACAAAGGGTGAGCATACATTTTATCCAAAGGCACATGTGATAAGACACTAGAACATGGCTTCAAAAAACCTCCGAACACTACATAAAGCCAGCTAATGAATGACCTGACCATGAACATGCTATAAAATTAAAGAAGGTTTTAAATTTCACAAAATTTTAAATGTTGCATGTTTCAACAAAATAAGTAAGAGCCAATCACCTAGCAAAACAGAAACTATCTCACATAACGTAGAAAACATTCAAATGTGTCCCACAAAACCAGTGTGGGGTAAAACAGGAAGGGCAAAAGGAAGACAAATAAATACATGCTAATCTGAAAGACAAGATCCTAGTCCCTCAAGAACCCCGTCTCAATTCTTCTAATATTATAGGTTGTATTCATGAATTCTTACAATTCCCCTTTTTTCTATAACTTTATTACTTTCAAAAATTTAAAACAGGGAGACATTTCACAAAACAAAAAGTTGTGCAGGAAACAAAATTCCCAAACTATCAACAGAAATGCAACATCACAGAGCATTACACAACACACAGAGATAGAAATAATTATATTCCCTTTTTACCAAATCCACACTAGGTGCAAATCTTACCAAAAAAATCCCTTGAAAGCTCACTGAGAGCAACTTACCCACAGCCCCCAGACCCTGAGCTGGGCGCTGACTTGGTGCAGAAGCTCCTGCAAGTCTGCATTGGTCTCACATGAACAACTGGGTTATGATCATTTCGATGTGAGGCACACACTGGAAGGATCTAGAAGGAACTACTGTGAGCTGTGTGCTGTGTGCTCTGTGTGCTGTGTGCTCTGTGTGCTGTGTGCTCTGTGTGCTCCGTGAGCTCTGTGTGCTGTGTGCTCTGTGTGCTCTGTGTGCTGTGTGCACTGTGCTCTGTGTGCTCTGTGTGCTCTGTGCTCTGTGTGCTGTGTGCTCTGTGTGCTGTGTGCTGTGTGCTGCGTGCTCTGTGTGCTGTGTGCTCTGTGCTGTGTGCTCTGTGTGCTCTGTGTGCTCTGTGTGCTGTGTGCTCTGTGTGCTGTGTGCTGTGTGCTGTGTGCTCTGTGTGCTGTGTGCGCTATGTGCTGTGTGCTGTGTGCTCTGTGTGCTGTGTGCTGTGTGCTCTGTGTTCTCTATGTGCTGTGTGCTGTGTGCGCTGTGTGCTCTGTGTGCTGTGTGCGCTGTGTGCTATGTGCGCTGTGTGCTCTGTGTGCTGTGTGCTCTGTGTGCTGTGTGCTATATGCTGTGTGCTCTGTGTGCTGTGTGCTCTGTGTGCTCTGTGCTCTGTGCTCTGTGTGCTCTGTGCTCTGTGTGCTGTGTGCTCTATGTGCTGTGTGCTCTGTGTGCTGTGTGCTCTGTGTTCTCTATAGTGCTGTGTGCTCTGTGCTCTGTATGCTGTGTGCCCTGTGTGCTGTGTGCTCTGTGTGCTGTACGCTGTGTGCTCTGTGTGCTGTGTGTGCTGTGTGTGCTCTGTGTGCTCTGTGTGCTGTGTGCAATGTGCACTGTGCCCACTGTATTTGCTGTCCACACTGTGGGGTGCTGTGTGCAGTGTGCACTGTGTACTGTTTGCACTGTGTGCTGTATGTGCTGTGCGCACTGTGTGTAGGCATCCAGCACTGGAGGTGTAAAGGCACAGCATTGTTCAAGTCCCTGCCTCTCCTACACTCCCCAACACACAACGCATGCGTCACCTGGGACATCCTCTGGACTACCTTAGCTCAACTCTGTGCTTTAATTACCTTGACCTAAATCAAGTACTTTATATCAGATTTAATATAATCACAGCTACATTCAAAGTAATAGATCATGAGGGCAGTTCAGTTGACTGAGAGCTTGCCTTGCGAGACAGGGGACCTGAGTTCAGCCTGCAGAACCCACTTTAAAAAGTCAGGGGTGCTAATTGCAGTGCTGAACACAGACGACCTAAGGGCACTCCAAACCTATGAGGAGCCTTACTCTAAACAACAGAAATGGAAAGACGCCAGGTACCTGAGTAACAGCAACAGTGTATTCTCTGGTCTCCACATACACACACATAGGCACACACACTCACATGAGAACAGATCATGAAAATATGAAAGACACATTTTCACACTAGTTTGGCCCTATGAAGTTAAACATAAATAATCCATACCTCAAAACCACCAAAATCGTCGTCATCCATTCTCTCAGCACCTGAAACACATGAAAAGACATTGAGACCCACAGACAGTTGCTGCTCCAATACCATATTGTGATTTAACATGCACCTGTGTTCTGATCTGTGCCTTACTATACCCAACATCATACTGCAACTTACAGACACATGGGCTCTGATGTATGACTTACACTTAAGCCCCACTGTGGTGTATCTTACCCATGCATATGCTCTGATTTGTGAATTAAAGCTTCTTTAAACTGTGTGTGTGCATTTTTATCACAGAAAAGAAGCCTGGTAAATGGTTTTTACTTTCTGACAAAATTAGTAACTTCTGTTAACTTCTTCAGCAACCATGTATTTTTGCCATTTTCTTTGGAGATTCCAGCAGTGGAAAAATACTCTTTTACATTTTAATTTGCTCTTCCAAAATTGGCTCTAGGGCTCAATTCCATAATGCTTCCTGCTTTCTGCATCTGCCCCTCAGTGTCTGGCAGCATCAGCACAAACTGCAGCTCCGAGCAGGCCTGTGGTGAGTGTGTGCAGCTCAGCCCGCCGCAGAGGCTCTTCCCTCGGTTTCATGGCCGGGCTGATTTAGATTTTCGAAATTGATCAGCATTTTTGAACTGAGGCCATGACTTTTGGAACATTTTGATATGTGTATTTTTAGCTAAAACTGCTTTGCACTTTGGGAAGAATGTGGAGCAAGTCACTAGGCTGACCAAGATAAATCATGTCATCATGTCGTGTCTTCACGGGAGACCCAGAGGCCTTGCCTCTCCCCGACTCAGGACCGTGTTAGTTATGTAGCTACTGTGTTAGCTACAGGCCATGCCAGCTTCACTCTGCACCAAGGGAACGCTGTGAGAATTGAAGGTCACATGTTGGACTTGAAGTTAAAGTTTTAGCTACAAATCATGATGGGACAAGAAACTTGCAAAGGTGGAGGAAGGAGGAGGCAGTGTGCACTAAACTTCAACTAAGTCAGCAGCTGACAGCACGGCTCCGCCCAGCAGCCACATTCCACCCAGTGGCCACGCTCTGTCCAGTGACCACACTCTAGAGGTAAGACTTCACGTCACAGGTCTGAAAGTGAACAAGGCCAGACATGAAGTCCAGTCTCCTGGCCTCAGGGAAAAGAGATGACCTCCAGCAGAGGGGTGTGACCCTTGCCTCTTGAGCCTCTGACAGGGCGGTCCTCAGCATTAAATGGGCCGGGACCTCCAGAGCAGCAAAGTTTAAAACTGCCAAAGAAAAGTAATGACAGCAGCACTGACCAAGAGTGGCTTCCCTGGCCGACAGCCACAGCCTGCCCAAGAGACGTCAGGTGGGGACATGCAGATGTTTCTGTAGAAACAAAAGTGGACACAAAGATGCATGGAACTCACACAGCAGAAACCAGACTCTCAGAACTTCTCGATGGCAGTCAATCTGAAATATGACTCACGTGAATTTTACATCACGAGTAAATAAAACTAGTGTGTGAGTACAGTCTGCAAAAATGTCATGAAAGAAGAATATGGATCCTGAAAATTAACCAAGCCAAGCTACAAGTATTAGACCTGCCTTTTCCACATGCAGCCCACAAATCTCAAGAGCCAATTAAAACCTATTTTTAGCATCCATGAATGCTGAACTCGAGTGTTGGGGGTTCAGAAGAAAGGAATTTTCAGAGCCGCTCCCAGTGCGTTCACAAGTCACATCCTGAGACTATAAGGAAAGCTGTCGGTGCCAGCAAGTTGGTCCAGCCTCCTTTCGGCCAACTGCCTGTGGGGCACAGTGGACTCGAGTTCTGGTTCGGCTCTAGGAAAGAGCAGCAGTGAGCACACAGCCACCCTCAAGCCAGATGTCCTCTCCATACTGTCAAAGAAACAGAACATGATGCCAAGATAAGGCACCAGAGAAATAACTTCAAATAACTTAGACTTGTGACCTCCAATCTCTTTCTGAACAGCTTCAAAGCAGAGAAATGCAAGGGCATTAGTGACAATGTATAGAAACCAATTTTGCAAAACTAATGAAACTAAAAATTAGCTCTTAACTTTTGCCTCACAAGCAAAAGGTCCTGAGTCTAACTCTCCAAATCTCACTTAAAAATGCTGAATGGAAATGTCAGAAGCCTGCAATTCTATCCCTAGAAGGCAGAGCCTAGGAACCCCAAAATAAAATAGTGAGGTAGAGCAATCCAGGGCAACTCCCAATGTCACCCTTGGGCCTCCACAGACACACTCAAGTGCTCTCTGGTACGTGTACACACATATACACACACACATACACATGTGCACACAAAAAAAAGATAGGTCTTAAGTGAGAATATTGTAGCTATGGGCTTCTTTGTGGGTTTGTTTGCTCCAGTACATTTAAAACCTAATTTTATCTAAACTGCACTTGTGACAAAATTTTTAGAACATTTCTAGGATATTGTATTATAAACTAAACCAAGGAGCACAATGTGCTGCCCTAGTCAGGTATGCCATACTGTGTAAGCCACAGCCAAGGAGAGTGACCAACTTATCTTATGCCATGCAGAACTGCATGCCATGCAGACAGCATGCCCATCAATGGAGGAATCTACACTCAAGGTCTCATAATGTCAACAATTTATAGGCTTCTGCATATCCAAGTTTAATCTCATTTGCTGTTTCATTGCTTCAATTCCTGACCTTGCCATCCTCAGACTGAACACACTGCTGATGTTCTAGAAGTACCCTAGAGGTCTGAGGAAAGCAGACCAGAATGTGACAACTGTCTTCCCAGTCAGCAAGGGTGGGGCAAGCTTTCCCGACTCTTCCCTCTCCTCTGCAGTGATCATCCTTGTGATTTGCCCCTGGTTCACTGTTTGTCACATTACCAAACAGACCCATGAGAATACGTCTCCGTGTCTGGTAACAGAATAATCTCAACAGGAGCATCACTGTAGAGCCTCCAGAAAGGTTGTCTCCTCACTGTCAACATCCTGACTCCCAGAAGCCTTCAAGATTAAACACTTGTTTATGCCCTCAACTTCAGAGTGCTGTGCAGCAAGAACAGAAACAGGTATGCATGGGGGGGGGTGAAGTCACCATTTCTGGTTCAAGGATTCTTTGACATTTCCCATGTAAGAAAGATCTGCAGACATGGGGCTGGCTATTGTCTAGCATATCTCTAAACAGCTTAATAAGGATCTCTTCTGTTCTCAGTCTGATGTCTAGTATTATCATGAGCTTATGCTGAATATCAAACTATCACATGGTTCTTTTCTTTGGATCTATTCATGTCACTTAAAGTACCAGGTATTCCAATAGCAAGAACCACACAGTGCCAGTTTTCTTTAGACATTGGTTCACTCTACCAACACCTACCTGCCTGAAGTCTTCAGAACAATGCCCATGAGGGTGTCTATAGCACTCATTACTGACAGCACCACCAATGCACCTGCAGTTTGCTCCTGACTGCACATCACTGCACCTGCAGCTCTCTCATGACTGCACCACCACTGCACCTGTGGCTCGCTCCTGACTGTATGTCAATGCACCTGCAGCTCATTCCTGACTGCACCTGCAGCTCACTCCTGACTGCACTGCCACTGTACCTTCAGCTCACTCTTGACTGCACCGTCACTGCACCTGCAGCTCATTCCTGACTGCATCTGCAGCTCACTCCTGACTGCATGTCACTACATGTGCAGCTCACTCCTGACTGCATCTGCAGCTCACTCCTGACTGCATCATCATTGCACCTGCAGCTCGCTCCTGACTGCACTGCCACTGCACCTGCAGCTCGCTCCTGACTGAACTGTCATTGCACCTGCAGCTTGCTCCTGACTACAGTATCACTGCACCTGCAGCTCACTCCTGACTGCACTGCCACTGCACCTGCAGCTCACTCCTGCACTGCCACTGAACCTGCAGCTCACTCTTGACTGCACCGTCACTGCACCTGCAGCTCATTCCTGACTGCACCTGCAGCTTACTCCTGACTGCATGTCACTACATGTGCAGCTCACTCCTGACTGCATCATTGCACCTGCAGCTCGCTCCTGACTGCACTGCCACTGCACCTGCAGCTCGCTCCTGACTGTACCATCACTGCACCTGCAGCTCGCTCCTGACTGCATTGTCATTGCACCTGCAGCTTGCTCCTGACTGCAATATCACTGCACCTGCAGCTCGCTCCTGACTGCACTGCCACTGCACCTGCAGCTTACTCCTGGCTGCACTGCCACTGCACCTGCAGCTCACTCCTGACTGCACTGCCACTGAACCTGCAGCTCACTCTTGACTGCACCATCACTGTACCTGCAGCTCATTCCTAACTGCACCTGCAGCTCACTCCTGACTACATGTCACTGCATGTGCAGCTCACTCTTGACTGCACCGTCACTGCATCTGCAGCTTGCTCCTGACTGCATGTCAATGCACCTGCAGCTCACTCCTGACTGCACTTGCAGCTCACTCCTTACTGCATCATCATTGCACCTGCAGCTCACTCCTGACTGCACCGCCACTGCACCTGCAGCTCGCTCCTGACTGCACCGTCATTGCACCTGCAGCTCGCTCCTGACTGCAACATCACTGCACCTGCAGCTCGCTCCTCGCTACACTACCACTGCACCTGCAGCTCATCCACACAGCATTTCTGACTGCTGTAACCATCAGGAGTGAATTAGATTTGTAGAGCTTCCTAGGAAACGACTCTCTTTTTCTACTAATTAAAAGGCATTGCATCCATTTGGAATAATCTACTTAAAAACAGTTAGCCCATCTGGGTCTGTCATTCTCCTTGTGCGAAGATTCAATTTCTTACATTATGTATTGACTCAGACTTTAATTTCTCCAGAAGGTTTTGGAAATAATATTTTTTTCTAGAAAAACTATTTTAAGATTGGCATTCAGTCACTAATAGTATTATTTTTAATGTATGATTTACCTGTCATTGTATCTTTTTTTTTCATGTTCCAATCCTAGGTTTATTCAATACAACCCCTTACTCTACACAAGTACAAACGCAACCTTAACTAAAATGCTACAAAGTTACAAAACTCAAAAGTTTATAGTACTGACTTTACAATTAAAAAAAACAAAATCAATGTACACATTGCCAAGGTTAACCTGCAAGACCATTATAATGGCAGGGTACATGGGCGGGCGGCTCCACAAGAGCCCTGTAGAACTGGGTGTGCTCACCAATTTCAGAGTGGGGGAGATGCAGGGACATGGAAAGACAGAATGGGGGTGGAGGTGGGAGGAGGTGAAAGGGAACCTTCAGGTTGAAGAGGCCCAGGGGGCAGCAGCTGGCCTGCAAATGTGGCACAGACGCACAGGCAGGGCAGGCTTGCCCACAGGGCCCAGGTGGTGTGGAGATGTGTTGGGTGCTGCCGGGTGGACGCTCGCTTGTCTTGTTGCTTCCTGAGCAGGTTGTCGGGAACTGAGATGGGTGAACTTGCTAGCCAGAAACTACAGGGCATTTTATGAACACAGCCATAAGTCAACAACAGCCCTTCTGCAGCCAGAACCCACCCGCAGGAGCCGAGCCTCAACGGTTGTCTTTGAATGAGGGATCCTCCCTACTGATCCTCCTTTGGCTAGAGAAGCGACAACACTGAGGTGGGTGGGATGAAGGTACAGAGGCGAGCTTCATGCCTGTCTATCGGGAGGAGTTGGAGCTGAAGCGGCTTCTGTGACAGTGGCAGCCAAGAGAACGGGACCTCCAACGCACAGGGGACCTGCGGCTTGGGGAGTGGGACCTTCTTCTCATTCGTGGAGGCGACCTACGCCACATGGGAGGGGGTAGCAGTATTCTCCTGGAAGGACTGAAGCACCGAGGGGGTGGCGTAGGCCAAGGGGTCAGCACAGCAGTAGCAGTGATCTCCTGACCATCAATTTGCCCTCCATCCACATGTTTCAGCGCTTTCTCTGCTTCATCTGGATTCTCAAATTCCACATATGCCTAGTCTTTGGACAGATGAGGATGCATCCTTTCTACAGGCATCTCAATCATTTTGATTTTCCCATAGGTGGAAAATATCTCCATGATGTGATCCTTGGCCACATTCCTAGTGAGCCTCCCAGTATGCCCTTTGGTGGGTTTAGGAGAAGGGCTCCACCTTTTCCTCTCCTTTCATCTCTTTTAGGTGGCCTGGATTTGGAGCAGAAGCACCGCCTGTTGTCGTGCCTTCGCCGGGAGGGGCTTGGAGACCCTGAGGAGCTGCTGGAGCTGGAGCTACGGGACGTGCTAGAGCTTCCTGAGTGGCTGGACGCGGAAAAGAGCTGGAGCCGCTGCTCAAGCCTTGTGCTGGTGCTGGAGCCAGAGCTGGAGGTCGAGCTGGACCGAGACCTGGTGCTGCTGCTTCCACTTGAAGCACTGCGTCTCTTCCAAGTTTTATCCCGGCCACGGTCTTTCTCACCGGACTCCTTAGTGGCCCCTTTATCTTTAGAGCGATCCTTGGACTTTTCGTCAGAGCAGTCCTTGGCGTTTGGTCGGAGAAAGAGCCCTAGTGGTGGACTTTTTATTATTTTCTTTGACTCCTAGCAAGTTCTTCTTTTTTACTCCTGATAAATCCATTCTCCTTCTGAGGTGTTCAGAGCAGCAAAGATGGCTCACTTATCTGAACTCTCACTTCTACCTTGAGTCTGAAAAACAATCCCTAATCGATTGCAATTTACACCAAAGAGCAGCATCTTCCCTCCGCCGCCACTTCCTCCTGCTCTTCTCAGGCGCTGCAACCAGCATGGTTCTGTAGTCAGCACCGGGAGCAAGAAGGCCTGTCATTGTATTTTCTTATACTATCTTCTCAGATGCTCACTACAACTCTACCAAGTTTTGGGGGGGGAATAAATATTTGCTCTTCAAGCAAAATGTCTTTGTCTGTAGGTTTTCTTCAAGTAGCTAAAGAAAGTTTAACTTTGAAAAGTCTCTGAGACTGACTCTGACGTAGCCCCCCCCCAAAAAAAAAATCAGTCCCTGAGAAGCTGGGCTGCATAGCTACTCTGCACTGGTACAACTTCTAAGAATGTTAATGGAGACAACCAGGTGATTCAACATATCAAGGATGCGTGCAAACCTGGTGACTGAGTTCAATCCCCAGAGCCCACATGATAAAGGAGAGGGTCGAGTGACACAGGTGTGTGATGGTACCCATGTCTGATCCCCACCCCTCAAGTTAACAAGTACATAAGCATGAAGGTCTACAGTCCAAAATACAGGAAGCTGATGCCTGCCTCTTCTCGCTGAACAGTCCCACACCATCTCCACTTGGGTTTGGGTTTATTTAGAGGCCTGGTTTAAGCTTTCATTCCTAGACCCACCAGTTCCTGTTGCTGCCTTGAAAAGGCCTAGACACAGGCAAGTATACTAGATGCAGCTCTCAACTATTGAGTGCATATGCAACAGCACAGTACCAGCCAAAGCCCATCTATCTCGCAGTACCGACCAGGACCCCAGTCATCTAAAGACACTGTCATGGTTTGAAATGTGTCCCTCACAGACTCTTGTGTTTGGGACTGTCATGGCACCTTTAGGAGGTGGAGTCTTGCTGGAGGAAGGCACTCATAAGGTAATTAATCCCACCCTACTTCCAGGAGAGGTCTGCTCTGGCAGTTAGTAGTCTTGCAGCTCTCAGCCTCCCCAAAGGACATGATTTAACCCTCCTTCAGCTTCTGTCAACCAGTCATGCCTTTTCCAACATGAAAGACTCTAGAACCTTAGGCTAAATAAATCTCCTTTTCTCTATTTAGTTCCTTGACTTTAGGTGTTCTCTCACAGCAATAAATAAGACTAGCCAGTACAGAAATTGGTACCAGAGAAGTGCAATTCTGCCATGTGAGACTAAGAGAATCTGGTACCAAAAAGTAAAACTGTTGTTTGTGAAGCTGAGAGAAGTTGGCACCCATCAGTATGGCCAATGTTATAATATGGCTACTGTGTCTTTGGATCTGTTTGTTGGGAGAAATATGAAAAACTTTGGAGCTTTGTGCTGGGAAAGTTTTGTTGAGAGCTTGGAAGAGAGTAAAACTGTTAGAGACACAGGCAGTGGAAGCCCAGTTTGTGAAAGTCCAGAGCAAAACAGAGACTTTGTTAGAAACTTGACAAGGGGCAAATGGTGCCATGTGTTGGCAGAGAATTTGATCAAGTTTTGCCCTCTTCCTGAAAGCTTGCCTGAAGTTAAATTTGAGTGCTTAGAAGAGGAACTTTCAAGGTAATGTAGTCTTGGCAGTGTGGCTTGGCTACTTTTTAGTGTTTTTGTTTAGAGTTATAAAAAAGAATAAGAAATCAGCAGAAAGAAGTGAAAAACTGTAAAGTTTAAAGAAAAATGTGAGGGCAAGTCTACAGAGAATGCAGACAGCAAAATGGTGGCTATCTTAAAAGCCTGCTCTCAATTTGGATAATAGGAGATGTTGCTCCCCGAGGGCAAATTCCTCAGGAAGGTTCCTATCCATAAGAATGAAAAGTCTTTTGGAAGGAATGAGCTAAAGGGCAGAGCTCCAAAGGAAAGCCCTAGTTTTCCTCTGAAATAACTGCTCAAGAGTGCTAAAAGATTCTTCCCAGCAAAGAGAAGCTAAATCAGCTATGAGTCTAAGGGGCCAGTCTTCAACCCAAGATTATAGCAGAACTTGGCAATGCCCTCCATGTGTTCCTGGTTTTAGAGGCGTGAAAGATGCAAGAAGTCCTGAATCCCCCTCCAAGGTTTCAAAAAATGGTAGAAGCCAAGCAATGTATGACAGGAAGCCTGCAGTTTAGAAGCCCAAGAAGGGCAGTTTGTGCTGTGGAGTTAAAGTCTGGTTTGCCACTGAGAAGTGAAAATGTTAAGAGATGCCAGAGACAACATAGGACATCTGCCAAGGAAAGCTGTATACCCAGGAGAGCCAGCCCAAGAGAGTGATATGTTCTATAGACAGCTGTGTTGGACAGATGGAACTGAAGCCCTTTGGAACTGAAATGATTTCAACAAGAAGTTCATCTATTGGACATGGAGCCACAGGATTTGGAGTTGGTTCTGGTTTTTGGACTTGTTACAGGCTGATCTTTCCTGGATATGCCCCCATTCTTCTCTTTTGGAATGGGAATATTTATTCTGTGCCATTGTATATTGGAAGTATGTAACTTGTCTTTTGATTTTACAGACTTTGGATTTTTGGGCTTTGTTGGGACTACTAACGTAGTCTATGGAATTTTTAAAGTTGGAACTAGTATGATTTGCATAAAGAGATGGCAATGAGCCCGTGCTGGCCAGGGGTGGAGTGCCATGATGGAATGTGTCCACATAGTCTCATGTGTTTGGGAAAGTTATGACACCTTTAGGAGATGGAGCCTTGCTGGGAAGGCAGTTTATAGGGGTAGACTTCAAGGTTAATTAATCCCACCCTATTTCCAAGACAGGTCTCCTCTGGTAGTTGGCAGTCTTATAGCTACAGCTTCCCTGAAGGACGTGATTTAGCCCACCTCCAGGTTCTGCGGACATTCACGCTGTTTCCGACATGAAGGACTGCATCTGCCCTCTAGAACCATCAGCTGAGTAAGTTTCCTTTTCTCTTTTAAGTTGCTTGGCTTTAGTTGTTCTCTCACAGCAACAGAAGGACTAACTGTTGTTCTCTCAGCAACTAACCATTGTTCTCATAGCAACAGAAGGACTAACCATTATTCTCACAGCAACCGAAGGACTGTTGTTCTCACAGCAGCAGGACTGTTGTTGTACAGCAGCAGAAGGACCTACTGTTGTTCTCACAGCAACAGAAGGACTAACTGTTGTTCTCACAGCAATAGACTGACTGGTAGAGGCACCAACCAGGCTCATCTATCATGGTGCTGAGCTGGCCCCTCAGAGGCACACAGCATGAAGCCTGGAATGCGGGTTTGGGGGTGCTACCTTAGGGGGGGTGTTGAAGGGCCCTTCCTGCTGTTGCTGTAGTTAGCTACTGCAGCTGAAAAGCAATTTTAATTCCACATGTCTGCAATCTATTAAGGAATGCACTTCGATAAAATAAAACTCATGTGTCTCTTTTAAAATGTACATTGATTTAAGCTATGTTTTTGCTTGAGTTGCTTCCCAAACTTATTACCTGTCTTAGCTCCCAAATCTACTACATTATCATATTTTGAAAACATCAGTGATTTGACAGAAAAAAAAAGATGTGCCTATTTCAGAACATAAATCTAATTTATCTCAAGCTTTTAAAAAATATTAACAGACCAAAAAAAGTAATCAAAAAAAAGAAAATTATTCAGAGATAAAGCAATCAATACAAGGGATGACCTAGATACTGTATATAAGGAGGAAGAAACAGGGTGACCAAACAAAAGCAAGATGTGAACTTGTCAGAACTCATCTACACACTTTCCACATGCAACACCTAAGACTTCTCAAAAGCAGGGACAGCAGGAGAGAAGGCGGAGAAATTAACTTATGGGATTCATCCATTGGAAAGTAATGGTGTTTTAACACCACAATTACCACCAAGGGCACTTTTGGGAGGTAAACTACAAGGTGTAGTAGTGTGACAAGCAGTGCCGTTATTTCTGACTCTTCCATCTTGCAGGTTTGATTATTTACAGCAGTGCTAACTGCAGGCCTCAGTCCTCACTTCCTTTGGCTTGACTCTAGCTCTGTCTGACTCCTTCCCTTTAAGTCTATCTGACTTCATTGAGGAATTCCTTCTAACTTCTGCACAGCAGGGCATGAATTACAGTAGCCTCATCCTCAAGCACTTATAACTTAGTACATAGCACTAAACAAGTAGATGATAGCTACAAACAAAGACCAGCCAAGAGTCACAGTAGACTTCAGTATTCAGACCAATGAGCTAAAGATAGAAAAAATTTACAAGGCTACAGAGCAGGAATGTGGCCAGGGCTCTTGTGGAACATACTTTTGGCACTGCCCCACACTCAGTGTTTCTTACCAGTGTATGAAAATGTTATTAATTTCTCGAGAAATTTTCAAATTTCTCAAGAAATTTTCAAATGCGCGCATGCGCACACACACGCACACGGTCTCATGCAGATCTATACTGAAAGACAGAAGACCTCTGAACATAAGCCTCTGGGTGGCAAAGCACCTCTAACAAGGGCACTCCTTGTCACTCGAACCATCGCCATCTCATGCAGTACCTGGCACAGCGTGGAAAAAATCGAGACTTCAGACTTTTGTATCAAGTTACTCCACTTTTAAAACTGAAAGTCTAAAATTAGAACTATGAAGTGACAGAAAACATCACAGTCTAAATCCTGCACAAAACCACACGGGCTTCAATGCCAAGGGCTGAGAAAATGGGGAGGAGCCACTGAAGATAGCTGAGCCCCATCAGAAAACCAGCCGTGAACCTCAAATCACACAGGACCTCCCTGCCAGTCCTTAGAATCATGTCCACAGGAGGTCACACTCACTTAAACCTTCCCAGAGCTGAGCCCTTCCAGAGCTGAGCCTTTCCCAAAGCCACACCCTTTCTAGAATGGCTGCCCTGCAGTGCTTCGCCCTCCCCAGGCCTCCCTAGGAAGCTGAGGGGAAGTTCAGTTTTATCTGAGAACTATCAAAACCTGCAGCTTCTTCACTCCATGCAAAGTCTCCTCTGAGTCAAGATGCTGTGGACTCTGAGGCACACCTACATCATGAAAATCTGAAGAAAGCCTACTGGCTGTACAGACTATGTGCCACATAGAAACCGCTGGACACCCAACCCAAGTCGGAACTGCCAGCTAGCTAAAGGGTCAAGGCTAAACAGGTCAGAAGCAGTGGCCAATACAGGTGCTTATTCACATATTTTCCCAGCTTAGGAATGCAAAAAAAAAAAAAAATCACATTAGCATAATGAATAACAGGTTTGAACAAAATAAGAGCTACAAATTTATTTCTTCAAATAAACTGAAAGGCTACTGTTGTGTGGCACGTTCCTCTGAACAAACAGCTGCCATCTTTGTTCTGAGCCCACCAGGAACAGCTGTTGCCCATGGACTCCTGCAGAGATCCAGGAAGTAGAGAGGATTATCAGACCCTCAACTAGGGCTCTGGGCTGACCACATGTAATTCTGCCCTACTTGCCCGTGCCCATACATGTGGCTGTGCCACCCACATGCCCTCACAGGTGAGGATGGCAGAAGCCCCAGAGTACACAAAATGAGGTAGATGCGTTGACAGTTCCATCGAGGCAGCGACAAGGAAGACTGAGCCACACTGTGGTGAGCTGCCCCTCCCGTCAGTGACCCTCACCCCTGTCCTGTCAATGACCCTCACCTCCCTTGTCAGTGACCCTCACCCTGTCTTATCAGTAACCCTGACCCCTTATCAGTGACTTTCACTCGTCCTGTCAGTGACCCTCACCCTGCTCCTGTCAGTGACCCTCACCCTGCTCCTGTCAGCAGCCTAACAAACTGGTTGGTTCATTGTTAATCTGGTTTGTCATGAAAGTCCTATCTAGGGTGCAAAGACAGTTGTGTGTGGCATCTCCCCAGAAAAAGTAATTCGTACAACCGCTACCAGTATCATCTGCAGGCCAAAGGAGAAAACGGTAGGAACGCTGTCTTCCCACAGCAGACTCTATCCACTAATACTTGTGGTGAAAAGAGGACATGACAGAACTCAAGAAAAGAGCAAGTGCATGAGCCATGCAACCCAACCCTCAGTACTGGGCAAGAGACCCCTCAGCACCCAGCAGGGGACCCCTCGGCACCTAACAGGGGACGCCTAACTACAGAACAGGAGACCCTCAAGACCCAGCAGGAGACCCCTCAGGAGACAGGGCTGTTTCCTAAGTCTCAAGTGTAGAGGCCTTGTTTCTGATGAGGCATCAGATTAGACTCTGTACTGTGTGCAGATTAGAAGGTATAGGTACCTGTCAGATAGGTACCTGTCAAATGAAGGTTGTGACTCTGGGCAGGCCCAGTGCCCAGACCCCATGTTGCTAACATGGACCTTCGCTTTCAAAAAAACTTTCCCTACAGCCACAAATGTAAACAGCATAATGTCAGTTTCTTAAATAACCTCAGAATTTAACTCAGTTTCACTTTAAACCCAAATTCATTATTAAAGTGTTGCAGTGTACCTACAGATGTAAACCTCACAGCTGGATAGAGGAATGGAAAATAACAGGCACGGAACAGCTCTGAAATTCAATTAAAGATGAGATTTCTAACCACCAAGCCCAACAAGGAAGAAGACAGAACATGAAGCTCAAGGAAAAAGCCAGAATCCAAGTTGCCACCAGGACTGGAAATTTCTAGAGTGAATGGGGTGGGGTGCTCCCCAAAGCCAAGCTGTAGATCCAGAGGAGCTAAATCAGAGTCTTCTTGGGTTTCTCCTTACAACTGTCATGAGAAAAATAGGACACTGACACCTTGGTCAAAACAGACACAAAAGCATTCAGCATGGTTCTGGGTAAAACTCCACAGCTTTAGCAACCAGATTATGACCTGGAGTTGGTTCTTCTCAAAGTTATTAATAATGAAAAATACTTACACAGGATACACATGAATGCCAGGAAAAAATGCACTTCTTGAAACAGTTTTTAAAACAACAAACCACCCACAGAAACCACACGGACAGGGATGAGAGGATCCGGGCCCTGGTTGGTGGAGCGCTCATCTCTCCCCAAGTGAACCAGCTGAGCATCTTTCCTCACAGTAGCACATCGTGTACGACAGACAGGACAGAGGGCCGCCCCAGGAGCTGGAGGAAATGTGCAACTCTTGGTTCTTAGAGAGGCAGTGGCAGCCTTGGGGACAAAGGACCCCTCCTCTCCACACCTTCCTGGAGGGGCCGCACATCCATCTGCAAATAACTGCACAGGTCGAGGCTGGAGAGGTGGCTCAGGGATTAAGTCTCTGCCTTGCAGGCGGAAGGTCCTGAGTTCAGATCCTAGACCCCACGTATAGATGCCAGGCGGGGGCGGCCTGTGTTTCTGGTCCTGGTAGGGCGGAGCTTGCGAATCCCTGGGCAGAGTAAACAAGGAGGAGGTGGACGAGTCCATGGTGGTTCCTGAATTTGTCTGTGGTTCTACACACACTTACACATACACACACACACACACACACACACACAAACACACGAACACACGCATACACGCACAATCGAATAAATAATAAAAAAAGAATATTTACTAAAAAAATAACTGCACAGGAAAACACTATGTGGACACATGGCATTGCAGTCATCCATGAAGACGGAGGCATTTGCAGGAAACTAGATGGAAATGGAGCTCATTATGATGAGCAACATAAGCCAGACTCAGAGAAAAAACTAGGATATGTTTCTGTCATATGCATAATCTAAGTTGAAATCGACATATGCATATGTGTGCATGTACATATGTGCATGTTTATTGTAGGGGGTGTGTGTGCAGGTCATGAACTCATACAGGGACGATGAGAAGAGAAGAACTCATGAGGAAAAGATATAGAAGAGCAAGTGAGGTAATGGGGCACACGTAAAGACAAGAAAGGGACAGTAGGAGGGAAGAGGAGGAGGTGGGGGGGACATGAGGGACGGACTTAAAACAGGAAGGAAGTGTAATGACATACATATGAAAAGGACATAGTGAAAAACATTATTGAGTCTTTATAAGCTACTTAAAATTAATTTAAAAGCCAAGACTTAAAAGCTCAAAAACAGACATTTCTTCAGAGTTAAATTTTTTTAAAAATAAACTTAACTTTGGCCCTCAAACTTGGATCTTACATGATATTCTTATCATCACTAACGGACATGAGATCACTCAGTTTACCCAGTTCTATCCATCTCACACACACCATTTCAAGGTAGGTTTAAAAAGAGGAAGAGAGGAACGGAGAGGGAGGAGCAATTCAGGAAAGGCAAGGTGGAAGTGATGGATGGCTGACAAGAATGGGGGCAGCACCAACCAGTAGGAACCAAACACAATGTGACCTTCAACAGGAGCTGATGCTGCAGGGGCCGCCGTGGAAATGCCAACTTGTGTCAAGTAAGTGTCAGCAAATAAAGTCAATCTTGACTTCAGCTTCAGGAATCCTTATGCTTCTCTGTTTTCTTCCTACCCGGGGCTCAGCAGGAGATGCTGATACAATGAAAGTAGCAGAGCACACAGGAGCCAGCGTGCACTGTTTACACAGACCCACATGCTTTCATCTGCAGCACAGCAGAGCCAAATGTGAACTCTCTGCACACCTTCCGCATGCTTCCAACTGCTGACCCAAGTCCATAAAAAGAGGGTCCTCTCCAGTCTGGGTTTGGGACCTTCCCCTTGTCAGAGCCTATATAGCCTTAAAGAACCACAAATCCCCAGATGAAACAGAGGAAATAAATGACTTCCAAAAGTAACTGTTCTAAACTGCATGTATCTCTAGCCCTCGCTTGATGCTTACTAAGGGCACGTGTCACCAACTACACAGTCCTGAAGAACAGACCCTGACAGCTATAGAGTTCAAGTGCAATGAAAGGAGCAAATGCCAAGAACATGAAGTCTGGAGGTCCTGCCAGCAAGCACGGCCCTAACAGAAGACTAGACTGAAGTCACTTTGCACAATGTGGAAACCTGGAACTACACCTAAGATTGCTAATAGATCAAACAGCTTAAAATTTGTACATCAAATTTTATTTTTATCATTTTACCATATTTATTTTACCATAACCGTTTTCTAGACAGAAGACACAGTGACAAAGAACCATGAACATGCATTCACTTGAGGCTACAAAGGGCAGAAAAGCACAATGTGGCCACAGTCCTACTGGATAACATGGCTTTGACGTTCTTTGTTTCTGGTTTAATTTCTGTACCAGGAAGTGAACCTAGAGTTTGTATATGTCTAGAAAGTGACTGAAACACTTCACCTCCCATAGATGATACACTTTACATGTGAGTTTAATTCAGGTTGTGGAGAGATTCACTTTTTATAAAATACACACGATGCAGTGCAGAAACGAGAACAAATGTAAAATTAATATATGAATGAAATATTAAACTTCACAGCTTTGGTGGCTAGCTCTCATACCACAGTCTTCCCTCAGGGTTCCCACTCCCTATTGGGGGGGAAGCATGGCAAAAATTGGAGGAAATTTTAAGTTGCAATGTGCAGTTAGCATTCAGCTTCTAGTCAAAATCGAAAAGACTAGGACCAGAATGAACCTATCCCTTCAGCCAATAGAAAACTCAACAAAATATCTCCAACAATTGCTTTTAAATATTGGATTTTAATTTCTGGAAGAAACAAGCAGGTAGACTTCCATACTGCACTGAATTTATGATAGAGCACATGGAGGCAGGCCCAGAGCTAGCCACACCTTGAACACAGACAGAGAGAAATCACGCTGGGCAGAAGGAGAGACAAAGCACTTATTTGCAGGGCAAACTGTGTGAACTTCGTCACTCCAAGACATGAAGGTGCTGGCAAGTGTGGTAAGTGGGAAAGCTCCCGAGAGACTGTTGGGAGAATAAGAGGCCGGAATGGTCCTGTGACATGGTGGGAGCACCCAACAGTCCTTGGGTGTCTCTGGAACTAAGGGTGGGAAAGAAGATCAGAGAAGGAAGAAAGCAGATTTCAGGGTGAATTACAGGCAGTACTTCATGACGTTATCCAGACAATTTGGCTGCTTGACTCATACCCGTCAAACTCTTCCCTGCACCCTGGCAGCAGCAAGTCCCAATCAGAAGAGATGGTAGCTAGACGGGAACTACTGTCACTGTTCCCAAGCTTGGTGAGGCTTCCAAGTGGCACCAGAGCCGAGGACAGCTGAGGTGCAGCCTGTCATGCTACCAGCCTGTGCAGCAGACACAATGGGCCATGGCTGCTCCAGCCAGCCTCAGGGAGGCTCCAGCCAGCTCACGACTGCTTGGGAAGACTCAGATTCAGCCAGCCGTGCCCAAAGGCCTCCCCTCACCTGCTGGGACACTGCATTCCAGTGATGAGGACCACGACTGTTTTGAAGGAAGTTAATGCACACCAGTGTCACAAAAAGATGAAAGCACACTATTAGAAACAACTTATGTTCTACAGTAACTATATCTGTGGCATATATAAAGAGTTAAAAATATACTGTAGAGCCCTAAGTCATTTAAATAATTAATCAGGAAGGATAGAAACCTAAAGGACATAAAACTAAATTATTATGGGGAAAAAATCTCAAACCCAAAGTAGGAAAAGAGCAGAAAGAGAAACAGGAAAATAACGAGCAAAACGATTCATTTAAAGTGAACCGTGATGATAATTGCCCTGAGTGCAAATGGTGTAACAACCAAATTAAATGCAGGAGTTCTTAAAGTCAACTCCACTGCATGCCTGAAGTGACCAACGGCTTTATGAGGCAACAATGAGACCCAAGACCAAAGGGCGAACACCAGTCACAAGGAAGCCGAAGTGCTACATAACAGTGGGCCAGAGTCACTGGGGAGAAGGGAATCCATGCTACAGGAAGTGCATCAGGAAGGCACAGCCTCAGAGAGTTTTGAAAGAGGATAAGCCAGCGGATTGCAGAACTGACAGACACAGTAGTCAGCGGCCACAGGGAGGCTTCCAAGCCTCTCTTCTAGCCGCTGATGGATGACATAGGCAGAGAAAAGTAATGAGCATGAAGAAGACCTACTGTCGCCACCACTTGATACAAAGGGCGTCTGGAACGAGCAGGGTCAGGTCAGATCATCCTGCCCATCTAAACACACAACACTGAGCTGAAGAAATGCTCAGTGGATAAAGTCCTGACTGTACAGTCCACAGGACCAGAGGTCAATTCCAGCACCCACAAACAGCCGGGCAGGCTTTGGTGGCTACCTGTAATCCCAGCACAGGGAAGACAAAGATGGGATCCGATAACAAGCTGGCCAGAGCAGCTGAACCTTGGAGCTTTGAGTTCAGCTGAGGTCCTGCCTCGCTCAATGAAAAAGTGGAAAGGGATCAGGAAATGCCTCTGTAACAGTTACTCTTAACTATTGCTGTGAGAGAACATCCAAAGTCAAGAAACTTAAGGGAGGTTTATTCAGCTTACGGTTCCAGAGGCAGCATGGCTGGCTGGCCAAAGCTGGAAGAGGCTAAGTCACTGCAGACATCTTGGAAGCCGAGAGCTGCAGACTGCTTGCAGCAAAGGCAGACTTCTCCTGGAGGTAGGTGGGACTAATCCACCTCAAGGCCCACCCCTTGTGACTGCCTTCCTCCAGCAAGGCTCCACCTCTCAAGGTGACATGACCTTGCCAAACACATGAGACTGTGGGGGACACATTTCAAACCATGACAGCCTCACATCAACTTCAGGCCCTTACATGCATGGGCATTTAAACACATGTCCACCCTCATGCGAATATATATATATACACACACACACTCCACATATACATATGCCAAAGGAAAAAACACATGTTATTCTGAGACATATGAGTCTGAATTTAATTTAGAAAACCAACATCATACAAGGGTCTTCTCTAACCACAGCAGAAATATATTAGAAAACAATAAAAGAAAGAAATCTGGAATGTTCTCAGATAACTTAAAAAAATAACATACTTGTAAATATGCCACTATAGATTATCAGAGAAACCAGAAAATATCTGTGAAAACTGAAACTATAGGACAACTTGTGTGCTGTGGGAGCATAGTGCATTTTAGAGAATTCACCAATATTCTATGCTCTTATTTAAAAACAACAAAGGACTCAAAAACAACCAGTGAGTTCTTCTCAGGAAATGTGTAAGTTTAGAGCAAATTAATCCCAGAAGCCAGTGTTCTCTAGAGAAGATAATCACAATGTTGTATATGTGTGTGTACACACATGTGCTATGTGTGCAAGCAAGTGCACACGAGCGTGTTATGTGCATGAATGTGTGTGCCTTCCTCCAACACTGCTGGGGGCAGGCTGCACTGACAGTGTGAGTGGCAGCCCCAGGCTAAAGTGGGCGGCAGCAAGAGCAGGGAAAGCAAGCTGCAGTCCATAGACCACTATGTCTGGCCCACCGCCCAGGAAGAAGCTCCTCTGCCAGTTGGCCTCGCTGTGCAGAGCTCCAGCTGACTGGCTTAGCGGTCCTCATACTCAACAGAGAAATCTGCTCTACCTACTCTGTAAATTCCAATGGTGATGTCATCCAAAACACTCGTGCAATATTGGACCCAGGCAACTTGCCATATAAATTAAACACCTGTGTGACCATTATTAACTCACCACCATTTGCACCTTTTAAACCATGCTTAGTCTTGAAATGAAGAGTTCCACTGAACAACACTGCATATAACATGCAACACAAGTGCTTCCCAGGAGAGGTAAACCCTGGCATTCACTGTTCTCTGTGATATCCTGTAGGCGAAACACTGTGATACAAAACAGTGCCAAAATACTATGATGTCAAGCAACACATACTACAAATGAGGTAATAAAACAGGAATCCTTGCTTCTGTGGCTGGCCACATGGTCCTAACAGCAGTTACAACTGTCCTTTTCACAGTCCACACCTCAGCCAGCACCTCAGCAGGCTGTGACGTCATCCACAGTGATGACCCTAGCCTTCAGGCCATACTAGTTGTGGGAGCTTCTGCTGACCTGACACACAGGTGTGATGATAGGAAGAGGCAACTGAAAGGACCAAGAATCTTCTTCCTTGCCTCACTGTGGAAGAGCAGTCCTGCTGCTTCTGAGAGTCAGGACTCATACCAGGACCACAACTCTTACTTAACCTGAGTACAAACTGACATAGCTTCTGCTTCAGCAGTCAGTAGTCCATGGGTCTTCCCTCTAAATCTCGGGTTGGAGACCAGCAGAGACAAAGGAATCAGGGAATGCCAGCTACTCCCATTTCCACCCCTCAAGGTCCACGACCCAACAAGAGATGTAGTACCACGGATTAAATGCTGATGAGCACATGCAGACCACTGGGAATCCTGCCTGGAGTCTGTCAAGATTATGCCACCAATCTGGCATTACAACTGTCTAACGTCCTGACAAGCCACCTGCCTCTGGGTTGAAAGGAACATGATCAGGCCAGGGAGTCCCACAAGCTATGCTGTAAACTCATGCATGGTGTTGTGATAGAACTACACTCAGGGAGAAAACCCCAAACCTTCCTTGTGCCCTCTCTGTAGTGGAGTGGCCTGATGCAATATCAACCTGCCACCAGGGGGCTGGCTGATCCTACTGTGAACTGTGTCACACAGGGTCTTGGGATTGATACTGTTGGTACACTGGATGTCCAGCAGCAGCCATACTTAGCTCATCCTCAGTGAGTAGAAATCCACTGTGCTAATACATAGTCAATGTCAACCTTTTACAACATGACCATGTCATGTGTAAGCCCATTGGAGGAGGCAGGGGCCAAGGATACAGAACAGGGAGCTGTATCCACTGGTTGTACACCCTTTCTTCTCTATAGGGGTGCCAGAAACAATGATCCTCTTTCATCTCAGAAAGATAATCTCTCACTTTTTCTCACAACACTGGACTCCTACAAACAACTACATTTTAGTTGATGTTATTTCCCAAACACTCTGACATAATAAAATCTGTATCAGTTGCTACTTCTTTCTCATTGGGGACATCTGGCATAAGGTCATCAATGTCCTGGACCAATGTGATGCCTTGCAGAAGGAATGGCAAGTGAGCTAGATCCCTGGGAAGGAACTATGACATGTCGGGGTAAAGAGGGAGAAGAGGGACCTGTCATTCCTGAGACAGGGCCAAGGCGCACTGCTGTTCTTGCCGACTGCATCCTAACTGCCTCCCACAGGCCTTGTGGACAGAGATGCAGAAAAAGCCCTGCATCCAATCAACAGCTGTAAACCAAATGCCTGGTTAATGTGCTCAAGCAGTAACAACACATCCACTGTAACTACAGCCAGGGCCACCACCTCGTGACAACCCACAGCCATTCTCCAGGACCCACCTACTCTTTGTACAAGACAAAGAGAAGAGCTGAAGAAGGATGCAGTGGACACCATGTTCCTATGTCTTAGGGACAGCACTCACCTCTGCATTCCCTGCTAATGAGGGGCATGCTAGGATATACTACTGTCCTAGGAAGAAATGTATGCGAGGACTGCACACACGGCTCCACCTGCACGGGCCAGACATGGCCAGAGGCCCCATGCACATACTAAGACTTTCAGAGATAACCACCAACTACAGGATGAGTTTGGTGACCCACAGACCCCAATGAAAATAACTGGACCTCAAACACTCCTATCTGTTGGGTGGAGTCAGTGACATCTTGCACCTTGTGCAATTGCCAGGTATCAGAGTCCTGCAGTCCCCAAAAGATATTACTATTTCTCTTACCGAATGAAGGCACAATTACCCTGGCAGTATCCCACTGATCCCCTGGACAAGCTGCAGCAAAAGCAAAAAGTACAGTCCTTTGGGCAGTGTGCCAGACAAAGTCCACAAATGGGCCAGCTTCCCCTCAATCCAGGAATCCAGTTCTGTGACCAGCTCGAATCTGGAACTGACTGAGGGGTGTGATTCTACTTCTCATTATCTGGTTAGACTTTTCTTCGCTTGACCCAGACACGTTCTGCTTCTGTGGGAACTGTCTCTTTGTCTGCAAGAGCAGCACAGTATGCAGAGACCAGACAAGCAGACTTCACAGGCTCTGACAGCAGCCATGCCCCTCACCCTTGTGTGGCAGCACACCCATGTCACCCCCAACACAGCCCTACAGCTTCACATTTGACAAAGATTTCTTCTAAACTCCGTTTCTAGACATAGCTCAGCTTGTCAATGAATCTCAGCTTCTCTGCATGGCTCAGCTTCTCCGCACTGCACAGCTCAGCTTCTCAGCACACTTCAGCTTTTCCACAAGGCTGTTTCCCATTATTAATTTCTAGATTCTATTTTATCAATTTTTGGATCCTAGCATATGTATCTATCAAAGGTAAAACCTGAAAGAAAATGATCTCACCAAGAGCCAACACATAAAGTACTCACCTGCTCCTTGGTCCTCAGACGATTTCACTCACTCTAGCAACCATTTTCACTGCCCTTGAGCCCTTAGCACATTTCTCCAACTGACCACCACTCTGCTAAGAGTCACCCTAACAATGACAGGTGACTCATAGTTTATAAGTAATTGAGCACCAAATGCATCTACCAAAACTTCTAATGCCCATCCAACAGAACACAAATTCGCTTCCTAAAAAAATACCTTCGGCTTCTCTTCCTCTCTTCACCAAGCATAGTCGACATGCCTAGCACGCCTAAGTGACGTTTGAAGAGTGATTTCTTCGCATTGTGAAGACTGGCTAGCCAGGGTTTCTACAGAGACACCCCATCTCTTCACACTGTGAAGACTAGGTAGCCAAAGTTTGTCCTTTGTCTGCAAGATGCTCAGCAAACAGTCTATGCAGATGCCTTAATGGGCAAAAGTTCAAAACGCACAATTTCAAGTTTAGACATGTTCACCAAGTCAAGGGGAAAAAAAAATTAACTTCTGGTTGTCATGCTTTTACTGGGAAATTCCTTACTCAGAAAACCCAATTTCCCCCAAGCAGTATGTTTAGAAATAGTACACAAAATGTGTTCAATAAATGTTCTGCTTTGATGATTTTTTTCTTTGCTTTGCCTTGCAGCTTTATTACTTTGACGATCCAATCACTTTCTTCACCATTATACACAAACCCATCTGAATATTCTCTACCACATTGCCTGGGTTACACTAAGCAGTAGCATAAGTTAGTAATGCAATGGCTTGGGCAGTGCTTTATCACAGCAAGTGCTTTATCACCTAATGTAATGATTTCTTTACGTTTGTGATGCAGTTCGCCTACATGGTTGCTGATAAATGACCATCAAATGGCTTAAGGGAACAAGGGTTTATTCTCTCTTAGGATTCCTGGTTACAGTTCTCAATCCAGCTTGACAAAAAAGCTCACACCAACACCAAGGCCGAGGGAACTGGCTACACCATCTCTACATAATGGCTGAGAGAGAGACAATCCTTACTTGCTAGACCAGTATATCTGACCAAGTGTACAAAAGGATGCTGACTCTCTCAACCAGCTCTCTGTGATTTATTCCAGGGCCTAATCCCACCTACCATAGATTGGGCCTTCCCTATCAGCTAGATAATCGCCTTCAGGTTCGCTCTGGGCTCAATTCAACTACTAATTTTCCACAAATGTGCCCAGAGCTCAAACCCTCAACAGTCAAGTTGATACAGTTTGCAAACTCTTCACTACCTGCAGCACCCTTCCTAAAGCTGGAGCAGTTTAGGCTTCATCCTGTGGACCTATCTTGCAGCACTGAGAAGAAGGCTAACACAGCT
Source organism: Typhlomys cinereus (assembly GCA_023101885.1). NCBI lineage: Eukaryota > Metazoa > Chordata > Mammalia > Rodentia > Platacanthomyidae > Typhlomys > Typhlomys cinereus. The sequence continues at coordinate 938,937 of JALPQD010000219.1, forward strand.
AAGAGATTTATGTGCCCAAGGGAAGTTTTGGCATATCTCAGTTAGGATAATCCACAAGTGCTCTCTTTTTAAAAAATATACCATTATTTTTTTGGGGGGAGCAGGATCATGCCTGCCATTGCACACTGGTGGAAATCAGAAAACAACTTTCAAAAGCAGTTCTTTTCTTCTGCCGTGTGGGCTTTCAGGTATTGAACTCAGGTCATCAGGTTTTCAGGCAGGTGCTATCCCCACTCTATGTGTCCATCCCACAAGTGAGCTCTTAAATGAAGCTGCAAAACACAGTTGATGAAGACAGAAGAAACAGTGGGACTAAGTGGAGGAAGGGGATGTTGAGAACTTGAGCACTGAACTATTACATACTGCATGCGCACACCACACATCACATGCGCACACCACACATCACACACCGCATGTGCACATCATACATTGTATGCACACATCACACACTGCACGCACACATCACACACTGCACGCACACATCACTCACTGCACACTCACATCACACACTGCACACATACACCACTCACTCCATGCACAGAAGAATGCAGCAGGGAACTCCAGAATTTCTCCCAGAATACAAGTGGCAAGGTGATACAAGTCTTTACAGTGAAGCCCGGGCTTGACAGATTCTGGAGAACGTGCTCAAGAAAGACAGCTAAGTCTGGGTGGCACCGCAAACTCCTCAATTCACTTCCCCAGTGCTGAGAACCCAAACAACCAACAAGTCCAAACCACACAGACTCCAGCAGCCTGGAGCCAGGACCTTTCAGGACACTGTGGGAAAACAGGCCTCTATGCTTCTCTGTATGAGGCTTCTCTGTACAGCGCCTACCAAGAGGCAAAGAGCTTTTCCCTAAACAGCACTTGTCAAAAATAAACAGGGCAACAGTTTAGTGCTGCCACTGCTTTAGGAAGTAGAACAGCTGAGGTGCACAACACCCTAAAATCTCCAACGAAAAGTCAAGGCATAAGATGTCCATGAGAGCTTTGGAAGGATTCACATTTTTCTGAAGATCAAGAAGGCAGAGCTGTGTGTGTGTGTGTGTGTGTGTGTGTGTGTGTGTGTGTGTGTGTGTGTGTTCGCTCTCGCACACATGCATATCTGTGCACATACAGGCTGTCACAATATAAAAGCAGAGCAGCTTTCTGAAGTCATACACAGACCCATTCTTCTGGCAGCAGGACAGGACACACAAGGCAATCTGGCTGCCTGTCAATCATCTTGGCCTAGTTCTGACAAGAGACGGCGTGGAGAGACGGAAAGTCTCTGAACAGAAGAAGTTATTTTACATGCCACAGAAGTGTTTGGTGTTGTTAGGGATGATGTGTTGAAACATAAATATCAGAATGTACAGATCCTTCTAAGAAAACAACCTCCTAAGAACTGAGCATGGTGGGGCTGGGAAGATGGGCTGGGCATCAACATGAGGACCGAGGATGTGTGCTCAGAGCCCTCCTGAAAGCTAGGTATGATGCCACACTTCTACAACCTTAGCACTGGGACAGGCAGAGAAAAGGGGATCCCTGGAGCTCACTAGACAGCCAATCTGGTCAACTGGTCAGCTCTGGGTTCAGTGACAGACCCTGCCTCAAAAACATAAGGTAGGGGTGTAGGGGAGATGGCTCCATGGTTAAAGTGTCAGTCACAGAAGCAAGAGCACCAGGACTCAGGTCTCTAGAACCCAAAGAAAGCTGGAGTGGTACAGATGGTCTACCTGGGAAAGCAGCAATAGGGGTTCCCCAGAGCACAATGGTGGTGACACTATTAAGGGTGAACTCTGGGTTTGCTTGTGAGACCTTGTTTCAAGGAAGGAGAAAGAGGGACCGAGTCTTGACTTGTCACTAAAGACTGAGGCCTCCATATGCACCTGCACAAGTGTGGCCACATACATGAACATGCACAGACAGAAACATGAAAATAATGAGGGAAGCATGAAAGACATTCAGTACTAATATCTGGTCTCCACACACAGACATGCATGTACACATGAACGTGAACACACATCTCTATACATAAATAAAATAAAAATAAAAAACAATAAACAAACAAGAAATACAATTTCAGCATGGTGCATCTTTAGGCAGACAACATGGCGCTGTGCAAGATGTCTTGGAGGTACCATGCTTGCTATACAATGGGGAAGACTTCAGTTTAAATCCTCAGAATCCCAGAGCAGCATCTGTAGACGGCATCACTCCTAAGCTTCTCTCACTACACCTGGTAGAGTGCTCTGAACAGCAGGTCAATTCCAATCTGGGCTACATAGCCAGAACCAAGCTGGCCTAGAACACAGTAAAATCTATGACACACAGCCAGTAAAAACCTTTTACTAATTCTATGGCACATAGACGGCAATAACCTTTGTACTAGGGATTGGACAGTAGAAGGAACCAGGGAATAAATCAAAATTATCTTACTTGAAATCAGACACTGAGTTAAAAGTATATAATGTAAACAAACATGATATTTCCTTGTCTTGATTTACTAATTTTCTGTGAGTTTATTCTAAGCATTAAAATTAATAAATTCAAAATACATACATCACACACCAAATGCCCAACAACAGCTCCTGGTATTTCTATGAGTACAGGCACATATGCAACAAATAACAACAACAGTTCCTGGTGCAGTTATAACTACAGGGGCATACACACCAAATACACAACAGTTCCTGGTGTATCTACAGGCACAGCAATGCCCAACAATATCTCCTGGTGCATCTCCAGATGCACCCACCATGGCTTGCAGCAAGACCCTGGCTCTACCACTATTATCCATATGCCCTTGGGTAAGGCTGCTCCCCAGTCATGTGGACTCTTCATCTCAGCCACCAACAGCAGTGTCTGAAACTCAGTATCAGGACACCCACAGGACATCACCAGGACAAGACCCTCTGATGGCAAGCTGCACAAAACAGAAGGCACCAGAGTTCTCTCCACCAGAAGCAACATAGTCATTACCTTCTCGGTGCAAGCAGCCTCAGCCAGCCACAGGAACCTGCAAGTTCTCAAGCCGCTACCTCACTACAACACAATGCCAGCGAAAGACAATGTCTGCCTCCAAATCTGTCTCATCACAGCTCGGACAACAAACTCCAAGATCACCAGAGCAGTGAGAGCCTGAAAGGTGAAAGGCCCTGAGACACACCCACATCTTAGACTAAATACAAGAAAAGGCATTAGAACCAAGCACAGATTCATGGACAAACTCGGTTCTCATTATGCTTCCAGGCAATAAGAGAATGATGGCGAAAAAAAGGATAGTAAGTGCTCATAATGTCATACTAAGCAAAAACAGTAAATATTAAAGATTTGTAATTTGCTTAATATATTTCGAAGAAAAAACAACATTGAGGGACAAGCCTCAGAAAAGTAAACAGCAACTACCTCAGAAAGCAGGCACTTTTCTGGGTAATTTTTTGCCTTTGCCAACTAAAAATTTCTATAGCCAGATATAGAAATACAACATCATTTACAACCAAGTTTCTAAAACTATAAGCAAAGTGGGAATCAAAGAGAAGTTGGTATTTCATCGTAACTATGCACTTTCTTGAATAAATTACAGGTCAAGAGAAGTCTGCCATGACTCCACATGAAACACAATCAGAGGTCCTGACCCATTTGATGAGATATGAGCATGAAACATAATACAAAGGGCTGGAAAATGTGAACTAAAACTGACTGCAGACAGCACAAGTATCTGATGCAAACCCTGGTGGTCCACAGTGGCCATAGAAGAAGCTGAACTAAACTATGGGGCTCCAGAACTGCACACAAACATTAGGTACATTTATGTAAAAAACAGGAAATTTAAAAGTTCAAGACTATTGCGTACAACACAACAAATACATACTGAAACAAACCTAACAAACCATGCACAAGATTTTTATGCTGAAAGCTTATAAATAAATAGTAAGAGAAATCTAAGAGGTGATCATGCATGCTTCAGAACTACTTCCCAGGTCTCTAGATACTAAACATGCATGTATGAAAGCTACACATGCATGCTTGAGATACATTTCCAAAGTCCCTAGAAACTAAATATGTATTACAAAAGCTATTTATGCATGCTTTTTAGACACTTCACTTAAAACACAAAAACCGGCAAATACCTAAATGCCCATCAACTGGTGACTCAGCATATTGTGGTATATTCACATAATACTGCGCCATTTTTAAACAAGAGCACAGAGCACCTACACAGCCCACATGAATTAATTATAAGCATTAAATGGAAGGAATAAAAAACTATACAGTGCTACTATCTGTTGGACATCCCAAGAAAATAAAAGCAATAGGCATTAAATCCTGGTTGCTAGGGTGATCAGAAGGAACTGTTTAGGAAAGGTCAATGTCTAGATGAGAGTCTGATTATGTATATATCTATCAAAATGTAGACAATGGTGTATTGACGTTTGTTGTGAAGTATATGTTAACAGAACAACTAAATTCTAAAAGAAATGGGATGTCCTTTAGAAAATCATGCATCAGTTTAAGCAAGCTAAACTTGCTTACTGGAATTGGGAATTAAGGAAGGGATTATCAATGGAGAAAGTAAAAATCATTGAAATATAGTATCTTTAAAAATCATTTATCATTTAGTAAATACATGGATGCAAACAGTAGCTTTTTAAAGTTCCCATTGTTTCTACAAAAAAAAAAAAATTTAATGATCAGCTATCAAGAGCTCAGAAGCCACTACAGACTGCAGTGGGGCAGTGTGATTATGAACTACAGTTTGAAACAACTTACTTAAACATCCCTCCTCTATTTTCATAAATGGAGACGCCTCGACTACCCCAATCCACTTCCACTCCATGTGTGTTACCAAGACAAAGATAGTCTCAGCAAAGCTTTCTTTATTCACGGCAACTCTATAAACTTTACAACTCTCGCCAACAGCTGGGGTCCAACACAAAATATTTTCCTTGGGGAAAGTCCTGTCACTCCATTCCAGCTTGAGACAAGTCAATCAAAGATCATCTTTCTTCTCCATTTCATTGCCCCAAAAAAGGAACATGTGACGCCTCATGGGATAATTTTCTAAGCAATTTCTTTTTCTGTTAAGTAATAAGATTGGGACAAAAAAAAAAAATCAGTTGTGAGCCAATCGCTCCAATGAGATGATACATTTTTCCATGTAATAAAAGAGGTAAGTCTTAAGTTTCATCACTTTGTTTTCTTTATGTTTATTCCATTGGCTTATGCTGTTGCTAGGCAACCAGTTCACAATAAGATTTCCCAGCCCACAGCCAGCCTCGCCAGCCTAGAGGACGCCAAACTTCATCACCAGAGCAATTCTCCACCACATCATAGCACTGGCCGGCAGCACCCGGCAGGTGCAGAGGGCTCCGCATCCCCGGGCTCAAGCCCCGAATGGCTGGACGATCACAAGTACAGGTCTCTACAAAAGCAAAGATCGTGCGAACTGTTTGTGAGTCCCGGTCACCCACCCAGTAAGTATTGTCAGTTCTGGCCTTGAATCGTCAGGTGAGGGGTTAGCCCGCCCGATGACAAGAAGCAACCGCCCACGACAGTCCCTATACCAGCTACATGCAAATGCTTCTAGACACATCCATGAGACGAGCGCAGGTGGCAGTGTCCGCACGGCGGAGGAGGAGGAAGACGCGGAACTGGCCAGGGGCCGCTGAGTCACCTGCAGCCGAGGCCGGGCCTTGCCCTCCCCGCCAGCAGGCTGGGCCCGGGCGCTCTCCGAGAAGCAGGAGCAGCCGCGAGGGGCTGGGGTGCGGCGGTCCCGGCCACTCCTCACGAGGCGCGGCCACGCGGGAGCGCGCCCTCCGGGCTCTTGTCTGCCGCCGCCGCACGTGGGCCAGACTCCGTGGCGCGGCCAGCGCGCGGCTCGGGCCGCAAAGGAAGCGCGCGGGAGCCGGCGCCGACGGGAAACACTGGCCGCGTCCGCACGTCCGTTCCGCAGGGGCCAGGGAGCCGCGCTGTCACGTGGCCCGCGCAGGTGCGGCTCCGCGGGCGAGCCCGGGGCGGACACGCCCCCAACTCGATACCAGAAAAAGAAGAGGGTTCGGCGGCCGCGCCGGGCACGCTGTCGGCGCGCGACATCCGGGCCCAAAGGCGCGCGCCGGTTACCTGCTGCCCGCCGCCGCCGCCGCCGCCGCCGCCGCCGCCGCCGCCCGGGCTAGCGGACGCGCACGCCGGGACACGGGCGCAGAACTCCCGGGCGACGGCGCCCAGGAACCCAGGTCGCGCAGCCCACGCGCCACGCGGCGCCCGCGACCTCTGCACCGGAAGTAGGCGCCCGCCCAGGGCTACCCGGACCTGCGTGCGGCGCTCCCCAGCCCCGCGTGCGTCACGTGACCCCGGGCTGCGCCCAGCGCTGAGCCTGGTTGGCACCTGCGACCACCCCAGCTTGACCCACAGGTGCCCTCTGAAAGGGCCGCCCAGGGGCTGCCTCCTGTCATCTCTTTAGTGCTGATGGTGCAGCGAACCTCAGAGACTGACGTCAGAAATGGGACGACCTGGACCTCCAGGTCTCTGGACTTCTCAAGAGCGCCATCCTGCAGCTCGCAGCGACCCATTGGTCCTGCTGGGCTTTGCTCAGGACTCTTCTTGCAAACTTACAACCCTCTCACCAAATGGGAATGTGGTTCTCACGGGACAGTGGGTCAGCCATGAGAGGGTGTTGTGTCTTCCTCACGTCAGAGACTTGCAGTCTGGTGTGCAAAGGGCTGAAAAACGGTTCTCTGAACCCCAGCCCTCATTAAACTCAAGTTCCAGAAAATACCTAAGCTAAAAGCCTGTCTAGACCTTGAAGGCCTCTGCCTTGGGCTTTGCCCTTGTCCTCACCGCCAGATCACAGCAGTTCATCCGCTTGCGTGTTGGCGACAGTTGACTTTTCAGGTGTCAGATGCCCTTGGGTGCAAAGCCTTTAAGCAACTTCTTCTGAAGAAAAAAGAAAATGGTTGTGTAGCTTCTTTTGTGCATTTTATGCTGTTATGTGGCCGCACTGACAGACTCCTTGTCAAAGATTTGGAGAACATTTAGCAAGTTTTGTCACACATCAGAAATTACAGTCCAGAAATGAACCAATTTGCCTGCAAGGAGCTTCCGGTCAAGAGCATCGAGCTGGACTTACTAGTGTTCATTTTGTAACCAGAGTGCTACAACATTTAAAAGAATTTTAGAACATTAGAAGAACTTATTTTCTCTTCTTTCCATTGACCAAAACTAACACATACTTACCGTCTCATCTCTGTACTCACAGAAAGCACCAGCAAGAGCAGGAAAAGCCTCAACTAACACAAAAGCCCAGAGAAGCCTTCACTTGAACAGCCAGCAAGTGTCCTAAAGAACAGCTAGCACATCCTTCACGTCACAGGGCACAGCAAGCATTTCTGCTATAGGAACCCGAGGTTTTCTTACACACCCATCTCATCTCTGGGAGCACCATGTCAAAGGCCAGGGAAACCTTGTGTAGCCTGCAAGCTACATCTCATTCTCTTGGTAGCCCAGCAGTATGATAATTAGAAAAGCAAAAGGCATTTAATAAGCATTTCTGAAAGTAAATAAACTGCCTGTGTCATCTTTGTCTCTCCTGTCTCTTCTTCACTTTGAAACCAGCTTGACCTCTGGGAGCTTCTACTGAGGCGTTCATGTACTTACTCTGTCCCACCTAACCTGACATTGGAGCAGTGATAGGAACAAATGTTGAACACTCAATATGTGCTTAGCATTGGGCTGTCTTTGTGTGTTGCCACATGATTCCGTGAAGTAGGTATGTTAATACATACACTTTTTAGGTGAGAACACCAACTCAGGAAGGGGCGATGAACTCACAGAAGAGCAGGACTTACAGCCAGACTGGGGAACTGAGGGCATCAGCCTGCATTCACTGCAGACATCATTGTGTCCAAACCTCATATCTCTTGTGAAATCCCTCCCCATAAAAATCTCTGTCTTATTTATTTGAGTCTACAGCTCAGTTTTCTTAAGTACCTTCATAGTTAAGCAACCATCACCATAATCAGTTTTAGGATACTGTCACAATCTAAAAAGAAACCACATATACTTTAGTGCTCATCTCATCTCTCACCTTGCAACCTCATCTCAGTCCCAGGCAACCATCAGTCCACTTCCTGTCCTATGCCTTTACTAAACCAGATTCCTTTAAGTATTTACAACCACTTGATACATGATCTTTTGGGATTGGCTTTTTTCACTAATCACCATGTTTCCCAAGTCCACTTATATGAATAAATAATACTTTGAGAGGCATTCTTGCATTTTTTTAGATCAGAATATATTTTCCTTCATCTTGGATAATAATAAAAAACAAGGATGGAATTGCTAATTTGGAGGAAAAACTGAACTGTTTCTGAAGTCCACATACCATTTTACAGTGGACCAGCCAGAGACATCTCTAATTCTCTACTGTGTCTTATTTCCTCAAGAACATAAACTTCTATTAACTTTCAGAGTACTCTCAATAAACCATTTTGGCCTTTGTTGTGCATGTGACCCTCTAGGTGGGGGCCTTCTGAGAGGAGAATATGCTGGGGGTGGGGGATGGAGAAGATCAACTCAGAAATAAGATGGTGATGAAATTAAGTTTATTGCCCAGACCTGTCAGAAGAGTGCTCTCAGAATGCCTGGCCAGGAATAGTTCTCCTCAGATGGCAAGCTCAAGACCAAAGAGGAAACAGGGGCTGGAGAGGTGGCTCAGGGTTTAAGCTTCTGCCTTGCAGGCAGAAGGTCCTGAGTTCGGATCGTAGAGCCCACATATAGACGCCGGGCGGAAGCAGGGGGGCGGCCTGCGTTTCTGGTCCTGGTAGGGCGAAGCCTGTGAATCCTGGGGCAAAGTAAACAAGGAGGAGGTGGAGGCGGTTCATAGTGGTTCCCAAATTTGTCTGTGGTTCTACACACACACACACACACACACACACATACATATACACATGTGCACACATACACGCACAATTGAATAAATAATTAAAAAAAAAAGAGAAAACAGAAACATACTCTGGTCACAGATCCCTGACTGTTAGACTGCCTGGATCTTTAGGTAAGTTTTATACATAGGTACAATGGAGACTGACATGACAGTCAGTGTGATGGGCTGTAGAAAGTGTCAGGGCAAAACAGCTTCCAGTTCAGAGGAAAAAAAGAGTTTATTCTCTAAAAACTAGGAGTGACCCTGGCCTGGAAACAGATGTGCTGAGATGACACATTCCACCACAGACATGCTTATGTGACCTTTTCACAGTCACATAGCCAGAGAGCCCATAGAATGCAGAAGGGCAGTGGCCGTAGGCCTGCGGGCAGTGGCCATGGGCCTGCAGACACTGTGGAGGGAGGTCAGATAAGCAGGTGAAAGCAAAGCACAGAGAGCTCTGCTATGTGTCTCAGATATCTGATAACTCCCTCAGCTTTGGGGGTCAATGAAAGCTAAGTTAAAACATTCCAAAGGTCTTATCTGATGAACAACAAGGCTGTTAGGTCAGAAACAAAGACTGGCAATCAGTAATGTTAAGAGGTATTAACATAGCCTGAGATGATTTGGGCTCCAGCTCTGAGTGTTCCAGCTTCCCATAGTCATGACAGTGTCAGTCAGTCTGTCAAGTCTGTGGCGCAGGTATAGCCTTTTGAGTAAGGAACTTCAGGTCATACGGGGAGAATAAGAAATACAGGATAAGACAGAGTTTTGCAAAGTATACAAGAGACTGGAGTTCTCTTCTGACTCTGAGACAGATCTTGATTTTCCATGCAGGACTACAAGAATGATTTCAGAAGTGTTCAGGGTACAAGGCAGAGCATAAAACAGAAATGAGCTAGAAGGCACGAACCAAGAAGGATGAGGAATTACAAATGTGGTAGCCACAAACATGGCAAACTTGATTTCAAAGGATGTGGGCAGCAAAGGAAGTGGAGAAAGGCAGAGAAAGAAGAAGAAATGAAGATGTGTCCAGGTTTCTGAAGCTGTTTAGAGAGGTTGAAGATGAAGATGAAGATCGTGCACTTGGTGGAAATAACCACACACTGAATGGTGCCAAGTGACAAAATCCCAGGTAGCTGTAAACAACAGAAACTTTTCTCATGCAACTTTGAAAGTTGGGGAACTAAACTCAATCACAGGGCTGTGTGCTGGACCATCCCAACCCTATGCTCTTAGCACATGCAATTCTCCTTCTCTGCAAACTGTCACTGCTGCACAAGACGTTTCTGCTAATGTCTGTGAACATGAGTTACCTCTACTAGTATTTAGGATGAGCACACAGAAGAAAGGCAAGCCAGAAAGAAAAGAGAAGCTATTATTCCATGTATAGAGTCATTCCCAAAAATTCTAAATAAAAGGTACTTTCTATGCTCTGTTGATTTTAGCTAAGGGCTCTGAATCATGACTTAAAATTTCTCGTCTGTAGACAGAAAGTACTATGTCCACATTTGTTCCCTTCATTGCTTCTTTTAGGTGCAGCCCTGTTGATAGGTGCCTATCTAGCAGGTATGTAGCATTGCTTAGAAAGGGAGGTGAAGGCAGGAGAGTTAGAGTTCAATTTAGGGTCAACTGTGAAGCCAAGACTTTGTGAATGCAAAGATGCATGATAGATTGATAGATGATGATAGATTGATAGATAAATAGATTGATAGATGATAGATATATGGTAAGTTAGACAGATGCTAGAGATAAATACATAGACAACAGATTATAGACACATAACAGATGACACATAGATAATGATAGATAATAGATGATGATGGTAATTATGAAAAGTAGATAGATACATAGATGATATAGATAGGTGATAGGTAGTTAGATAAATGATTGATCAGTGGTAAATAATAAAGATATATAGATGATGATAGATAATAGATACATAGATGGTGAAAGATATTTATAGATGATCAATGCCTAGGTAGATCATATATGTGGAATTAAGCTTTCTAAAAATCATATATGATATAGATCATGTGTGTATGTGTATGATTATGTGTGTATGTGTGTGAATGTGTGTATATGAATGTGTGTGAATGTGTCTGTGTGTGTGTGAGTAATAAGCTTTACGCTTTCTGGCGCCGGGCTGCAGCTCTGTGGTGGGCCGCTCACTTAGCATGTGTAGCCCGATTTGTCCCCATTGCCCAGAAACAGTCAGTAGTGCAGGGCTTTTCCATTAGAAGTTACTTTCAATACCAGAACTGTTTGTACAATTCCAAATGGTCAATTACATGTCACATCTTGGCCACTACGTTCTGTTTTTTATAATGCACACTGGAGAATTAAAAACAAGTTGGACTTTGCATCCTTATTAAACAACTACATTGTGTCTCTAAAAGCCTCCAGCCTGTACAGATGTAGCGCAGTGGCTCTGGGCAGAATGCCATGGAAAGCTGCTGCAACTAAGATAAATTGAGTTTAGACTAAACTTTTTTCAAAACTTTTGGTGCACCACAAAATTAACACATCATGGGAAAACTCTGAAGTTTGAAAAATGGGGTTTGGAAGAACATGGCTAGGCCCCAGGATGCATTCTCCTGAGACTTTCTCGGTTCCTTTTGGTTGACCAGAAAAAGGAGGACCGCGGATGTCAACAGCAGACAACCTTCACTCATCTGTTTATATTTCTCTTTAAGTTTTGATTTTAAGTTCTTCTGATTATAAAAGATAATTTGCCCTTTAACCTCACACAGAAAAAAGTCAAGCATCTAAAGAGTTGTCCCTATAAGAGATTGCTGCCTGAGCACGTGACACACTGTGGCCACTGTATGTTGGAGTTGGGATGATGAGGCATGTGGGTGAACCAGGATGGGTGCATCGGGCAAATGAAAAGAGCGTCTGTCACCAAAGTCAGAACTGGTGATGGATGCCTGGGAAGTAGGTCTGTGTGCAGGATGCCGACTTTCGAGCACAAGTGCTCATCTTGTAACCTCCTGTGGGATCGGCACACTGAACTGCCCTCTACGTCCTTCCACTCACACCTACAGCTCAGCACTGCCTCGGCCTGTGCAGAGAAGCATCTTCTACTGAGCGTGACAGACTTGCAACTGATCAGTGTGCACGGTAAGTGCTGTGGCGTGCACTGCCCTGGTGGGATACCTATGTTGCCTCTTCCGAGGCTTGGGAGCACAGCGGGAAAGGGGGAAAAGAGGGTGTAAGAGCCCGAGGGTAGAGTGCAGTGCTTGAAACACTGTCTGGGTCCTCACCAAGGCACTGCAGCGTGCTGCCTCACACAGCATGTCATACACAGGGAGGGACTCGGGACCCACCCCCAAGGGGCAGAGCTGCTGAAAGCTGCTTTTGTTGTAGCTCCTAGTCTCCAGCCGTGCTAGATGCCACCATGATTCAAGAGTGGTTTGAAAAGCAATAATTTAAAAAAAAGAAAGAGAGAGAGAGAGAGAGAGAGAGAGAGAGGAAGAGAGGGAGGGAGATAAAAAAGGAGGGACTTGGAAAAAAGGGGCTTCAGCAGCAGGTGGGATGGGGGAAAATGAGAGGGGAATGTGGATGAAATGACCAAATTTCAATATATGCATGAAATGATCAAGGAATAAAATAAATAGTAAAAAAAATTGATGCTCTGAGCAAATGACGTGCCGCCAGTATTACTTGAGACAATGGCACTGGCTGCCTCCCTCGGCTCTGCCTGTTTCCTCAGGAAGAGGCATCCGGCGCTGTGCTGGTGTGTAGGGTGGATGGCAGCAGCACCAGCCCGCAGCCTCCTTGCCACTTGAGAACTTCGAACCTAACATGAGCAGTTACAATGACACTGACTGTCATGCACCCCTAGATCAGTCACACCTGTGCTCAGGCTTCTCTTGGCTGGACTGGTTTCAGCCCAAGTGTTCCTCACACCCCAACCCAAGCAGTGATGCCCTCTCTGAGTTGCCCATCTGGAACCTTGCATGGTGTCCATGCCCCTGCCAGCCTCTCTTAGGGACTTTGCACACTGTCCATCTCCCCCACCCGCCTCTCTTACCCATCATCATAAGCCCTGTGTCTTTTGGACCTTCCTGTGGATGCACTCACCTCACCATCCTCAAGCCACACGTGCACATCCATCTCAGCATGCCTAATTTTCTGAGCATTTAATTCCCTCCCACTCTTCTTCTAATGCAATCCTAGTACATTAACAGTGCTTATGATTAACTCTCTGTCTTAGCTCATTAGTGAAATTCAGATACTCTGACTATAAAGTTTCCTTTCTCTGACTTTTCCTTGTGGAAAATGATAACCAAAGAATTCCCATGACTTCCATTTGTCACGTGTTCCTGATGTCTGTGTTGACTTCAACCTGCTCACACATAGCTCTCTAATCTCATTATGTACTGACACGCTCTCTAGATACTCAAGTGTCTGATTCATTTGGCCAGTTCACCAACAGTGAAAATGTTAGAGATCACAACTATTACCTGGCATCAGGATCATCTGTGTTCTTCAGGCAGAATATTAAGAGTGTTGATTTCCAGCAGGTATTGAGCCAGGACAGACCCATTTATCACTTTCATTCCACGGCACTAAATCTCATAGGATGCACTCTCAGAAGCAGAAGTCCACATAGAACTGTGAGTGGTTGATTGCACCTTTGGTAGAAGACACATGACCCAATAGGTTTATGCAGGAGACCATGAAGTACAGTGCAGACATGAGAAGGCCACAGCCAAACCAGCAGAAAGCTCTGGAACAAACAAGCCTGTCAGACTGCCCTGAAATGGACCAAAATGACCAGCTCCTGTGTTCCAACTTAAGAACATTCAGACCCCACATCTGAGCAGAAAGGCAGTGGGGTGAACTGGAGGGTGCCAGCTAGCCCCTGCAGCTATTTAAGAAACCCCTCTGGGGGACACCGCTCACTGTCCAGCTGACACATCAGCCACGCTTTTCTTCCCCTCCCATCTGTGCTGGAACTCTCTCTCCTTTTCCTGAACAGCCCTTCCCACCTCTACCAGAGGGCTCCTTCCAGCCCCGACTCACCGCCCCTGGGAATTCTGAGTCTCCCACGCTGCTTTATCTATCCACTATGTGAGCACTCATCGACATACAGCATTTGTTCCATTAGTCTAGATGTTTCTGGCTATGCTGTCACAATTCTCAGTAAACAGTCCTCGGTGAACTGTGAACTCCCTGGAGATATGAATTATGGATGCGCTTTAACTCCTGCACATCTAAATCCATGCAATTTGCAAGAAAACCTTGAATACTAGGTTCTTGAATTAAAAAAAACTCATATTTTTATTTCCTTCTTTTCTTAGCTATCAAATAAGACTCCCAAAAGCTTCAGACCTAGCTTTTATTTCTAACTGTAATGTCCACACAATTTTAAAGTCAAGACAGACTGAGTAATAACATGAAATTACCTACCCATTCAGGCTAATTCATGTAGCTGTGATCTCACATTAATATATTTTTACTTGTTCTAAGTCAGCTCAGACTCAGCATCTCAACACATCATAAAGTTCATTTTTCCTGTCCGTGAGCCTGCTTGCTCTTCTATATTTATGTCTTCCTAAATGGATCCACATAGCTAGAGACTAAGGGCACCCCAGGTTGGAGCTACTGGTTAGAAACTGGGGGCACCCCAGGACTTGATTCTGCATGGCTACAGACTGAGGTACCCCAGAACTTGGCTCCACTTGGTTAGAGATGGGGAACACCCTAAGACTCCTTCTCAAGCCTTCACCAAAGACTTAGTCACTTGGTTTCTACATAATTCTGGTCTTTCTACACAATTTCAGGTCTTTCTATATGATTCCAGCTCTTTCTACATGATTCCAGGTCTGCCTTCTCCTTCTTGACCTTGCTGCAATGGCCAATCCAAGAACTTCTTCAATTATCTGCTTAAATTTTAAGTCATTGTCCTCTCTCCAGATTCATGCTCTATCAAGATGCCCCAGATCACTATCTTAATGGTGAGAAGCTATCTTAGCTGCTTCCATCAGCTAATAAATACAGGGAAGCAGCACCCGTAACTGGAAGTGCTTCAACAGAATTGCAGCACTCGGGGTTAGAATTCAAAACCAGCAGCTGTGTTACTATGTGCCAGTGATAAGCAAGTCAGATTCAAAGTTAAAAGTCCATTTGCCATTTAGATGTCACCCTCTAAAATTAAACACTTAGTTATATGAATCCCATAACATATGCAAGCTATGTAGAGAGAAAATGATAAAACTCTACTGAAAGATATCAAAGAACTAAGTAAGTGGAGAGACATCCAATACTCGTAAACAGGAAGGTAACACAGCAAGATGTTGGTTTTTCCCAACTTAAAGGATTCAGCACAGCTCCAGTTGAAACCTCAATAAACTGTCAGAATACAAAAACGACTGAATCTAAAATTTAGATGGGAAGGCAAAAGACACATCCAGCGAGAAAGAAGAACCAACTCAGAGCGCTGGCAAAGCTCAACTGTCTACCGGAGAAACAAAGTGACCAAGAGCAACCAGGACCAGAGGAAGAACAAAAAGATGAAGGAAGCAGAACAGAGCCCAGAGGTGGATCCGCATGAAGACAGTCAGCTGACTTTTGATACAGAGTAAAGACAACACAGCAGAACAAATGTATCAGCAAAGGGCACAGGAAATAGACAGCTCTGACATCTATGGCAAATATGAGTCCAGACTCAGATCTTACACCCTCACAAAAATTAAATCAAAACGTGCCACATACTTAATCTAAAACGCAAAGATGCAAACCTCCTAAAACGATAACAAAAGAATCCTGGGTGGCCTGGGATATGGTAATGACCTTTTGCATTTAACATCAAAGTCCTGATCAGTGAAAAGAGTATCATTGGAGGAGCTGCGCTTTGCTGAAACTGAACATCCTGCTTTGTGAAAGACAAAGGCAAAACACTGGAAAGGTAAGACAAAACTTTGAGAAAACATTTTCAAAGACTCGTAGGATGAAGCAATGCTACCAGAAACATACTCAACAAGAGAAATGATGAATTAAAATGGACAAAAGGCTTAAGAAGGCGCCCATAGAAGACAGCAAGGAAACACACAGGACCCCCAGCAGCACAGGTTATTTGAGAACCAGAAATTAAGGCAACAATGAACATCTCTACCTATTTGAGGTCTCCAGCTCAAAACAAATGCTGAATGCTAACAAGGATGTTAAGAAGCAGGCAGTAAGGGTGTGAGAGGATGCATCTCCTTTGGGAGATGGTTTGCCAGTGTTTTATTGCATAATCCAGTACATTCCTACTATATGATACAGAAGTGGTGCTCCATAGTAATTAGCCAGATGAGCAGAAAGCTTATGTACACACACACACACACACACACACACACACACACACACACACACACAAACACACACACACACACACACACACAAAACTACACATGGACATTTATAGCAGTCTGCACAATTGCCAAGATTTAGATAACTGAAAGGTTCTCAGTAGATGAGTAGATAAAAGAACTATGACACACCAAGTTATAGAACATGAGAAATGAGAAATCAAATCATGAGAGGATATGGAAGAAACTTCAGAGCTTATGACTGAGTGACAGAAGCCAATCTGAGAGGGCTTCATCCTTAGACTCCAAGGACTATACCTCCTGGGAAAGGCAAAGCCGTGAAGCTGTGAAAGGTCAGTGATTGCCCTGTCCAGGGACTCTGCAGGCTGGGAACTACTCTGAAGGTCATCGGTGACAGAAGCACTGCACTAGCTGGGCATGCAAGCACCATGGATGATGTGCTGACAAGGTCTATAGTTTAACCAAAGCTTTGAGCCTTTAGTTCTATTGTGGAATAATTAGAGTTGCCATTTTGTCAATCAAGTGCTTTGCTGGCCGGAAGCTTCTGCTGAGGTTTCCTCAACTCATGGCTGATCTTCAGTGTCAGCCTGAATCCTGGAAGCATACTGGGGTCTCTCCATGAGGATGCTTGTGAAGAGGGAGGCCTACCCTGAATGCTTGGATGTGCAGCACCACTACCCCGGCTGCAGTCCCAAGTGAGAAGAAAGCAAGCTGATTTTCTCTCTCTTTCTCTCTCTCTCTCTCTGGTTGCAATGTGGCTGGCTTCCTTAAGGCCTAGCCACTGAGCCTTCCCCACCCTCATTATCTATATCCCTCAAACTCTGAGACCAAGTAGAGCCTTCTTCCCTCAAGCTGTCTATCAAATGTTGCTATGGCAGTGCGACAAGGACCAATGTTCCTCATGGGTATTTGTACGGGAACAGACTCATGACCAATGGCATTTCCACAACTGTTGTTTGCTGTATATAACAGCACAAAGATTAGGCCAAATGCACATTGCATTTGTTGCTTAAAATGATTTAAAATTATTGACCAAAGCACAATATCATTAGAAATTTGTAAACTGAGGAATCTTAGATGCTGTTGTTTCTAAAGTTCTGTTAGTCGTGAATCCCCTTACCAAGGAAGAAGCCAGTTAAGGCAGGTCACTGTCACCCATAGAAATCTTTCTTCTTTGAAAGCAAAATGAATGACAATGAGTCAAAGCAAGTTTTCAAGCCTGTGTCCTCAGACTCTTGGGAGACTAAGTCAAGACACAGCTCAGTTTCAGTATGGCTTGCACTTTCAATTACACCATGACAATTGAAGAAATTATGCTTCTGTTTCAGAATGTTCTACATGATACATCAGTTGCTACATTTGAAACCTTTGATACTGGTTTTCATTTCGTGTCACTGAACAAGGGTAAGAACCCCTGCTGTCCCACGGCCCGGGTGCTCTGAGGGACAGCAAGCACTGGGTCGCTGCCCCTTCCGAGAATGTGAGATTTGGGCATTTCCATGTCTGTTCCGAAGCTCTCACTGCTGATTCAGCCACACAAGATCCGTGGCCCAGCAAAACAGCAGTTGCAGGGTGGTCAGCACAGTCGGGCTGGGGCCTGTCCAAGCTGTAGGGCGCTCACAAGCTTCTGCTCCAATGGATCCATATCTGTGCGAAATGGGGCTCCACCATGCGGAGGCATCTAGCATGTGGAGAGTGCTGGCTCCAAGCACCGCTTCAGGAGTATTTGCAGGTGAGAGGTCAAGGTGGAAGCATTCATTTAAAGCTCGGGTTAGTATGACTCACTACAATTTGGATCCATTTCTGGCTAAATGAAGAGGAAAATTTTACCCACTGATGGCCGTTTGATGACCTGCATGGAAAGAATCGGGGCCTCAGGACAGCGCACAATTGAGAGAAGTGATCACATCTGACATGACATCACTCTTTGGCACCGGCTGGGGTCCTGGGCACGGAGAATGAACTGTGTTCTTGGCTCTGGATTTTCCCACTAGGTTCTCCTTGTGGTTCACCAGAGGGCAGTGTGCAGAGCTGGTCAGGTACCTGCACAGGAACTCTCAGGACCTGATCACCACATGTGCACACGCTCATCACATGATGATGCTGTGCCCCACCAGGTGATGATGCCACACACTTCTGACATTCACCATCCAGCTCCTGGGCAAGGGGATTTATTAGATCCATTGTGTTTGTGCCCCAGCACTGATTCTTCACAGTCAGACAAACCCATCACCACGTAATGAGTTTTGGGGCGATTCCATGTCATAGTCTCAAGTTTGGAAATCACTGACCTGATTCTTCCTTTTGTTCTCGAAAATGCACAGTGTTACCCAAACATGGGTAAATTACCTTCTTACATATCTCACACCTGGTTCCCTGTCAGAGATTGCTGAGTGGCGGTCTGAATGTGCATGTGGGAGGAAGAGTCCCTCTTCCCAGACAACATGAAATCTGGAGTGGAATACGTCATCCAACGCGTATACAGTGCAATCGAGCTCAGCTGCAGAGTGACAACTCTGGTCGAGACTCTGAATCTGAGCTATTCCAGAGGCAGGACAGACTATCCCCAGAACTCAGGGGGATCAGGGAGACACCCCCATAAAAAGAAGCACCACAGATTTACAGAATGAGGGATTCAGATTGGCGGGGGGGGGGTGGAGGGGGAGAAGGAATCATGGGACACGACAGCAGAGAAGTGTGCCATGAGCAGATCTTGAGACGCTGCACGCGTGCGCTAGAACAGAAAGGTCGTGTAGGAATGAAGGGTGTGCATCACGAAGGGTGCACATCAGACCTGTGTGCTAGAGATAAAAAAGATCAGGGATTCAATGATTAAGAATCCAAAGGCAGCAGAATCAGAAAGCAAATGTGCGTGTTTTGTCTCACATTTGGCCTCTCTTTAAATGTAATTAAATGCCTATATGTGTGAAATGGAAATAGAAAGGTAGACTATGAGGGGGAGGAGCTAGAAAGAACAAAAGAACACATGTGACACGAGAGAAGGGGACCAGCAAGGGAGCTGAATAAGAACTGTATGATTATACATACATAAATAGGTATATATGTATGTCCACCTAAGAAGCCCAATGCATTGTTCACTGAAAATAATTTAAAATACTTTCAAATGAAACCCATCACAGCCACAGCATGGCTGAGAGTCAGCTAAAGGAAGGCCAATTGAAAGGCTCTTTCGAAATCCCTGCAGGCTTTGAGACTGAAAAAAACTAAAGCAAGTTAGACATTCTATAGAAGAAGAGTGTTGTCTGAGTAACAGTTAAGTAGTTGTGGGTGGGGTGAAGACAGAAAGAAGTCAAAACACAGTCTGAGGTTTTGAACTGAAGTGGGAGGAGGGTGACGTCATTGGCTGAAATGCACAACCCAGAGGAGCGAGTCTGAGGAAGAACTTGAGAAGTTTACCGGAAACTTTCCTTAGAAAATCCCACTTGAAACCTTTAGGAGAATAAATGGTCACTTGTCTTTGTCTAGTCCAAATTACTTCAGGTGAATCCAGATAACCTTTCTCTTCATATCCAAAATATCTGTTCAAATAAGAAATTTTTGTGTAGTAAAATATCTGAAAAATTTTAATGTGCGAATCAAAGAGGAATATATATTGTTGAGATCAGCAGTTTCCACGACAGTTATGTCATGGCAGTGGGCTGTGCAGTGTGCCCCACACCAAAGAAAACAAGGCTCATCAAATCTTGCACCTATCAGAATCTGAAGGTGACACTGTCTTGCCTGCAGCAAATTTCTACTTAGACATAAGGAATGAGCTGCATCCTTCCTCCAGCGTCTCATGCTTTCTGTACCCCTTTTCTTTCCAGGAGAAAAAAAAATATGACCGAGCACTTGAGCATCTCAGAAATAATTTTACTAAAGCAGCAAAATAAACCCTAACCCCTTTTGACATTTATAAACATCTCCAGTATGAGGCTGGAAGGCTCTGCTGGAGACCTCTGCTCCAGTGATTCATCGTGCTTTTTCCCAGGATGGTGACAGAATCCATAGCCAGGCTGCGTAGGAAACTTTTCCAGCCCAAGCATGTGCCTTTTGTGGATGTTTTTCCGATCAAATCCACTGGAAGTTTTGCAGCAGCCTTGACCTCATCCGCTAGGATTTTACTCAAAAATGACATCATAAGTACCGTGCACTCATTTCTTGTCCCATTAAAAAAAAACAATCTGCAAGCAAACTTTCTTCCTTTTCATGAAGTTCTAGACTCTTGCTCATTCGATTCTTGAAACACTTACCTATCAGATTTGCCTTGTTCATACCTACGGACCTTATAGCTTGAAATAGCTTTCTCTGTGAACCATACAGGTGTCGTCTACATTTGTTCAAGCTTTCTCTACCCTTCTTTCCCCTGTCAGTAGGCAATTGGACTTGCTATTTCCATGTATGCCTGGTCAAATTAGAAGTGAAAGACTTTTTGTGCAATTCATCAGCCCATGTGGTCTGATCCCCTGTGCATGCTAAAATCCTAAGGGAAGCCACCCGGAGACTCCAGAGAGCTTTTAGAAAACGAGACCACCCACTGCACTGTGGCTGCCCCCTCCTGTTAACAAATGCTTCCTGGATTATGAGCATCTCAAGGCAAGGTGTGTGTGAAACACCACAGTTAATTATCATCTTACTCGGTGTTTTTGAAAAACAAGAGAAACCAAGGGTGGGAGTTCAGGACTCAAGAGCCCAGCTGGAAACATAAGCCCTGGGCCCTGGGCTCAGCCACTTGTCCATAGGCTGCTGATGCAGACGTGCTCACACACCACTTCTCACCCTGTCATGCCTGTGTCAGCCAAATCCCATCCAGGAACCTACAATGCCCCAGGGGGTCCAAAGCACCTGGGAGCAGTGAAGAGAAACAAGCAAAGCTGGCAGGAGGGTCCTCCAGCCCCGCTGTTGCTCACTGACAGGAACTTTACGCTCTTAAGTTACTATGCTTAGTTCTGACGATTTAAATACTAAGCCACCTGGAACTAGAACAAACCTCATCTTGGTATACTTTTTAATACACTGTCAGATTTAACTAATTAAATGTGTATTTAATTTACATGGGTATTATATTCATGTTAAGAGTTTTGTAATTATATTGCACTGTAAGGTTTTGTTGGCTTTGCTACCAGGATTGTATCTCTTCATAAAATGAGCTGACAAGATTTCCATCTGTGGTAGTTTTAGATGTCAACCTGACAGTTGAAAACTGAGCCTTCAGGAACATCTACAAAGAGCTATTTAATGAAGGCAAGCCCTGAGCAAGCCTGCAGCAGTATGTAGTTGACATGGGAAGACCGAGCAAGAGGTGGCACCTTCCCTGGTTGGGTTGACAATGGAGACAGAACTGGTCGGCTTTGGCAAACTGGTAATCTAGGGCCTTCTTTCAGCTCTTCCAGTGGACATGGTTGGCATTGCTCTCCTCCATCATGGTAGACCACTGTGGCCTTGGAAGGATATGCCAAGAATAAGCTGCTTGTACCGGAATTGTCTGGGCCATGTATTCAGAGCAGCAAATGGAGAGTAGCTAAAACATCCTCTTTTTATTCTGCGTTCTTAAAGAATTCAATTTTATCATATAAAAATTATCCTTTCTTGATAGGTACAAACAACTGATAAATTTATCTGGCTCCATTCCTGTTTGATATGTTTCCACCAGTTCTGTTAGTGGATACTGATATGTGTTCTCAACTTAATGTGACAATAGAAAAAAACAACTTTTCAAACTGAAAATAATGCTCCTTTTAAGCCAAAGGGTCCAATATCTTAGTTGGGACAAATTGATCTAAAAAATTCAAATGTCTATATTTATTAAAATGAAAGTTTCAAATTTGAAAGACAAAGGAAAATTCTCTAGTCTGCCAGAAACAACACAAAGTGCCCAAGAAACATAAGGCCTGGAAATGGCCTCCACCCAGCAGAGGTGGTGCTGGGGGGAAGGGGAGAACAGCGCAGAGGATCACTGTGGCAAAGAAAATGCTTCTGTGTGAGGGAGACAAGAAGGTTCAAACTAAACCTGAGTCCCTGGAACAGAAACATAAGAGTAACCATGCGGGCTGGAGAGATGGCTCAGGGGCTAAGCTCTGCCTCGCTGCAGATTCCCAGGATGAAGACACAAGGAAGAGAACAGGTCAAGGATCTGACAGAGACCAGCACCCACATTTCAGTAGCTGGAGAATCTACTGAAGGGGCCAAGGGAGAAAAACTCAGTAATAATTAGAACTAGGAGAGGGTGCAATCCTGAAAGTCACCTCAGGAGAAAGATTGTCCACAGACTCACAGGTGTGTGGATGGAACGATGTCATGAGTGACCGAATCTGTGGTCAGCAGCTAGCATCTAGAAAGTCACCCAGCAGGACATGAAATCCGCGAGGATGCTGGGGTGGGTCGCAGAGCTGTGAAAAGCTGAGCAAGGCACACCCTTGGCCAGTGCTAACAGGCATCCCCTGCTGCTTTTCAGTTTTATGTGGTTCGTGATCGAAAGAGAGCGTCAGGAAAGTAGAGGGGCGAGTGAATACTGATGCTAAATAAACTCAGTAACTACAGAGTCCAGAACAGCTCGTCCATCTCTGCTTGCTAGAACTCTCTCTCGTCACCACCTGTGATCCACGTCCACCACCACCAGGTGCACTGCCCTTGAACGCAAGGCCATCGCTGGCTACACATTTAGAATAGGACCAGTACTTTAAGAGACAGGAGACCCTATTGAAAGAAGAAAAATTAATTTGGAAGGGCTATATCAGAAGTCATCCTGGTAACAGCTTTACCACCTAGGCTTTAGTTGACCTTCTCGAGGCGACTAAAAGAACTGTGCATTCAGAAAAAGCCAAGGCACTGTCTCCTGTGTTGGGTGACTGTGGGAAGGGAAAGCGTTGGGTTGGAACTTGGCTTTCTTCTGAGATGCCGGTGGGTGGCCATTCTGATCCAGTAACAACTGTTTCTACATCTCGAGAAACAGGTGACTTTTAGGTCCCCCATGTTGACGCTGCCCAAGGCTGCCTCCTCGTAATGTTCCAGATAGCCTGGTAGTCCTGTAGTGCAGGAGCAAGATTGGGGGACACCTTCCCTGCCAGGCCCTGCCTCTCAAGCTCTTCCCTCCACACCCTTCCAGGCAGCTTCAGAGCCTAAATAACTGCAGCCATTTTTACTGGAAGCAAGATCCTTGAAAACTGGGATGCATCCCTTCGAGCCTAAAGCCAGATCATGAAGTCCCCTGTCTCTACAGAACTCCTAAGGGCTCATCCATTTGCAGTGGAAACTTTTATGCAGCACCCTGCTTGGCGTCATATGACTCTTGCTGTCTGCCACACCTTCCAGTCACGGCTGTGTTCAATTTGCTCTGATGCCATTAAACTTTCATCCCCAAGGAACCTTATGGGGGCGCAAATGCTAAGATTGAAACCAGAAGTTGTAGCTGCTTCTTTGACCACGCTTTCTGAGAGTGTTCCTAACAAAAGGTCCTTTCTCACAGTCCTCAGATGCCTTCTTCTCTCTGCAAACACAGTGACCACAGTGCAAAGTACAACATTCTTTTCATAAATGGATATCACGATGCATATGGTGCTGTTCTGTGGTGGTGACGATGATGGTGGTGGTGGTGAGGTGGAGGTGGTGGTGATGGTGGTAGTGATGATGAAGGTGGCGATGGTGGTGACGGTGAAAATGGTAATGGTGATGTTGATGATGGTGGTGATAGTAGTGTTGGTGAGGGTGATGGTGAAGATTGTACTGGTGGTGGTGGTGATGGTGGTTGTGATGGTGATGGTGGTGATGGTGGTAGTGATGGTGATGGTGGTGGTGGTGGTGGTGATGGTGGTAGTGATGGTAATGGTGATGGTGGTGAAGATGGTAGTGGTGGTAGTGCTGGTGGTGGTGAAGATGGTAGTGGTGGTGGTGGTGCTAGTGGTGGTGAAGATGGCAGTAGTGGTGGTGGTGGTAGTAGTGATGGTAGTAAAGATGATGGTGGTGGTGGTAGTGGCGTTGGTGGTGGTGAAAATGGTAGTGGTGGTGGTGGTGGTGTCATGATGGTGGTGATGATATGGTAGTAGTTATGGTGGTGGTGGTAAACAACAGAAGGCAAATCACAATTTGGGTGATAGCTTAGTGGTAGAGTGTTTGCCTAATGCGTAATAATCCCCATACTGTTAGGTAAAAAACAAAACAACCAAAAAAGACTAATCTCTTTTTGGTTAAGAGCTAGATCATATTGTTACACCCTTGTGAATAGTAGGGTCTCTGTCTTCAGAAACAAATCAGAATATTATCATTATAAGGCAATATTCTTTCACATAGTCAACCACAAAAGGAGGAAAAGAGCAGATATGAAACATCCCTCTGGTCTAGAAAGAATATTTTTGGATTCCATAATTGCTTATGAAAGAATACTGACCAGTAATTTTAAATATTCCAGTTGAGTATTTGCTGTTTAAATCCTAGCTACTTTAGTTCACAAAGAAAATATATACCTGTTTATGAAAGCAAACAAAAAGCACAAAACACAAGAAATACAAGAGGAAAGAGCGGGCAAAGCAGCAGTCTGGCCCAGAGGACCTGCTCCCAGGAGGGCTGCCGATCACAGGAAGAACTAGCCTGCGACATGCATAGCCCTCATCACACTTTAGATGCAGCTAAAAACACCCGTCATGGCAGGAAAAGCTTCTTTCCGGGATCAAACTCTGAAGTGATTCAATCATGCAGATCTTTACATGGAGCAAATAGAACCAAATGACACTTTCTACAATAGTAATTTTATAAAATTTTCAGAACCTCTGAGGGTATTATGAAAGTTATAGCAGTTTACTGAAGTGAAGTACAGTAGTTTCCAGAGAAATATAATCTTATGTCTTTGAATTAGGTTTTCAAAGTTCCAAATCCTTTTTACAAGATCAGTATTGAAGAACTTTAAATACCTTCATGTTTGCCTAACTTTCCTTTAAAAAAAGCAAAAACTCAAAAGCAAGGATGTATGATAGGCATATAGATACCCATTACATCTTCAGCTTAACTTCAGAAATTTGACTGTATGGGCCCTACATATGGATACATAGAGAGGGGAAGAAGGGCAACAAAAATGCTTTGTGATGCTCCACCCACAAATCACAGGTCATTACAAAGCTCCCAACACTATGCACACAACACCTCCATACAAGTTCTTGGGGGGCTCCCAGAGACCCCCAAACAATACAGACTCTTGCCACTGCTCTTAGCCACCCACCAGAACTGATGGTAAGACCCTACTACTGAAAATACTACACACTTTGATCTCAGGACTAGAGAAACCAAATTGGACTGAAGTGGAAGTGTCCTGTGTGCTGGCTACTTCACACAGTGTATGCAGGCCGCCAAGGGAAAAGAGCATCAACAGTCCTACACAGCTGTGAATTCTGCAAGCTACAGTAACAGCCACTCTGTAAGGTGTGCCCATAGGTGCGATGGTGGCACCAATACTGATTGTATTCAACAGCTTCTGACTGGATTTCAGGTTACTTGGGCAGGAACTCATGCCTGGTACTGTAAACCAGGCTGGGAACCTTTTGGTGGAAAGCATATAGGCCCTGAGGGATTGTTTTGCTAAGTCCTCAGAGTATCAAACTGTCTTCTAAATACATATCTTTACACCCACAAATTAATAGCTCTCTGCCTAGGATGAAAAAGCTTCCTTTTGTAATGGAAAGTATTTAATACACAGAATAGAAACTGGTCAAAATATAGACCATGTGGTGTGGTTCTCTGAATAGGACATCTATTTCACCCACTGGCTCCCTGTATACTACTTAAGGAACATGGATGAAGAGGGAATAGAGAAAACATAAGAATCAGAGGATGAGTGCCACCAAACAGTGTCCTCTGGGCATTATACAGATGCTGTACTCATGAGCTCCTGCAGCTGGGTTTACTTCTGTAAGACCTGCACAAGATTGTGTCTACCAAAATTTCCTCATGGAAAGGGAAAGATCTCAAGTCCCTCTGAGAGACTATTGATGGGTAATTTTGGCTGTGAAAGGTGCAGCTATTGATACACAGTCTACATTCCAGCCAGTGCCCAGCAACCCTTATGAAATTGAGTGAGTCACATATCCACATAAGTGCATGAAAGCAGAAAGGAGACTGGTTGAGAACAGTGGAAGAAGAAGAGATGAGGTAGTAAAATACGGGGCGACATAAATTCACTTTTACGTGTATGAGACTATCAAAGAATAAAACAGATTTCTCAAAAGCATAGAAAGCTAAAAATGAGAGAAGCAAGTAACTGATGTTAATATTTACTGTGCTACTTTTTCTCTCATGCATATGTGGGGACATGTGTGCACGCATGTTTGTGTGTGTTCATGAATGTGCATGCATGTCTGCGTGAATGTGCATGCATGTGTGTCTGCGTATGAATGTGGAATCCTACAGCTGATATCAGGAATCAGTCTCTATTGCCTCCACCTTACACACTGAGGCAGGGTCTCTCACTTGAGCTCCTACTTCAGACACAGATAATCTAGTTTGCCAGTTTGCTCTGGAGACCTCCTGTCTCTCTGCCTTCAAAGTGCTGAATTACAGACAACATGCCTACCCATCTTCCATGTACATGGGCTGGAGGGATCCAAACTCTGGTCGTTGGTCTGCACAGCAATCAATTTACCTGCTGAGTCACCTCCCCAGCCCCTACTGACCTTTGCTAAAGGTAGGGCAGGAGTAGACATCAACTCATTGGTGTTGGCTACTGTACCACTATAGGACTTTTGATTATCCTTTTCTGGACTTGTGATGGGACTGCAGAGATGAATTATTATAAATGTAAGATTCTGCAAAGAAAGAAGATCTATATCGCACAATTGATCCCCTAGTTGTTTTCAAAACATAGCATCTGAACCTCTATAAATATGTGGCTTTAAAATATATGATAATATGGGGACTAGAGAGAGATGGCTCAGGGGTTAAGACTCTGCCTCACAGGCAGAAGGCCCTAAATTCAGATCCCAAGTAAAAAATGCCAGGCAGAACTGGCTGCAGCCTTCACTTCTGGCCCTGGTAGACAGAGCCTGGGAAATCCAGTATGATTCCTGAAGTCACCCTTAGGGCCTCCACAGGGACACACAATGCCTTCTGATACACACACACACACACACACACACACACACACACACACAGATGTGCACACTCATGTATAAAATAAAGTATATGATAATTTCAAATGACTTTTACCAACATTATTATTAGCTTTGAAATTTATAATTTGAGAAATTTATAATTTGATGTTTCTAAAGAAATATAGATCTATATCTACTTATTTTAAAAACTATTTGAATGAGTTTTAAGGGATTTGTCTGAAGAAGATGTGCCATCAACAGAAGCATCAGGAGTGGCCACGTGTTTTCTTCCCTTGTACACAGCTTTGTTCCTGGGTGGGTTCTGCCATTTCTTCACGCATTATTTACACGTTCGACTTTCTGCTAGACGGCCACACACATCCCAGGAGCACAAGATGCCTGCATCCCAGCCTCTGCAGACCAAAAAGGCCTACTAAACAGGACCCTGAACGGTCTCTCTAAACAGAACTGTGAACTGCCCCTAGTGCTGCAAATTTCTGGCAATTGATTTCAATTAAGTTATTTACAAGGTGCGCCGCAGCTAACTTTGTGCCCAGATGTTTCAGCTGGCAAACTCAGGTGGCCACCAAGGTAGTTGGTTTCGGCAACAATCACTCATTGATGGAATTCTCACTCTGAATTCTTAGCACTTTCGTAAGACAAGTACATGATGTCATCACCCTGGGCCTCATTGTAACCATAAAAATGCCAGTACAAGTTGCAACAAATGGCCGCGGGCTACGGCTGAGTTCTGGAGATGTTGCCGCAAACACCTGGTCCCTGGAATCTCAAAGCTTTCAAAGCTTCCTTAACAGATGTTTGTGGAACAACCTATGTGCATATGGAAAACATACTTTTTTCATTTGTATGAGTGATTACCACACCTTTGGAAGTCATGGAAACATGTGTTCATTTTTTTAAAAGACTAATAAAAGTTTATTAGGGAAATATTTTTATTAAAATCAGGATTGTTAATCTTAAATATCATGAGTTGAATCTGCATAATTATACTATTTGTTCACATAATAAAAAATATTTTAACAAATTAGGTGGCTCGGGGATTATAACCTTGGGGAAGAAAATAACAACTTATAAAAGTTTTATTAATTTTAAGAAATTAATAGTTTTAAGAAACTTTCTTAAAACAGCTGTGATTTTGTTTAATAATTTTACCTGTTTTAGAATCCATTTAATAATTATGTCTTTTTAAAGTACTCGCTATTTTCTTTAAATAAGGACTACTTAAAATTGCCCATATGTATGTACATTCATCACCAATTTAACACAATACTCTTAGTGCATTACTACGTTTACTCTGTACTTTCTGATTCAACTAATATGTGATGGTTGAAAACCACGTTTCTGTTTCCTTATCAGACACGTCCCTGGTCACAATGTGACTGCAAGGAAGAAAAGCATCACCAAATTCTGATAGTGCCTTTCACAGGGTTCTGACATTCATTTTAGGAAACTGTTTTAATTCTAGTGTTTTAATAAACAACAATGCTAACATTGTTTTAATAAACAACAAAGTGTTTTAATAAACAACAATGCTAACACATGAAAATAAACAGCCCATTTAGGAAAGCCCATTCACCTATTGTTCCCAATATGATATACTTCATATTCACATTTGAAATGGACGTTTTCCTCCCTTGAGCAACTGCAGAAAATTCATGATAGCTGTGTGGTAAAAGACTCTGCAATTGCAATTTTATTCCGTTCAAAGAACTCTAAACCCACCGAGATGGTCTGAGCCAAAGAAGAGACTCTTCTGTGAAGAGCATGGCTCAGGAACCAAGCACATGGTGCTCAGAAAGTATGTGGGGACATGTCTGCTGCTAACTGAGCAAATGGGGGAAATGGATGCTTGAAGTAACAGACTGTCTTGTTTTAGAAGCTACATGCCAACATTCCGTCACACCCCATGTATGCTCTGGGGTTAGGACTGAAGGAAGCATCAGAAGCAAAGGGTCTGCGGTTGAACATGGTGTCAGTGCATCGCCCTTGGTGGTCCTGAGATTCTTTCCTGCTTCCCATGTGTAAGACCCTGTCAACTCTTTGGGGAGCACGTCTAGGCCTGCGATGAGATCCTGACAGCCACCAAAGTGTCCACAGTGTCCCCGGTCTTCTTTGCAATCACATATGCAGCCAAAGGTCTGAAAAATGTGAATGTTTCTGCACGGGCTTTCCCCGGAGCGATAGAAATTATTCTCATGTTATCTCGTGCCAGCAGGTGAGCTGGGGTGGGGTGTTCCGACACTCAATCAAATGAAATAATCATGAAGGAGATTACCACAAAGAAATTCATGTCTGACCTCCATACATAGCAAAGGAAGGACACGGCTGTGGTCCCAGTTTGCTCTGCAACCCACACACTGCATCTGCAGCCCTCAGTTATGTGACGACCATGAGTCACAGATCATCTCCAAAAATGCCTCGGCCAGAAGGACTAAACACTGAGTGATCGTGCTGTTTGTTCACTTGGTGCAAATCTTCCGGTTTTTCTTTCTTCTGTTTTTAACCTGTTGGTGGTGTTGCAAACATTCACACTGACATGGGGGAGGCCTGCTGTCTCCTATATGCAAATGTAAAGAACTTACAGAAGACAGGCCCCAGAAGGTGGCATTAAGTTTGTCGCTGCTGCGAGGGCCCAAGGCTTTGTTCTGACCTGAGGTACTGCCTGGAGGGGGTGTTACTCACAGCCCTGTGTACTCGTACCAAATGGTTGAAGATGAGTTGTGCTCTGTACACCTGGGCCAAGTACCTCAAGATACTTCAGCATGGCAGAACACACCTCTGCATTAGATAAGCAGGACTCTAACATCTTGCACTCTGTCCCTGTGAACGGAGAATTGTCTGTCCTGCATGGGGAGAAGCCTCGAAGCTACTGCTCTGCAGTCAGGTGAGCCCTGTGGGCAGTGCCTCTCACTGGGCACATGTACCCTCCTGTACATCTCCTGTAGAGAGGCGCAGAAGTAGCCAGGGGGTCTCCCTTCCTTGGTTAGATCTGAACTGCTCTCTGTGGGCGCTGAGCTCTCAGCAGAGAGATGTCTGAAAAAAACCTGACACAGCCCTAGGGCTCCAGCAAACCCTCCTCTAGCCCAGGGTGTGGTGATCGATCTGGGCTCTACTTCTTGGTGACTGAGTGAATTCACACAAGTCAGGCACCCAGAAGGACGTTTCTTTCCTCTGTTCCAGAGTAATGCACGTGTCTGAATCACAAACCACACGGGGCCTGAAGAGTAGATCACTTACTGTTCAACACAGAGTGTGCATCCTACAGAAGCCACTCATGCAATATAATAGGAACTGCTTAGTTCCTATAAACTGAATTACAGAAGGAAGATGTTAGAAAAAGTAGCAGTATGCACTATGATAATCCTCACCAAACTTCTAAATTCTCAGTGGAGACCAGCTCCAAGTGGAACACACAAACACCATAGTGTTTGCTCCCTGCTACTTCAACTCACTGTGCCATCCCCTCTAAGTCAGCGTTTTCAAAAAGGATCAGCTGAAACTTGAACAGGTAGGAGGAAAAGTGTTCGCATTTGTACCAAACTTAAAAGAAGTGGGGCATCCTTCGTATTTTTCTCATTAGCATTGCAATATAAACATCTGCAAAAATTTAGTAAGTTAAATACAATAAAACAACAAATAAGACACTGCAAATGAATAAAATACAGAAGACTTGGTACAGCAGCCCTTCTCTTTCTTGACAAGCAGCTCGGTCAAGTGCCAGAGCCACCAGGACCAGCCATGGCAAACGAGGAGGTGTCAGCCGTGTGCCAGGACAAAGGTCAGTTTTTACCAACGTCACCACATCTTCATCCGAATGCAGATTCTCCATTTCACCCCATCTTCCTGCTCTCTATGACTTGTCTAATGACTTTGTACTTCTGTATGGTATTTTCTTTTCTATGTTTTTCCTATCTTCAGAAGCGTAGCCTTCAGCCAAGTGTGTCTTCCACCTAGGTCACTGAACAGATTCAGGTCCACAATGAAGATGAACCAGCAAACAAAGTCAAGAACCTCTGCACAAGTTAGCCAGGGACTAGGATGGCACATAGCTGCAAGCGCAACTTCCTGCACTGGCACATGGGCCTTTGGAAGCTGTCACTTCACTGCCATGGTGTCAACACAGGAGCCTCTTGGCCTCATACAGCCACTTTCTGCAACATCTCACACAACATGTGTTGTGCATAAGATCGACTGTTTCATTATGACATGCATGGTTAAAAGTCCTCAGGGTCATACAGGAATCATTCAACATAGAACAAGGGATGGAATAAAATACCAAGTGATACAGACTGCACCTGACCCCAAGAGGGCAGATCCCTCCTGCCTACCTCACCATACCCTGGTCCCACCTATTGCACCTAACCTGAGAGGGCAGTTCCTGCCTACAGATACCGAGATGGGAGACACTGTCAATTGGTGGGATTTAGGATCACCTGGGAGATTCGCTTCTGGACACATCTATGAGGTGGCTTCTAGACAAGGCTGACACGTGGCTCCTTTTGCTGCATGGCAGGTGTTCTGCTGGCCTCACCATCTCCCAAACCTTGTCTTACACCACATTGTTCAGGAAAAATTAATAGGGCTGGAGAAATGGCCAGGGGTTAAGCCTCTGCCTCACAAGCAGAAGATCCTAAGTTCAGATCCCAGATGCCATGTAAAAATGCCAAATGGAAATGGCAGTGGCCCGTACTGACAGTCCTGGAAGGCAGAGCCTGGGAAATGCCAGAGCAAAGCAAAGAGGAGGTAACATAATCCAGATTGATTCCTGAAATCATCATTGGTCCTCCACAAGCACACACAGTACCCTATGATACACACAGAAACACAGATACAGACACACACAGAAGAATAAAAATTAAAATAAAAAATAAATTAATGCACTGCCAAGCTAAAGCCTCATTTTATCTAATGTCTTAGAAATGAATGAGGAGACATAGAAACAAGATTCGCAGTGTTGCAAAAAAGAAAAGCCTAGTGTTTTTTGTGACGTTAACTTATGTTGATCAGTCTACTGTCAAGAAAGATAAATCATATATCAAAAAAGAACCTGGCTTGGAATTCTTTCTCTGCAACCATAGCTGAATAATTTCATCTTTGGGGCAAGACTTTCTCTTGCTTCCAAAGAATGCTGGGCAGGCGAGGGTCTCTGCAAATGGACAGACTGAGCCTTCTGCTCAGCGCGTACAGAGATCTGTGTCTGGAAGCCAAGCATAGGCGGTGACCTTCATTCTGGACCATGGTTGGCTGAATGAGGAAAACACATTCAATTCAAGCTAGACAGATCATGTCTCTTCCCTGGGAATTTGGGACTGAGTCTGAAGAAAAGTGGTTGAGTGGTTAAGATTTTGAGCATGTTTGTTGTTATGGCATATGACCTTGGACCACATTCCAACTTTCTGCCCATGATGTCAAAAAAGCAGAACTGGAGAATCATGAAACCACTAAACAGGGACAACAATCTGCCTGATCCACAACAGTTGTCCATCACAGTCTACTTGATCCATGACAGCTGCCCATCACTAGTCTGAGTCATTCTGCATTTATCTGTTAGCAGCAAGTAAACTTTTCAAGACTCCTCTTTGCCCTAAAATTCTGGGATGGTGCATGCTTAAGGTGGTGTGTGTGTGTGTGTGTGTGTGTGTGTGTGTGTGTGTGTGTGCGAGCGCGCGCGTGCGCACATGCATGTGGGTATGCGCATGGAGGTCAGAGGTCAACATTAGATGTTTCCCTTCATCATGCTCCACCTTATTTTTTGCATGTGTAGATGTACATGTTCACATATGTGTAGGCACACATGTGCATGTGGAGGTGTGTCTTCGTCAATCACTTCCCACTTCACTTTGTGAGGTGGCTCTGCCACTGAGCCCAGAGCTAGCTGTCTTCTGGTCTAACCGGCCAGTTGGCTTCAGGGAACTCCTGTCATTGTCCCTCACAAGCACCCTAAACCTGATGCATCCAGAGCCATATTCCTTACCATGTTTTTTGCTATCTTCCTTGTGTCCATGTCAGAAATTTCAGGATTACTTCCCCTTTGGTACTCACTGATCCAGTTAGTCAGAGGACTCCAGCCTGTGGCTATGTCTGCCCCTTCCTATCACTTCCTCCCTCTTTTCCTCCTCTTCCCCCTCCCTCCACTGCCTCCTTCAGATCACCCTGCCTGCAGGCTTTCCCAGCCTGCTTTCCTTTGCATCTGTAATCTACATCTTTACCTCTGGCCTACATGACACTGATCTGAGTGCACCTCGGCCTAACACCTGTCTGTGACTTTCATCACAGTAGAGAGATGAGCAACTCCTGTACATAACTAGCCCTTGTGCCAGGATGTGCTACATCCTCCCGTATTTCTCTTGTATCTCCACACATGCCTGACTCCGGCTCAGTTGCCAAGAACACTGTGCTGCTTCAGAACTCCAGGTCTGGGACAGGTCAACATGCACCTGCAATGCTTCCCTTTCGAAGACGTCCTGGGCCGCATGCAGCTTCTTTCAACCCCCAGCAACATGACAAAGAGGACGCGTTTCTCTTGGTGTTTCACTCTGGTAGTTTCCAGTAAGAGGGTCACAAGCAATGTTCCAGGACCCTGAGAGCAGTTAAGACCTGATTTATCTTTCCCTTCCAGTGTTTTACACTGTTTACAGTATAATCGTGTGCACAATGAATACTGGCAGAATGAAAAGACTGACCACTCAGAACAGCTGGGCACATGTGCTTGGCCCTTTCTTCCAGCGCCATCTGGATGTAAGTGACACTGTGCAACCACCTTCTTAAATCTCTAAACCCAGAGGAGCAGAGAATTATAATGGCAAAGCCACAGCTTGTTATGTGAGTAAGTTTCCAGCCTTTTGAAAGAGGACTTTGCCTGTTGTCATTCGCCCATGAAGAGAAGCAGTGAGTGAGCTCAGGCTTGCTGAGAGGCAATCTTCCACTAGAAGCATCTAGAAAAGAGAGCCCATGCTATCCAGTGAGCAAAACTCAACCGCTGTGCACCATCTCCCTTGCAAACCCTCTGGCCTGTACAGACACGCACGCTGCTGGTTTTATAAGATCCTGTACGTGACAGTGAACACCTCAGCAGAAGCCTAGACCACGAGGTCACATTCAGAAATCTGTGACTTCAACAGGGGTGGAGACTGTGGGGAGCAGTGTCAGGATCAGGTGAACTTCTACACAGAAAAGGTATTTGTGTATTCATGGGAAAAAAATAAAGGAACAAGGAAGAGACTGACAAAGGAGTGATTTGTCACAATTCTGGGAATGACTGAAACTAGGAACTTAGAAAGCCCAGCACTAGAGAAACCGTGATGCCAGATACATCCCTGCAGGAAGGAGATTTCTGCTACCCCTCAGGAGGGAACTGGAGACCAGCAAGCAAACACGCAGATTAGGATCAGTTCAGAAGAGAAATTTCCATTGAAAAAAATTTTTTAATTCATTTTTTAGACAATAGGCAATGTCAGAAAAAGAAAAGAAAAGAAAAGAAAAGAAAAGAAAAGAAAAGAAAAGAAAAGAAAAGAAAAAAAAAAACAACCAGCAACATGCTGGAAGAATTCTTGAAACAGGAAGTAGATATAGAGGCCTTCTCCAGACTCCCCTGGCCTCCCCCCAGCCACAGGCCTGGTAGGCTGTGGCTGCAGCGTTGGTCAACTGCTCCCTCATCTTCAGCCCTGGCTCAGGCTCAGTCCTAAATCTTTATTCTTTTTATCTGCAGTAACTGCTCACACCTTTCCTAATAATTTTTCTCTTTTCATATAGGAAGAGGAGTGACATTGCCAGTTCCACAGAAGACAAAGCCCCACGCGGCCACATTCACTGCTGCAACTGCACATGGAACGACATGCTCAGAGCTTGGACACAGCCTTCCCTATTGAAAGACAGACGCACCAACATTCCATTGAAGTCCCTAAATGACCGATTCTGAACATAAATATTACAGATAAGCTATCATGTGGAACTTACAATGGTAAAAAGAAAGCCTGACATTTTAACCAATCCAGATTCCCTCCACCAAATCTCTGCTTTCGACAGGATGCTGTGAGCAGAGCTGAGCCCGCTAATGTGGACCTGTTCACAGTCTCACCCAGAGTTAACTGTTCTTCTTAATACTCCAGCTCCACTTTGAACATGCCTGCACCTTCTTCCCACTCATTCATGCACACGGCCGCGTTCTGCCCTCTCCTATGGGGTCACTGAATTCCTGGTCAATCACAGCCACATGGTTCTTCCTATACCTCCACGTCTAGGCTTATCAGCGCCCCCATCTCCTGGCCTCCTGACCTGGTTATCCGTCCCTAGCTCTCCTTGCATCTCTAGGTGTCTCTGATGCACACCTGACTACCAAGCTCCTCCGTCAAGCAAGTACTTAAGGTTGACTAAGAAAGGCGGCCGTCGCTGAAGCCGCCATGGTCTCTCGACCATCCTCACCCCAGTCTCCCCAGATGTAGCCCTCTTCAGTTTTTCTTGTTTATCTGATTTTTAAGGAAAAAAGACAATGTTTTTAATAAAAGTAATAACATATAGCCACCTGAAGATCTTCTCTATAAAGATAGTTACAGTTGGTACTTTCAAATGTTTTTTATTTGCTCAGGGTTGGACTCTTTTTTTCACTGTACTGCCTCCCTGTCTGGTTCTAAAGTGACTTGTCAAAGGCAGACCAAGTTGAGAAATGGGGGGGGGAGCAAGAAGCATATATTTTCTTTTACACTATCAATCAAAGACTCCTACTACACTGCCCGGCAAGACTTTGCCTCTCTTTTAGGTTTCTGATCTCTCATTATAGACGGCACACATTTTCTGTGGTCATCTGAAAGATCGCAATGTATCTTAAGAGGAGCAACACTAAGGAGAGAACAGAGCACTGCATACATTCTTTAGACAGCTTTATATACAGATAGTCTTTGGCAAGGTGTACACCTCTGTGTTAGGGTTCTCTCAGGCTGGGGCATTGGAGGGTCTGGAGTACCTTCATGCTCTGTGTAAGAGACTCCACTCTGTGGTGTGGCCATTATTCTTAGTTGCCCTGTAAAAACTCACAATAAAACCATATTACTGAAGATGCTACATATGATGATCACAGGACAAGAAAAAAACAAGCTGGAACTAATCTGGAAATTTCCTCCTTGCTGGACAGTAATAAACAGTTTCACACCACCCTGAAAGCTGCAAGCTACAATAATAACTTTTGCACCCTGGCAAGAGGCAACCATTAGTGCAATGGCGGCATGAATGTCAAGGGTAACCAACTGCTTTTTTCATTGTTGCATTTAAGACCTGCTTTCCAACAGGAACACATGTCTGGTTCTGTAAACCAGGCCAGAACCTGTGGAAGGAGAGACCACAGGTCCTAGGGTCCTAGGGGCGAGGGAGTATCCTCAAAGGTTTAGCCGTAGTGGCTTGATACCAAACTGCCTTCAAGACATTTGCTATCATATCCATAGATAGAAGAATCCGTGATCTATCTAGAAACTTCCTTATACAATGGAAGATGGAAGATACAGAGAATCACAACTATGCAGGAAATAAGTGACCATGGAAAGTTTGACCCTAAACAGGACACCTAAACCACCATCCAGCCCTCAGATCCATGGAGCACTGCAGAAGAGAATGTAAGAGCCTGAAGTGGGGGAAGTTGCATATGGTGGGAGCTGCATGCATGAACTTACTCCAGTGATGTGCACTTGCACAAGACCAACACCAGGTTTGGCCTATCAACACTTCAGCACAGAAGGGGAAAGATCTCAAGAGGAGTCACGACTCACTGAGACACTGTTGAGAATTGACACAATACAGCTATGCTTCTCAATGGTCTACCCACCGATGTGTGGTCCAACACACGCCTAGGCACATTCCATGAGGGCAACCCAGGTGAAACTCCATGGGCCACATACAGAAAGACATGAAAGTAGGGGGAGACTGGTGAGAAGAACAAAGTTTGTAGTGGGAAAAGAAAGGGACTGGATTGGAAACAAAAATTAATGCCCAGTAGAACACTCAAGGCAAGTCCAAAAGAGACACTGCAGGCTGTGCCCAAGAGAGAGCTGTGGGCTGCTCCCAAAAGTGACCTGTTTGGACCAGAGCAGCACGCAGGCAGAAGCACTCCTGTGACTTGGCAAGGAAAGGATTGCTCGATTACCTAATGTGCTGGAGACTGTGTTAGCCACATGTGCAGGTAAGTCAGATAGCTGCCCCATAAGGACCTGAGAAAGAAATATCAGAAAGGCAGAGTGGTGTTTGGTTCTGAACTGCCTGCTTTGTATGAACGGTCCCTGGAAAGCTCTTCTGTTGGACCCTTCGTCACCAGATGAGGAGTGTGTCAGGGAGGTTGTGGAACTTTCAGACAGTAAGTGGGTTAGTCCAGGGCAGGGCTTGAGATGCTAAGCCCAGCCCAGCTTCCTGTTTCAAGATGTGAGGAAAGGAGGAATCCTAAATCACCAACCACCATGGGGTAGCCGACCACCATGCCCTCCCTTCATGATGGACTGTCTCCAGGAGCCAAAATAATTCTTTCATGTCTTAAACTCCATCTTTTAGCCATTTTATACCATCGATAGGAAACATAACTAGTAGGTAATGGATTGTTTCAGTCCCTCCAAAATTTTCACATTAAAATGTAGCCTCCAGTGTGATGGAACAGGAGGGACCTCTGGGAGGTCATTGGTCAGGAAGGCAAAGCCTTGGGAGTGAGGGCAGCATCCTTGCAAAAGGTCCCCTGGGACATAGGAGAGCATGAGAAAACCACAGCTCTCAGCCCAGAAGGGACTCTGCACAAGGCCACGTCTCCAGCACCCACATCTGTGGGGCTGTAAGAAATGAAGTTGTTTGTATCTTCTCATCTTCGAGGGACCCAGCAAACTTAAACCATGTGTTCCCTCTTAGGAAAACCGAAGAGTTGTGCAATGAAGAGAATGTAATCACAGCATGTCACAGGGCTCAGAAATGAGTAGAGACAGAAGACAGGTTCCGGGGTGAGCTGTTCCCTCCAGGGTAAGTGGGAAATGAGGAGTGGGAGAAGGAGAGAGAGGGAGGGAAGGAGATGGAGGGGACAAGAGGGAGAGGGAGACAGATCTTAACTGGGAAGTGAGTAGACAGATTCTAATACTGAAATATAAAGACAAAATATTGCTGCAAGCATATTCTTTGGCAACATAAAAGAAAGTTAAGAGTTGAAGGGTTGAGTCTAGGATGCAGAATGTGGGTTCACAGGGGTAGAGTAGAGAGCAGCTGATCCTCACTCACTCCTGTAGTTACTTAAAAAGAACAGAAGATAGAGTAGGTAAGAAAACTAAGAGTCAGTCCATACCTTTTAATTTAATTAATGGAACCTTACAAAATTCACCTATGAAGCTGGGCATGGCAGCACGTACCTGTGATCCCAGCAGGAGAGAGAGAAGGCAGGGATACTAGGAGCTCAAGGCCAGCCTGGGTAACAAGAGAACTTGTGACAAAAATCCAAAACACAATGAAATCAAAATTAAAAACAAATTATTCCATCATTAACAGTCGGTAGTTCAAGGAGACCATGTGCTCAAGGCCAGCCTTAGCTTTCAATGTGGGGGTACAGGAGACCTTGACTCAAAATAAAAAGGAAGGAAAGGAAAAGAAAAAGGAATTCTTTTCTTGCTCCTGCTCCTGACTAAAACTATACACACAAGAAGATTTACAGACATTCACACTGAAGGTGCTGATCAGAAGCCAGGATTCTTCAATTCTCAGAGCAAGCCCACAGATGGACAGGATGGGTGGACACTATTATCTCTGCAGCAGGCACGAGGGAGCAAAACTTGGAGCAGCTTCCATTCCCTGCTCTTTCCAGGTGTAAGCCGCTCCCAATCCTTACTCTTCCATCACTTACTTGCCAAACATGGCAAGTTACAAAAAGAAAAAAAAAAAAAAAGAAAAGAAAAAAACAGTAAACCAACAGAGTTCAAAAAGGCAACAACTTCTCAACCTACATCAGATGTCCCTGCCTTCAACCTGTGAATGTGATCTGCCCTTTCAAGTCCCTCATAAACGCCTGGCAAGTGCAATTTAGAAATTGTAGCACCTTTAATCTAAACCCATCGGACACCCAAGAAGTTTCCCACACTCAGCCCTGCCAAAATTACCTCCGTCCTGACCTGTAGCACCCTGGCTTCAGGTCTCTTCTGAACAGAGAACGCCAAAAGCAGTAAATGCTACAAAATGATGTCATGCCTTCAAAACACAAACATCGTGTGGAAGGGTTGGGGCCACAACCAGCAAAGCTCTGTTTATGAAGTGCTGTCGGTAGTCATATTAAGCAGCTATAACTTCTGTCATGCCTATTGAAGGACACACCCAAAAAGTCAAAGGCCATTAGGCATAGGCTGCAAGAAGTGGGGAAGGAGGGCTGTCCACCTTGCTTACAGTTACAGAAGCCCATTCTGTAAGAACAACTCCAAGCAGAAAAGCTAAGTATGGAAAGTGAACTCTTCAACACCTTCCCCATCTTCTTTTCAGAGGCTTTGGGTGTTCCCCAACTTTTATGGTCCTGTATTTCATCCTAAATCAGTACAGGTAACAGACTAACCCTGTCACCCCACATCACATACTCATGTGCTCCCCAGGCTTCCTGCCAGACCCAAAGTCTACAGCATCATCTTCCTCCCACAGTGCCAGAAACATGCTTACACTGGCACACCTGGTAAATCAAATAGAAGAGGAAAAGATGGTACAGACACAGACCTTAGAGAAGGTGAGTTCATGAAAGCCTGAGGACTTGTTTTGCTTGAGACAGGGTCTTATGATGTAGCCCAAGCTGGCCTTAGCCCTCTGTGTAGTCCAGGCTGGCCTGACCTCTCTGTGTAGCCCAGGCTGGTTTTAGCCCTCTGTGCAGCCCAGGCTGGCCTGACCCCTCTGTGTAGCCCAGTTTGGCTTTGGACTCATGGGTATGCTTCTGCCTTAGCCTCCTTGGTACTTGATACTTGAGAGCATCACCATGACTGTCTACTGAGGGTTTCCTTCTACTTTAGGAGACTGGGGGAGTCTGATACTGTTAAGGGGCAAGCTGAATGCTGAGAAGGCAGCAAGGCTCTGGTGGAAGGTGACAAGTCAGATGGAGGCCCAGTCTGAGCACTATGCAGAACTTCCCAACAGAGATGTCTCTTGGGCATTCTTCGCTTGGGCAGCAGAGTTCAGGAGATGCCATGGGTCCAAGCGGGCCAGAGCAGAGGAGTTTGTCTTACTTGAGGCGTGGTGGCATTGTCTGCACCAAAACGCCAGTTTTTCCAGACATCAGGAGATAGACAGAAATAGCTCTCTTTGTTTTAGTCTCACTGCCTCCCTCTACCCCTCGGAGCGCTCCCTTCCAATTATCCTCATCTGTTTCTGCTTTAATGGCCTCTCTGGCTTTCTGTTTACCTTGGGCTGGAACATGCAGATGCCTGACCACACCGGTCCCTGCCTGGGTCTGAGGAGGACATAGACGTATACCCTGT
Organism: Typhlomys cinereus; assembly: GCA_023101885.1. Classification (NCBI taxonomy): domain Eukaryota; kingdom Metazoa; phylum Chordata; class Mammalia; order Rodentia; family Platacanthomyidae; genus Typhlomys; species Typhlomys cinereus. Next base: position 979,708 of record JALPQD010000219.1, read on the forward strand.
TCCCAAGGAGCCGTGGAGCCCACTACTCCCACCAGCACCCACCAAGCAGGGCACCTTGAGGAAAGATGACCCTTGGGTCCTGTCCTTTCCAAGCCATACACTCCATTCTGTGTGCCGAAGACTTGAGTTTGCTTTGACAACATTTTCCTTCTTCTTTTCTAAGAATCGCTTCACAGTTTTTCCTATTTCTGCCCCTCCTTGGTTACCAGCCACACTCGGAAGCTTCTGATTTCCAAACCAAAGGCCACAAATTCCACAAGCTGGAATTGTAGGGGTGCAGCGGAAAAGACATAGGCTGGGGGCACCAAGGGACGTGGCTTCCGTGCTGGCTCCATCACCTTCAAACAGCTGGTGCAGACTGACTTCCCCATCTCTCTCCACATGATATAACAGGACCTGCAGGCTTGTTCAGGGTCCAGCCGATGTACATGTAACTGAGAATCTAGTGCTTGGACTTAATTACCAGGAACGTTCTGCCCTCCATGTACGGCCTCAAAATGCCCACCATGCCATAGATATCCTGTATGACCTCCCTGTAATCTTTCTGAATGAATAAGCTCCTACAAGATTCTCTTTTTTTTTTTCTTGAAACAAGACAAGACATCACATCACAAGAAACCCATGATTATCTTCAAAGTCACTCAAGGAAGCATTTGTTTTGTGCTTGCCGCACGGAAACCAGTTGTAAAGACTTGACTTGCACTCATTCTGTCCTGCCAAGAGCCCCATGAAAGATCGCTGTTGTCTCTACCTCCCTGGCAGGCCCACTGAGGCAGAGGATGGAGACAGTCCTCATTCCAGTCTTCTGGGAAGAAATCAGGCTTCCAGATTAGAACACATGGAGTCAACATTATTGCTCCGAGCCTCTACACACTGCACGTGAGAAACCTGAAGAAAAGAACGTCCCGCTTCTGGCTGTTTGTTCCTAACTCTTCCTATTTCTCTTGGCTGAGGTGAAAAGTTGGAGAGATGTGCTGACGAAATCTCACACAAGCAGCTCCCTTTAGCAGAGGCCCCAGTGCTAACATTCAAAACAGATTCAGAAATGTCCTCAAGACAAAACCAAAAGCTTGCTGCAAATAAGAAAGCCACACTCGTTTGTATAGAGAATATCATGTTCCTGGTTCCCAAGGTCTAGCTGAAAAGTTGTTTATAAGCGTAAATGGATGGCTTGCCAAGCCACTCTCCCTTTGTAGATCTGATTCGGTCTAAATGCACAGGATCCACCCTCACGGGCGACTCCTGCAGCTGCTGAGCACTGGGGTGCTGGTGCAAGCAAGTGGGCTGCAGTGGGTGGGGAAGCTGGAACAATGGAGACACTGCTGCACAGGCACGCACATCTACTCCCTTCCCCAGGGAAGATCTCCCCAGGGAATACTGCTGGGAACCCACCTTCAGTGCATCGGTTGCCCAGATGTTCTTCCTATGCAGCTACAATGGGGAGGGGGGCGGCAAGAGCAGGCAATTGGGTGCCTCTGGGGTTTGTCTATGAAAGCTAGCTATGGGTTGAATTCACGGCTGCATGCCTGCCAGACTCAAGCTCTACCACTGAGCCATATTGAACTTACAGCTGTATACCTGCCAGATACAAGCACAATAATTGAGCTCCACTGAACTCATGGCTGCCAGACGCAAATCTAACACTGGCTACAAGTCCAGCTGGAGCTTTTCTTTCTTCCTTTGCATATCTATTAGTATTTTATGATTAGCAGGGAAAAGATTAAATTAAAAGAGCCCAGTACAGTCATCATGTTTCATCCAGCACATAACTCCATCTTCTTCTCACTGTTGATCTTAGGCTGGGGATGTGGTCCAGTTGGCAGAGTTGCCAAACATTCATGAAGTGCTGAGTTTGACCCACAGCACCACAAAAAAACATGTATAGTGGCACATGCCTGTAATTGTAGCACTCAGGAAGTGGAGGATTAGAAATTCAAGGTTATCCTCAGCTACATAGCAAGTTCAAGACCAACTTAGGCTACATAAGGCTTGTCAAAAAAAGTCAGTCTTTCTCTGCAGATGAGTGACAGAAATTCAAGTCTTCATGAGTAAGCCATAGTGGAATGAGGAAGACTCTCATCCAAGTCTGGGGTGGGAGGAGGGGGCAGCACACACAGCTGACCAGCAGGACAGCCTGTGATGGGGTGACAGAATGGTGACTGGGGTCCAAACTTTTACTACAGCTTCTACCAATGAATTCAGGACCTCAGAAACTCACACCTTCGCCTAGATGTTCTCATCTACAGGCCGATAATAAATTAATCATAATAGCTAATTAATGAAACTCCCTGAAGAGGTCAGATTCTGTTGCACCCTTACACAAATCAGCTCACCTAGTCTTTAATTCAGCACAGCGAGCAAAGTGCTAACACCACTCAGCAACTCCCTGGAGGTGACAGAGCCCTATTCCCAGCAGCTGTGTCAGGAGACTTACTGAAGAGTTGTCTTCACCCTCCATTTGTCTCACTGTCCTGCATCCTCCCACCCTGCCAGACTCAACCCAAAACTCTCCTGTCAGCAACAGTCTCAAAACATGCTTCATTGAGTAAGGAAATGCTTTGGGATAAAACCCATCAATGTTCATCCAAATGAGTTAGTTTATTTTGTATATTTCGAATGTGCATATTTCTTTGGGGTGGAGCTTATTGACTTCACATAGCTGGAATAGGTCATCTTTTATTATAATCTAGAAATGGGAGCACTCAAAAGCATTTCAGCATCAATGAGAAAAAAATTTAAATATTCATATTTCTTCCTGTTTGGTTGGAATAGCAGCAGCTAACTCTCACTGAGGGCTCATCTCCTTCCACGTGGGAGTGGCTAGAGCTCACGTGTACAGCGCATCTGATGTTCATCCATAGCTGTGGTCAACAGATCCCGTCCTGCAGGAGGATGGAATAACCTGCCCTCGGTCAGGAAGCCGTGGGCTTTCAGTCCCCTCGCAGTCATGATCCAAAGTCCTCTTACTCAATTCCTCCATGTGCTCGGAAAGAGATCGTGCAAATGGACTTTTGAAAGGAAGGCAAACACCAGAGTGTGGGGAGTGCTGGATGAAGTATTTTAAAACCTGCTCAACGGTTTAAAATGGCAAAATTAAAATGTGAACAAAAACCAGTCCATAACGACTCCTGATCACTGCCAATTTAAGCATATTATTAGCATTAAAATTAATTTTCCATTATCTATGTCATCTTGGTCTTGGAAGAGCACAAGAACTTTGAATTCTTAGACCACATTTTAGCAAACTGTCTCGGCCTTGTCCCTGAGCAAACATTTACAGACGGCCCAGTTATTACCATTTATAATACAGAATGCCATGGAATTTTTTGCGTTCTATTTTCCTCTCTGATAACAGTGTATTTAAAGAAAGGAAGACCTAGGAACACAGGTCCTGTGCCCAAACACCAGTTCAGGTGAGTAGTCCTTCCTAATTAATCTGTCCACATAAGGAAATAACCCTGAAACCCATAACATACTGGGTATCCCCTTAACCATTTTCATTTTCAAACTCCTTGGTTAGAACATGGTGAGTTTATAGAGGCTGACAACCCATAATACACCCGGAAGTCCACAGCCATTATGGAGGCTGACAACCCGTGATGCACCCAGAGTCTACAGCTAACACAGCAGCAAGTGGCCTGGTCAAGAGAAGGCGGTGGGATTTTTTTTCCTTTTATCAAGGGACTCCAAGGTTTTCCTTTCTCTGGTATGGTTGACACCTCCCACCTTAGTAGCTGTCTTAGTAGTTTATTTCATTTCTGGATATGAGAAAGGATTATTCAGACACCTGCGTTAGAATGGCAAAATTAAGAAATGAACAAACACCAGTAGGTAATGACTACTGACCAATGGCACCGTAAGTGCATCATTAGCATTAAAACAAAGAGAAATCCTAAAATGGACTTCTGAAGGAAGGCAAGCACTGTCATGTGGGGAGTGCTGGATTAAGTATTTTAAAACCTGTTCACAGTTTAGAATGTCAAAATTAAGACAGGAACAAAACCCAGTAAATACTGGCCCCTGATCAAGAAGGCGAAAGGATCAAGCCATGGAGGACTGTGACAATCCCCAGGGTGGGCCCCTGAGAAGGATTATGTGATACAAAGACAAAGAGCAGGAATGCAAGAATGAGGAAGGTCAAGTGAATTTCACAGCAAAGGTGGTGTTTGTGTCATCAGCACTTGATGTAATCTATATCCACTGGACAGAATAGTATTTCCCAGCCCAGCTTCTGTCAGAACCCCACAGGTCAGCAGAGTGCCAGAGCACACATGGGCAGACCCCGGTAGAACCCATGCCGTCTGGAGCTAAGCCACCACTTTCAAGGGACTGTGGCCTTCCAGGAGGCAACCACAGGTGGGAGCTGTGTGGCTGGCAGACCAGAAGCACCGCTGGATCTCACTGGCCCAGATGGAGGCAGCAGGTCCCTGCAGGACAGCCTGATGCTTCCACAAGCTCCCTACTGCAAACACTGGATGAACTATAGCAAGTGAACATTTAAAAGCAGGGTTTCTATGCCTTCCTGGGTTTTGTTTTTAGCCACTACCTTTTCTTAGCATTGGGCATCATGAATCACAGATTCACCATCTGTGCTTTAAACACTTCAAACAGAAGAGCAGTAATCTCATTTCAGCCAGTTGCACTCTTTGCTTAGTTCCTGGTTAACCTCTTCAAATGACGCCACTGACAGGGTCACAGAGACTGCCCCAACAGTTCCCTTGCCTAGAACAGGGCTCATGCCACCTGCTGAGAAGCCCATGTGTGGACTGACGGCCCACTCTGTAGATGAGCTGGGTGGAGCTCAGACTGGGTGAGGGGCGCACAGCTAGCAGTTTTATACTTCCATCTTGGCCTCTCCCTGCCCTGCCCCTGCCCTGCCTCTGGATTCCTAGAGGTTCCAAACTGGTGCACTTACAAAGCTCACTCAACCATTCGAGCCTAGTGAGGAACACCTGGTGGGGCATACCCAACTGTGGTATTTCTCCATGGACTACAAGAGGACTGATCCCAAAGTGGTTATTCTGTCCTATGCCACACCAGTTACTAAAATCTGAAATCTCACCTAGAAATCAGCATGAACTCACTCGGTGAGAAATGCAAAGCGTAGAACCCGAGTGTTAGAACACGGGAGCCTAGAACACAGGAGCTCTGACTGCAGGACCGTCTTCAGCTCCTCCAGTCTTACCAGCTCTGTCTGAAGGCCACGACTTGCCTGCTAACTGCTTCCAAGCACAAATATGACGTCACTTTCAACATGGCTGTCTCTGCAGATACTCAGATTTGTTCTGAATTCTTTCTTTGTGCTAATTGAAGCAACAGGCTGTTCCTGACCTTGTGGGGGCTGCATGTTTGTTGCAGATTGTTACATACCTTCCATGTTATCTGCAGCTCAGGTGGCTGCGAAGGAAATTCTCAGTGACTCAACAGTAGCCGGTGCCAAGTACTGTGACTGGGAGCAACTCTCCTTCCCACAGGCAATCCTCCACCCGCCTTTGACCGCACTGAGAGATGCATGGTCCAGCAGCCACGCCTGAGAGACACATCCCTGACCTGGTCTCAGAGGGGGCTGCTCATTCTGTAGCATTCCCAGTGGGAAGCTGCTCAAATGGATGCTGCCATCCTATTAGAGCATGGTGGGGCAGGAAGGCCTGAGCCAATTAGAAGAGAAAAACCATCATGTCAGTGAAATCTACAGCTGCAAGGACACAGAGGGAGGACCCGCCCATTGCATCCTGTTTCTGTAAACGTGCTTCTTGCCAAAGACTACCAAGTAACCTTGAGTATATAATTGTAAGCTTCAGAAGTCACCAATAGTGAAACAGACATGGAGTGACGTGAATGAACTATAACACCTGTGAGAGACTGACAGGAGCTGCTCAGAATTTGGAGTCTTTTCCGTTCTCCAACTCAGAGCTGCTAAGCGGGTCCTTAGCTCTGCTACAGCTTCCTGTCTACTAGCTGCAGTTCCGTGCCTCCATTTCCTCATTTGTTAGATTGCTGCTACATCCTAGATTCTCATGGGTAAAGCGAGCCAATCATAATATTCACCATTATATGCTGTTCACTAATATCAGACTTCATGTTAATCGGCATAACAGGCTTGCAGTATGCTAGGGAGGAAGAGGTGTGGTTGTTTTTTTTTTTGAGGTGTGCTTTTATAAGTTCATCAGTCTCTTGAAGAATCTCAAAGATCAATATTATTATCACTGTTCATGATGTGAGAATTGAGACAAAGAAAAGACTCCATATGTCTGAGGGTTTTTTTCTGTGTCTGTGTGTGTGTGTGTGTGTATGTGTGTGTGTTCATATGCAGGTGGGCACACATGTGGTATGTGCATATGTTCACATGTAGACAGGCACATATGTTTAGAGGCTATCACGTTGTCTTCTACCACTCTCCACTTTATTTATTGAGATGGAGTCTCTCATTGACCCCAGAGTTCGTCAAGCAGAGTGTAGCTAGCCAGGTCATGCAAATTTTGACTATGGCTACTGCAGCCCTAAATTGTGTGGAGCATCTTGCATATCGTTGCTCCTCCCCATCTTTAGGCTCTTACAATCTTGCCACCCCCTCTTCCGCAAGGTTCCCTGAGCTTTAGGATGGGGAGAGATTTGGCTGGTCTGGTTCCAGGTGATTAATGTAGGGTCTCTGGTGTTCTGAATTATGGTTTGTTATTGTTTTCACTTTTGCTGTTCCTTAACCGCCCTTGGCTCCATCCTGATTTGTATGAGAGGTCAACTCCTAACCAAAGATAAAAGGCTGTTTAAATGAGGATCTTACTATAAGAAAAGATTCAAAGGTAGATAGAATAGGAGTTGGAGACCACAATGGGGCAGTCAGTCTCCCATTTGCAGGATGGGTACCTGGACACCTACTCTTCCTGCAAGCTAAGGTTACATCATGCCTCCCCGGCTTTACATAGGTTCTAAGGATCTGGACTCTGATCTTCCTGCCTGCATGACAACTGCTTTAGCCACTAAGCTGTTGCTCAGTCCTTTGAAGTTCTCATAGCAAGAACATGGCAAAAGCAGAAGAATCTGGATTCATGTTAAGTGACAAGCATCCCGCGCATGCTGACACAGCACTGAGTCGGCAACTCTGAAGCTCATACTAACTCTTTAAAAAGTTGTGGCCCTTTTTACAGTTCAGGAAACTGAGGTTTAAGAGGTTCTAGAAACTTTTCATAAATCAAGTTAAACTGATCAAAATTCAAAATATAAATTTCTGACAAGAGAAGCAAGTCAAAGCCAGATGGTTAAAACTGAGCCAGGTTAGTAATATTTTAGTAAATGGCCTCTATTTGAGCATCGTGGAAAAAGAAAAAAAAAAGCTTGTAATGGAGACTGTGTGAAATGTTTTAGTCTGTTTAACAGATTTAGCACCATCTCAGACAGAGTCTGAACGAGTATTTCCGCTAAACTTGTGGTGAGTGGTGAGCCATGTGCTGCGCTGCCCAGCAAAGCTCTGAGCTTTAGTCTTCATGTATTAAGGTCTCCCAAACCCTGATGCTCCCCACACATGTAACTGGAACCGTACTTTCTCCTCTAGAAAGAAAGGCTGCTGTCCCAGAGGGCGTTGCACTTCACCAGGGTGGCATCAGGACTTTCTCTTACATTGTTCTTTGATGCAAAGACTTCAGGTTTGACTTTTTTTATTTTATTGTATTTATTTTTCCCCAATCACACAAGCTTAATAGGTACCCAGGTGCCCTCCCTTCCTCCACCCTTCCCCAGTACCCCTTGAACCCTCCCTCCTTTCCCTTTCCTTTCACCCCCTCCCTCCCCTTCTCCCAGTGCCTCCCCTTTCCCCCCATCCCATTCCCTGGAGCATCCTTTTGTGTGAATGCCAAACTTCCCTCTGCATCCCCCACTCTAGTGAAGTGTAAGGACTCAGTGGCATTGACCAGAGCCCTTTCTTGGGCTCCCCTTTAGTATGGGAACACAACTATGACTGTTAATCCCTTGCCTCTAAGGATCCTAATGCCTGTGATCCATGCTAGACATTGGGGGGTCGTTGACATGTCAGTCATTGTGTAGGTCATGCAAAGTTCGACTATGGCTACTGCAGCCCTAACTTGTGTGGAATATCTTGCATATTGTTGCTCCTCCCCATCTTTAGGCTCTTACAATCTTGCCACCCCCTCTTCCGCAAGGTTCCCTGAGCTTTAGGATGGGGAGAGATTTGGCTGGTCTGGTTCCAGATGATTAATGTAGGGTCTCTGGTGTTCTGAATTATGGTTTGTTGTTGTTTTCAGTTTTGCTGTTCCTTAACTGCCCTTGACTCCATCTCAATTGGTATGAAAGGTCACCTCCTAACCAAAGATAAAAGGCTATTTAAATGAGGATCTTACTATAAGAGGAGATTCAAAGTTAGATAGAATAGGAGTTGGAGACCACAATGGGGGCAGTCAGTCTCTAATTTGCAGGATGGTTACCATCTACCTGCCAGTTACTATATCCTCCCTGATTGATGAGATCAAACCCTCTGAGTTGCAAATGACCAGGAAGGAAAGTCAGAGTGAGCTTAACTTACTTGCAATACTTGATGGTGACCTATTTTCTCTACTGAAGCATGATCCCCTCTCTCCTTATTTCTAGGGGGCACTCCTTCCTCTTCCCTCCTGTAATCTTTGCAATTACTGTAGGTATTACTAAGTGGGTTTAGTACTAAGATACACCTATTAGGGAGTACATACAGTGTTTAATTTTCTGTGTCTGGGATACTTCACTCAATATAAATTTTTCTGATTCCATCCATTTCCCGCAAATTTCATTAATTCATCTTTTTTGATGGCTGAATACTATTCCATTGTATAAATGTACTACATTTTTCCTTATCTACTCGTCAACTGTTGGGGTTGATTCCATGACTTTGCTATTGTAAATAGTGCTGCTATGAACATGGTCATGCTTGTGTCATGGAGGTGAATTTTTGCTTTATGGGGGATTATTCCCAGAAGTGGAACAGCAGGGTCATATGGCATTACAATCTTTAACTTTCTTAAAAATTGCCAGATTGATCACCAGAGTGGTTGTATGAGTCTGCATTCTCATCAGCAATGTAAGAGAGTTTCCCTCTCTCCACATCCTCTACAGCATTTGGTGGTGTTTGTATTGTGGATTTTTGCCATCCTGACCCGGGTGAGATGATATCTCAGGGAAGTTTTGATTTGCATTTCCCTGATGGCTAAGGATGTAGAGCATTTTTTAAGATATTTGTTAGACATTTCAATTTCATCCGTAGTAAAGTTTCTTTTAAGTTCCCAGACCCATATTTTAATTGGGCCATTTATCTCCTTGGTGTTTAGTTTTCTAAGTTCTTTGTGCACTCTGGATAATAGAGCTCTATCAGATATGTGGTTAGTGAAGACTTTCTCCCACTCTGTGGGTTGCCTTTTTGCTCTGTTTACAATCTCTTTATCTGAATAGAAGCTCTTTAATTTCATAAGATCCCATTTGTTGAGTTTTGGTTCTAGTGCCTGTGCTATTGGATGTCTCTTTAGGAACTGTTGGCCTAACATAATCAGCTCAAAGGAGTTCCCTACCCTTTCAACTAGGGTTTTTATAGTCTCTGGCTTAATATTGAGATCTTTGATCCATCTGGAATTAATTTTTGTGCATGGCAACAAGTATGGGTCCAGTTTTAATCTTCTGCATGAGGACATCCAGTTTTGGCAGCACCATTTGTTGAAGATGCTGTTCTTTTTCCATTGAATTTTTTGGGCCCCTTTATCAAAAATCAAATGGCTGTAATTGTGTGAGCTTATATATGGGTCTTCAACCCTTATCCTTTTATCTACATGTCCATTTTGGAGCCAGTACCAGGCAGTTTTTATCACTATGGATTTTTAATACAGATTAAGGTTTGGTATGGTGATATCTCTGGTAGTGTTATTGTTACTCAGGATTGTTTTTGATATCCTGGGCCTTTTGTGTTTCCATATGAATTTTGAGATTGTTTGATCAATTTCTCTAAAGAATTGCTTGGGGATTTTGGTTGGCTATAGCATTGAATCTGTGTATTGCTTTTGGTAGGATGGTCATTTTTATGATATTGATTCCGCAGATCCAGGAGCATGGGAAGTCTTTCCACCTTCTGGTGTCTTCTATAATTTCTTTCTTTAGGGTTTTAAAGTTTTCATTGTAAAGGTCTCTCACTTCCTTGGTTAGGTTATACCAACGTATTTCATTTTTTAGGGACTATTATAAATGGAATTGTTTCTCCTAGGGCTTTTTCACTTTTTTCATCCTAGGCATATAGGAAAGTCACTGATTCTTGCATGTTTATTTTGTAACCTGCCACCCTGCTAAACTTCTGTATTAGTTCTAAGAGTTTCCTAGTGGAGTTTTTAGGATCACTCAGGTATACGATCATGTCATCTGCAAATAGAGATAACTTGACTTCTTCCTTACCAATTTGAATCTCTTTTATCTCCCTCTCCTGTCTTATGGCTCCAGCTAAGACTTCAAGTACAATATTCAATAGAAATGGTGAGGTGGACAACCTTGTCTAGTTTCTGATTGAAACAGGAATGCTTCAAGTTTTTCCCCATTGAGCATAATCCTTGCTGTTGGTTTATCGTATACAGCTTTTATTATGTTGATAAAGGTTCCTTCCATTCCAACTGTCTCTAGGGTTTTGATCATAAAAGGATGTTGGATCTTGTCAAAAGCTTTTTCTGCATCTATCAAGAGTATCATGTGGTGTTGGACTTTGGATTGGCTTATATGATGAATCACATTTATTGATTTGCATATGTTGAACCAACCTTGTGTGTCTGGGATAAAACCTACTTCATCACAGTGAATGATCTTCTTGATATGTTTTTGAATCCAATTTGCTAATATTTTGTTGAGAATCTTTGCATCTGTGTTCATCAAAGAGATTGGCCTATAGTTTTCTTTTTTAAGTGTATCTTTATTAAGTTTTGGGATTAGTATATTAGCGTCATAGAAAGAATTCGGCAGTGTTCCTTCTTTTGCAATTTGATGGAACAGTTTAAGGAGTATTAGTGTTAGTTGTTCCTTAAATATCTGGTAGAATTCTGTGCTGAATCCATCTTGTCCAGTACATTTGTGGTGGGAAGATTCGAGATTACTTCATTGATTTCCTCATATGTAATAGGACTATTTAAATAATTCAAAACTTCTTGATTCAATTTAGGTAAGTTGTTGTTGTCAGCTGGACCAAACTCCTTTAATAAAGAAAGCATGGGTTTTCCGATAACCAGAAGCTATGGGAATGAAATATAAAATCTCATCTTGGAAATGCCCACGACCAAGACAATTAAATAATGTGTTTTGAAACTGGGGTATGGGGTGGATGCAAAGTTAAAAGGAACAGTTTCCTTTTTTAAAGAATGGTATAAGATTATCTTTGGAGTCACTTTTTTTTTTCTTTTTCTCTTTCTTTTTTTTTTTAAAAAGATTGAGTGGTACACTAATAAATGAGAGCTTGAAATTAGAGGTAATTTATGTTTTATATACAGATTTCAAGACATTTGCTAATTTTCTAGTCTCATGTGATTAGTTTCCAAAGGTTACAGATAATAAAGAAATCAGAAGTGGTACCTTTTTAAGAATTGCATATATTTTTTAGACTCAACTATTAAGCACATTAAGAAGGCACATTTAAAACTGCAGTAGTTACTCTCCTGACTTCACTCCCTGGTCACCTAAAGTGTCAGCTCCCAAGAACAGCCTTACAGATGGGAGTGTTGTGCTTTGAAGAAAATGTTACTGGACTATTGACTGAAAGGATATCTAGATAAAATTAAAATATATCTTTTTTCCTTTATGGGCATTTTAATATTTTGTTTAAGGTCATCATTTATTAGGTATTGCATTGCTATCAGTGTATACAGAAGCTTAGCTCTTAAACATTTTTATGTGAAGTATTGAGTAATTGAAATAGCCCACTTCACTTTAACAGATCTTGTCACTTTCATTAGTCTTCAAAGAGCTCCATTTGCTACCGAAATAAATCAGTATTTCGAATGTGCTTCCCTTAGTTTTTGTTCCTAGTTCCTGTGAGCATTTCCACCAGAACTTGAGGCAAATCATAAGGAAGCTGTTTCTTTTAAAATACAAACCACCACCAAAAACTAAATGTACATATTGCTTCAAGTATTTGGGTGGTTTTTATTTTTTAAAAGATTTAAATACCAAAAAGGAAAAAAAACTATAACATTGTATAAAGAAAAAAAATGAGAAGGTGTACTTTCTGTGACTTTGTTGAAACATTTGTTACTAACTTGTTTGATCCAATTCCAATTCAACTCACTAAAAGATTCTCAGTATGGTTCTGTGGCTGACCAGTGACGATAAAAGCACATTTTGATTACTGAAATAGAGGGAAAGAAAATGCATCTTCAAACATATGAAATCTCTCACCACATGTACTCTATTAGATTGTGTGTTGTAGGGTGTTTGTTTTGAATTTTTGTATTGTATATGGGCTTTTTTTTAGTGTGACAGTTCACATCTTTAAAAACATAGTCACAGACAGGGAATGATTTCCTTGATAACTACAATGTTAAATTTGGAGGCAGCTTCAGAGATGTGGTTGGTGGTCATTATTCATTGAGCTCCTATAATAGGTAAGAATTTCTGAGAAGCAGCCTGTGGATACTCTTAACACTTTGTTCAATTACATTTAAGTTTAGAATAAGCCCCAAGTAAAACAATGGAAATGCACATACCATTAGTTCTTAACATGGTTTAATTATATCAAGATATATAAATTTAACTTTTATGTAGGCAAACTGTTCATTTTGTTTGTTTGTTTGTTTGTTTTCTGTTTGTTAAAATAACAATACCTCTTCTACATAATCTTGACTTGACCCAAATGAAATATTAACCTAAGGTCAAGGTGAGGGGAGAAAAACGACTAAGATGAATATCTTTACTAAAATACCAATAAATTTTGTCAAACTCCTAAAAAAAATAGATAAGTTGTGTTTACTTAGGAATTCATATATTTTTGGAGGGTATCAAATTTCATGAAGTATAAGTTTTTGAAATATGATCTTATAATTCTCTGAATTTCTTGGGTATCAGTAGTGATAACTCCATTTTCATTTCTAATTTTGTTAATTTGGGTTTTCTCTCTCTTGATTTTGGTTAATTTAGCTAGAGGTGTATCAATCTTATAGATTTTTTCAAAGAACCAGCTTTTTGTTTGGATGGGTCTCTGTATCGTTTTCCTTATCTCAATTTCGGATATTTCTCACTTGACTTGGCTACTCTCTCTTCTATTGCTTTTGGGATTAGATTGCTCTTGTGTCTCTAAGGCTTTAAGCTGAATGGTTAAGTTATTTATTTGTGATGTTTCCATTTTTTTATATAGGCATTAAGAGCTATGAACTTACCTCTTAGGACAGCTTTCATTGTGTCCCAGAGATTTTGATATGTTGCATTTTCATTATCATTCCCTTCTAGGAAATCTTGAATTTCCTTTATGATTTCTTCCTGAATCCAGTTCTCATTCAGCATCATACCGTTTAGTTTCCAAGAGTTAATGTATTTGTGTATTTGTTTGTTGTGTTGCGATGTCAAGCTTTAGACCATGAATTTTGACTTTCCTGTATATGTGGAGATTCGTTTGTGGCCCAATATGTGGTCTATTTTGGAGAAAGTTCCATGTGCTGCTGAGAAAAATCTGTATTCTCGGGTGCGTGGATGAAAAGTTCGATAGAGATCTGTAAGGTCCATTTCAGTAAGGAGTTTGAGTAAATTCCAGTATGTCTCTGTTAAGTTTTTAACCTGTTGATCTATCCCATGTTGAGAGGGCAGTATTGAAATCCCCACAAATTATCGTTTTGGTGTTGATTTCTTGCTTTAGACGTTGTAGCATTTGCTTAATGAATGTGGAGGAACCCATATTAGGTGTGTATATGTTCAGTATTGTGAAGTCTTCTCGGTGAATTGTACCTGTGACTAAAATGTAGTATCCTTTTGTGTCTCTTGTGATTTTTTTTGGTTTGAAGTCCACTTTGTCATATAGCTACCCCTGCCTGTTGCCTGGTTCCAATAGCTTGTAAAATTTTGGACCAGCCTTTTATTTTTAGGATGTGCCTAGCTTTTGTGGTGAGATGTGTTTCTTGAAGATAGCAGATGGATGGGTTGTGATTCCTAATCCAAGTTTGTAATCTGTGTCTTTTGATTGATGAGTTAATTCCATTGACATTTAGTGTTATAATGGAGAAATTATTTTTAATTCCTGACACGTTTTGTGTTTAGTAGCTTTCATATACATATTATTTGGCTTGTAGGTTTTGGTGGTATTATATACTTCCCTTGTATCCTTCTGGATATGCTTGTTCTTTTCTTCAAGCTTGAGTATCTTTTCTAGCATTCAAGTTGTCTTTGTGCTGGAAAACTTTTCTTTCTCCATCCATCATGACCAGATATTTTTGCCAGGTTTATCAGCCTGGGTTGACATTTTTGCTCATTCAGTACTTGAAGTACGTCTCTCCTAGCTCTTCTTGCTTTTACTGCTTCCATTGAAAAATCATTTGTTATTTTAATAGGTTTGCCTTTAAAAGTGACTTTTTTTTGTCCTTTGAAGCTCTCAGCACCTTTTCTTTGTCTTGAATATGGAGTGTTTTGACTATTATTTGCTGTGGTGAGTTTCTATTTTGGTCATATCTGTTTGAGGTTCGGAATGCCTCTTGTATTTAGATGGGCTTCTCTTTCTTTAAATGAGGAAAGTTTTCCTTTATGATAATTTGAAAAATTTCCTCAGGTGTGGTATTTTGGGATTTTTGTTCTGGTATTCCATGAATGTGCATGTTAGGCTTCTTCTTCAGGGTATCCCATAACTCTTGAATATTCCTCTCAAGTGTTTTTTTTAGCTTTAACAACCTCTTCCATTGAACTGGTTAGTTAGTTCTTCCATTTTGTCTTCAAGACCTGATATTCTATTTTCTGCTTCATTAGTCCTGTTGATAAGACTCACTGTTGAGTTCTGGGTTGAAGATAGCTTGTCTTTTAGTTCAATTTAAACTCTGCCTGAGATTGTTTTAACTGCTCTATTCCTAGTTTTGTTTCTTCAACTGTTTTTCTCATCTCTTCCAAATGTCTGTTGTGTTCCTGTTCAAAGTGGTTAATGCAATTATTTAACTCCTCCCGGATTTCCTCTTTCATAGTTTTGATCATAGTGAAGATCAGGCTTTGAAAATCATTATCTTGGGTATGGCTTTCTTGTCTATTTTCTGTGAGTTTGTTCTGGTTGGAATGTATCATTATGGGGTAATTCTTTCAGTAGGAGATTTGTTGTCTTGGTTTTTGTTTCTCATGGATTTGCTC
Organism: Typhlomys cinereus; assembly: GCA_023101885.1. Taxonomy (NCBI): domain Eukaryota; kingdom Metazoa; phylum Chordata; class Mammalia; order Rodentia; family Platacanthomyidae; genus Typhlomys; species Typhlomys cinereus. The sequence continues at coordinate 995,017 of JALPQD010000219.1, forward strand.
CATGACCTGGGCATTATTGTTTTATCTGTTAAGGCTTCTTTTAGTTTCTGTGTGTTTTTGACTGAACTGAATTAGATAGTATTACTACACTTTAGCAGTTATTACTAGTGTTTGCCTTGGAGTTGGGTAGGCTTGTCTTGTATTGGTGTTATTTTCTAGTTGAGGCTTTTAGACTGTTAGTATATCAATTAAGTCAGGTTCAGTAGACAGGGAGTAGACAGTGGAAATTAGTATGGTAGTGCACTTTTTTGGTTTACTTCCTTAGTGATATGTGAGGGTAAATGGTATTGTTCCTGAAGTTGTATGTGTTTTGGGATGGCTATATGGAAAAGTTAAACTACAGTGACTAATAATTGAGAGGAACAAGATAGTAAAAAGGGTTTATTTGTCTTTGCTCTAGATGTGAAGATTGTCTACCATGTGATGATTTTAGAGGACTTTGCTTGGGTTTTCTCTGGACTCTGTTGAATTCTGAGAAGCAAGGAGTCCGTCCGCTCTAGTCTGGTCTGGGGCAGAAGGGCAGTGGGTCTAGTTTGTCGAGCAAATCAGCTGGGACCCGGGGTGTGGCCTAGGGGCCTTTCCCAGTGCCAGAGCAGATTGGCTACCACTCTGGCTGTCTTGTGGTACAGGCAGGTGACCCCCAGGTCTAAGGGCCTTATCTGAGGAGCAGGGAGTCTGCCCTGGTCCCAGTCCAGGGCAGAAGGGGAAGTTTGATTTTTATAAGAAGCAAGAGGCACAAGATTATGTTTCTCTGAGGGCCCCTGGTAAGGCACAAGCCCATACTTGAGGGGGGACACATGCAACTTTACCCTGGTGGGTGTGAGCTGCTCTGAGCAGCACCAACGGAGTCATAGGGAAGCTGCCTACTTCCCAGAGCTTTTTGCTGGCTCGAGGGATCACGGTTCCAGCATTTCCAGTCATGTTTAAGAAAGAAACTACAGACTCCAAAGTCTCCTTCTAAACATGTCCTTTCTCTCCCTGACCCTGGGATTACTGCAGTTTACATCTCTCTCCCTGGATTAACTTTGGTTTTCACTTGTCCTTGGAGCCCAGAGTTCTAAGGGAGTTTTCTCCCTCTAAGCTTCCCAGAACATCTCCCACCATGCATTTCTAGCCCTAAAAGCCAGCATGGCAGCATTTCTATCCAGTCTCTTGAGGCCCGAGGCACTTACACATGAAAAAGGCAGATTCTTTGATGTAAGGCTTCCATGTCAGTGGGGTTTCCACACATAGGCAACGTGTATGTCTGCAGAAGCACTTGCCATGGGTAAGGACAACTGGGTAAAGTTGGCGAGGTGGGAGGGAGGGTCTGAGCAGACCCCAGCAAGGTCTGTTTCTGTTTTTTCAAATCTTTTTTCAAATCAAAGATTTTTTCAAATCTTTTGCTGTGTCCTACAGCTTCAGGGGCTAAAATCTTCCTTTTCTCTGGGCACAGAGACAGCAGTTGTCAAAAGATGGTCTCATGACTTGCTTTAGAGGAGGAGGAGAGGAGATGAGTATGATTTTATATCCACTGTTTTCTTGCCATATTTAGGGACTGTGAATTCTGAACCCCATGAGCTGGAACAAGTGTACCTCCCTAGTACAAAATGTAAGGAAGAAGATGCTGGTTGTGCATGGGTATGTGCACATGTAAGAGGATGATGGCTGTGTGTGGGTCTGTGCACATGTAAAGGAGGATGCTGGTTATGCATGGGTGTGTGCACATGTAAAGGAGGATGCTGGCTCTGTGTGTGTGTGTGTGTGTGTGTGTGTGTGCACATGTAAAGGAGGATGCTGGCTGCGTGTGGGTGTGTGCACATATAAGAGGATGCTGGCTGTGTGTGGGTGTGTGCATACGTAAAGGAGGATGCTGGCTGTGTGTGGGTGTGCACATATAAGAGGATGCTGGCTGTGTGTGGGTGTGCACGCACACATGTAAAGGAGGATGCTGGCTGTGTGTGGGTGTGCACATATAAGAGGATGCTGGCTGTGTGTGTGTGTGTGTGCGCACATGTAAAGGAGGATGCTGGCTGTGTGTGGATGTGCACATATAAGAGGATGCTGGCTGTGTGTGTGTGTGTGTGTGCGCACATGTAAAGGAGGATGCTGGCTGTGTGTGGGTGTGCACATATAAGAGGATGCTGGCTGTGTGTGTGTGTGTGTGTGCGCACATGTAAAGGAGGATGCTGGCTGTGTGTGGATGTGCACATATAAGAGGATGCTGGCTGTGTGTGGGTGTGCACATATAAGAGGATGCTTGCTGTGTGTGTGTGTGCGTGTGCGCGCACATGTAAAGGAGGATGCTGGCTATGTGTGTGTGCACATATAAGAGGATGCTGGCTATGCATGGGTGTGTGCACATGTAAAGGCAGATGCTGGCTGTGTGTGTGTGCACATGTAAAGGAGGATGCTGGCTCTGTGTGTGTGTGTGTGTGCACATTGTAAAGGAAGATGTTGGCTGTGTGTGGTGTGTGTGTGTGTGTGTGCGCGCGCATGTAAAGGAGGATACTGGCTGTGTGTGTGTGTGTGTGCACATGTAAAGGCAGATGCTGGCTGTGTGTGGGTGTGTGCACATGTAAAGGAGAATGCTGGCTGTGTGTGTGTGCACATGTAAAGGAGGATGCTGGCTGTGTGTGTGTGTGCACATGTAAAGGAGGATTCTGGCTGTGTGTGTGTGTGTGTGTGCACATGTAAAGGAGGATTCTGGCTGTGTGTGTGTGTGCACATGTAAAGGCAGATGCTGGCTGTGTGTGCACATGTAAAGGAGGATTCTGGCTGTGTGTGGGTGTGTGCACATGTAAAGGAGGATTCTGGCTGTGTGGGGGTGTGTGCACATGTAAAGGAGGTTGTTGGATGTGTGTGGATGTTTATACATGTAAATCGTAGGACTTATTTATGAATTTTTCTGAAAATATAAAAAAATGTCCTTTAATAAAATGCACTGATTTCTGAAAAACTATTTTCCCCACAATGAGAAGGCTGCACAGTCCATGATGTTATGGTTTTTCAATTCAATCATTTTAGCAATCTTTCATATGCAGTCTCAGACACAGTGATCCTGAACCAGAGACTGTGCTGGGAAGGAAACTATGCATGTGAGTCAGAGTGCAGGCTTTGGCCTCCTGAGTTTGCATGGCTGACCCTCCCAGGGCTATGCTGAGTTAGCACAGATGACCCCTCCCAGCCGGGGCCGTGCTTTGAGGCTGCAGACTGCTTTGCACAACCTCACGTTCCCCACAGTTCCATGAACTGGATGGTCAGCAGACACTTGGGCTAGCAGTTTCATCCTAACCACCTGCTGCCAATGCAGCTAATGATGCCCAAGTGGGCAGCAGGTCTCTGGTGCTGCAGGGCACATCTCCCTCTGTCTGGACCACTTGCTCTGTCCACTGGCCTTCCCAGATCAGCATGCTGGCTTTGCTGCCCAACTCCTAAAGGTCAGTTTTTCATGGCATTGCTGGAAGGTAAGGATGACTGGATTGTCAGGGGGAACCCTTGCCCCTTTCATGAAAGAAAGTTAAGATGCGATCACCTGAGCCCCAGACCCAGAGAGAGGAAGACAGTAATCTCCATGGAAACTGTCAGCCCCATGGGAAATGTTGCCACCTACAGCCAAAACCATGGCAAACATCACTACAGCTGTGGGTCTCAGCACCCCCTCAGGAGCCTGGTCCAGAACCTACCCTGGTCCAAAGCCCACCCTGATCCAGAACCCACTCTGCAGAATGGAACAGAGCGGTGCCTCAGTGTTCTCCTGCGTGAGCTGACTTTCAACTCTGCGGTGTGTTCACTACAGAATTTGGAATTCCAGAGCCTCTTTATACAAAGGCTGTTACAGTTAAAAGACATTTATGTGTGGTGGACAGCATTTGGTGCTTTTTGATACTTAGCATAGTCATTTCTGAAAGAATCAGATATAAATGGACGAACACATACATGCTTTCACTTTTATGTAGTCAGTCGGTACTTGTGAAACAGAAATAAAACTATGGCTCCTTAGATCAGGTGTCCCTGTACCAATGAATGAAAGGTTGAAATGTGAATGACTGAGTCTGCGAAATGATAACTGAGGCAGGAAAATAATCAGTGCTGCAAGCTGGTGGAGGAGAGGCGCAGGCTGAGATGCGGCCAAGCAGGCAGAGCTACCAATGCATCCTTTTTCTTCCCTTTCTAGGAAGCAGGCAGGAAAGATCATTCTGGCTAGCTTTACACTACTATTCTACCGCCACTTTCCTCAAGGGTGAGCCTGTGCACTGCCATCACCGCAAGCAATCCCCGTGAAGCCTGCCGAAGCGGCACTCATCTGCGTGTGGCAGTAGACCATGATCGCCCAGTGCTGGCATTCATAAGATGACAACGCTGCGACCTCAGCAGTTCTTACAGTGCAGATTACGCAGCCTTAAGGAAGCTCATGGCCACCAGCACTGTGTTCTTATAATGCAGACATGCAGCCTTAACGAAGCCCACCGCCACCAGCAGTGGTTTTGGGAGAACCCACAGTCACCCAGCTGCTGCTTCCTGCATGTCATCTCCAGACACACAGAGCCGAATTTATTCCTCTAAATGTCAAGTTGAACATTCCAAATTTCCCATGGAGGGAACAAATAATTTTGCAATTAAAAGACAAATGTGTTTCGGAAGTTGGAAAGAAACTAAGAAGGGATGTGAATATCTTTGCTACTGTCTTTAGACTGAGTAGCAAGACCGATGACTAAATATGAGTTTCATTAATGACCACACCATCATCATCCTGCATGCTTCTGTATGATTTTAATTACCCAATAAGTTAATGACAGAATGATTTAAAATAAGAACTTTCTAGTCACATAATGACAAATAAAATAGCCGCTCAGAGAGTGTTACACTCTTTTTGCAACAAGAAGAGCCCCTGTGCCCCTCATAAAGCTTATTCTAAGCACCTCTTTTGACCACCCAGCATGCAGCAAACAAGATGTTCTCAGCTTTCTGCTTTTGTTTATTCTAGGTTCTGTGCAACATGTGATTTTATTTTCGAATCTGAAACACAAAAAGTATTGGAGATCCCTTTGTTATCAGCTTGCATCAGAATATGAAGGAAGAAGGTTAGACACAAAACACTTGTTGGAAGAAGAATAAAGGCAGTGTGCCAGTGAGAACAAGCCAAAGAATTTGGAGCTATAATATCTGTAATGTTATTAGTGAGCTGGATACTGAGTGGGGGAAGCCCATAAGCAAAAGATTTGCAACAGACCAACAGGCGAAGGGTTTAAAGCAACCTCACATCTTCAAGTAGTGCAGATGTTCAGAGCAGGCTGGAAGCTTCGTGCTCAGTCCACACGACCTTCCTATGCAGAGCCCTGCGATGCTGCTTGGGCTCCAAGAAGTCGGATTCAGCATGGCATGTACAGTAAGAAATTCTCTTATGAGCTGTAAGTCTGTTTTCACGAAATTCCCTGAAGAAGAGAAGTATCACAACAAAGGTCCAAGTGCGTAATAAGCATTCAATCCATTCACTGCTAACATAGAAAAGGCCAGCCCTCTTTTTCTTCTAATAGCTCCCCCCCAAGCCTGAATGCAATTCCTCTCCATGGCTTTGAGACTGTCAGCATTTAAATTTCCAGGGTAAGACACAACTGATGGTGTTCACAACAGACTGTTTAATACATCCGTGTAGTGATTTGTTCATCTCCACACATTCCTGTGAAAGCTGGAGGTCCATCCTTAAAGAAAACACGAACGTGTCAGTGTGGAACCTCAGCAGGTAAGGTGCCCGCTCACAAATCTAGGGATCTGAATTCAGTTCCTGGAAACCCGTTCAGTGAAAAGAGAGAGCTGACTTCCGAACGAGTTGCCCTCTGACCTCTCTCTACCTGTGTGTCATGGCATGCATGTATTCATGCACTTTCTCTCTCTCCTCCCTTCTCTCTGTTAGTATGGGTGCACGTGTATGTGTATAAAAACCGCCACATACATATGGGTGTGCATGTGTGTGCACAGCATCATCACAGTGTGTGTGTGCATATGTGTGTGTGCACAGCATTGTGTGTGTGCACAGCATCACAGTGTGTGTGTGCATGTGTATGTCTGTGTGAACTCAAGTGTCATTTCTCAGGTATTCTTCACCTTGCTTTTTCAGACAGAATCTCCCATTAGACTGGAACTCTCCTGTCTATGTCGCTGCTCACTGAGCTCCTGGGACCCACTATCTCTGCTTTCTGGGCCCTGGATTACAAGTGTGTACCCTCTGTTTGGTCATTTATTTATGTGGGTTCTTAGGAATGAACTCAGGTACTTGTCCTCTGGCTCTCCAGCCCTCAAACAGCTTCTGACGGTTTTGCATCTTATTATACACATCATAGTGTGCTTTATTTTTTGAGATATGGCCTCACTCTGTTGCCAGGGCTGAGCTAAAGCTCAGAGCAATCCCCCTGCCTCAGCCATACAAGCACAGTGGACATATTAATGCACTTTTCAAAAGCTGCATGTTTATATTGCAGCTAATTAATCTGTTCCCCTATGCAATGGCATTTGTTTTAAACATTTATTTAGAAACCATGCCAAACAAAATGCACTTTTTACATATGCAACATTTTACACATACAGACTTTTCCCCAAATTATATGCCTAGCAGTAGAGCTGCTAGGTTGGAGTGTGACATCACTGAGCTGTATCAAGAGCAGTACCGATCCCACACTCGTGTGGTGCATGCAGCTGCGACCTCACTACTGCTAACACCCCTTGATTGTGTCATGGATAAGTTTTACATTTAAACTTTTGATCAAAATTATCATTTTCATTCCTATAATTATTAATAAGCCAAGTGCTTTTTCCTATGTCTTACTCATTCCATTTATTTTTTCTTGATTCTCTATTTAGACAGTTCATTCTCTTGCTGTGCTACTTACCTGAAAGAAACATTTTCATGTCTGGTCAAGGATATTTTTCAAAAGTTAAGTGTTTGTTATTTGTGTCTCTGTTGAACATAGTTTTTTAAATCCTGGTGGCATCAAATTTACCAATCTTTTCTGCAGTGCTTTTGTGTGTTCCAAGAAGCTTTCCACGTTGAAATGTTGGAAGATATTCCATATTTTTACCCAGATTTGCTTTTAACATTGAGCTGTCTGGTCCATCTGGAAGTTATTTTTGTGTGGGGGGTGAGCCTGGGATCCCCATTACTTTTCCATGAAGTTACTCTGTGATCCTGAGTCCTTTGTCGGCCTTATGGTCCAAAGTGACATTCTGATAGCATGTGAGGCTTTATACATGCAAGGATGCGCCTCAGACCCTGTGTTTTGTTCGTGTGGTGGATTAGATGTCTCTCATGCCAGCAACCTCACTCTCTCCTGTTCTATAGCTATGTGAATTCTTCATCTGTCCTGTGGGGTGCATTCTGCCTCCTTTGAATGTCTCTTGGCTCTTTGTGGTTCTTGGTACTTTCATGACAGTTTAGAATTCACTGTCATATTCCATAGAGTCTCTTTGGGATTTTGGTTACCACATTATACGAAAAGTATTTTGGAAGGATATTGACATCCTCACAATTCTTGACTATGGCAATATAACTCATTATATTCAATTTTTTGGGTTCTTCAAAAATATTTTATTTTTCCCAAAGGTTTTAACCATCATTTATTGGTTTTATTTCCGGGTATTTTATAAGGTTTTCTCTTTCTGTTTCATTTTCTGGCTGGTATTGCTTTATCGAAAAGCCTGCTATTTCTGTGTGTTAACTGGAGTCCAGCAAGTTTATGGAACCTTACTAGATGTTAGAAAAGACAAATAGTTGGGTTCTCTCTGTTAAATCTTATTTCTATACAAACAAGGAGCATTTCAGGGCTTCTCTTTGGAGCTTCTCAGCACCTGATACTGTATACATGGGATGAGCCTTCACAGTGGATGCACAGCACCTTTGGCTGACTGTTACGAGCTGTAAAATGTTGTGTTTAAGCACCATGTCTTAGTTTTCACACACACACACACACACACACATATACATGTATATCCTTTATTGGATAACCGACCTTATTCCTAACTGACTATGCTTTATTTTTGTCAATTTGACTGAGCCACACTGTGAAAATCAGGCAGTTAGGGCAAACATTATCCTGGGTGTGTCTGTGAATGTTTCTAGAAACCCCTAGAACTGGAATTGGCAGACTGAGGAATGCACCTGCCTTCTGGAGTATGGGCAGATACTGTCTAGTCGTTGAAGTCTGACCTGAACACAGGGTGGGACGTGGTCAAAAGGGAAGCCTGAATCGCTGACCATTCCTTCTTGAGCCCCCAGCTCTTTCCAGGTCTCGGGCTGTGGCAGCCAGGATGGGCTGCCCTGGCCCCCACTTGCCCACCGCAGGTGTGTGCACATGAGCCTCTGCAGGCAGGAGCGCAATTTCAACAGCCTCTGCTGTTTTGGAGAAGCCTGTCACACTTTCAAACCATGCTTCCCCGACCAAACTGCTGCAGCTACTGAGTATGTGCCCTAGGGCGGGCTTCAGTAGCGGCTCTGCCCTGTGCCCTCGTTGGTCGCCCTGTAGTCGCTTTTACAATTGTTCATGCATGCTTTGCCTGGTACAGGTTTTTCTCTGCCCAACAGCCAGATGTGCTTCATGTCATTATCTCTTACTGATGACCCTCCAGGGTCTTACCTTCCCATCCAGAAAAGGCTCCAAAGTCCTCCCTTTGGGCTCTGTAACCCTCGCATCTTACTGGCCATGTCTGGCCAAGCCACTCCATTCTCTGTACCTGCTGACCTGCCGACCTGACTACCTTTCCCCTGCTCCTGGACATAAGCAAATTCCTAACAGGGCCTCTCAGACTCAGATACAGGTGTCAACTTGATGCTTGAGGGTTTGTGCTCTGGGAACATTTGTAAAGAATGAGCGGTTGCATTAGGCCCCAAGCAAGTGTGTAAGAGATTATCTAGCTGATGGGGAAGACCAGGCCCATGGCTCCTGGGGAGGTGGAAAAGATGGAGGGAGCTGGTAGAGGAAGTTGCCCAAGCATGCAGGTCTGATAAGTGGGGACTCCCTCAGCAGTCCTGTGGACATGGTGCAGCCAGTTTCTTGATCTGGTGTTGGTGTGGGCTCTCCTACCAGGCTGGACAAGAAACTATAGTGGGACAGTCAGTCATAAGCCAAAAGAAAACCCTTTATTCCCTTAAGACGCTAGGTCATGGATTTATCAGTAGCATGCAGAGTAACTGCAACACAGTCCTTGACCTCAGTTTCCTCTGAGATGCCCAAGCTGGGCACAGCTTCTCTCACCTCCACCTTCAGCAGATTCTGCTCAGCCTGGGAGCCTGTTCTGTCCCTGGGGCACTGAGGACTGCATATCTAGGTACTTCGTCATTCACCTACTTGCTGTGTCCCATCAGTGAGGTAGCACCTAATATACAGGTTTCTCTTTCCCTTTTCTCCTGGGATGGGTTCTTGTGCTTCTCACTGGCCTAAACTCACTGTGTCGCTGAACTCAGTCTCAAATCGGCCTCTGCCTTCTGGGTGCTAGGATTATAGGCATGTGCTGCCATGCCTGGTTTACATGGAGCTAGGGATAAAGCCTGAGGCTTCATGCGTGCTGGGCAAGGGCTCTTCCAGATGAGCTGTAGTCCCATTGCCCAAGAACCACCGCTGGTCGGACAAATAAGAAACATGCTGATTTCATTGGCTTTCTTCCATTTTATTATATATGTCACATGTAAAACATTTTCCATTGATGAGACAGCTTTAAGTTCAGGGAGCGACATCACTTGAGCAGTGTGAGCTTCCAAAACATGAACTCGCCTTGAGTCTTCTGTATTTGGGGTTTGATGTGTCTGCACAAGAATAATTCTGTACTTTTCTGTTTTATAAGACCTTTTCCTGGTGTGGCTATCACAGTACATTAACCTTCCTCATTGAATAAGTCAGCTTTGCATTTTTTTCAATCTTTAATAACCTGTATAAAATGGCAGGTTCTGCCCCTAGAAAGGGATGTTCAAGAGCAGCCGTGACGCTCCATAACAGTGTAACAGTGTCTCGGGGGCCCACAGAGACCCTTGGGGGGCAGGGATAAGCTGGCACGGAGTCAACAGCACAGACTCCAGGAGTCAGGCAAATGGCAAAGCAGGCTCTCAGGCTTGTATGCAGACTTGCAGGCTCATTTATTATAAATATCAGGCTGCTTATATACCCCACCCAACATCCCATAAGTCCCAGCATGAGCCTTTGCTGCGTTGTCCTGTCCAGATTGGTCCTCTCAGCCAGGCGGTTTAACAGCACCAACTGTCTTTGCTCTGGAGAAGGCGTAGTCTTGCGAGGTTTGTGGTCTCGCGAGATTTGAATGCTTAGCGGGAGGGAGGAGTCCAAGGAGCCTTTCTGTATGGGGATGGAAGCCTCTGTGGCACAATCATTGTCCGTTCCTCCTACATATCCATCCTTTTTATTTATTTTTGACAGCCAGCAGGAGCCAGAGTTCTTTGCTCTGACTTTGTTGACCCCGCCTCACAGGGCATCCAGCATTACCAACCATGCCTGCCTTAGGTCGCCCTGTCTCACAGGATCTTACCTGTCATTGGCTACCAGCCCTCGAAGGACCTCACCTCTGGAAGGCATGTCAGGATATGTGGATAGTAGACAAGACCAAGGCTTCACAAATCTCTGCGATCCAAGCTCGAACCACATCCCTAGGGGCACCATGGCTTGGATATTCAAGGGCCATAAGTGCCCTTAGCGTGGTCTTTTTTTAAAACTTTTTTATTATTTATGCAATTGTGCATGTATGTGTGTGTTTGTGTGTGTGTGTGTGTGTAGAACCATGGACGAATTCGGGAACCAGCATGGTCTTATTGATGGAGTGCTGCTGAGAGATGTGCTGAAGGAAATACTTAAGCAAAATAATTTATAAAAGAACAGTTTCTTCTATGATAATGTTACAATCCATTAAAGTTACAATCCATTAAAAATTAAAATCAAGTGAGAAAACAATGAAAGAAAATTTATGATCTAATAGAAAAACAATTGTGATCGATATACAACATAAGTAGCTAAGGCCTTAGATGTTACCAAAAATTATTTGTTCTTATTTTTAAGTATGCATACATGTATTTAAAAATGGCATGCCAAAAGAAAAATCACCGCGCAACAGAAATGAAAAAAAAAAAAATCAGCGTGCAACAGAAATGAAAAAAAAAAATCAGCACACAACAGAAGTGAAAAAAAAATATATTGAAGTGGCCACAGATTTACCCATTTTATGAATCTGATTCCCAGGAAGGCTTCACAATCTCTGTTGCTGGTCTTACATCTTGAGCTGGCACCCACATAGGCGAAGTGGAATCCTGAGGGAAGACACAAGCTTATCCTTGACCCCAGATTAATAAGGAGCGGGTCCCTGCCATAGCAGTGTGACGGGGTCCCTCCATCGGACAAGAGGCAGGGGATATCAGTCCATGATAAGGACGACATCCATATCGGGGAGAAGGAGCCTTTCTTTCTCCACCAGCCAGGAAGCATGAGTGTGCACCCCCACTGCTATGGTGGCCACCCGGGCTCCAAGCCTCCACGTCCTCGGGTCACACGTGGCGAGTGAGGCCACGAGCGTGAGCAGGGAAGATGAGCGCAGTGCTCCGGGGCCTCCTGGCCTGCAGCTTCTGCATGCTCCCCCTAGGTGAGGACAAGCAGCAGAAAGTTGGTATTAGGCTCCCAAATTGTGGGCTCCTTACAGCGTGAGGGGAGGTTGCCCATTTTTTTAAAGAACAAAGACAAGACTCAAGAGGAACAGATGAGACAAGGAATGTACCTCCCTATCCATGGACAGACAAACATAGAGAAAGGGAAAGGGACCTTCACGCTTGCCTCTCGTGAAGGTAAAGACATTAAACACAAAGGGACCAGCTTACTGAAAAACTGCCGAAGGGAGCACAGTACTGGACACTGGTGCGGCGAGGGGAAAAGGGCCACTGTGGAAGCCCCATGTTGGGGCTGTTACAGTGTCTCCGGGGCCCACGGAGACCCTTGGGGGTGGGTATAAGCTGGCGCGGAGTCAACAACACAGACTCCGGGAGTCAGGCAAGTGGCAAAGCAGGCTCTCAGGCTTGTATGCAGACTTGCAGGCTCATTTATTATAAATATCAGGCTGCATATATACCCCACCCAACATCCCATAAGTCCCAGCATGAGCCTTTGCTGCGTTGTCCTGTCCAGATTGGTCCTCTCAGCCAGGCGGTTTAACAGCACCAACTGTCTTTGCTCTGGAGAAGGCGTAGTCTCATGAGATTTGTAATCTCTCAAGATTTCCATGCTTGGCAGGAGGGAAGAGTCCAAGGAGCCTCTCTGTATGGGGGATGGAAGCCTCTGTGGCGCAATCATTGTCTGTTCCTCCTAAAACGCTGTCCTGTCTTGGGTCCACAGACGGATGTTCCTAACAGCTGAATTTCCCCCACAGTAGTTGCTTTGCGTATTTCTCACCTTTCCTTCCAATTTTAATAACCTTATTTTTTAAGACAATATTATTTTATCTAAACTTTAATAACAAACTGCAGCCTTATTATTTTTAGAAACTATCAAATATTCACAACTTTTATTATGAAATATTTACTTTCATTGAGAATTTCTGAAAGAGCTGGTTTTCTAGGTATCCCTGTATTTCCTGACTTATTCATTTGTATGCTTCTCGGTTGTTTCCTCAGAGTACAAATGTCCTTATGTTTTTTTCTGCTTTTTCTTCTACTAATTTCCTGAGTAGAACACTCAACTGATTCATTTCAATCCTAAATATGATAAAAGCTCTAATCTTGCAATGTAGTATTAAATATAGCATTGTTAATGTTTTTCTAACAAATGAAATACGTTTTAAAATCCAAATGTTGCAGGGGCTGGAGAGGTGGCTCAGGGGTTAGCCTTTGCCTTGCAGGCAGAAGGTCCTGAGTTCAGATCCTAGACCCCATGTACAGACGCCAGACAGAAGCGGGGGCGGCCTGCGTTTCTGGTCCTGGTAGGGCGGAACTTGTGAATCCTGGAGCAGAGTAAACAAGGAGGTGGAGGCGGTCCATGGTGGTTCCCGAATTTGTCCATGGTTCTACACATACACACATACATACATACGCATACATGCACACACACGCATACACGCACAGTTGAATAAATAATAAATAATAAAAATTTTTTTTAAAAATCAAACGTTGGTCTGTGGTCACAGAATGTGGTCTGTAAATTCATTTCTCATAATCTACTGATCACAGTCAGTATTTTTTGCATGTGTGATGTGTCTGTGTTTGTGTGTGTGCCCCTTTGCCTGTGTTACTTGGAAAGGGAAGCGCACCCACATGAATCTTCACTTGCATGGAGTTGCATGTGTTACTTGGAACGGAGGTACATCAGGTGAGTCTGTACGTGGAAGGATCAGAGTCTACATTAGCTGTCTTCTTCAAATGCTTCATTTCTTATATTTTGAGATGGGGTCTCTCTCTCTCTCTCTCACTCACTCTTTCTCCCTCTACCTCTAAGCCCTAAGCCCACTGATTTGGCTACACTGGTTGGCCACCCTGAGTTCCAAGTATTCCTGTCTCTGCTTCCCCAGCCCTGGGGCTTCATGCATACCAGAATGCTCAGTTTCTTGTGTGGTTCAGAGGATCTGAGCTCAGGTCTCATGTGACGTGCATCTTACTGGTTGAGCCAGGTCTTGGCCTGAAGAGTATTAATTACTATTACACCTTCCTCTTCAACAGCACTTCCTGCTGGGTTCTACTTACCAGACATGAGTGTCAACATGATGACTGTCTGCCGTGTGAGCTGCATTTGCAGCTGTGTACCATGATAGAGGGAGAAAGAAAAGTTTTCCAGCACAAAGACAACTTGAAGGCTTATATGTCTACCAAACCAGGCCCTCAAAAAATGCTAGAAATGATACTCAAGCTTGAAGAAAAGAACAAGCATATCAAGGAGGACAGAAGGGAACTATAATACAACCAAAACCTAAAAGACAAATAATACACTTATGAGAGCCACTAAACATAGAAAGTGTCCAGAATTAAAAATAATCTCTCCATTATAACATTAAATGTCAATGGAATTAACTTGCCAATCAAGAGACACAGATTACAAACTTGGATTAAAAATCACAACCCATCAATCTGCTGCCTTCAGGAAACTCATCTCACCACAAAAGATAGGCACATCCTAAAAATAAAAGGCTGGTCCAAAATTCTGCAAGCTAATGGAACCAGGAAACAGGCAGGGGTAGCTATTATGCTATCAGACAAAGTGGACTTCAAACTAAAAACAATCATAAGAGACACAGATGGATACTACATTTTACTCACAGGTACAACTCACCAGGAAGACTTCATAATACTGAACATATATGCACCTAATACGGACCCCTCCACATTCATTAAGCAAACCCTACAGTGTCTAATGCAAGAAATTCAACACCAAAATGATAATTCTTGGGGATTTGAATACCACCCTCTCAACACGGGAAGACCAACAGGTCAAAAACGTGACAGAGGCACATTGGAACTTAATCAAACTCTTACTGAAATGGACCTTACAGATCTCCATCAAACTTCTCACCCACGCACCAAAGAATACACATTTTTCTCAGCAGCACACGGAACTTTCTCCAAAATAGACCACATGTTGGGTCACAAAACGAATCTCCACATATACAGGAAAGGTGAAATTCTAGCCTGTATCCTATCAGACCACCATGATCTAAAACTTGACATCTGCAACACAACAAACAACAGAAAATACACTAACTCCTGGAAACTAAACACTATGATTCTGAATGAGAATTGGATTCAGGAAGAAATTATAAAGGAAATTCAAAATTTCCTGGAAGTGAATGATAATGAAAATACAACTAATCAAAATCTTTGGAACACAATGAAAGCTGTCCTAAGAGGTAAGTTCATAGCTCTTAATGCTTATATAAAAAATGGAAACATCACAAATAAATAACAATGCAGGTTTAAAGTCTCATAGACACAAGAGCAATCCAATCCCAAAAGCAGTAGAAGAGAGGAGATCAGCAAAATCAGGGAAGAAATATAAGAAATTGAGATAAGGAAAACAATACAGAGAATCAACCAATCAAAAAGCTGGTTCTTTGAAAAAATCTATAAGATTGATACACCCCTAGCTAAATTAACCAAAAGCAAGAGAGAAAACTCAAATTAACAAAATTAGAAATGAAAATGGAGTTATCACTACTGATACCCAAGAAATTCAGAGAGTTATAAGATCATATTTCAAAAACTTACATTCTGTGAAATTTGACAACGGAAAAGAAATGGATGGATTCCTAAGTAAGCACGACTTACCTAAATTGAATCAGGAAGTTTTGAATTATTTAAATAGTTCTATAACATATGAGGAAATCAATGAAGTAATCTCGAATCTTCCCACCAAAAAATGTCCTGGACCACGAAGTTCTACCAGACATTTAAGGAACAAATAACACCAATACTCCTTAAACTGTTCCATCAAATAGCAAAGGAAGGGACACTACCAAATTCTTTCTATGAAGCTAATATACTAATCCCAAAACCTAATAAAGATATATAGGCCAATCTCTTTGATGAACACAAAGATTCTCAACAAAATCTTAGCAAATCGGATTCAAAAATACATCAAGAATATCATTCACTGTGATCAAGTTTTATCCCAGGCACATAAGATTGGTTCAACATATGCAAATCAATAAATGTGATTCATCATATAAACCAATCCAAAATCCAAGACCACATGATACTCTCGATAGATGCAGAAACAAGCTTTTGACAAGATCCAACATCTTTTTATGGTCAAAACCCTAGAGACAGTTGGAATGGAAGGAACCTTTTCAACATAATAAACATACAACAAGCCAACAGCAAGAATTTTACTCAATGGGAAAAAACTTGAAGCATTCCTTCTTCAGTCAGGAACTAGACAAGGCTGTCCACTTTCACCACTTCTATTCAATATTGTACTTGAAGTCTTAGCTGGAGCCATAAGACAAGAAAGGGAGATAAAAGGGATACAAATCGGCAAGGAAGAAGTCAAGTTATTTCTATTTGCAGATGACATGATCGTATACCTGAGCGAACCCACAAACTCCACCAGGAAACTCCTGGAAGTTCAGCAGGGTAGCAGGACACAAAATAAATGCACAAAAATCAGTGGTCTTCCTGTATGCCCAGGATGAAAGAAGTGAAAAAGCCCTGAGAGAAACAATCCCTATAGCCCCTAAATAAATGAAATACCTTGGTATAAACCTGACCAAGGAAGTAAGAGACCTTTACAATGAAAACTTTAAAACCCTAAAGAAAGAAATTACAGAAGACACCAGAAGGTGGAAAGTCCTCCCATGTTCCTGGATTGGCAGAATCAATATCCTACCAAAGGCAATATACAGATTCAATGCTATACCAATCAAAATCCCAAAGCAATTCTTTAAAGAGGTTGACCAAACAATCTCAAAATTCATATGGAGGGACAAAAGACCCAGGACAGCAAATGCAATCCTGAGTAACAAAATTACTGCTGGAAGTATCACCATACCAAACCTTACTCTATACTACAAATCCATAGTTGTAAAAACAGCCTGGTACTGGTTCCAAAATAGACACACAGATCAATGGATAAGGGTTGAAGACCCAGATATAAGCCCACACAATTACAGCCATTTGATCTTTGACAAAGGGGCCCAAAAAATCCAATGGAAAAAGAATAGCATCTTCAACAAATGATTCTGGCAAAACTGAATGTCCACATGCAGAAGATTAAAACTGGACTCATACTTTTCACCATGTACAAGACTTAATTCCAAATGGATAAAAGACCTCAATATAAGGTCGGAGACTACAATAACCTTAGTAGAAAGGGTAGGGAACTCCCTGGAGCTGATTGGGCTGTGCCAACAGTTCCTAAACAGAAATCCAATAGCACAGGCACTAGAACCAACACTCAAAAAATGGGATCTTATGAAATTAAAGAGCTTCTATTCAGATAAAGAGATTGTAAACAGAGCAAAAAGGCAACCCACAGAATGGGAGAAAATCTTCACTAACCACATATCTGATAGAGCTCTATTATCCAGAGCGCACAAATAACTTAGAAAACTAAACACCGGGCTGGAGAGGTGGCTCAAGGGTTAAGCCTCAGATCCTAGACCCCACATATAGATGCCAGGCAGAAGCGGGGGGCAGCCTACATTTCTGGTCCTGGTGGGGCGGAGCCTGTGAATCCCCCAGCAGAGTAAACAAGGAGGAGGTGGAAACAGTCCATGGTGGTTCCCGAATTCGTCCGTGGTTCTACACACAGACACATACAATACACACACGTGCACACACATATACACACACAATTGAATAAATAATAAAATTTAAAAAAAAAAGAAAACTAAACACCAAGGAAACAAATGGCCCAATTAAAAAATGGATCTGGGAACTTAAAAGAAACTTTACCAGGGATGAAATTGAAATGTCTAACAAATATCTTAAAAAATGCTCCACATCCTTAGCCATCAGGGAAATGCAAATCAAAACCTCCCTGAGATATCATCTCACCCGGGTCAGGATGGCAAAAACCCACAATATGAACACCACCAAATGCTGGAGGGGATGTGGAGAGAAGGGAACTCTCCTACATTGCTGATGGGAATGCAGGCTTATACAACTACTCTGGCGAGCGGTCTGGAGATTCTTACAAAAGTTAAAGATTGAAATGTCATAGGACCCTGCTATTCTACTTCTCAGAATAATCCCCCATAAAGCAAAAATTCACCTCAATGGCACAAGTACGACCATGTTCATAGCAGCACTGTTTA
The DNA here is from genome assembly GCA_023101885.1 of Typhlomys cinereus. Taxonomy (NCBI): domain Eukaryota; kingdom Metazoa; phylum Chordata; class Mammalia; order Rodentia; family Platacanthomyidae; genus Typhlomys; species Typhlomys cinereus. The sequence goes on from JALPQD010000219.1 coordinate 1,012,768, forward strand.
TAATAGCAAAGTCATGGAATCAATCCAATGCCCAACAGCTGATGAGTAGATAAGGAAAATGTGGTACATTTATACAATGGAATACTAATCAGCCATCAAAAAAGATGAATTAATGAAATTTGCTGGGAAATGGATGGAATTACAAAAAAATTATATTGAATGAGGTATACCAGACACAAAAAATTAAGCAATGTATGTACTCCCTAATAGATGGATCCTAGTAACAAGCCCACTTAGAGATACACTCAAAGAATAAATCTCTGTAATACCTACAGTAATTGCACAGATTATAAGCAGGAGGGAAGGGGAAGGAGGGACCCGCCAGAAACAAGGAGAGAGGGAATCATGCTACAGCAGAGAAAATAGGCCACCATCAAATACTGAAAGTAAATAGTGAAACATCTGGTTAAGCTCACAGTCTTTCCTTCCTGGTCACTTGCAACTGAGGAGATTTGATCTCACCAGAAAGGGAGGGCATAGAGTCTGGCAGATAGATGATAACCATCCTGCAAATGGGAGACTGAACCCCCCTCACCACGATCTCCTACTCTTATTCCATCTACCTTTGAATCTACTCTTATAATAAGACTCTATTTTAACAGAGTTTTATCTCTGGCTAGGAGGTGACATTCAATACCCATCAGGATGGAGCCAAGGGTGGTGCAGGAACAGCAAAACTGGAAAAAAAAAAAAAAACAAAACAAGAAACCATAATTCAGAACATCAGAAACCCTACATCAATCACCTGGAACCAGGCCAGCCTAATCTCTCCCCATCCTAAAGCTCAGGGCAATTTGCAGAAGAGGGGGTGGTAAGATTTTAAGAGCCTAAAGATAGGGAGGAGCAACAATATGCAAGATACTCCACACAAGTTAGGGCCGAAGTAATTATAATAGGACTTTGCATGACCTGCACAATGACTGACATATCATTGACCCCTCAAAGTCTAGCATGGATCACAGGCACTAGGATCTTTAGAGGCAAGGGATTAACAGCCACAATAGTGTTCCTATACTAAAGGGGAACACAAGAAAGAACTTTAGGCAATGCTACTGAATCCTTACACCTCATCAGGAGGTGGATCCAGAAGGAAATTTGACATGCACACTAAAGGATGCCCCAGGGATGGGGGGACCACTGGGAGAAAGGGAGGGAGGAGAGAAGGAAGGGAAAAGGGGGTAGGGAACAAGGGGATCCAGGAAGGGGTGGAGGTAGGGGACCAGGGTACCTATTAAGTTTGTATGAGTGGAAAAAATAAATTAATATATATATTAAAAAAAGAATAAATATGAAGAAAATAAACAACCCTTAAAAATGGGTCTTAGAAGCCAGCCATAAAGTAGAGTGTCTGTGACCAGTAAGGCTCACCCAGAATCAGCCAACCTAACCTCTTCCCATCCTAAGGCTTTGGGAATCTCGAGGAAGATGGGAAGTGAGATTATAAGAACCTAAAGACACCACTGGACAAGACACTCCTTCAACGCAGACTGCTACATCCAGGAACTCAGCAGTGAGACTTGTCCTTACCCTGCATAATGACTGACATACCAACATACTCCCACAAACTATCGAGGAACTCAAGAGAGATAAAAACATACAGTGGCTTAGGGACTAAAGCTGGATGAGAAAGGAAATGCCCCTATTAGTGAGATGGCCTGAAGAGAGGCAATTTGGTCTGCCACAGAGGCCTAAACCCCACAAGAATAGATAAGCCAGAGGGAACCCTGGGGTCCATAGAAGCTGACAGGCAGGAGGGCAGGAGGGAGTGGGATAGAATGATGAAGGGAAGGGAGGCAAATGGGAGGGAGGAAGGATAGAAGGACGTGTGGATAAGTACTCAATATGCTGGTAAAATTAGAAAAATAATAATTTAATAAACAGGCCTTAGAACTTAAACTTTCATAAGACAAAATTCAGATGTTTAATAAATATCTTAACAAACGTTCTACCTCTCTAGCCATTACAGAAATTCCAATTAAAACCACCATGAGCTATTATACCCTGTCAGAATGGCTATGTCCAAAAACACAAATAAGAACAAATGCTGGCGAGGATGCAATGAGAAGGGATTCCTCATTCACTGCTGGGGGAATGAAAACTTACACAACCTCTTTGGAGATCAGTATAGAGATTCCTAAAAGTTAAATTTGAAATACCATATGGCCCAGCTATACCAGTCCTGGGAATGTCCCCCAAGAATTGTACATCTTATTACGGACACCCGTCACTGCAGCTCTGTTCACAACAGCAAAGATGCACCACAAACTGTAAAAGCGCTAAGGCCAGGGCAGGAAGAGTCTAAAAGAATGGAAACAAAAGAACACCGACAAATAGAGAATGAGGCAATTAAAGAAGGCAAGTTCTAAATGGGAGGGAAATAGTAAGGGGTGGGAAGAAAAAAAAGCAAGTGGGAGCGAAGCACAGCCCCCCCCCCCACAGTGAGCATTGCTGCAACAACTCTGGAAGAGGCTAGCAGAGCAATGCTGATAAACAGCTCACAGCGTTCACTTGTACACTTACCAAGATGCACCTGCTGCAATGGATGGTTAGTGACGCAGAGCCACAGCCCACCAAAATGCGGAGCATCAGTGACTTTGCAACGTTCAGCCCCAGTCAGGTCATCAGAATTGCTCCTGTCTCAAGACTGAGGGAACCTAGCAAAAAAGGGGGAGGTAAGACTGCAAGAGCCTAAAGGTGGGGAGGCGCGGCCAGCCTTTACTCTCTAGTCACAATGGAGCTGCTGCATCCAGGAGCTCACTGCAGTGAGATCTGCTCCAGCATATCTATGCACTGGCTGACACATCATCATCTCTGTAGACAAGCCAGGATCTCAGGAGAAGCAGTACACTCGGATGGACTCTTCCCTCAGGACGACCACTTACACGGCCAAAGGATGCCTGGATACTTACTATTACAGGTGCCCCTCGAAGACCTGTAGTCCACACATGCAGAGGGCCATGAAGGGTAGAGGGATGTGACTGGATTGGTGAGTGCGGAGAGGGTAGGAAAGGAAGGGTAGAAAAAGGGGAGAAAGGGAAGGGTGGAAAAGAGGGGAGAAAGAAAGGAGAGGAAGAGAGGGGTGGGAAAGAGGGGAGGGAAAGAGGGGGGGAAAGAAGGGGTAGAAAAGAGGGCAGGAAGGGAGGGGAGGAACAGAGGGGAGGAAGAGAGGGGAGGGAAAGAGGGGAGAAAACAAGGGGTACAAAAGAGGGCAGGAAGGGAGGGGAGGAAGAGAGGGAAGGGAAAGAGGGAAGGTGATAAGGATATAAATCCATTTGTACATGAAATTTGTATAGAATAAAGAGAAAAAAGGTCTTTACAAGTATTTCGTTCCTATGCCCCAGTCTGTCACTGGAAGCTCAAATAAATTTTCTCTTCCTTCTTTCCCTTTTTCTTCCCCATCTGTCTTTCTTTTGTAAGTTCTAAATTTGTAATGATTCTTTTATTCAAAAATGTGTATGTGTACATGTGCACGCATGTGTATATATGCATGCATGTGTGTACATGTATGTGCATGTGTGAGCATACACATATGTGCACATGTGTGTGCATGCGCACCAGGTTATTGCAGTGCACTTGTGTGTACAGCGTGCTTGCCATGTATGTACATGTGCAGGCCAGAGGTCAGGGTTGGCACCTTCATCAATTACTTCTGCACTTTACTTTTTGAGACCAGTTCCCTGAGCCTGGAGGTCACTGTCACCTACACTAGCTGACTGAGATGTCACACTCAGAAAACATAGATAAGCACTGGTTGCCTCAGAGTCTTGCCCAAATCTCTGATATTTACTTTGCAATCACCTGTTTCCAAATGATTACTTATTAGCATAGAATTATAGCTAAGAAAAAATTTAAATGTGATGGTCTATAAAAGTGTGGCTATAGAAACAAGGGTCTCTAGTAAGGGTGAAGCATCAACTTATTCTAAAGCAGCATGTGATTGTAAATGTCACTACACAAACGATATATGCTGTGTTCAAAGTCAGTAAGTTAACATGACAGATGTCATTTTAAATAGCATGCCAATCGCTAATGGAAAAGCATATTCACATTGAATGCTGACGCTACTGGGAGTAAAGATGCTCACCGAATCTGCAGACCAGAAAGGTCATGGAGTGCACTTGATGGAAGGACAGAATGATTTCCACAAGTCATTCTCTGACCTTCGCATGAGCACTGTGGCACGTGTGTCCACACATATACACATTGAATATATACACATAGGGAAAAAAATAGAAAATAAATCCACATCAAGAATTAATTTTATTTGCCCGGATGCTCCTGGTCACCCTGGTCTCAGGTAACTCCCACCAGCCCATCCCAGCTCCTCCCGCCGACCAGCCTGAGCAGCATTCAGCCTGTTCAGGGTTGGCTGGACCTCTAGGCCACTCCCCAGGTCCCAAGCGAAGTGCGCCACCAGCGCATCAACAGCCCTTTTCCTGGTTCACCCGCCTGCCTACCCTGGATCCTCCAAGTCACCCTGCGTCTCAGAATCCAACACAGTCCAAAAAAAACCCAAGCAAAGTTCTAGGGGACAAATGCCGTACATCTGAAGTCCTCTAAAATCATCCTATCACATGGGAGAGATTCTTCACATCCAGCCCAAAGATAAGTAAACCCCTTTTTACCATCCTGCTTCTTTCAATTATTAATCATTGTAGATTAACTTTTCCATATAGCCACCCCCAAACCATATAAAACTTCAGGGACTATACCACTCACCCTCACATATCATCAAGGTACTAAATTGTAAAAGTGCACTACCACACTAATATTCACCTCCTGTCTACTAAACCTGTCTTAATTGAAGTAATAACAGCCTAATACCCCCATCAGACAAACATACTCAGCTCCAAGGCAAACACTATTAATAACTGCCAGAGAATATTAATACCAACTAGATCAGTTCATTAAAAAACACACAGAATCTGAAAGGTCTTAAGAGACAAAACATCAATGCCCAAGTCAAAATGCAGATCCATGAGAAGCAAAACCCAAGAAGACAAATTTCCCACTGAAAGAATTGACCCCATAATGATAGATTCAAACCAAAACAAATTCATAGAAAATAATCCAGAAAGCTAGGCCCAGGATAATGACTTTCAAAGCATGATCATTACCATGATCAATACTATGAAAGAGGAAATCTGGGAGGAGTTAAATAACCGCATTAACCATGTTGAACAGGAACACAACAGACACTTGGAGGAGTTGAGAAAAACAGTTCAAGAAACAAAAATAGGCATAGAAGAGTTAAAACAGTCTCAGGCAGAGTTCAAAATTGAATTAAAAGACAAGTTTTCTTCAACCCAGAACTCAATAGTGAGTCTTATCAGCAGAACTAACAAAGCAGAAAATAGAATTTCAGATCTTGAAGACAAAGTGGGAGTATTAACCAGCTCAATGGAAGAGGTTATTAAAGCCAAAAAGATACTTTCGAGAAATATTCAAAAGTTATCGGACACCTTGAAGAAGCCTAACATGTGCATTCATGGAATACCAGAACAAGAATTCCAAATACTACACCTGAAGAAATTTTTCAAATTATCATCAAGGAAAATTTCCCTGCATGATCTGCCTAATGACCAACATGTCATTGAACCCCCAAACTCTAGCATGGATCACAGGCACTGTGATCCTTAGAGGCAAGCGGTTAACAGCCACAATAGTGATCCTATACTAAAGGGGAACACACAAAACAGCTCTAGGCAAAGCTACTGAGTCCTTACACCTCATCAGAGAGGAGGACCCAGAGGGAAGTTTGACATGCATACAACAGGATGCTTCAGGAAGCAGGGAGGGGAACTGGGAGCAGGGGAGGGTGAGGGGAAGGAAAAGGGGAAAAGGGGGAGGGATTAAGGAGATCCAGGGAGGAGTAGAAGGAGGGAGGGGAATGGGGTACTGTAACAGTTACTCTTTACTATTGCTGTGAGAGAACACCCAAAGTCAATCAACTTAAGGGAGAAAGGGAGGTTTATTCAGCTTACAGTTCCAGAGGGAAGATACAGTCTCTCAAAGCAGAGGTGGCATGGCTGGCTGGCCAAAACTGGAGGAGGCTAAGTCACCGTAGACATCTTGGAAGCAGAGAGCTGCAGACTGCTTGCTGCAAAGGCAGACTTCTCCTGGAGGTAGGGTGAGACTAATCCACCTCAAGGCCCACCCTTTGTGACTGCCTTCTTCCAGCAAGGCTCCATCTCTCAAGGTGCCGTGACCTTGCCAAACACATGAGATTGTGGGGGACACATTTCAAACCATGACAGGTACCTATCAACTTTATATAAGTGGAAGAAACTTTTAAAAATACAGGATGTTCATCAAGAAAAAAAAAAGAATTAACTTTATTTAAGTAGCAGACGAGCTTTAAAAGTCTGTGCAGAAAGGCTGAAATACCCATTTTTCAGAGTACATTTCATACACATGTGGGTTCCATCACACATCCCCTGTCTCTGCCACCACCCATCCAGGAACTGAGGTGGGCCTGCGGGGCCTGTGACTATAGCCAGTGCTGGACGTACATTTATATCTTTTGCATAAAGTGAAAGATAAAATGGTCAGAAACCTGGAAATGTTTTTGCTGAACAACCTGCTCTTAGAAGTTCTGTGCTGTCTTAGGAAGGAGAAGATGGAATGAACACCCATTCTGAACAGCACTCTGGGCTCCTGGCAGAGCCCGGGTGAGAGGCAGTGGATGTGGTGAATGCTTACCAGGAACATTTCCATGTCCCCCAGCACAGCCCCCACATGACCTGATGCCGGGGCTGAAAGCTAAGGTTCAGGCAATGCAAGCAAGACGGACTCAGAACTCAGTAACCCCAGGTCAGCTAGGAGAAAGGACAGATTTACATCATAGCCTGGATGCAGAAGGGGTCACCAGTGGCACATGCACATGAGAATGTTTTGCTAAGTTACATGGTTTCTGCTAAATTAAAACTGCCCTGTCTGAAGTACCCCACAGCCTTGTAAGTGTTTCTGAATTAGATGTCCTTGTTCTGCCAACAATGAAGTTTGTTGCCATAGTTGCATCAGCTCTCTCTCCCCCTCCTGATTTTTGGGGGGATTGGAAACCAGTGTGGTTTGTTTTTGTACATAGCAACTTGGCCCGGATCACAAGAGGACCACAGGAGAATCTGATAAGACACTTGGACACAGACTGCACATGCGCACACCACAACACATCCCAGCTAGTCCTCATCTCACCACAGCAAGAGGTGTTACTGCTTCAGAGCACCAAAAGCCATTCGAAGACAATGTGTGGAGCTCTGCCAGGCAGTCATTAAAGCACTTGAAGAGGACGTTCTCCCCTGAGGGTTTCCTGCTTTATGGTCGCCTAACTGATATCTGGCCGGTTTTGATCAGTCTAAATCTAACCACATCCCTAGAACTTAGATGAAAACCGAGATCACTAGTTTTATTCTTGGTTGCTATGATAGCCATACTATGTGTCTGTTTAAGAAGCGTGAAGTCATGTGGCACAGGCTTGCCCTCAGCATGTGAGGGTTCAGGCAGAGCACAAGTTAGAGCAGATGGGACACAGGAATTACTTTGGAGTGTCTTCCAGTACTTCCTAAGCAAATGGCCTGACATTCCTGGTAGCCGTGGGTTCTTTCTTCACTTGAAATCTACACAGAGTCCAAATCATGCAGTCAAGAAAACAGAGAGCTTGTGAAACAGAGGCCGGCAGGTGCCATAAGTCTATTGTGAGCTCCCTAACTTAAGCCTTGGGTCTTTAACTTACTTCTCTGGGTTGTGTGAGTGAAATGATGCCCCTCCTGACATCTGCTGTGCTCAAGCATGCATTATTTATGTGAGTGGGGAGGAGTGTTCAGTGTGTACTGATTCTTGGCAGAAAGCAAGTTCCTGCAGGATGAGTTGGAAGAGCCTCTTGGAGAATGCATGCAGCATGGTCTCATGCGGAAATGACGAAAGTCAGCCGTGTGCCATGTGCCTTGAGAGGCTCAAGCAGGAAGCAAGCAAGTACGAGGCCTGTCTGGCCAGCACAATGAGATTCAAACAAACCAGAGTAGAAATAGATGAGGACTAGAACAAGTTAGTGAAAGATGGGAAGGATGACACTGCCATCTCTGTGTTATGGAGCCAGTGGCTGGCGGTGATGGAGAACAAATAAGGCTATTCAGTCCAGGCATCCGTGAATGAGCGTGTGTGGGGACTATGCCAGCGCTGGTCCCCAGGTCTCTCCAAATGGCTGTGCCAATGACAGGACACTGAAGTAGTAGGTAAAAGTCTATAGACATTTTTTAGGGTCCGTGTTTTCTGTTGGAATGAACACAGTACTGTCAAAATCTACACTTTTAGGTATTGTATAAGTCAAGATTCTCTGAAGAAACAGAATCTACAGAATGTAATATATATAAATAAGTTTATTAAGTTAAATTACAATAAAAGTAGTGTCCTTTAAAGTAGCCACCCGTAGCTGCTTCGTTCTTGATTGGAATGTACCACAAAGCCAAAAGATCCTGAGAAGATCTCAAGCCTTTACTTCTCTGAAGGGTCGAAGACTCTGGGTTCTGACGTCAGTGAAGAACAGCTGAGCTCCAACTCAGTGATGAACAGCGAACAGCAGCAAGGTCTAGAGACCAGGCTCCAAAGGCAGTGGGAACAGCAACAATATGGTGGAAAAGGTGAAGCTCTGAGTGAGCCAAGGACAGAAGCAATCGCAGCAGCAACAAAGAAGGCCATGATGCTTTAAAAGTGAATGACACTTGCAGAGTGGACTCCACAGCAAGTCGACATAAGATAAAGGAAGAGCAAGTCCCTTCTCCTTGCACTTCCTATTATCTGGTCCACCACTGGAAAATACCACCTACTATGGGCTGGGTTTTCCATAGCAACCAATCAAGTACCTGCAGACTTGCTCAGGGGCCTATCCAACCATTAACCCTTACACATCAACCCATTAACCCAATCATAGCTGTACCCCAAACAGTCTGCAACTGTCAAGATGCAACCATAATAGGTATTAACTAAATTCTGACAAAAAAAAAAAAAAAAACCCTCAAGCTTGGTCGTACTAGAATCCAAAGGTGGATTTTGGTAAAGAGCAAACAAATGCTTTGTGTACTGGGTTTTTCTCTTGCTAGCTGATACAGCTATCAACTGTGAGGCCCTCATTAACTTAATTACCTTTCACTGTCCTCTTTGTGTTATAAGTACTTATGATGGGGCAGGAAAACATACTTTTTACTGGGTCATTTGGCAGCTAGAATGTTCACTACATAAGCAGAATTTAGATGCACAGTTTTGTGAGTTAGAACCTCTGGAGCAATCTACCTATGGATTTTCTTCCTCAGGAGACTTTGAGGAAAACAGCTTGGAAAAAAATATGGATGGGTCATAGTCCATGGTCAGGAAAACTGAACTGGAGTAATCAAGAGCAAAGTTTATGACCAAAGCCAATGTGGACATGCACAGATGCTGAGTGAGGAAGTAAGAGAGGAAGTAAGAGAGCTTCCCTGCAGGTGCTGCAGACAAGCCCAGATCCCAAGGATGAGCAGGGATTTGCTGACAATGTGTCCCTTGTTAGGGAACATGTGCTAAAGTCGCTGAGCTTGGGGCACCTGCAGTTCTTTCAGCTGTGCCATCGCCTTGGGGCGCATGCTCCAGGGAGCACAGTCAAGAGTACCCCAGCCACAGAGGGTGCACCCAGCCTTTGCCAACTATAGAGACATACCCACTAGAGGAGAGACTCCCAAGGAAGGGGTGCTGAGTGGGGCACGTGCCTGCGCACCTCACCAGCCTGCATTTCTTGGTAAGTGTGTGTCCTCTGTAGAAGCAGAATCACTTCAGCTCCATGTGAGAAGCCCTTGTCCGGATGCTTAGACTCACTCTCCTCTTCCTCATGCACACAAGTGGGGTCTACAGTGCGCAGCTAGTCTCTGGACTCTCTTGGTGGTCCTAGAAGACAGCTGGCATACAAAAGATAGAGATTCACAGCTGCTGTGCTAGGAAGAGACAGGGACAAGTTGTTGCAAACATTAAAAACAAAGTTAAAGTGAGGGAAATGGTGCTGTTGAGTGTTTTACTGACCAGGCAGCTGCTCAAGAAAACATTTTGGGGATGAATTATAGTCCGTGCAAGATGCCACCTCTAGACTCACAGGAGGTCTCCCTAACCTTCAGTGTCCATGTGAGGCTAAGCACTCAAGACTTCCCCGGGGCACCTCTGCTAACTAATATTTCCACACCGTGACTCTACACCGAGCCTGGCCGTTGGATCCAGTCAGCATACCTCCATTCCCCCATTCTCTTCCAGACTGTGTCTACTCTTGACACTTGACACTTTTCACCAACAGAAAGAAAACTATCTCAAGTCCAAAGGACAGACGCTATCACGGTGAAAGGTGATAAAGCGCACAAGCTGCACTCAGCAACAGAGTTTTGAAGGCAAGTCCAAAGAAAACATGGGACATGGTTTGGAACGAGCCGTGTGCGCTTTGTCGGGGTTGTGGTACACAGTACAAGAGGGCTTCGGGGGAAGTAAAACACCAGGGAAAGAAGAGCTCTGCTTGCCTTGGCCTCAACAAACATGTTTTTACAATAAACAAATGGGCGGCCATAAGACCGCGTGTCTGATGCTGAAGGAAAGCCTGTCTGCACCAAATAAATTACAGAAACAGTTCAAGTGCAGTTCATCCGCGTGAAAATATTATCCTGAACTGCTGGCAGGGTAGTGTCAGGTTGGGTTATCTTCTGTATGGACGCCAGCTACACTCACTAAACCTGCCCCCAGGGAATCTGCTGAAACTTGTGATACTTTGGTGTTTTCCAGCAACCTCGCACTCTTTTATTTTAGTCATGGCTAAACCTACTTGGTTCCTCCTAAGGCCACTTTCATTTTTCCCTAGGAAGATGGTAACTATTTGTCCCCCATCCTCCCTGCTTCGGCAACTCGGAACTCTCTGTCCCTGCCCCCCATTCTCCTTGATCTGACAACACAGACCCTTCTTTCTATGCCCCCCCATTCTTGATCAGCAACACAGAACCCTCCTTTGCTGCCCCCCCCATTCTCCTTGATCTGGTAACACAGAGTCCTTCTCCTCTGCCTCCCCATTCTCTTTGATCTGGTAACACAGAACCCTTCTCTTCTGCCCCCCCCATTCTCTTTTGATCTGACAACACAGAACCCTTTTCCTCTGCCCAGCATCCTCTCTTTTCTGCCTGTCCTATGAGACTGCATCACAAATGAATGTCTGCAACAGGACCAGACTGATGCACATGCCACAGAAACCATGCCGCAGCTCCAGCCAGCCAGAGGCCACCGTCTGTTCAAAGCCCAGCCCTTTAGTTCACAACAGGGAATGACTTTTAAAATGTGGCCAGCAAAAACAATGAAGTAAGAACCCTTGAGGGGGCCAGAATTTCATCAAAGATTTTGAAAACTTTCAGATGTTAATAAATTTTAGTTTTGTAAAAGACTACAGAAATATCATGCATGTGTATCTACATATATATGTATGTTGCAGCATACATAATTATTAATTACAACATCCAACTCTGTGCAGAAATGAACACAGAGCCAGGTAGGTGGCCTGCAAGTCCAGTATTTGTAAACACAACAAAATACTCAAGTTGGCAGCTGTCACCAGGCACTTACACAAACTAAAACAAATATTGAGAGATGTTGTCTGTGGATATGTGCGTGTGTGTTAGGCATGTGTGCATGTAGGTGTGTGTGCATGTGTGTGTGCATGCACATGAAGGCCAGAGGTCACACCTGGTATCCTCCCCAACAACCCTCCACCTTATTTTTTGAGAGTCTCTCATTAACCCTGAAACTCACCAATTAGTTTAGATTGGCTGGCTGGCCAGCGACCCTCTGGGATACATCTGTACCTACCTTGTCCTAAGCACAAGGGTTACGCATGTGTTTCTGGGCTTCATTAGTGACAGGAGCCATTAGTCCATGGAGCCATCTCCTCAACCCACCTCTATGTCTTTCAAGGCAATGAGTCACTCAGGGACAAAGATCTGCTAAAACTTGGTTTCCCAATGGTTCCCAATGGTAGGAACAGGTGCTGCCCCTTCTGCAGGAACACACCGTGCAGAGAAGAACCTCAAGGCAGATGATTGGATTTGACTTTCAACTCACCCTTTACACTTGATCTCAGTCCTCTGCAATGAGCAAGGTGTTAATTCTATCCAGGTGCTGCTGGAAAGAACTGGGGAGGGGACTGTGTAAGATGAAACCCCCAAGGCAAGCTCTTCTGGGTTGCGTCACCATATGCTGATGAAGGCGACTACTTAAGTCAGGGATGCATGGTGTGAGCCTCACCAGGCATGGAGATCATCAGCGGAGCAGCTAGAGAGCCAGTGCCACAGTGAACAGCTCTGTCTGTGCATGGTATGTGGACTACCACAGGGCTCCTGGCCCAACCTGTGACCATCTGTCCATCCATCTGGGCCCTAAAACTCTCGTGACCTCTAGAGTATGTGATGAACTTCCAAATATGAATCTACGCAAAGACAGTCCACCTGGGAATCGGGATTTCAGTTAAGCAATGGCAAAGAAAGTCGATATTGATTAAGATATCATCTATAGCATCATGGGAAAATAAGTAAAAAAATTGACAATGTTATAAAATATGTGGGTCCAAGAGAACAGTGCCTACATGACATGGTGCAAAACTAAGATCCCAGGTAAAAATGTCAGGCAGATATGATAGGAGCCTGTAATTACAACCCTGAAAGGCAGAGCCTGGGAAACCCCAGAACAAAGCAACAGGTGGAAGAGTGATCCCAGGATGATTCCCAAAGTCATTCTTGGGTCTTCACAGGCTCACATTCAATGCACGCACACGCACACTTTTAAGAACTCTAAGTGGACTTCCTGAAGGACAGAGAAGAGAGACCATGACCTTCTTGAAGGGCAGAGAAGACAGACCAGCTGCACTTCATTGCTTTCCATTCTCACTCACTCTGAACTTCCTGGTTCGGTCCGAGGCCAAAGTAGAATTTGCCAAAACCCCACGGGAAAGACTGCCCTCACAGGGTTTCTGGCTCACCAAAAACTTTCCCGAGAAAGCCAGTTTCCATGAGATTTCAGTTCCAATTTTGTAGACTCAAGAAAACTCAGGACAGTTCAGATGAAGTTCAGATAAGCATTCAAATTCTCAGCAACTTTTTGCCAGATCAACCACAAAGTCATTTGACATGCTCACACTTCTGTTCCAGAGCAACAGCAGAAATGTCAACCTTGACTCTGACCCCATGTGGACCGAGAAAGAGTGTGATGCCATGCAAGGCCAATGTGACACTTAGACACTTTAAAAATAAATAAAAATTCAAGTGAAAGTCATAATCTCAAAGATCGTTTTAGGTGTAAATGAAGTAACCTAGCAACACGGAGCAATAGCCAGTCTGGGCAAAGCTACTGTGGAAACTGATACCAGATATACTTTGCCCCTCCCATTTATCTTTCCTAGCGTTCTCCTGAACCATTCCCCCTTAAATGATGATACTAACACCACTGAAGACTATGTGTTCCAGAAAGTACAGTGACCTGCTCACCCCAGACCTTAGGACTCTTGGAGAATCAAGTATCCCCACTGGAATGGAGTGGGGCAAGGAGGAAGGGAGGCTAAATTAACCTTCACATGCTCCAGATTTGAGGCCACGAATTATCCTTGGAGGCAGGAAATAAATCCAACCTACAAAGCGTGACCCGAAAATGAATCTACTGGCCAAAAAGATACTGCCCCAGACCCAGCGCCAGAAACAAGGGAAGCAGTCAGTGGGTGTGCGCCGGGGCTGTGTCAGATCACAAGCCAGGAAAAGGTCTGGGGAGCCCAGGTTGTGAGGGTGGAAGGCACTTTCAGTGATGTCTCTTCCCACAATGCTCCCATTCCACACATAAAAATCACTCACTCAAACACAGCAGTTCACTAAAACACTCAGTATATCACTGTTGCAGTTTGCCTGCATGGTTGCTGACAAACATCCTTCAAATGGCTTAAGGGAACAAGGGGTCCACTTTCTCTTATGATTTTGATTACAGTTCTCAATCCAGCTTGACCTGAAGAGCACGCACCAACAGCAGGGCCGAGGGAACTGGCCACCACATAATGGCTGAGAAAGGGACAATCCTTACTTGCCAGACCAGCATGTCTGGCCAAGTGAACAGAAGGATGCCGACTTTCTCAACCAGCTCTCCGTGATTTATTCCAGGGCCTAATCCTACCCACCATGGGCTGGACCTTCCCCATCAGCTAGACAATCTCCTGCAGGTTCATACTGGGCTCAACTCAACTACTAATTCTCCACAAACGTGCCCAGAGCTCAAACCTGCAACCGTTAAGTTGACACTTGTGCCCAACTATGGCAATCACTGACCTCTGTCCTAGCTGTCAGCTCCCAGAAGACAGGCAGGCATTTCCTGAAAGCCCGTGTCCTCTGCCCTGTCAGTACATACCCTGCCGACCTCAGCCAATGCATACTGTATACTCCAGAAGGCTGAAACACCTTGGACCCCGCAGTTACTGAGCATGGACTAAAGGACCATTTCCAGCGTGCAGAGCCTTTTGAAATACTGAGTAAAGGAAACAGGATCCCCTCCTGTAGCACTGCGTCTTCCCTTCCCGTCTGCGACTTGACTTGGATGTGTGCTTCTCAGATTCTTCCTACACTTTTCACACCTGCTAACTGATCAAGCCCTCATGTTTCAGAAGGCGAGGCCTCTTGCCTTGTCAATTCTTCAAAATTCATGAAGATGAAAACATTTAATCACACATTTCATCCCTCCTAGTTATTTAACAAAAGTGTAAATAACCAGCTGTAGATAGCATTTATTACATTTTACATCTGAGCTCTGATGTTCATGGCATTAGAAGAAGTAAACCTCTCAGGGAGAAAGCATATCATCATAGATGCAGTGAGTATGAACATTGATGTTCAGTAGACTGAAATGTTCAGTAGAATCACTTGGAGACGCTAAACTAGACTGCACTGAACTGGTACAAGCGTGTGAAAGGACCTCATGTGTCCTTGACCACTCACTCAAGTAGGAGCAGGACTTGTGGCTCTTAGCAACATAAGGAACTATAGAAATTAAAAGTTAAAAATACATATCAATGTGCATTACGAATATTTAAACTATGCATTTTCATCTAACATGGTATCTACCACTATGTGCTGAACACATACTGCATCTGTCTAAACTTAGAAGAGCAAGTTAGGTTTATTACTATTAGTAACGATATTTATAGGTGGGAAACCTGGAGTTGGAACGTTTGGTGGTAACTGCTTGTCTTCACACATCTAGCAAAAAGTAGAACTTATTTTTAAAATTAGATCTGTTTGAATTACAAGTCTGTTCACTGTTGTGAGATTCCCAAAAGGAGAATGGGGTGCTTCACTGTAAGTAAGTACCACAGTGAACTCTTACTTGGTACACCTGATGATGGAAGCTATCTTAGCTGGACATGATTGTGCTGATTTAACTCTGGCCAACTTTTCATCTGATATTTGTACTAATGAATTCATTGCTCATGGAGTTTCACCCATCCCCTGAATATAAATGTTTCCAGACTGGCATTGGGACCTAACCACTTATCCTGTTATCGCATTACATCAGTGGCTTGTCAGATACCAAAAATCTGGGGCATCATGTGCTGAAAGTAGAAAATATTTCACCACCAAGAAAACAACACTATCAGTGTACGCAAAAGGTTCTTTCCCCTTTCTCTTAAATGTTCCTTGTGTTAAGTAAGAACAGTCCAGAATGCTGGGGTGGTCAGTGAGCTGACAAGCTCGGCCAGGAGAGTCAGAAATGAGTTGAACAAGGGAACTAAACCTAGTGAATGCAGCTGTCTGAGATCCTCGGCATTGTGCCGAGTCCAAAGCCTTCAACTAATCCTGCAGGAGGACCACGTGGCTGGCAGAGAAACGGATTCTGGGTTCAAGAGCAGAGGAACCCTGATATAAATCTGTGATGATGTGAGGAGCACAAAACACAGTCAATAGCAAGAAGAGTCCTTTCTTGAGGGGGTGACAGGTGTGGGGTTCTCTAGACAGATGAGAGTGGGGATCTCTAAGGAAAGATCCAGAAGCTCATGAGGAGCAGAGAGGAAGCCACAGGGTTCCTGGGCAGGGATTGATCACAGGGAAGAGCTCCAGGCAGGAAGAGAAAGGCAGACTGCAGCGGCCTCGGGCAGTAGGACCACCCCACTCCAGTCCCTCCTGCCTCCCATGGAAGTCTAAACCCAGTGAAGGCAACTTCCTTCTCATGTTCTTCTTTGGGAGATTGTCTGATGTCTAAGCTACTGGTAAATTCACGTGAAGGAGAAATGAACTGAGACCAGGTGTCCTACCAGATTTATAGCCAAACCATCAAGTTAAACTGGCCTGAAACATGTAATTGTAAGAAACCTGTCCTGGTATGCTCCGGTTCCAGAGACTCTAGTGGATTCAGTGCTGTCACAGGCAAAGGCTTCTTTCTATGCAAGTACTTTATTCAAAAGTTGCTCATGAACTGAGAAAAGGTACTAGTTCATGTTTTGACCAAAGAAGAAAAAGGAGCTGAAGTCCCTGGTGGCTAGATCGTGTGGGGATTGCGAGTGGCTTTCCTGAAGTGAAACCCTATCTGTGAATCTCCAAAATTAACTTGAAATTGTCATCTCAGTGCAAATGCAGGAGATGAGTTGTGGCCAGCTCTTCTCCCTGTCTTCCTCTGCCAGACTCGCTAACACTCCAACGATGGAAGGCCAGACAGACAACACTAATTCAAACAGGTGTTTATACTAGCTTGGTCTAAAAGTTGTGATTTTTGAAAGACATTTGGCATTCCGACACAACAGATTTTCTGTTGTGCCCTCATATTGGATGATAATGCAAACTAATGGGCACCAGGAGTGTGCAATTGGCATGCTCATCGTGAGGTAGGCTTAAGAATGCTCCGGGCATGCCTGTTTGTCAACTGACTCCTACAGCCGAAGCCAGCTTTGCCTCTGCCCAGAGGATCCTTTGCTGGGCTCTCTCGGGGATTCTTAACCACACGGCCCTCAGCTCATTGCTTTGGTAATGCCCACTAAGTGTCAACCTAGCACAACGCAAGACACAGGACAGCAGTGGAAATGTGGGTCTGCATCTATGGTGAGAGCCCATACCATGCTGAGCATGCTCAGAGAAGCCCTGCAGAGAACACACACTGACTGCAGCTTGGCCGCACACACCTCGGCCAGGGTGGGCACATCGTGGGCACATCTAGCCGGCTTAAGTACCCGGAATAGAGGCATCAAACCTTCGGCTAGGGTGGGCACATCATGGGCACATCGTGGGCACATCTAGCCGGCTTAAGCACTGGGAATAGAGGCATCAAGCCTTTGACTTCTTCTCATCTATCTACCCTAGAAGCCATTTTCAGTTCAACTGCTCTGTCTTGTTGAGAGAGTTGTAATGTGAGTAACTATCTTCAAAAATTCACTCCTAGTTCATTAAAGAAAAATTATTTTGTGTCATTTCAAACAAGCATTTTCAAACAATTTTTCTTTTACTTGGTTTATATAAATGGCAGGAGGAAAACATGCTATTCTACTTTCCTCAAAAGTATTAAATAATTAATAATGACTCTAAAATGTATTTTTAATGACCAGGAAATTAGATTGTCATGTGTAAAATTGGAAAATAGCTGTGTGTGCTAGAAAGTTAATATTGAATTAAAATTAGTCTCTTTGGAAATTTGGTTACTATCTGACAAAATAATTGTTGTCTTAGCCAAATTCTTCACACTTCTGTTCAAAAATAGACTTCATGACTTTTCAAATGTAAATAATCCCTTTTTAGAGCATGCATGAGAGACAGATGATAGTCTTTTTTTTTCTGCTTTTACAAACATACTGAGTATTCATCCCAGTTTCCCTCCCTCTCCCCTCCCTTTCATTCCCTCCCCTCTCTTCACTGTTCCCTCCCATCTTCAACCTCTGTGCTTCTATGGACCCCAGGGTTTACTCTGGCTTGTCTACTCCTGTGGGGGCTCAAGCCTCCATGGCATATCAAGTTACCTCTCTTCAGGCCACCCCACTGATTTGTGAGTTTCCCTTCACTCATCCAGCTTTAGACCAAGTTTCTATTGTGAGTTCCCATTCTATGAGTATAATAGCAGTTGCCTACAGAGCAGTGTGATATACTACAGTTAACTGTTTAATAGGAAGATCAGTGCTTGGTAGCTTTAGAAAGGCAGTGAGTGCTGTGTTGGGGAGCAGAAGCTAGGGAGTAGTTCCAAAGATTCAGGTCCCAGAGATTCCCTGGATCAGCTTTCTGACCTTTGGAGAGTTTCTTAATGCCCCATACATGTAGCAGTACTGCCTTGTACCTTCTTTTTTTTTATTATTATTATTTATTCAACTGTGTGCATGTGCGTGTGTATGTGCGCACATGCGCGTGTGTGTCTGTGTGTGTGTGTGTGTGTGTGTGTGTGTGTCTGTGTATGTGTAGAACCACGGACAAATTCGTGAACCACCATGGATGCCTCCACCTCCTTCTGCCCCAGGATTCACAAGCATAGTGGGGATCAGATGCACAAACGGTGGGTATGTAAAACACTTGAGTGATACTAGTGCTAAATAGCCTTAATAAACATACATTAATATTGTTACCATTATCATTTCTAGAGTCTATGTTGCTAGGTATAGAATCTTAAGCACACTGAGCACTTCATAAATGTTTTTAAGTTGGTTATTAAGTGCCCACTTACTATCAGGAAACAAGGGCATAAAAACAGATGCCCACTGGGTACCAGAGTCTAGCAGTGCAAGACAGGCAAAATCTACACTGTTCAGTCCAAAGTGAGTAGACATCTATCTCTGTGGCTGGGATCAAAAGAATAGTCAGAATCATTCATTCCTTGACCTCATGTTCTAAAGACTGCCGACTCAGCACAGAACGGGCAGAAGTCTTTCTCACGCAGCTGTCCTGAGCTGGGAGGTCCATCACAGGCTGCCTAGCTCAAGTCTTTCTAGTCATAGCTTTGCACTCATTAAGACCCTTCTCTGTCCATGTGGTCTTGGACAGACCCTCACCACACCCACATGGGAAGAGGAGGATATGCTCCTCTGTTAAGGAAGACACAAATAAAGAGCTGCTTTTCTGGCCAGGAATGTGGCACACATCTGAAATTCCAGAACTCTGGAGACCGAGGCAGGAGGATCTCAAGTACGGAGCCATCTGGGCTACACAATGAATGCCAAGCCAGCTGAGCTATCTAGCAAACCTCAAAATAAAGAAGGAAGGAAGGAAAGAATGGAAGGAAGGAGGGAAGGAGGGAGGGAGGGAAGGAAAGAGGGAAGGAAAGAGGGAAAGAAAGAAGAAAGGAAAGAGAGAGAGAGAGAGAGGGAAGGAGAGAGGAAAGGAGGAAGGGAGGGAGAGAAGTAGGGAAGGAAGGAAGGGAGAGAGGGAAGGAGGGAGCTCCTTTCTAGAGCTTTCTAGAGACAGCTCATTAGAACCTCCACAGTCTTCCCAGGAGTCCTCAAGGAAGCTGGGAAATGTTTTCATCCTGAGCTTTATGTCAGCACCCGCCTCCTTTCATCCTCTGACTGAGCTTTGTGTTGTTTATCCTCCACCAAATGCCTCACATTCTTGCCAAGAAATGCATTTCCAAAACCTCGCCCAACTCCATGTCAAGATGAAGGAGAGGAAGGGGGTCTGACGAGGAAGGCACTCCTCTGCAGGCCCCACGAGCTCTGCACAGCATCGCCAAGCGGCCGGCCGTGGGCACCCACCATCCAGGATGAAAGAGGGGCACAAGCTGTCACCAGGCTGAAGAATCCAGACTGAACATGAACTGTGGCCTCATGCTCCCCTCTGGTGGAGTCCTGGGTCCCGCAGGCCAGCAACTGTAGTTCTGGTCTCCGGTCAGATGTCTCTCATGCATTGTCCTGCACGGCCACATCTGAAGCATACATGAGGGCGTCCCCCTTGGCTTGCACACTCTGCTCTTGCTGGTTCAGTTCATGCGCTGTGAGTGTGCTGATCTGCCTCACGCTGTGGCATGGTCCCTTGGAACTGTGGAGGCTTCCAGGCCCTTTGGTTCTGCTCATTTCCATGTGTGGGAAATCACAGCCAAGACTCTGTTCTTGACACAGCCGTGACGTCTAAGCATTCTGGTGTTCACGCGCACTATGTCCCTGAGGAAGGATTCCTTTAGAGTGGAGACGTTCTTCCACTGTGCTGACAAGGGTGTTAAGTGGTCTCCCGCCCTCTGTCGAGAGCTAGCTCCTAGGGTGCCAAGCTGTCTTTGGGCCCAGCACGTGTGGGCTCAGCCCAGCTTGCTGACAGCAGTCACGCCTCTTGCCTGATTCTTAACCAAGTCTGTTTCCTCTCACTGAGATTTCAAACAAAAGGTGCCCTCTGTGGGGTGCCCATGCAGCCAGCAGTGACCCAGTGACCACGAGGGGCTCCAGGAAGGCTCCTCTACACTTGTCACTCACAAACTCTTTAGTGCTGCTGTGCTTTTTGTGGGTACCAAGAAGTAACTGTGCTGGGTGGGGGGACCTAAACACCTGGGAGAAAGGGAAGTGAGGCCACATGGTGCCACCCCACTTTGCAAAGCACCTTTGTCTCCTGTGATTGTGTGCTTTGGTTGTCTTGTTTGTTTGTTTGTTTGTTTTCCTTAGATGCAGACTTCTCCGTAGCTCAGGCTGGCCTGACCCTTCATATTTAATGTCTTCACTTTGAGAATTAGACAGATCGCTCCCTGTCCTGCCCCTTCTTTTGTTCTGTGCTTTGTAAATGTGAATGTACATATGTACATATGTGTACTGCACACACTCGATGCACGCTTATGCCATGCTGGCCTGCTGGCCTCACTCTGCCAGCAAGGACTGCCCCTAAAAAGCCCCCGAGTCCTCAGGCTCAGGATGCATGCCATGCCTCCCTCCTCTTTCCATGCTCTTTTCTGTGAGTGGCGCGTGTCCCAGCCTGATTAGCCTCCAGGGGAGGTGTTCTCAACCTTCTCGTGGACCTCAGCATGCTTGGAACCTCGTGGGGCCTCGTCATAACCCTAAACACTACACTGAGAAGACGTACATCCCACATGTGTGTCCCTTGTCTACTTTAGGAGCTCCTGAATGTCAAGTCTCTTCAACCCACTCCATGTAAGTGGCAGGTGAACGAGGAATCAAAACCACTTGTGTGTACCTTAGCAAGACCCACAGAGCTTTAAGTTGGGTACATATTACCTTGAGTTCCAACTTTGACACTTTAACTGAAAGCTGAGATAAGGAGAGATCCATTCACTTTTTTTTCCTCCTCTTTTGGGGTATGTGTGTGCTGTGCATGAATGTGTGTGTGTGTGTGTGTGTGTGTGTGTGTGTGTGTGTGTGTGTTCATGTGTTAGGGACACATGTGCAGGTATATGCAACTGCACAGAATATCTCTTCCTCGATCTCTTTCCTTATCTTCTAGACAGGATCTCTTCCCTGAACCTGGAGCTCACTGACACAGTGACCAGTCAGTGAGCCTTGGGCATCCACCTCCGAGGGCTGGGATTGTCATGCCTGACTTCTTAAGATGGGTGCTGAATCAAGTCCCCATGCTTACTAGCAAGCTGTTTATTGAGCCATCTCCTAGCCCTTCCTTTATCTGTTACCTCCACCAACAGTAAAAATAACATGAGCCCACATCTAGAACTATATCCCAGGCATTGTTCTGAAGACTGTAAATCTACTAAATGATTACAGGTCTACCAGCCATGCAGAGTTGGGCCCCCATTTTACATATGCAGAAATGGAAGCATAAAAAACATGAATAATTTGCTTAGGTCCAAACAACAGCGAACAGCAGGTCTGGCAGCCTAGGATGTTAGCTGCTATATGCTGCTGCTCTTTTCAGAGAGTGGACTTAATTTCCTTCTTCATCTATAAAGTGGGATAGCAATTTGGAAGATAAAATAATCAGTTCTGGAAATAGGTCTGATACATACTAAGAAGGTGCTAATGAGTGATCACAGTCATCATTACATTTTCCTTCCAAGCCAACGGCAAGAAGATCCAGAGCATCGTCCTGCAGAAACAAGAGTGCGTGCCCCCCTCTCCGCATTGGCTGCAGAGATGCTCAGCTCCACGCACAATTCCCCTACAGAATAAGCAAAGGATGCACAAGGGTTTCCAAATAGAAATGCAGCCTGTGATGGCTTGTTTTCCTGCTAGGTTTACTCTTTTGCAGACGGTGTCAAACAATCAGAAAAGAGTGAGAAACTGAGCTAGATCAGGCCTCTGGCTCCCTTGACCAGGCTCCCAGCACACACCTGGGCTGGCAGTGACTGTGGCGGGAATACACTTTATCTCCTCTGAAAGGCAAAGTGTCAAAGTAGTCCCAGACCAAGGGACAGCAGAAGACCCTGGGGCTGTGTGTGAAAGGCCAGAGCAGTGGAAACTACAGGAACGGATTACAGATATCGGTACAACAGGATGGATGGTTCTCCCTTCCTGCAGTCCCTGGGAGGGAGACCTGATTGCCTCCAGTTCAGCCTGCATTCAAAGGAAGAACAGTTTCCAATTCTCCCCTTTAACTTCTAGGTGGGATCAGACCCACACTAACTCGTGAGGCTATGCTGCTAAAATGAATAGCAGCTTCTTACTTCCTGTAGGAAAAATCTGGGGCTTAGGGAGTTCTTCCAAATGCTGGGGTACAATGCCCAAGGTGAACAGACTGGAGGGGTTTAGAATCAGACACACCCAGTCTAGGACCTCAAACCATGGAACAGGAACCGTCTCCCTCCACCCCTGCTCCGGTTCACACAGAAAGGGAAGAACCAACCTCTCCTAGTGCCACCAGAGTTCTGTGCCCCTGGAAAAAGAGTGCCCAGCACTGGACTACTTTTTTTGTCTCATTTTCCTCTATGAGAAGGAAGCCAACTCCAAACCTCTGAGTTTGTATCTTAGAAATTTAATCGCCATTCATCAAGCGCTGAGGGTGTGAATAAAAGAGACAGGAAGGATGAAGAGAGCGAAAAGATATGAAGACCACTGGGAAGCAAGCGTCCATCTAAAAATGAAGCCCTTAGCCTTTGTAGCCGGAGAGTCCAAGGAAACCCTGGGTCCTATGGGGACAGGAAGGAGGACCAGTGCCCAGGTC
Organism: Typhlomys cinereus; assembly: GCA_023101885.1. NCBI lineage: Eukaryota > Metazoa > Chordata > Mammalia > Rodentia > Platacanthomyidae > Typhlomys > Typhlomys cinereus. The sequence goes on from JALPQD010000219.1 coordinate 1,035,846, forward strand.
ACAAGGCAAGTGTAATGTTCCCCAGAACCCACGGAGAGTTCATGTAGCAGAGCTAGCAGGATGCGGCCTTCCTTCCTAACAGTGTGCACATCTTTCTCAATGCATGCACAGCTACTAAGTCCTCCCATTCTCTAGCTCAAGAATTTAAGATGGATTCAAAATGAAACACAGGCTAAACTACCTGGGCCGACAATGATCTGGTGGGCACGCAAAAGCCTTTTGGTGTCCGGGGGGCCTCTGGGTACCAGAGTGCATTAGAAATAACAGAGCGCCCTGGCCATAGAAGACGAGAGCAGAGTCCATAAACCACAATATCTCTGTGAGGAAATAGACTTCCTGCCTATTTTTTATGCGCCCAATTAAGTGCAGATTTCTGGCTCTGTGAGCAACATAACTGCAGCATTTTTTCCAGAAAAACCAAGAAACGAACTAAAAAAAAAACTAAACAAGAAAAGGGCTTATGAGAAGATGGCTTGATAAATGTTTTGAGATTTAAAAACTTTTTTTTCTTATTTTATACCTGATAAAACCTGGAAGTGACCCACCTCCAGCACAAGGACCATAGATCACATTTCTAAGGTCCTGCCAGGACCCCACCTCAGGCCCCAAAAGAGCTGCCTCCAAGTAAGGTGAGTGCATTTAAAGCCTTATATGGAATCAAATAGCTCAGCTGGTGAGCAGAGTCTGAGAATTGAAAATCAAAGTTAAGCAAATTCTTTGATGAAAAAGTAAGGGCTGGGTGACCTCGTCAAAGGAACCAGGAGCCAGCAGAAACCCAGCGGCCAAAGCGGCATCCAACTGAGCACATGAGGTATACCGCAGTGCACAGCCTTCATTGCAGCGTTGAGTTACACACACCTGGGCACTTCCGGGCTTGACCCTGAGGGGCAGAACAGCCTGGAGGGCAGCAGAAGTGAAGGGCCCTCCAGGAGGACCTTGAGCTCCAAGGACCTTTGCTCACCCCTTGAATCTGGTCCAGAGCCCAAGAACCTTTAGTCAGATGGCTTCCTGGAAGCAGTCATCCAGCACAGCTCCCGTGCGACAGCAGGGTTGGGTGTGGTGGTCTGGTGCTCCTGACTTCTAAAGCATTTTTGCCCTGGTTGCAGGGGTTCTGATCTCTCAAACATCCTTGCCCAATGCAAGGCATCAAAGGTCATTCTCAGAATACCTCTTCCAAACAGAGGATATCTCCTGAGACTTTGGGCTCTGACTTGCCAATTTTGGAACCAATATTAAGGGTTAATAGACAAGATACATTTTGAGCTTAGTTTGTCGGCACCATGAACAATTCCTCCAGGTCTCTCTTGAATCTACTCACACTCCTGAAGCTTCCCTGTGATTCCCGCAAGCAGCTTTCTCTGCCTTCTCTCTGTCAGTGGTGAGGCCCACTCTGTGCTGTTGAGATGATGACAAGCCAGATAATATAGCCGAAAATGATTTAAAAACCTCCAGAAAAAAGAATACTCCAATTCTTTCCAAGTGTAAAACTCAGCCACATGTGAAGTCCAAGCCACAATTGTTGTTTTCAAAATAAAGATTATAAATAGGGACGCAAAATAGAAACATGTGCTTCATAAGGGTTGGTATGTGAATTTCAATGTCTGCAGGCTCAATGGAAAATGTTAGCTACAGGCTTGAGAAGCCTAGGGATCCACACTGACAGGCTGTCTGTTTTATGACGGATGTGCTTTGCTCTACTTTGTGTCACCTGAAGTACCAGTGTAAGGCCAGTTTTGAGTCCTGGTTGGAAATGAAGTCACAGCAGATGTGAGATGAACTTGTTACACTCACACCACAACTTCTCAGGAGTCACTACGCTCTGTGGACCTCGGTCCTGCCACTCAACAAGGCCCTTCTAATGAGGCCAATCTGACTAATGCACATTCCAAGAATAGCACTTGACCCAAACTGAGTGTGACTCTCTTTTACTTGCTATAATTCCCTATGACAGAGAGCAGAGGCTGAACTCGGTGAAAGTATTGTTTTTCTTTTAAGCCTGGGTCTGCCCCGCCTCTGTTCTGCCACCTCTTCTGAAATGGTCCTGGCAAAGGGAGATCAGGGCAGGAGGAAACCTGTGGCATCTGGGCAGAGCTTCACGACTTCCCTTTAGCCCTCAGAAGGGAAGAATCTTCAACAACGGCAGTGTGGACAGCAGCCAGGAAAGGGGGCATCTGACACTCGGCGGGCGCCATGCATTCAAACCCTCCAGCATCTGAGCCTTCCTCCCTCCTCAGAAGGACTCGTGGCAGCGAGTCAAACTTATACAGGAATCTTAAATATGCGCAGTCACACAGTGTTAGACACTACTGTAAATTCAGTATTAGAAACCAAAAGGAAAAAAGCAAGCCCAGGTAGTATTCTCACATTACATTTGTATGAGCTATCAGGATAAAATATTAGAGAGAAATATTTGTATTACATGGAACTGAAATCTACTTCCCAAAACAATTTTCCACTAACTTAAATCTAGGCATCATGGTGTAAACTCACACACTTCTGTCCTGTGAACTAGTATGTAGATCTATAACAGGAGAACAGTGCCTGAGCCCTTAATTGAGCAGCATGTGTGGAGGTGATGCACATGTGCAGATAATAAATGTGTGGAGATGGCACATGTTGCATACATGGTTAATGAATACACAGAGTGATGCATGCATAGAAGTCATGCATGCATGGAAGTGATGTATTGAGGGGTGATATGTGTAGAGGGGTGATGTTGGGGAGTGATGTAGGGGATGATGCATGCAGGGATCATAGTGATTGTGTGCATAGGAAAAATGTGGAAGGTGATATGGGGGGAGATATATGGGGGTGATATGAGGAGTCATGTCTGTGGGATGATGTGTGTACGGGGATGATGTTGGGGGTGTGTGTATGGGGGATAATGTGTGTATGGGAGCAATGTTGGGGGGTGATATTGGGGGGGTGATGTGTACATGGGGTTGACACATTACATGTTTCTACAGATCTTTCTAGTTCAACCTCAGGACAAGACCTAAAGTCTAGACTCTGAACGCAGTGCACTTCCCTGGGTACATTTGCTTATATCCTTCTTTTTTAAGGAATCAAACTGGTATTAGAGCTTAGTATAAGGAGAATGTATTAGTTAACTTCACATCTCTGTGACAAAATACTAACCTAAGGAAAGTTAAGGAAGAAATTGTGTTTGACCTGCAACTTGAAAAGATAGAGTCCATCATGGCCAAGAGGACTGCTCTGGTCCACCCAAGTCTCAGGACACAAGGGGTGTCATGACCCCTCAGAGACACAGAAGAGCATATTCAGAGTTTCTTTTTAAACATGGAAGCTATTGCACTTAGTAGTGTAGGAAGGTCCCTATCTAAGTTTTACATTTTAATGCTGTAATAAACACCTGACCCAAATGACATAGGGAACGAGGCATTTCCAGCCTACAGTCCATCATGGCAAGAGCTGGGGGAACTAGCCATACCACATCCTAAAGCAGGACGCAGGGGCAAGAGTAAATCCTGCATACTTGCTTTCCAGTGTGCCAGCTTGCTAAATGCACCTGCTGAAGGAATGGTCCGATCCACAAAGCAAGTCTTTTTGCTTCAGTCACAGCAGTAAGACAATTCTCCAGAGTCTGCCTTAATTAAGGAATTCCTCGAGGGTGTTCCCAGAGACTGACCTTCCAAGTGTCACAGCACACATGAAGACACATAATTTCCTAACAAGGTATCTTAGTTTCCTTTCTGGTGGCTATGGTAAAAACACTCTTACAAAGCGATAGATATCCAGAAGAAAGGGTTATTAGGCTCACGTCAAAGGTACAGTCTATCATAGCAGGAAAGTCACATGGCCAGGGGTCGTCACAGCCACTGCAAGAGCAGACAGCCATTCCTCAGTGCATCCATGTAAGACCACACAGCCATGCCTCAGTGCATCCATTCAAGAGCAGACAGCCATGCCTCAGTGCATCCATGCAAGACCACACAGCCATGCCTCAGTGCATCCATGCAAGACCACACACCCATGCCTCAGTGCATCCATGCAAGACCACACACCCATGCCTCAGTGCATCCATGCAAGAACACACAGCCATGCCTCAGTGCATCCATGCAAGAACACACAGCCATGCCTCAGTGCATCCATTCAAGAGCAGACAGCCATGCCTCAGTGCATCCATGCAAGACCACACACCCATGCCTCAGTGCATCCATGCAAGACCACACAGCCATGCCTCAGTGCATCCATGCAAGACCACACAGCTAAGCCTCAGTGCATCCATTCAAGAGCAGACAGCCATGCCTCAGTGCATCCATGCAAGAACACACAGCCATGCCTCAGTGCATTCATGCAAGAACACACAGCCATGCCTCAGAATATCCTTGCTTGCTGAGCTTAGGGTCCTTTCTTAGAGACCTGAGTCCCTAACATAGTTAAGGGGAGTCTTCTCACAGCAATTAAGGTAATCAAGATAATCCCCAGACATGTCAGATGCCTCCCACCCAGTTGATTCTAGATTGTGTGGAGTTGACAATGGAGACCAATTGTCACACAGAGAAACCTGACAGCTAGCTGTTATCTAGGACCTTGTCTTTAAGTCCCTTTTCTCAATAGTGACTCTGCCATTTATCTAGGATGTAGCATTAATTGCTCAAATCGGGAAACTGAGTGATCAGCTTATCCATGCAACAAATCCTTATTGGGAACTTGGTGTGTGTCTGATGTTTGTCTGACTACTGTCGGCACAGATGTCAGCAGGAAGCAGAGCAGACAAATGCCTGCTGTCAGGGAACTCGAATTCAAGCTGGTGGAGAGAAGGAGACAGACAATGGGTGAAGTGCACAGCATGCGAGAGCAAGAGGAAATAGTGACTGAGGACAATGGTGACTGTAAACCAACTGGAGGGGCAAGAGTGTCCTCATAAGTGGGGTAGATGGAGCATCCAGAGGTCTCTGTCTGAAGGAGATGTTGCGGGCACACTGCAGAAAGTAGGCACACAGGACAGCTGGCACCTGGCATGGAGGCGTTACTGTCAGCAAGTGCAGAAGACAGCATACTTAGCTGACCCAGGAAATGCCACAAGGCGGGCTTGCATGACTTGCAGGCAAGAGCTGGAGAGGCATCAGTGACAAAGCTCAAGCATGTGGCCTGCGACACAACTGGGATCTGCAGCACAACACTTGGTCTGCATAGGAGTCTGGCTGCTGCATGGAAGCATGTGGAGTAAGACATAAAGAATATGACAAGCACTGTGTAGGAACTGCAAGATTGAGTTCTGCCACCACGAGGACAGAAAAGACCCCAAATTTGATTGTTTACATGGCGAGTCTGAGCTAGGTTATAGCAAGATACCATGCGCCAACCCAGCAGCCCCAGGAGCCAGGCAGCACGTTGCAGCTTCGCTGAGCCGGGGTAACATGCTCCAAACGCCACAGGCCATCTTGCAGCCAGGAAACTGGAAGACTCCAGCAAAGCCATCCCACTCAGCTGCCCAGCTTTTCCCGGCAGCAGGAAGTGCACAGTGACCCAGCAGATTGGGAAGGTAACTCCCTGTGACCTGCTCCCATAGGATCAGAAAGGTAACTTCCTGTGCTCGCATAGGAGGTAAACTCCAACATAGAGGGAATCTTCTCTAGCAGGGGAGATGTTCAGTCAGCTTGAAAAACCAGGCATCCCCCTCCCCTTAAAAAACAAAACCTACCTTTTGCACCCCACCCCGCTCCACCGGTCTGGACGCGCGCGCGCGGTCCACCCAGGCCTCAACCCCGCGCCCTAGCTGGTGAGTACCCCCCCCCCCCGCGCGCGCGCACCGCCCACCAGGACCCCAGGTCGGCCCACAGGGACCCGGCTCCGACTCCCACCATCCAGCCGGAGCCGCGCAGGGCCGAGGGACCAGGAGGACCTCCCCCTGCGCCCGGGCCCCCTCCCAGTTGCCCTCGGGTTAAATAGCTCCACGCCCTCGCCCCCATCCCCCCTTTGCACCCCACCCCGCTCCACCGGTCGGGACGGGCCCGCAGTCCAGCCGGGCCTCACCCCACGACCTAGGTAAGTCTCCGCCCGCCCCGCCCACCAGGACCCCAGGCCAAATAATTCAGTTTAGTGAAATTGAGAGATCTTAAGAGTTAAAATGACAATGCCAAAGTCAAAGTGCAAATCCATGAGAAGCAACAATCAAGTAAACAAATTTCCCACTGAAGAAATTAATCCCATAATGTTAGACTCCAACAAGAACAAACCCACGGAAAAAGGCCAAGAAAGCCCCACCCAGGATAAAGACTTTCAAAATATGATCATTACCATGTTCAATACTATGAAAGAGGAAATCAGGGAGGAATTACATAATCGAATCAATCGCTTTGAAGAGGAACACAACAGACATCTGGAGGAGTTGAGAAAAACAGTGCAAGAAACAAAAAGTGGCATAGAGCAGTTAAAACAAACTCAAGCAGAGTTTAAAACTGAGCTAAAAGACAAGTTATCTTCAACCCAGAACGCCACAGAGAGTCTTAACAACAGAACTAACAAGGCAGAAAACAGAATTTCAAACCTTGAAGATAAAGTGGGAGTACTAACCAGCTCAATGGAAGAGGTTGTTAAAGCCAAAAAGATACTTGAGAGAAATATCCAAGAGATATGGGACACCCTGAAAAAGCCTAACATGCGTATTCATGGAATACCAGAACAAGAATCTCAAAATACCACCCCTGAGGAAATTTTTCAAACGATCATCAAGGAAAACTTTCCTCATCTAAAAAAAGAGAGGCCCATCCATATACAAGAGGCATTCCGCACCCCAAACAGATACGACCAAAATAGAAGCACGCCGCGGCAAATAATAGTTAAAACACTCCACATTCAAGATAAAGAACTAGTGCTGAGAGCTTCAAGGGAGAAAAAACAAGTCACTTTTAAAGGTAAACCTATTAAAATAACAAATGACTTCTCAGTCGAAACAGTAAAAGCAAGAAGAGCTTGGAGAGACATACTTCAAGTATTGAATGAGCAAACATGTCAACCCAGGCTGATTTACCCTGCAAAACTATCAGTCATGATCGAGGGAGAAAGAAAAATTTTCCAGCACAAAGACAACTTTAAGGGATACATGGCCACCAAACCAGGCCTTCAAGAAATGCTAGAAATGATACTCAAGCGTGAAGAAAAAAACAGGCATATCCAGGAGAACAGAAGGCAAGTATAACATCATTAAAAACAAAGCAATATACTTATAAAAGCTACTAAACATAATAAATGTCTGGAATTAACAATAGTTTCTCCATTATAACACTAAATGTTAATGGACTTAATTCACCGATCAAGAGACACAGATTACAAACATGGATTAAAAATCACAATCCATCAATCTGCTGCCTTCAGGAAACCCATCTCACCACAAAAGATAGGCACGCTCTAAAAATAAAAGGCTGGTCAACAATTCTACAAGCAAATGGAAGCAGAAAACAGGCAGGGGTAGCCATTATGCTATCAGACAAAGTGGACTTCAAACCAAAGAAAATTATAAGAGACACGGATGGATACTACATTTTAGTCACAGGTACAATTCACCAGGAAGACTTCACAATACTGAACATATATGCACCCAATACGGGCCCCTCCACATTCATTAAGAAAACCCTACAGCGTCTAAAGCAAGAAATCAACCCCCAAACGATAATTCTTGGGGACTTCAATACTGCCCTCTCAACATGGGATAGATCAACAGGTCAAAAGCTTAACAGAGACACTTTGGAACTTAATCAAACCCTGAAAGAAATGGACCTTACAGATCTCTATCAAACTTTTCACCCACGCACCAAAGAATACACATTTTTCTCAGCAGCACATGGAACTTTCTACAAAATAGATCACATATTGGGCCACAAAATGAATCTACACATATACAAGAAAGTTGAAATTCTAACCTGTGCCCTATCAGACCACCACGGCCTAAAGCTGGACATCCACAACACATCAAACAAGAGAAAATACACTAACTCCTGGAAACTTAACACTATGATGCTGAATGAGAACTGGATTCAGGAAGAAATGAAAAAGGAAATTCAAGATTTCCTGAAAGTGAATGATAACGAAAATACAACTTACCAAAATCTCTGGGACACAATGAAAGCTGTTCTAAGAGGTAAGTTCATAGCTCTTAATGCCTACGTCAAAAAAATGGAAACATCAGAAATAAACAACTTAACAATGCAGCTTAAAGCTTTAGAGAAACTAGAGCAATCTGATCCCAAAAGTAATAGAAGAGAGGAGATTAGCAAAATAAGGGAGAAATATCTGAAATCGAGATTAAGAAAACGATAGAAAAAATCAACCAGTCAAAAAGATGGTTCTTTGAAAAAATCAATAAGATTGATACACCCCTAGCTAAACTAACCAAAAGCAAGAGAGAGAAAACCCAAATTAACAAAATTAGAAATGAACATGGAGTTATCACTACTGATACCCAAGAAATCCAGAGAATTATAACATCATATTTCAAAAACTTATACTCTGTGAAGTTTGACAACACAAAAGAGATGGATGAATTTCTAAGTAAACACAACTTACCTAAATTGAATCAGGAAGTTGTGAATTATTTAAATAGTCCTATAACATATAAGGAAATTGAGGAAGTAATCTCGAATCTTCCCACCAAAAAATGTCCTGGACCAGATGGATTCAGCACAGAGTTCTACCAGACATTTAAGGAGTTAATAACACCAATACTCCTTAAACTGTTCCATCAAATAGCAAAGGAAGGAACACTACCAAATTCCTTCTATGAAGCTAATATCGTTTTAATCCCAAAACCTAATAAAGATTCGCTTAAAAAAGAAAACTATAGGCCGATCTCCCTGATGAACACAGATGCAAAGATTCTCAACAAATCTTAGCGAATCGGATTCAAAAACATATTAAAAAGATCATTCATGGGGACCAAGTAGGCTTCATCCCCGGCACACAAGGTTGGTTCAACATACGCAAATCAATAAATGTAATTCATCATGTAAACCAGTCCAAAGTCCAAGACCACATGATACTCTCGATAGATGCAGAAAAAGCTTTTGACAAGATCCAACAGCCTTTTATGATCAAACGCTAGAGACAGTAGGAATGGAAGGAACCTTTATCAATATAATAAAAGCTATATACAACAAGCCCACAGCAAGGATTATGCTCAATGGGGAACAATTGGAAGCATTCCCACTTCGATCAGGAACTAGACAAGGCTGTCCACTCTCACCACTTCTATTCAATATTGTACTTGAAGTCTTAGCTGAAGCCATAAGACAAGAAAGGGACATAAGAGGGATTCAAATCGGCAAGGAAGAAGTCAAGCTATCCCTATTTGCAGATGACATGATCTTATACCTGAGGGATCCCAAAAACTCCACCAGGAAGCTCCTGGAACTAATTGAGAAGTTCAGCAGGGTGGCAGGATACAAAATAAATGTGCAAAAATCAGAGGCCTTCCTATATGCCCAGAATGAAAGAAGTGAAAAAGCCTTGAGAGAAACAATACCATTTATTATAGCCCCTAAAAAAATGAAATACCTTGGTATAAACCTAACTAAGGAGGTAAAAGACCTTTACAATGAAAACTTTAAAACCCTAAAGAAAGAAATTGCAGAAGACACCAGAAGGTGGAAAGACCTCCCTTGTTCCTGGATTGGCAGAATCAACATCGTGAAAATGACCATCCTACCAAAGGCAATATACAGATTCAATGCTATACCAATCAAAATCCCAAAGCAATTCTTCAAAGAAGTTGACCAAACAATCTCAAAGTTCATATGGAGGCACAAAAGACCCAGGATAGCAAAAACAATCCTGAGTAACAAAAACACAGCTGGAGGTATAACCATACCAAACCTTAGTCTATACTACAAATCCATAGTTGTAAAGACAGCCTGGTACTGGCTCCAAAATAGACACACAGATCAATGGATAAGGATTGAAGACCCAGATATAAGCCCACACAATTATGGCCATTTGGTCTTTGACAAAGGGGCCCAAAGAATCCAATGGAAAAAGAACAGCATCTTCAACAAATGGTGCTGGCAAAACTGGATCTCCACATGCAGAAGATTAAAGCTGGACCCGTACTTATCACCATGTACAAGACTTAATTCCAAATGGATCAAGGACCTTGATTTAAGGCCAGAGACTTCAAAAACCACTAGTTGAAAGGATAGGGAACTCCCTCGAGCTGATTGGGCTAGGCCAACAGTTCCTAAACAGATATCCAATGGCACAGTCACTGCTACCAACTCTCAACAGTTGGGATCTTGTGAAATTAAAGAGCTTCTGTTCAGATAAAGAGATTATAATGCGAGCTCAAAGGCAACCCACAGAATGGGAGAAAATCTTCACTAACCACACATCTTATAGAACTGTGCTGTCCAGAGTGCACAAAGAGCTTAGAAAACTAAACACCAAGGAAACCAATGGCCCAATTAAAAAATGGGCCCTGGAACTTAAAAGAAACTTTACCAGGGATGAAATTAAAATGTCCAACAAATATCTGAAAAAATGCTCCACTTCTTTAGCCATCAGGAAATGCAAATCAAAACTTCCCTGAGATATCATCTCACCCCGGTCAGGATGGCAAAAATCCACAATACTAACAACAACAAATGCTGGAGAGGATGTGGAGAGAGGGGAACTCTCCTACATTGCTAGTGGGAATGCAGGCTCATACAGCCATTCTGGCGAGCCGTCTGGAGATTCTTAAAGAAATTAAAGATTGAAATGCCATATGACCCTGCTATTCCACTTTTGGGAATAACCCCCCATACAGCAGAGGTTCACCTCCATAGCACGAGTGTGACCATGTTCATAGCAGCACTGTTTACAATAGCAAAGTCATGGAATCAGCCCAAATGTCCAACAGTTGACGAGTGGATAAGGAAACTGTGGTACATCTATACAATGGAGTACTACTCAGCCATCAAAAATGATGAATTACTGGAATTTGCCGGGAAATGGATGTCATTAGAAACAATTATATTAAGTGAAGTATCCCAGACCCAGAAAATTAAGCGCCTGTATGTACTCCCTAATAGGTGGCTCCTAGTACCAAACCCACCCAGCCCACCTAGAGACAGTAATTCCAAGGATTATGAACAGGAGGGATGGGGTAGGAGGGCCACACCAGAAACAAGGAGAGAAGGGACCATGTTACAGCAGGGAAAATAGGCCTCCACCAAGGACCCAAATAAGTAATGAGACATCTGATTAAGTTCACAGACTTTTGTTCCTGATCATTTACTACTGAGGGGGAGTGATCTCACCAGAAGAGGAGGGCATATAGTCTGGCAGATAAAAAGTAACAATTTTGCAAATGGGTGATAGACCCCTCCCTCACTGTGGTTTCCCACTTTTATTACATCTACCTTTGAATGTGCTTTTATCACAAGACTCTAACAGCTTTTTGTCTCTGGCCAGGGGATAACATACAATGCCCACCTGGATGGAGTGAAGGCCATTGCAGGAGCAGCAAAACTGCAAAAGAAAATCAACAAACCACAATCCAGAACTTCAGAGACTCTATATCAACCACCTAGAACTAGGTCAGCTTAGTCTCTCCCCATCTTGAAGCTCAGGGAAATTTGCGGAAGAGGGGGCGGTAAGAGTGTAAGAGCATAAGGATGGGAGGAGCAATGATATGTAAGATACTCTATACTAGTTAGGGCTGAAGCAATCATAATTGGACTTTGCATGCCCTGGGCATTGGCCAACACACTGTTGACCTCACAAAGTCTAGCATCTGCTAAAGGCACCAAGATCCTTGGAGGCAAGGGATTGGCAGCCACAGCAGTGTTCCTATACCTAAGGGGAACACGGGAAAGGGTTCGGGAAAGGCCACTGGGTCTTTGTACGTCATCAGAGAGGAGGGCCCAGAGGAAAATCAGACATGCACAAGAAAGGACTCTCTGGGAATTGGGGTGGGAGGCACTGGGGGATGGGGAGGGAGAGGGGTGGGGAGGGGGAGCAGGGGGTACGGGGGGAGGAGGAGGGAGGGAGGGAACTGATGTACCTAATAAGTTTGTATGAGCTGAAATTAAAAAAAAAAAAAAAAACCGAGGTGAGCCTGAGGCCAGAGTACTGTGTGAAAGCGGGCAGGAACCCTGAATCAGCGGGAACCCTAAATCAATGTGGAGGACTGGCCTTAGTCGTGCTATCAGACACTCTTCTGCTGCCTCAGAAGAAAACTGAAATAACACATTAATTTTGAGTCTTTTGATATCTTTTTCCTAAAGATATTTTCTTTTGATACATCCAATAGCAGCTGAAGAGGAAAGTTCAGCAGACAGACATGATGTAATCAGCTGATGACCCAGGGCCACGTGAACGTGAACCCCCTTTTCCTTAGTGTTGCCCCCATTCCCAAGAGTGCGTTTTGGCATCGCGAAGCTGCAGTCTCAGAACAAAGTCAGCTAGTGACTTCTAGACCTGTGCAGACTCAGGGGTCCCTCAAAGTCTTGGGAATCATTGTGGGGCCACTAGGCTTGTAGGATAAGGGGCAACAAATCTCCAGTAAGGGAAACTTGCTTCATGCAGGGGAGGGGGGGAGTGGCTTCCAGTAATTCTGAAACCATGACAACACCTTTTGGGTAAAGAAATGGGGGCAGCCTGGGCAGGAGAGAATGGTGCAGACAGCTTGTATCACCAAAAGTCACAGCAGAACTATAAAATTCAGAGCCTGAAAGGAAAGAGACAGTAAGAGATAATCTCATTCAACATCAAAGAAAACTATGAAGACACTGACCAGAGCAAGTCAAAACAGGAGCTGAAGAGGGGCGGGCAGGGCAAGAAGCAGGTTAAGAAGCGAACAAATCCTTGCATTTCACATAATAAAGCTTCACTTTGAAAGTGAAAAAAGTGTGGGTGGTATGTGTGTGTACACATGTGTATATGTGTGCACATGTATGTGTATATGCAGACATGTATATGTATATATGTGTGTGTATGTTTGCATATGTATCTTTAAAGTTGGTGTGAATGAGGCATGGATGATCAAGATGACTGGCGCTCTTTCTCTTAAGTCAGGGAAGATTAAGAACTGGAAGGGAAAGAGGAAGAGAGGGAAGGGGGAAGAATGGAAAGAGGACAAGAGGAAGTAAGGGAGGAAGGAGGAGAGAGTGGGAAAAAGAGAAAGACAAAGAAAGGAAGGGAGAAAAAGAAAAGAAATGAGAGAGGGAGAAAAGAAGAAAGAAAGAGGCTCAAACAGAATGAAGGAGAGCTGGGAGCCTCCTTGCCGCCGCCTAGGCTGAAGATTGAAACTACTCAGCCAGCTCAGCCTGGCTCTGCTGAAGCTGACTATAGACTTCCTTTCCTCTCCTCACAGAGCCATCTGAGTTCCTTTCCTCGGAGGGGTCTGACCTGTCCCAGCAGAGGGGGCTGAGAGGAAAGCTGCCCAGCAGTGCGGGCCACTTCCACCATTGCCCTAGACAGCGAGGCTCTCTGCCCTGTACTTGCGTGCTAGGTTCCCTAACTGGTTCTTAAGAAAAACGTCTCAAAAATAAATTGCCAGAAGCAAAGGGGTTAATAAACCCAAATATGCTTGAGGTGAATGAATCATAGAACTTCAGACTTCAAACATGGAATCATTAAAACTATTAGTGCTGCCTCTGATTCTGCTCTCCAAAACTGGGGGTGTCAGGCAGCCTGTTGCAATAACTCCCAACTCTGTCTTTATGTAATTAGCTATAGTGCATTGGGGTTTCTTTTTTTCTTTCCTAGGAGTCCCAGTTTGGCTAATCTCCTAGAAAAACCTTTGCAAGTCAGTGGTCCACAGTCCCTACAACCCACAATAATCAATGGTGCAAATTAGATGCAGGCTTGTTACTGATGATCATACCACTTTACATTCACACTCATGCACTGTGCTATGCATTTGGACTCTTGATTAGTGTGTCAAAATTGTAATCAGCATAAGTATCCCAGGAAGTCACTATAACACGTATGGATGCCTTCATACAATGCCTTAATGAGGAAAACACTTCTCTTTTTCCTTGCAAGCATTGCTTTTCATGGATTAGAAGGACATCATGCCAGGGGATCTGAGTATGCCAGCTGAAGGTCACCGTGGCATGAAGTTCACTTTGAACTGGTCAGTTGAGGAACAATGGATAGAAAATCTCTCAGTTCTCCCACTTCCAGTCTGCAAAAAGGATGGAAACCCACTCGAAAAATAGCAGGATGAGTTGCTGGAAAAGACGCTGACTCCCAACCACTCTCCTCATGAGCACTCCTCCCACAATCTCCTCCTCTTCCTCTCTTTCACAACTTAAGATGACATCTACACGTGAGGCTTTGGGTGCTCAGCTCCCACCCCACCCCATCACCACCCTGAAGACTTTCACGTATTTATGGAATATATCGCTCCTTCCATTAATCTTTCCGTGAGCTTACTCAGCAAGGTCTCAAGTGTGGAGCAGAGAGGACCATGGGAAGCATTTCCTCCCTGCGTGTCACTTACAGTGGAGAACACAGAGATGCCACATTCAATAAGCAGAAGCAGTGAGAGGAGAGTGGATAGTGCAGAGGGTAGCCTCCTATCCTTGCCTTTTGCCCATCTCTCTCCTAGAGCATACAAACTTCCTTTGGATGAGGTATACAGAAATATCAGTGAGGTACAGAGACATCAAAGATAAAGGTAGTTTACAGAAGAAAGAAGCTGGAAGAATCCAGCATTCCAGTTGATGCATGCTGACAACTTCTATTGAATCATTCTTCTAAAAAAGGATGAGGGTTTGGCTCAGTGGCAAAGTACCTTCCATGTATATGCAAGGCCTGAGTTCAAGTCCCAGAACCAGGAAAGCAGTTTAATGAATAGACCTCAGCAGATTGTGCAGTGACTGAGCACTGAAGAAGGAAATGCTCAGCTTGGGCGCTGACTGTCACACGACACATGACAGTCACAGTCAGGGCAGCGAGGTCTGGCTCGCCCGGTGAGCTGGAGCTTGGGCCGTCTTGGAATGGAGCCTGAGTCTTCAGCGGAGAGCTGTACTTGGAAGGGGCTTGGGGACCAGGAACGTTAAAGCTGGAGGAGGCTTGAGGTGCAGCTAAGGAGGGAAGCGTTAGAGTGTTATCATCGGAGGCTCAGAGAGAAACAAGAACTGGAGGGAAAGCTACTGGCTTCCCAGAGAAGACACAAGTGGCGACGTCACTTCCAGAGATGGAGGGTGAAGGCTATTTTGAAGGGCTATGAGTAGAACATGTTCTGGAAGTCGAAGGAGAGCTGATTCTTCCAATCACATGACCAAAAGCTCAGCTGACCTGTGCTTGTGTTATGTCGAGAAGAAAATTTAGAAGTGACGGCATTGAGTCTTTCTACACAAAGCAATGGGAGTACCGCATGGTTCCTTCTTAGCAGAACCCTGGAAGGCTGGCTTGGCTCCTTCCAATTGCTTATTATATTGTGAGCTGAGAGAAATGACTTGAAGCTAAGATTGATAAGCAAAAGAAACCAGAACTTAGAAGTGGAAAATGTTCAATCTATCAGTAATACTTATCTACAAAATAAATAAATAAGCACTAAAGATGTGGCCAAGTGACCATTTGATAAGGATTAATTCAGACATGAACCATGGGTTTTATCAACTGTCTCAACAAGATCTAGAGATGAAGATTGGATTACACTCACAGAAAAACTGTCAACTAAAGCACACAGAAGAGAAGAAAGGACAAGTTAGGGCTGAAGCAATCATAATAGGACTTTGCATGACCTACGCTATGTCCAACACGTTATTGACCCCACAAAGTCTAGCATGGACTAAAGGCACTAGGATTCTTGGAGGCTAGGGACTGACAGTCACAGTTGTGTTCCTAAGCTTAAGGGGAACACAGGAAAGGGTTCTGGGAAATGCCGCTGGGTCCTTACACCTCATCGGAGAGGAGAACCCAGAGGAGAGTTTGGCATGCACAGTAAAGGATGCTCCGGGGATGGGGTGGGAAGGCACTGGGGGATGGGAAGGGAGGGGGGAGTGAAGGGGGGGAACAGGGGGTGGGGGGTGGAGAAAGGGAGGGGACCAGTGTACCTGTTAAGTTTGCATGGTTGGAAATAAAATAAATAAATAAATAAAAGAAGAGAAGAAAGGGGGACAAGATGAACTTCTCTTCTGGTCTCCGCAGGACCAGACTGCAGATTATCTCACTGTCTTCAAGACATGGATGAACAGACCTAGCTTACATCCCACCACAGCTCAGAGCGCCAAGATGCCTCCTCCCTAGTCCCAAAGGCCAAGGACAATAGTTAGCAGATTCCTAACTACAGTACTCCACCATCCCACCCATGACGGACCCCAGCATGGGTGGGTCCACCTGAGGCAGCCACACCATGGACAGAGGTAGCAATGCTGTCCCTGAGGTGGGTCTGAAGTCAGGATCAAGACGAAGCGTTCCTTACGCTTCTGACCAGTTTGTCTGGCGAGGCTGTGGGCTTCCTGGGCCCGTCACTGGCTCCTTCTTTCCTGCTCTCACTGCTGAGCAAAGGGCTAATTCAGGCCCATCCTGACCTGTCCCTCCCCTGTACTCTGGATTTGGGGTTTGTTTGGGTTCCTGGTTCATAGCTGAACAAAAATTCTGTCTTAGGTTATGTTGCAGTTTGCCTGCATGGTTGCTGATAAAACCACCATCAAATTGCTTAAGGGAACAAAGGGTTTATTCTCTTACCATATGCTGGTTACAGTTCTTAGTCCAGCTTAGCAGAAGCACCCACTGCAACACCAGGGCCAAAGGAACTAGCCAGACCACCTCCACGTAATGGCAGAGAAAGGGACGATCTTTACTTGCCAAATCAGCATGTCTGGCCAAATGTACACAGAATGCCAACTTCCTCAACTAGTTCTTTGTATTTTATTCACCTATCCAGGACCTTTCCCATCAATTACACAATCTCTTCCAGGTTTGCTATGAGCTTAACTCAACTACTGCAAATGTGCCCAGAGTTCAAGCCTTCAACCATCCAGTTGACACCCGTGTCTCGCTATGATGAGAGAGCGCATCCTCTGCAGGCGAGACAAGTGTTAAGTGTGGCGGGGCTGACTAAGGTGATGTGTCTCTTTAAAACTGAGATGCTCAGACGACACCCCTACTGTGATGGTACCAGGAAGCAGAGGCTCAGGAAGGGATGGGCGATGAGGTCAGCACTTTGTGGGTGCATCTTAGTGAAGAGCTGCAAATACTTCTTTTTTTGGTCTCCGTGAGAGGGACAAGGAGAAGATGGCTTCTGCGAAAGCAGCCCATGCTGGTGTTTGTCTCACTTTCAGTGACTGTGAGAGAGAAAATTTTGCTGCTTATAACCCATTTGGTCTTCAACAAAAGGACCCAGAATGACTAAATCCATTGCTGGGGGTTGAATTGTTTCCCACAGATGATTATGATGTAAGGTCAGCCCCAGTGCCTTCTTCGGAAATAAGGCCATTACACGTGGAATGAATTCACTCCTAATCCAGTGTGGCTGGCATTCTCTAGAGCAGAGAGACTGGGGGTGACTCTGAAGGCACACCTACCACACAGGCCAGAACAGAGAGGCGGGGTGATGCTGCAGGAACACCTACCACACAGTCCTGGCCAGGGTTGTCTGGAACTGGAGAAGCTTCGAAAGGCAATACAGGATCTTTCTTCCTATCTCAAAGTGAGTGTGGTCCTAATACACTCATTCTGCATTGCCAGCCTCTAAAATTGTGAGGCAACAGTGTTTATTGTTAAGTCACCTCACATCTGAGCGATTGCTCGTACAGTCTTAGGAAACAAATACAACAGGATCATCAGATTAGTTACTGGAGAGCAGAGTCTGAAACCAAGTACAGAAAGAAAAATGACTGAAAAGATGAAAAGCCTAGCAGCACCAAGGTGACAGCCAGCAACTGCACACGGGTGGTCTGAGAAGGGAAAGAAAAGATGGGGGGTGGATATGTCAATGTGTATAAATAATGCCAGAAGGTTTTCAAACTTGCTGTGAACTGTGTACTCATAAACCAAAAAATCCACAAATTCAAAGATGAACACAAAGAAAATCACATTGGCTTAAAAAGAAAATGATAATAATAAAAAAAAAGGTTCAATTCAGTTGGGGGAGTGGGAGACACATGATTTCCAGAACAGGTCAGTGGCTTGTGCTGCCTCTCATTTCACAAAATGCCGTGTGGGAGACAATAGAATAATATCTTTAAGAAATACTTCAGAAAGAAAAGTTCATTCTGTGCTCTTATAATAAGACTCCAGTTTAACAGCTTTCTGTCTCTGGCCAGGGGGTGATATACAGTGCTCATCACAATGGAGTGAAGGGCATTACAGGAGCAACAAAATTGCAAAAGAAAATCAACGAACCACAATCCAGAACTTCAGAGACTCTATATCAACCACCTAGAACTTGGCCAGACTAATCTCTCCCCATCCTGAAGCTCAGGGACATTTACGGAAGAGGGGGCGGTAAGAGTGTAAGAGCAAAAGGATGGGAGGAGCAATGATTTGCAAGATACTCCACACAAGTTAGGGCTGAAGCAATCATAATTGGACTTTGTATGCCCGGCACAATGTCCAACACACTATTGACCTCACAAAGTCTAACATCTGCTGAAGGCACCAAGATCCTTGGAGGCAAGGGATTGACAGCCACAGTAGTGTTCCTATGCTTAAGGGGAACACAGGAAGGGGTTCAGGGAAATGCCACTGGGTCCTTGTACGTCATCAGAGAGGAGGGTCCAGAGGAGAGTCCGCATGCACAAGAAAGGACTCTGGGAATCGGGGCGGGAGGCACGGGAGGATGGGATGGAAGGGGTGAGGGGAGGGGGAGCAGGGGGCTCGGGGGGGGGGGGAGGAGGGAGGGAGGGAACTGGTGTACCTATTAAGTTTGTATGAGCTGAAATAATAATAAAAAATGTATTATATAAAAAAAAGAAAAGTTCATTCTATATTCAGTGATGCAACCCATTAAAATTAAGGAAAAAATATCTTCAGCAGAGTGGAAAGAATGTGTGACTAGTCTACATTAGTCTTAAGAAACATTGGAAGGAATTATTGAAAAACAAAGAAAAATGAAATCATGTGAAAACTCAGCTTTCCATGAGAGAAAAACATAAAAAATATATAAGATGGGTAAACATAAAAAGTGTTTTCGTGGTGTTGATTTCTTTGTGTGTGTGCATGTGTGTGTGTGTGTGTGTGTGTATACACACCAAAGGGCACATGAGTATGTATATCTGTGGAGGCCCAAGGATGACTTCAGGAATCAGCCTGGATTGTTCTACCTCTTTATTACTTTGATTTGGGATTTCCCAAGGTCTGCCTTTTAGGCCAGAAATACAGACTGCCACCATTTCCCCCCAGTATTTTTTCATGGGATCAGAGATTTGAACTCAGGCCTTCCCAGTCCTGGTATTGATTTATTAAGAACAAAGAGATAGGAAGCAGGGACAAGTACTCAACGTGCCTGTAAAATTAGGAAAAGTTTGTTAATTATTTAAAAAAGAATCAAAAGATAAATTAACACATCAACAACCACATTTATTTTCTTTTGACATAACACAATAGCAAAGGCTGGATATTTTATAAAGAGAAGAGAGAGTTTTAGCTCACAGTAGTACAGACTAGAATGTCAATGTCAGCTTCATTGGATTTAGAGACACCTTGGGCACTAGCAAATTTCATATCTGGGTGTGTTTATGAGAATGTTTCCAGAAGGGGCTAATGAAGGGCAGAAGACCCACTTGACCATGGGCAGCACCATTCCATGGACGGGAGCAGTGATGGAATAAAGGGATGAGAAGGAGGGGGTCAGCAAGCTTAGGGCTTCTTTCTTCCTCCTCCCACCGTGGAAGTGCTCTGCTCAGTCTTGCCTTCTCCACCACAATGGACAGAAACCAAAAGCTAAACAAAGTTTCCTCCCCAAGTTGCTCCCAGCAAGCAAAAGTCCCACTAACATGTGGCTGGGGGTCCAGACTGGGCTTTATCTGCTCCCGACAGCAAAGCAGCCGGTGCTAGGATGACATGAGCGGGTAGTAGCTGCCACAGCGACACAGGGAGCCACAGACTCAGGGCCAGTCTTGCTCTTCTTAATTAGTTTATGCACAGAAAGAAAGTGGGGTCACCGGAGGACTGCCTAACGGCCTCACGACTGGCCCAGTGACCTGGGCACCTTCCGCTAGGGTCCCTAGCATCTCTGGGCAGGGTCGCCACAGACCCAGCACAGTAACAGCGTGTCACATGACACCTGCTGCTGGATTCGGAATCCTGGCAGCCTTCTGAGCTTCCCCAGCTGTGCTCAGCAGAGCTGCTGGGGTGTGGTTTCTTGGGTTACCCTCATCTGGTGTTGTATCCCCACAATCAGGATGAGGGGAGTTTCAAGGTGTTGTCTCTTCAGTTTTGGGGAGCATTCAGACAAGAGCTGGTAACAGCTCTTTGAATGTTTGGCAGAACCCATCGGTGAAACCCAGACCTAGCCGTGGCCTTTGGGCATTCATCCTTCTGGTCATGAATCATGAAAAGAACAGGAAACTTGACCAGAATAATGAACAATAAGAATGAATTCATAAACAATAGTCTCCCAACAAGAAACCCTAGAATCAGATGTGCTGTTACTCACTCTGTGAGCTTTATATTGCTATATAACAAGTTACCTCAACTTATACTGAGCTTTGGAATGACCAGTCCAGTTGGTCATCTGGCAGTTTTCATGGGTCAAGAGCCTGGCAGGTCTGAACTGAGCCTTTGTTTAGCATCTCACAAGCCTGCAATCAGATGTCAGCAGTAACTGTGGTCTCATCTGACACCTGCCATCTTCCTGACCTCACTGGTTGTTCGGAGGACTTGTGGCCTATGATCCCCAGTTTCTTGCTGTCTACAAGTGCTGCTGTCAGAGATCACCCGCACTTCCCTTCGCATGGCTCTCTGTGCATGACTGCTGGCCATTTGTTCCAGTGGAAAGCTCCATTATTCGAATCTCTTGTGCCAGTTTGCTAAGGAGTCTTAAATAAGTTCATGGAGAAAACTATCCCATAATACTTCATATAATGGCACCTAATTGAGAAGGTGGCTCTCCTGCCAGGTCTCAGGCCTGCCCACACCGACTCTATAATCTCAACATTTAGTCCATTGAGAAGGAATGGAAGATTGTAAGCTGCACGAAATGTGGGCAGAAAGAGGAGAAGGTCAAGAATGCCAAGCAAGGACCCCTACGAGCCATCAGAAGTGAGCTCTGGGGCCCAGAGGGAACAGTCACCTGTCACCACACTCAAGCTGCACCAGTTCACAGCAGAGAGGTGGATGCCTGAGATCCCAGGAAATGACTTTAGATTGGAGAATGGATTCAGATCTGAAGAGCTTCACACATTCCCAAGAAAGGCATAGGGGAATGCAAGTCTGTATCTTCAGAAAGAATGATAGTAATGGTTGATTCTGATTGCCAGCTTGATTAGATAAGAAACATCTGAGGGAGGGCAGTGATAGGCAGCTCAGGATTGGAGGCATCTGCAAGCAAATGTGGTAACCTGAGTTCAATCCTCAGAGTTCACACGGTTGAAGGGGAGAAACAACTTCCAAAAATTGTTCTCTGACCTTCACATATCTCTCTCTCTCTCTCTCTCTCTCTCTCTCTCTCTCTCTCTCTCTCTCTCTCTCTCCCCCCCCCAAGTAAAAAGAAAGCAAAAAAAA
Source organism: Typhlomys cinereus (assembly GCA_023101885.1). Classification (NCBI taxonomy): domain Eukaryota; kingdom Metazoa; phylum Chordata; class Mammalia; order Rodentia; family Platacanthomyidae; genus Typhlomys; species Typhlomys cinereus. The sequence goes on from JALPQD010000219.1 coordinate 1,057,467, forward strand.
CGAAACTTCCTAGACCATTATCAATCAAGTCACAACTTCAGGCATGTCCATGAAGATGTTTCCAGAGAAGAGTAAGTCAGGGTTTGGTGAAGACCCACTCCAAGGCGCATTCCATGGAAAAGAGAGAGCAGGTCGGGTAGAAGCACCCCCATTACCCTCTTCCTGACCCTCTAAAATGTGAGCTAGCAGCCCCACACTTCTGCTGCCACAGTCAGAACTGCTTCTACCACCATGTCTCCTTGCCAACGTGGATGACACCATCAAACCAAGCCAAAACAAATGCTTCCTCCTTTACATTGCTTCTTGTCAGGTGCTTGGTTGTGACAAGAAAATGATTAAGCACAATGATATTCATAAATGGTGAGTACAGCGAGAGGTCAGTCGTCCGGTTCAGCTGTGAGGCGGAAGGCATTCAGTTGAGGTGGGGACAGAAAGGACAAGAGAAACTGTGTCTATTTAAGGAAAGTCTGGAAAATTTTTTCCCTACTCTGTATAATTTTTCTTATTCTACATTGTCCTTTATTTTATGACATTATATACAGCTTTATATCCCAAGAACCAGTATCTGCTTATGCATTGTCCTGGATAATTCAAAATAAGAATTATTTTCCACCTCAGAGGCACTGAAACATTTAATTTCCCAGCAATTAATAGGACAGGTCCTGTTTCATACCCATCGTTCTGATGAAAAAACAGGTCAGAGGCTAAACAGTCACAGCGCAATCAGGTATAAGTTTCTACATGGAATTCAGGCCTTTCCCCCTTTTCCTATGCCATCATCTCCTGTCTGTGAGTTAATAAACTTCACTAGGCACATGCAGGAGGGGCCATGGGACTTATTTTGGTTGTGATTATAGAATTTAATATCCATGTGCCCCAAGGAATAGTCTGATTCACAGAATGTGATTCAGAGCAGGATCAAAGTGTGAAGACATATCTACTCATAGAAAAGGAGATGGAGATAATTATCCTAGCTACTGCAACCTACAAAGTTTCAGCAGCCTTGCACATACTCATGAGCTATGTCCCTAGCATACCAAACACAATACCAGGCTTATTGAAATTCCTCAAGAAATATCAACTTTCCTTCCTCCCTTCTATACTTCCCTCCTATATCCAAGAGTTAAAAAATCAGTTTCTGTCCATTTCATGTTGTTTTAAGGAGAAAAGCACTCATGTGGAGGAAAGAGGTAAGTTCACCAAATTCACATGTCCCCAAAGCCTTTGAGAAAGAAATCAAGAAGAGATTGCAGAGTCTAAGGAAAGGTGGGGGTGAGGGGAGTAGATCTGGCAAGGAATGGACATGTGTGGGCTCACTGTCAATAACCTTCTAGAGTGACCTTATGGTTTGAACCAATCTGTGGCTTCATTTGCCCAGACAATTACATTGGTTCTGCATTTAGTGTATCAGAGGACTCAAAGTTGTGGTTCTGCGTGGACTGAGCCACCCTTTGGAAACTGACTTTTCTCCCTGGATGAACTGCATCTCAATGCAGCTTAGTCCCTGCTGTGGGGGCCCTTCTGTACCCCTACTGCCTACAAGTCCAGACTTAGCCTCTGGGCTACATAAATCCAGGTTTTCTTGCCCCATCAAGTACAGGACCTTAAGGTAAGCAAACTCTTGGAAACCTAGCAGGATTAAGCAGTTCCCTACACTCTCACGTCCACTTTTAAACATCTCCATTTTTTCCACTGAAGACTATAGCTACTGGCTTTATTAAAAGAGGGAGAGGAGAATACAAGATACATTATTTTCCAGGCAGGTTGATACAAGCACCTCCTCTGCTCGCTCTCTTCATTGAGGAACATTCTCAGGGGGAGAGGAAAGGCATTTAGGGTTGTATGGAAAATGTGACTCGACCTAAAACCCAGCCAACACCACAAGTGGCGTGGAGTCAGATCAGATAAACAGAAAAGGAGAAGAATACAAAATACCTTTGAATGACAGAATTGAAAGGTTAGGAAGCTTGGGAGAATCTGTTTCACAACCAGGCTAGGGGAGTCCCCTCCTAAGAGAGTGCTATATGAACTGACTATGGGGAACACACTGTGCCTGTAGAAATGTAAGAAAACAGCAACAGACATGTATGTTTCTCTTGGATTTGGTTTCTAAAACTGCCAAAAATAACGCTTGAGAAATCACCCACATCTTCTAGCATATTATTCATGCAACCTAGATAGCTCGTGAACACCAAGTGCTAGGATTTCAGATTTATCAAACACAGCCAGTACAGCACTGCTGGAGTCTCTAAGATGCTGGATTATCTTTTTCTTGCAATAGGAAAGGATTAGTCTGGTTTACCAAGTAAACAGCAACTACCTTACATATAGTTATCCTTGCATTTGATAAAACCAGGAAATTGGTCCTGTGTAGAATGCAGGGGTCTCTGACAGGCTAATAGAGGGCTAACTTCAAGGTCAATAACCATACGAGGATCTGGGTCGGTGAGGATTCTGCTAGTGCTGCACTCTGATGCTTTCTGTTTTGAGCTCCTAGAATTTCTATCCTTATGCACAGTTGCTCTATTTCTTTAATTCTGAAAATCTTTAGTCTACAAAACTGTGTTCTTCCAGGGCATTGCCCACATTTAGTCTGGAAATGATAATATTTGTAGTAACATATCTTGAAATGCAGAAGTGCACCCACCAGGAACTAAAAGTGAACTGGACACTCAGTTTTCAAACCTCAAAAAAATGTTGGGAGCTTTGGGTGAAAATTCAAAGGACAGGAGAGCAAGACATATTTGAGGGATCCAAGTGAGCTTGTTTTATCATTTGTCAAGACCAGGCTTGTATTTTTTAAATAAAACTTTGACTATACATATCAGATAAGGAAAGAAGGAGAAGAGAGTAAAGCTATACCAATTTAGCAACTGTGGGAGATCAGAAGATGCAATGCTTTGAATATAAGTTGTCCCCCACAAGCTCATGTGTTTGAATTCCTAGTTGATGTTTGGAAGGTTGTAGCAACTTCAGAAGCTGGAGCCTTGCTGGAGGAAGGGACGTCACAGGGAGTGGGTCTTGAAATTGGTTATTCCCACCCTGCTTCCACTGAAAGTCTTCTCTTGAAGTTTTCTCTTTTAGCCTCTATGATATGATGGATGCTACTTAAACTGTCTCCAGCTTTTGCCAGTCAATCCAGCCTTTTCTGTCATAATGGACTATATCTCCTCCCCTCCTGGAACTATAGGCAAATAAATCTTCCTTTCTCCCCTTAAGGTGGTTGCATGAGTGCTGTCTCACAGTAGCAGAGAGAGAACTGAGACAGAAATCGATACCAGAAAGTGGGGTGTTACTGTGAGACCAAGAGAATCCGGTACCAGAAGGTGAAATGTTGTGAAGCTGAGAGAAGTTGGTACCAAGAAGTAGAAATGTATGGTCATTGTTGTGATATGGCTGATGTGCCTTTGGAACTGTTTGTTGGGACTAATATGGCAAATTTTGGGACTTTGTGTCTCCGAGACATTGCCTAAAGGGCCATTCTTGTAAGAGCTTTGTAAACAGTAATGCTGAGAGAGATGTGAACAATGGAAGCCCAGCTTGTGATAGTCCAGAGGGGAACAGAGACTGGTTTTGGAACTTGTTTGTAACTGGACAAGGGACAAGGGGAGTGATGCATAGGCAGAGAATGTTATCAAGATTTGTCATCCTGAAAGCTTGCCTGAAGTTAAATCTGAGTGCTCGATGGAGGAAGTTTTAAGACAATGTAGTCTTGACAGTGTAATATGACTACTTCTTAGTGCACTTGTTCAGAGTTATAACAAAAAGGCCAAGGAATCAGGCAGAAAGAATAAAAACTGTGAGGTTCGATAAGGAAAAAGGTGATGGCAAACTTAAACAATTGAACTAGAAGAAGGCAGACAGGAAAATGGCAGCCATTGAAAGAGATAAACTCCATTTGTGAACCAAAGCCTGCTTTTCATTGGGACAATAGAAGAGGCTGCACTCTGAGGGCAAGATCCTTAGGAAAGGTTCTCACATATAAGAATGCAAATTCTTTTGGAAGGGAAGAGCCAACAGAATTATAAGGGAATGTTCTGCTCAACTAAACTGCTTAGGAAAGATTTTCTCCAGCATCAGCACAAAGAAGTGGAACCAACTGTGATTCGAGGGACCAGTCTCCAACCCAAGGCTATAACAAAACCTGGCAACCATGTAGTACTGGTTTTAGAGGCATTAAAGATGCAAGAGGGAGGAGGTTGTAGATCACTCCTTTATAGTTTCAGAGAGTAGCTGAAGCCATGCAGTGTGTGCCAGAATTGGAAAACCATCAGCATGACCCAAGAAGGGCATTTTTGTGCTGTGGAGTTAAAGCTTGGCTTCCCATTAGGAAGTAAAGATGTTAGAAATGCCAAAACCAATGTGGGACATCTGCCAGGGACAGCTGTATACCATGGGAAGAGCCAACTCAAGAGAGTAATGCATTCTTCAGACAGCTATGCTAGAAGGGTGGAACCGAAGCCCTTTGAAACTGAAATGATTTCAACAGAAGGCTCCTCTGCTGAACTTGAAGCTACAAGATTTGGAGTCTTACTGCTGGATGAATCTTTCCAGGATATTGCTCCATTCCTCCATTTTAGAAAAGGAACGGTTACTCTGTGCCATTGTATGTTGGAAGTATATAATTTGTTTTTTGACTTTACAGAAGACTTTGGACTTTAGACTGTGTTGAGATTACTGATATAGTCTATGAGGACTTTTAAAGTTGGACTGAGTGTTGTTTATATCATGAAGTGACCATGGGCCTGTGAGGGACAGAGGTGGAGATGTCATGGTTTGAATATGAGTTGTTCCCCACAGGCTTATGTGTTTGAATCCTTAACGGATATTTGGGAATGTTGTGACAACTTTAGGAGGTGGAGCCCTGCTGGAAGAAAGGATGTCACGGGCAGGCCTTGAAACTGGTTATTCTTGCCCTGTTTCTGCTAGATATCTACCCTTTTAGTTTTCTCTCTCAGCCTCCATGATGGATATACTTTAAGCTGCCTCCAGCTTTTGCCAGTCAGAAATGCCTTTTCTGCCTTAATGGACTATATCTCCCCTCTATAAGCCAAATAAATTTCCCTTTCTTCCTTTAAGCTGGTTGTGTAAGTGCTATCTCACAGAAGCAAGAAGAGTTACTGAGACAAATGGGCATCACCTAACAAGCAAAACACAGACATGGTCAGTCCCCATGTCTGAGTTAAGATCCAGATCCCAGTTACCAAACATCATTAACTTCTCAATGAAGCCCATAGTTTGAGTAGATTTTCTGTACTTCTCTGTGAGTAGTAACCTGCTTTACTGATCACTGCAGGCTATTGGGTGCTCCTGAAGACAGGATTATAAATTGTTAATCCACAAATACTGGGTAGGTGCAGACAGTTATTTGTAGGTGGGTAAGCAGCCAGCTCTGCTTTTTTCTGTCATTTGCAATGAGGACGTTCTTGCTTCTGAGACAGTACTGGGGTCTGTTCAAGAGCTGCTCTTCCTCACATTAATCTCAATGGACAACTGTCAACTATGGCAGAAGACAGCACAATTCATCTTTGAGGAATCCAAGCAGAAGCAAACCCTAGTTACTTGAATGGTTCACACAGATTCTAGTTTTCCAAGATTTGCATTACAATATTAGGTTTAACTGTAAGAAATTCCCATTTTTTGACTATTTTTACCTTAAAAAGGGCAGTTTCATTCGGTTCTTCTTATGTTTATAAATAGAACAGTACAAAGATTTTCTTTGGACTCAATCTCAGGCTAATCCAGTGGATTTTTCAGTTTTACTATGTTTACAAGCTAAACACTCAGATATTTGTGTTTCCCTTTTTCCTGAGGTATCTCTCTTCCCCCATTTTCATGGATATCAAGTGTTTTGCAGAATCCGATGCTACATGCCAAGCTATGCAAAGCTTTAACTCTCAATATGAAATCAAAGACACAATTTCTGATTAGGCCAGTGAATTTCACATAGGAAATACTTCAAGTTTTATGACTGTGTATCTTGTCCTAACAAGGTTAGCTCTCACTCCCAAGAAAAACTGTGAGCAAAAATAAAACAACTCATCTCTAAAAAGATTACTGGTACTGTGACTGCAATGTCAGAAAAAGCTGATTTATTCTTCAGGGGCTGTCTGCTGGGTGGCTGAGGGCCTGAGAAAGAAGGCGTCACTTCCTGTCTAGGAGCCTGGGTATTTTGGAAGGGTTGGGTAAATGCTTCATTTGCTATTTCTGAAGCCTGTATTTAGGGTTTCTTAATGCCCATGGATTATTAGGGGAGCTAATGGTCTATACAGCGCTTGCTGTATTCTGCGTGAATTTCCCTCAAACCTTTCCAAGCACAGGGATGTGACCACACCATTGCTGTTGAGAACTGTCCATTATTGTTGCCTTCACATAAAATTGATCAGCATGAAAGTAGGATACCGATTTCCAGGCCAGTAACCTCTTGTCCAACTTCAAAATAACATTGCTGTTCTCCTCTTATCAAAAGTTTGTGATGTGTTAAAACCTAATGAGAATGAGTTACCAGAAAAGGAGGGGAAAAGGGGTCCATCAGCAATGGCTCTATAGAAGAATGTCAGAACAAGCAGAGTGAGGCTATGAATAAAGGAGTTCATAGAAGCTATAAGGCAACATTCTTAAGGGAAAAATATTTCCAAATGTCTGTGAACAAATTGCCAAGAACTGGGGACCAAGTCTTGATCCTTCCAGCGACAGGCACTGGGTTGGGAGTAGCCGGCGTCTCTTCCCGAAGGTCCCGAAGCTGTGTTTTATCTGGATCACTAGTGTCATAGTCATCAAGGTTTCCCAAGAAGAAAGTGGAATTTTATGGAAGTTGAGATTCCTTCCAAAGGTGGTGTCACTGTTTCTTTCTCCTTAATTAGCTGGCAGTATTGCCAACTTCTCCCCAAGGCATGGTATTTATTCCAACAAATTCTTATTCAGAAGGTTCACATTACAATGATCCTGTATATGTTATCTGGATTGGCAGATCTAAGCCCCCATCCACTAATTTATGTTCTATTAAAGCTGATTCAGTTGAGGGAGCATATCTAAAAGGCTTGCAACTAAATTCCTTGAAGGCAAAGTGCAGATTAAAGGCTACATCAGATTCCATTTACCAGAGTGACTGTGTGTGTGCACACAGATCATACATTAGTGCACACATGCACAAAAGAAGGGAGGTAACTTGGTTTGAATTGGGAATGTCTCTGAGACAATAATTCTGGTCAACAATTCTGTTCTGCAGTGAGTACCTTCTGAAGCGGTTGAAATGATTGCTCAGCAATGCACCAACAGGGGCTGACTCCTAGTGTCAATGTCCATTGCTTTGGCCTTCAGTGTGATCCCCCTTCATCAAGAATGAGGGGGCACTATGCCCTGTTTGATGGTTAATACGGCTGTCAACCCAACAGTAAGCCAGTGTCAGGTCTCCAGGCATAGCTGAGAGGTAATCTGCACGTTGGCAGCATCAGTCCCTAACGGGGATTCTCACCGTGTAAGAATGAGAACTGATACAGGCAAGAAAACAAGAAGGTGGGCACTGACCAGTGGCTCTGAGCTCCCACTGTGATGTGATGCGATGCGGTAGCTCCCTCAGCTCCCGTGGTGGACTGTGCCCTCTCTCTCCTGAGTGGCTTGGGTCAGGTGCTTTGCTGCAGCAAGGAGAAATAAAACTAAACCACCTGTTCCAAGAGGCCCCATCAGTCAGGAGGAGTTCCGCATTAGCAAAAAGAAAAAAAATGGAGTAATTGGGAATTGGTCCTGGACAGATTACACACAAAAGAAAGTTCTAGACACCCAAGTGTTCCTTAAAGGCCTGAGAACCAAAACATGAGAGAGAGAGAGAGAGAGAGAGAGAGAGAGAGAGAGAGAGAGAGAGAGAGAGAGAATGCAGTTATTTCTTGTGCAATGGTCTCCCCAAAATAACATTATCATTCAGTCCAACAGTAACTGCCAGGAAGAGGCCCTCAGAGGAGGTGTGGTGAAGGCCATTCAGCCCTCTGGACCCTATTCCAAGCTAAAGCCGCACTATGTGATTGTCATTCTTATCACCTTAGAACACATTTGTTTAGCACCTTAGGGAACAGACTTCTGGGGGGAGAAGATTTTGTGGGAATAAGACTCACTAGATATATCTGCTTTGAAGAGAATGAGGGCAGCAACACAGGGCAGACGCACCCATGAGGAGCACCATCACCTGGGAGGGTCTTCCAGGACGAGCACCGTCAGTCATGCTGGGGCGCTGTGGTGAGGAGAAAGACAGGTGGCAGGAGGGCAGCTACAAGGAGAAGCCAACATTCAGTGTGGTGTGCATACATGCTCACCTGTGTCCACACATGTATATCTGGGCACATACACATGTGTGTGGGGATCCACACAGGGATATGGCAATGCACCCCTGTGCCCTCCCTCTGTGTACAGTGCAACCAAATCTCTGTACCCTTGGGGACAGGACGAGGGAGAGTCTAGCTAAGCCTGCATGGGGCTCTGCTGAGTTGAAGATAGGTGCAGCCTTCCTCACGGCACCACAGAAGCCAGGGGGTCACCACAGTGCCAGTCCACATGCTGATAACACAGGTCTATGGTCAGCAAAGCAGAGACGCTGTGGTCTGTCATTCCTCAGATAGCACTGTGAGCAGATGAAGGTGAACTCTGCTCCACAGCTGCGGTTCTCTGTGGGAAACGGGCCATGCGACTCAGAATCCAGCTCTTCATCCATTCCTGTCCTGACAGAGTGTCCAGATGCCTGCGTCTCCACACTCCTGAGACCATTTCTCACAATCTCAGCCATCAATGATTTCCTCAAAAGAGGAAACAATGGACGGAACTGAAGTGACTTGTCCAGATTCCACAAGAGTTTCGTGTCTTGGGTAGCAATCATGGCTTCCTGCTCAGAACGTGGAGACCAGCTCTCACACAGACTATTGTGAATCCTGAGGAGTTTTTAATTTGACTCAGAACATCTTGACCTCACTCAAATTTCACAAAAACCAAGGTCATTACTGAAAGTTTATCTCCATATATAATTCTCCTGCTTACTGACCCTGCAGTCCTGCTTGGACTTTAAATACTGCCAGAACTCAGTTCCCAGAACCATCACTGAACTCAGGATGCCATGGGGGCGGAGGGGTGGTAGATGCTTGGCAGTGAGAGGCGTCTCCTCTCTGTCAAGTGCTTCCAAGAAGAGAGACTGCCCAAGGAGAAAGGCCAGGGAACTAGCATGAAGCCTGTCCTTATTCAGAGCAGAGGCAGATTGAGAATGTCTGCATGGACGCGTTCACCAGATTCTAAAATGTTATCCTAATTGAATTCAGGTCCTAAATAATGCTTTGAAACACTCATCTCTGTGGTATCTGCTTGCTTAAATCTTACAAACAGACTTGGGGTTTAGTTGTCTGAGAAGAACCTTGACTGTCATAGTCACTTTCCAGGTTTTCTCAATGGACGTCTACATTCAAAAGGGGCTGTGCAAATCATTCACGCAGGTCCTGTTCTGTAGCCTGTTACTGTATATCCATACTCCGTAGGAACCATTTTCTGTCAGCAGTGAGGAACAGAGGAGGCAGAAATGGAGCACAGGAAGCTCACCAGAGATGAGGACCATGGGGAGAACATGAGGCAGGGGTCAGCATCGGGGAGGACTAGAGCAGGGCACACCAGGGACAGTCTTCAAACACATCAAGAACAGGAAGGCAACACAAGACAGCTGGATGCTGGAGGCACTGGCCATGGCTGGGTTCTGAACAGTGAGATCCTCAGAGGAGCACTGTGGGGACCACTGAAAATTAGCATTTGAGCAGACAGGGCTAAGAAGGGGGCTCACTCCATAAAGTTCCTATCTTGCAAGCATGAGGATCAGAGTTCAACCCCAAAAACCATACAGGAAGAGGAAAAAACAAACAGGCATGGTGATAATCACTCATAATCACAAAGCTGGGAAGAGCAACTGAGGCTCAGTCTGCTAACCGTCCAAGCCAACTGGGGAGTTAAGGTCAGTGAAAGAGGCTGTTTTAAAAAAACAAGTTGAAATGACACCCAAGTTTGTCCTCCAGTCTCACACATGCACACACACATGCATACACACACACACACACACACACACACACACACACACACACGTGCACACACACATACACTCACAAAGAAGAGTGGAAGGTTGTAATTTTAATTTTAATTTTCTTGAACTATACTGATACATAATCTTTTATAGTGAAAGATCTAGGTATTAAAGTATCAAGATACCTCCAGCATGCTTTAAAATAATTCAGAAAAAATATATACATGGCTTTATCTGTCATCATCTCTATATATCTTTCCTTATAATGTTTCACCTATGTGTGGGGGTGGGGAGAAAAGAGAGAAAAAGAAAGTGAAACAAAATAGTAATTTTGTCTTTAAATTTTTATAAAGGACACACGTGACTTCTTTGTACTATTCTTACAAATTCCTATAGTTTTAAAAATGTAACAAAGAAGTCCTTTCTGGAAAGTTAACAGGGATAGAGGAACTAACCGGTTTCTTAAACAAACAGCCCACTGTGTGCTTAAACACTCCTCCTCATCCTGACATCAAAGTTCTCAAATGCCCCTAACCAGCACCCTGCAAAACAGGAAGGCAAAGGGTCTTGCAAATTTCCTGCTGACCTTCAACAGCAATTGCACACCTTGTCATCACTTGAAGCTATCATTCCTGTATCTTAAAAATCTCTAGGCTCAAACAAAAATCTTTTGTTCCCTGTCCCAACAGCTTCCGAGGACTGAGTCTAACTCAAGGTGGAAGTGAGCTCAGCGCTCACAGGTGGCTGCGGATCCCCATGAAACCATCCCTGGGGCACTGCACACCCAGATGGTTAATTATTGCTCCTGGTGTCTGGGAAGAGGCTCCCCAGCCCTGGGTAAGATGCTCAGCCGCTGTTCTGAAAGCACAGCATTTGCGGTCAGAGGCACCCTGCGCTCGGGCTAGACACACCTTCTCACGAAGGAGCTTCTGAGGCTGCATGACTCACTGTGTCCTCTATTCACACAGGCAACGTATTGTGTTTGGCTGATCACAAAAGCAGGTAGCTTAACTAGCAGTGAGCGTGTGGCCTTTGTCCATCGCCCAGAGGTGATCACCTGCTGGGCCCACATGGAATTCCCACTCCCTCTGAGAATCAAAAGCATAATTGAAGAAAAAAAAAGATGTTGGTCTCCAGGTGTCTCTCTGCATGGGCCAACTTCCGCCCTCTCACTTATGTTTCTCAGCAACGAGAGGCTGGAGATGGGTGGGAGGCAGGTGGTGAGCGTGCAGCACTGAACGGCGCACAACCAGTCAGACTAGAGATCCTCTGCCCAATGCCCAACAGCTCAGTTGTCTGTTTAAAGAATGAACCCTATGAGAGCCAATGCCCTGTTGACACGTGCCCACGCTGTGTCCCTTCTCCTCACGCCATCTGCTGACAGCCACGTAAAACACGCTTCTGGAAAGCCTCTATGGATTATCCGTCCAGATCCCCTCCACCCACTTTTGTTTCCTCATAAAACATGTTTTCTTCAAAAGTTGAGCTTTACACATAATTTTTATTGTGAATGTGCATGTGCCTGTGTCTGCTTGTGTGGCAGTCAGAGGTCAACACTGGGCATGTTCCTCAAGTGCTTCCCACTGTATTTTTTCAAGCTGGGTCTCCTACTAACGGCAGCTCACCAATTTGGCTAGATGATCTGGTCAGTGGATTCCAGGCATCCTTCTGTCTTCCCCTCCCACACTGGGACAGTGCTTATCACCACGGTTGGCTTTCGGTATGAGTATAGAGAATCCAAACTTGGGTGCTTGTGAACTTTACCCACAGAGCCATCTCTGTTGGCCTTAAGCATACCTCTAAGAAGTCAAGGAAATAACTGTCTGACTTCAAAACACCCAGGAAACAATTAGAAGCGTAGGTGATTCTGACAGCAGGACCACTACAAAATGGGGAAGCAGGACCTGACAGAGGAAGACTATGCATTGGGAACTAGGTTTATCTTCAGGAGAATCCCTGTGGACATCTAATGCCCTAGCCACACCCTCCAAAATCAGCAAAGCGGCCACGCGGCTGGGCTAGGGCACATGCGGCCATCCTACTGACTGGACCCTCATAGAAGGGGAGCAAATACAAGAACCGTCACACTTGAAACTGCCCACATGATTCCCTGTGAGAAAGTGCGTCCAGGGCCGTGACTAGTCCATCTGCGGGTGGACCGCCCTCAGGACAGCCATGCTGCCTGCGCACACTGAGCTCTTTCTCTGTCATCACTTTTATCCTTGTCTGGTCCACTCAAAAACCAGGTGAAAACTACCACAGATTAGGTCTTTTTTTACTGAAACGTGTGAATTTCCATCTGTTTGTCCTTTCAATGAGCCCGAGAGTAATTCAGAATGAACACATTAGACCAGAAACCGTTCATTTGCTTGTATGAGTCCCCAGAAAGCAGATGACTGGCAGGTTTTCAAACAAAAATGAAGCACCTGGCTGGTTCTTTTTCTTTATTTAAAGGTTAATGATAGACCTTGAAGAAGAAAATGAGCCAATGATGTCAAGACTACCCTAGCTTGGAGCTGCTAACTGTGGATGGAGATCTCAGGACAGCACCTGCAGATGCCTGGCCTCAGAAGGCAGAGGTAGTGTGGTTCAGGCTCAGAGTGAACAAGGATTAGTGAGTGGCCTGTGCCCGAAGGACTCTGTGCAACCTGTTTCATGCACTGTGTGCATTTCATTCTTACACTGATGGATGGAGAATGCTGGGCCACCCTCTTTGCAGACAAATGCAAAGTAACAGTGAACAACAAGGAACTTGTGAAGTCACTCAAAGTCACAGAGCAGTGAAAAAAAATTAGGATTTGAACACAGGCTCCAGAATCCCTGACTTTTACTCATAATATAATGTCTTGGAGTTATGCCTCAGATACCAGTTGCCCATCTTCTATTCTCTGTCACCCATCTATCATCCATCATAGATAGATCTGTCATGCTCTGCTGTCTGTCATCTACTATCCATCTTTTATCAACTATCTATCATGTATAAATCATCTATCATTGATCTATGTATCATATTTCTTCTATCATGTATCATCCATCTATCTCCTATCATCTGTCAACTATTATCCATCCACTATTTGTCATTGACTTATCATCTATCATATCATCTACCCATAAAGTACTTTATTTAGTCTTAGATGTTTTCTCTGTAACCTAGATTTTCTATGAATACAGCATTCGTCTTTACAGGATAAACAATATCACCATGATCCCTAACAAGTCTGGAAGCCAAAACAAGTCGACGCTTCAGACACGGCCACGGCCAGAGTGATCAGATCTCTTCCACCAAGCACACTGTTGTGGTGCTGGGCTCTGTGGCTACGTTCGTGTCCTCAAAGGACAAGACTAGACTATAACTTCTAAACGACGTATTCCACTTGAACCCCAGAATGGAGTGTAAGATGCATCTTATTTATAATCAACTTAGAAAATGTAATAGTACCTAAGAGCAAGTGAAGCCATCCCTAATGAGGGTCTGGTTTTGACTCTGTTACTATTCATAAATTCCAGAAATCACATGACTTCAGCTCTACATGAATGACCTCAGCACATACGAAGCTCAGCTTCCTCGAGATCGGCTCTAAAATCCCCCAGCAAGAGCCTGACTGTGTAAGAGGTCAGGAGAGAGCGCAATGTGAGAAACACAATATCCACGCAGCACTCCGCCAATGAATCCATCGCACCTCATTTGGTCCCTGATAGGAGAGGTAAATAGCAGTGTTTGCGGAAAATGGTCATAAGTCAAGAAATGGGGGTAATCGACTGTCCTCACCACAGTCACAAGGATGCTGTGGGGACCACAGGAGGACACTGTGGGGGCCAGCTCAGCTGACAGCTGTTTCTTCTCTTGTCATAGGAAGATGCAAATATTCACCGAGTGCCGGAGTCTGGCAAGCCTTCTAGCTACAAAGGAGTCAGCAGTTGGCGAGACAGACAAACCTGCCCCAGAACAGAGTCTACAGCTGGATGTCTCCAATGAGCTTCCAGGCTTTTGTACTTTCTAGATTTATACCAGGACTAAGCCAACAAACTGCTCCCAGCTTGTGACTTCCTGAGCAGCAGTAGTCAGCGAAGCCCTGTATTTCAGAGAGAACAGGTTCAAACCAGACTGGCACTGGGGAAAAGTCACTGCAGGCAGGTAGGTCCTCTAAACCTTCCAATCCAAAATCCAGGACTGCGCAGTGAGCTGCTTCCATCTCATCTATACATGGCCCTGGGTGTAGACCTCACACCCATCTACGTGCACTTCAACAGTCTTCAAGAACGCTACATCTTTCCCATGAGCCTTCTGATGCCCTCCTCTACTGCGTGTCACAAGCTGTGTCAAGCTCACTTCCGGGTGCAGTAGCTCTCTCTCACCCTTGTTAATACGACACACCCAAATTGCCACATAGATTTCCTGGCTTCAAAATATTAGATGGTCTTTTGAAGAAAGGTCTCTTTTGTTGTCCAATACCTGAAGGTTAAGGACCACAAATGCCTTTTATATTTCCCATAGCTGTCTAACTTGGGCGAGTTACTAAACTTCATTTAGAGCCGCAAACACACCACATCACAGAGATGCATGGCATTGTTTCCTCGCCCATCCATTTTCCACGTGTCTGCCTGCCTCTGATATTGTTTGTACTTCTCCTGGGCCCTCCGTCTCTTGTGTGCTCAAGTCTGGAGAGCTCTGTGGGGGGATGTTGACTACTGCAGTTTCAGCTGCCATGTGCTCTCTCCGGTGAGTCCAGTCGCTCATCTGACTCGCTCTACCCCCCTTCCCCTCCCCCCCTCCATTCCTGCTCCAATGGCTTAATCACCATTGTGCTGGGCCAGAGGAAAAGGAAATGCAGCCCCTCTTTGCATATGTAATGTACTAATGAGTAACAAAGAGAAAGATACTAAAAGAACCTGATTTCTGGTTTCATAAAATTAAAATACTAAACAGAACTTCCCAATGTCTTTACATGTGCAAATCATTTCCAATTGAAAGAAACAAACATAAACACACTCCCATGTACACACAGAGCTATATATTAATATAAGTAGGCTTTAGATGATACTGCATGCCTGTAGACCTTTAAAGGAACTTATATTTATTTTGTGTGTATGTGCATGTATACACGTGTGTGTTCCTATGTATAGAGGCCAGAGGTTAATATCAGATATTTTCTTCAATTGCTTTCTGCCTTAGTTTTTATGTCATGTTTTCTAACTGAACTTGGTGCTCACCAGTTACATACAGTGGCTGCCAATAAGCCCTACTTCTACCTTCCAGCAATGGGATTAGGTGCACGCCATTGAACCCAACTTTTTACGTGGGTCCTGGGAAACTGAACCTGAGTCCTCATGCTTGTGCAGCAAATAATTTGCCACTGGACTGTCTCCCTGTATTTTATTTGCAGAACATAATACATTTCATAGAACACTTTCATAAAACCACATAATGTACCTTGACCTCAGTTCCCATAGGGTGTCATCAACACGCACTGAAAAATGACAACACATCATTTTAGCCATAGGCATACTTGGCATACCTGTGGACTTAAGACTACTTACAATAGCACTGGAGAGATGGGTCATGGGTGTGGATCAGCCCCCAAGTTGAAAACTTCACATCTGGGGAAGCCGGCCAGCATGTGAGCTGCATCTGAGCCAGAGCAGGCATGCAAGGCCTCAGGCCCCGCTGTGTCTGCACTATGCACTAGTTGTGTGACCTGGGGCTGCTTTGTATCTGTCCAGTGGGGACAATGTAATCCAAGGATGTCAATGTAACTCTCTAGGGTGACAGCAGATATAAACATGGGGGGGGGGAAGCTCCTGGGCAAAGCTAGTTCTTGCTTTTCTGCATCTTTTGAACACAGTGTGACAGCACAGCATCATTCAGACACACTTGCCTTGTAAGGCCAGAAGTGAGACATTTCCAAAGGCTCCAAGCCATGAGGGTTGTGATGTTTGCCCATCCCTGACTGTGCTGAATTGAGCTGATGACCTGCTCAAGAAGGTGCTGGTGTCTGCTCTCCAATCTGCTAGGTTATTTCCAACACAAGTTCTGCTAATCCTGCCTCCTGATAGGCTGTGCGGTGCTGTTCCCTTAAGAACCAGCTGTGTTTGTTGTAATCTATGCAAAGGTTTTCAGAGAATGAATTCACAGCGAGACTGAGTGTGTTTGCCAAAGGGATGATACCACTGAAATTTCAGAATTTCATGTCCATAAATATCTCCCTTATACAATTCATTATTCTCAGTAAGGATCTGTGGGCTGGACGCTATTTATTTGATTCACTTTTTCTTATGTCATTGGTAAGATTTAGTCACAACTATAGCAGCTGCAACCCAGTTTACTACATTTTTCAGAGCAGGCTTACAGTGTTCAAACATGACAGAGACTAAGTTTTTTTTACATGGGGAGCTTAGGACAGCTAGTCCCGATAATGTGTGTCCATACCTCCAGAAGGAGGGGGCCCAGCAGCTCAGAAGCAGTTAGCACCCCTAAGGCAGCCAGGACATGGAGATCAAAGGGCATTTGGAAAGATCAAGCACACAAGCCTAATTCAATACAGGAAGACAGCAAAACTCCAGTGCTTACTTAATTCAATCTTCTAAGAAAACAACAATAGAAGGCCAAAAAAAAAAAAAATCCCCAAGATCAGGTTCTGGAATCAGGAACCAAGGGGGAAGGCATACCTGGTGGGGAAGGCGGGTCATTTTCCTAGATTAATCAGAGAGCTTTGAGTCGACTATTATTTCCAAAGGTACCATTGCCAAGACACAACATAAGCCACTTAATTCCTTCCCACAATCTAGAATTATTAGCTGTCATACAAGCCTAATGCTGCTCATCAAATACCAAGAAAAGTGAAACCCACAAAAGATAAAAAGTTAAACCAGGAGACGGATAATCAGAACTCAGGGTGGGATGTCCCTGCCCGACGCAGAGCCCAACATGGACTCGCTTGGGGTCCTGGTAGAACACAGAATTTCTTCCAATGAGCCTTGTTGGGGACAGAAATTGACAAGAGGAAACATCACTGTGAATATAGGCAATCATGATGGCCAAAATTTCTCTGTGAGAAAAATAAAGACTCAGCTCTAGGCAAAAGTATACTTTCCATCACTAATGCTGCTTTGCAGGTAGGTTCAGAGCAAACCTAGTTCAAGGGGCAGAAACCTTTGACTTGGAAGGTTTGGAGGCAAAATACCTTCCCACAGTGGCAGATGCTGAGAACTCCACCCCATTAGTCACTCCTTTAGGTTGAGCATTCCCAGAAGGCTCACACATGACCTAGGAGAGCAGCTTAGACACCGGGGATCACGCAGGTTCACCAGGTGGCTTAGTGAGGGACCCAAACCCTAAGCCTGGGTGAGGAAGAATAAAGCCACGAAGCTCACAGAGCAGGGGTCCTTCATGAGAGGGCGGGCCCAGGAGGCTGACCCGGGAGAAGGAAGAGCATAGCACTGAAGGAGCAGAGATGACTAGTTCCACACCCAACAGACAGCACCAGCTCAACCTTCTATCCCAGAACAGGAGCTCCAGAGCATTGCTTAGAACTTTCATTTGTCATGGCTTCCATGACGACGATCTGAAAGTGAGCACTACCGACTTGGAACTGTGTTTTCTCTGACAAGGGGGCTCTGTGCTAAAGCTTCCTTCTTCTTCTGTCCCCAGTGGGCTGTGTGCTCTGCTCAGGAGAGACCCTCGCCACTATGCACATCTAGCCACAAGCAAACCTCTAAATGGCATCTAAAGGCAAATTTCTATTCCTACATTTATTCTTCATTTATTGAATTTCATGAGACAGTCATACTGTGTAGCTTGAAACACACTAGGGAGACTGTGCTGACCTTGAACTTGTGGACAATGCTTCTGTCTCTGTCCCCCAAGCACTGGGATAACAGATATGCAACACCGCACCAGAGAGACAGAAGGAAGGTAAACTCATGAGGAAGCCCCTAGCCAGAGTCCACATCTACTTAGAGTGAAGAGGGAACTGGGATGAGTGCGGAAGAAGTTGGAGCTGCTCTCATAGCCTGGATGCTCTGTCCTTAGCATTTCCAGGCTGGGTCATGCAGAAATGAGACTTAAGGATATGGTGCAATATGGCTCATTGCTCAATCTTATCTGGCCAGTGTTTGCCCAAGGCTCCTGAGGCAAAACCACCACTCCAGAGCCAATATCACAAACCTCCTTGGAAACTGGGAAAAAAAGCCCAGGTCACCACCGGATGCATCATCCAATCACCTGGGCATCACTCCTGCCAAGGCGCACACAGAGGATGGCCCCATCATGCGAACTGCTGCTGCACTGCATGATCATGCTGTCTTGGGACTCTGCTCTTAGTAAGATCTGAAGATGAGAAGGTGTGTGAGCTGACAGGACAGCTTGTGCTCAGTACATGAAGGAAACAAGTTGATTCTTCAGACACTGATGGAATCTTCAGTGTGCAGAGCTGGGAAGCCACTGAATCCAAATGCCTGCTTAGTGGAGTGACAAATCTTCTATTTTCATGTTTATTTGTGTGTGTGTGTGTGTGTGTGTGTGTGTGTGTGTGTGTGTGTGTGCACGCGCACGTTGTCTATGTCTGTGTATGTATATATGCATAGCTGCATATGCCCATGAACATGCAGAGACCAGAAGAGGTCTTTGGGTGTCCTGCTATCATTTTCCACTCTATTCCCTGAGACAGGGTCTCTCACTGAACTGAAGCTATTCTGGTGGCCAGCAAGCCCCAGTAATTTTCCTGTCTCTGCTCTCCTGACTCCTGCAATGCTGGCATTACAGACATGTGTGCAGTCACACCTGACTGTTTTAAGAGGATTGTGGGAATTTGAACTGAAATTTAACCCTCTAAGCCAGCACCCTGACTTGTGGGGTGGGGGCCCTTCTCCACCATGACACCAGATGTGGTAGTCACTCTGGCATCTCTAGCGCTCATCACATGCAGCCGAGTGCTTGCAGAAAGGCTCACTTCCACTCTCTACGCTCCCAGGGTGGTAGCTGTGCTCCAAAGCCTCGCATAGATAATGTCAACATCCCTCGATTGTCCCTCATCGGCTCAGTCCTCTCTTGCTCAATACCGACAGCTCCAGAGCCTGTGCTTGCTTTGGACGACCAGGAGAACCTGAGAGTACGCATCTCATCTTTGCATTCCTCCACCCCATTCCTGTCAGTTGACAAGCATATCTCATGCCCCTCTGTAGGCCCAGCACAGTGTTAAATGCTGATGCTTCAAAGAAATAAAAACAACTTTTTCAACTTCAAGAGCCTCATGGGACTCACTTTAAATGACTCCTAGCAACTCCAAACCGTGCACTGCCTTTCAAATATATTACAAATTCCTGAAATCCTATTTTCCTGCAATGTCTTCTCCTCCTTACTGCTGCTGGCAGAGATTATTAATGTGGGAACCTTCTGTGACTTTGAAGCCAAAAGGGTGCTTCCACCCCTACACTTTCATGGAGCTCAGCACAGAGACTCTGGGCCTGGGAAAAGGAGACACCTTGGCAGATGGGGAGACCCGGCTTGCAAAAACAGAGAGAGTTACTGGAAGGATATGGAGCAACTCCAGGAATGACAGCCATATTTCAGAACCCACTATTGTCGAATTCCAGGAGACAGACATGAAAGGCTCTCCTCTGTGCATGTGGGTGTGTTACTCCTCCTCCCTGTTTGAAACAGGGTCTCTCACTGGCCTGGAACTCATAATGAACTAAGCTACTTGTCCTGTGAGCCCAGAAATCCACCCATCTCCTTGCATGGCAAGGTAACTTTTATTGGCAAAAGGTCAACGCATTTAGATTGATGATGCTAGCAAGGATGAATGCAGTGAGGGAAGCCTCTTTGATCCATGGACCATATGCTATACCCGGAAAAGGATGATGCAGGAAGATGGCAGACGCCCAAACCCTGAGAGCTGCAGGAGTTTCCCAACATCTCAGAATAAACTTGCTTAAAAATCTTCCCACTTAAATGTAGATAAATTAATCTACTGTAGACATAAAATATGATAACTAAGTAAGGCATGGGAGACATGGCCTAACTTGAACTTAGAAAGTGGGAGAGTCTTGGTCGTGCGTACAGCAGTACACGATGTTTCCATAAAATGGCACCACAAGGATTTTCCCACGGTCCCTTCCAGGACCTGCTCACACATACAAAACGAACGGTCACATTTCTGGAACTCTGGTTCACATCATGGTACCTTCCCAGTTTGCCTCGCAGTCTTTCCTAGTTTTTCCTGACGTCCTGCACATTCCTAATGCATCATTTGCTTATTGAATCTTAGGGGAATTGAGGTTATTTCTAATTTCTTGCTCCTATAAGTAAGTCTGTAATTAATCTCCTCCTGTATACAGAATTTTTCTATTGGTATTATTTCCTTAGGACAAATGCCAATGTGTAGAACACAAAGACAAACAGCTCCTCACGCACTCTGCCAAATTGCTTCAGAAAAGTGTGGCAGTTCAGATCTGCGATTAGCAGCACTCAGTCACCCCAAGTCCCTTTGGTGATATATCAGGACCATCCTGTTGCCCACTGATCATGGAGGAATTCTCTACAGCATCTCCTCCAGTCAGCACAGCAGGCAGCTTGGTCTGAAGCTGCCATTCACCTGTCAATGATGTATTCCTGCCTTCCAGCAAAACCAGTGTTCTTCTGTCCAAGACACACAATGGCTTTGACTCCTACCCTCAGAACCCACACAGTCTTCAGCTTTGTCTCACCAAAGTCTGAAATTCTTGCACAGACCAGCCATTGGATTGTCCTGGCTTACTGTAATTCTCAATTCTGAGCCTGGCTGCATTCTGCCTTCCCTATTCAGCTTCCATCAATCCTCTGGATACTGAAGTGTTGTGTAACGGGAACCTTGACATCCTCCGGGCTGGTGCTCAGTTAGTCGGCCACATGCTGGAAGTTCACACTACAGACAGTCATACCAACTTTAAGTGCCATTGTACCATGGAATTCCTGTCTTCCCAGCAGTAGCCCTTTGAGATCCCATCTTGAAAACATGTGGCTTAGTTAATTGCTAGCATGCTACATGAGTTTCTATATCACGTTGCTGGGTTTGCTAACTGTGCTTTTAGTATAACAACTACACTACATTTCAAAAAGACGCACATAACTGAACACACATGACATGCTGAAAGATTTCCCAAGAACAAGAGTAGAATATTGATCATTATTCCAGCACATCAAGGCATCTAAGGCCTCCTTGCTATGATGAATGTAGGAAGATCTCATGGCAATAACCACATAACAATAATAGCAAACACAATCATAACAATAACCACAATGCATGGTCATACCAGCGACTTACTGAGCTCACATGATAAGTGGGGACTCTGTGAAGTATTTTACACATATTGTCTCATCTACTGCAATCAACACTGAACCACACACTGCTGACTCCCCTAATTCTCTAGCACTCTTAGTGTCAGAAACAAAAGGAGAGCCTACACCAGATGTCACCAGCCCACCGGTGACGCCCTTGCCACAGTGCATTCACGTGCATATTCACATGCGTGTTTCCAGCCCCATGGGGATAGAAGGCAGTGTCATCGTGCTTCTAGTAATAAGCAGTCCCATCCCAACAAGGCTGTAAATTGGGGGTCATCTCTACCCCATCATGTGCGTCTATGGTACCAGAATGGCTACCATGCCAAAGCAAAAGGGGCGAAGAGTTAGAAGAGCCATCTCCTGCGCTGCCTGTTGGCCGCACATATTCCAGCACTTGCCCCAGAGCGCCCTTGTTGCAGCGTCCCACAGTTCCATCTTCCCCAGAACATTTTCCTCCTCTACCCAAAAATAACCACGAGAAGCCACTTTTGTCTCATTATAAACCTTTTCAGAGGACTGGGGCTACCCAGACACCCAGAGGGCTCAGGGCACAGTTGTGACTGACAGTTCCGGAATTGGCTGAGCAGCTGATATGCCACAAGCACCCTCAAATAAGCTCCCAGCTGAAAACATGGCTCACAGATGGGTTTCAATGACAAGCCTGGGCCATCTGGTAGCTTCTATTTAAGCTAATTATTCTTGGTGAGTAAGTGCTAAGCTTTTAAAATCATTGTTCAACTGTGCGGTCCTTAGTCAGTACCACTTTGCCTCTGTATTTTAGTTTCCTGGGTAAATCCTACCCCCGTTACCTTTTGGGAAAATCCTGGCAGGCCTCCTATTCTTAGCAGAAAAGCCTCTCAGAAAAACCTCAGGAACGCATCCATTAGCACTCTCCTCTAAGTTTTCTACTAAAATGCACTGCCCCAAACAGTACCACTAATTAAGTGCACAGCCAGGAGCTTAGGGTGGAGGCCCAGGGCGGCTGACAAGGGTGCCTTGTTTTACACTGGCCGTTCATACTGAGTTTGGTTCTGACTCCTCATTATGGAGATACCTTACTTAATGTGTTAAAAAAAAAAGTTTAAAAAAACTGAACCTTCGGGAAGATGCATCAAATCATTATGTGATGGCACATGTCCCTCAGAACATGTCGCATGGAAAGCAGAGACAAGAGCAGTTCTAAGGACACACAGGAGAGAGGGCAAGGCCCTGTCTGGCAGCAGCAGTGGACAAAGCAGAGCTGGGAATCCCAGAGAGAACACGCAGGTATCACCGAGGCCCTGTCTGAGGCTTGGTCTTGCTCTCTGTCCCTTCATCCACTCTCAGCCCAGGCCCAAATCCTGACCGTCACCACCTGGGAGCTTCATGGCCTCCTTTTACAGTCCAGACAAAAAAAGGTGGTGGGTCATGTACAACTGAGGGGGTATGATCTCACCATAAGGGGAGGGCATATAGTCTGGCAGATGAAAAGAGATCATTTTGCAAATGGGTGACTGATCCCTCCCTCACCGAGGTTTCCTACTTTTATTAATCTACCCTTGAATGTGCTATTATAACAAGACTCCAGTTTAACAGTTTTTTGTCTCTGACCAGGGGGTGACATACAGTGCCCATCAGAATGGAGTGAAGGGCATTGCAGGAGCAGTAAAACTGCAAAAGAAAATCAACAAACCACAATCCAGAACTTCAGAGACTCTATATCATCCACCTAGAACTAGGCCAGCCTAATCTCCCCCCATCCTGAAGCTCAGGGACATCTGCAGAAGAGGGGGCGGTAAGATTGTAAGAGCAAAAGGATGGGGGGAGCAATGATTTGAAGAGTCTCCACACTAGATAGGGCTGAAGCAATCATAATTGGACTTTACATGCCCTGCGCCATGTCCGTCACACTATTGACCTTACAAAGTCTAGCATCGGCTAAAGGCACCAAGATCCTTGGAGGCAAGGGATTGATGGCCACAGTAATGTTCCTATGCTTAAGGGGAACACAAGAAAGGGTTCAGGGAAATGCCACTGGGTCATTTTACGTCATCAGAAAGGAGGACCAAGAGGAGAGTTAGGCATACACAATAAAGGACTCTCTGGGAATTGGGGGGGGGGGGCACTGGGAGATGGGGAGAGAGGGAGGGGGAGCAGGGGGTTCGGGGGGAGGAGGAGGGGGGAGGGAACTGGTCTACCTATTAAGTTTGTATGAGCGGAAATAATAATAAAAAATGTAAAAAAAAAAAAAAAAAGGTGGTGGGATGGGGAATAGGGTAATGCATTCTCCATGAGTTCTCCAAATACATTTCAGAACAGGACCAACCTTGATTCAAATCTAGCATGCCTTCTCAGAAGCTTGTGTAGCTGTGGCTACATCAAATTCCTCCCTGACAAAGGTGCTCGACCTCACAGGCCTCTTCTGAAGGTTGAGAAGATACTTTAAAAAGACAAAAGATTTATACAGTCATGAAATGTCCAAAAAAAAAAAAAAAAACTTCTTTAAAAAATAAAGCTCCTAGGCTGGGCCTTACCTCACAAGGTAACCTTCCTAAAGCTGAAAGGAGGGAGAGGGGAGGCTGGATGCTTCTGGGAGCCGGTGGAAATGAGATGGGAGGAGGGGGAGCAGGTGGAAATGAGATGGGAGGAGGGGGAGCAGGTGGAAATGAGATGGGAGGAGGGGGAGCAGGTAGAAATGATATGGGAGGAGGGGGAGCAGGTGGAAATGAGATGGGAAGTGGGCATCATTGCATCTGTCTAGTGACAGGAACTTTCTTCCTTCGGAGGTTTCTGATGTGCTCAATTCCCTGGTTTTCTGGTTTCCACTAAACAACGTAAGATCATGTCCCCACCACTGTCATTCTGGCCCCAAGGGCTGGCTGGCAAGTCTGAGGCCTGTGCTCTGCTCGGCTGGACACCAGTAGCCAGGAAAAACTCTCCTACAAAGTCACGACAATCTTCAGAACGGAAGTGAAATAAGACCACCTCCTTTCCTTTGACTTTTCCTTGGAACCTTTTAAATCTCTCTTTGGATATGAACCTCTGAGTCTTGCTTCCTCTCCTTTCTAGAGCTGAGGAAGAAGACTCTGGTCTCCTTTCCGATGGTTTCTTCTGTGGCACTGGGGAGTTTTCTCCAGTACTGGATGGTGGGATCTCACAGCTCTATTTTTCCTCGATACAGTATGTGCCAAAGAAGTCTGCAAAGGTTTCTCCTCCAGATAAGCTGGAGAGTCCAGACTGTTATCTTGCTGTGGTCTCTTAAACTCTATTGCAACTGCCAAATGCTCAACCCGGACTCGGCATTCCTGTGGTCACAGTCCAGAGCCTCCTTGATAAAAACGCAGGGCTCCAGCACAGACTGCAGTCGGAGCAAAGAGAGAGCCACGCAGGAAGCCCAGAGCGCGCCAGGCGTTTCTTCTCTCGAGGGCAGGTGTCACTTGGTAAGGAGACGCCACGTGCTGTGAGATGGGAATCAAATGGGCCTGAAGAGTGGCCTAGGCGTGTGCTCGTAAATAACACTGTTTCAATGGGAAACTTCTCCAGAGGGCTTAGTAACCAACTTCCAAAAGACATTTTAACTACAGCAGCTGGCTTGCAAGTTAAGCGTTGATAGTATTCCACTCTATGACCAAAAGCTTCCCTGGGTCACACGCAGTGAAACCTAAGGAGGGTGATTATCTTGGATGAGAAAAATTAATAATTCTAGCTTCTCTGTTTTTATAACTCACTTCCTCAGCCTTTCAGCACAAATACAACAGATCAGAGGGCCAAGGATAGACTGTAAAGTGCGGGCTGTGGCGTGTTAGAAGTACTTGCTTTGTTCTGCAGATGTTCAAGGCAATTCCCACAAAACCTGAAAGGTGGAGTTAATTTTGACTTAGATGGATCTAATGAGCATCTGTTTTGACTTTTCCAACCGTTGATCTGATTCTTTTAACTCGATACTGGTTGGTTTACACAAGCCCGTGTGACAATTACTAACAGCTAAGGGTAAAGCAGTCCCAGAGTGCCCAGCTTGCGTCGTAAGATGTCAATGACTCTTTAAAGATGCTTAACAGTGTTATATAAATGCAAAATGTATGAGCATGTCTACGTGATACTTCCATAAACCTATTTACATATAAATGCATAACTAAATATAAAAATTGAGAGGCTGAGCACTGCTTTCTATAGGAAGAAATTTCTTTGACAAGAACATAGAGTATCATGGAAACTCCATGTTGGGCTTGACAGCATCATCTCAAAATCTATAAATTGACGTCCTGGTCCTCAGAGCCTCAAAGTGGAGCCACGTTTGGAGCCAGGATCTTAAAGAAGTAATTCAAAATGAGAGCATGACAGTAGCTCTAATTCAGCATGACTGATGTTCTTTTAAGACAGTATAAGACAGAGACCACACAGATGCAAGAGGGCAACAAACAGCTACCTACAGACTCAAGAGAGGCCCCAGAAGAGAGAATGAGGTCTAGAGAAAGAGAGGCCCCAGAAGATCCCAACCCTAATGATGACTTGGTCTTCAACTTCTAGCCTCAAAACTGTAAGAAAATAGATTTCTGCCAAGCCACCTGAGTAGTTTATTATGGCAGCCGTAGCACATCAATATGCGCCCCAACCTAAAACTGCGTCTGCGGATGTGAGACATCCCGGGTTATCTGATAGGATGGTTGTTCACACTGTCCTCATGGGTTGTGGGCTTTCAGATGATTTTGTGTAGAGAATTTGGGTATTCAAATGCCTAATTTGAATTTACTTTGAAAGATATTTCAAATATTTAAAAAGACAATAAAAAATCAAATATACTGCTGTGAAAACATTACCCATTGCGGGTCTGACTTCCTTCAGCTTCATGTCACTATGGTATAGCTCTCAGAGGAAAGCTTCTCCTCACATTGCTGCAAGTGGTTTCTTTAATATTTAGTGAAATATTAACTGAGAGGAAGAGATCAGGCATGTGTGTGAGGATCAGAGGATAATTTTCAGAAAGTGGTTCTCTTCTGACTGTGTGAGCTCTGGAGATAAAACTCAGGTCACCAGATTTGCCTACAAGTACTTTTACCCACTGCGCCATCTTGCCAATATGCAGCCAAACTTGGTGACTAACTTCCAGTTCAAAGCTCAGGATCAAAGCTCAGGATCCTCTAAGAAGAAAGGAAGCATATTTGCCCTCCTTTCTTACAGATTTTGGAGAAAATCCTTGATTTTTCAGCACACTTAATCATGTAAGCCTGAGATTAAAGTTGCTACAGCCAGAGCATCACGCCCGCTGTGGAGCAGTGGCCTCTGTGCAGGAATGAAGTGGATCCCGGAAACACTAAGATTCAAGGACTTAGCTTTTGAGGTAGAAAAAAACAAGACAGGGAGTCAAGAAAGCACAGCCTGGAAGGAGAAGAAACAGTTTCAAGCTGATTTACCTAAGAATGTGTTGCACAAGCCAAGGAGAAAAGAGGGTGCAAAAGAGTGTTCCCGCCTGCCTGATGGCCACAGCTACCCACACTCTTGACTCAGCTCTGGGGAAAGTGGAGGTCCGTGCTCTGCACAGTGCTACTCACACCTGACTTGGTCCAGGGGAGGTGGAAACCCTGCTTCCCTGCTTCCGCCCATGGGCCTGTCTGCTAAGGACTTCTCCAGTCTGAGGTGCTCGACTCCCAATTTCAAGGACTTCCTCAGACTGGAGCAATCAGACTACTTTCTGCAGATCCTGCAAAATGCAGGGGAAGAACTCCTGAGGTCCCTGAATTCCACAGGGGAGTGACTACAAACCAAATGAGCAATAGATATAAACATGGTCATTCCATAAAGAGTGATTTTGTTATTCATGAAGTGTCTCATCAATGGCAGGACATTAGATGACCTATTGGTTCTAGCCTGCACTTACACATAAACCCTTAAAACAAGGAAATTTCTTTGATTTTTTATTACTGTCCTATTAATAGCTAAATTACTATCCATAAAAATCAATGTTATTGGAGTTAGGTATGCAGTTCAGTAGTAGAGGATTTGTAGAGCCCTGGGTTCATTCCCTGGTGAGATAAAGAAAGGAAACTAAAATAAGGGAAAAAGAGGGGAAGAGAGGGAGAAAGAAGAAATGACAGAGGAAAAAGAGAAAGAAAGGGAAGAAAAAGGATGCTTTTGACTAATTCCTATGTTTAAATCAATGTAAAAACTGAATTGTTTGCTGGGATTCACTAATCAGACTACTTTCTTCAGAACTCTAAAAGGCACTTTCTCTGCTTACAGCAGTCCTCAGCAGGACATTTGGGGAGACCAGGCAAATGGGCCAGGGATACAGCAGATTCCACCATGAGTCAGAACGGGGAAATGCAAATGTGCAAACGCAGCAACAGTGGACACAAGAAACTTGGGAATAACCCAGAGCTTATGTCCATCAATATTGTAGCTTTCTGATACTTGGAATGTGCCATCTCAGACAGCACCAAACAAACAAACAAACAAAAACTTTTCCCTCCTGACAGGCGCCCTGTTCATACCCATGGCAGAAGAGAGAGGCAGCAACTTCACACCTGCCCATCTGAAGGCGGCTGGGCCACCTCCACATGAGCCACCAGACATATCACCCTGTGGCCGTGCTTCTGCCTCAGAGAAGGGGACTGGATGACTTCTTCCCATCTTTCCAGGAAGAATAAAACAAGGTAAGAAAGTCAGGGTCACATTCCCACACAGCAGCTTCGCAGACACTAGCAAAAAGCTGAAGATGTAGGAGGGATCCTCTGGGGCCTATCTGTGGGCAGCTAGGTCTCGCCTCTGACTTCCAAGCAGCTGGTATGGAACACAAGGGGCAGAGACGACCCAGCCCAAGCTTCCCACAGACCGCTGTTCTGGAGACAGGAAGGTGCTGCTCACTGGCCTTCTGAAGTACTGTTTCCCAGGATTAACCAGCCGTAACAGGCCACGCGGATTGCTCTTTCATGGAACTGTTAAACACATTCACCTGAGAGGCTGGCTTAGAAGAAAGGAAGCCTTAGTCAGTGCAAGCCTGACTTACCACAACCATCAATTAACATTTTTCCTTTTCACTTCGCTTCCGTGAGAAACCAAGTGAATCATAAGAGATTCATTTGACAGGAGGGATTTCTCCTCTGGTCAGGTGATAGTGAGTGGCCTTTTCTGACTCTCCCGGGGCACCTTCTATTATTAAGATCGAGTAGAGAATCTGAAAGTGCCTATGCTTGGCTCCATGGCTCCATGACCTAAGGGATGCAAGATTATCTAAAACGACTTCTCCCCAACAGTTCCCAGTGAGCTCACAGCCAAGAGCACACTAAAAGGGGAAGCTGAGGGACAGGTGCAAAGGAGAGCTGAGGGATGAAGTATAAGGAGAAGCTGAGGGATGGGTGCAAGGGGACCCTGAGGGATGAGGTACAAGGGGGAGCTGAGGGACAGGTGCATCCCCCCTGTGTGTCCCCTTTCTTCCCAGGAGTCCAGGTACAGGGGATCTGTCATGCTGTCCTCAGGGCCCTGGTACACACGCAGTCATCCGGTTATGCAGGTTGTACCATAACAATGAGGGTTTCAGAATGAAAACCTCTAAGACCACACCCCTGGTCCCAGTACTCCAGAGGCTCAGACAGGAGGATCACTAGTTCGAGGCCTACGTAAGCCATGTAGCAACATCTATCTCAAGAAAAAAAAAGGAAAGATTTTGACACTAAACTAGGGGTACCCAAGAAAGCCAGTGTGGTCTACTGTCCTAGTGAGACCCACAGAGCAACCTTTGCTTCGTCAAGGTAGACGTACTTCACAAGTACACCTCCATGACATCATTCACTGTGGTGCCAAGGCAAAGAGAGGAAGGAATCACACTGAGGGGCTGTAGCTACAGCTGTTTCCATGTCAAGGCACCAGCACACCAGCACATTCTTCATGACAAGTGTCAGCGTCCAATGAGAACTCCCCCAAATATATTGAGGGCACAAAACTCCATCAAAGCACACACACACACACACACACACACACACACACACACACATTATGCTGTATACTCTAAGCTGTATACCACACCATAAGTACGACATGAAGAAATATAAACACATATGCTATAACATGCCAGTATCTGGCTTCCCTTTGCCCAACCCTCCTAGACTAGACCCAAATACAGAGGAGCCAGGCCTGGCTGGCTTTCTTGTCAATTAGCTGAGATCCTGAATGTTTAGTGGTCCCTACTCAATGCCTCACTAGGACTGCCCGTGTGGACCCGGGCTTGCACAAAGAACGTTTACAAGGAAATCTGGAAAAAAAACATTGTCCTCACCCACGGGGAACCAGGAGAACAGGTTAAAAGGTGGCTGCCGGCATGACAGACGCTGACGAATTTGCTCACTCATTTTCCACACAAGGTTTCACCCTGCAGCTCAGGCCGACTCGGAGCTCCATACCTGGGTCTGAGTCCATGGCAACCCTCCTGCCTCATTTTCCCAGGAGCTCCTTCTGAGATGCTGGGAGTGCAAGACAGAGCCTTCTCACACAGCTTGCATGTCACTTTCAATGAACCTTCAGAACAGGGCTCTGGAGTACAGGAAAACAACAGCGATTAAAACACAGCCTTTCTTCACCATTGTCCATGTAAGTCAGGCTCTACATACTGACTCATTTCCAGCTCCTAGCAAACTTGTATATCCATTTCACTGCACCTGAGGTGGTCAACTCAGTGCTCTGCTGATGGTCGCAAAGCAAAATTCCTCACCGGCCTTGAGCTCAAAGACGCTGAATGCAGAGTTTGAGTTTCTAAGCAACTGTCATGATTTAAATGTGAGTTGTCCCCCATAAGACATGGATTTGCATTCTTAGCTGTTGCTAATGTTTGAGAGGGTCATGGCACTTGTAGGGGTGGCACCTTGCTGGAGGAAGGTATGTCCCAGGGGATGGGCAGCCCAGTTTGCTAGCAGTTTGCTCTGCAGTTTGCTGCTTGCTCTCTCTTCCTCCATGATAACTGCAGTCATCTAAGTCATTTCCAGCTTCTGCCACCACCATATCTTCCTCCATAAGGGACTGCATCCCTTTGGGAACATAAGCCAAATAAATGTCCTTTTTTCTCCCTTCAGCTGGTTATATGAGTGTGGTCTCACAGCAACAGAAAGAACTGCAGCACCATCAAACTTCAATTGCTTCTTGCTTCATTTGGAAACCCTGGTGCACAGGTACTACACACCAGGAAACTTCTTCCTAAAAAGGAATGGGCCTAGGATGAGACTGTGCAAATCGCAGAGGTCAGGAACCTGCCCCACATTCCACACCAGGGACATTGAGGAAGACTGCGTAACATCAGCAATGGATCACTGCACTATCAATGCCTCCCTGCCTCCACGGTGTACTGTCTGATGACTATTTTGCTCTAGAGGACAGAGAATGCATACTTCCCAGCCTTCACGGATACTCACGGAGCCCACGAGCAAGTCCTGCAGTGGGTGAGAGGAATGGAAAACCTCTACATGCAGATCATCCCAGCCATAAGTAATCTAAGGGTCTGTTTACAATCATACCCACATTGCCCAGCTTGTTCCAGGAAGGCCTCTTGAGAACATCAGAAGCCATTCACAAAAACCCAGAGGGCAATCCCACCCCACATCAGCACTAAACAATCCCTTAGCTTCTAGAGTACTACAGTTTCGTCAAGAGCTACAGAGAAAGAACCATCCATAACTTAGGGTGCACTGTCTTGAATTACATGTCACATACACCCAGAAGACTCATGTAAGGCACACCATTACCTTAAAGTGCACACATGCCAAAATTTAATTCTAAGGTGCATGCTTTGGTTTCTGGTAGAAACTTAACCCATGTACTGAGTTTCCTAGCCTGTTTTCCATGGACGTCACCCATGTGAAATACTGTGAAATAAAACATATGGGAGGGTAGATTTCCTCCAATAACACTGCTGAATGAATGTCTAAATCTAGAAATACAATTATTAGAGTAACTTAAGACACAACTTCTGGAGCCGACTGGGACATTATAACTAAACAATGTTGGAAACATTATAAAATGGCTAGTTTTCATTATCTTTTATTCTGATATGTAGGAAAAAGCAGATTTAGCTAGAGAGGCCGAGAGGGTGGGTCGCAATGCTTCACAGTGTTAGAGACACCTGGACATCCCAAGGGCTAAGACTACGGGAAGACAGTGTGAGTTCTGTGTCACTTTTGTCTTGAGAGAGGCTCTGGCTCCTTTCTCTACCCAGGAAAGTCATTCATTGCCTCACACAGCTTCCAGCACACTTCCTCCAAGGCCCACAGACCCGTGAAACCACAGGCTGCCCATGGGCCAGGCAGGGTACTCTGGAGGCTGGCAGCTCATGCAGCTGGTCCTCCCTCGAAGTCCTGTTGCAGGGCAAGAGGTTACAACCCTGCACGGTGACTGACCATTGCCTGCATAACCTCTGGCCGGGTCGACTTCACTATCACTTTAGCCCTGAGCTCATAGCCACAGTGAACATCCTCAGACATAGGAGGTAGGAAGAAGAGCAACAGAGACCCCAACCCTAAGAGAGGGCAACTCTCCTCACTCTGCTATTCCAAGTATGAGGGCAACACTGGACAGAGACTTCCTGGACAGGAAACTTTCATGGCCAGCCTCCCAGCCCACCCCAACCCAGCTCCCCCATTCTCTCACAGGACCCTCTCTTAGCTCCAACCTGCTGGTCCTCATTCCTCACTCTGGACACTGGAATGTGGTGGACAAGGCGGGCAGTGATGCACTCAGGTCAGCTTCGCCAACTCACAATCCCTCCAAAGGGATGAGTCAGGGAGTGCAGCAGCACCATGTGCCACAGCAGCCTTCACCAGAGCGACATTGTCACTCGCACACAGGTCACCCACACACTCCTTTGCATTAGCACTTTAACAATATTGCCCTGACGTCACACTATCCTGTCACCGGCCCAGATCACAGACGCTCCACACCAAAGCAGCTGTTAAACCACCAGGAAGGCTTCCCCAGGGCTGCTGCCTCCTGATTTGGAGGGAGATAAGCGGCTCTGCCATTTCAAGTGTGAAGGGCATCTTTGCTCTGGAGTGCTTCACACATGGGCTACCATCTGTCACAATGATAAAACCTTCAGCGCCAGCTCTGCTGGGCTGTTTTATGGAGCTAATGTGGGGGTACAGCAAGCTTCTGGGTGTGCCGCCTTACATGCTGCCCTGCCCTACCAGAACAGCTGCATCGCAGGATTGTTGGGCTGAGGAGGGAGGGAGAGAGAAGAAGCCTGTGACAGGCTTCCCTCCCAGGACACACACGCGCGCACACACACACACGCACGCACGCACGCACGCACTGCCTCAGCACCACACCTCAGCTTTGTGGTTCTAGGTCAGAGGTATGTCAGTCCTGCGTCCATACCTGACAAGTCTGACTGCAAAGAAAGTGCTCCTCTGGGTTTGTACTATAGCTCCAATCCCATTAGGCAACAGTCCTTCGTGGCTTACTTGCTGGGGTCCAGTGTGAGATTCTGTGTGTCTTCCTGTGTTGTTCCTCTGGGACAATAACACAGGTTTTTTGAGCAGGTGACTTGAGATCTTGAGTTGGCACCTCACAAGGAGGCTGCACTCCTAGAGGCCATCCAGGGCCATCTGGAGAATCCTGACATTCACTGCATTCCCAGTAGCTTGGATAATTCCAGAAACCTTCCCATCCCCCTAAGGCTATGTGGTTTGGGAACTGGAACACTCCCTTTCTTTTCTCTCCTTTGTGGTCTGTCAGGGTTCCCTGAGACAAAAAACAGGCCTATATGTCAGGACAGAAGGAGGGAAGATAGAAAGTGTGGGGGGGGGAGTAGTAAAGTCACTCACTCTTTGTCTCCCTCACTTATCACAGCAGTCCTTCAGATAAAAAGAAGGAACTAAGAAGGGCCATGCAGGACAGTGTAGGCCTTCCACTCCAGAAGGCTTGGATCCCACCCAGTCCTCCTCCTGCCACACCTAGGATTCCAGGATGAGTAGCCATCATCCCATCTCCAGCTCCAGCTCCCCATGCACATTCCCCACATTTCTCCATGTTCCCATCACTCCTGGAATGTCCCATCACAATCTATCAAAACCCTCCCACTATGAACACATTCTCCAAACCTTTAGGGTGGTAGCTGTGTGTGAAATTGAGTTCCTGAAACACAGGAGTCCACACTGAATGGATGAATGGATGGATGGACTGGTGGATAGATGGTTGGATGGATTAATGAACGGACATGTTGAATAATGGATGGATTGATGGACTGATGGATTGATGAATGGATAGACTGATAGGTGAAAGGATGGATTGATGGTGGATGGACTGATGGATGAATGGAAGGATATACATGCTCATGATTCTAATGTTGAAGGAAAAGTTTTAGCGTCATGTCTAAAGTCCATGGGAGGAATCAGGAGCTCTCTGGATGGTAGGGAAGGATGGATATTAAGAAGCTAGTCAAGTGGAATAATGAGCATAGAAACACTATTATCTATATAGAAACAAAATCATGCACAATGAAAGCAGGTATTCACCATCATAGACGGCTTTTCAGGGCAGGGGCGTCTATCTTCTGCTTGTTGTTCCAGGATCTTTGTCAATACAAATGCAGAATTAACAGGCCTGAGCATCAGATGCTTCTATGACTGTCGCATCCAATAAATAATAGCATAGCAGTGTACTGCTCCCAAGCCTACAATTGCACAACAGAAATTTCCTCAGTATTAAGAGCTAAATACTTTAAAATAGCAATCAGGAATTGTTTTAATCATGTCTAGCTATCCATGTGAAAGAAGATATTCAAAAGAATATTGGGGGGTGTGAAAATCTGTGGCTAAATGAGAATATGCAGATAATTGTGTGTGTGTGTGTGTGTGTGTGTGTGTGTGCGTGTGTGTGTGTTTGTGTATGCAGGTATGTATACAAGAGGACACGTGAATGTGTGTGCCTATGGAGGGCCAAGGGCAACATCCGGCAATGGTTCTAAATTGCTCTTCACCTTCCAGGGCCAGTATTACAGGCCACCTAACACGCTTACATGGGACCTGCGGATAAGAACTCAGGTCCTTTTGCTTGTGAGGCAAGATCTTTAACCCCAGAGTCATTGTTTAACCCTTCACAGATAATTTATAAGCAGGCTACAAAAAGACTTCCAGATTATCCTGTGGGAGGACGAAGAAACTGAGTGCTAAGTCCTATCATCCACTAGCATACTCAGTGATGCCAGTCAAACAAGATCAGCTTCAGGAGCCATGAACTTCCGACCTCTCTGAAGAAAGAGCACCCAAGAACTGGGGAAGAGGTCTCAATTTAACCAGTTGGTAGCCAGTCAACACTAGCCACGTTTAAAGTCAGATGTGTAAGACTGCACACTCTATCATAAAGATACTTGTCTTAACAGTTAGTTGTAATTTAATTATGCTCTGTTTTATATGTGGTATTGTGTACTAATTTTCTAAAGGAATGCATAACTCCTCTATGGCTACTCATTCTATAATTTAAAGAGAAAGACCATGGAGCTGGGAAAGTTTTCCATCAACAGATGACGGGGTTGTCCCCCACTTTTAACCTTTCCTCATGCATGCTTCTGGCAGAGCAGCCCACCTGCTGCAAAGTTGCTGCAGGCGCTCTTTCCCTTGTGTGGGTGTTGCGCCTCCATAATTTCTTCCCCTAAAGTGGAACAACATCAACAGCATGACGTGGGCGGATGATTCCTGAGTAGCTCTCCTGCAGTCAAGAATTTGCCACAGTTGAGAAGAGATTGGCTAAGCCGGGAAGTCTGGAAATGAAAGCGTGCAAACAAAGGCTGGTGGGCAGCCGCAGACCTAGGCCTCCAGGCATCTCCATCTCCTGGTCTTCAGCCTTTGCGTAATTTCCTCATCTTTCACTTCTGACCCCGAGAATTAGTCACAAAAGGGCCTCCCACACCAGCTGGTGGGCTTCCCATGGCTTGAGCAAGGGGAGCTGGAAGCCATGGGCAGCTGGATGCCATGTTGCCAGTTGCTCTGTCTGCAGACCGCCAAGCAGAGCCCCTGAGGTACTCCGCCTCACCGGGAAGTGCATCGCCCACAGCGGAAATCCGGACAGTTAACTTCAACTTTAGACTTGTGGGAAACCTCGAGACATTCGCACACCACCAAGCTACATCCAGATTTCTGTTTTCTAGAAACTAAGAAACAGCTGTTTGATATTTTAAGTTGCCAAGTTCCGGGGCAATTTGTTATGCAGCAAGAGATAGCCAAGAGGTAAACAAACAGCATCCAGCACGTGTGCATTGTCTTCATCAACGCTCTTGGGAACACGCACAGGACCACAGCTGTGTCACAAAGCATACTCATACTTGTCCTAACTGGCTAGTTGCAATTTAATTGTGCCCTTTAACATGTGGCATCATGTACTAGCTCCTGTAGGTCTTCTTTTCCACAAAGAGAAAGGAGTCTGTGACAAAATGTTTATCGGACATCATTTCATGTGTGTTTCGTGGAGATACTGAGATGCTACTGCCGTTCTTTCACAGAAGAGAAAACAGAAAGGGCGGTCACATGGCTTGCTTAAGGCTACAGCGCTGGCGCACATGTGGGCAGACTGGGACTCAAGGCCCAGACTGAGTCAACGTCTTCACTCGTGAATCAATGGCATTGCTTCCCAAACTTAGGAGGTGTTCCATGCCACTGACAATGTGGAAACCTCTCAGGTAAGAGGCCAACTGATGATACCTGAAGGTTTTAGACATGTGTTTGTATTTATTTGCGTCTAGAAGGATAAGAAGCTGCTTAGACCTCCAAATTTTAGAAGTCTGTTAGAGGCAAAAAGAACAATATACCTGTGACCTACGGAGTAGAGAGAACTTACATTCTGGTGTAAGTTTTGAGGCTGCCCAAGTTGAGACTATGTTCACAATATGATGCAGACTGCAAAGGACTTTTTCCCAAAAAACGGAATCCTTTGTCTATTCATTTTTTTCATCATGTTACTCAGCCTTTACCTTTGGGCTCTTAAATATGCATAGTAAGATGCCATCTCAAGATCATATCAAAAATACAGAGTTTAAACTGTGCTTGGTGACTTGAACTTATGGCCCCAACACTGCAGAGAGCTGCTGTGAGATTTCAGAAGTATTGGTCTACATCATGAATTTCAAGACAAGCTAAGCTAGAGAGTGAGACCCTGTCTCAAAACAAACAAACACAAAGTATGTATAATTTAAATGTTCTGACCATGCAAGTTATGTAAGGTGATTCCACAGGATTTTTCTTCAAGGTTTTAGACTTATACTATTGTAGCAACAGTTCTAAGAAATGTTTTCCTTTTCGTAGAGCTCTCTATGGCAAGCGCACAATGAATAAGGCTTATTAAATGTTGTTGACATGAATAACTCTGTAAATATTATCTCAGCCATCATGACTTCATCATCTCATATCAGGTCTACAGTTTCATCTCAAAAATGCAACAAACTTAGATGGATGGTTTCCTGTGTGGGAAACCTGTGTCCATAGGTCTTGAAAAAAAAGCATTAGCAACATCCAGCTCCCACCTCTAGAAACTTTCATTACAAGAAAATGCATATAAAATTTCAACTGATATTTGTGATATCAGACATTAAGTTTCTGTCTGCTCAGACAGATCCCAGGTTGTTTTAAGAATTATATCTAATGCTGCAATAGAACTTTATCAGAAACATGAATATTTAACAGTACTGTGCAGAAAAAATAACTTGTCCAAGTTTAAAACACAAAAGAAATAAAAGCAAAAGTAGCAAGCTTTTAAAGTACAAAATTCTTTTAATTTTTAGAAATCTTTTGTTGTCGTCATTGTCCAGCAGAGCAGTCCAGGTTGATCTCAGACTGTTGACATCACCCCTGCTTCAGCCTCCCACGTGTGAGTATTACAGGCATGTGCAGCCATGCCTGGTCAAAATAGATAGTTCTTATTCTATAAATTGAAACAAAAAAGTCAACCTTGTGGAGAGGTTATTTCCATCAAGAAGGATATAATGTCAATATTTATAAACAAATCTTGAAATCTGTAGAAACAGCAATATTCTAACAAGTGACAATGTCATTCCAGACACATCTATCTATTCCAAGCACTCATTCCCCTCTTGTTTAGTCTTTTTAATGCTCACATGTGCTCTGTTACTGTTACTCTCTTTTGACCTTAATTAAAAAATAACTAGCTGACAAGACTTCCAAAACTTAAGAAGTAGCAGAGCCAGCTTTTTAATAAATATATATACTTATTTTTACTATATAGTAAGTATACATATATTAATATATGATATTAGCATATGATCATTAGTATGTGCTCATATACATGGTATTGTGCTGCATGAAGACATTTTTATACTTAGAGCACATTCCTCTCTACCTCTTCTTTCTCAGCTCTCCATACTCATTAGTTCCCTTTGTTCCCTTAGGCCATTCCACTTCTACTTTCATGTCATGTATATATATACATAATTTCATGTCTCTATATAAAACCCAAGGACAACAAAAGACAGGAAACCTATAAGTTTTTCTGAACTAACTGAATTCAGTTCCTATGACAATCTCCAGCTGCATCCATTTTCCCACAAATGACATAACTTTGTTTATGGTTGAATATGATTCCAAGGCATGTATGTGCTGCATTTTTTTACCTATTCCTCTGTGTTGGATACATGGGTTGTCCTGTGTTGCAGAAGATGTGGGTGTGCTATGTTGTAGATGTATCTATGTGCTATGTTGATTTGAATCCTCTTGGTAAATGTCCAGGGGTGGGGAACCTGGGTCACATGGTAGCTCTATCTAGGTTTTGAAACCCTCCACACTGATTTGCATAGTGACTGGACTAGTTTACATTCTCGCCAGCTGTGCACACGGCTCCCTTTGCCCCATCCTCACCAGTGCCTGTTATTTGTTTTCTTAATGATTGTCATTGTAACAATTTGCAAATTGAATTGGGGTGAGGTGGGATCTCAGTGGAGTTTTAAGTTGCATTTTTCCAATGGCTAGTAAGGAGAAACATTTTCTTATATATATTTATTGGCAGTTCGTTCCCCATCTTTTGAGAATTGTTTGTTCCTTTCATTAGCCCATTTATTGACCAGGTTGCTTGATTTCTTGTCATTTGAAAGAGATTTTTTTTAATTCTTTGAATATTGTAGAGATCCACCCTAGCAGGTGTATATCTAGCAAAGATTTTCCCCCAGTTCTGTAGTCTGCCTCTTTAATTCTGTGGCCCACGTATTCAATTCTGTATCCTGCCTCTTCATTCGGTTCTTTCCTTACTCTTCTAGAGCCTTTTGACATCAGGAGGTCCCATTTGTCAAATGCTAGCCTTATTTCCTGAATGACCTGAATCCTGTCCAAGAAGTCCTTGCCTTGAAGCATTTCCCCTACTTTTTCCTCTACCAGTGTTGGAGTTCTAGGCCTTCTTTCCATTAAAGTCTCTGATGTTTTTGAAGTTGGTTTTGTACAGGACGAGCAGTAGGGATCAGTGTTTAGATGTTGAGCTCACAGGCATCATTGTTGAAGAAGCTGTCCTTTTTCCCGGGCTGCATTTGCATGGATTTGATCTGGGTCCTCTATTGATTGACATGTCTGCTTTTTTGCCTGTAACATGATGTCTTTGTTAACACGAGGCTAACTTTTCAATGAGACTCTAACATCTATTTTGCCCTGCCAGGTCCTGCAATGTACTGAAATGCAAAGAACATAAACTGAGTCTAGCTGCATAGTGTATTATCCTCAAATATAACCTAAAATAATGAAGGCAAATTTGAGGTGAGCCTTAGGCATGCTTTTGGAAAACTAGGCAAGGAGGAATTTTACCATGTTGACACAATTTAACAAAACCTGTCTGGACAGAAATTTGGCAAACATACTGTTTTAATTTGTCAGGACGCACTGGATGTGGTGGTATGTGTCTTTAATCCCACAAGAGATTGAGGCTGGCTACATAGTAAGACTTTGTCCAAACGTTAATAATGTAAATTAATAAAGCTATTCTTCACTGGAATTTTCTGAACAGCACATCCACGGTGGACATCTCCTGGTGTCCCTCCGTCCTGACAGCACTTTGTCACTTTCTTCTGAACTTTGGGAAGACTTGTCCCTGTACTCCCAGTGCAGTGTGAGATCCCCAAGAAACAGTTATTAACTAAATGAAAAAAAAAAACTCTCCAGAAAAGGTAACAAGTCGCAGACTGGATCTTCCCAGGAGTGAGTCAACATCAACAAGACCAGCACAGCACACTGGTTATGAACATCACAGTCACACCATGGTCACTGCTTCAGGCTGAAATAGTAGGCGTGGGCTTTGGAAAAACATAACCATCTTTAGCCGACACAAGAGAAAAGTGGGTGTAAAGCTTGCTGACACTCCTCTCGCATTGATACCCGGCCAGAGACTAGGGTACTTAAACAGAACGGTCCTGTGAGGGGAAAATGGGATTTTTCAACAATCTTTCCTCACAATCTGTTTTAATGCAGTTACTAAATGGGTTATAGTCATCTCAGCACACAGCTATGTTGCTCTTAAGATGATTTTGAGGCCAAAAAAGAAAGCTGAAATCCTCTAAAGCTCCTTCCTGTCTTGACTATTAAGAAGTTCCAAGCCGAGGCATGCCTTCCTGACGGACAATCGCCCCCTCTCTCCCTCTGCGACTCTCAGGCCTTTTGTTCTTTTAATGGTTCAAGGAGTTAATTATACCTGTACCTTCTGAGAGCTGTTCAAATCCTTTTTGGAAGCAGAAAGATTGTAAACAAATAGCAATAGTGATTATCAAACAGTAGGTAACCCACATGTATCAGCAAGACATTATTCCAGGAAGTAAGCAGGTGCCGTTAGAGTCTAGAAAGAACATCTGGATGGTGATTAAAACTAATTCCTTTTGCTTCCAACCCTCACCCCTACTTCCTGCTCTGCAAGGCGCTACCCCCAAGCCCCACTGCGATGCTTTCCTGTGATGCTTTTTTTTATTTTTAACCTCATGCGGCACCAGCTACTTTAGTCAGGATGTTCTGGAACAATCGGTGGCTATTCATCACCTGCTCCTGTGGGACATCCCTCATCCCCTTCTCAGAGCCTCCCCCACAGTCTCTTTTTCCTCTCAGGATGTGACCTGCTCTGTAATCTTCTGCTTTAATGCCCTGTATTTTTAGATGCTCTGTCACTCACTAAAAACAAGAGTCAGATAACTCAGTTGTTCATTTTATGAATGACGGCACCCATGGAACCAAGATGCCTCTCCCAGGCATAGCTCAGAGTCAACATATCAGCAAACATAACAACATAACGAACTCAGTACTTCTGACTCTCTTCCGAGGTTTATTACAGCATTTCTTCTATGTAGGGTCTTTCAAAAGAAATGGGGCCTGAGTAAAATTAACCTTCCAGCATAGTAAGAGACCATTTCAAGTAGGACAGTGGCAAACCAACAATCTGAGCTGACCTTAAAGCTGACCTCAGGAATACATCAACTTTGCCACATACAGCCTCCCAGGAAACCTGCCACTAGTGATATGAATTGATATTGACCAGAAAATTGGGAAAAACAATAGCATTTTCATATTAGTTCATATTAAGAAGGAATCAGAGACCCAAACAACATTTACATAGTCCAACTCTGTTCTCTATGTGATTTGAAGATCTTCAGGGGCTTGAAAGATTAAATACTATTTTCGCTGAGCAAAGGAAATAACTTACTTGATACCCAGCAATTAAGTCTTTGCAAATGCATGGGATGACATGTTTTATTTAATTTATACCAAACAGAAAGACAAAAGGGTTGAAAAGAGTTGAAAGAATATATTTTGCCATGTTAAATAGGATTCTAAGCCAAGCCTAATCTCTTGCTAAGTCCCTGAAACGTTCCCCAGGACCGTCTCTTCAGGGAGTCAGATGGCTGAGGAGGCTCATGCATCCTACCTTATCTGGACAGTCATTTGAAAGGGTCACTCCTGCAAGAAGGTGTAAAGGAGAGTGTAGAGGTGCCTCTCGGGGCCAGGCCCTTACATCTCCCAGGTGACTAACAATGGAAACACCATTTGAGATGTTCCTATGAAGAAATCCCAGCATGATCTTTCTTTAGTGATACACGCCCATGGATGAATCAAGACATGTCAAGAAATCAAGAAATGGAGGGGTGAGCAGCTGTTGCTACCTGTAACCGAATGTTATGAGTAACATCTGTACTGTCATGAAATTCAACTCAAGGAAAACCATAGATTACACCCAAGTTTCTACCTTTCTTATGGACGACAAAACATGTGGCTTCCACAGTTCAGATGATTAATGATAACCAGGACTGAGATTCCCAATCAGCGTTCTAACACCATGCTACCCGATCTTGTCCCCACCGTTCACCCTGGTCCTCGCTGCCTGCCCTCCCTCATCCATCCCTTCCATCTGCCACCCACCAGTCACCAGTAGAGGTTTTGAAGCATAGCTCTGCCAGGAGCCGTGTGTGGCCCCAGTGAATCACCCCTCCTTGTGTGCACCCTCCCTTGCAGTATGACTTTTCTCTTCCTCCCATCAGGAGCTAGTTCATTTCCCCCACCCACAGAATCTGGACTGACCTTGATCCCTGCTTCAACTAGAATGTCATGGAAGCGAGTAGACATGGCTTCTGAGCACAGCCTTGAGAGAGCCTGGAGCCTCCGTCCTCTTGGACATTGCCATGCCAAGAAGCCTGGGCAAACCATCTTGGAAATGAGAAGCCATGTGGCAGAGAACCAAGATACCCCAGCCAACAGCTCCAGCCAAGTACTAGACAAGCACACAGAGCCAAACAAGACCAGCCCAATCCCCAGTCCCTATGCCAACTGACCTCAAATGCATAAGTGAGCCCAGCCAGACTCATGCAGGGCAGAGCCCAGGGCTCAGAGATGAGGCTGGAACATTATGCTGACCACCAGATTCCTGAGTATGTAAAGAAATGTGAGTCAGCTCAGAGATTTTAGGGTGACTTGTTAACTATCATCCACTGTTAGGTGCTGGACTCCCGAGAAAAGAGAACTGAAGAAAGGAGTCAGAGAGGAGCAACGGACATAAGCACGGCAGTCGCCTGCCGAGACATACAGCGACCAGTTGCATGTCATTGTCTGAGAAAGAAATTATAAGGAGTTAACTTGGGATGTGGCAGGTGCAGTTACTATAATCACATTTGCGCAGCACCACCCAATCCCTAAGAGACAGGCAATCACCGCAGCCCACATGTGACATTTCATAATATTTAACATTCAAGTCATCATCTGCCAATGAGTGAAAATACAGTCTGCCCACACAATGCAATCTCATCCTTAACATTGCAGAGCGTCAACTTTCAGTTGCATTTCACACTTAATGGCAGAATCAAGGCCCCAGGGAGATTTTATTTACGAAGAATATTGAATAGATGAAGCATGAACATATTGTGCCAAGTGAGACATACCAGATGCTTTGAGACTGTGGAGACAGAAAGTACATTAGCTGTTGCTGAGATGTGGGAGAAGTAGGAATAGGCAGGAGCTGCTAATGGTTTTTCTTCTAAGGGTGATGAAAATATTCTGTAATTAGAATGCACCCAAATCCACCAAATTGTGCATTTTCAAAGATAAAGTTTATAGTATGTGAATTACATCTCAATGTAGCTGTGCATTTTTTAAAAAGACGCCACGGGTCCATTCCCTTGGGTCTGATGGCTGAATGGAATGAAGATGGACTCTATGTAACTGTGACAGATGCTGATAGATACTGATGACCTCACCTGGGAGAAACTACAAACTGCTTTTTTATCGAATGTGACGTCTACTCCACAGGAGGCTTTGTGTCTGGTATTAGAACCTAGTCAAAAGTTCATGTCTAGGGAGGCCACAGGTCCTGCTGAGGAAGCTACTCGTGCTAAGAGGATGTGAAGTGTCAGTCAAATTGCCTTCTGAATACCTCTGTTTGTATCCTCAGATCAGTGTGGCCAGAGAAGCTTCTTTTTGCAGCAGTCAATGGTGTGTGCAGAGTCTAGTCAAAGTCCTGGGACTAGATGACTGTGGAATGCCCAGCCACAAATGCGACATCCGTATCACACCCCTTCCCCCCCAAGCTCGTGCATAAGGGATGGAAGAAGAAGAATGTAAGAGCCAGAGGAAGAGGAGGGCCCTATGGACTCTAACTTCCGGGCATGACATGGTCACTGTGCTCTTAAAGTCACAGCAGCAGCAGTTACTTGCACCTTCCCCACAACTCTCCAAGCAAGTCAGACTGGCTGTCCAGGGAGTCCATGCACGGTCACCAAGAACCAAGGATCAAACTCAGATCCTCACACTTCCGCTGCAGACACCTCAACTCCCCACCCCACCCCCAGTCCCAGACCACTTTTTAGAGATGGTCTCTGAGGCCGAGAGGGTGTGCACGGGTAATTTTTCTTTTATTCTTGCAGACTTGAAGACTCTGTCCTTACAGTCTTCCTCTGAA
Organism: Typhlomys cinereus; assembly: GCA_023101885.1. Taxonomy (NCBI): domain Eukaryota; kingdom Metazoa; phylum Chordata; class Mammalia; order Rodentia; family Platacanthomyidae; genus Typhlomys; species Typhlomys cinereus. Next base: position 1,101,191 of record JALPQD010000219.1, read on the forward strand.
GAAACGCTACCACACACAGAATCAACTAGACATGCCAAACTTGCCCAGGAATTTGGGAGGACTGAGCGTGGGAGTTCCGTCAGTCAGTATAGCTCGCTTTTTTCCAAAGATGCTCATTAGCTAAATCTTTCCAGGTCACTCATCAGGTCTACATCTGTCATTCTCCCTTTCCAGACACTCCCTTTGCCAAGGCTGACAATGCTTCACCCCTTCTTCTCGAGAGCTTCTGTTCAGTCCCTGTGCTCTGCAGGGACCTGCACGGCTGGGACCCCTGGGACCCCCAGAGGGCTCTTCCAGCTAATCACAGCACAGATAACTAACTGCGCAGAGGACACAAAGATTCCTCATGCTGCTGCCTGCTGTAGGTTTCCAGAGATGACAAGAGAAGAGCCGGGAGGTGGAAGCATGTGTGCCGTCAGGCCAGGGCACCACAGAAGCAAAGATCAGAAGTCACAGGTTGGACCCTGACCAAGGCCCGGAGAGGCGAGGGCGCACTGAGATCCATAGGCCTCTGGGCTTACCACTGGGCATTGTTGATTTTATTTAACTTACTTGACCTACTTTTTCCCCCTTATCTAATTGAAACATTTCCCAATTCCAAGAAGAATGGTAAATCACTGTGAGCCCTTTGAAACTGAGCTTAGAAACTATAAAAAATATGAAAAATTAAAAAGCATCCTTGCAGTTTTAATTAACACTACTTGCCCACAAGGAAACCAAGCTTGCTTTTTAATGACCTTTCTACTGACTGACAACGTTCACGAGGAATGTTGCCCTACGCTCTGGAGTTAACGCAGCATCCAGCGCTCTCCAAGACATCTGACTCATGCTGGGAAGCAGAAAGAACTCCGAAGTAAGCTCTAGCTCCTTACAGAATGGGAAAAAAATCACTTCTGGTGCAGCCGTTATTCCAGGGCAAAAAGAAGAAAGATCTGCTGAGGGAAGAATTAATAAAAACAGCCCAAATTCTCTATGTTTGACCCAGAGGAATCAAAATTATTCCAATATGAATCCAGTACCTCTCAAGGGAGTTTGGTAATGTTTTCACATTTTACCAAACTACTTTGTGATGCAAACGAAAATAGTAATTCTAGCTAGCAATAAAAATAATATTTCAACAATGGAAAAATTGGCTAATAATTCATTATACTAATTAGGATTATAACGCTATGACACTTAGAAAAATATTTTCGAGTCTGATATGAAAATCACTACATGAGCTCGCAATGTACCTGGGCCTGGTGTCGGGGGCCTGCCACAGCACCAGGCAGAGGGATCACAAGATCAAGGCCTGCCTTGGCGACAGCATGAGTTTTGGAAACTGAGTCTAGGCTGGGCAACTTAGAAAAACCTTGTCTCAAAATAAAGAGGAGCAGGAGGGCTGGGGCTACACTCAGAGGCAGGAAGCTTGCCCAGTATGTGTGAGGTTCTGGGTTCGATCCCTGGCACTTAAAAACTAAGTCATATTTTTGCCAGGAAGACTTAAGCATAGTTAAAGGATGGGTGTGCACAGCCATTACATAGCAATTCTCCTTTTCAGGCCCACGGGGATAAAGACACACACATGTACAAATTCTGACCATAGGAAAGTCTGAGTATTGGGAAAAGATTTTTTTAATGTCTAAGAAGAAATCCAAATGTCTTTTAAAAACCCCAAGCCCTACCTCTGTGGTGGGCTTCCTTGGAGTTCTCAGAAGGGTCTGCTTGCCGCCTGCCACAAGCATTCCCAGAGAGAAAAGAAACACATAAGAGCTCCCAAAGCAGCTTGAGTAATCGTCTTTAAGTAACTGAAAGTTCCCCACTAGAGAGCAAGCTGTGCGAGTGAGTGAGAAGCGTGGCTCTATGAACATGCGCTTCCTGAACATTGCATTCTCAGCAGAGGTCTGTGGTCTCCCCACCTCCGGACCCCAACATTACAGAGAATAGAAAACAGGACTCCTTCTCATTGAAGAGAAATGTTCATGTCGAGAACACGCAGGAAAGGAGTCCCTACCACCACTGGTCGTAGAGGCCCAACAATTGGACAGATTCACCGGGAAGGGCCAGGGAAACACAGCAGCCTTCCTTGATGGTTCTCCCTCCCACCACCCTCCACCCACCTCCTGCTTCCAACAACATATTTGCAGAAGTCAAAGGCGGATCTGAACTCAGGCCTTGGGAGGATAGCTTTATGCTAAGATAGGTCAAAGGGACCCTGGGAAAGAGCCAATTGGTAGGAAAGTCCTGGAAGGGTGGAGATACTAGATTCCTGGTGGATTTCCTGCCTTGTGCCCAGACATACCATCCTGCAAGTTTCCGGCCTTGCCAGCCATGTAGAGCAAGTAGATTTCACAAAATAAAGAGGAGGCAGGTGCAGTTTGGGTAAAGGGGATGCCCACAGGCATTTGGGCAGGTTCTGTGGTCCCCAGCTCAGATGTCAAGGCCCGTCTTCATAGCCTGCATGTGGACAAGATGAGATAACTCCTCCAAGCAGGGCCATAAGCCTCTGACTACAGCCCAGGCCTGGGCTCATAACCCGGTGTAAAAAATACATTAAACAGCCCCTTTACTCTGTACAAATTTATAACAGGTTACATTTCAAGATAATGTTAAAATAAAAACACAGTCCCTGTGGTGGGGGGTCACTCCTTCTCTTTTTAACAACACTATAAACTCAGGCAGAAAAAGTGCTCAGCCCAGCTGTAAAATATGAATTGGGAGGAGTCAGGGATCCCGTAAATACATTTTAATGTATGTTTCTAAAACAGCTTCATGGCTTTACAAGCTCATTTCAGCAACCCTCCGCCTGCAGATTTACAGACCAGCTTTGACGACAAACCAGAACTGGTTCTGTGCTCCACGAACTGTGCCGGGCTCTGCATCCTCACAAGGAGTGGGGTTGGTGGGGGGGGCTCTGGAGAGCGCATCTAGGGTATAAAGTGAGCACAAAATTAGAACCACTGGAAGCCCAAGATGGGGGCTTGAAGAAGGTAGTAAATACACTGTCATCTTTATTCTTGAGGAGTAGAAGACTTTAGGAGCAGGAGATTAGAAAGCCAGTGAACCCTGGCCTCTCCCACCTCGGTGGAATCCTTCTGATACAGCATCTACTTACATCATGTCCCTCCCAGCAGTCCATCTTTGTAGGCCCAAGAGAGCAACTATATGCAGGTTTGTGAGACACTGCTTTCAAACGCAAGTGAAGAATGAGAAAATGATAGGAAAACTCCATGATCCCCGTGCTCCCCTTTACTTCTCCCACCCCACATTCCATGATCCTCCTGCTCTCCTTCACTCCTCCCACCCCATACTCCATGATCTCTATGCTTCCCTTTACTCCTCCCACCCCACCTCATTATGATCCCCATGCTCCTCCTCACCCTTCCACCCCACCGACAGATGACATGTCTGCTGAGAGGATGTACAATTTGTCCCCCCACTCTTGCTCTCTCCCACTTGAGACATCCGTCTGTCCTTCTTGTCTGTTTTTCTTCTTCCATCCAGCAAAAGAGAAGGCTTCCTCCTTCCAATTTTAACAATGCCATCACTTCTGCTCAGAGATGAATCAATTTAAGTAAATTTCTGAGCCTCTAAAATTGCAGTTTTGAAAAGATTCAACCAAGAACAGAAGATAGATAGATAGATAGATAGATAGATAGATAGATAGATAGATGCATACATACATAGTACATAATAGATGATGGATGATTGATAAACAGATGACAGATGATAGAAGATAAAAGATGATGATAGGCAGACTGATAAACAGATACATGGATAGATTCCAGGATACATAAGTGATGGTGATGGATAGACAGATGACTGGCAGCAGATACTTCATTCAATAGCTACATATACATGCACACATATTCTACATATATTTAGACTTTTGTGAATAAGAATTTGTGCACACATGCATGTTTATATATCTGTGCAGATGCCATGTCCATGCAAATGCAAAAGATTTGGCAGGGTGAAGTGTAAGACTACGCACTCTCACCCAGCTCCCTGCTGATTCTGGCAAACTTGACTCAAGAATTGCATAGAGATACTGTCTAAGACTCAGAGAGATCAGGAACCCGTCCTTAGAGTTTCCTACACCATTGATGTGACAAACAAAAAAGGAATGCTTTAATAATTCCAATTTTAAAAGATGGGAGAGGGATGGGAAGGTGGCTTGCCACACAAACTTAAGAACCAGAGTTGGGTCTCCAGAACACAGGAAAGCCAAGCAGGTGTGGCAGCCACGTGCAATCTAGGAACTCAGGAAGCAAAGACTGGGAACCTCAGGGCAAGCTGGCTACACAAGCCAAAGCTGGTGATTTCCGGATTCAGCAAAAACACTGTCCAAGTAAATAGAGTAAAGAACAATCCAGGAAGACAACTGATGTCAACTTCAGACCTGCACGTGCACCGCATCACACACATGTATGCACATCTGCATACACATATACATGAGAAACAAACAAAAGGAGAAATAGGTCTCACCCAGATTGCAAGATCCTGAAGCATTTGTTTCCTGACTGCTAATCACAGGTCTAATAAACACACCAACCCAGGGGCTGGGCTGGGTCTTGCTAACTCCTTGTTCTGTCCAGGACTCTTCTCTGACCTAACCCAAGGCATTAACGCGGAAACACTCCTCTTTACAAGGGCAAAGGAGACGCTTCCTGCTGCCCAGAAGAGGAGAAAGCTTTTCTTTATCTCTGAAAACCAAAACAATTGGCTGACGGGTAGTCTGATTACAGACGCTTCTCAGAATTTATCACAGACTTAGAGGCGAGGTCCTGGGATTTAGAGAGAGACCACTTCCCTCCTGCTGGGTGGTCCTGGGGGTGCCTCTGCAAAGACTGGCACTGGGATGACACTGTGAGCCAGCAACCCTGGGCACAAGCACGCACCGCAGGCTGGAGACAGATAGGGGCTCAGTAGAGGAGTGCTTGCCTGGCAGGCATGAAGGAGAAGCTCCTGGGGATGGGGGAAAGTGTAACATAACCACCACCACCACCACCACCCTCCCTCGTGGCTCTCTACTGAGAACCTTCCCCATTCCCCTCTCCCGAGAATACTCCCCCCTCCCATCACACACTTTTCCTTCAAAAAATACTTCTGTTGAACATACATCTATCACACTCTGTCACATGACCAGCTGTGCGGGGCAGGCCGTCTCTGCACGAGCAGCTTGCAGTGCTCCCCAGCTCTCCCACCACCCCTGAGGTCAGGTGTCCAACAAATCCATGGGAGTAAGTGTGATGAGCGCAGGCAGGCGGCTCTGTCTGCAGTCTTCACCATCACAGGAAGGGGTGGGAGACAAAGATCAATGGAGACAACAGCCATGCACAGTGCACCCCACTGTGAGAGGAAACAGTAGAGGTGAATTGTGCGCTCCATCATAAATGTGAGCAATTACAGACACAATGCCCCCCATTATCTAAAGAGAGTATCGTTTCTCTTTTTTCTCACTTAAAAAAAAATATTCAGGAATGGGGAGATGGCTCAGTGTCTGCTTTGCAAGCACAATGACCTGACTTCAATCCCAGACACACACACACATCCCCCCCCACACACACACACACGGAGCAATGCATAACAGATCCTGTCAAGGCTTCCAGAACAAAAGGAAGGATGGTGGCGAGAGATCTTTAACCTGCAACTAATGAGTTTCAGAAGAGGATGTGGAACATAAGGTGGGCATCTCTGTGGGTCCAAGTGATGTGTTTATCTCTTGCCTCATCACACCTTAGTCTTCCAAAAAAATTGAGTGTTAATCTAAGTTATTTTATCTGCATTCCTTCCTGACCCGCAATGGTTAGTCAGACCATGGTATTTCTTCATGTATTTTCTAGAGAAGAAGCAGCATCTACTGTTCCCTGCAAAGTAGAGGCTGATGCTGTTTCTGCTCCTCTTGAAAAGGTTCCTATAGCATGACTTTTCCTCCTTTCTCTCTCTAAAGATTCCTGGGACACTGCCACTGTATAGGAAGATAGTGTATGACTATCTTTGCAGTAGACAGACACGACCTCACATATCTCCTCATCCATTGCCATCTATTTTTCAATTTCCCATCATTCCTTGACTACATGCAGGACTATTTCCCTTCTAACTTTTAGATTCTCTGAATCTAACAGGCACTTAATGATGATTACTTAAAATGTTCAACTTAAGTTATCTGCAGATTATTTTGTGACCTTAATGCTTGCCTAAATAAGAAAAAAATTAAATAAGACTATTTTCTAAAAGTTTAAGGATGACAGTTAAGAATATCAAAAATAAAAATCTGAGTAACCAGGATCCCAGAATATCCTTGGGACAGTGGTCACGCAGCCCAGTCGACAAGTTGGCTGCAAGAGGGCAGCTTGGTCTTCTTCCTGGGATTGGACTCAGTTTTCATTAGCAGCCCTCGGGCCTCACGCCAAAGATACTTGAGTCTGGTTGGTTTTGTCCTGTCATACTCTTCCTGGATCTAAGTCTGTTCTCCAGGATTATGAGGTACCCAAGGTTAAGAGAGCCATTGCCAATGCCACAGTTGATGGCATCTGTGTAGCCTCCATCCCCATAGTTCATGGCTCCATGCCTTCCTTCTTCCATGAGATGAGGATTGGCCACATCTGTGTTTAATATGCTCATATATATATATATTCTCTCTTTCTCTATTCTCTGTCTGTCTGTCCATCCGTCTATCTGTCTTGTATTGTTCCCTCTTTCTGGGGCATGAGATCCTTTTGCTTTACTTACAAAGGCCAGGCTGTGGGGAGCCAAACAGAGTCATTGTAAAGCTCCAAGACATGTGGACAGTCCATGAGATCGCCACATGCCCGTTACTTGGATGCCCCCATGGGCAGCCTTTCCACTCAGTACCCCTGGGGAAAAAAGGTCCCAGGCTTAGATTTCAGGGTCTCCCAACTCTGAACCTGAGAAAAGCATGGGCACCTTTTGTTCAGAAATTGCTTTGGCATCTTCCCGGGGTGCCAACCACGCCCATGCCCCATGGTCCAGGGATGTGTGTCAAGCACATCCTTTTACACTTGCCTGAAGCACCGAAACCCCCAGGTATACCTGCAACAGGCCAAGGTTCCAAAAGCCCTCGAAGCAACACAGACCTTCTCCCAAACCTCTGCATAGGGCTCTGCATAGGACTCTCCACTACCCCCCTCCAGGGCCTAGAATTCTGCAACCAAGAAGCAAATAGTCCTCATTCCTTTTCTTGTTGTCCTTTCCCTACCCAGCAGGTCATCTATGAGCTACTCGAGGTTATTGAGTGTATGGAATGCAGTTAATTCAAATCGAGACATTTTAGCAAGCTCTATACTCAATTTCAAAAGTCTACAAAAAAAAGTGCTGGACACCTCCTTAATCATTACTTAGGCTAATACATGCTAAAATGATGACATTTAGGACTAAATAAAATACATTAAGGTAATTGATGTTACCTGTTTCTTACTTTTTTAGCGTGGCCACTAGAAATTGTTAAATTATATATGTGGCCTGCAGCTGTGGCTTGCATGGTGTTTACATTGGACAGCACTTCTCTAGCCCAACATGTAATGGGAACCAAAAATAAATAAGTCAGTATTTTAAAGCTGTTATTACTCAGCATCCGTACTATGGCCTGTACAAACACACTGCTCAACACTCTGAAGTTACCCAGCTATGGATGTGCGCCTGTCAGCTCTGATACGTGTGCTGGGCGGAGGAAGAGGAACAGGCTTTTCATCAGACACTTCCTGGCATGGCGATCAGATGGTGGAACTTTAGGAAGCAGGAGACAGGTTCAGGTGCGGGAGCACGGAAGCGGAAATCAGACATGTGACACACACTACACAGGTGTTGTGTAGGAGACGAAGACCACGGAAGCATGAATAGTTACTGCACAGGACGGAAAAGCTCGAGGCTGAAGGGAGCTGAGCGCAGAGAAGAGTCTGGAAGCATTCACTAGAACTGGATATGACAAGCCTCCAGTGCCCAGGACCATGGGTGCGAGGGTCTCAGCCATGATTTCCTGTGATTGTATAGTACCCCTTGGGCTAGCCACTGCTCAGTCATTGAGAATAAGACCAGAGCGAGGTGGTCCTAAGCTGCCCGTCAAAACAGAGCTTTGTTCTCATTCAAGAAGGTTCAGCAGCGTTCTCTTTGCTCACTCGCCAGGTGGTCAGGAGAGATGCTTCCCTGTTCTATCTACTTCCTGGCGACCGCAGCCCGATTCATCTACTTCTTGGATGTCCCCGTGCTGCGTGAGGGCTGCTAGAGCCAGTTGTTTGAGGCTTTCTCCTCCTTGGAGGCCGGCAGCCGGATTATCATCTGTGGACCCCTCTTTTCCTCCCTCCCCAATGCCGTATCTGCCCCCACGAGGGCCAGTGCAGGGCGCCTGCCAGTCGACGCAGCTGCAACACAAAGAGAAGCTAAATATCACTCCATAATCCCAGGTGCAGCCGCCTAGGACATTTCCCCATTTCCAGATGAATGGAGCCTTTTAAAGCTTTTTGGAAAACAAGGTCCTTTCTGAGTTTCTTTTATATGTCAAGTGAACATGTGTGTGTTCTCTGGTGCAAACTGGAAGCCCCGATGAACAACACACAAGAAATCTACATGAAGCAAAGTTTAGCAATCAGGAAAAAAAACCCTAAAATTTTGTTTCTTTCTATAGGAGACAGCCCTTCTTCTCCTGCAACTGAGTAAGATGGTCACCAAGCAGCCTCACAATAGGTCCAGTCCCACGCTGTGTCCAGCCCCATGGGGTGTGCCCCGTCCCTCAGCGTGCCCCATTCCGCAGTGAACCACTCCTAAGGAACAAAAAAGAACTGCTGAGCGCTACAGCAAACGACGACCTTGTGTGAGAGCAGACCTCAGGTTTTTTCCAGTAAATGTTTCTTAAAATCTCACAGTATGAGTCAGGAGATTTTTGAAGATAACCCTCAAATACAGGTAAAGTCTGAAAATTGCACCTGGTATGTTGGAACCTGTCTGGAAGGAATATCAACTCTCAGCTTCCTGTGTCTAGCTGGTCAGAGCAGTGCAGGGTTTCAACTTCCTGTCTCTTTGGTTTAAAACACAGAGTAAGTTCCAGCAAGGCTGAGCAAGAGCTACATTTCAGAGCAGCCAAACCCCAAACAGCAGCTCAGGGAGTGCAGGGAGGTGGGGGCCCTCCTCGAAGGCACCCTTGCCTCCTAGCTCATGCTAACGGCAAAGAAACACCTTCACATATTTTTGGAGGGATCACATAAGTCAAGAACCAACTTGTTCAGCTTGACCTAGACCGAAGAACTTTTACAATTATGCATGACTAAGCCTGCTAAAGACTTCATTTTTACTTAGTACGGGCAAAGATTCTAATTTGGAATGGAGCCATGGTGGTAATTTAACAAAATGGCCAGGTCTGCTAGGCACGGTGTAAGCTTCCATGTGAATCAGAAAGGTACAACTGGGGACAAGCTCAACGGCTTTCAGGACAAATATTTCCGTTGATTTTAGCTCTAAGCAAATAGTTTTCTTTCTTCTTTAGTTTTAAATGAAAAACAACCACTTCATTAAGGGAAATTTACTTAATAGTTCTAAGTCTAAGCAGTGTTCTATGGTGTCTTAGTAGCCAAGACGTTTTTTTAGAGATGTTTTTTAAAGTTAATACTGATTTTATCATAATTTTTGAAATTTTTATTCTTTGTTTAAATTCTGAGGAAAAATCTTCAGAAATCCACCTTTGATGAATGTATGCCAATTGAAAAAAATCTTCTCTACCCAGTTCACACTAGTGACTATCATAGATTCCCTCACTGTGTTCAAGGAATATACAGTTGATGTGCATAGAACAAAACTCGCATGTCAGCCAGTGCTCACTTGAATGGAGAGCCACTGGAAGTTTTTCCTTGCTTCCGACGTGGAATTCCCCTTTTATAAGCATCATGTTTGCATTTGTTCTGAATTAAATACACCGGGAGCTCTGTAAACTCCAGAAGTGACTGTTTGGTTGGACACACTGCACTGGCTTCATAAACCCGATGTCATCTTTGCCTTCAGGCAGACACCTGCAGTTTGTGGCCTCCAGTTGCTCTGGAGTCCCTGCACTTCAAGAAGGTGAACCTCCAGGAAGTCTGCAGGGGCCAGAGTGTCTGGGGAAAGCAGGTGACGATGGCCCTTTCATGTTGTGGATTCGCACAGGCAGTGATGGATTTGCACAGAGGTAATTTCGACCTGCACTCGGCCCAGTTTCTCATACTGTGATAGAGTCTCTCTCTCTCTCTCTCTGTCTCTCTCTCTCTCTCTCTTCCTGTCTCTTTCTCTTTCTCTCTCTCACCCCAAGAGTATGGGGGCAGGGGAGACAGCTCAGGGGGCTGGGGAGATGGCTTGGGGGTTAAAGACTTTGCTTTGCAAGCAAAAAGACCCAAGTTCAAGTCTTAGATCCAGCATAAGAATGCTGAGTGAGAATTACAGTGGCCTATAACTCTGTCCCTGGAAGGCAGACCCTGGGAAACTCCAAAGCAAAGCAGTAAGGAGGTGGAGAATCCACTCTTCCTGATAATACCCTTGGGCCTCCACAGGCACAAATACTAAAGTATCCTTTTCCACACACACACACACACACACACACACACACAAGTGCAGACTGAGGCATTGAGCAAATGAAGCTTGTGGAAGAAAGTTTCTGGAAATTTCTGGGATCACCAACCCCAGACGGAACAATCACATGGACGACTCTGCTCTCTTCAGGTATTGCTGTGCCTCTGGGGGGCTGTTTTGAGCCAGGAGAATCAGACACTGTCAGGCAGTTTGCTTCCGGCCCAGAGCCCAAGTGCCCCAAGCTGCTGAACGCAAGCACATTCTGTGGCCTTGGTCCTTCCCTCCTCTGCACGTCTCTTTCCACTGCAACTGAAAAAACTGCGCTATGACCAGCTGAGTCACGCTCCTTCAGCAGTCAATGGACAGCATGTCTGAGCCACATGGACAAGAGTGCCCGTGCCCTGGAGGCCGTGTGGACAGGAGTAACCTAACCGTGGCTGCAACTCAGACCTTTGGCCTCAGTTTGGCTTCCCCTCACCAGGTGACCCTGAGCTGACCCCGAGCAAACTACTCAGCACCTCTATTCCTCCGTTCCACACCTGTTCACTATGAACAATCATAGCACCTAGAGAAAGATTTGTTGTCCGGACGAAATGAGTATCCATTATACACATAATTATATACAGCTGTGGGCCGGGGGGATCGCTCAGAAGTTAGACCTTTCCTTGCAAGCAAAAGAACCTGTTCAGATTCCCAGATCTCACATAAAAGTGCTGTGCAAGTGTGGCAATGGCTGGCAATTCCAGCCCTGGAAGTTGGAAGCTGGGAAATCCCAGAGCAAACAATAAGGAAGTAGAGCCATCCAGGATGACTCCGGAAGTCACCTTTGGGTTTCCACAGGCACACACACTCAATGCCCTCTGGTACACACGCCCACACCTGCATTGCACACACACACACTCGCGCGTGGACACACGCACAAATAATAAAATGCACACATAAGTAACAAGCTGTTGTTACTAGCAGAGAGGTACACCACCAATCTGGAAGTAGGACTTAGCATTTGGAGGAAATGTTTTTAAACAAAGAGGGAAAAACTATACTAGAATACTGAAGACTGGAACAGAGAGGGTAGACACTGCCCTGTGACACCGCCGTGGCCCCTCAGCATCCCCAGGATAGGCCATGTGGTAGAAGCTCTCCCTTGACTACTAAAGCCTTTTGGTCCCTTCTCCAGGGCCGCCTCCCACTAGAGAATCCTGGGGAGCTGCCTGCTCAGGTCCCAACTTCCTTACAGGTGGGCAGGGTGCTGAGTTCCAGCCAAAGAAAAAACAGAGCGCTCCCGGGAGAGATCTGTCTTCCCAGATAAGAAGATGAATACTTCCCTCTTCATCTTGCCTTCATGTGACTATGATGCCCGAGGCTGTGTGGGCTGTATGCAAACATGAAATTATAGACAGAGGAAGATAGTAAGAATATGGGGATGGGCCAAGATAAAGGAGCCATAACCTGAGCTCCCAATGGAGTTACCCTTGAGTCAGTGCCAGCCAGCACCCAGCATCAGATTTCCAGCAATGAGAGGCAAAAAACAGCATCCATTGTTCATCTACTATTGAGCAGATTCTTTGCTTTTGTTGATGCGTGCCCCAAAAGCACGTCTATCAGGTGGGATGTCTAATTTACAGACACTATGTGCATGCATGCATCCATGCATATAATGGGATAGCCAATCCATAGGCACCACGTGCATCACCTGGAGATTCCTTGAGAGCTAGATGTGATGGAGACAGAAGTTTCTGGTTTGAAGATGATGCCACTGTCCATGAGCAGCTCACACAGCCAGTGAAATGCATCTTTTTGAAAGACGACCTCCATCCTTGGCTATGAGTCAAGAAACTGCAGGCAGGCAAAAACAGGGATTCAGACTTAGGATTCTGTTACTCAATTTAGTGTCTTTGTCCCTAAACAAGTGCAAGAGGTTCTGAGCTGGGAAGGTGCTTGAATATTTCAAGTAAATAGTCCTGAGTCTCCACCCAGAGTTTTCTACAGGTGACATTCATTCACGCACATGGGGTGTATGAGCACCCACATCTGCCAGGCTGTTCCTGACCCTGACATTCCAGCTGTGAACATGATAACCTTGTCCTCGTGTGAGCTGCCTGGAAACACGCACATAAAAAAGCAAAGTAGAAAACAGGAATTTTGAATACTGTGTTCTGTAAAGAAGACAAACCGTCATGGTGCAGTGAGAGGAAGCCGTCAGGCAGGGGCCGCTGCGAAGAGAGCATGGAGCGCAGCTCCAAGGGAACCGAGGGAATACTTCGTGTGATGGGAACCCCAAAGGCAAAATCAAGACCCACAAAGGCAAAGGCGGGAACCTCAAAGGCAAAGATTGGAAGGGGAGTGGGAAGCGCCATGGCCAGGTAAAGGAGAATGGGAGGGTGACAGGTGAGGCGTCAGGGGACTGCAGGGTGCTGGAAGGGCAAGAAGCTCCGAAGAAAGCCAGGCCTGGTGGCCCCTGAGAAAGGAAATCAGCACTCAAGGTCATCCCTAGCCACCCAGCAAGTCTGAGGCCAGTTTGGACTGCTTCAGAGCCTGCCTCAAAAAAAATCAAAGAATGAAAGGAGTTTGAAAGGACTTCTGTTCATATGAAGTGCTTCTGAAAGGCTTTAGGCTAAAGAGAAGAGGGAGAGGGTGTGTGTGTGTGTGTGTGTGTGTGTGTGTGTGTGTGTGTGTGTTTGCCTGCCTGCCTCTTTGTGTTTGTATGTGTCTGTGTCTGTGTGTGTCTGTATGTTTCTGTGTGTCTGTATATTTGTGTGTGTATTTCTGTATATGTGTGTGTCTGTCCTTGTTGGTCTGTGGGTGCCTATATGTGTTTGTTTGTGTGTGTCTGTGTATGCTTATATGTGCCCATGCGACTATAGTTGATTGTCTCTCTGTGTTGTACCTGTATGTGCATATATATGCAATGAATGTATGTATCTATGTGTGTACATGTGTGTATGTCTATGTGTACATGCATGCATGTACATTTGTGTATCACGCATGTGTGTATTTAGGTATGTGTCTATGTGTGTTCATGCATGTGTATATGTACGCCTGTGTCTCTATTTATACATGTATATGTGTGTGCATGTGTGTGTCTATGTCTGTATCCCCCCATCTGTCACCCTGGCCCTGACTCCTCCCATCTGTCACCCTGGTCACTTTTGTCCACAACACTGTTTTTCAGTGCCTGGGTCACATGCTCTGAGCGGCTTCCTGATTGGCTTCCTGCTGCAGGTCCACTGACATTTTTGGAAACTTTCTCTCTCAAACCTTAGTTTTCAAGAAATTGCTATTTTCACAACAGGCTAATGTGACTGTCATCCTTTGGAAGGAAGCTTTCACAACCCCATGGACTAATCCACAGGTGTCATCTGTGGTGACAAAGGCCTATAACCCACACTCAGGAGACCAAGGAAGGTCACAAGTTCAAGGCCACACAGAGGCCTTATCTCAAAAAGATGAAACAAGCTAAAATTCCTTGAAATTCATCAGAATTATGTATGTGGCCATCTTTAAAACCCATGGAATGGAAGACTATTCTAGCCAAGAACAGAGCAACTCAAGAATTAGCTGTGCTTTCATTAAGCTCTTGCTATTCCAGATGTGGTCCATCACGAGGGGAGGAGAGTTTCAAGTGCAGGTGTGGTCCATGGGGAAGGAAGAACAGGTGTGGTCCATCTTGGAGGGGTAGAGTTGGCATCACCACTGACTGAAAGCACAGAGTCCAAGGCATTAAAGCTTGAGCGAAATTACTGCAAATGAGACGTCTTCCACATTGACTGCACCCTGGAAATTTCAAAGCCTGAATCTCAAATTCAGGGATCAGATTTGACTAGGCCTTGGGGGGAGGGGTGCATAGGCATCACCTAGGTGATCACCAAATATTAAGCACCATGAACTCACTATTACCCACTATAAGCTGACCAAGAGGATTAAGGCTGAGTTTATTAGGGGAGAGAGAGAAAGGAACTCATGGACATGAAGTCCGCAAAGGGCAAGTCTGATGGTTGGCAGGGTCGGGGTTTGTGTAAACTGGGACAAGTCTGGACTTTGACTAAGGTGCGAATTTTTTGTATCAGTGTACAAAAGATGAGCCAGAAAAGTTGTACAAAGATATTTTTTTAAGCTAATAAGATTTTTTTTAAGTTTTACTGCATTATATTTCTATCCATACCATAAAGGTTAAATAACTTTGATACATCTTCTAGGCTGTATCCTTCATGTCTGAAGGCGCATTATCCAACCCTCCTCAAAGGCTCTGGATCTCAAGAACCCACATTTTTAATCAGCACCTCCAGAAGCTTCTGGAATAAGTTGGCCACAGACTCTGCATCAAGGAACTGTTGAAGGGCAAAATAAATCACGTGCATGCACACATGCACATGCACTCATGCACAAGCACATGCACACACATGCATACATGTACACACATGCATACATGTACACATACATACAAACACATGTACGCACATGCACAAAGACACTGAGATGAAGATGCTAATTATTTCAATTGCTGACTGACATGCACACAGACAGGCACTGTGAGAGATGATGCCCATTAATTCAACTGCTGATTGACGCGTGTCTCTGGTGAGTCTACTCAATAGCTACATCTCTTCCAAAAGCATAACAAGATGTACGTTTCTGATCTTTATCTCTCAGATCAGGGATGTCTTCCTGCCAGAAGCCATGCTGGCCACAAGGAGGCTATAAAACATCCTGTAATCTAAAGGGGGCCAAGGTCATGAACGAGTTGGCACCAAGAAGATGGCGCGCATAGAGAAAAAAACGCCCTTCCAGGCTGTGGACGGGATCCCATTTAGAAAGCATACACCTTCTAACCAGGATGATGAAACTTAAATAGCGGCAAGGTACCAACCACAAGCGCCCCTAGTAACACAGCCACCTTCCTCCCCTCCAATTGGCCAGATGTTCTGTCTGTTTTGCTCATACAAGAGCCTTCTTCTTCCAGTCTCAGCCAGCTCCAAGCACTCTGACCAACCATAGTTTCATCCCTTGCTTCCTTTCTGGTACATGATCACTTCGCGTCCCTCACGAGATGGATTAGCTGCTTAAAGAGAAGCACGTGTCCGTTTCCCACGACTTCTGGAGCACAGATGGACAGACAACAAAAACGGGGCAAATAGTCATTTGATTAAATAAGAGCAATTAACCCAGGACACTGCCTTCCCAACCAGTTGTGTTGTGATGACTGATTCAGGAGGGCAAAGACTCCACTATTACTAGGAGATTTTGAAATACAATGCAAGCTGTCCATCATCAGAAGGCAGCATAAAATAGCCACAATAGCAATGGGCAAGTTAGTGTGGTTTGTCCAAAATCATGTGGGAATTCGATCATTGGATTCCCATGACACACTGTGAAAAAGGTGCAGAAAGATTTGGGCTCTTGATTTTTTTTTTATTGCTGTGGTAAGAACACTTTATCAGTTGCCTCATCTTGATAAAATCTTCAGGGCACCGAGCTGTGTTGACGACAGGCCCCGCATTGTACAAAAGCTGTCTAGAACAACTTCATCTTGCACAACCTACACTACAGGTCCACTGAACAAACAAGTCCTGCTCCCTTCCCACATCCAGTCGTTCTCTGCTGCTGTGAATCTGAGCTTCTTGGACACTTCGCGTAAGCAGAATCAGAAGCCTTGATCTCACAAGCCTGTCTTATTTCGCCTAGCATAACGTCCAGGTTCAGCCACTGTTGAAGCTACTGTTCATGTTGCTGATAAATTCATGACAAAACAGTTTCAGGGAACAAGGGGGTCATTCTCCCTTATGATTGCCCAGTTGCAGTCCATGTCCAGCTTGGTAGATGAGCCCACACCAACACCAAGGGCTGAGGGAACTGGCCACACCATACATACTGGACTGCTGAAAGAAGGATAATCCTTACTTGCCAGACCAGCATATCTGGCCAAGTATACAGAAGGATGTCAACTTTCCTAACCAGATCCCTCCATCTTATCCGTCTGCTCAGGAACTAGTTCTGCCTACCATGGGCTGGGCCTTTCCATTAGTCAATCTCCTACAGACATGCTCAGGGCTTAACTCAACTACCAAGTCTTACAAATGTGCTCCAAGCTTCCAGCATTCAACTGTCAAGATGACACCATTATCTGTGATGGAGCATGTTGTCAAATACTAAGTTTCCAAACTATTCTATCTTAAGTGTAACACACATCTTTATCTGTTTATCCAGCAATGTACCTTTAGATTCTGTATCTTGGCATAATAAACAACTTTGAAAGGTTCAGTTATTGTTCTGAAATCAATTCTTTGGGATATACAGACCAGAAGTAAATTGCTAACCCATGTGGTAGCCTTTGTATTTCTTGGGAGAAGCGATTAGTTTTCATAGTGACTGGACCCCACTTACATTACCATCAATATTGTGCAAGAATTCCAGTTTTTGTAAATCTTCATCAATTCTTGTTACCTCTTATTTTTAATAATTGACAGCTATGGAGTGACATCTCACGGTGACTTTTAATTTGCAGTTCCTGATACTTAGTGATGCTGATTATCTTGACGCATATCTGTCATCATTTTAAAATCTTCTTTGGAGATATGACTCAAGGGTTAAGCCTCTATCTCACAAGCAGAAAATGCTCCAGGTAGAAGCAATAGCAGGCTGCACTCCTGACTCTGGTGGGCGGAGCCTGGGAAATTCCAGAACAAGCAAATAGGAGGTAGAACCAATTCAGGATGATTCCCAAAATCAATCCTGGGCCTCCACAGTCACATAGAGTGGCCTCTGATACATATAGACACACATATAAACAAATAAAGTCTTCTTCCTGGAAATGTCTATTCAAGTCCTTTGCCCATTTCTGAATTGTATTTTTATTTTCTGCAGTTCAGTTGTGAAAGTGTTAGATGTGGTTTAGAAAGCAGCCCTTCATGGCTTGCAGATATTTCTTCTCTTTCTGTAAGTTGCCATTTTACTCTAGCATTTTCCCTTACGGCAGAAAGTTCTAGTGCATTAGAGCCCAGCTTCTCTGTGCTTTCTTATGTCACACCCAGGAAATCCTTGTCAAGCTCTGAGTCAGGAATTGTTTCCCTCAAATTTTCTTCCAGGAGCTACTCAGTTGAAGGGTCTATTTAAATCTTCAATCCACTAGCTGGGGTTGAGATGAAGGTACATTTTTTGCATATGGAAATCTTGCTTTTGTAATTGGAAATCTTGCTTCTGCATACGGAAATCCAGTTTCTCATCAACATTTGCTAAAGGTGTGATCCTTCCCCCAGCTGAGATTCTTGGCTCCCTTTCAAATGGCCGGGCAACTACACAGGTCTGGCCTTAATTCTAGGTCCCCTGTTTTGTTCTGCAGACCTTTAAGTCCATCTTTGTGTCCGCAGTGTATTGTCTTAATTACTCCAGCTCTGTAATATGTTTTGAAACCAGGAAATGTAATACCTGTATCTTTTTCCCTCCTTATGATCCCTTTAGTCACTAAGCACTAGCACTAGCCTCCAGGCTGATCCAATTAAAACCAAGGACTTAGTGCTCCTTTCACCACCTGCACGTCCCAGTCAGGGCCCCTTGGGTGAGTTGCAGGAGACAGAAGGTGTGTGTCTTGCGATGCAGATGCTAAGAAGGAAAAGGCCTGCTCTCCTTTCAGTATGAGGAAGACGAGGCAGCAGGAGTTTGAAACTGCTTACACTGCATCAGGGAGGAAGCAGAGAGAGATGAGTGTAGTCCTCAGTCCACTTTCTTTTTACGTAATTGAAGACCCGGCCCTATGGGTGGGTAAATTGGACCTTCCCACATCAACTAACCCAGTCTAGATAGTCCCTTTCAGTCTTCCTCAGAAGATTACCAAGTTGCAGAACATGTTTCCTAAGTGATTGCATATTGCATCAGGTTAATGGTCAATATTAACCACCACAGAAAGGAAGCAAGAATTCTAATCTGAGAGAAATGGCCATAAAAAAACGAGAATTTTTCTTACTACAGATTTTTATCACTGGAAAAACAACAGAGGATAAGATTCTGAGCATCAGCTATGCTATCGTAAAAGTGTTGTGCTTGGTCACAAACTGACAGTACTTCCACCTCACCAACTTTGCTTCCTCTTCCTTGAACTTGGACAGATCCTGAGACCAATGGAAGAGAGAACTTATGGGAGAAATCTGCCCTTGACCTCAACAGCCAACTTTGTTCATTTATACTCTACACTGATGTTTCTTAATTTTTGCAGTACTGGAGATTGAACCCAGGTCCTTATGCATACCAATCAGGCACTCTGGTGCTGTGGCACTCTGCCTGGCCTTTGCTTTGTAATTTTTTTTTTTACACAAAACCTCAATAAGTTGCCCAGGCTGGCCTTGAACTTGCTGTGTGGGGCAGGCAGAGTACTATCTTAAAACCCTCCTGCCCCCCACTTTCTGAGCAGCTGGGGTTAAGCATGTGTCCAGCATGGCTGGCAGTTTTTTCACTGCTAATTGGTAAGACAGATGTTGTCTAATCATCTCTAGCTTCTTCTGTCTTCTATGTATCTATCACTTTCATATATGTGTGTGTGTGTCTTATATATCCTACATATATAATATCATCAATCTATGTATATATATCTATATATATATCATCTCTATACATATCTATATATATCATCTCTATACATATGCCACACATCTATCATGTATCTATATATGTATCATCTACATATAATCCACATACCATCTATCTATGTATCCATCATCTATATATAATTTATATACCACCTACCATCTGTCTAATATATCACCTAGTTATCAATATTTATGTTTATATGTATTCTATCATTTGTCAATCTGTCTTCTATATCCTGTCTTGTCTTCTGTCTTCTATTTTCTATCTTCTGTGTTCTTCTATTTTCTGATTTCAGTCTTTATTCTATCTTCTACTTTCTATTATATCATCTTCTACCTTCTGGTCAACCATTAAACAAACGTCAGGAAGAAAATGAGAAAGGCCACTGTCCTCACACCAAGTCACCAACTGATCATCGTCGTGGGAGCGATTCAGATTGCTCACCCACCCCAGAGCAGCAGCAGTGTCTCACTGACTTGTAACCCACAAGCAATAAATGATAAGTGGTTGCATCTTAAAGCTGCTATTTTGGGGTGTGTTGTTCACAACCAACACTAACTAGGAAACAAATAGCCTTGGAGCAGAACAGATGTGAAGCTGATACACCCCCACAAATGACAACAGCCATTCCAAGTGTCAGCAGAACAAAGGCGCCCAGCACAGGGGAGCTACTACCACATCGACCTCATGCCACGGGCGCTGCCAACAACACACTTTCAGTCATTGCTTGAATGCTTTACGTGTATCAGACAGACAAACACAGAGACAGCATATCACAGGTGCTGCAGCACGTGTGGAGAAGTAACAGGACAACCTGGGAGGGTTCGTTCTCCCTTCCCTCCACGCCGCCTGCAGGGATTCAGGCTGGGTGGTCAAGGTTACACGCAGGTCCCTTGATCCACAGAGCCCCGAAGGTCCCACAGCCGACTGGTAAGAGAATAAAGTGTCTGTAATAAATCCTAGATTCAATGCTTGTCTTTGAAAGCACACACAAAATAATCGCAGGTGGCAATAGCAGCTTTGGCCACTTGGTTTTCAACAACAGCAACACCGTGACTCGTGCTGCTCCTGGGCATCCTTCCTGCAGAGCTGAACTGGAGGTGACTGGAAGGCTACTTCAAGGAAAGATACATTCCCATCCATGTCCATTCCCATCACACAAGAACTTCACAGAGAGTCTTTATAGCATGAAATGAGAATTAGGTTTTGAAGGCAATGAAGGAAAGGAACAAAGGGAAAGGAAGAAACCGCGATGTCAACACTCATTCAGTTGCTGAAGCCCAGCCTGCCCCAGCATGCGCCCAACTTCCAACCACCTTCAGTTCTCTTGCTGGAGGGTGGAAGGGAAGGGAGGGGAGAGCCTGAAAGACAGAGCCAATATCCCTATCAAACCAACAGCAGCTGTTTTAGGAACTGGTCCTCCGGCGTGGGCATTTCCCACTTTCCCAAGAGCCAAGACAGTCAAGTGTATGCATATCAGTGCCTTAGAAAGTCTACTTGCAAAGAAAAACTCAGCTGGATACAAGTCACTTCCAAATTTCCAGAAGTATTAAACCAACCAAATTCTGTCCTTCTGGGTGTGTACATTATCTAAGACTAAAGCAACCACAGACCTCCCTGTCCCTGTGCTTCACAGCCCCACATGATCACTAAAATCACACCAACTCCCAGGCCCAGAATGATTCCATGTCCAACAGCAGAGCTTTCATATTGTGTCCGCAAATGCATTGCATACTTGCTCATTTTTATATCCTTTCCATAAGTGCATTGCACCCTCCCTTGTTTCCAAACACAAGCAACCTTCTGAGAACATTTCCTCAATACTTGTTAAAAATGCCGGCCGACCTCTGACACCCATGTACAGTATGGGTTACTTCTGGAATATTAACCTTTTTTTGTGGTTTGAGCTATTGTCATGTCATGTCTCATCCTGAAAGCATCCCCTATAGACAGAGAACAGTCACGTGACTAAGTTTAGCCTATCAAGAGCATCTACTTGAGAACAGTTATTCAAGACAGCCACAGAGGAGTGACTGTGCAGCAGGAAGGAACCTACTGGCAAAACCATCCAGGCCGCTGGTGATACTGAGGTCTAGAAGTTACCATCTTCCAAAGATTCAGACCATTTCATGAGCCCTCAAAATGACTTTCAACGCTGGTAATGGGTTATGATACTATGATTTCTTCAAACCTGGAGCTCTTTGTATACTTAAGGAAACTTCTACTAAGCATGAAACACAACATTTAATCAAAATGCACCGGCTGAGGTTTTTTTACATTCTGAGTCTGGCTTTCCAAAGTGACTGCAGACCTGCTGGCTCCCTAACTGGTCAGTAGCTATATCCGTTAGGAATTCTTTAGCTA
Source organism: Typhlomys cinereus (assembly GCA_023101885.1). Taxonomy (NCBI): domain Eukaryota; kingdom Metazoa; phylum Chordata; class Mammalia; order Rodentia; family Platacanthomyidae; genus Typhlomys; species Typhlomys cinereus. The sequence continues at coordinate 1,122,662 of JALPQD010000219.1, forward strand.
CAAATGACAGAAAACGCAGCTCAGAGCAGTTTTGTCACTCATTATTATGTCACTCTCCGTGTGTCCTCGGTAAGTCTCTGTTTCTCCTTCTCTGTATGCCAGCTCTACGCTTAGCTGAGAGCAAGATGGGACCCAGCACCCTGTGCAGATTTAGCAGTGTTTGTAGGAAAAGGGAAGAACAAAGAAAGTTCCAGAACCACCCAGCATTCCTTTCTCATTCAAGACTATTGACAGATTGGATCACATGCCCACACCTGACCAATTGAATGAAATTGGTTTGAAATCAGCAAAGACCCATCTCAAGAGCAGGAGGCTGTTTGCCCTGAAGAACAGAATCAGTTAGTGGGGTAGGTGCCTGAATAGAACCAGGGCCCTGAGGGGAAGGAGGAAGTTCACATAAGAACAGACACTGGGAAACCGACCCACAGCATCTTCCCAGCAAGGTCAACAAAATCGTGGGTTTCTTAGAGAGAGCGAGCGCCAGTGATTTCCAAAGAAGTCCTGTTCTCAGAGCCTGGCTCTTCTCTTCTGGAATCTGCACCTGCATGCTCTCCCCCGTTCCTGCCAAAGGTAGGGTCATGATAAGGAACAAGATGCTCTCAGACATCCTTTCTAATCGGAAAAATGACACAGCCTAGGGCTGAATTCTTCTTGCTCCATATACGCCTCTGATAAACGTTTTATTTCACTCTGCGAAGGAATGAAAGTGGATAGTGCAATTATTTTATATAGGCCTAATGCCCTTCCCCCACAAGTCTGCAAACCCTCTAAGAGAAATGAAATTTTCTATTTCATGGTTCTAGCCTGTGGACTCAGTTCTATAAATAAGCGATGAGCTGACTTGCGAATCTCATTACATTTTTTCCGGGCCTAATATAAACTTTTATGACAGTAAAACTTGGGCTCAGCCGAATGCAGCAGTGCTTCTGTAGCACAAGTTTCTGGCAAATATCCTTTAGCTTCACAAGATCTTTCACTCCACTGTCACCCTTACAGGGCCTTTCAGTTGAATTTCCATGATACTTTAAGGTCATGGGGTGAGCAGAAGTGAGGAAGTCAATGCAGATCCTAAGTCAGATGACAGAGAGACCTACAGGGTCCCTCCAGTTTTTCCCATCTAGAGGGCTGGATAGTCATTCTTAAGAACCAGTGGCCCAACACTCTAGAGAGCACATCAGTGGCTTCATGTGTTCAGACACGAGCTCAGACAAGCAGAGTTTCAACAAAGGTCTCTGGGGAATGTGCTTCTCCTTCTCCTTCCTTCCCTGTTCTCTTGTTTATGCTTCCCAGTGAAAAGCTTTGTGTTGTCTCCTGCTCCTTGTGTCTGTTTGACGCATGTTCATTCATGCTTGTGTCTCATGCTTGTCTCTGTATCTTGACCCCAGTCTCAAAGTCTCTTGTGATGGCTGCAAAGTCCTTAGTTGCCATGGCAACCCAGAGGGTCCACCAGATTCTTTCAGAAACTGAATATTGCTGATTCATTGGATGCCACAGGAGCTGTCACAGCCAAAGGAACAATGTGTGGCACCAGCAGCTACTGACAAAGGTGACACCTGTCCTAGACCTGCCGTGTACTGCTACCTGCTTTTAAAATCCATCTAGCAAGGCATTTGTTCGATAACCAGGCAGCCCTTTATTTCCTAAACTAACACAGCTAATGTTTACCAAACATAGGAAGGAAAAACACTGACAGAGTAAGAAGATAAACCAAGCTCTGGGTCTTAAGGTCTCTCTCAGTGTCTGATTATCCAAACATCATCAAATGTTATTTTGAAGGTGCAAGGAGGAGTTTGTAAGGTTAGACCTAAGTGTTTCCATGTAAAACATGGTTGGGTATGATACTGGAATTGATCTCAACTCTGCAACAAGGCTTTCAACCTGCCCATCAATTCTCCCCCATCGATTGGGTTGGTCATGATCACCCTTGGAAATGAATGCTAATGATATCCCCATTTTATAGGTGAATATCTCTAGTCTGCAAGGTTCTGTGGCTTTTCTAGGCTTATAGAAGTAGCTGGTAAAAGAAAAACCCAAATGCTGGAGAGATAGCTCAGGGATTAAGCCTCTACCTTTCAAGCAAAGGGACTTGAGTTTGGAACCTAAAACCTAAGTAAAAATGCTGGGCAGAAACAGTGATGGCCTCACTTTTGGCTCTGGAATGCAGAGCCTGGGAAACCCCAGAGCAAAGCAGTAAGGAGGTAGAGCACTGCAGGATGAGTCTTGGAGTCACCCAGGGGCCTCCACAGGCCCACACAGTGCCCTCTTCTATGCCGACATACAGCCGTGTGTGTATACAGCCATGCCTACACACGCCAAAAAAAAGTGTGGCACCTTGAGCCCTGGCCAGTCTCTCGTCAAAGCAGCCTAATCTGAATGGGAGCCACTCTCCATTGCGCTTGGTTCTCTGTGGGACAGGTCGCCTGATCCTTCCAATGGTTCCTCTTGGTGCTTGAGATAAGCCCGGTCCATCGCTCTTCCTGACGGACAGCTGTGAGTTCCATGCCCCGTCCAGAGATGACTTTCTAATAGATAGTGGGCTGAGGGCATCTTTGAGGGTCCACCCAGCTGGCTCTGCATTAGCCTTTCTTGAGGCAACTGAGAAGCAGCCTGGATAGTCATGTGTTGCATGTTCACAAATGTCTGATGCCCCAATGAAAAGTCAATATACAGAATGATTAAACTCGGGGCCATCAGATCTAGTTTCTTTTGGGGTTTCAAAATAAGCACATAACTCCCTGGTGAAGAAGTGGAGGTGTGGTACGCAGAGTTACTGTGAGGAGGGCGTAGCATTTCAACCATAGCTGTGACAACTTGGTGAGGGCAAACATGGCCTGAAACCCACTGAAGCAGCACTCATGATTTGTGAGCGCTATTATGCAGCTGCATGAACGGCTGGAGGAAGGGTGGGCTACTGAGTCATATGATTCCATTCTGCCCATGTCATCTGCCAACAATAAAGCGCGTGAGCTGACCATGGAAAGCAAGAGGGAGACGTGCTCAGCATTCGTAAGGCTCTGGCTAAGGAGTGATTCAGCTGTGGTGTGCTACCTGGAGACAATAGCCAGGTTTCGCAGTCGGCGGGAATCTTGACTGAGGCGTGGCAGCATGACTCTGCCGGGTGGCTGCAGGGTCTGCAGACTGAGACGGCTTTAATTGTGTGAGGACTCAGGAAGCAAGATGAGTTCCCACAGGAATGAGATGGGACTCGCCTTTGATGGTGAGCACGATTTATTTCTGGGCAAGTCTAAGTCATTATTACAGAGAATATTTTAAAAGAGCATCCTATGCAACCTGACATTACTGCCATTCATCAGTAATTCTTCCGTTTATTGACACAAGACAGTAATAAGGACGTGCCAAGCATGAAGGCAAATCACCAGCATGGAGCAGAAATGTATTTTCAAAGAAACGTGTGTGTGTGTGTGTGTGTGTGTGTGTGTGTGTGTGTGTGTGTGTGAGTGTGTGTGTGCATGTGTATTGTGTGTATGTGTATATGTGTGTGTATTCGTGTGTATGTGTATGTGTGTGTGTGCATGTGTATTGTGTGTATGTGTGTATGTGTGTATCTGTGTGTGTATGTGTGTGTGTGCAGCCACTGAGCTCCCCATTTAGAAGAAAGCTCTTCACCATTCGACTCGTGCCTGCTCTCTCCCTCTTTGAAGTCTTAACAAACTAGAAATATTTAATAAGTAACGGTGAGAACAAACAAACTGATTTCATGGTCTTGGTCCTACAACTCTCTCCACCCAGATACTGTGTTTTTCTCTCTGCACTTGCTCTCTTCTCAAAAGTGATCTGAGTTATGAAGAATGTTACAAATGCTATAAAGTGAGCTTAAAGAATATGGACCAAGCAACACAGGAAAACAGTGCTTATAACAAGTGGCCTTTCTTTTTTAATACAGAGAAAGGATCCTGGATAGTACCTTATCGAAAGACAAGTGGGTGTTACCCACATGGTTTTGTTAACAATATGCTACTATGTGACTTATCAGCTGAGATGGGAGGATCTAATGAGATTCTGAGAGGGACTTATTCTCTTGAAACTTATCCTCATACAGCGCTTGTGGGAACACCAGCATTTCATCGGCGAGCATTTTTCACTTAAAGTTCCGAGAACAGAATGTGGCACCAAATCAGTGCTGGTAAAACCTTCAGACAAACTGATTCTCAGACTGCTTCTGCAGTGCAGTAAGGAGACACATGGTCAGCACTGGATGGAGTCTTTTCCTTTTACTCCACAGAGTTGTTCAGTGACGCTCAGCAGTAGAACTCAGCATCTTCATGAAGAAATGGTTCTTCTCAACTCCTTATGGCTGGCGGCTTGCAGGACCCATGATGAAGGGCAGAAGACACCAGCTGCTTACCAACCTGCCAACCAGAGCAGCGACAAGCACCACTAGAGGGTGGCCAGGTGGTGTGTGCCTACAAGATCTAAGCTATAGCTCAGCCTGAGCTACAAAATGAGACTCCCCATCTCAATAAAATAAAAGCAGGGCATCTGACAAAGTTGAATTAAAAGCCCTGCTTTATTTATCTCAGCTGGGAACAGTACAGGGGCCATCTGGATGGAATTGGTGCTATTCTGATGTGAACGCAAGGTCCGGTGTATAAGCTCAGTGTTACTCAGTGCCATTGAAATATTTTTAGATGCTTAGTCACTGTGATCTCAGTAGCAGGAAAACTTAGAACAAACACTGATAATCTGAAGACATAAATACTATGTGGCTTTGGGCATCCTGTAAATGGGATCTGATTCTGAAGTTTTGAGACAGGGTCTCATGTTGTCCAAGTTGTCCTCCTGCCTCAGCAAACCCCATGCCAGTGTGCAATGATGGACACTCACCCCATAATCAGCCATAGGATGCTTTGATAGAACAGCCCATTGAAGGGAATCAGGTGGTACTTTCACAGAGAGCAACTACTATTTTGCATGGCGAAGATACCAGATGGGATGGCTTCTCAGCCAGCACTATGCTGGTCTACACAAGTTCACGTGGGCAGGCACCAAGGTCCCCAGTCATCCTACCCTTCCCTCCCCATGTGTGTAAAGGAATTCAGAGATCGTTTGTGGCCGGCAACCCACGTGATTGAGCCACCTCGGTATTTAGGTAAAATCTAACATCAACATGGTAAGAAACAAAAATTCCTTCCCCTGGGCAGTGATGAGTGTGACGAGGTAGGCCACATGTCTTGCTGGAAAAGGAGCTTCCTCCCTCTCTCCTCCTTGAATCTTCCCTTCCTCTTCCTCTTTCTGTCTTCCTTTCTGTCTTACTTTCATAAGTCTGGCATGTCCTTTGCCAGCAGATTCTGCAAGCCAGCATGCTGAAGGATCTGTCCAGAGTGTGGGGTGCTTTAAGATCACAGCACTCAGACAGGACACCATTGGTCACTCCATGAGTCCTCCCCATCGGAAGTCAGAAAGCTGGACCTGTGACGCCCATGTGTGAACTGTCTGAGAACCGAATGAAACTCACCAAAATGGAAACCAGATGTGAGCGACCTGCCAGCACCGCTCTGCCTTGGGTTTATTTTTAGCAGAGATATGATTGAAGTCTTTTCAGTGTCATAATTAATTTCCAAGCATTGCCATTAATCTTATCATACAAGATGCATCTAAGGTCTGAGTGGAAACTCGTGACTTTTTAATAGTGTGGTGAAGGGAGGGTGTTTTATGGTTTTTCATTTGCTTGGTTTAACCGAAGAACAACAGCAACTCCTTCAAATGTAATCCATCTCCAGATAATAGCGGCTGTTTGTATCTGTGGGCTGTGCCGACTCCCGGACGTGGAGAAGCAGCACAGCCTAACACAATATTTGCTTTCATGTTCTGGGCGTGCAAAGAGGACCAACTCTTGTTGGTCTAAAATCAGCCCGAAGTATTAGACTTTGGTTGGACATGCCCTCGGCCTGCCCGTGCCCAGCGAACACAAGTGCCTTCTTTCAGGCTCCGGAAGAAATCATTAATTATGTCAACAGCCCCAACGATAGGCCTCGAGACACTTTGCACTACTTAGCAGGCAGCAACCTCCTGGACCGCTCCGAAGCCCAGGGACGATCTCGAGCATCTAAAATTCACTGTACTTGCTCAGCCCTTTCCACACCAATCCTCCAAGCTCCCTTGATCTGAGGACTCTTTGGTTTTACCACACTGGGGTTTGGAATGAGATGAGGGAACATGTGGTCGTGATGCCAACTTCTGTCTCAGCCCTGAAAGCATAACCCAGAGCACTTGACAATGAAACTCTTTTTAAGACATGGGTTTTTTGGAACTCAGTCAACCACACTGAAGTTTCTGCCCCTCGTAGGCCATCCTAGGTCTTTTAAAGACCAGTTTAACCACTATGGGCATGTTCATTTTTGCCTATTAAGAACAGCTTTATAACAAATGGAGCCTGTCTTTATAAGACCAAAGAAAAAAGTTTTTAAAATCCTCTCTACAAAAGCAGCTTCCTCTTTTTAACCAGTAAAAGGGCCTTGGCGGGTCTCTGTGTAATTAGCAGCTTGACAGGATGAGAAGCTTCAAAAAAAAAAAAAAAATAGAGTGCTACAGAATTCTGCTGAGGTCAGCAGAAATTTTCATAACAGAAATACTCCTGCATCATCATCATCATCATTACTCTACTGTTTGGCCTAGGCTGAGGCTCAAAGCCAAGCTCACGCACACCAGGCTAGGGTAGGCAAGGCAAGCAGGCAGCCTTTGCACGGACCTGCCTTCTAGACACTTCACTCATCTCAAATGTTCTGAAGCATCCACAGCTCACGCAACAGGCCCTTAACTGCCAGTCACCTGGTGAAGGGGAGAGAAATGCAGAGGGAAGCACTTAGCATTATGGAACACTGTGCAGGAGGGAAATGATTAAAACTGAGTAGGGCCCTGGACATTTCTCAAATATACCAAATATTTTATTTTTTCAAATTGCGTGTGTGCATGTGTGCGTGTATGTACCTAAGAGCACTTGAGTGTGTGCACCTGTCAAGGCCCAAGGGTGACTTCAGGAATCATCCCGGATTGCTCTAGCTTCTCATTGCTTTGCAATGAGGTTTCCTAGACTTTGCTTTCCAGGACCAAAGTTATAAGCCGCATCTATTTCCATGAAGCAGTTTTAAGTGGGATCTGGGATCTGAACTCAAGTCCTTTTGCTTGCAAGACAAAAGACTTAACCCCTGAGTCATCACTCGAGCTCATAAATTTTAAAAGAATATGCTTACAAACCATTCTCAGAAACAGATCAAAGAGTATAGTGTATGCATTTGGAAAAAAAAAGTCTAAAATAATTGAAAATGTGCTTTCATCTCTCAAAATCAAGGAGGTAAGTAAATGAGCAGAGACTCTATCTGACCCCCAATGTCTTCTGAGACCCTGCACTGGCCCCGCACAGTGGGAAGGTGGGCAAGCCCTCAAGGCAGTGAAGGGCTGGCTGGCTTTTTGGCTCATGCACAATTCAAGTAAAGAGGCAACAGATGAAAACAGGCTGCCTGCGGAAAGGATTAGCACTCTTCGCTAAATGCTTTGGGCAAATGAAAAAACAAGACTTCAAAACTACAATTACAAGTTGCTGGGGGAAAAATGCAAAAAAAGGAAAGAAATTAAGGTCTAAGAGTGTGCTCTGGTAGGGCACGTGCTAAGCATGAGCAAGACCCAGGGTTCCACAGCTACCAAAAACAAACAGACCAAAGGACCAAAATAAAACTTTAAAAGAAAAACTCTCAAGTAGTACCATCCCAGTAAGCTACCAGAAAAAGATTTTTAAACGATGGAGGGCCAAAGAGAGAGTTCAGTTAGCAAAGTTCTTGCCATTTGCATGAGGACCTACTTCAGATCCCCAGTGTGTGATAACATGTGATGGGCCCCAGCACTGAGGAAATGGAGACAGGTAGATTCCTGAAGCAAGGTGGCCCCTCCGCCCAGCCTCCTCAGTAACTGCCAGGGCCCAGTGAGAGACTGGGTCTCAAAAAACAGAAGGCAGATGGTACATAAGAGATGCCACCTAAGGATGACTTCCAGCCTCCATGTGCACTGAGGCCATATACGCACACACGAAAAGCAAACAGCACCCTAAGTTGCATAAGCAAATAAGGCAGGAGAAAGAAAGCTATTTATGTCCTTCTCCTGTCTTCCATACAAAGGAACATAGGAAGAAAATGCCAAAGAAATCTCCAGAATAGGACTGGGAAAATGGTTCAGTCAGTAAAATCACTTCAGCACAAACCTCTTGACCTGAGTTTGACACCAGCACCCCATACAAAGTTAACGTGGTGGGTTGTGCTTGCAAGTACAATTCTAAGGAGCTACTAGCTACAGAAGGATCTTGGGGCTCGATGGCCAGTCAGTGTAGCCTAGTGAGCTTCAGACCCATGAGGCACCCCAACTCAGAGAAGATACACCCACAAACACACAAAGGGTGCATCAGAAAAAGAATCTCCATAGCAAACTCGAGAATGGCAGTGATGATAAAATAGCAGGCTGAATTTCAAAGAGCTGAATAGATAGCTAAGCCTGGTTTCATTACTTTTTATAAATAAAAAAAGAGAAAAAGGAAACATTTCATATTAGTTTTATTGACTTGAGAAAATAGTTGCAAGATATGCCATCACACACTGGGGATCTGAAGTAGGTCCTCATGCAAATGGCAAGAACTTTGCTAACTGAGCTCTCTCCTTGGCCCTCCATCGTTTAAAAATCTTTTTCTGGTAGCTTACTGGGATGGTACTACTTGAAAGTTTTTCTTTTTTCTTAAATTATAAACACAGAGAGAAGTTATTTTAAAACATGGACTCATACTGTCTATTCAACAGCAAGCAAAACAGTGGATAAGCATGCAACGGGTCACACACATACATGCACATGTAACACCACAGCATTCTGAGAAAGAAGGAAAAGACGTGGAGCCTTGTGCTGGGAGCTCCTGTGTGCTCAGAGGTGGTGAATGGGTCTGTCTTGGACCGATGCTCATTCATCATTCCTCACAGATAAAGATGCAGAATGGGAATGCCAGTTGCCAATGTTTATAGTGTGTTGGTTTTAAATATATATAATGTAAATCTCAGAGGGAGATAGATCTTTAATAGACAAGGAAACTCGAAGATAGACAAGCTATAGCAATATCGAAGTCAAAACATCTTTCCTCTCATATGCATAAGAACTTAATTGAATTTTACTTAACTGCCTCTCTTGGAGTCCACAATGTGAATGGACAGAATGCCGCAGAAACTGTACCTGACACTAACTTGCTTCCTCCTTTGCAAGGGAGGAAGTCAGAGTCTTGAGGACTCAGGTGAAAAAGGAAAATAAGGAAATAATCCTCTGAATAAGGAAATATAATAAGGAAAATAACCTTATCACAGGAAACATTGAGCAGTAACATTGAGCAGTAGCACCCTCCACTCTCCACCCCTCCCCACCCCCGCCACGAAGGTCTGACCAGTTTCCCCCTACAAAAGAGGGAGGGCTGTGAACTTACTACACAGCAAGGCTTTTCTAACACTCGTGGGACGCATGGCAAGATCATGGACACGACTCTCCCTCTCTTGTACAGGGCGAAGCAGAAGAAACCAGAAAGAGATGGGAAGGAAGGAAGGTGCCAAGTCCGCAGAGGCAGCTTAAAGTCGGTGGCTTTGCCCGCTCAGGGGTAGACACCTTCTCTGAAAGCAGCAGAACAGAAATCTGCAATTTGGACCCCGGAGGTTTTCCTGTGCGCGTCTGGAATTTGTGTCGGGGCGCGCACGCGCTCTCGCAGTTGCGCACACCTATACTCCTGCAGCTGAAGCTGGGTACTGATCGGATCCCCCAAGCTGAGTTTCAGGGCGCAGACCCATGTGGGGTTATGCTCCTGGTGGGGACCGCCCAGCACGCACTTCCAGGCGTGTTAACCACCATGGACAGCTCACGGCTGCCGGAGCCAGCTCTGAGCTACTTCCAAGTTCCAGAAGAGCCACCCTCCGGGTGGATTCCAAGCCCTAGAAAGAAGCCACGTGCTCCACACTATGTGCCCCCTCTGAGATCGCCAGATGCTATGTCACTGGGCTGTTAGGTGCAAACAGAGCAGGCTTCTGAATAAGCACCTCTTAGGTGCCACGGTTGGGAAGGGAGCTGCTTGGAACAGAATACATCCACTCTTCATTTCCTGTTCTGTAATGCCACTCCCCACGTGGCTATGCAGGTCATGCTAAATGACAAAAAACAGGCAGCGCTAAGCTGGGAAGGGGAGCTGGAAGAGGAGAGTAGTCTGCCCAACTTTTTCCAGCCCTGCCCCGGCAAAAATGCATTCTCTCCACCGCCTGGGGTTTATCACACTTTGGACCTGAAGACACAAGGAGATAGCCCCATCTCAGAAGACCCCTGAGTGTCAAGGACTCCTGAGATCCTGTCACACTCTTCCCCAAGTTTTCCCGGAAAGGACTGGGATTTGTGTACTAACTAGGACGAAGCAGTGATATACTGCCAAGCACCCAATATTCACACCCCTTGGGGGACACCTCAGTTGTACTACTGCTTGCAGTAGCATTTCAGGAAATCAGGCAGGCCCCCAAAACAAGAAATCTCCGGCGCAAAGCAAAACAGACCCAAAGCCTCATCCAGTGGATTGTGTCCTGCTGCTGTCCAGAGGGCACATGCCTTGAGGAAGGGTGCCTTATCCTGAGTGGCGGGGAGGACCTTTCTTCCAGGAGTGAAATATGAAATTAGGGTTGTAAAATGTTTCCAAAGGCCCAGTACCACCTGGGGGAAAGCCTTCCAGTCAGTCTAGGCTCAGCGTTTAGGACCAGCCAGTCTCACAGGGACTGCTGGGCCACATGTGGGACAGCTCTGTAGCCTAGTGGGAGGTGTGTTTCTGCTTGTGGGGTTGGTTACGAGCAGCTGGGACTTGGATCTCTCTGTGTTACACTTAAGTCCACAGCTGTCTTCTTAGGAGAATCAAGAACTCAACCCAGTCAAGGGCCTCCACAGGGCATCAGTCTAGGAGATAAGTCTGGTATGTGCGGGTGCGCATGCACACACACACACACACACACACACACACACACATACACATCACTACCCTTGGCACAAAGGCACCTCACACGTTTTGCTGGTCGTGAGTACGGGGACACATTACTTGGAGACCCTGACAGCCCTTCTCATCCCACTTTGTCCTGGCCTCTTCCCAGGAAAAAAAAACTCCTTGATTCTATTTGAACAAAGCTCAGTATTGCTCAAGACGTAAAGCAAGGGTGAGGAAGAATGTGGGGCCCATTTTTCCAGTGAAGGGAGGATCCTGTCAGCCTGGTGCACTCCTAAGCTCCCCTCACTGATGCAGCCCCTCTGAGTGTTAGTAGAAATTAACTACATCAAGGTCCAATGGAACACGCCCTTTTCTGCTCTCTGGACTTGGAGACCTTGAATCTTCTTTTGGGCACCTTGAGATCAGCCGACCCCCTTTACTGAGTCTAGTAGACAACTACTCACAGCCGCATTCCCAAAGAGCCAATGAGAATGTTACTGGAGGTGTGTGTGACTTCTGCAAGTCAGGAAAGCAGTCAAAGGAGGGACCTAGATGGTTGCTTGGTTTCATGGAATTCTAGAGCTATGACTTGGAGCTGCCAGCTGGCAAATGTTAAATCTGTAATAAGATTAGTGTGTCAATTGGTGATAATGAAGATTCCTAAGCCCATGTGCACTGTGCAAACAGCAACAGGCACCCAATAGCTTATAAGATTTGCTTAACCATTTTTGTTGTTTGACTCAAAAAGGAAGGTAAGGCCAGCTATTTGGGCTGCTTTGGGTTTTCTGTTTCTCTTCTAAGAGGAAATATGCATATAGCTGGTGATTCAGCAAGGACTAGAGAGATGTAGAACCTCCCTCTCCCCATCATTTCAAATCTGGATTTAATCACCTGCCACTGGACATGGGAAGCTGTAAGTCTGGTGCCAGGTCCAGCTAGGCTTTCCCTAAGCTGTCTTCATGAGGAAATACTGCAGACTACAAACAACCTCCCTGTTTGTAGTCCTCCCATTGGCCCAGGTGCATTTAGATCTCAAGGCCTAAGTTCATGCTTTCATCCAGATTGGCAGGTGTTCTATTCATAAGACTCAGGGGTGTGAGGGGGGATAAGGGGCTCCTACTATGTCTTCCTCGAAGACCTGCGTCTTTGGCATAAACAGAGTGTTATGTTGGGAATTAGATTATTATGTTAGAAAACACACTTTGAAGCAGAGACTACATCAGGATTCTGGGTATATTTTGAGGAGAATTTGTGCTGCAAGAAATGAACCAATGCAGCTTAGAAAAGATACCTGCTCTCTAATAACTGGGAACAGAGGCGGCTCCTTACCAGAAGTTAATTCATTTGAGACTCTTTTTTTCTTTGAAAGCAAACCAAGAAATTGTTTCTGGAAGAATCTACTGAGAAGATCCCCTTCTTTGACCAGAAAAGCAGAGAGGGGGATCTGTAAATCTAGGAAAAGGTGAAGAAAATATGGGGAATTCCAGGATCTCAAGTTCATAGAGACTATTTGCTTTTCCTGTGTAGACATTTTCTCCTCTTTTTTTTTTTTTTGTGGAGAGGAAGTTCTAAAAATATTTGAGATATGCTTTTCCATTAACACTAGAAAAGCGAAATGGTGGGAGGAAGGGAACAAGTCCATTTTATCTCTTTAGAAAAAGTGTAAAACAAAGCCCTATGCTGAGATGTGTAATGGCTGGCGGGCATTTACAAAATAAGCGATCTGGTATTTTGAATCTGATTTTCCTGTTAACCTTTTATTAGGAGAGGACTGACTTTTCAAAGCCTAGGTAATTTAAGACTTGGCTAAGTACCTTTCGATTTTTTTTAATTGTGGAAGCAAATATTATCATTTTAATGTTAAACAACTCGGAAGAATTAAATGGTTTATTCGTGAGTCATTTTTTAGACAGATTACCCTCCTTCAGATCTCAGGATTGCTTCGGACTCTTGCATCTTTGGGGGAAGAACTCATTACAAATCAAAAAAGCACTACAGGTTCAAAGGTTGACATTTCTAAGTGCTGATAATTTGTCTTTCATGCCTTACAAACAGGGCTAACATTTACAAATTCTCAAACGTTTAAAGGGAGTTGTGGAAATTCCCAGTTTTTTTAAGGTGGGAGGAAGCCAAGTTTGTGTTTTTTTTAACTATGAAGTTTTTTTTTTTTTTAAACTATTAAGTTTAAAGGAATCAAGAGCGGGAGAGGGGTGCTTGTGAGCAGAGGTAACCCCTCCAGGAGAACAGCAAGCCTCATTGGAGGCTCTGCCTCAGGAGCTGGCAAGAGCAAGGGTCGGGGCGAGGACTGCCAGTTCGCCCACCCTGGGTGAACATCGCCGGACCTGATAAAGGTCAGGGCCTCTAATGGGCTCAGATCTCTGAATCACGCCAGCCTCCTGCAGAGAGGAAACTAACAGGCAGGGTTGACTAAAAGACATTTTCTCGGGAGCCGTTCCGGCAACGACATTAATTTCGGCAGGGTTCAGGACCCCCCTACTCCGCCCTCCTCCCCGCCTCCCGCACAATCCACAGCCCCGGGCGATCCTTTCCTTTTCTAAGTGATGCGACCCAATAATTCAGAGTGTTTTTTCTGCTTCCCCTGGCCCCCTCGCCGGTCCAATAGCTTAGGAAGGCACCCCTGTTTTCCCTTACAACTCCAACACGTTCATCCCTAGAACCAGCAGCCGCGCTGACAGAGCGGAGTTATCGGAGGAAAGATCGCACCTCTGTCTATGGGTGACCAGGACACGCGTGTCCTCGGGTCCCCCTCTGCGATTCCAGAAGGGGGTCTCCACCCCGCGCAGGCTCGCGTACACCCTCCATAGAGGTTCCCCGCCGCTCCCTGACCGCTAGAAGTCCTCTTTCGACCTGAAGTCACTTGTCCTCCTTGGAGAAAGATCGTCCCCCGGGCTAGCTGATGCTCCCCACTCCCCCAGGACAAAGCCCGGGCGGAACGCTCGCGTCTGGCTGAACCGCCGAGCTTGCAGGCGAGCCCCGGGAAACTGCGGGCCACCGGCTCCCGGGCCTCTTTCGGCCCGGCTGTCCGCCCTGGGCCCGCGTGGGGGCCGGGGCGGCGGCCGGCGGGGCCGGGGGAGCCCGGTCCGAGCTCGATCCCGGGGCGGGGCTCCCCTGAGTTCGGCCGCCGCGCCTCCCGCCCCCGCCCCCGCCCCCGTCGGCCCGGCCGGCGCGCGTTCCTCGGGCGCCACCTCTGTGCGACTCGCTCACTTCTCCGCAGGTTGGCCCCAGAGCTTGTGAACCTTCCCGGGCAGGGCTCGCACCCCGCTCCAACCTGCGCCGCCCCGCAAGCCTCCCCGCCCGCTCGGTCGGCCGCTCCGCCCCGCGCCCAGCGCCGGAACCCGCCCTCGCGGCCACCTGGCCCTGGCCCTCGACGACACGCGCGCCTGCAACTTGTTCTAGGGCGTGGGGAGTCAGCTTTCCGGAAGCAGCCAGCCCACCGGAGGAGGTAGACAGACAGCTATGTATATATACGCGCTCTCCGGCAAGTGGCGGAGGACCAGAGGCCGCGGGGCGCAGGGCAGCTGACTCTGGCGGGGAGCCTTCTGGTTCGAAAGAGGGGGATCGCCCTGCCCACGAACCCCGGAGAACCGCCGGCCAGATTCAGTAGGCATTGCTATGGGAGACGCGTCAACACGGGGCGCATCCCAAGGGCAGATATAAAAACCTTTCGGTTTTCGCTATTATTTCAGAGGAAGCGCTCTGATTCGGCTTTGCCCTGCCTGGTCCCTTTTCACCCCTGTGGTTGGGAGAGAGGCGCAGCTAGAGTCGTCCATTCCGTCCCAAGTAAGTGCCCAGGGCTCAGAGAAAGTTTCGTTGGCCGTTTTATCTTTGCTTTTCTTTCTTTTTTTCTTTCTTTCTTTCTTTCTTTCTTTCTTTCTTTCTTTCTTTCTTTCTTTCTTTCTCTCTCTCTCTTTCTTTCTTTCTTTCTTCTTTCTTTTTTTTCTTTTCTTTCTTTTCTTTTCTTTCTTTTTTCTTTGCAATCTGGGGAGATGCCCTTGGTGGCGAGTAGGTTTCTAGAAGAGGGAGCTGGGCAGCGCGGGGTGGGCTAGGGATGCAGAGCCCCAGTTGACCCAGGTCGCATTCCACTCTTGCAGGTCTCCGGAGCGAGCGAGCAAGCTAGCGGTGCGATGCTGCGGAGGCTGGTTCAGCAGTGGGGCGTCGCCGTATTACTCCTCAGCTACTCTGTGCCGTCCTGCGGGCGCTCGGTAGAGGGGCTCGGCCACCGGCTGTAAGTGCCCAGACCTCCCCGGGGCGCGGGCTGGGGAAGGCCGGTGGGAGACGCTGCCAGGCTAGGGCGCTGCCGAGGGCTCTTGGCGGTCACGGACGGAGGATTCAGAGAGAGACATCAGTCCGGCTACCTGCTACCAAGAGGCTGAGCCGGGGATTGCGGGCAGGGGACCCGGTGGGACCCCAACAGAGAATGCACAAGAAGGGTTGGATGCGCATCTCCATAAGAGGGAGCCTCTTCTAGAAGCTTCTCTAGGGTCAGGTCCTGTGCCTTAGAGGAAAGGACAGAGTTTACTTTGAGGACCAGGGAAGGTTTGCAAACTCACAGGAAGAAAAGGAGTCCAGTCCGGTGCGCGGGAATAGATACTGACCGTGGGTGGCTGTGTGCGCGGGCAAAGCAAAACCTTGAGTCTAATTTCATTAGGAATGACATAATTTTAAGCATGTGAACTAGGACCATATTACGTAACTAAGGCATATTATATAATGTAGCAGCCTTGCAGTGGCACACGTCCAACCCTAGTTATTGATACCGTGAGGAAGGCCAGAGTGCGTGATTCCAGACCTTAGGTGTGGAAACTTTCACCTGGAGTTACTGCTAACAGTCCTTTAGTCTGGAGCCAGATCTTTGCAATGTGGAGAGAGCTTATATTCTGGAATTCTCAGTTGGTGATTTTTAAAGGAGATATATATACATATATATATATATATATATATATATATATATATATATATAACCTTAAAAGATATAGATTGGCTTTGAGATAATCAGACATCCAAATGCACCAGAGAAATACCACTGTGGTATGTGATTGGAAAGCTGAAAGAGTGCTGAAGTGTCAAATCTTGATTACCTGGTGGACCCAGTGACTTATCAAAGTATACATTGGTAATCTTTGGGAACTCTGTAGGTGGCAGACAGGGCTCAGGATGGGAGAGCCTTTAAGTTTAAGACCCAAGAAGAGCTGGGCTGGGGAGAAGGAATTCGGGAACTTTTACACCTCACAATAAAAAGTGGCAGCATCTACCTAATATTTACAGTCAGGTTCCCTGCTGCTTACTTGTAAATTCCCGAGGGTGTACAAAAAGGTAACTGTTTTATACGTGCCCTTGGTCTATGATTATTAGTACAGCAGAAAGTCCTTAAATTAAATTATTTCAGACATGTCTAGGTCTTGGCACCAGAACGAAACTCTATTAGGAATCTCCTAAGGCAAATTGTGCAGAATGCCGAGCTGGAAAGAGATGCACTGTGTGCCTGCTGCTGCTGTGTTTCTGAAAATTGTCTTCAGACTTTCTTGCTCATTTCGAGGCTTGTGTGAAATTCAATTACTTAACATCCAACTATAAATACAGATGAAGACTGGATTTTTTAAAAAGCACACTTACATACTGTATTTATTTGGCTAAGAATTTCTGTCTTGGAAACATGCCAATTTTTTTCTTTAAAGTTGCTTAAGAAATACCTATTTTCTCTTTTGAGAAAAAGTAAATGAACCATGATTAAGTCCACAATTACAGCATAAAAAAATAGTGCTAAGTTGTCCTTGTGGCTATTTTTAACTCTTCATAGTACCTTGTAAGTGCCAGATCAGACTCTGTTCCAGCTTTGTCTGCGGTGAAATGTAATATTGTAGCTGCACACTCACACCCAGCAGATGCTCGTAAGGCTGCTAGGAGATACCCTCACAGCTAACGGCTCCTGGCTCACCACATTACACCCTTGGCTTTTCACGGGACCAGAAATCACCAGTGAATTCTAAAGACGGTTTGTCAAAAGATTCTACAGCTAAAGGGAGTCGAGGGAAAAAAAAAAAACTCATTATTTTTCAGGGCTGCCAAGTAAGAGTACATGTTGTGTGCCTCACAGAACATTCGTCTGCTATTGGCAGAGATCGGACTAGTTTCTCGACAGAAACTTTAGCATATCATCAAGCCGTATTTATCCTCGATTACAGACATGCTGCTTAAGATGTATACACATTTTTAAATAAGGATTAACCTGGTTAAACTCTGCACACTCCCACCCCAGCACCTGCTCATCCATGCAAAGGAGGAAAATACTAGTTGAGAATCTTTTGGGCCTGTTAGTCCAAAAACATTTTTTTTTTTGACAAATAGGGTCCAGTTCATAATCAAGTCAGAGACTGGAAAATTGGGGTGCACAGATGCTTCTGTGAGGATGAGCATAACTCTGCCAGTTGTTAGGTCTCTAAGATTGCAAGGGACCCCCACAAGACTGAGAAACAGAGGCATCGATGCCTGGCTTGCTTGGGAGCCAGACCGGGTCTCTTTCACATAATGAAAAGCATAACTTTCAACTGAGTCATGCGGGTTGGAAGGCGTTCTGGTGAGTCACGGTAACGCTAACACCCTAACCCTGTCTCCTCCGTGTACCACAGAACTTACTCAAACTCCCAGTCCGTCCCTGGGAGCCTTGCCTGGGCACGCTGGTGCTGCAGGGAGAGTGAGCCCGTGCTACCCCTTGTTCCTTGAGAGCACCTGAGAACCCCAGGTGCTGCCTTCCTCTTGGGCAGCACAACTGTGCTTTATCTGAAGTTCAAATTACCTCTGTTCAGCCTTTTGCCCATTTGGGGGTATTTTTTTTACAGTAACAAAAACATTGATAAAGCATAATGCATTTTTTTCATGACGACTCTTAGGAATATAATAAAGTCCTTGTGAACAGATGAACCAGACAATGTCAGTAGATATGTCGAGCAGCAGACAACCATATTAACCTAAACATTTCTCTGTTATCTGAGCTGAAAGCCTCTTGATTTGAATCTATCACTCACACTAAGGCAAATCCAGTTGGTTCGTGAAATTATGGCTATACCAGTTCATATCTTATTTTGGAAACTGGAGCAATCTTTCTATGGCCCTTCCTCCTTGTTGACAATGAAGATGCCATTGTGACCTATCCTCTCTAATACCATTTCCCAACTAGAGATGTGCATGCCACACTATATTAAAAGTGGGAGTCTTTAATAAACTAAGTAATTTGTCCAACAGCATGTCAGATTTAAGAATTTTTTTCCTCTGGGTTAGGGATGTGGCTCAGTTGGTAGAGTGCTTGCCTGACATGTGTGCAGTCCTGGTTCACGCCTAGCATGCATGAAATCTGGGGTTCAGTTCTCCATTGCATGAACCAGGTGTAGTGGTTGCACACTTGTAATCTCAACATTTGAGGTAGAAGCAGGAGGATTAGAGTTCAACGTCATCCTCAGCTCCAAAACCACTAATGACAGGAAGAACAAGCTCTTGAACAAGCTTTGAAAGTTTGTTCATGCAGTTAATTCATTCAGAAAGTCGTGCGTGCAGTTTGCCCACTGTAAAATGCAAGGAGAGATGATCATCATGCTCCCCATGTGACCTGGGAAGGGCTGTGGCTCTCAGCCAACAGGCTGCCCAGGATGACAGCCTGCTATGCCAATTGCAAGGCCAGGGGCAGCGGTGGCTTGATTGAGGCCCACCAACCACAAAAAAAGTCCTGGCTCCGAGTTCAAATGGAGCAAGCTATATAACAAATTTGAAGAGCCCTGCAGACAGAGAAGCATCAGGAAGGGAATAAAAGGCCAGAACCATTAGGGACCACTAGGTAAAAATGCCTCTTTAGTGTGACATTTTGGTGAGAGACACTAAGTGAACCTAGGTGCTGTGGGTGCTGCTCTGTAGGGCTGTTGTGCCCAAGAGGGCATGAAGTGCCACGCCTACACCACAAATGTGTAGATTGTGAAGAGTGTCCAGAGTGCTGTAACCAAAGCAGGTGATTTGATCTGTTGGCACATGGCATTGCAGAAAGGCAGTCTCCTCCACGCTCATGCCAGCTGGGTTCTACGATTGGAAGGCCCCTTGCCAGCACTAGAGAAATGCCATGCTCTGACTCCAAAGCCAGAGGGAGGATGCTTCTCTTCTCTTCCTTCTCTGGAAATCCTGCTTCCTGATTTCCATGATGAAAGTGGTCTTTGGAGAATTTGGTCAAGAGGAATGTGTCTGGTCAGTCACTGCAGTGAAGAGTCAGCACCCTCCCTTTTTTCCTCTACACAGCTGTGTGGCTCCAGCTTCGCCTGGGCCAGACAAAAGGATGGGGATGTCAAAAAAGTAATCGACTTTTAGAATCCCAAGACCCAATTTTTGGAGACCTGGCTTTAGGGGTGAGCACTATGTTAATTGGGAAACCTAGTCGGCTTTGTACCCTATTGTCCCACCTTCAAAGCAGAGTGATGACTGTGTTTGTTATGCTGCATTTCTGAAGAGCTGGCTACAAAATACAAGGGTAGATGATCCCAGACACCATTGTCTAGAGAGGCCAGAACAGAAGGAAACATGCAGATCCTTTGACCAGCTCCTCAAGACTGGTCCTTGGGAGGCCACACTGACAGCTATATGTGCAGGTGTGTGCCTGTGATCCAAGCACTCGGAGACTGAATCTGAGGGTTCAAGGTTCTACAGCTAGCCCAGGCTAATTTGGGCTGCATAGGCCTGGCCTCAGAAAAAGAAGTTGAAGCAGGTCTGATGTGACGTCAGTCAGTGCTGGCTCAGAGGGACAGGAATGTGCTGATGGACACCAGAGAACCTCAGAACGTCATCCTCAAAACTAGTGGATTTCTTAGACTGTGTTTTCATTAGAGTTAAGTTTACCAGAGCACACCTCAAGTTTTTCTTCCGCTAGAGACACTTTATAAAAAAGAAAATAAGTAAGAAAGTCACTAGGAGGATGTGCTCTGAGTTTGTTGTTCTGTTTTATTTTTGATATGAGAAAAGAGGACAGGATGTGTTGAACTACCCCCCCACACACCCTTCCTGTCCGTTCCTGAGTGTAATGGCAGCGCAGCATTTCAGGTTGTGACCGGAGCTGAATTTGGCTTCTGTATTCTGTGGAGATGCAGGCCTGGGCACTCGGGGCTTCAGCCTCCTGGCAGTCTGCATGCCCTTCCCTGCCCTGCAGGTCAGCTCCTCCCCAGCTGATCTGCAGGGGACCCCTCCAGAAGGGGAGCTCTAGCTCCAGGACCTCTCCTAAGATCTGTTGTCTCCTGGCAGCAAACGCGCAGTGTCTGAGCACCAGCTCATGCACGACAAGGGCAAATCCATCCAGGACCTGCGGCGCCGCTTCTTCCTCCACCACCTCATGGCAGAGATCCACACGGCGGAAATCAGAGCTACCTCGGAGGTGTCCCCCAACTCCAAGCCTGCGCCCAACACCAAGAACCACCCAGTGCGGTTCGGCTCCGACGACGAGGGCAGGTACCTAACTCAGGAAACCAACAAGGTGGAGCCGTATAAGGAGCAGCCTCTCCGGACGCCGGGGAAGAAAAAGAAAGGCAAGCTGGGAAAGCGCAAGGAGCAGGAGAAGAAGAAGCGAAGGGCCCGGTCGGCCTGGTGGGACGGGAGCAGGCTGCGGGAGGACCACCTGCCTCGCACGGGGACCTCGCGGGAGCCCAGTTCACAGTAAGGGCCCCACGCTTCCTCCCTGCACAGGGGCTCTGAGCCTCTGCGCTTTGGTCCGCAGACCTAGAATTTCCTGTCTGTCTTGATCCATAGCTACACAGCTGAAAGCCGAAGTGGGCCACATGCCACCTCTGTCAAACAGTGCAACGTCCCTGTGCCCTGTGCCAGGCAGTTCTGAGATTTTTTTTTGTGTTTGAGGGGCGAAGCGCGTGCGCATGTGTACGTGTGTGTGCGCGCGCGCACGTGTTTGCATGTGAATAGGTAAACATGTCCACTTGGGTGTGCGTGTCTGCAGAGGCCCAAAGGTGGCGTTGGGGATTATCCTTAATTATTTATTGTTGTGAGTCAGGGGTTCCCAGACTCTGCCTTCCAGGGCTAGAGTTATAGACAGGCCACTGTACACACGTGGCTTTTTTTACGTGGGATCTGGGGATCCAAACGCAGGCCCCTTTGCTATTGAGGCAAAGCTTTAAACACTGAGCCATCTCTCCGGCCCTCAGAGCATGTTTTTATCCTTACACCAACACTCACAACACAAGTTCATCACTCCTTCCTTTCCTTCTTCCTTCCTTCCCTCCTTCCTTCCTTCCTTCCTTCCTTCCTTTCTTCTCTTCCTTCTCCTTCCCTTCCTTCCTTACTTCTTTTCTTCCTTCCTTCCTGTCTTCCTTTCTTCTCTCCCTTCACTTTTCTTTCCTTCCTTCCTTCCTTCTTTCCTTCTTTCCTTCCTTCCTTCCTATCCTCCTTCCCTCCTATCCTTCTTCGCTTCTTTCCCTCTTCTTCTTTCCCTCCTCCTTTCCTTCCTTCTCTCCCTTCTTCCCTCTTTCCTTCATTTGGTTTGTTTGAGGCATGGTCTCACACTGTAGCCCAGATTGGCCTTAAACTCTGATTATATTGTCTCTGGAATGCTGATATAAGTGTGCACTCCAGTGGGCTGTGATCACCCACTTCTTAGCAAGACAGGAAGCTAGTGATCATCCCCATCATCTGCAGAGAAATGTATCCCCCACTCTCGCATCTTGCAAGCTTTCTTCACAGATTTTTATTTCTTACTTTTTCTCCTTCAAGGAAGAGCTTACAAGTCTTTTGATAATATCTTCCAACACGACAGGACAATATTTTACCATAAGCACTTCTGAGCCATTCATATGTTATTTAATTAAATGTATTTTATTACATTGCAGATTTATTTCAATTTAAAGAAATTGAGCTTTTTTTTAAGCACATGCTTTGAATTTGTTTAATTTTTAATTAAATTCAGTTCTGGTTTCTACCAGCTCAGAAAAGAACTAGTTTTGAAATTTTAAGTATTAGCTTGGAGAGGATTTGTTTCCCATGGATGTTTCCATTAGTGAGCTGACATAATTTTCCCAGTGATGGAACAGGAATGGGAAGGCTTCCCGTTTGCAAACAACTTGAGCTCCACTCAAACAGTCAGGTAGGATTGACACCCCCAGGTGTGTAGTAAGGAACTCTGGCTTGGGTGTAGAGTCTGACTCTCAGCCCACAAGCTCGGGCAGAGACTGAGTCCGATCCCTGCCGTGTCTCTGTCAAGAACTACCAAGCTCATACAGAGAGTTAGGGTTAGATGAGATGGGTGCATCCAGCACAGCAATTAGTTGCTGGTTACAACAAACCCTTGCTGTTCTCTTTTAGACTTGCTGTTGCTAACACTGTGCGCACCCTGCATATGTCACGGGTGGTGAGTAGGTTGGGTGACCACAGAGCAGAGGAGGGATCCAGAGACCAATTTCATCACATAAAACAGGAAATCCTAACGGTTCACAGCCGAAGGACCTGCGTCAGGCCTGGGACTGGAAGGTGTGCCCCTGAAACAGGCTTGTTTCCCCACTCCTAGAACTGAGACTAGCCCACATCAGTACTGCTTCTTGGTCCATGTGCATCAGTTGACAGAACTCAGGGCTCCATTGTGTCCTTTCATTTCTAGTACAAAACTGGAGGAAAGCCACACAGCACACCATGTGCAACTGAGGAACTCTAGTGACGGTCGGTCCCCTGACGCAGGAGCACATGGGTTACAGAATGATGTGCAAAAGGGAGTCTGAACTGTGCCCATCCTCTCTCTGAGTCATTAAGTAGTTAATAGAATTTCAGCAGTGCCTGATCAGCTGTACGGCATCAGCATACAGCAGCACTTACACTAGTGAACTGCCAGCATAATGAATAACCTATTCCAAAGAGCCGATGGATCATGGGGCAGCATGTCCCATCCATCGCAGGCATGGCCGGTGTACTTCAATATTCAATCCAGATGTGCGTGTTTATAACCAACGCTAAGGCTTCCCAGCCAAGACCTATTTCTCTTCATGATCTTACTATGTAAAGCGAGTTATAAAAACACAGTCATTAATGATTTTTATAGATTTTTACCATTCACATTTGCAGAGTTCTTCAGTGTCTCTTCTTACCTCCCTACTCCCACTCCTTATATCATTTAATTTATTTAAAATGAAATCAATCTGAAATGTTCATGTGCATCTCATGAAGAACGGGGTTGTGGCCTCACTGAATCCAAACCCTGCCTGACAGAAATGGCTCTTCTGCCTCTCCCTGCCCTGCCTTTTGTGCAGGACCTTCATGAGTGGCTGCTCAGCATCCAGACGCTGGCCCACCGGCGCCACCAGCAGCACACAGGGGACAGGAGTGCAGGACAGAGGTGCACACAGGACAGGAGCACGTGCAGGGGACAGGAGCGCACGCAGGGGACAGGAGTGCAGGACAAAGATTCACACAGGACAGGAGCATGTGCAGGGGACAGGAGCACTTGCAGGGGACAGGAGCACATGCAGGGAACAGGAGCCCACGCAGGGGACAAGAGTGCACGCAGGGGACAAGAATGCACGCAGGGGACGGGAGCGCACCCAGGAAGCACTCGAGACTCAGGATTCACATAAAATCCCAGAATAATGATTTAAGCTTTCACAAATGGCCAGTCTTTCCAGAATACTCTCTCTTCACTCTTCATTTGGTAGTCTTAGGCCAGGTACACTCAAGCACATCAGAAAAGACAAACATTTCTGAATTTTGCCTTTGAAAGCTGAAATGTAACACCCATTTCATCATGGCTTTTTAAAGAGAAGTTTGATAGGTCTTTCCACGTCAACTAAACATGCTCTATCTAAGCGCATCCTTTGGGCATCACCCCGGAGCCCACATTGCTACTGTCCTGTCCACCATCCATCCTGCAGTGAGACCTTGGCTGGTGAGTGGAACGGATCCACTCTAAATCAGATCTCACTGGTGAGCTGGTGAGCTCCGAAGCTGAAGCACTTGGGACGGATGCACATCCTAAGCGAATCTCATTTCCTAAGGCTTTAATTGTTCCTGCCCAGAAGTCTCAGCAGCCAGCCATGGGTCAGCGGCCAGCCATGGGTCTTCCTTCTTGGCTGACTATGGCCTTGGCCCTTCTTCTCTTTCTGTTTGTGTTGTGGAGAATGCTAGCTGGAGCAGTTTCTGACCTCTGTTCTTTTAAATCAATTTATTCCCAGGTATTATGTCATTTCATACAGATTTTTCTGCAGACTGTGGTGTATACCTATAACCCCAGCACTTGGGAAGCTGGGGATTGTGAGTTTGAAACTAGCCAGGACCACACAATGAATATGCTTCTCAAAAACAAAACAAAGACCAAAACCTAAAATAAAACAGACATGTAGCCCCCATGCGTACCTTTCATATTTGCAAGAAGCCCCCGGGTCCCTTTCCACTGTGGTTCTTTGTTCCTTTCTTTGCCTTCCCTCTGCTCATCTTCCCATTTTAGAGGGAAATTAACCTGCTTTCTCCTCTTCTCTTCTTTCCTTGTCTTCGCAGGACGCATTGAGATTTTCAGCAGAGACCTTCCAAGGACACGTTACAGGATTTTGTAATAGTAAACATATGGAAAGTATTAGAAATATTTATTGTCTGTACATATTGTAAATGCATCAGAATAAAACTGTCTCCTCATGAGACAGCTCTAGGAAGCTGCACATCGGTCATGGTGAATATATTTTTTTCATATTTGCTAAGGCTAATCCAATTATTATTATCACTGTTACCATAATTTATTTTGTCAACTGATGTATTTATTTTGTAAATGTATCGGTGCTGCAGAGTTTCTTTATTTTTTGTACCATAACGCACTTTAGCTATACATATGGAGTATGTTGATAACCAACACACAAATGTGTCTCTAGTTTGTGGTTGATTTTAATGAATGCTGAGATGTAATTCTCCAAACTGATTTTCTTTTGTGCATGTAAAAAATGGCAGTATTTTAAATTTGTAAAGAGTGTCTAATAAAACATAATCTAATTACGCCAGGATTCATAAAGTAAACTTTGCCTTTAAAGTGGCTAGTAGGAGGAGCATAGTATCATTTGCTAAGCTTTATTTGAACACAGTCTCTCTTTTTTTATTTTCATATTCAGATGTGTATGGTGTGCAGGTGCCTGTATATTTGCGTGAACCTGTGTGTGTAGTGTGCATGTACCTGTGCATGTGTATTCACATGTGTACAGGTTCATGTGTACAGATGTGCATATGTTTGTGTGGACTCATGCATGTATGATGTGCATGCACCTGTGCATTTGTATTCACATGTATGTGATATGTGTGTGCAGGTATATGTGTTCATGTGCTTATGTGGATCCATGCATGTATAGTACATGTGTATTCATGTGTGTGACTCATGTGTGGATGCACATGTACATGTATGCCTGTGAATGTGTGGGCCCATGCATATGTGATGTGCATGCACCTGTGCATGTGTATTCAGTTGTGTGATGCACATGTGTTCAGATGCATGTATCTATGTACTTGTGGGGGCCCTAGACTGATGTCAGGATTCTTCCTCAGTTGCTCTCTCATCTTGTTCCTTGAAGCAGGATCTCAGAGCCAGTATCACTAGCTAGCTTACTTTGGAGAATCCCATGTCTCTGCCTTCCTAGGCTGGAATAACAGCATTTATGTGAGTTCTGGAGATCCAAACTTGCTTAAACAGCAAGCTCTTTAGCCAGTGAGCATCTCCCCATCCTTGAATATAATCGTAAGTATAAAATGTTTATCTGGGGACCAGTTCCAACATTCCCACATTAACTTCTGGTTCAAAACCACTTAAGAATATGTCTTGTCCAATATTTCAGTCATGCCAGTAAACTACCTAGACTTCAATTTGAAGTTAAGGCAAGAGGGAGGAAAGCTGAGAGAAATCATCAGGAGAGATGAAGGAGACTTGCTTAGAGGATTGGCTGGAGCTGAGTGCAAGAAACCGGTCAGGCCAACAGGGCTGGATGCCATTGCCGGGGTTTGGTTTGAGAGATCCTGCCTTCTCTCCTAGCAGAATGATAAGTAGGAAAGATCTATTTGCTTCTGATGATGATAAGCTGGTCTTGGGAAATGCGTGAGCCCTGTGACACCCCATGATGCATGTGACACCCTATTATACCATGTGACACTGGGTAACACCCCATGATACCATGTGACACCACTTCTCCACTCTGAATCTCCCCCTAGCTCTTCTTGTCTCTATGTTCAGATGAAAACACAATGGGATTTTTTACTTTAACCGTATGCATTCAAAGGCGCACCAGTAAAACCTACAAATCAAGCAAACTAACTGGGAAGTTTTCTGCTGATATCCCGCATCCTGTTCAGGGAGAGACTGGAGGGCTGGGGAAGAGCAATGCCTCCTTTGGGGCTCCTGCACCATGTGTGAAGTACATGGCGCACTCCACTCGTCCTTAAGAAACTACAAAACCTACGTGGGTTTTAAGGAGAAGGGGAAACAAAACCAAGAGAGAAGGTGATGGGGTCCAGGGTGGCCAGCACTGTTTCTGAGGGGAGTAGCCTAAAATAGAATTTATCGATATCTGCAATATCTTTTAAATTGGTCTCTTTTCCATTTTTAAATAATTTTAAAGTATATTAATGAGTGGTTAGCTTCACTGATGAGTAGTTTGGCAAAGATGCTTTACATCTAAGGCCTGTTCAGAAGCTAAAGACTAACACGCTTTGGAATGCCTTAAAAGACAGACGCGATCTGTTTGCAAAACTCCATCTGAATGTCTAAATCTTAGTAAGATTATACCATATCCTTATAAGTTATTAACATGAAAAATGTTTCTTAAACACTCATTTGGAAAATTATTTTTTTCCACATCAGTTCCACTTTTATTTCTCTGTTTTTTTTTATTTCTTCCACTCATACAAAGTTGATAAGTACCCCATTCCCCTCCCTCCCTCAACCCCTCCCTGGATCCCCTTGCTCCCTCCCCACCTTTTCCCTTTCCTTTCCCCCCTCCCTCCCTTCTCCCAGTGTCCCCTCTCCCCCATTCCTGGAGCATCCTATAGTGTGCATGTCAAACTTCATTTGGAAAATTCTTATATAATTATGGTGAACTGGCCTTTAAACTTCAAGTCAAGGGCTGGAGAGATGGCTCAGGGATTAAAACTCTGCCTCAAAAACAGAAAATCCTGAGTTCAGATCCCAGGTCCCATGTAAAAAATGCCAGGCAAAAATAGTGATGGTGCAGCGGCCTGCATTTCCAGGCCTGGTGAGTGAACCCTGGAAAATCCCAGAGTGAAGCAAAAAGGAGGTAGAAGCAATCCATGAGATTCCCAAAGTCACCCTTGGTCCTTCACAGGGATACACAGTGCCCTCTGATAAACAAACAAACAAACTTTTAAAACGTAAACGTCAAGTCGTCAAGTCATTTTCAGCGTCCATTGCTAGGAGTGGAGATTTGACCACATGGTTCTTCCTGGCATTGCTGCCTTCAACTACGTTGCCTGTCTAATGGTTTCGTCAATCACTGCCCTTGGTCATGATCTGTTCAGTCAGTGATGAAAAACAAAACTGCAGGATTGTGGGGACAGGGGGAGAGAGAAGGGGAGCAAATAACCCCAGGGAAAAAATACTGAAATATAAAATTCAAGTTAGAAGATTAATGTAAATAAAATCATAGCAAATTACATTCTAGATAATTCTAGCTTAATCTTGGTCTAAGTAATGTGTGTAATGTGCAGTTTCAATAAATGCCAAGTTGGTCTAAGTATCCTGAAATTAAGAAAATAACACTTAATCTCCTACTATACACTCAAATTCTACTCACAGAAATCTGGTATCCAATTAAACACCTGACATATTTATGGATGTTGTTTAATCATCTCCAAAGGACAAGTTATGACACATGGGTGGAAACTATATGCTTTTCCTTGGGTGTCCTTAACCATCACTGTAAAGCATCAGCCTATTCACAACCACTATGCTCATGTCTAGTTACCTCATGAGGCTGAGGCTGAGGTTACGGTTCCCGGGAAACCCCAAAGTTGATATTACTTCATCTTCTTTTGTTACTGAGATTACTTTGGACTGAAGAACTATGGCGGTTAATGACTGGTACTAGTATTGCATCACTCTCCTCAATAGTGGCACACAGCATCACTAACTGCATGTCCCTAGTACCCACTCACATGTAACACACCTGAACTGTGACCCTGTGTAAGCAATTCCAGAATGCTCAAGGCATCGCAGAGTATAATTTAGAGCTGAATTCCAGAGCGATTTCTCTACAGTTAACTGCTGCCCAGCTCTTTGGCCACAGAGTTCCTGAAAAACACAAGTCAATGGGAGCAGAACTGATGTGAACAGGCTGACTCCGACCAGCACTTTCCCAAAAGACAAGTAGAAAGCGCCCCACCACCTAAATGGACCACTTGCCTGCATTCTCCACCTACAAGGCACAAGACTATTAGTAGAGATTTGACCCCAGGCCAAGCGTCATGCAATGGTGAGTCATTCCTGAAGATGCAGCTGCACTTTGCAGGGAAATGACCATATTTCCAAGCCTAGAGGGTTGATTTAAGGACTGGCATCTGCATGTGCCCCAGCTTTGAGCCTCAGGGCAGGAGCCTTGCATCAACCCCCCCCCACCAGCCCGCCCCCGGTCACTACAAGGCAGCCATAGCCCACAGCAGCCATGATACTGCAGGTGCATGGTAAATTCACCTTGAGCTGATTCAACAGCTTCTGGACACTGCTGAGAAGCGGGTCCAACGAAGCCTCTGTCGGCCACTGGGGACCACTCAGGATTTGGGGCATTTCTGACTGCCACCTTGGGTCCTTTTGTTCCAACAGCAGGAACAACCACACGAAACCCTCCACTGCCTCCCCAGGGTCCTCCTCGTTCCTCTGCATCTGGCTACATAGGAGCTTTTCCAGTCTCATAAGCACAAGAAGCAAAGGTCTGTGCTGAATGTACAGCAGCCTTCCAGAGGAAGGGAGGAGGATTTAAAATATCAGGTTTTCTTCCTCTGAATACACTGCACAGAAGGCACCCACAGGGCCTGGTTGTACCGGCGAGGCACGCTGCTATTTTGACAGAAGATTAATGTGCACAGCTCCCAACCAGACTGCCAGTGCCAAGGCTCGGACATTCCCATCTCTGTATAAGTCCCCAGCCTGCGCCTACTTACAAGCGAGGGGCAAGGGGCTGGGTTTAAATCACATTTTAATTAAACTTCAAAACATCGTCTTAAGAGTTTCTTTACGCTTTTCCCTAAACTGGAAGACATTTACAAATGAGAACAAACACCAAATGTGTCGCCCCTGAAAAATGGGTCACTGCGAAGGTGACCCTGCTCCCCACCGAGCACATGCTGCTTTGGGGTCTGAAAAGCAAAGCAGCCCATCCATTTTCCACTTGAGGAATCAACAGCCACATAGCCAGACTTTCGTTGAAAAGCTGCCGGAAGTGGCTGTGTTAGCCAACGCAAAGCACACCACACTGTGCGGAGTAATTCTGGATCAACGCCGCTCTCGCTGAGCCCTGGCATTGGAATAAAACACAAACTCCTGTGTGCAAGAGGTGACTCGTGGGCTACAGGAAGAAGAAGCAGGTGGATATTTCAGTATGAGATGGGATGAGATTCTTAGTCCTCACCCCTCCATGGGAAGTGAAAGTTGTATGGGAACATCAGAAAAATGATTATGTCAGAAAGGATGAATTAGCAGAGTTGTGGGATAGATTAGCAGAATTTCAGAGTAAATAGCCATTGCTTCCTAGCCTAGCTCTGTCTGAAACCCATCTCATTTGATCTTCTCAAGCCTCCTGCAGGCAGGTGCCTTTGTTTTCTAGAAGCTACTGCCTGGGATCACACAGCCTGCAAGGCAGAAGTGAGACCCTGAGCTCCACTTGCCCTCAGAGTCCAGAGCTTCCCGCTGTCTCGGTGAGGCCTAAAGACAAACCCACTTCTGGCTTGTCTCAGGCAGCGCAAGGACATCACGGGTCTTACAGTCCTGTTGCAAGGACCTGCCGCACTTCTACAGCATTGCTCTGCTGCCCCCTCCCTCTCTCTCTCTCTTTCTCTTCTCTTCTGCCCCCTTTCTTCTCATTTCCTTCTCCCTTTTTCTCCTCTCTCTGTCCTTCCTCTCTCCTGTTTCTAGTTTTCTTCTTCTTTTCCTCTGTGTCTGTTTCTTCTTTATGTGCCTGTCTTTCTCCATTTCTCTTACTGTTTCTATGTGTCTCTCTCTGTCTCTCTCCCTTTCAACCTCTCTCTCTCTCTCTCTCTCTCTCTCTCTCTCTCTCTCTCTCTCTCACACACACACACACACACACACACACACAGCCAGGAAATCCAGGTGTTTGCAGAACCCCTGAGCTGGCAGCTATTGGCTTGCAGGAGGTGGTGCAAGCGGGCGCTGGCTGGCAGGCAGTGTGTAAGCACACAGAGAGCCACTTTCTGTAAGAAGCTAAAACATATTTAAAACGGGACCACCTTGGAGATGAAGTCCTTCCCTCCTGTTACCTCTCAACCTGCTCCAAAACTCCAATATTCAGTTTTTCCAAATCCCGCTCTCTCCGCCCCCTTCCCCGGGTGGCTGGTTTCAGTGTGAACACTTGGCTCCTGCAAAGCATGTTTGCTCCTTGACTGAGCAGTCTGGAAGGATCCGGGCAGCGGCTTATTCCCCTGCTAACCGTGCGTTCCCAGGGTGGACA
This sequence comes from Typhlomys cinereus, assembly GCA_023101885.1. Lineage (NCBI taxonomy): Eukaryota > Metazoa > Chordata > Mammalia > Rodentia > Platacanthomyidae > Typhlomys > Typhlomys cinereus. The sequence continues at coordinate 1,153,334 of JALPQD010000219.1, forward strand.
ATGGTCTCGCTCATCCCTTCTTTTCTGTGGCTTTCCACCTCCAGCTTTGGGTGACCTTGATTTTCAATGTCAGAGCAGAGTGGGGTGGTATTCTCTCTGTGTGTCCTGTGCATAACTGCCCTGCTGAGCATCTCTGTGGACAACATGTCCTCCCGGTGACACAGGCCAGAGGCAGCGATCCTGCTGATCCTGAACAAGACTCTCTTCTGTTATGGGGAGGAGGGCTCAAGGCTGAGGGTGAGGACGGCAGGTTGCTTGGCTGTGATGCTAGGGAAACAGGATCTTCCAGGTCCTCTCTGAGCACCTGAAAACCCCGTGTCTAACACCAGGGACACAGCCCTTCACTACTTTGGCTCTCAGTCTAACAGGAAGGTATCTTAGGCAGCTCAAAGTTGTCTCCGCCTGAGTCTAAGTGAATGTAAAGAAAGGTGGGTAAGTGAATGGACGATTAAAGTTCCCGAGGGGAACCCAAGGCTTCAGGCAACAACAGCTGTACGGATTTTTACCAGTTTACCGCCTGGGGTAGGGGTCTGTGTGCCTCTGTGGTAAAGTATGGTGCCCTCCAAGCAAGGAGCTGCTATTCAGTTCTCCTAGCCTGTGTTTCCTGGAACCCCCTGGCTTCAGCTGTTCAAACCACCACATCTGCAAGCTTCAAGTGGGCCAGGTTCGCTCTGCTCCTGGGGGCAGCCAAAGGTTGGTGGTCCTGCCCTGCCGTGGATGAGAAGCTGAGTGAGAGAAACTCTAGGCCTTGCCTTCCCAGCTTGCTCCCCAGCTGCAGGACCACCTGCCCATCATACTGAATAGACAGATAAACAGATGTGCCCTTTATCCCCTCCTCTCTGCATCCCAGACGTTACATCCTCCTGCTGGTTTTCTTGAAGAGCAGATGCAGCTACGGCCCAGTAAGCTGCGTGCCACATCTGCAAGCGAGGGAATCTGGAGACCTTCTCACCAGGCTGGGAAGTTGCTCCTAGTTCCCCAAGACTGCAGCTTAAAATATTACAATCCCCGTGCATACTGCCTTTAATCGCTCTACAGTGCCATACAGCATACAGCAGCAAATTTAGTGATAACCTCTTGTGTGTGTTTGGTGTGACCATTATCAACCATATTTCAACAGAAATAAGATCCTGATCCAAAATCAACCTGAAGAAAGCTACGGTAAAGGTCCAAACACCCTCTCACCTAACGTTCTGAGCACAGGCGGTATACAGAGTATGAATGACATCTTCCGTTGTCGAGGGGAGAAGGCCACATAGCAGGTACCTTGTGAAACAAGTGTGTTAGGACAGAGGGCTCATGTCAGACCCAATCTCAAAGAACCAACAGTTGACCTACAGCATCTGAAATAGATAAGCTGTCTCTGGGTACCTCCCAGAATCAGAAATTATTTCTCCTCCAAATACTTCATCTCTTGTTCAGTGAACGGATGGCATCTGTCTGGTGGGGGGAAGATATGTGTGTTTCTGGTTGAAACCTGTGCACAGTCCATGGAGGATCCCTGCTGGATGGCCAGACTGGGCTGGGCAGATGTTATTGTAAAACTTCACAATGTGAAGCAATTCTTGCCTCCATTTCCACTTGTCTATAGCCTTCTCCGGATGCTTCTGGTACCTGACCCTGAAGTCAGAGTCCTTGCCATTCTGTCCAATCAGATGGGGTGCTGGCAGCCCTGTCCCAGACTGACTGCATGGGTCTACACACCTTCCTCCCCCCCAGACATAGCGCAGCTGCATGGACCACAGGGGTTCCTCCAGTGAACTGATAATCTTCAAGCATGCGCCACAAGAGCAGAAAAGGCCACTGGGGACAGCGGAAATCACTCCTGTCTTGTGGCTGTGGCCAGTTCCTCTCTGGAAGCAGGTTTGATTCTCGTCTCCAGTGCTGCTAGAGAGGAGCCTTGAGGAAACAGCCTCTTCCTCCCGCTTCTTAGAAAACACTTTAAGTGATCTGCGATGGTGGGCAGGCGTGTTCCTTGGAGGTCTTGCCCACCTCAAGCCTAGATGTTAAGCAAAGTTCCTCCCCATCCTTGGGCCCTTCTAGACAGACATCAGCCAACCCTCCAGGCTACCTCCAGCCTGCGTTTTCCCTAAAGATGTTCTTTTGGCCATGTGTTAACGCCATCTATTTGGCCACATCTTGAGAAATCATGCATGTCACATTTAGTCTATCAACAGTGTGTGTGGCTGGCATTCAGCACGCAGTAAGATTTGTTGAGCAGCTGTGAACCTGTTGTCTACAGAGTTTAAGTTCCCTAAAGCACGTCACATTTAGTCTATCAACAGTGTGTGTGGCTGGCATTCAGCATGCAGTAAGATTTGTTGAGCAGCTGTGAACCTGTTGTCTACAGAGTTTAAGTTCCCTAAAGCTTATTACTGTGAGTTCAGCACAGCAGTGACTGACACTCTATATGCTTCACGTAGACAGACAGACAGACAGACAGACACACACACACGTGTGCTTATTCACATGGAATCACCATCCCTCTTGAGTTTCCACAGGAAGTCCTTTACAAACCCCTCTCTTCATCACCTGTAATTGTAATTAGTTGTAATTAATTCTTGTAATTAATTCTCTCATCCTTTCTAATCACATTCATTTGATCGCTACTCCTGTGCATGTATTCAACAAACACAATTTACTCTGTGTGTATGTGTGTGTGTGTGTGTGTGTGTGTGTGTGTGTAGGCACACGCATGTCAGAGGGCATGTAAGTGCATGTGCCTGTGGAGGCTCAAGGAATCATCCTGGATTGCTCTACTCTTTATTGCTTTACTTTGGGGTTTCCCAGGCTCCACCTTCCAGGGCTGGAATTATAGGCCACTGCCATTTCCACCCAGCATTTTTATGCAGGTATTTAGGGATCCAAACTCAGGTCCTTTTGCTTTCTAAAAACCTTAACCCCTGAGCCATCTGCCCAGCCTTCTTGCCTTCTGATTAATGACGTATTTGTCGGTACATCCCTCCTACAGGGCTACAATCTCCAAAGTGCTCTCTCTCTCTCTCTCTTTCTCTCTCTCCCCTCCCCCTTTTCCTACTCATCCATTTGGTCACCCCTCTCATGACCCTTAGTCTTAGGTTGATTTCCTGTTACACCTAGGGCCAAACACAAATTTCCAAGTATTTTTTTAAAGGCCTCTCCCAGCCTGACCTTGCCTCTCTACTTTCCTCTCCTGTGACCTGGCCTTCACCTTCCAGCCCAGCTAAATTTATTGTCTTGTGGTTCCCTACCACCACCTCTTCCCTCTACCCCCCTTGCTCTTCCTCTCCTGGCCAGGAGCCTTTGCTCAACTTTTTCCATATCTATGGAGCAACAACCAAACCACAGCTTTCCCCTCTTTAAATCACAGCTCAAGGACCAACTGCTCCAAGGAGAATTTTCCCCACCCGTCTTCCAGTTCATCACATCATATGACCCACTTCCACCACAGCACAACCTTGAAGTGACTGGACTTATAAGCATGGGTGGCAGTAATCCAATTTCTGGCTTACGTCAATCCTAATGGCCTAATCTCAGCATTAATCAATGTTAAACTAGGAAGGAACCCAAAGCAATGTTCAATAGTTTCTAAGTCAGCGTGGTAGAATCCATCATCCTTCTTGTTTTGCTTTGCTTTGCTTTGTTTTGAATGAGTCAAGGAGGTGAAGGCCATTTGAGACTAATGAATTTATTCCCTGCTTTGCCTCTCCAAAAAAGAATTCAGGGGGACTGTAATAATGCATAGCATGTAATGACGATTAAAAACAGACAAATGTCAAGATGAGGAAAACCATGGAAGAAACACTTTGGCAATGCTATAGATAAAGTTAGTGTGTACATGATCCATCCATGCAGTTCTATGGCAATTAAAGATGAAGTGCCCATTTGGCTCTGATCAACTTGGCAATGAAATCATTAGTTCCTCTTTTTTTTTTTTAATTTAATACTTGAAGTTAGCCCATCCCCTCTGGATGATGTGAAAATTACTAGGTTACTGGTATTTCTCTGGCGTCCACGCAGAAGTATAGCTTCTAGAAATGCTTCCAAATCATTTTAAGTGAAACATACTCCCAAAAGACATGGCCTGGCTACGAGTTTCTGTGTTCCAGTTCTGCAGAAAACGGCCCTATTTCAGCCTTTAAAAGCTAGAACTTTCAAATTAACCACAGCCAAATCGCCCCAGTTTTTCTCCACATGGTATCTGTTAATACCCCATAGTAGGAACTGTCTTTGAACAGTAATAGCTAAAACAGACTCCAGATACCCCTCGAGGTGTGTCTGCTGTGTGTGAGCTTTTTGTTCTGGATACCTTGGTGGGTGTACAGGTATCGACTATGCATTTCTATATATTTATGTGGTTTATGCACTTCCTAGTTACAAATCAGCAGCCTCACCCCCTCGGCAAGGCCTCTGCCTCTGAGCCCGCAGACCCCGTCTGGAAGACAGAGCTTTTAAAGCTAACCCTGCTCAGTCATGTTCCTCAATCACGACTGTTTCTGGCAGCATCAAGCCTTATGCTGATCCGGGAGGGGCCAGCAGGTGGCAGCACAAGCGTCAGCCAGCTATGAAGGCGCTTTGGCTGGTGGGGAAGCCAGACCAGAGCGAGGTACAGATGGGAGATGGAGCAGGTCTCATCTCCCGTGGTAGTTTGCTAACCACTCCCTTTAGGCAGGTGAAATATACAAAGACAAGAATTTTTCTAATGAAGGAAAACATCGCCCATCTGTTCCCTGTCCTCGTTTTCTCCGTGCACAAGTTTCTACACTGCTGTCTTTTTTGATCCTTCTTACTCTAAAGTCAGCCTGAATGAGTCTTCTGTCTCCTCTTTAAGTCTGTGGCTTCTTCGTGACTGTTGCAAGTGGACTTTGAAGGGCTTGCTGACCAATTCTCAAAGCCATTCTCTCACCTTGCTTCTAAAACCTCTCAGTGCTCAATAAGCCAATCTTTTGGAAATTTTCTTAAAATTGTTCAATATAAATGACAAATGTGGCCAGCATATGTTACTGTCCCATCTATTTCTGTGTGTGCAATGGACGTGTATGATGAAGGGCAGCACAGCGTCGCACCAGATTGCCAGAACACTTCAGTCTTGCCAGTCTCAGACTCTTTTAAATGCATGAAATGATCTCATCTGCCCCAGGCCCCTGGCAATCACCATTCTACTTCCTGGCACTTTGCATGTGCAGAATCAAGTGGCATTTGCCTTCTGCATCAATGCCACGATAGGGAACAAAGATCCTCTTGGCCACTTGCCATGTTTTGTCCAGTCTCCCATCAATGGCCATTTGGATCACGTCTCCCAGGTGGTATAGCAACCGGCACTGTTAGGATCAGTGTGTGGGCATCCCTTAGCATTCTTCCTTAGCTAATCTGTCTGTACACTCAGGGGTGACACAGAACAAGCCTCCATAGTTTCCTTGTAACTCCATCATTTTCTGTTCCCACTGATACCACACAGGTCTCTCCTCACCAAAACCAATTGGTTAGTTTCTATTTTTGTTTTGTTTTTTAATCATATGTGTGTGTTGCATGTGGGGGGGGCATGTGCACAGGGGGCTCTTGAATATGTGTGCCTGTGGGGGCCTAAGGAGGACTTCAGGACTCATCCTGGATTATTCTATCTCATTACTTCACTCTGGGGTTTCTCAGCCTCTGCTTTCCAGGACCAGAATGGCAGGCTGCTGACATACCCACCAGACATTTTTGCTTGGGATCTGGATATCCAAACCCAGGTCCTTTTGCCTGTGAGGCAAAGGCTTAACGCCTGAGCCATCTCTCAGCCCTATCTTTTGAGGCTAGTAATGGTATCTGACTGTGGTTTCTATTTGCATTCCAGCATCTTTTCTTTTTTTTTTCCTCCCACATTTTTTTCCCAATCATACAAGCTCAATAGGTACTCCCGTCCTCTCCCTCACTCCTCTTCTCCCCAGTCCCCTCTTGTACTCTCCCCTGCCGCGTCCTTATCCCATCAATCTGGTAGACTAGGTCTCAGTTTGGATAAGATGGATTCAAAGAAACATCTTTTGGAAAAAGGATACGGCATTATTTGAAATAAATAAGAAAAATAAGTAAAGTATGTGAATTGTCAGGCCTTGGTGTTCCTGCCCAGTTGGGGCCTAAAGACTGCTCTCTGGGGAATGTCACAGTAATGCCCATGGGCAGGTGCTAGGAATTCCTTCCTAGGTAATTTAAGTTTTGCCTCTGGCAGAAGGAATTCTTCTGGGAATTGGGTGTGCTTTCTACCTGTTCTTAGGTTTTTTGGGACTAGCTTCTTACTCTCTGATCTAGAGAAAAGGCCTGCTTTTAATTTAAATTAAATTGCAACTAGAGATTTTATGTCTAGTCACACACAGTAAGTAGACTTGTTAGCCAGAATATATACACTGATTTTAAAGAATTTAGAGAGCAACTTCAAGAGTCTTAAAACATAGGCAGATAAAATTCCCACCTATGAACTAACTCAGGAATTCTATAGGTATGAAACTATGCCATCTGTTCACTAGAATTTTAAAAGGATGTTTGATCCCTCTTGGATTGTAATTTACGCTATCATAGGAGGAATTTTTCTTTTAACAATTATATTGCTTAAGTGTTTCCTTCAGCACATCTCTCAGCAGTGCTCCATCAACAAGACCACACTACAGGCACTTATGGCCCTTGAACATTCAAGCCACGGCCCCCCCTAGGGACGTGGTTCAAGCTTGGATTGCAGAGATTCATGAGGCCTTGGTCTAATCTATCCTCATATCCTGGCATGCCTTCCACAGATGAGGTCCTTCGAGGGCTGGTAGCCAATGAGGGTAAGGTTCCACACGAGGGTGGTGTACAACCTAAGCCAGGTGCCAGTCCATTATGCTGGACCCCCTCTGAGGTGGGGTCAACAAGGTCAGAGCAAAGAACTCTGGCTCCCACTGGCTGTCAAAAAAGATGGATATGTAAGAGGAACGGACCAGGCAGGCCTGTATTGTCTGGGCCACACACAACTTCCCAACTAGAAGCTGCTGCCATACCTGGTGCTGATGTCAACCCACCTGACTGAGAGGTCCAACCCAGACAGGACAACACCAAAAGCTCACGCTGGGACTTATGGGATGTTGGGCACATGTATAGTTAATTGTAATGAAAAACATGTTCCTTATTGAAATCAAAGGAGCTCAATCCTTCTCTGTATATATTAAAATGCAGTCTCTGTTAAAACAATGACAACTCTGTAGACTCAGCCCCATGGCTATTTGGTGGAGCATTATAGATTAGATAGATTTGGAAATACTGGGAGAATGGTTTTGTTAAGTGCCTTTACCCTCAAGCAGTGGGTTAGGTTCTTGAAAAAATGTGATCTCTGTTGACTAAGAGAATATGTGTCTGTTTGTAGGTGCAACATTCTTTGACCCCAAATTTTCTAGTATAAAAATGGTCACAAAGTTTCAATAAAGAGGATCCAAATTCACTCAGCCTAGAGAGCTGTGTGTGTCTGTTTTCCATCCACCAAATCCTTGCCTGACCTCAGTCGCAGGGAAGCCCTGGTTTCGAGGCCGCGGCTCTGACCTGAGGCACTCCCCCCCTTCTCCTTCATTTCACCCCCTCTGCCCTTCCCCTTCTCCCAGGTGTCTCCCCCTTCCATCCCCTAGAGCATACTTTTTTTTTATTTCAGCTCATACAAACTTATTAGGTACACCAGTTCCCTCCCTCCCTCCTCCTCCCCCCGTACCCCCTGCTCCCCTTCCCCACCCCTCTCCCTCCCCATCCCCCAGTGCCTCCCACCCCAATTCCCAGAGAGTCCTTTCTTGTGCATGTCTGATTTTCCTCTGGGCCCTCCTCTCCAATGACGTACAAGGACCCAGTGGCCTTTCCCTGAACCCTTTCCCGTGTTCTCCTTAGGTATAGGAACACTGCTGTGGCTGCCAATCCTTTGCCTCCAAGGTTCTTGGTGCCTTTAGCAGATGCTAGACTTTGTGAGGTCAACACTGTGTTGGACAATGCGCAGGGCATGCAAAGTCCAATTATGATTGCTTCAGCCCTAACTAGTATAGAGTATCTTACATATCATTGCTCCTCCCATCCTTTTGCTCTTACACTCTTACCGCCCCCTCTTCCCCAAATTTCCCTGAGCTTCAAAATGGGGAGAGACTAAGCTGGCCTAGTTCTAGGTGGTTGATATAGAGTCTCTGAAGTTCTGGATTGTGGTTTGTTGATTTTCTTTTGCAGTTTTGCTGCTCCTGCAATGCCCTTCACTCCATCCAGGTGGGCATTGTATGTTACCCCCTGGCCAGAGACAAAAAGCTGTTAGAGTCTTGTGATAAAAGCACATTCAAAGGTAGATGTAATAAAAGTGGGAAACCACAGTAAGGGAGGGGTCTATCACCCATTTGCAAAATGGTTACTTTTTATCTGCCAGACTATATGCCCTCCTCTTCTGGTGAGATCAAACCCCCTCAGTAGTAAATGATCAGGAACAAAAGTCTGTGAACTTAATCAGATGTCTCATTACTTATATGGGTCCTTGGTAGAGGCCTATTTTCCCTGCTGTAACATGGTCCCTTCTCTCCTTGTTTCTAGTGTGGCACTCCTACCCCATCCCTCCTGTTCATAATCCTTGGAATTACTGTCTCTAGGTGGACTGGGTGGGTTTGGTACTAGGAGCCACCTATTAGGGAGTACATACGGCGCTTAATTTTCTGGGTCTGGGATACTTCACTTAATATAATTGTTTCTAATGACATCCATTTCCCGGCAAATTCCAGTAATTCATCATTTTTGATGGCTGAGTAGTACTCCATTGTATAGATGTACCACTGTTTCCTTATCCACTCGTCAACTGTTGGACATTTGGGCTGATTCCATGACTTTGCTATTGTAAACAGTGCTGCTATGGACATGGTCGTGCTTGTGCTATCGAGGTGAACCTCTGCTGTATGGGGGGTTATTCCCAAAAGTGGAATAGCAGGGTCATATGGCATTTCAATCTTTAATTTCCTTAAGAATCTCCAGACGGCTCGCCAGAGTGGCTGTATGAGCCTGCATTCCCACCAGCAATGTAGGAGAGTTCCCCTCTCTCCACATCCTCTCCAACATTTGTTGTTGTTTGTATTGTGGATTTTTGCCATCCTGACCGGGGTGAGATGATATCTCAGGGAAGTTTTGATTTGCATTTCCCTGATGGCTAAGGAAGTGGAGCATTTTTTCAGATATTTGTTGGACATTTTAATTTCATCCCTGGTAAAGTTTCTTTGAAGTTCCAGGGCCCGTTTTTTAATTGGGCCATTGGTTTCCTTGGTGTTTAGTTTTCTAAGTTCTTTGTGCACTCTGGACAGCAGAGTTCTATCAGATGTGTGGTTAGTGAAGATTTTCTCCCATTCTGTGGGTTGCCTTTGAGCTCGCGTCACAATCTCTTTATCTGAACAGAAGCTCTTTAATTTCACAAGATCCCAACTGTTGAGAGTTGGTAGCAGTGACTGTGCCATTGGATATCTGTTTAGGAACTGTTGGCCTAGCCCAATCAGCTCGAGGGAGTTCCCTATCCTTTCAACTATGGATTTTGAAGTCTCTGGCCTTAAATCAAGGTCCTTGATCCATTTGGAATTAAGTCTTGTACATGGTGACAAGTACGGGTCCAGCTTTAATCTTCTGCATGTGGAGATCCAGTTTTGCCAGCACCATTTGTTGAAGATGCTGTTCTTTTTCCATTGGATTCTTTGGGCCCCTTTGTCAAAGACCAAATGGCCATAATTGTGTGGGCTTATATCTGGGTCTTCAATCCTTATCCATTGATCTGTGTGCCTATTTTGGAGCCAGTACCAGGCTGTTTTTATAACTATGGATTTGTAGTATAGACTAAGGTTTGGTATGGCAATACCTCCAGCTGTGTTTTTGTTACTCAGGATTGTTTTTGCTATCCTAGGTCTTTTGTGCCTCCATATGAACTTTGAGATTGTTTGGTCAACTTCTTTGAAGAATTGCTTTGGGATTTTGATTGGTATAGCATTGAATCTGTATATTGCCTTTGGTAGGATGGTCATTTTTACGATGTTGATTCTGCAAATCCAGGAACAAGGGAGGTCTTTCCACCTTCTGGTGTCTTCTGCAATTTCTTTCTTTAGGGTTTTAAAGTTTTCATTGTAAAGGTCTTTTACCTCCTTAGTTAGGTTTATATCAAGGTATTTCATTTTTTTAGGGGCTATAGTAAATGGGATTGTTTCTCTCAAGGCTTTTTCACTTCTTTCATTCTGGGCATATAGGAAGGCCTCTGATTTTTGCACATTTATTTTGTATCCTGCCACCCTGCTGAACTGCTCAATTAGTTCCAGGAGCTTCCTGGTGGAGTTTTTGGGATCCCTCAGGTATAAGATCATGTCATCTGCAAATAGGGATAGCCTGACTTCTTCCTTGCCGATTTGAATCCCTCTTATGTCCCTTTCTTGTCTTATGGCTTCAGCTAAGACTTCAAGTACAATATTGAATAGAAGTGGTGAGAGTGGACAGCCTTGTCTAGTTCCTGATCAAAGTGGGAATGCTTCCAATTGTTCTCCATTGAGCATAATCCTTGCTGTGGGCTTGTTGTATATAGCTTTTATTATATTGATAAAGGTTCCTTCCATTCCTACTGTCTCTAGCGTTTTGATCATAAAAGGCTGTTGGATCTTATCATAAGCTTTTTCTGCATCTATCGAGAGTATCATGTGGTCTTGGACTTTGGACTGGTTTACATGATGAATTACATTTATTGATTTGCGTATGTTGAACCAACCTTGTGTGCCGGGGATGAAGCCTACTTGGTCCCCGTGAATGATCTTTTTAATATGTTTTTGAATCCGATTTGCTAAGACTTTGTTGAGAATCTTTGCGTCTGTGTTCATCAGGGAGATCGGCCTATAGTTTTCTTTTTTAAGTGAATCTTTATTAGGTTTTGGGATTAAAACGATATTAGCTTCATAGAAGGAATTTGGTAGTGTTCCTTCCTTTGCTATTTGATGGAACAGTTTAAGGAGTATTGGTGTTATTAACTCCTTAAATGTCTGGTAGAACTCTGTGCTGAATCCATCTGGTCCAGGACATTTTTTGGTGGGAAGATTCGAGATTACTTCCTCAATTTCCTTATATGTTATAGGACTATTTAAATAATTCACAACTTCCTGATTCAATTTAGGTAAGTTGTGTTTACTTAGAAATTCATCCATCTCTTTTGTGTTGTCAAACTTCACAGAGTATAAGTTTTTGAAATATGATGTTATAATTATCTGGATTTCTTGGGTATCAGTAGTGATAACTCCATGTTCATTTCTAATTTTGTTAATTTGGGTTTTCTCTCTCTTGCTTTTGGTTAGTTTAGCTAGGGGTGTATCAATCTTATTGATTTTTTCAAAGAACCAGCTTTTTGACTGGTTGATTTTTTCTATCATTTTCTTAATCTCGATTTCAGATACTTCTCCCCTTATTTTGCTAATCTCCTCTCTTCTACTACTTTTGGGATCAGATTGCTCTAGTTTCTCTAAAGCTTTAAGTTGCATTGTTAAGTTGTTTATTTCTGATGTTTCCATTTTTTTGATGTAGGCATTAAGAGCTATGAACTTACCTCTTAGAACAGCTTTCATTGTGTCCCAGAGATTTTGGTAAGTTGTATTTTCGTTATCATTCACTTTCAGGAAATCTAGAATTTCCTTTTTAATTTCTTCCTGAATCCAGTTCTCATTCAGCATCATAGTGTTAAGTTTCCAGGAGTTAGTGTATTTTCTCTTGTTTGATGTGTTGTGGATGTCCAGCTTTAGGCCGTGGTGGTCTGATAGGGCACAGGTTAGAATTTCAACTTTCTTGCATATGTGTAGATTCATTTTGTGGCCCAACATGTGATCTATTTTGGAGAATGTTCCGTGTGCTGCTGAGAAAAATGTGTATTCTTTGGTGCGTGGGTGAAAAGTTCGATAGAGATCTGTAAGGTCCATTTCTTTCAGGGTTTGATTAAGTTCCAAAGTGTCTCTGTTAAGCTTTTGACCTGTTGATCTATCCCATGTTGAGAGGGCGGTGTTGAAGTCCCCAAGAATTATCGTTTGGGGGTTGATTTCTTGCTTTAGACGCTGTAGGGTTTTCTTAATGAATGTGGAGGGGCCCGTATTGGATGCATGTATATTCAGTATTGTGAAGTCTTCCTGGTGAATTGTACCTGTGACTAAAATGTAGTATCCATCCGTGTCTCTTATAATTTTCTTTGGTTTGAAGTCCACTTTGTCTGATAGCATAATGGCTACCCCTGTCTGTTTTCTGCTTCCATTTGCTTGTAGAATTGTTGACCAGCCTTTTATTTTTAGAGCGTGCCTATCTTTTGTGGTGAGATGGGTTTCCTGCAGGCAGCAGATTGATGGATTGTGATTTTTAATCCAAGTTTGTAATCTCTGTCTCTTGATCGGTGAATTAATTCCATTAACATTTAGTGTTATAATGGAGAAACTATTGTTAATTCCAGACATTTATTATGTTTAGTAGCTTTTATAAGTATATTGCTTCGCTTTTAATGGTGTTATATTTGCCTTCTGTTCTCCTGGATATGCCTGTTTTTTTCTTCATGCTTGAGTATCATTTCTAGTATTTTTTGAAGGCCTGGTTTGGTGGACATGTATCCCTTAAAGTTGTCTTTGTGCTGGAAAATTTTTCTTTCTCCCTCGATCATGACTGATAGTTTTGCAGGGTAAATCAGCCTGGGTTGACATTTTTGCTCATTCAATACTTGAAGTATGTCTCTCCAAGCTCTTCTTGCTTTTACTGTTTCGACTGAGAAGTCATTTGTTATTTTAATAGGTTTACCTTTAAAAGTGACTTGTTTTTTCTCCCTTGAAGCTCTCAGCACCAGTTCTTTATCTTGAATGTGGAGTGTTTTAACTATTATTTGCCATGGCGTGCTTCTATTTTGGTCGTATCTGTTTGGGGTGCAGAATGCCTCTTGTATATGGATGGGCCTCTCTTTTTTTAGATGAGGAAAGTTTTCCTTGATGATCGTTTGAAAAATTTCCTCAGGGGTGGTATTTTGGGATTCTTGCTCTGGTAGTCCATGAATACGCATGTTAGGCTTCTTCAGGGTGTCCCATATCTCTTGGATATTTCTCTCAAGTATCTTTTTGGCTTTAACAACCTCTTCCATTGAGCTGGTTAGTACTCCCACTTTATCTTCAAGGTTTGAAATTCTGTTTTCTGCCTTGTTAGTTCTGTTGATAAGACTCTCTGTGGCGTTCTGGGTTGAAGATAACGTGTCTTGTAGCTCAGTTTTAAACTCTGCTTGAGTTTGTTTTAACTGCTCTATGCCACTTTTTGTTTCTTGCACTGTTTTTCTCAACTCCTCCAGATGTCTGTTGTGTTCCTCTTCAAAGCGATTGATTCGATTATGTAATTCCTCCCTGATTTCCTCTTTCATAGTATTGAACATGGTAATGATCATATTTTGAAAGTCTTTATCCTGGGTGAGGCTTTCTTGGCCTTTTTCCACGGGTTTGTTCTGGTTGGAGTCTAATATTATGGGATTAATTTCTTCAGTGGGAAATTTGTTTACTTGATTGTTGCTTCTCATGGATTTGTACTTTGACTTTGGCATTGTCATTTTAACTCTTAAGATCTCTCAATTTCACTAAACTGAATTATTTGGCCTGGGGTCCTGGTGGGCGGGTGTGGGCGGTGACTTACCTAGGTCGGGGTGAGGCCCGGCTGGACCACGCGCGTCCCGACTGGCGGAGCCGGGTGGGGTAAAGGGAGGATGGGGCGTCGGCGTGGAGCTATTTAACCCGAGGGCAGCTGGGAGGGGGCCCGGGCGCAGGGGGAGGTCCTCCTCGTCTCTCGGCCCCGCACGCGGCTCCGGCTGGATGGTGGGAGTCGGAGCCGGGTCCCTGTGGGCTGACCTGGGGTCCTGGTGGGCGGTGCGTGGGGCGTTGACTTACCTAGGGCGCGGGGTGGGGCCTGGCTGGACCACATGCGCGCCCGTCCCGACCAGCGGAGCGGGGTGGGGTGTAAAGGGAGTAGAGCATCCTTTTGTATGACTGCCAAACCTCCCTCTGAGTCCTCCATGCTAATGAGGATTCAGGACTCTCATAGCACCAAGCCCTTTCTTGAACTCCCTGTTAGTATGGGAACTTTATTATGACTGTTAACCCCTTGCCTCTAAGGATCCTACTTCTTGGAGCCTTCTGTGATTCATGCTAGACTTTGGGGAGTCTTTGACATGTCAGTCATTGTGCAGGTCATGCGAAGTCCAATTATGGTTATTGCAGCCTTAACTTGTGTGGAGTATTTTGCATATTGTTGGTCCTCCCCATCTTTAGGCTCTTACAATCTTGCTGACCTCTCTTCTACAAGGTTCCCTGACCTTTAGAATGGGGAGAGATTTGGCTGGTCTGGTTCCAGATGATTAATGTAGGGTCTCTGGTGTTCTGAATTATGATTGATTGCTGTTTTCTGTTTTGTTTTTCCTGCACTGCCCTTGGATCCATCCTGATTGGTATTAAAAGTCACCTCCTAACCAAAGATAAAAGACTGTTTAAATGAAGATCTTAATATAAGAGGAGACACAAAGGTGATGGAATAGGAGTAAGACACAGCAATGAGGGGGTCAGTGTTCCATTTGCAGGATGGTTACCATCTATCTCCCTGTCCCTATACCCTCCCTGATTGGTGAGATCAAACCTCTTCAGTCACAGGTGACCAGGAATGGAATTAAGAGTGAGCTGTACCAGATGTCTCGTTACTTACATGCAATACTTGAAGGTGACCTACTTTCTCTACTGAAGTCTGATCCCTTCTCTCCTTTTTTATGGGGGGCCCTCCTTCCCCTCCCTCCTGTTTATAATCTTTGTGATTACAGTAGGTATTACAGAGATTTATCTTTGAATATGTCATTAAGTGGGTTTGGTACTAGGATCCTCCTATTAGGGAGTATATACAGTGTCTAACTTTGTGTCTGGGATACTCCACTCAACATATTTTTTTCTATCCATTTCCCAACAAATTTCATTAATTCATCTTTTTTGATGGCTGAGTAGTATTCCATTGTATAAATGTACCATATTTTCATTATCCATTTGTCAACTGTTGGGCATTTGGGTTGATTCCCTGACTTTGCTATTGTAAATAGTACTGCAATGAACATGGTTGTGCTTATGTCACTGTAGTGAATTTTTGCATTATGAAGGATTATTCCCAGAAGTGATACAGCAGGGTCATATGGCATTTCAATCTTTAACTTTTTTAGAAATCACCAAACTGATCTCCAGAGTGGTTGTATAAGCCTGCATTCCCACCAGCAATTTATGAAAGTTCCCTTCTCTCCACATCCTCTCCAGAATTTATTGTTGTTTGTGTTGTGTTGCCATCCTGACAGGGGTGAGATGATATCTCAAGGAAGTTTTGATTTGCATTTCCCTGATGGCTAAAGATGTGGAGCATTTTTTAAGATATTTGTTAGACATTTCAGTTTCGTCCCTGGAAAAGTTTCTTTTGAGTTCCCAGGCCCATTTTTAATTGGGCCATTTATCTCCTTGGTGTTTAGTTTTCTAAGTTCTTTGTGCGCTCTGGATAATAGAGCTCTATCAGATATGTAGTTAGTGAAGATTTTCTCCCATTCTGTGGGTTGCCTTTTTGCTCAGTTTATAATCTCTTTATCTGAGTAGAAGCTCTTTAATTTCATAAGATCCTATTTGTTGTGTTGGTTGTAGTGACTGTGCTATTAGATTTCTGTTTAGGAACTGTTTGCCTAGCCCAATCAGCTCGAGGGAGTTCCCTACCCTTTCAAATATGGTTTTTATAGTCTCTGGTCTAATATTAAGATCCTTGATCCATTTGGAATTAATTTTTATGCATGGTGACAAGTATGGGTCCAGTTTTATCTTCTGCATATGGACATCCAGTTTTGCCAGCACCATTTGCTGAAGATCCTGTTCTTTATCCATTGAATTTTTGGGCCCCTTTGTCAAAGATCAAATGGCCATAATTGTGTGGGCTTATATCTGGTTCTTCTACACTTACCCATTGATCTGCATGTCTATTTTGGAGCCAGTACCAGGCTGTTTTTATAACTATGGATTTGTAGTACAGATTAAGGTTTAGTACAGTGATACCTCCAGCAGTGTTTTTGTTACTCAGGATTGTTTTTGCTATCCTGGGCCTTTTGTTGGGCATCTCTTCTTATGTTGCTTCCTAGTCTCGTATCATCAGGAAAATGTCCACTGTTGGGTCAGGTTGTCTTTTTCTTGTTGACTTCAAGGCATGCTTCATGTTCCTGCCTGCTGACCCTATCAGACACGTGCTTGCAACACCAGTCCCATCTGCACACATGTTCTCATTCTGTTGCTGGCTGTTTGACACACAGCATCCAAACACATTCTTAAAGGAAACTGTGCCGTGCTTCATTGTTCTGCGTGGAGACCACACTATCCTCGCATTCGGTCAGGATAATATCACAACCTACTATCCTTTTGGGGGGACATTCTTTCCCTTCTGGGTGCAGCCATGAAAATGGCTTTGTGCATGAGACAGTTTCTTTCAATGATGATGATTCTCTTAGAATATCTTGCTGGAAGTAAAAGTTATGGGACGGAATAATGCAAATGTTTGTTAAGTTTTGATCATTTTCCCAAGTGATGATCCCTAAGGGGGTCCTTTGGTGTGTGGTTACAACATCATGTTTATTTTTTCATCTTTAAAAAGAATAATTTATCTACTTTTCAGTTGTTTGTATTTTTATGTCACTTCAAGAAACTGTCGTCTACTTCAAATGAATAATTCCTGCCTTTTCTCCTGAGAATCCTGAACTACTATCTGTGTGCAGTGTGAGGTGCGGGTCCAACCTGTGCTTTCACATGCTGACAGTTTTCCGTACACTGTGTGAGGTGCGGGCCCCGCCCGTGTTTGTACGTGCTGACAGTTAGTTATCCTAAACTGCTTGTGGTGTCACTGCTGTTTGCGTGTTTGCTTGTTTTCTGAAAAGGCATCTTTCCCCACGAGGCTGTCTTTGACTAGCTTCTGGACCAGATGTTTGTTCCAATGATTCCTATGTTCTTTAAGGTCCCTGGTATTTACTTAAGACTTTTTAACACCCAGTGAAGCCACTTCTGTGACTGTCCCCATACACACACACACTTCAAATGTCTCCTGATCTAAAATAGAGCCGGGCCCATGGTAACTGCATGGCAGACTTGCTTTCTTTTGTTATTCCCTAAAACAGCACAGCAACTATGACATAGTTTTGGTTGGACTAGGTGTTATATGTAGCTCAGATATTATAGGAGGGTTATGTGTAACTATTATGCTGTTTTGTATGATACATATGAAGAACTAAACGGTCACAGATTCTGGTACCTAAAAGGCCCCAGGAACAGCTCCCACAGATACCCAAGGACAGCAGCACCCAGACCGCCTGCTTCAGTTGGTTTCCAGACGTGCTTTCCTGAGAACACACCCAGAGGTTCAGATCACAGCTCGTGCTTCTGTCAAGAGCGTGTCCTCCCTCTGAAAGCTGTCAGCAGCTCTTGTAGTTTTTTTTTCCCAGTCCCTTATTCTCCTAAAATATAGCCGGAGTGACTTATGCTTTAAAGACAAGTACTATTTAAAAGCAGGCAGCTGGGGAGGCAACTGTCAGTAAAATGCTTGCTGTAGAAGCACAAGGACCTGAGTTCAGTTCCTATAGCTTGTAGTCCAAGCTCTGGGGAGGAGGACATGGCAGATCCTTGGGCTCACTGGCTAGTCCAGCCTACTAGACTTGGTTTCATCATTAGTTACAAGAGTCAACTTGATGGTTGAGAGTTTGAGCTCTGGGCCATTTGTAGAGAATTAGTGGTTGAGTTAGGCCCAGAGCAAACCTGCAAGAGATTGTCTAGCTGATGGGGAAGGCCCAGCCCATGGTGAGTAGAACCAGTCCCCAGGGAGGTAAATAAAAGAGGAACTGTTTGAGGAAGTTGGCATCCTTCTGTATACAGACATACTGGTCTGGCAAATAAGGATCGCCCCTCTCTCAGCCATTAGATGGATATGGTATAGCCAGTTACCTCGACCCTTGGTTTTAGTGTAGCCTTTCCTGCCAAACTGGAAAAGAATTATCATAAGCCAAAATTAAAGCACTCTGTTCCCTTAAGCTGCTCTGTGGTGACTTTATCAGCAACAAGCAGGTATTCCAGATAAAGGGATCTATCTCAAAAGAACAAAATGGACAGTGCCTGAGGAACAATAGATGAGGCTGACCTCTGACCACCACATACAGGTGCCTACACATAGACACACGTCCACAGAAACAGACATGTAGCACAAAGGTGAACTCTGTGACCTGACGAAGTTCATGAACTAGAGAATGACAAGGACGTGTGACCCATTCCACCATACTCACAGCTGAGCATCTTCCTGCACAGTCTGAATGCTGACCTAGCGCTGGATTGCTAAGGAAATCAGAAACGTAGGTCAATCAACCTACCTCTGTCTTCTTACTGGCTCAGTGTGTGTCATTCCCAAATGAACAATTCGACTCTCTTTGCCTTGCCAAAGCAGTTGTTATTGATGTCCAATTACCATTCTAGTTTTAACTTCAGGGAAATGATAGCAAGAAACAGGCCATATGACAGCCTGTGGGGACCATGAGTTAGGGAGTTTTAGAAAAGTCAAGATATTTGCTGATTTCCTTGGTCTATTAGGGAGATATCGCAATGAAATACTGAGAAAATGTGTGGCAGGCAGGCATCTCCCTTTCCTAGAAGTTAAAAGGAGAAACAGGCTAGGGAAATGTCTTGGGGTAAAGCCTTTGCCTCAAAAGCCAAAGGACCTGAATTCAACTCCCACATCCCACATAAAAACTCTAGAAGGACTATGTTTTCAGTCCTGAAAGGCAGAGACTAGGAGACCCCAAAGCAAAGCAATAAGGAGGTAGAGCAATCAGGATGATTCCTGATGTCACCCTTGGGCCTCCACAGGCACGTACATTCAAGTGCCTGCTTCCACACATTCCTACAACGTACACACCCACAGATGCAAAAATCAGAAACAATATTAAGTAAGGAACAACAATCTTGCATTTCTCCCAGTTCTTTGTCGATTAAGCCCAAGACAAGCATGTGAACTTACACTGCTTGCCAATAACAGAGCACGTGGCTTATTGCAAGTCTATAAATCATTTTCTCAGCACCAAAAAACTAGCCACAGATAGACTAGGTCAATAAAACACTGACCACATTCAGAGCCTTACTGGGGCTGGGTGTTGGCTCCTGTGCCTGCCCACAGGCCAAGGACTAGAGTTCAGATCCCACCTCAAAAAATGCTTGGCAGGTATGACAACCCTCCTGTGATTCTACCCCAGAAGGTGGAGCCTTGGAATACCCAGACGAGTTCTATGGTTGAGCTCAATGTTTAACTTGAGACTGGGCCTCAAAAGAATAAGGTGGAAGGCTGAAGAAGTGGCTCAGGGGTTGAAGTCTTCCCTCACAAACAAAAGGACTTGGGTTCAGATCCTCAGATTCTAAGCAAAAATACCAGTCAGAAATGACAGAAGTTTGTACTTCCTGCCCTGGAAGGCAGAGCCTGGGAAACCCTAGAGCAAACAATAAGGAGGTAGAACAATCCAGAATGATTCCTGACATCACCATTGGGCCTCCACAGACACACATACTCAAGTGCCCTCTGATACACACACACACACACACACACACACACACACACACACACACACACTCAAAAAAAAAAAAAGAGTAAGGAGGAAGAACAATCAACTCCTGGTCTCCACATACAGGTACATACATGTACTCACACACACACATGCGCCCATACACTTGTGAATATTCATACATACATTCATGCATCCCATACACACATAGTCAAGAAAAAAATGTAAAAAGACAAAAAAGGAAGTTTCACATTTTTAAATATAGCCACATTTTGAAAAAGTAAGTAAATCCAGGGATAATCCATTTAATAATACACATTGATTATCCCAATGTCCAAAATTGCCTTATTTTCACATGTAATCATAAAAATTGTCAGCAAAGTAAGTTATGGCTGACTCGAGGTGAGCAACTGAAGGGCAGAAGAGAGCTTAAGGTAGAGAGAGCAAGCAGAAGAGGAAGAGAGACTAGGGAGTAGGCAGAGAGAACAGAAAACTAGGAGAGAGAGAGAGAGAGAGAGAGGCCCTGGGCGGGGTCCCAATCTTTCATAGTCTCCGGCATTGCTAAGGAGTAGCTTGGGCTTATTGGGCAGTAAAAAACTGGAAGTGTGGTCTTTACAAAATAACCTCCTAAGGTGGATGTTTTACAAAATGGCAGTTGCAGCTAACACTTTACACACACACACACACACACACATACACACACACACACACACAGAGTTCCTTTGGACCAGCCATATTCCCGGCTCAGTAGTCACAGGTGCTAGCTGCTTCCATACTGGAGACAGCAGGCAGAGGACACATCCAGGCCAGGACTCCAAGAAAGCCCGTGCTTGTAACACGCCATGCATTTAGACATGTTTTGGAAAAGTGAATTATCTTTTTCCTTCCAAAACATTAAAACATCATCTGGAAACAACAGACATCCTGAAGGGGCCCTGGAATAACCGAATGAGAAGGGAGGACGGAATGAAAGGGTAACGAAAGAGGAGAAAGAAAAGACCCCCATGACCTGCACGTGGAGGACAAAGGACTCAAAGCAGATGAGTCATGTTAAGAAGGCACAGCGCTCCTCCTCTGCCCTCCATGGTGACAGGGTGGGTTCAGTTCGCATGGAAGGGTCCAGGCAGCTAACCTGCAGCTGTGACACACAGAAAAGATGGCAACCAAAACAATTCCTTCGTTCTGAGTTCTGCAAGAGAGACATGTTCAGAGAACAGCAGTGAGCCCGGGTGTCTGCCCCAGCTGGAGATGGAGATAAGAATCCAGGACAGAGGTGGGCGCCTCAGGGCCTTGCCTGAGGCAAGCAGGGTGCAGGTTGCTTCCAAGGGTCAAACAGCAGGGCTCAACTCTGGCTTGGTGGATAAGCCACAAATTGCTGGTAAAGAAGGTTCAATGCTAGTTTTGACAAATGATCTCTGTTCATACATTAACAACCTCAGGCAGCTGCCAGGCTTGTGCTTCAAATGCCCCACACAGATGCACTGCAAAATGCCAGAATGCTCTGCCCGAACCTAAAGCAGGCCTGGCATCTGGGGTGGGCTTGGGTGGGATTAGTACTGTAAATTCCTGAGCTGAGCTCCTAACACCTTTGAAACTCAGAGGCACTTCCTCCCACAGACCACCTCGACCCTCTGGAACTGACTGAAGCGCTCCAAGGGCCACAGAATACCTGCTTGTCAAAGCGTCAGAGACACTATCAACAGCAAATATCTGCAGTTTGCTTAAGATCCTTCATTCCTTTCTTTCCTACAGATTTACGTTTGTTCTTCTTTCCTGCACTCGGTTTTCTGGTATTTTCCCTCCCCACTCTCCTCCTGCCCTGAAGTTCTCTGAGGATGGAAATCTGCAGACACTTGCTTTCTTTGTCCTCGCGGGGCAGCAAGGAGACATAGACCACCGATGGTGTGTGAGCACCTTCCGGTGCTGTTGTTGGCAAGGACTAGGCCATTAGAGACCCACTCTCTAATAAAACGCAAGCTCTCCGCCATGCCTGGAATCTTTGAGGATGTCCAAGAAATACTGTCACCATTTAAACCCAGAGGAGGCTCCCTGCTCTCGGCTGTCATAAAACAGACGTGTACATTCCAAACACGGGAGAGAGCGAGCAAAGCATTCATGCATGTGTTTTTAGGTCTTACCTTTTTAGGTTGTCAATTATAATTGCATGTTACCATTTGGTTTCTATACTTGCCTAATGGGAATGTAGGACTGAATGTGGGAAGGGAAGTTGGAGGTAAGAAATGATATAATACCAGGGGAGGAGAGAGAGGCAAGAATGTGGAACTAACTTGGGACTCCAAACCTTGGCTTTGACACTCACCAGCTGGGCAGGTGACTTGGACAGGTGACTCTCTTCAAGCTTATGTCATCTACTGTGGGTGGGAACAATGTCCGCTCCCTCAGGGCATTGGTGGAGTAAGCAACTAGAACAACACATTCAAAACAGCTAATTCATTTTTACATAGAGTGAGAGTTACGGTTCAGATCTCAACCACATTGTGCAGTAACCACTGGAACAGAAGGGACTAAATACGGGAACCAAGTCCTGTCCCCCATTGGGCTCCTCATTCACATGCTGACCTCTGACTTGAACCAAAGGACTAGAAAAGGGCTTTTAGGAAATGCTACAGAGAGCATGTATACCACCTCAGGAGGTGAATGAGGGAAGGGAGCAGGTCACAGGAGTGGGGCCTCTTGAATAAGGTTCTTGCCCAGAAGGTCCGTCCCCCCCCCAAGAGGGACAGAGCCATCCATGAACCAACTGGCAGATTCTCCACAGACCCCAAACATGCTAGATCTTGGACTTCCAGGTTCCAGAACTGTGACGCAAATCTGATTTGTTTATAAGCTATTTAACCTCAGGCCTTTGTCACAGGAGCCCCAAGGGACTGAGCCAGAAGACACAAGTCCATAGACAAGTACCAGGGACCACACCACCACATCCAGAACAGATTGTACCAAAGAACGAATGTAGGACTGTGTCCTTTAGTGAGCACTCTTCTAGAGTTTTCTGTGCCTTCGTTCTCCTTTTTCATAGAAGGAAAATGGTTGACATCAGTTTCCCACGTCGCACGTCCCCAACGCTGACAGCATCAGAGCTCTCCCCCATCTCCTCCACCTCCTCACCTTGGCTTCTGGGTCTGGCTGGGGAGCAGGATGACACCCGAGGCACGATTCCCCAGTGGCTGCAGCGTCTAAGTTTCTGTGTGGGTGGACTTAACTCCACCTTCAAGAGATGGGGTCGCATACACCCCAGCAGGACGAGGCCTGGCTTTTCACCATGCTATCAGCAACAGGAACCAAATGGAGAGACAGGGAGAAGAAGGAAGGAAGGAGGAGGGGAGGGATGGAGACTGAAGCAGAATCCTGGCTCTACCCTGGAAACTCTCCAACTTTCAAATGAGGGCAGATGCTGGTACATTTCATGCAGACGTAACAACTGTTGCAAAGTCCTTCTTCAAAAAAAGCTCTGTAGCTTGAGGGGCGCTCTACACAGTCCTGATTCCCAGGTCTTCAGAACATGAGGCCATCATACACACACACACACACACACACACACACACACACACACATACACACCATACATGCACACACACAAGTATGTATGCTGGGAACATCGGGCTGAACTGCAGAAAGTAGTTGCTGCCATTTGTTACTGACAATTGTCCCTACTCTGTGGTTAAAGGTGGGATTTGCCTGTCATCTATTGGAAAGTCTTAACTGATTGACAAACTTCATCTTGCCAAGTATTGGGGAGGAAGAGTACCAGCACCTCACACACACACACACACACACACACACACACACACACACACACACACATACTCACACACATGCACACACACATACATACACACACACATACACACCCATACATGTACACACACATACACACATGGTGCTCCAACTCACATAGATGCACAACTCAGGGAGTATGTGACCCATGAGAAGTTGTTCTTGTTAAATTCTTCTGTAGAAAAATGTAGCATAATCTTTACAGAATAAACTAAAACCTTTCTGTAAATTATACATATATATCACATATTTGTATATATACATTTATAGTTCATATAATGTGTGTGTGTGTGTGTGTGTGTGTGTGTGTGTGTGTGTGTGTGTAGAAGGGGGCCCTTGAGTGTGTGTATCTGTGGAGGCCCAAGGATGACATTGGGAACCATCCTGGATAGCTCTGTTTCCTTGTTGCTTTACTCTGGGGTTTCCCAGGCTCCACCCTCCAGAGCCAGAATAGACCTCCACCATTTCTACCTGGCATTTCTATGTGTGCTCCAGGATCCAAATCAGGTCCTTTTGCTTTCGAAGCAAAAGGTTTTTACTGCTGAGCCATCTCTCCAGCTGTCTTCATGCAATGCTTTGTAACAGACCCACAGTTCAGTCTCAAGAGACAAGAACCTGTCTATTTCTTAATGGATTTGTGGCAGCTGTGAAAGAAAGCTATACGGCAAATGGTTTCAGTTGCTCCTTAAGGCAAACTTGTTCATAATCATTCCATCTTTCACTAAAGGTCAGACAGTGACCACGACACTGAGCATGGACTGCTGATCGGTAAACACACGTGCTCACCATCAAGTTCGGAAACCACACACGCTCTCAGGTGGGTTTGTAACCCAGTGTGAACACAGTTTTCTCCTGAAAGAGGACTTGCAAATTTTACCAGAGTTCGTTCCCAGCTCCAAGATGAAATGCTAACCCCAAAGTCACCTCTGAGGCTCCACACACCTCCATAGCACGCGCCAGATGTAGCTTAGGGTTAGGAATTGTCTTAGCGGCCTGTCTTGTCGTTGTGATAAACAGACTCAAATAATGTAGGGGAAGAAGAGGGTTTTCATTCATGCTCATGGTAGGAGAATGAGCAGCAGCCACAGATGGAAACTGCCACACTGTGTCTACAAGACCAGGTGAGAGAGGCACACTTTCCAGCTTGCCAGTCTGCCATTTCAGGGAATGGTCTTCCCACATCAATTAGGTCATCTACAGCTTTGCTCAGCGGCTTGTCTTAATTAAATAATTCTTCACAGGTGTGACTAAAAGTTCAGTTGTCTAGTTGACACTTAATAACAGCCACAGGAAAGTCAGTTCCTGTGCATTAGCTCAGGGAGTCCAAGTGTCTTAGGTAGTGACGGCAGTCGGGGAGCCGCAGGGTCCACTGAGACCCGGCTCTGCCCTGTCCCCTGTTCCACGGTGAGATGATCTAACACCTGCTGCTTGGGAAACAGCAAGTTGTCCTCCAAGGCTCGTCGCTGAACTAACTTCATTCACACCTGTCCTGTGGGCCTTGCCCGTCCACATGAGGAGGGCTCCTGGGACAGGCCCGGCCCTAATTGCCTCTGTTGAAGATAGAACCCCTTCATACTGCAGGGGGCTCCATCCCTAGCCAAAAAGGCCACCTGGGAAATATGGTTGGAGATTCTGGCCCCGCCATCTGTTCTCAACTTTGCATATCATGCAGAGGCCAGTTCCTTCCCTCGCTCAATGGGAACTAGATCTACCCTGGCAGGAACCTGGCCTGGAACTGCAATCAACGGAGCCCTTAGTTGTTTGGGTCAGGTGGTTAGGACCACAGTGAAGCATGAAACAGAGACACGACATGACCCATTCTCTTGCGTGGGTGTTGCCTGGGCCTGGCGTGAGTGCTCACTACCCACTTTTCAGGTAATGTCCCTAGGGTACTGCAGAGCCAACTCTGGACCCACCGGGTCCCCTTGCCATTTTCCTTCTTCCTTCCACTCTCTTCCTCCCCATCTCGTGCTTCTGTCTCTATAAGACCCTCCACTGGCTCAAGCACTAAATAAGAAAATATTGCTAAATAAGAAAAGATAAACATGCTCCCCTGGAAAAGAACCATGTGGTGCTCTGTGTCCTGCTTCAAGACCATGATGCATCTTCCTAAGAAGTATCAGAGAAAAAAAATGAAAAGTAGAAGTCATGTTTACAGGAAGGGCAAAGCTTAGTTAATAGCCCAAATTCTCATTCTCTCTCTCCTCTCTCTCTCTCTCTCTCTCTCTCTCTCTCTCTCTCTCTCTCTCTCTCTCTCTCTCTCTCTCTCTCTCTCTCTCTCTCTCTCTCTCTCTCTCTCTCTCTCTCACACACACACACACAAACACACACACCCTTAAGAAACCTTCTGGGCTGGTGAGAGAGCTCAGCAGATAAGGCAACTACTCACAAACCTGGAATCCTAGGTTCAATCTCAGGATTGATCATGTGGTAGGAAAAGAACAGAAAGTTGTTCTCTGACGCCCACCCAAGTGTCACAGCAGACAGGGCCTCCCTCTCTGCGTCTCTCTCTGTCTCTCTCCCAAATATTAAAAAGAAACCTTGAACTTGAGAGAGATGTTTGGATTCTGAGCGAATCATTAGTTTCCCATTTCTTTCTTCTTTCCACCAAATGTGAGCAACACTGGGTAATGCGCCCAGTCAGTGGCTTCTTTCATTAACCACTGGTCCGAAATGAAAGAGACAAGGGGAGGGAGAGAGAGAGAGAGAGAGAGAGAGAGAGAGAGAGAGAGAGAGAGAGAGAGAGAAGGAGGAGGAGGAATGGAAGGAAGAATTTAGAGAGAGACACACTCAGAGAGAATGTCATCTCTACAAACTCGGAACAAAAAATGAAGACTGAGGACTAAGAATTAAGGTTTTTCTAGAAATGTTTGCTAACTGGGGAAGAGAAAGGTTTTCTCTGAAGACATGGCACGTTGGCATAGATGCCCACTTAGTATTTAACTAGTTGGATTTCTTGCTTCCAGATCTTCACAGCCAAATTTATTACCCATGGCTGAAGAAAGGATTTTTTTTCCTCATGAAACTTGTTTTGGCTTGAAGTAAAGTTCAAATAATATTTACCAAGATTATTAAAAAACTCTAAAACCTTTTTCTTCTTCAGCATCCAGGGATGGAATGTCAAAGTGTTGACAATAATTTTGAATTAATATTTTTGGAGGAATTTTCTTTAATAAAAGATCAAATCATCACCGGCAGGCTGCAGCGAGCCGTGACCACTTACAATACTGGTGCATGGTGGCGGCAGGATTCCGCGGGACTCCATGGGTGGGTGTGTACTGAGTAGAGACAAATTATCTTCTTAAGGAAGATTTTGAATTTTTACTCTAGCCCCTCCTTGGAAAATGCCAACCTCCAAGTCAAGTTTAAGATGGACAGGGGCTCCCCAATGAGACACAGCAGAGGGGCTTCCCTAGGCCATGTGTGGCGGATCCCAGGGTTTGGAGCTTGTGCCACACTGTCTGGTCTTTCTTCCTTTCTTTCAACATTCGGCCAAGTAAGTCAGGTTCGGTGCGGCTGGCCTGAGATCCCAGAACTCAGAGATAGAAGCAGGAGGATCAGGAGTTCAACTCCAGCCCCTGAGCTACAAGGGAATGGGCCCCTGAGCTATGGAGTGAGCTCAAGGCCATCCTGAGCTATCCTGAAATGCCAAATCGAAACACAAACAAGGAAAGAGCATCCAGACAAGGCAGAGAGACAAGAAGAAAACAGACTTCACTCACAGAACCTGACTTACAGCAGAATCACCACCATGCAGCAGGGTGCTCAAGAAATCAACTCCCCCTGAGCTTCGTCACGTGAGAAAACCCACTCAGTAAGACGCCCCTCGCCCACTCAGTAAGACTGCCAGCACTCATATCTCTCACTCTTATTTCATCCATGTGCTTAAACACCATGTTTTACCACTGACTGTTTGGCAGTGGTCCAACACGCCTCAGAATGCTGGTTCCTCGTGGGAACCCACCCACCACCCCACCTTGTGACCTCCCAGGTGCTCCGTGACCATTTGCTAAGTTCACATGAATGAAAATGTCTGCAGCAAGACCCCTGCTCCAGACACCAGAGACCACACTGCTGACACCCACGGGACATGGGCCTTCCTCCTCTCCCTCGGCTCCCTGAGCTTGCCTGTGGAAGCCGCATCCCTCTCGCCTTAGAAGCTCTGAGTCTGGACTGTCCTGGGGACAGGCAGGGAAGCCCGCAGCTGTCCCCACTGAGCATGCCCACCATCTGACCGTTTCTCTCTTCACATGTCTCGGGGGGCGGGGGGGGGGGAATTTCTTCCCCTCAAAATCATTCTCAGTTTCTTACAGTTTTCTCTGTCTTAGAATCTGGGCGGCTGTGAGAAACCATCCACTGTGATTGGTCAAGACATTGCTGACCTGGGACCTTGGGAAGGTGGCCAAGACTTGTCTTCCTCTGTCACAGTGGTCCAAGAGCATAAGAGAAGTGAATCATCAGAGGACAGACAGGGCTCAACACTGACCAGCTCCAAAAGTTAAATTCGATTCTTCAGATCAACTTTTTCTTTAACCGGAAGGACCTACACTTTATCCCACGATAGCGAAAACTAGGGTCCTAACCTTCTCTGGTCCCAAAATGAAAAGGGCCGGTGAGAGGGCTCAGTGTGTAAAAGACACTCATGTGCGAACCTGAGACCTGAGTTCAGTCTCTGGCACCTGCATGATAGAAGAGAAGAACAGACTTCAGGTTATCTTCTGACCCACTCCTCTCTCCCTCCCCAAACCCCTCTTTTTTATGAATACAAGCTTTTAAAACATGAAAAGATCAGACCTGGAGAGGTGGCTCAGGGGTTAAGCCTCTGCCTTGCAGGCGGAAGGTCCTGAGTTTGGATCCTAGACCCCACGTATAGACGCCGGGCGGAAGCGGGGGGCGACCTGCATTTCTGGTCCTGGTAGGGCGGAGCCTGTGAATCCCAGGGCAGAGTAAACAAGGAGGAGGTGGAGGTGGTCCATGGTAGTTCCTGAATTTGCCTGTGGTTCTACACGCACACACACACGCACACACACACACACACACACACACACACACACACACACATACACACACACACACACACACACACACACACGCTCAACGCATATTCGAATAATTTTTTTTAAATTTAAAAAATGAAAAGATCATAAGCATTGGAAGGGGCAGACCTAGGCCAGAACCCTGACTCTCTCCTGATTGAGGTCTCTATAAACCCAAAGGGAATTAGTTCCTGGTGTGAGACAGGACTGGAACTCATGCTCTCAGGGTTATTACAGCCGCCCACGGTTGAGGCTTGTGCACCCTAGCTCAGTACCTGGTCTCAAACCTTCACATACACTTGTTGTGTCTCCTCTTCTCACCAGCCCATCTCCCACTTTATCTCCCTGAATCTCAGATTTTTCTCTCCTAACATGGAGACAATTCCTACGTCACAGGCATGACCATCTACAGCGTCCAGAGACTGCACATGCTTGAGTCATAGCCAGTGTTTCTGTTTCCTACTGCTTAATAAGAACCCATCTTATCCCAGACACAGAAAGTTAGAGGCCATATGTACTCCCTAATAAGTAGATCCTAGTTCCAAACCCACTTAATGACATAATCAAAGGTAAATCTCTGTAATGCCCACTGTGATCGCTAAGTATTATAAACAGGAAGAAAGGGGAAGGAGGACCTCAAAAGAAAGGAGACAGAGAAACACACTTCAATAGAGAAATTAGGGCACAGTCATGTATTACATGGAAGTAGCAAGGCATCTGGCACAGCTCACTCTCACTTCCCTTCCTGGTCACTTGGGACTGAACAGGTTTGATCTCCCCAGTTAGGGAGGGTATAGAAACTGGAAGTTAGATGGTAACCATCCTACAAATGGGAAACTGACCCCACTCATTGCTGAGCCCTACTCCTATTCTTCCATCTCTCTTTGCGTCTCTTCTTATATTAAGATCTTCATTTAAACAATCTTTTATCTTTGGTTAGGAGATGACCTTGGATACCAATTGGGATGCAGCCGAGGGCAGTGCAGGAATAGCAAAACTGAAAATAACAACAAACTATAATTCAGAACACCAAAAACCCTAAATTATTTACCTGGAACCAAACCAGCCAAATCTCCCCCTATCCTAAAGCTCAGGGAACCTTGCAGAAGAGGGGGCAGCAAGATTGTAAGAGCCTGAAGATGAGGAGGACCAACGATATGTAAGATGCTCCACATAAGTCAGGGCTGCAGCAGCCAGGATTGGACTTTGCCTGACCTGCACAATGGCTGACATGTTAATAATGCCTCAAAGTATAGTGGGGATCATAGGGGAGAAGGCTTCAGGCAGTAGGATCCTTAGAGGCAAGAAGTAAAACAGTTATAATAAAGTTACTATGCTAAGGGGAGCCCAAGAAGGGGCCCCGGGCTATGCCACTGAGTCCTGAACCCTCACTAGTGTATATGACTCAGAGGGAGGTTTGGTGCCCACATAAACGGATGCTCTTGGGGAGGCACCAGGAGATGGGGAAAGAGAGAATGAGAGGAGGGGAGAAGAGGGAAGAATGCAATGGGGAGGGAGACAGTGGAGAGGACAGGGAGGCCTCTCGAGTCCCTGGAGACAGCAGGCTCCTCTGGCCCTGATCCAGCTGGTGAAGCACTTGGGAATTCACACATCCTCACTTATGGCTCCCTGGCCTGTTTGCTCCAGAGTTTCTAAGACAAAGCAGCTACAATCGCTTTAGAAAGAGGACAGGAAGACCTGGCTCCTCAGACAGGCAGGTGACAGCCAGAGCCTCCCCGGTTCTGTCCCATTCCCACTAGCCCCCTCCCGCCTGCAGGCCAGACCGAGTTTGTCTCCCTTTGGCAGCTGGCGCACTGGGTACAAGGCGTCCCTGTCACTGACTCCTGACCTCTTGTCTCACTCCGGGTGCACTTCACCTTGTGAACCCAGAGTTTCCTGGCTTCTCTTAGCAACTGGCTCCAATACCATCTTCCTGGCCAGACTCTGGGCCAGTCCCACCCAGCCAAGTGCCTGCCAGGCTTCCCTGGGCTCTGCCAGTCTTGAGTCTCAATCTCTGGCTCCTGGCATCTCAGTCATCCGAGGCTAAATGTCCCCTACCCAAAAGGTGAGGCCTCGCATCTGCCCCATAGTGATATTACGTGGGAAACCTCGCACATCGAGCAGCCGCGGCCATGATCTACTAAAAAGATAATCTTTGTGACTTAAGGAGAGGTCTGGGGGGAATATTTGGAGAACCCAAGACTCTGAGGTCTTTGTAGGAAAGGCCTCCACACATTCCCATCCCTCCTTCCTTCCTTCCTCTTTTTTTTTAAATTTTTTTAAATTATTTATTCAATTGTGCATGTGTATGTGTGTGTGTGTGTGTGTGTGTGTGTGTGTGTGTGTGTGTGTGTGCATGTATACCTATATGTAGAACCACGGACGAATTCGGGAACCACCATGGACCGCCTTGTTTATTCTGCCCCGGGATTCACAGGCTCCGCCCTACCAGGACCAGAAACCCAGGCCACCCCCGCTTCCGCCTGGCGTCTATACGTGGGGTCTAGGATCCGAACTCAGGACCTTCTGCCTGCAAGGCAGAGGCTTAACCCCTGAGCTACCTCTCCAGCCCCCCTTTTCTTCCTCTGAAAGAAATAGTTACAGACATAAAATTGAGAATGGAACCAATCAGCAGCACTCGGACTCTGACTTCCTCCCCACCTCCCACAACTATTGGTCATTCCAAAATGTAGTCCTCGTCACGCACTTGCTCATTTAACATGGGTTCTTAACATTTTAATATACGCGGTGGGTGACATCGAATCACACACTGAAAAGAGCCACTGTGATCAACGACAGGAATCACCACATAACTAAACTCAGCCCAGCTCAGGAGCACTGATGTGGAGACGGGAAGATCACTTCTTGGACAGACACGCGCCGCCCATGTAAGAGCACCATTTCCACTTGTACACGAAGTGGCCCTGCTTCCCCAACGGTGTCCCGGCACCTACAGGACAGCAATTTTATAGGGCGCATTGGGGTGAATGGGAAGGCTGCTTGGAGCAGGACGGATTGCCCCAGATACCAGCAGCCTCTGCACCCTGCTTGCAGCACAGCACAGGGGTGTGGAAAGCAGGGAGGTTCTGCCAACTCAACACTTTAAAGTTCCTACAAATGTAGGAATACAGGGAAAGCCGGGAAACAGTCCAGAGCAGGGTGCTCCCCCCAAGGAAAAACGGTCCATGGCAGGATGCTTCCCCGGCTGTCAGGCTCAACTGGCCTGGCCACCCAAGCCAGACTCAGCACCCTCAGTACAGCTGTCAGGGAAGAGGAAGCAGAGAGACTGAAGATGTATTCAGTGCAGCCACACTGGGAAGGAGGACAAAGAAAAAGGTCCAGTGACCCTCAAGTGCATCTTCCGGGTCCTGATGTAAGGGTTTAAATGGAGGCCTTGAGGTCAGCAGAGCTGAGCAGCCCTGGCCAAGGTGTGCGTACAACAGCAAGGTGTGTCTGAAATGCAAGGTGGTCTGATGAGTTGTCAGCGTTAGGAAAAGAACATGGATGTCCATGAGGTCTGATGACAACAGGAGCTTTGTTAGCACAGGACGCATTGGAGCTGTGAGGACGTGGTTTGGCCTTAAGGCGGGAGAGCACAGAACAGGAATGAGAGGTACAACTGCCCAGGACAGCGGTCAGGGAGCTCCATAGGGCCCGCGGGACAAACGGAGCTCCTGCAATTTATATTTTATAGTCTGGAGCCACATGACATAGATGGACCTAATAATGGGCGCCAGGAATAGGAAGGTACTGACTGGGCAGTGTATTGGGAGGAGGGGCTTGCTTACAGCTGCAAGTGGAATGGGGGAGGAATGCCAGAGGCCACAGGGGTGGTCTGCTTCTGGGGACACAGCTGGAGGGGTTATGATTAACAGAACTGTGAGAACATTCTTTCCAGAGCCAGATTCCTCCTCTGGCCAGCACCATGCCTTCGCCTTTCCCTAGCATGAGATTCCTAACGGGATTCTAACCATTAGGGGCCACTGCTTCAGTAGTCTGATAGCCAAATGGAAAGACAGGCGTCTCCTGCCAGGACAGCCACACCAGCACCAGCTTCCTGTCGGGCAGCATCCGGCATCACAGCTGGTGGGAGGCACGAGCCTTAAGTGTGGAGCCAGCGTTGGAGAAATAACAACATATCCTATCCCTCCCAGCCTGTCAAGGTGCCTGCAGCCAGGAGCCATCCTGAGAGGAGGCCTGCGGTTGCAGATTGAGCCCTTCTGGGAATCTCAAAACAAGGAACAATCACAACTCAGGGAGTCTGGGGACCACACCCCAGATGCTCAGTGGGAGGGGGCAGCCGTGGTGAGAGGAAAAGCCAGGCAGCACCCCAGATGTGCCCACACTGTGAGGAGTCCTCTCTCCAAAGAGCAGAGCAAGGCCAACCCTAAAATTCCTGCAGAGACTGAGCTCACAGCCCAAGCCCACCAGATGTCCACAGCTCCGCACCCCCCCGCCCCCGCCCACGCACATACAGTATAGTTTTCTTCTGGGTCTAAAGACACTGAGGTGAGTCCTATTCCTCTTCTTCCTTCCTCATCCTCCTCCCTCCAGCACTGAGCTTGGTGCTGTCTAATACCTACCATCTGCTGCTCAGCTACAGCTTCACCATCCTGATTGACAAACTGTAGGGTCTGTGGACCAAAGGGAAACCCACCCAGTAAGGCTCGGGGGCAGCAGCAGCTCCCAGGATGCAAAGAATGGAAGTTTCTAGGGTGATCCCAGTCCTGGGGTGGACCACACCCCAATCTGCATGATACAAATGAGCAATGACAGAACATGTGTACTGTTATTTTCTCTTTTTTCTGGTTGGATTTTGAGGCAGAAAAGTATACATTGTTAAGTTACTGATAAGTATAAGCTGAGATGGAAAATTACTGAGTCCCTGAGACACCTCCCCACCTGCATCTGCCTTACTGCGTGATATGAGTCAAGGCCATGGGCCATCTGCAGGTGCCCTGCCTGCTGACACTCACTCATCTCTGCCTCTACTTCTGGAAAGTCCCACTTCACTAGCTCCACTTCTGCCCTGCTTTAGTACAAAATTAAAATGCAAGCTGAATGCAGGGCTGGAGTCCTAGGACAGAGATCTTGGCTCCAGACCAACCATGAATAAAGCTCCTCTCTTCCCTTTAATTGATGTCTGAGGAATTATTCTAAAGAATTGCCACAACGTTACGGGTTGTTTTGTTTCAGAACTGCACTCTATCTGCTTGCTGCTGGCTGCTCACCCTGCAGGGTCTCACTCTAACATTGCAAGCACTCACAGATGTGCAGAACCTCACGGCTGAGGAGGAACATCTTGACTTTCAAGACTGAACTGTTTCTCACAAACCTTTTGGGTTTTTGGTTTTGTTTTGTCTTTCTTTTCAGGAATCTCCTGGCTGTGAAAAGCTTTCACAGTGGGTTGACGGGTTCATCTTCATCGGCCTTCGTTGCTTTCAGTCTCCCTATGGATCCTTTACTTCTTTGGCAGGCATGTGCTCTCTTCCCTTTCATGCCCTTCTGTCTTCTGTCTGTCTGTTCTCAAGCTCCTTTCAGACAATGGAGTTTTATTTTCATGTGTACATGTTCTGCATGTGAGTGGGTTTACATATGTATGCAGGCATGTGTACAAAAGAGCACTCGAGTGTGTGCTCCCGTGGAGGCGCAAGGGTAACATTGAAAATCATCCTGAATTGCTCTCCCTCCTTGCCACTTTGCTTCAGGTTTCCCAGGCTCCGTCTTCCACGGCTGGAAGTCTATGCCACCACCATTTCCACCTGGCATTTTAATGTGGGATGTGGAGCTGTGAACTCAGATCCTTTTGCTTGTGAGGCACAGGCTTAACCACTGAGCGTCTCCTCAGCTGGACAATGTAGGTCTTATTACCTGTGGGGGTTCCCGGGGATTGCAGCTCTGCAGGCCGGTCCCGCGGGTCCTTCACAAGGGGATCGGGGAAAGGTGAGTGTGCTGTCCACCCGCTCCCAGCCCTTCTTCCCAAGGACAATCAGATGCAACAGGGAGTCTAGTCAAACAGGAACTCGTTTATTGCAAGTCCATAGCCCTCTTTATAAAGGAAGAAACAAGGGGAATTCTAGGGTGGGAAAACGGGCAACCAATCATCTTAAAGGTCAAGCCAGCACGCAGGCTGTAGGTATAGCAAGATTTCTTCAAAACATCCTGAGCTACGCCCCCTATTGTCTTCCTCCATCAAAACATCTTTGTCTAAGCTTGCCAGACCACCCAGGTCACCTAGACTGAGGCCCCCACAATTACCAGTCTCTTGTTCTGCGTGTCCATTTATCTTCAATTTCCAGGAGTCATTAACAACTGTTGTCTCCCAGCCCAACACACTACTCACCAGGTTCAATCTGTATCGTCTCCTCTCTTGCTAATGACTCCCCACTGAGGAAGGGATCAGTCTCCAGCCACACGTCCACACATATGTCTGTTGAGGTCCTCTTTGGGCAAATCATCACCAGCATTCGTTTATTTCAGATTCCTTGGGGCGACTTAGTCGTCGTAGGCATGAGAAGCTGGGCATGGGGGAGCACATTATAATCCCACAGCTCAAGATAAGGACAGGAGAATCAGGAGTTGGAGGTCATCCTCAGCTGAACAGTAAGTGTGAGGCCAACCCAAGCACATGAGACGTCATCTCCAAACAAGGGGTGGGGGAGTCATACAACAGCTCATCACAGGGTAAAAGATCCCTTCAATAAAACACTTTTCTTCTCTTTTCTGATTATAAAAATGGAAATGCATAACTTTGCCTTTTACTCCTTCCCTGTTTATGACCTCCTAGCATTTCTCCTCTCTGGTTGTCTCCCACTTGGTGTTAATTTTGATTTGTGTTTCCTCTTTTGACATTATTTTTCTTAAACCTTAAAAAAAAGCCTTTAACTAAAAGCCTTTAACAACAAATGTTGGAGAGGATGCAGGAGAACGGAACCTTCACACATTGCCGGCAGGTATGCAGACTTGTACAATCACCCTGGAGAACAGTATGGCAGTTTCCAAAAATGTTAACAGTTGAAATGCCATAAGACCCAGCTATACCACTACCGGGAATATTCCAAAATAATGTTTCATTTTACTATAGAGACTCGTGCCACACTATTTATTCATAACAGTAAAATCATGGAATCAACCTAAATACCCAAGAGCTGATAAATGGATAATGAAAATGTGGTATATATAAGCAATGGAATACAACTCAGCTATCAAAAAATGAATTAATGAAGTTTAGCAGTAAATGGATAGAGATGGAAGAAATTATACTGAGTGAAGTATCCCAAGCACAGAAAATCAGATGTTGCATGTTCTCCCTTACAAGTGGAGCCTAATACCAAGCCCTCATAATGACATACTCGCAGAAATTTCTATAATATTCATCATAATCACGAAGGAACATACTGTAAGCTAGGGAAAGAAGACCCAAAGAAAATGGAGACAAAGGAACACAGTTAATTAAGGCCACTGTCAAGAAAATCCTGTAAGTATTGAGACATGTGATCCTGTCCACCGTCAGCTTCCTCCCTGTCCTCTATTATTTAGATGGGTTTACAATGCTGGGCACTGTTCCCTTCATGGGGGAGGGGGGTTAGAGGTCAGTAAGCAGGTGCTTGGTTACCTAAAGGCCAACCCCACTCTCTGCTGTGTTCTATTCCTATTCTTCCCTCTCCTTTCAGCCTTTTCTTATATAAAGGACTTTTTCAAATTTTTAAATCTTTCGATAGGAGAAGATCTCAACGCTCAGGCAGGACGCCATGCTAATGCCATGAAAGAAGAGTGAAATCAACAACAACCAACCAGAGTGCAAAGCACCAGCGACCCTGCAATACTCACCCAGAATCAGGCCAATTAATCTCTCCCTAAGGCTCAGGGAACCTCGCAGAAGAGGAGGCAATAAGATTGTAAGAGCCTAAAGATGGGGAGGTCCACCGACACTCCACTCAAGACAGGGCTAATATAGCCAGGAACTGACTGTGATGAGACTTGTCCTTACCAGACCTGCACAATGGCTGACATACCAACATACCCCCATAGACTAGTGAGGGTCAGGAGAGATCACTTCAAGCAGTAGGACCTTAAGGACTAGGGCTAGACAGGTGAAGGGAAGTGCCCCTAGCAGTCGTCTGCCATAAAGACATGAACCCCCACTACAAAGTATGATCTAGAGGGAACCCTGGGAATCATAGAGGCAGACAGACAGGAAGGTGGAAGGGAATGGGATGGATCAATGAAGGGAAGGAAGAGAGGAAAGCATAGGGGAGAAAAAGGGAGAAAAGGAAGAGAGGGAGGGAAGAAGGGAAGGAGGGAAGGAGGAGGGAAGGAGGGAAGGAGGGAAGGAGGGAAGAAGAAAGGGGTGGGAATACCTACTCATTGTACTTGTAAAACTCGGAAAAATAAAATTAAAAAATAGCCTTTAAAGTAAATGTCCTCGGTTATAGAGATGAGCTACTTAATGAATCTCATTGAAAATTTGCAGATAGATGGATGAATTTTGTCCTGGACTATACTTGCCTCGGTTCAGGCGAGGAAGGAACGTGTGATCCAGATGAGCTGCTCCCAACAGATAGTCCTTGTGTGGTTTTCGCCTTCAGTAGCTGACTGGAGTCTGTGGCTCACAGAATCCATATTTGCTGCACCAACAATTTGCTCTTTGCCTTTTCTCCTACAACTGCTCCTGTCCCTGTGTTTCCTGAGGTAGTTGCTTTAACTGGGTTTAACCGTATGTCTCTGGTCTGTTGACGGTGGTGAAGTCACCGTAAGTAGCTCCTCCTGGCTGAGTCCTGGGAATTGATTCCTCATGAGAGGCCAATCACTAAAGCAATCCCACTAACACCAGAAGAGATGTCTGGCCCCACAGACGGGCAAAATGCAACACACAAATACAAGAAATCTGAAATGACATGCAGGGCGAACTCCAGAGACTCAAAACCCTTATTTAAAAAAAAAAAAAAAAAAAACTTTAGGGCTGGAGAGGTAGCTCAGGGGTTAAGCCTCTGCCTTGCAGGCGGAAGGTCCCGAGTTCTGATCCTAGATCCCACGTATAGATGCGGGGCGGAAGCGGGGGCGGCCTGCGCTTCTGGTCCTGGTAGGGCGAAGCCTGTGAATCCCGGGGCAGAGTAAACAAGAAGGAGGTGGAGGCGGTCCATGGTGGTTCCGGAATTTGTCCGTGGTTCTACACACACACATACATACACACGCATACACACGCATATACGCACAATTGAATAAATAATTAAAAATTTTTTTAAAATTTTAAAAACTTTAAAAAAAGAAGTTAAATATTATTAAGAAAAGATCCAGATGCCAGACAAGGAATTCAGGGTCACAGGATTCACCATTGAATTCTAGCAGACCTTTAAAGAACTAATAACTAATATACCACAAAATATTCCATGAAACAGAAAGGGAAGGACTGTTTCCAAACTCCATCTTCAAAGCCAGCACTGCCCTGATACCAGTAAATGTTTCCTGGTAGGACACATACATGAGCAGTTTGCCGCGATGCTTGAACATTGCATCCCACAGCATGGTGGCTATGAGCCACGATGCAGGGCATCTCATTCCAGGGGTGCGAAGGTGCCCAACAGCTATAAATCACTAATCACATAACAAACACGCATGGTCATCCAGTGTGTGCAGAAAGAATGTCCTTGACAGCATTCATCATGATACAAGTCCCAAGAAGCCCGGACAAGAAGGATCACACGAGAATATGTTAAAGCCTATGAGCCACAACCCACAGCCAACTGAATGGAAAAATGGAAAGAATTCCCTCCAAAACCAGGAACAAGGTTCAGCCTGAGGGGCTGGGGAAACAACTCAGAGTTAAGACTCTGCCTTGAAAGCAGAAGGACCTGAGTTAAGATCCCAGGTCCCACATAAAAACGCTAGACAAAACCGGGGACAGCCTGCACTTCTGGCCCTAGAGAGTGGAGCTAAGGGAAATCCCAAAGCAAAACAAAGAGGAGCAATCCAGAATGATTCCCACAGTTACCCTTGGTTTTCCACAGGGACACACAGTACACACACACACACACAAATAAAGTTAAAAAAAAAAAAAAAGATTCAGCACAAGGGTTTCAGCACACATTCTAGAGAATACAATTCCAAACACATTCTTCACAGAACTAAAAAAAAAGCCAATTGTATAATTCCCACAGAAGCACAAGAGACCTCAAATACAGTCACGTCAATCCTGAGCAAAAAGGAGCCAGGCTGTAGGTCTCACAGCATCAGATTTCAAATTATATGATACAACTACCATAGCAAACCATTCAGTTGTGCGACACTGCAACAGGCACACAGACAAATAGGGAGACCACAGATCAGCCCACTCAGACACAGCCAAGAGCCCAAGGTATACTTTGTCTGCTGCTCATTCAATGGGGGATTAGTAGCTAGAATATGTAAAGAGCCCAAAATGTCAAACAACAAATGGAAAAATAAACTGATCAAAATTGGGTGAGTGAACCTGACAGACAGCAAGTAGCAGTCACGTGCAAGAACAGCAGTGAACATGTTTAGCTGAAGTAGAAACATGAATCAAAACAACTGTGGGAGGCCCCTTGCCCTCACTCTGCTCAGACATTTACCACCAAGAAAACAAAAGGCAACAAATGCTGAGAAGATGCACAGAAGGAGGAATGCTCGGTGTTATTTGTAGAGTAAACCAATCCAAACACTGAAAATAACCCCTCTGTAACCCAGCGCTGTTCCTGAGCACGTGCTGAAAGAAGCCAGGAGACCCTCCAATAGTCTGCATGCCACATTACAGACTATTCTGGTTACAGAGTCATTCCTGGTGCCCGTGGATGAACAAATGGATAGAGAAAATACAAAATTATGTCATTTTCAGGAAAATGTATGAAACTGGAATTTGTCATGATAAGCAAAATTGATGAGACTCAGCCCCCCAGAGAGACCAATGAGGACTAATGCTGATGGGGAGGAGATGGAAAATGCTCCTCGAGGGCGGACCCAGGAAGATGCCCTTCTCAAGGTGGACCCAGGAAGATGCCCTCCTCGAGGGTGGACCCAGGAAGTGCTCTCCTCAAGGTGGACCCACTGACATGCGATTTCTGCCCCAGCAAGGGCTCAGCATGTGTTCTCAAAGGCAAGCCAGTTGAACCTCAGTGGGCCGCACAAAAAGATTTGAAACTAGGAGGGAGTCTAGCAAGGAAGAAGAGAGGCTATGAGGGAAAGAGGAGGGGGATAGGATGAGAGTTTAAAGTATGAAAATATCATAAATTCACTATATTCATGTATGAAACACTGAAAGAATAAAAAAGTGGGGAAGAAGCAAAATGAAAAAGACCAGACTCAGAAAAGCAAATATTTCATGTTTTCTGTCACATGTGGACACTCATTTGGTTTTCAACAGGCACAAGGAAGAAGCTGGGGACCAGTGCACAATTCATGGAGCGATGAGACACTCCTGTGGCTGCAATGGGGGCTGTGATGGGAGCTTCTGGCTGTGGACATGGACAGGGGGCAACCGAGCTTCTCTGTCCACCACTGCTCAACCAAGCCCAGGACAACCCCCTTATGGCCACTAACAGGCAAGTCTCCAGATAAGGACACTTCTTGATGACTCGGCATGGACAATTGCATCACACACAGAGAGACACAGGAGGAAGACGGGGTACCCAATCCTTAGGAAGGAAATCTACCTGACCCTACCAAACCACCCCTTTCTGAAATTCTCCTCCCAAAGCCTAGCTTTGCCTTGTGCCTAGAATGCCCAGGGCCTTTTGGAACGTGATGGAAGTCAGCCCTTTAGTTCTGTGAAAGGCAGACGTGGTTACTTCACTGGACGCCTGACAGACGTGTCCCCTGGTTGCTGTCCACCCCTTTCTCCCCCACCTCCCCACGCAACCCATGGCCCTGTCTTTGCCCAGGAGACAAAGATGTTAAAGGGCCCTTTCTCCCCAGTCAGCAGTTAGGGTCAGGAAAGATGTCTGGGTTTGTGCCTCGGGACCCCAGGAAACCGAGTGGTCGGATCAGAGCGTCCACTTCTCCCGGGGCCGGCATCCGCCTGCCTCGCTCAGAGGAAGCTCGATGCTTACAGAATTTATATTTTCCATGCTGTGGTGGAGTTGGAAGCTTCCCCGGCTCAGGACAGAATAAATTTGCTCCTGCACAAATCTCTCGACCGCTCCTCCTTCAAATGTGGGAAGGCAGCGCTGAGGAGCGGCGAGTGCGGCGCACATCATAAATCCAGGGCACAGCAGCTCTGGGGCCGCCGGCCGCATAAAGGAAGCTCTGTGCTTTCATATTATTTTCTGTTTAAAATCGACATGTGTGGTTTCGGACAAAGGCCTTTTAGTGTGCAGGAGAGAGGGTTCAGTGTTTCTCCTTTTGCAAAGCCGAGGGGTGTCTGGGGGAGACACTGCAGACATGCTTGCTGGGATAAAGTCTGCAGGAAACTAAAAATAAAGCCATTGGACTTTCGAATAACCGCCCGAGGAAACACACCAGGCAACCCGCCACTCAGGTGTGTTGTGGCCTGTGCATGTGGCCTGTGCGCGTGGCCCTCCGTGACTATGTGCGAATGGGGCAGGTGTTGACTGGCATCATGCCCCAGCTGAGTCTATGTGGCAAGGAGTCATGAACCATCCCTTACCCTCCTGCAACATGAGATTATCAGAGTCCCATAATTTCTTTGAAAGATTCCTCTCTGAATATCTGATACAAAAGTGGGGGGAGGGAGAGATGGTTCAGTTAGCAGAGGGTTTGCCTTGCAATCAGGAGGACCTGGGTTTGAGTCCTGACACGCATGAGAAGAAAGCCAGGTGCTTCTATACCTGCATTGAGGGGCAGACACATGAGCGCCCCTTCTCCTCTCTCCCACACATGCGAGCACCCCTTCTCTTCCTTCACACATATGACTGCTTCTCCTTCACACACATGTGAGTGTCCCTTCTCTTCCCCCCCACAGAAATATGTAGGTGAGCGTGTGCATGTGCGCATGTGTGTCTGTGTATGCACATGTGAGTGACAGTGTGGATGCATGTGTGTCTGTGCATATACATATACAAGTGAGTGTGTGTGTGCACGTGCATGTGTATGTATATATTTCTCTGTGTGCACAAGTCTGTATGTGTATGTGCATGCACATATGTATGCATGTATGCTTGTGCGTGTGTGTGTCTGTATGTGCACATGCAAGCTAGTGTGTCTGTGCATGTCTGTGTGCACATATGAGTGAGTGTATGTGCATGGGCATGTATATACATATGTGTGCACAAGTCTGTATGTGTGCGTGCATGCACATGTGTGTGCATGTGTTTGTGCATATTTGTATGTGCATGTGTTTGTGTGTGCATGTGTGTATGTGCATATTTATATGTTTGTATGTATGTGTTCATGTGTGCGCATGTGTGTATGTACATATTTATATGTTTTTGCTTATGTGTGCATGGTGTGTGTGTGTGTGTGTGTGTGTGTGTGTGTGTGTGTGTGTGTGGACAAGCTATCCTCATGCAGCCCAGGTGGCTGTTTTCATCCTGTGACTCTTCTGACTCGGCCTCTCAAATGCCAGGATTGGAGCGTGCATCCATACCATAGCCTGTGAGTCTCTTTCTGCTTTCTGACTCTGAGGAGGCGAACAGCTCTGCTCCACCACGCCCTTCTGCCCTGGCACTTGGCCTGGATAGAGGCCCAGAGACCCTGCAGTCACTGACTCTGGACCAAGATCTCTGAACTGTGAGCCAAAGTAAATCTTCCTCCTCTTCCACTTTCCCTGTCAGGGCTCTCGCAGCTGTGAAACACTAACACAGCCAGAACCAGCTTTGTGTGTAGAAAAGGAGGCAACCCTGCAGGAATCAGCAGCAGGAAGACAGTTCACACTGATGTCATGTGACCTGCTGCCCGTGTCCCAGAGCTGCAAACAGGTGGTCCTGTCCCTTCAGGGTCCCTTGATCCTGCTTCTTACAGAACACCGTGACTTTGCTTTGGGGACCGTTGCCCAGCTCTTAGTTGTCTCCTGCTAAGCCTCCCACTCAGGGTCCTGACCCTGCTCCCCAGACCCCTTCCCAGCATAGGAGGTTGTGCCCCAAGCTTGGGCATTGGATCCCCTCTCAGGACTGTTAGTATCTTCAATAGTGATCCAGGGATTCTTAAAGAAATTAAAGATTGAAATGCCATATGATCCTGCGATTCCACTTTTGGGAATAAACCCCCATGCAGCAGAGGTTCACCTCGATAGCACAAGTGTAACCATGTTCATAGCAGCACTGTTTACAATAGCAAAGTCATGGAATCAACCCAAATGTCTAACAGTTGACGAGTGGATAAGGAAACTGTGGTACATCTATACAATGGAATACTACTCAGCCATCGAAAATGATGAATTACTGGAATTTGCCAGGAAATGGATGTTATTAGAAACAATTATATTAAGTGAAGTATCCCAGACCCAGAAAATTAAGCACCGTATGTACTCCCTAATAGGTGGCTCCTAGTACCAAACCCACCCAGCCCACCTAGAGACACTCAAAGATAAATCTCTGTAATACCCACAGTAATTGCAAGGATTATGAACAGGAGGGATGGGATAGGAGGGCCACACCAGAAACAAGGAGAGAGGAGACCATGTTATAGCAGGGAAAATAGGCCTCTACCAAGGACCCAAATAAGTAATGAGACATCTGGTTAAGTTCACAGACTTTTGTTCCTGATCATTTACAACTGAGGGGATATGATCTCACCAGAAGGGGAGGGCATATAGTCTGGCAGATAAAAAGTAACCACTTTGCAAATGGGTAATTGTCCCCTCCCTCACTGCAGTTTCCTACTTTTATTACATCTACCTTTGAATATATTCTTATAATAAGACTCTAGTTTAACAGCTTTTTATCTCTGGCCAGGGGGTGACATACAATACCCATCAGGATGGAGTGAAGGGCATTGCAGGAGCAGTAAAACTGCAAAAGAAAATCAACAAACCATAATCCAGAACTTCAGAGACTCTATATCAACCACCTAGAACTAGGCCAGACTAATCTCTCCCCATCCTGAAGCTCAGGGACATTTGCGGAAGAGGGGGCGGTAAGAGTGTAAGAGCACAAGGGTGGGAGGAGCAATGATATGCAAGATACTCCACACAAGTTAGGGCCAAAGCAGTCATAATTGGACTTTGCATGCCTGGCGCAATGTCCAACACATTATTGACCCCACAATGTCTAGTATCTGCTAAAGGCACCAAGATCCTTGGAGGCAAGGGATTGACAGCCACAGTAGTGTTCCTATGCTTAAGGGGAACACAGGAAAGGGTTCAGGGAAATGCCACTAGGTCCTTGTACGTCATCGGAGAGGAGGGCCCAGAGGAGAGTCTGGCATGCACGTTAAAGGATTCTCCGGGGATTGGGGGGGAG
This sequence comes from Typhlomys cinereus, assembly GCA_023101885.1. NCBI lineage: Eukaryota > Metazoa > Chordata > Mammalia > Rodentia > Platacanthomyidae > Typhlomys > Typhlomys cinereus. The sequence continues at coordinate 1,197,124 of JALPQD010000219.1, forward strand.
GAACTGGGAGATGGCAGGGAGGGGTGAGGGGAGGAGGAGCCGGGGGGGGGGGGGTCAGGGGGAGGAGGAGGGAGGGAGGGAACCAGTGTATCTATTAAGTTTGTATGAGCAGAAATAATAATAAAAAATGTTAAAAAAAATAGTGATCCAGGGCTGGAAATAGTGGCTGGGGGTGTTTGTATCAGGCTCTGGTACCCCAGAAAGTACATACTTTAGTCCCTGCTGCCCACATGCCCAGAGATGCCCCCTTTTTTTAGGCTCTTCCAAAGGCGGGTTTGTTCAGCTTTTTCCTTAACCTCCTCCAGGTCTTTAAGATAAACTCCGCCCCCATGTCAGCCATACTGTGTCTCTTTTTCTCATAACCAAAAACCCCAACAGATGTGGCTTCTGTCCTCGTCTTTAGAAGGCTGTGGTCTCTGAACATCCACTCTGGTGTGATTCCACTGCAAGAACAACACTCAGCATTGCCTACGGTCAGGAGTTACAGCTCTCTGGAAAACAAACTATAAACAAAAAAATGACGTCTATTTCTTTGAATCCTGCTCAGATTATTGTGTCAGCTGGCAAGATTTCAGGGTTCCATGAAGGACCAAGGAGAGTTGTGACAAGAAGTGATTGGACTCTGAGTCTTCAGAAAAAGCTGGAAGTAGAGCAGGGCTTAGAGCTGCAAAGGGGAGTCTTTGTCCGTTAAGGGTGGATCCCACAGCAGAAGGCAGGGCTGACGGCAGCAGGTGGAGGAGGCTCAGGTCACTGCAGGTGTCATGGTGGCAGAGAAAGCTAAAGGCAGACTGCAAGAGCAGAATGCCTGAGGAGGCAGGGCAGGGCTGCTCATCCTCGAGGCCCACCCCCACCCCACCCTACCCCCGCCCCGTGAAGCACTTTCCTCCAGCAAGATTCCATCTCCTAAAGGTACCAAAACCTTCCCAGACATTAACAGCAGTTATGGATGCACACACATGAGCCATGACAGTTGGCAAGTGGTGGCCAGAACTGAGGGAAAGATGATACAAAGGATACAGAAGGAAAAGCAGGGAGGATGGGTGGTGAGCCAGTGAGAAACAGGTGTCCGTGTGAGAAGTGAGAGCTGAGGCTTTGGGCACATCTGTGAGCGTTGTTTAGTCAAGGCAATCCCTGAGCAAGTGTGTGGGAGATTGTGCAGCGGATGTGAACAGACTCAGCCCACAGTATGTGAGACCATCTTCTGGGCAGTGGGTGAGCTGCTGAGAACCGGCTCAGTACTTAGAAAGTATGTCCCCACGCCCCTTTGCACCCTACCCTGCTCCGCCGGTTGTGACACGCACAGTCCAGCCGGGCCCCACCCCACAACCTAGGTAAGTCTCCGCCCGTGCCCGCCCACCAGGACCCCAGGCCAAATAATTCAGTTTAGTGAAATTGAGAGATCTTAAGAGTTAAAATGACAATGCCAAAGTCAAAGTGCAAATCCATGAGAAGCAACAATCAAGTAAACAAATTTCCCACTGAAGAAATTAATCCCATAATGTTAGACTCCAACAAGAACAAACCCACGGAAAAAGGCCAAGAAAGCCCCACCCAGGATAAAGACTTTCAAAATATGATCATTACCATGTTCAATACTATGAAAGAGGAAATCAGGGAGGAATTACATAATCGAATCAATCGCTTTGAAGAGGAACACAACAGACATCTGGAGGAGTTGAGAAAAACAGTGCAAGAAGCAAAAAGTGGCATAGAGCAGTTAAAACAAACTCAAGCAGAGTTTAAAACTGAGCTAAAAGACAAGTTATCTTCAACCCAGAACGCCACAGAGAGTCTTATCAACAGAACTAATGAAGCAGAAAACAGAATTTCAGACCTTGAAGATAAAGTGGGAGTACTAACCAGCTCAATGGAAGAGGATGTTAAAGCCAAAAAGATACTTGAGAGAAATATCCAAGAGATATGGGACACCCTGAAGAAGCCTAACATGCGTATTCATGGAATACCAGAGCAAGAATCTCAAAATACCACCCCTGAGGAAATTTTTCAAACGATCATCAAGGAAAACTTTCCTCATCTAAAAAAAGAGAGGCCCATCCATATACAAGAGGCATTCCGCACCCCAAACAGATACGACCAAAATAGAAGCACACCACGGCAAATAATAGTTAAAACACTCCACATTCAAGATAAAGAACTGGTGCTGAGAGCTTCAAGGGAGAAAAAACAAGTCACTTTTAAAGGTAAACCTATTAAAATAACAAATGACTTCTCAGTCGAAACAGTAAAAGCAAGAAGAGCTTGGAGAGACATACTTCAAGTATTGAATGAGCAAAAATGTCAACCCAGGCTGATTTACCCTGCAAAACTATCAGTCATGATCGAGGGAGAAAGAAAATTTTTCCAGCACAAAGACAAATTTAAGGGATACATGTCCACCAAACCAGGCCTTCAAAAAATGCTAGAAATGATACTCAAGCGTGAAGAAAAAAACAGGCATATCCAGGAGAACAGAAGGCAAGTATAACATCATTAAAAATGAAGCAATATACTTATAAAAGCTACTAAACATAATAAATGTCTGGAATTAACAATAGTTTCTCCATTATAATACTAAATGTTAATGGACTTAATTCACCGATCAAGAGACACAGATTACAAACTTGGATTAAAAATCACAATCCATCAATCTGTTGCCTGCAGGAAACCCATCTCACCACAAAAGATAGGCACGCTCTAAAAATAAAAGGCTGGTCAACAATTCTACAAGCTAATGGAAGCAGAAAACAGGCAGGGGTAGCCATTATGATATCAGACAAAGTGGACTTCAAACCAAAGAAAATTATAAGAGACACGGATGGATACTACATTTTAGTCACAGGTACAATTCATCAGGAAGACTTCACAATACTGAACATATATGCACCCAATACGGGCCCCTCCACATTCATTAAGAAAACCCTACAGCATCTAAAGCAAGAAATCAACCCCCAAACGATAATTCTTGGGGACTTCAACACCGCCCTCTCTACATGGGATAGATCAACAGGTCAAAAGCTTAACAGAGACACTTTGGAACTTAATCAAACCCTGAAAGAAATGGACCTCACAGATCTCTATCGAACTTTTCACCCACGCACCAAAGAATACACATTTTTCTCAGCAGCACACGGAACTTTCTCCAAAATAGATCACATATTGGGCCACAAAATGAATCTACACATATACAAGAAAGTTGAAATTCTAACCTGTGCCCTATCAGACCACCACGGCCTAAAGCTGGACATCCACAACACATCAAACAAGAGAAAATACACTAACTCCTGGAAACTTAACACTATGATGCTGAATGAGAACTGGATTCAGGAAGAAATTAAAAAGGAAATTCAAGATTTCCTGAAAGTGAATGATAACGAAAATACAACTTACCAAAATCTCTGGGACACAATGAAAGCTGTTCTAAGAGGTAAGTTCATAGCTCTTAATGCCTACATCAAAAAAATGGAAACATCAGAAATAAACAATTTAACAATGCAGCTTAAAGCTTTAGAGAAACTAGAGCAATCTGATCCCAAAAGTAGTAGAAGAGAGGAGATTAGCAAAATAAGGGGAGAAATATCTGAAATCGAGATTAAGAAAACGATAGAAAAAATCAACCAGTCAAAAAGCTGGTTCTTTGAAAAAATCAATAAGATTGATACACCCCTAGCTAAATTAACCAAAAGCAAGAGAGAGAAAACCCAAATTAACAAAAATTAGAAATGAACATGGAGTTATCACTACTGATACCCAAGAAATCCAGAGAATTATAACATCATATTTCAAAAACTTATACTCTGTGAAGTTTGACAACACAAAAGAGATGGATGAATTTCTAAGTGAACACAACTTACCTAAATTGAATCAGGAAGTTGTGAATTATTTAAATAGTCCTATAACATATAAAGAAATTGAGGGAGTAATCTCGAATCTTCCCACCAAAAAATGTCCTGGACCAGATGGATTCAGCACAGAATTCTACCAGACATTTAAGGAGTTAATAACTCCTTAAACTGTTCCATCAAATAGCAAAGGAAGGAACACTACCAAATTCCTTCTATGAAGCTAATATCGTTTTAATCCCAAAACCTAATAAAGATTCACTTAAGAAAGAAAACTATATGCTGATCTCCCTGATGAACACAGACGCAAAGATTCTCAACAAAGTCTTAGCAAATCGGATTCAAAAACATATTAAAAAGATCATTCACGGGAACCAAGTAGGCTTCATCCCCGGCACACAAGGTTGGTTCAACATACGCAAATCAATAAATGTAATTCATCATGTAAACCAGTCCAAAGTCCAAGACCACATGATACTCTCAATAGATGCAGAAAAAGCTTTTGACAAGATCCAACAGCCTTTTATGATCAAAACGCTAGAGACAGTAGGAATGGAAGGAACCTTTATCAATATAATAAAAGCTATATACAACAAGCCCACAGCAAGGATTATGCTCAATGGAGAACAATTGGAAGCATTCCCACTTCGATCAGGAACTAGACAAGGCTGTCCACTCTCACCACTTCTATTCAATATTGTACTTGAAGTCTTAGCTGAAGCCATAAGACAAGAAAGGGACATAAGAGGGATTCAAATCGGCAAGGAAGAAGTCAAGCTATCCCTATTTGCAGATGACATGATCTTATACCTGAGTGATCCCAAAAACTCCACCAGGAAGCTCCTGGAACTAATTGAGAAGTTCAGCAGGGTGGCAGGATACAAAATAAATGTGCAAAAATCAGAGGCCTTCCTATATGCCCAGAATGAAAGAAGTGAAAAAGCCTTGAGAGAAACCATGCCATTTACTATAACCCCTAAAAAAATGAAATACCTTGATATAAACCTAACTAAGGAGGTAAAAGACCTTTACAATGAAAACTTTAAAACCCTAAAGAAAGAAATTGCAGAAGACACCAGAAGGTGGAAAGACCTCCCTTGTTCCTGGATTGGCAGAATCAACATCGTAAAAATGACCATCCTACCAAAGGCAATATACAGATTCAATGCTATACCAATCAAAATCCCAAAGCAATTCTTCAAAGAAGTTGACCAAACAATCTCAAAGTTCATATGGAGGCACAAAAGACCCAGGATAGCAAAAACAATCCTGAGTAACAAAAACACAGCTGGAGGTATTGCCATACCAAACCTTAGCCTATACTACAAATCCATAGTTGTAAAGACAGCCTGGTACTGGCTCCAAAATAGACACACAGATCAATGGATAAGGATTGAAGACCCAGATATAAGCCCACAAAGTTACAGCCATTTGGTCTTTGACAAAGGGGCCCAAAGAATCCAATGGAAAAAGAACAGCATCTTCAACAAATGGTGCTGGCAAAACTGGATCTCCACATGCAGAAGATTAAAGCTGGACCCGTACTTGTCACCATGTACAAGACTTAATTCCAAATGGATCAAGGACCTAGATATCAGGCCAGAGACTATAAAAACCATAGTTGAAAGGATAGGGAACTCCCTCGAGCTGATTGGGCTAGGCAAACAGTTCCTAAACAGACATTCAATGGCACAGTCACTGCTACCAACTCTCAACAGTTGGGATCTTGTGAAATTAAAGAGCTTCTGTTCAGATAAAGAGATTGTCACAGGAGCTCAAAGGCAACCCACAGAATGGGAGAAAATCTTCACTAACCACATATCTGACAGAGCTCTATTGTCCAGAGTGCACAAAGAACTTAGAAAACTAAACACCAAGGAAACCAATGGCCCAATTAAAAAATGGGCCCTGGAACTTCAAAGAAACTTTACCAGGGATGAAATTAAAATGTCTAACAAATATCTTAAAAAATGCTCCACTTCTTTAGCCATCAGGGAAATACAAATCAAAACTTCCCTGAGATATCATCTCACCCCGGTCACGATGGCAAAAATCCACAATACAAACAACAACAAATGCTGGAGAGGATGTGGAGAGAGGGGAACTCTCCTACATTGCTGGTGGGAATGCAGGCTCATACAGCCACTCTGGCGAGCCATCTGGAGATTCTTATAGAAATTAAAGATTGAAATGCCATATGACCCTGCTATTCCACTTTTGGGAATAACCCCCCATACAGCAGAAGTTCACCTCGATAGCACAAGCACGACCATGTTCATAGCAGCACTGTTTACAATAGCAAAGTCATGGAATCAGCCCAAATGTCCAACAGTTGACAAGTGGATAAGGAAACGGTGGTACATCTATACAATGGAGTACTACTCAGCCATCAAAAATGATGAATTACTGGAATTTGCCGGGAAATGGATGTCATTAGAAACAATTATATTAAGTGAAGTATCCCAGACCCAGAAAATTAAGTGCCGTATGTACTCCCTAATAGGTGGCTCCTAGTACCAAACCCACCCAGCCCACCTAGAGACAGTAATTCCAAAGATTATGAACAGGTGGGATGGGGTAGGAGGGCCACACCAGAAACAAGGAGAGAAGGGACCATGTTACAGCAGGGAAAATAGGCCTCCATCAAGGACCCAAATAAGTAATGAGACATCTGATTAAGTTCACAGACTTTTGTTCCTGATCATTTACTACTGAGGGGGTGTGATCTCACCAGAAGAGGAGGGCATATAGTCTGGCAGATAAAAAGTAACCATTGTGCAAATGCGGGATAGACCCCTCCCTTACTGTGGTTTCCCACTTTTATTACATCTATCTTTGAATGTGCTTTATCACAAGACTCTAACAGCTTTTTGTCTCTGGCCAGGGGGTAACATACAATGCCCACCAGGATGGAGTGAAGGGCATTGCAGGAGCAGCAAAACTGCAAAAGAAAATCAACAAACCACAATCCAGAACTTCAGAGACTCTATATCAACCACCTAGAACTAGGCCAGCTTAGTCTCTCCCCATCTTGAAGCTCAGGGAAATTTGCGGAAGCGGGGGCGGTAAGAGTGTAAGAGCAAAAGGAAGGGAGGAGCAATGATATGTAAGATACTCTATACTAGTTAGGGCTGAAGCATTCATAATTGGACTTTGCATGCCCTGCGCATTGTCCAACACACTGTTGACCTCACAAAGTCTAGCATCTGCTAAAGGCACCAAGATCCTTGGAGGCAAGGGATTGGCAGCCACAGCAGTGTTCCTATACCTAAGGGGAACACGGGAAAGGGTTCGGGAAAGGCCACTGGGTCCTTGTACGTCATCGGAGAGGAGGGCCCAGAGGAAAATCAGACATGCACAAGAAAGGACTCTCTGGGAATTGGGGTGCGAGGCACTGGGGGATGGGGAGGGAGAGGGGTGGGGAGGAGGAGCAGGGGGTATGGGTAGAGGAGGAGCGAGGGAGGGAACTGGTGTACCTAATAAGTTTGTATGAGCTGAAATTAAAAAAAAAGGAAAGAAAGGAAGGAAAGGAAAGGGAAGGAAGGAAGGGAAGGGAAGGGAAGGGAAGGGAAGGGAAGGGAAGGGAAGGGAAGGGAAGGGAAGGGAAGGGAAAGGGAAGGGAAGGGAAGGGAAGGGAAGGGAAGGGAAGGGAAGGGAAGGGAAGGAAAGGAAAGGAAAGGAAAGGAAAGGAAAGGAAAGGAAAGGAAAGGAAAGGAAAGGAAAGGTGAGAGAAAAAATTAGGAAAGGTAGTGTGATATTGCTGGGGAAGTCTTCTGTGCAGATTCTTAATTTCAATAGTAAATAGTAAATAGTTAAAATAGACTTAGAAAGAACCTTGAGGATCATTTCATTAGAAGGCAGGATATATATATAGTGTATGAGAACACATTACTGAGGTCAAGCTACAATGGCTTCCCAGTCTCTGTCCCACATTCTTGCCATAACTGTCACTCAGAAAGATAAAGACCAGGATCCCTATAGGAGTCTGCTTTTCCTGATTCAGATCTACAACAGTGTTTTTGGCTTGCTCTTTCACAACTCTCCACTTGCTTTTTTTTTTTTTAACTATTGGAACAGACTGTCAATTCTGAAAGCTACCTGGAAGGAAAGAGAACAGGAAATGGAAGGAGTTGGAGTCTTCAGAGGAACACTGAGGAGTGCTAGAGGGTCGAGGACAGCATGCTCGGCTTTGGAAAACACAGTGACATAAAGGGAAGGGAAAATTGCACCTTTGAGCTGAGAACTCCAAAAGCATCCAGCTAGCAATGCACCGTGGAGGAAGCTCTGTAGCTTCTGCTGCTGCTTTGAGAATCTGCTAACATCTTTCTCCATATGTGTCTCCATAGCATGTCTTCAGTGCTTCAAGACTTCCTGAGGGGTAGAACGCTGATCAGAGATTGACAGGCCCAAGTGGATTAATTTAAGGACAAAGACCATCATATCTCACCCAGGACAGATGTAGAACTCAGATTCCATTCTAATGTTAACCAGGGAGACTGGAGTGGGGGGACTCTGTCCCCTACAAGCTTGCTAAATGTGAAAAATCAAACCTGGAGAAAAGTAAGTTTAACAGCTATGAACAAAAACTTCAACACTGGCCGTATGTCACAAGTGAAAGGCTGAGAAGAAATGTTAAGGTTTCTAATAATGCTCACAACAGAATAATAAAAAGTGCCTGCTCAGACATATACATCCCAAGCTCAGTTCAGGACTTTTAAAAATTGCTCCAGAGAAAAACGTAGATTATGTGAAAACCTCAGGAAGAACTGCAAACTGCCTGCCCCCAGCCCCCCCCGCCACACACACACACTGGGCACAAAAGAACCAAAACCTCTACATCCAAAAGTGACCATCATATCAGAACCCTGACTCAGATTTCCTTCTATCTCTAGCTTCTTTTGAAACCACAGAGGTGCAGAAGTGGAGAACTCTAACTCTCCCAGTGCTGCAGTGTATAGCTTTAATAACGCCAACAACTTGAAATCCGCCAACTCTCAGTGTAGCTCTTCTGAAACTCTGCTCTTTCTCCAGGGAGTCTACACGCACTTCTGCCTCATCTTCCTTCTCTTGGAGGAAGAGAAAAGTGAAAAGTTCCGGGTATAAGCATAGAGACCAAACCAGACCAGATTATAAGAAATCAAAAGCAGCTGTAATGGGAAAGCTCTGGGCAAGGTTCTGTGGTCCAAACAGGCTTGGGCAGAAGTTGGGCCTAGGTCAGGCAATGTGGCCTTTTACAGGTCAAGGGTCAGATAAGGATAGGAAAGGGCCCAGAGGGGGTCCCAGTTGGAGGGGGTCCCAGTGAGAGACTGGTAACATCCTGAGGAGGTTACAACAGTCACCCTGCAGGTCCTCCAGATCTCTGGGGACTTTCTAGATTGGGCAGGGGAGCAGTAGAAACAAGAGAAACATGTAACTGATCCAACCTAATCAAAAGATTCAGTAATTCTTTGAAAATGAAAATCATTTTCAAAAATGTCTCTAACTGTGTGAAACCAGATGGGAGGACCACAAGTGTACGGGTCCTCGTGCACATAGCTGAAACAACCTACAGTGGCTTCCCACATCTTACCGCCAGAAAGATAAAGGCCTTGGAGCCCTACAGCAGGTCTGTATTTCCTTATTCAGATCGTAACAGTTTCTTTATTGCACTTTCACAACTCTTCATACACACCTTGTTTTTTAAAGAAAACTCTCATTCACATTTCAGTCTGAAGATGTACTCCACTCGATACATTTTTTTATTAAAAATTTAATTATACATTTTAAAATTTTTTACCAGTTCCCTCCCTCCCCCCTCCTCCCCCTCCCCTTCCCCTAGTGCCTCCCCCCCAATTCCCAGAGAGTCCTTTATTGTGTACGCCTAACTCTCCACTGGGTCCTCCTCTCCGATGACATATAAGGACCCAGTGGCATTTCCATAAGCCCTTTCTCTTGTTCCCCTTAAGCATAAGATCACTACTATGGCTGTCAATCCCTTGCCTCCAGGGGTCTCGGTGCCCTTAACAGATGCTAGACTTTATGAGGGCAACAGTGCGCTGGACATTGCGCAGGGCATGCAAAGTCCCATTATGATTGCTTTGGCCCCAACTATTGTTGAGAATCTTGCAAATCGTTGCTCCTCCCATCCTTTTGCTCTTACAATCTTACCGCCCCCTCTTCCGCAAATGTCCCTGAGCTCCAGGATGGGGAGAGATTAGGCTGTCCTAGTTCTATGTGATTGATATAGAGTCTCTGAAGTTCTGGATTGTGGTTTGTTGATTTTCTTTTGCAGTTTTGCTGCTCCTGCAATTCCCTTCACTCCATTCTGCTGGGCAGTGTATGTCACCCCCTGGCCAGAGAAAAAAAGCTGTTAAACTGGAGTCTTGTTGTAATAGCACATTCAAGGGTAGATGTAATAAGAGTAGGAAACCTCACCGAGGGAGGGGTCCATCACCCATTTGCAAAATGATTACTTTTTATCTGCTAGACTATATGCCCTCCCCTTCTGGTGAGATCAGGAAAGAACGTCTGTGAACTTAACCAGGTTTCTCATTACTTACTTGCAGACCTTGATGGAGGCCTATTTTCTCTGCTGTAACATGGTCTCCTCTCTCCTTGTTTCTGGTGTGGCCCTCCTAACCCATCTCTCTTGTTCATAATCCTTGCAATTACTGTGTTACATAGGTTTACTTTTGAGTGCCTCAATGTGGGCTGGGTGAGTTTGGTACTAGGAGCCACCTATTAGGGAGTACATACGGCGCTTAATTTTCTGGGTTTGGGATACTTCACTTAATATAATTCTTTCTACTGACATCCATTTCCCAGCAAATTCCAGTAATTCATCATTTTTGATGGCTGAGTAGTACTCCATTGTATAGATGTACCACTGTTTCCTTATCCACTCGTCAACTGTTGGACATTTAGGTTGATTCCATGACTTTGCTATTGTAAACAGTGCTGCTATGAACATGGTCGTGCTTGTGCTATCGAGGCAAACCTCTGCTGCATGGGGGGTTATTCCCAAAAGTGGGATAGCAGGGTCATATGGCATTTCAATCTTTAATTTCTTTAAGAATCTCCAGACGGCTCGCCAGAGTGGCTGTATGAGCCTGCATTCCCACCAACAATGTAGGAGAGTTCCCCTCTCTCCACATCCTCTCCAGCATTTGTCGTTGTTTGTATTGTGGATTTTTGCCATCCTGACCGGGGTGAGATGATATCTCAGGGAAGTTTTGATTTGCATTTCCCTGATGGCGAAGGAAGTGGAGCATTTTTTAAGATAATTGTTAGACATTTTAATTTCATCCCTGGTAAAGTTTCTTTGAAGTTCCAGGGCCCGTTTTTTAATTGGGCCAGTGTTTTCCTTGGAGTTTAATTTTCTAAGTTCTTTGTGCACTCTGGACAGTAGAGCTCTGTCAGATATGTGGTTAGTGAAGATTTTCTCCCATTCTGTGGGTTGCCTTTGAGCTCCTGTGACAATCTCTTTATCTGAACAGAAGCTCTTTAATTTCACAAGATCCCAACTGTTGAGAGTTGGTAGCAGTGACTGTGCCATTGGATGTCTGTTTAGGAAGTGTTGGCCTAGCCCAATCAGCTCGAGGGAGTTCCCTATCCTTTCAACTATGGTTTTTAAAGTCTCTGGCCTGATATCAAGGTCCTTGATCCATTTGGAGTTAAGTCTTGTACATGGTGACAAGTACGGGTCCAGCTTTAATCTTCTGCATGTGGAGATCCAGTTTTGCCAGCACCATTTGTTGAAGATGCTGTTCTTTTTCCATTGGATTCTTTGGGCCCCTTTGTCAAAGACCAAATGGCTGTAACTTTGTGGGCTTATATCTGGGTCTTCAATCCTTATCCATTGATCTGTGTGTCTATTTTGGAGCCAGTACCAGGCTGTCTTTATAACTATGGATTTGTAGTATAGACTTAGGTTTGGTATGGTAATACCTCCAGCTGTGTTTTTGTTACTCAGGATTGTTTTTGCTATCCTGGGTCTTTTGTGCCTCCATATGAACTTTGAGATTGTTTGGTCAACTTCTTTGAAGAATTGCTTTGGGATTTTGATTGGTATAGCATTGAATCTGCATATTGCCTTTGGTAGGATGGTCATTTTTACAATGTTGATTCTGCCAATCCAGGAACAAGGGAGGTCTTTCCACCTTCTGGTGTCTTCTGCAATTTCTTTCTTTAGGGTTTTAAAGTTTTCATTGTAAAGGTCTTTTACCTCCTTAGTTAGGTTTATACCAAGGTATTTCATTTTTTTAGGGGTTATAGTAAATGGCATGGTTTCTCTCAAGGCTTTTTCACTTCTTTCATTCTGGGCATATAGGAAGGCCTCTGATTTTTGCACATTTATTTTGTATCCTGCCACCCTGCTGAACTTCTCAATTAGTTCCAGGAGCTTCCTGGTGGAGTTTTTGGGATCCCTCAGGTATAAGATCATGTCATCTGCAAATAGGGATAGCTTGATTTCTTCCTTGCCGATTTGAATCCCTCTTATGTCCCTTTCTTGTCTTATGGCTTCAGCTAAGACTTCAAGTACAATATTGAATAGAAGTGGTGAGAATGGAGAGCCTTGTCTAGTTCCTGATCGAAGTGGGAATGCTTCCAATTGTTCCCCATTGAGCATAATCCTTGCTGTGGGCTTGTTGTATATAGCTTTTATTATATTGATAAAGGTTCCTTCCATTCCTACTGTCTCTAGCGTTTTGATCATAAAAGGCTGTTGGATCTTGTCAAAAGCTTTTTCTGCATCTATCGAGAGTATCATGTGATCTTGGACTTTGGACTGGTTTACATGATGAATTACATTTATTGATTTGCGTATGTTGAACCAACCTTGTGTGCCGGGGATGAAGCCTACTTGGTCCCCGTGAATGATCTTTTTAATATGTTTTTGAATCCAATTTGCTAAGACTTTGTTGAGAATCTTTGCGTCTGTGTTCATCAGGGAGATCGGCCTATAGTTTTCTTTCTTAAGTGAATCTTTATTAGGTTTTGGGATTAAAACGATATTAGCTTCATAGAAGGAATTTGGTAGTGTTCCTTCCTTTGCTATTTGATGGAACAGTTTAAGGAGTATTGGTGTTATTAACTCCTTAAATGTCTGGTAGAATTCTGTGCTGAATCCATCTGGTCCAGGACATTTTTTGGTGGGAAGATTCGAGATTACTTCCTCAATTTCCTTATATGTTATAGGACTATTTAAATAATTCACAACTTCCTGATTCAATTTAGGTAAGTTGTGTTTACTTAGAAATTCATCCATCTCTTTTGTGTTGTCAAACTTCACAGAGTATAAGTTTTTGAAATATGATGTTATAATTCTCTGGATTTCTTGGGTATCAGTAGTGATAACTCCATGTTCATTTCTAATTTTGTTAATTTGGGTTTTCTCTCTCTTGCTTTTGGTTAGTTTAGCTAGGGGTGTATCAATCTTGTTGATTTTTTCAAAGAACCAGCTTTTTGATTGGTTGATTTTTTCTATCGTTTTCTTAGTCTCGATTTCAGATATTTCTCCCCTTATTTTGCTAATCTCTTCTCTTCTACTGCTTTTGGGATCAGATTGCTCTAGTTTCTCTAAAGCTTTAAGTTGCATTGTTAAGTTGTTTATTTCTGATGTTTCCATTTTTTTGACTGTAGGCATTAAGAGCTATGAACTTACCTCTTAGAACAGCTTTCATTGTGTCCCAGAGATTTTGGTAAGTTGTATTTTCGTTATCATTCACTTTCAGGAAATCTTGAATTTCCTTTTTAATTTCTTCCTGAATCCAGTTCTCATTCAGCATCATAGTGTTAAGTTTCCAGGAGTTAGTGTATTTTCTCTTGTTTGATGTGTTGTGGATGTCCAGCTTTAGGCCGTGGTGGTCTGATAGGGCACAGGTTAGAATTTCAACTTTCTTGTATATGTGTAGATTCATTTTGTGGCCCAATATGTGATCTATTTTGGAGAAAGTTCCGTGTGCTGCTGAGAAAAATGTGTATTCTTTGGTGCGTGGGTGAAAAGTTCGATAGAGATCTGTAAGATCCATTTCTTTCAGGGTTTGATTAAGTTCCAAAGTGTCTCTGTTAAGCTTTTGACCTGTTGATCTATCCCATGTAGAGAGGGCGGTGTTGAAGTCCCCAAGAATTATCGTTTGGGGGTTGATTTCTTGCTTTAGACGCTGTAGGGTTTTCTTAATGAATGTGGAGGGGCCCGTATTGGGTGCATATATGTTCAGTATTGTGAAGTCTTCCTGGTGAATTGTACCTGTGACTAAAATGTAGTATCCATCTGTGTCTCTTATAATTTTCTTTGGTTTGAAGTCCACTTTCTCTGATAGCATAATGGCTACCCCTGCCTGTTTTCTGCTTCCATTTGCTTGTAGAATTGTTGACCAGCCTTTTATTTTTAGAGCGTGCCTATCTTTTGTGGTGAGATGGGTTTCCTGCAGGCAACAGATTGATGGATTGTGATTTTTAATCCAAGTTTGTAATCTGTGTCTCTTGATCGGTGAATTAAGTCCATTAACATTTAGTGTTATAATGGAGAAACTATTGTTAATTCCAGACATTTATTATGTTTAGTAGCTTTTATAAGTATATTGCTTCGCTTTTAATGGTGTTATATTTGCCTTCTGTTCTCCTGGATATGCCTGTTTTTTTCTTCACGCTTGAGTATCATTTCTATCAGTTTTTGAAGGCCTGGTTTGGTGGCCATGTATCCCTTAAAGTTGTCTTTGTGCTGGAAAATTTTTCTTTCTCCCTCGATCATGACTGATAGTTTTGCAGGGTAAATCAGCCTGGGTTGACATTTTTGCTCATTCAATACTTGAAGTATGTCTCTCCAAGCTCTTCTTGCTTTTACTGTTTCGACTGAGAAGTCATTTGTTATTTTAATAGGTTTACCTTTAAAAGTGACTTGTTTTTTCTCCCTTGAAGCTCTCAGCACCAGTTCTTTATCTTGAATGTGGAGTGTTTTAACTATTATTTGCCGTGGTGTGCTTCTATTTTGGTCGTATCTGTTTGGGGTGCGGAATGCCTCTTGTATATGGATGGGCCTCTCTTTTTTTAGATGAGGAAAGTTTTCCTTGATGATCGTTTGAAAAATTTCCTCAGGGGTGGTATTTTGAGATTCTTGCTCTGGTATTCCATGAATACGCATGTTAGGCTTCTTCAGGGTGTCCCATATCTCTTGGATATTTCTCTCAAGTATCTTTTTGGCTTTAACAACCTCTTCCATTGAGCTGGTTAGTACTCCCACTTTATCTTCAAGGTCTGAAATTCTGTTTTCTGCTTCATTAGTTCTGTTGATAAGACTCTCTGTGGCGTTCTGGGTTGAAGATAACTTGTCTTTTAGCTCAGTTTTAAACTCTGCTTGAGTTTGTTTTAACTGCTCTATGCCACTTTTTGTTTCTTGCACTGTTTTTCTCAACTCCTCCAGATGTCTGTTGTGTTCCTCTTCAAAGCGATTGATTCGATTATGTAATTCCTCCCTGATTTCCTCTTTCATAGTATTGAACATGGTAATGATCATATTTTGAAAGTCGTTATCCTGGGTCAGGCTTTCTTGGCCTTTTTCCGTGGGTTTGTTCTTGTTGGAGTCTAACATTATGGGATTAATTTCTTCAGTGGGAAATTTGTTTACTTGAGTGTTGCTTCTCATAGGATTTGCACTTTGACTTTGGCATTGTCATTTTAACTCTTAAGATCTCTCAATTTTACTAAACTGAATTATTTGGCCTGGGGTACTGGTGGGGGGGCCGAACGGGGACTACCTAGGGCGCGGGGTGAGGCCCGGGTGGACCGCGCGTGTCCCACAGGTGGAGCGAGGTGGGGTGAAAAGGGAGGATGGGCGCGTTGGTGTGGAGCTATTTAACCCGAGGGCAGCTGGGGCGGGGCCGGGGCGCAGGGGGAGGTCCTCCTCGTCCCTCGGCCTCCGCGCGGCTCCGGCTGGATGGTGGGAGTCGGAGCCGGGTCCCTGTGGGCTGACCTGGGGTCCTAGGGCGCGCGGTGAGGCCCGGCTGGATCTCGCATACGCATCCCGACCGGCGGAGCGGGGTGGGGTGAAAAGGGCCACTCGATACATTTTTAATATATTCCTTTTTAAATATCTGTTTGCACACTAGAGAGAAATTGTAAAATTACTGAAATTCTTAAATGTAAAAATGCAACAAATAGAATAAGTCAAAGAAATTAAAAGTTAAAGCAATAAGAAAAATCCTTTCACAAATCACCTTTTCTTCTTCAATGTCCAGAATGACATATTCATAATTTACTGTTTGATTCTATATACTTACATATATCTTTGCATACTCATAGGTTTATATATGTGTGATGCTTTCAGTGTTGATACTCCATGCTATTCCTAAAAATGAGTCACCAGCTATGATTATGATTAATGTCAAGTTGTAATTTCTCATCTTCTATTTTTATTATTCAATTTTGTCATCAGTTCTCCTTCACATTTAATGTGAATTGAATGTGAAAATAATTTTCTCCTTCATTTTTAAAACATGGTTATATAATGTATGTTTTCTTATCTTTCATACTTGTACAACTAAGGAATCATTTGAATCTGACAAGTTACTTAACAATAAGGAACTTTAAACCATTTCCTCTTTTCTAACAGGATTTACCCACTGTTTGTTTGTTTGTTGCTTGTTCTTTGTTGAGATATGGAAATCGTGGATCTTTTGGTATTTATCTCAGTGTAACTATTTCTTTCAATGTTTTTCTGAGTAAAGGTCCAATAGCTCAGGAAATATTAGTAAGAGAATGAGATTGCATAAAATTAAGACTAGTGTGCATTGTGAAGAAAATAAGAGTAAAAAGAGTGTAAAAAAAAAAAAAAAGAAAGAAAGAAAGTATGTCCCCGCCTCAGCAATTCCTGTGGAGGTGGTATGTCCGTTTTCCTCTGCTCCCGAGGTTGATGTGAGCTTACCCGCCACGCTGATGCACTGTAACCAGAAACTGTGAGCCAAGACTAAGACCCCGGAAGCCCCTAAGTTGTTTGCTCATGATTCCTTCAGCAGCAGCAAAGGACTCAGAGCCAAGGGTGCAGACAGGCCAAGTATGAAGTAGCAAGGGCAGAACATGGAGCCTGGCTGGAGGAGACTCGAGGTTCAGGGCCCGATGCGGGAGAACCAGGTGGCCCTCTGCAGGGCTCTTTGACAGAGGATGTGGTGGGGTTCAGGAACACCCCTGAAAATGAAGAGGGATGTCAGACGCAGAAGAAGGAAGGAGAGAAGGATGTTCCACTGACGTCTTACTTGGGTTCTGAGCATTGTGGGCTGGAGATGTAGGGAAAGGACGCTATGGCCAGAAGTGGGTAAAGAAACCAGAGAAAACAGCAGAAAAAGGAGCAAAGGGCTAAGAAGGAAAAGAAGGATCGGATACCTTGCAGTGTCCTTCTGAGTTGTTGCTGGGTAAAGGACCCTTTGGAGGCATGAGAAGAGGGTCTGCACTGTGCAGGGAGCGAACATCTCTGATGGTGCGCTGTGGCGGTGGGATTAGCCCAGGTGCACCTAGCGGACTCTCCTGGGGCATCAGCACCACAAGTGTGCTTTTCTCTCAGAAGCCTCCACTCTCAGAGTGTTTCAGAAAACCCTGAAACGTTCAGGGTTTCTTCCTGGTTTTCCAGGAAGTCTCTCGACTTCTCTTGGCATAACATCTGAGCCCAAGACCAGAGTGAAGAGTAGCCACGTGGAGAAGCACAGCTGTGTGGAGAAGCACAGCAGTATGAGAACAAGAAGCGGTGGTGTGGAGAAGCACAGCCACGTGGAGCACAGCCGTGTGGAGAAGCACAGCTGTGTGGAGAAGCACAGCGGTGTGAGAACAAGAAGCGGCAGTGTGGAGAACAAGCACAGTCAGATCGAGCAGAGGAATCTAGCCCAAACAAGGAGGGCCAAATTGGGCTCCGGGGAGGCCAAGGCTGCCAGGGAACAAATGTTCTTTTATCCTTTTAGTATGGAGACGAGTCTCCACATGGAAGGAGATGAAGTCTGCCCAGTGGGGTGTATTGCCATTATTAAGGCTGTACACAAATACCCAACTGAGCCGGCTGCCTTTATGAATTATAAACTTCATTAAAACTCTGAAGTCTATTTTTCAGTCACATACACACACACACTCCTTCCTATAGAATCTAGCAGCAGAGTGCAGCCCGAGATGCCCTGGTTCTTAGCTGGTGGGACAGGCTGTCCCCGTGCAGGTAGAAGGCAGCCATTGGAAAATCACAGAGCCAAGAAACATTCTGCCTGGAGGAATTTCATATTAAGAAATGAGATTTGGACATTCACACTGTTATTTTCTAAATCGACTCTATTTATCATGGATCCTGAAACTGGATGTAGAAATTTTTTGTTTCCAAGAACAACAAAAAAGGATCCTTTGTTCACAGCACACACAAAATAAACAATTTTCCTCTTCGAAGAGAAGAAAATTCAACATATATGGGACAAAAGCAAACAGCCTCACAGTCACGGAACATACAGCAAAGAGGGAGAGCAACGCGCCGCCTGCCCCTACTCGGTTCATGCAGTCTGCATTGGTTCTCCGCACGGAATGACCACGTCCTCTCTCCCCAGCAAGACTGAGTCACCTGGGCTTCCAAGTCTACAATGAATCTCCTGCATTCTTCACTGAGAAGTTCAAGGGGAGGATGAACGTCTATTTGATCAGTAAGATTGTGTGCAAAAAAGGAAGATGGCTCCAGACAGTATCAACCCTATTTGCAGCAACACACATGCTGTAGCACCAACTGACACTCAGCATGTGCCTGTTGTGCGGCTGATTGACACAGCAGTGATCTCAAGATGCAAGCGATAGCCAGATTGAGAGGTACAAGGCCCTGCCTCACCCCACTCCCCCTCAGGGAACATCACCCTCCCTCTACATCCAGTATTACTTCTAAGCCAGCCAAGAACATCCTGGTTCTTCTTGCAATGAACCCTATCTTGTACTCTCCAAGAACCCAACAAAAGGGATGGTTTTAACATAAACTCAGATTTGGGTTAAAGGAGTCATTATGAAAAGCAAACGATGCTCCTGTCATTCTGGAAACTCCAGAGAGAGGATCAGGATCCCTGTCCAATGAGCTGGAATGGAGAAGGTTAATCAAGTCTTCCACTGTAAAGACATGGCTCTTGGTGCACTGTCTGTCTCTAGGTGCACCGTCCATCTCTGGTTGCACTCTGTCTCTGGGTGCACTGTTTGTCTTGGGTCCACTGCCTATCTGTTTCTGGATACATTCCCTGTCTGTCTCTGGGTGCACTGGTACACTCCCTGTCTGTCTCTGGGTGTACTGTCTGTCTGTCTCTGGATGCACTGCCTATCTCTTTCTGGGTGCACTGTCTGTTTCCAGGTGAGCTGTCTGTCTCCGGGCGCACTGTCTGTCTGTCTCTAGATGTACTGTCTGTCTCCGAGTGCACGGTCTGTCTGTGTCTGGGTGCACTGTCTGTCTGTCTCTGGGTGCACTGTCTGTCTGTCTCTGGGTGCACTGCCTGTCTGTCTCTGGGTACACTGCCTGTCTGTCTCTGGGTACACTGCCTGTCTGTCTCTGGGTGCACTGCCTGTCTGTCTCTGGGTGCACTGCCTGTCTGTCTCTGGGTGCACTGCCTGTCTGTTTCTGGGTGTACTGTCTGTCTCTAGGTGAGCTGTCTGTCTCTGGGTACACTGTCTATCTGTCTCCAGATGCACTGTCTGTCTGTCTCTGGGTACACTGCATGTCTGTCTCCCAGTGCACTGTCTGTCTGTCTCTGGGTACACTGTCTGTCTGTCTCTGGGTGCACTACATGTCTGTCTCCCAGTGCACTGTCTGTCTGTCTCTGGGTACACTGTCTGTCTGTCTGTCTCTGGGTGCATTGTCTGTCTGTCTCTGAGTGCCCTGCATGTCTGTCTCTGGCTACACTACCTGTCTCTGGCCATGCTGTGCTGAGTCCACCTGTGAGCTCAGGGATGAGCTTCACACACCCCTGTCTGCCTCTTCTTTCTCAGTGTCCCAGGAGACAAGCAGTGTACCTGTCTTTCCATGGCCATGGTTGACAGTATATCAAGTATATGACAAGTATATCATGCTTTTCTGTGGCACTATCAATTCAGGGAGGCCCTAGCCCAGGCTCCCAAATGCAGCAGGTCTGGCTATAGACAAGCCTGAATAAGGAACCATACAGGCAGAGGAATGGACAACTAATGGGTGGAGGGATGAACAGCCAGTGGGAAGGAGGGATGAACAACCAATGGGAAGTGGCTATCTAACTTGGACACCTAGTAAACAGCTAAATGATTGGTGGCTGCTCCCCCCTCCCCCAAGCAGAGGGGTGGCCACACCTGATTGGACCCCAACCCTATATAAGCCTAAACACTTCCTGAGTAAAGTTGAGTCTGCGGCCAACTTCTTGTGTGCGTGCTGCTTCCCACCTGACTCCCAGGGTCTGGGTGGTGACCTGTCCCCAGCTCACCCATTCGCTTTGCGCCCACGAGGCCCCGCAGTTTTTGCCCTCTTCCCCCGGCTGGCACGGTGGGGGATTCAGCAACACTTTTCTGTCTAGAAATGAAATGCAGGTAAGGGTTGGAATATCTGCTGGCTGAATGTAAGAGTTATCACACACTGCAACAGAAACTTTCAGGCTTAGTACTGAAAAGAAGTTAGGGGATGGGGGGCGGGTGAACAAAAGATTCTACCAGAAGTTAGAATTTCATGAAGACTTGCTGTTCTCTTGGGAAGCTGGTGTGGCAGCATCTCCACTGCTGGGAGGGGCGCTCAGTGCATCTCCTCGGCAGGAACACGAGCGAGAACACAGTGGATGCTGGAATTCACAAGAATTGGACTCAAACTCGGGATGCTATGACATTTCTCCAACCTGCCGCTTCCTTGCCCCTGTCTCTGAAAGAGTTCACGGCCCTTTAGGGTCCTGTGTTTGGCCTCGATCCCGCAAAGCAGTCAAGTCTCCTATGCAGGGACGGGGATCTTGGAATGCTCAGATGGCACCAGGCAGATAAGGGGTTGGAGAATCAGTCCTGGCCAAGGAGAGGTGCCCAACTGAGAGATGCCAAGTCATCCACAAACACACCACTGGTGCCCCAATTTTCAGCATCTTTGCTGCTCAGTGCTTGGAGACAGGTTAGGAATGGTGGCAAAGCTGTGGCTGAGAGAGGAATGAGGACACCACCAAGGGGTGTGTTCACGGGGACCAGAGCCACCATCCTGCCTCCCCTCAGGTCTCTCTTAGGAAAGGCTGATCTTCCCACGGAACAGCCCCATGTGGTCGTAAAGTGGAGCATCTACTGGGGCTGGAAGCATCCTGGCTCCTGGAGAATCCCACCACAGATCTTCCACAGGACCCAGCAACACCTCCCCCGAAGGACAGGATGCTGAGGCCGCGCACACCTAGAGATTCCCACATACCCACACCAACTGCTTCTGTGCCCAAAGGCAACCAACGTGTGGAGCTGGCCTAGATGTCCATCAACCGACAACTGGATAAAGAGGACATGGCGCACAACAGTCTTACCCGGCCATTGAGTTTGCAGGAAAATGGAAATAACTGTAGACCACGATGTTAAGCAAAATAAGCCAAACTTAAAAAGACAAATACCAAGATCCTATAGTTTGTGCGTGTATATGCATTTGCATGTGTATGCATACACATACATGTGTGGGTGCATGTGTATGCGTGCATGTGTGTGCATGCTTATGTGTCCATGCATGTGCACATATGGGAGATGAAAGCAGAAAGAGCATGAGAAGAGGGTTGGAGAGGTGGCTCAGGGGTTAAGTCTCTGCCTTGCAGGTGAAAGGTCCTGAGTTCGGATCTTAGACCCCACATATAGATGCCGGGTTGGGGGGGGCTGCGTTTCTGGTCCTGGTGGGCGGAGCCTGTGAATCCCGGGGTAGAGTAAAGAAGGAGGTGGAAGCGTCCATGGTGGTTCCCGAATTTGCCTGTGGTTCTACACACACACACACACATACATACACACACACACACACATACATACATATACACACACGCAAATACATACACACTCACATGCACACACACAATTGAATAAATAAAATAATAATAAAAAGACCATGAGAAGAAAGAAAAAGGTCTCAGGGAAGTCAGGGGAAGACAGGAGAAGAGATGGTGTGGAAGTAGAAGGGCAGTGCCGGGAGAAGGGGGTCAGCAACAGAGGCTGGACGAGATGAATATAAACAAAGGAGAGTAACAAACAAAAAGGAGGTGGTGGAAACCTACTTTGCCAACTTGAAAAGTGGATTTAAATTGAAACTATTTTTTGTTTTGCATATGTGTGCATGGTGTGTGCATAGGGACATGTATGTGTGTAAGAGTGTGTGTATATGACTGCATTTGAGTGTGTATGCCTGTGCAGGCCCAAGACTGACTGATATTAGTTATCATCCTCAATCACTCTTCCACCTTATTCTCATGAGCCTGCACCTCTAATAAAATCCAGAGCACATTATTAGGACTAGTCTTGCTAATCAGTTTGCTCTAGGGATTCCCAGGCTTCGTCTTCCAGGGCTAGAATTGTAGAACGCCACCACACACATCTGGCATTTTTTACATGGGTTCTGGGGATCTGAACTCAGATACCTTTGTGAAGCAAAGGCTTTAATCAGAGAACCATCTCCACAGCCCCTCATCCAGTATTTCTACTGCTGTGAGTTCCCTAGGCGGTTTTTCAAGTGAGTTTGCATTGTTGCATCTTTTCATGTGTTAGGAGTGAGGCAAAGAGTTAGATCCAGCTCAAGTTTCAGACAAGGCTGGTAAGGACACAGTGGGTATTATGGACAGACCACAGCTACTGCAGAAAAGCCACACACTTAGCACTAGGATGATAGCTCTGTCCAGACATCAGAAGTGCCGGCTACACATGCTCACTGCCATAAACACTGCAGAGCCTTCTCCACCATGATGGACCAGACCCTCTCGAAGCATGGACCAAATGCACCCGCCTTCCTTTAAGCTCCCTCTTGTTGGGAGTGGAGTGCCTGCAGCCCACACAGTTCCTATGAGCGAACAGCTTCCCGGACATGGGGAGAAACATCACTGGAGCCCTGGTCGTTTGCAAGCAAAGCGTGGGTCTCAGAACATGTGCCTGCAGGTGGGCATGCATGGGACTCAGAACGCATTCCTGCAGGCAGGCTTCAAGAGACATGCTAGAGGTTCATTTCAGGCAATTCCCGGGGCTGTTAGGGAGAGGAAACGGCAGCTGATGTGATTGACCACATGCATGTGTCCCCTGGAAATCCACATGTGCAAGATAACCCCCACAGTGAGGGCGCAGCATTCGGGCCATTTGTGGGGTCAGTGTCTTTACACAACAGAACAAATGGAATGCCCTTGCTCTGTGCAAGGCACAAAGACAAAACTCTGGCTGTTGGCAAACTGAGAAATTGACCAGATGCCAAAGCTGTGCACACTTAGATGGGAGACCTCTGGTCCCCAGAGTTGTATGAGCTGAGCTCCAGCCGCTTGCGAGGTACCCATGACGTGGGCCAGCCTAAGGCTGCTGGGACAGGCACAGATAAGCTACGCGGGGATGCAACCTGCACTAATAGTGGACACAGCACAAAAGAATGGGTCACCTCGCCCATAGAGGCAGCATTGACTCTGAGAGTGAAGGAAAGGAGAAGTCAAGGGTGAGCCTTGGCCTTAGTATTCAGGCAGGGGGGGAGGGAGGGGAGGAGGACCAGTTCTTGTCTTTCTTGAGTCCTCTCAAGACTGCCACCAACCCCATGGACCCCCCAGCTCCACCTGTAGCATCTGGCAAGCCGATACCTGCCTTCTGGATCTCCCTGCATCCCAGCACTTAAAAGGCAGTATTTTCATTTAATTCTGTGTAATTAGACTCTCAGACAACCTGCATCTCACTCACATAAGTCCATAAAGGCAAATTGTGGAAAGTCCCCAGGGCTGAAATCACTTTGTCAGTGACCTCAATGCATTGTAGATTTCCTACGCCACATATAGAAATCAACTTAAAACATTAAAGGGGGCATCAGCTGTAGTGGCTGAGCTGGATGGATTCTTACTGACTCTAATTATCGCCCCCAGAGCGCTAAATTCTTTACCTGCAGCCGAGCAGAACTCCCGAGGTGAGACATTCTTTCCTGCCTTTGAAAATGCCAAGGAAAACCCCAAAGGAGTAAGTTCCAATTCGAACCTTAGAACTCAAACCTACGCTGTGCACCAAGGCGCCAGGCAGAGGGAGAAGCACAGCAACCCCAGAAATAACTTGCTGGAAGCCCAAGGTCTGCTGTTGATTTATTTAGAAGCAACTTCCTCCTGTGACTCGCAGGTGTGGATTCGGGGTTGTAGTTCTTCAAAACACCAGTGAAAGGTGAGAGGGGAAGAGCCAGGGTTACAGACATCAGCCGAATGTGGGAGGTTATGCTGACATCCTGAGGCCCGGGGTTCAAGCCCCAGCACTGCAAATATAAGTAAAAATAAAGAGGCCTTTTCCCAGGGCAGCTATCCCAACAGTCCTATTACACGCTGGGCTAAATTAAAATAGCAATAGAAACTGCCATCTGCCAGAAACATGGAAAATGCAGAGGAAGAGACAGGAAGAGAGAACACAGGAGTTGTGGAAGGAAGGGCTGCGAGAAGAGCATGCAGCTGCTTTGGCCACTGCTATGTGTATGTTTGTGCACATCTGTGTGTGTGTGCATGTGTGTCCATGTGTATGGTGTCCATTGCATGTGCATGTGAGCATATGTGCTCACATGTATGTGTGCATGTATACATGTACTACGGGGACAACTGAATTAGAGATTGAGCCCGGAACATTACGCATGCTTTATACAAGCACCTACCACTGGCATATATTTCAGGCCTCACTTTGCTTGTTGTTTGAGTTCTTTGGTCTGTCATGTAGCACAGGTTAGCCTTGAACTTGCTGTGTAGAGCAGGCAAACCTCAAATCTGTGGTCCTCTTGCCGCGGCCTCCTGAGCAGCTGGGGCATAGGCCTACCACCATTCTCGTTCCAAAAAGACCACCTGAGTGTTGGAGAGCAGCTGCTCTACCTCTCTGTGACCAGCCTGGCTTCCCAAACACTTCTACCCTGCCACGAAGCTCATGGAAAGCTCCATCATGTCTTTGTTACAGCAGACACCAAGTTAAGGGGATACGCATGGTCAGCAGGACCCCCGCTGGCCAGGGAGCGCTCGTGGTCACCATCACTTGGTTCCTGCAGGTAAAGCCAGTCATCAGGAGCAAGTCGTGGTGTGTGCGCATGCATATGTATATTGTGTGTATACATGTGTACGCATATGTGTGTGCACATGTGCTCATGCACGTACACGTGTGTGCTTATCTGCGCATGCATATCTACACGTGTATGCACATGCATGTGTATTCACTTGTGTGCATGTGTGTTGCTTGTTTCACCCTTTAACACACCATGCACAGCTGTGCCTGCAGGACACACGTGAGACTCCATGGCTCGTAGTGAATATAAAAAACTTCTGAATGACTGGAGTCATCTGAGTTCCTACTGCCGCAGTCCTGGAGTAGTTTTTGAGAGGGCTTCAAACCAAAACTGAGTCACAAAAATGAAGTAAGAAAGAGCAGGAGAGTAGGGGGTATGAAAGGAAAAAGGGATATAGGGAGGGAACCAGATGTGCCTTCAAGAGGTGAACTTAACATTACTTGTAGGCAAATAAGCTCAAGTCTAATAGAGATGGAATGATTTTTAACTCTGAATAATTACATCAAAGTTTCACCAATATACAACCAAGGGCCCAACTTTCCTTCCAGTATGTCTGGATTTCTACAAAGAATTCGATTTCATGCTCTTTATTCTGATGTCTATCCTGTGAAGATTTCCATTGTCCGAAAACCAGATATGGAATAATACTTAGATCAAAATATAGATTCAAGGGGCAAGTGCTTTCCTAGCATGCCGGAGTCTCTGGGTTCAACCCCAGTGTGTAACCATCCTATAAGGAGCAAAGATGTTCTAGAGAGAGGTACTTGTGACTGTCGCTTTGCTCATTAGTCTATCACCCTACAATGGTCCCCAAGGAACTAAAACTGACCCCAGAAATGTCAAGCTGAGGGAAGGGAAAGGTGGAGCCTGGGCCATGGGAGGAGGAACTTGCCTCCCAGGCAGAGATTTCACAATCCTGAGACTTCGCCAGACCACTGTGTGGACAGGCCAGAGACAGGACAATGAGGGGTCAGTGGCGGCAGGACCACACCTTGGGCAGGACTGTGCAGCTCTGCATCCTCGGCTTCCATGTAAACCCATCTCATGTCAGGATGTGTGGGTCACTGCACCTCCTCATCTGATCTCTTCCCAGTGTGGCTACGCTGAGTAAATCTCGTTCCTCTGCTTCTTACCATTACATGTCCCTTCACTGGGCCAGCTGAGGGTGGGTGGCCCAGTCCAGTCTGCTGGGCGGCCAGAGCCAGGCTCTGACCCAAGAACTCCAATTACAGTTTTCTCACGGCTAAACCAGGAGGAAAAGACATTCAATGTCAGCCACAGGCAGCACGCGGACCCCAGATGGAGAAGAAAGATGAGTGGTTCCACGCGGCTGCCGGGGTCTTCCTCTCCCAGGGGCTTTTCTTGACTTCCCTCTCAGCAGACACCTGCTGCCTCCATTTGTAAACAGACAGGAGAGTTTGTCCTCAGCAGGGTCTGGAATCTGATCCTGCACAACTGCAAGCCATAACAGAGGGTTTCTATCCAGTCAAGTTAGTTTGTTGGAAAAAGAAAATAACTCTAGATTATCCTTTGGAGTTGCAATTTATTTATTTTATTTTTTTATTATTATTTATTCAATTGAGTGTGTGTGTGTGTGTGCGCACGGTTGCCCTACCAGGACCAGAAACGCAGGCCGCCCCCGCTTCTGCCCAGCGTCTATACGTGCGGTCTAGGATCCGAACTCAGGACCTTCCGCCTGCAAGGCAGACGCTTAACCCCTGAGCCACCTCTCCAGCCCCATGGAGTTGCAATTTATTGAGAGAAACTCTTGAGTCATTCTATGTGGAATATCTTTTTTAATATATATATATTCATTACATATATAATTTCTTTTTCACACAAGTGTAAGGGGAAAAATCATAGTTCTTTGTAACTTCTCAAATTTTGACAATATGTTCTGAGTAACTCCCCAATGAATACATATGATACTGCTTTACTACTTTTTATTTTATAAGGGTAAGTGTTATAATATGTAACCTTTGTTGTACATATGAAAATACAAAATTATGGTAAAAGTTTAAGAAAAAAGAGAGTTCACCTACCAGTCCTGGAGAGGCTTTGGCCTTAGGGTAGAAAAACATTATAACAGGAGAGATACCCATGATGGACAGTAAGATGGACAGCCGTGATGGACAGCCATGATGGACAACAAGATGGACACAAGGCAGGGGCTGATCCGAGGCTTTCTGGAAGCTTTCTCTGAGGCTTCAGAATCCATGGAATCCCCCAGAAAAAGGGGTTTGGGGCTACTGTAGTTTTTTGGCATGTGGCAGGCTGCTCCACACCACTAGACTTAGTTTGGCCTAAAGTCAGGACAATACCAGTCGATGGGCAGAGTGTGAAGTTGTGTCCTTTCTGGCTGTGGGGAGAGAGGCTGGGCTCGCCACAGCTGTGGGAGGGCTGCGGGGGTCAGGTGGGAGCGCGCCACATGCTCACTCGCCCAGGCAGCACACCTGGGCTTGGTGGCTCCTGCGAGCTGCTTGAGTCACTTCGGGACCATTTATGTGAGTGCTCCTCCTCTCAGGCTCTTCTGAGACTTTGCAGGACGCCCTAGGCCGTGATATTTGCCTCACAGGCCTTGCCACCTTGAGGGCTTTGCTGAGCAAACGTGGAATTCTGTTGCACTCTCTGGGGGCCTGCTACATGACAGGAAGCTTGAGTTGGGCTTGTAACTAGCAGAGAAGCAATATTGAGATCTCTACTGTAATTTATATGATCATAAGAAGTATTAATTCTGACCTCTCTTGTTATCTGCTAGAGACTCCAGATGACTAACCTTTTTAAACTTTTGTTATTTACCTAATACTGTACTGTGAATTTACTGAATTGTTTTTAATATGTCATTCTCTCTCCAAAGAAGTGTGGGACAAAACTTAATCTGCTCCCAGAGTTTTTAAAAATGAGTGGAAAACCTCTGGATCCTTGATTTTTTTAACTTATTGTGTGCTAAAATTACTATTTTCTGCATGCTGAATTTCAAATAAAAAAAAGTGTGTGTATGTATGTGTTTGGGGTGATTTTGGACTAAAATTATAGATAGATAGATAGATAGATAGATAGATAGATAGATATAAACTGTTTTTTCTCTCTGTCTTAAAAACAATGAACTAAAATATAGGCATTAACTGTAAATTTTGGAATTTAAGACAACTTGGTTATAGAAGGACTTTGTCTCAGGATGGCCTAATTAAAAAGTTAAGTTTAAGCTTTCTAGTATAATGGCCTGATGCTTTCAAACGCTAATTCTGGGAATTGAAGCTAAATAAGAAACATTCTTGGTACAGAAGTTATCAAGGAGGTAGTTAAGAAATTTAGAATTATAAATTATAAACACAAATGGTCTTAATTTGTGATAAACACAGTTTGGATTCGATTAGGCATTAAAAGACTGAAGACATCACATCGTCGTGCAAGCTTAGGTCCTCTTAACTTCTTCAAGAAGAATCAGAAGCTGGGGGGTAGTAGTCATTGTGATCCTCACAGGCAGTTAACAGAGCTACAGCTCCAGATTGGACTCGACTCAAAGAAATAGAAAATAATCCTCTTCTCTCCTGCTGGGTGTACCACGCTGACAACCTTAGTTGGCATCGTGGACTACAAAAAAAAGCAAGAGGAAAACACACAGGGAAGATTCTGGAACCCTTCCTCTGGTGATGGAAAGCTGATAAAATCTTCATAGAAAGAAATCAAAATTTCAAGTTTTTTTTTTAAAAAATAGTCCAAAGTACCAGGAAACTAAAATTGAGTTTCTATTAGGCAGCTCAGAATAGCAGAAGGTTTTGTGGGAACCAAACCCCCCCACTCAAACCCCCACCTGTCCTCCCAAAAGCAAGTATGTTTCTCCTTTCTGGAAAAGAAACTTTAACCAATGGAAAAGACTTTTGAAGCCCGCCTAGTCCTCTAAGGGACAGCCCTTCCCGAAACTTCCTTGCTCCTCTGAGACTGAGTGTCTGAGTTGCTTTCTTTTTCTCTTGCTGTCAGTAAGTCCTATTGTAAAACCTTTCCACGTTCTGGTTTCAAACCACAAGCTCTGGTTTCAGGGCATAAGAACCCTGAAAAGATCCAGTTTCAAAACAAAAGAACCTAAAAGTTCTTTGTTGATCAAATGCCTCTGTGTTACACACACTGCAAGTCCTTCATTTAGCTAGATCTGTTTTTCAGGAAAACTCTAGCCTATTCAAGGAATACACCTGCGATTTTTCCCCCAAGGTTGTGCTATGTCTAAAAAGGGCTTTTCAGCTACCTTCATGTAAAACCTCCTCTCAATGTAAGGACAAAGAACCTGGCAAGCAGTAAGTAACGCCAGGATCTGGATACGCCACCTTGTGTGTCATAGACTGGGCTACTAAGTCCTGGCAATAAAGAGGGTAACTAACATCCACATTTCAGGGCACTTACGCTCTTCAAATGTGCTTTTGCCAAATGGTCAGAAAACTTCTAAGCTGCTTTTGGTTAGACAAACGCTTAGAACCGGCCCGTGGGCTGAAGAGGCTCAGACTCTGCCCCCTCCTCTTTATTCGTCTTTCTTCCCAGCATGACCACATTAAACAAACCCCCTTTTTCTCCTCTTTTGACGATTTCTCTCTCTCTCTGACTGGCCTGCTGAGAGTGGGTGGCTGATCCCAGCTAGTGAGCTCCCCCTCTCAGGCCCCTGCTCTCACCTTAACAGCCCCGGTAGCCAGCGTGACAAGAATCATCCACAAATTGCACAAACAGCACCCTGGAGGGTCTACCAGGGAGGGCCATGATGTCATCACCGTGGCACGACCACCTCTGGCAGCTACGCCCAGAGCATGACAGACATAAACAGCGTCCCCATGCTGACGGCCCGCATCGCCGAAGCCACATGAAATGCAGGCCGCTCTGGGCTCCAACCCATCGTCACGGTCGCCCCTAGAAGGCAAGGCTGAGGAGTGGAGCCCGTGTGTCTGCCGATTCCCCCAGGTCGTGAAACAGCACAGCGATCCAGGATTTCGCTTGTGGTTATGAGCCAGGGCTTAGAAACCTGAAGGTTCTGGAAACTAAACACCGAGCTGCTGCTGTCACTTGTCCATCTCCCCTCGATGCAGTGCTCCTGACACCCGGGGCTACAACAGAAGTGGTGGACGGCAAAGGCAGGACTCCAATTCTGCTCTTCAGTCCCTGGACAGCCTTCAGCTAATCACATGTCCCTCTGAGACCCCGATGCTCTCCTTGTCTCAGTTAACGCGGTAAGGCCTGACTGGCAATCTGGAAACTATCGACGTCATGCTATGCGTGACAGCCATAGTCCTGGTCTTTGGTCTACACCCAGGACCCCACCTTTCAGTGAGGGCAGTGGGGAAGCATGAGATCTAGGGACCCAAACTCAGGTCCTTTTGCTTGCAAGGCAAATGCTTTAACCCCATCTGCCCAGTCCATCATTACGAGACCTTTTCCAAGGCAATGAAACAGGTGTAGCTTGGGGGGGGCACAGTGCCTCGGGGCCACCTGTCACCTCCCTCAGTTTAGAGAATCCATCAACAGAAAGCTGTGGAGTTCTTGTTGAAGGGAGCTGCAGTTTCCACCAGGAAGAGGCTGGAGGACACGTGTCCCGTGCTCCTCTCCTCCCTCCAGCCTCCAGACAGCAGATGGAACTGGCCAACATGATGGGATAGGAAGATAAAGGCCCTAGTGTGAGCATTGAGACCACAAGGGCAAGTGTCACTCAAACACTGTATTCTGAGGCAGGAATAATAAAGAATAGAGTTCAGTGTGTTCGGTGCCCAAGACTATAATATATATCGCATGTGAGAGCTGCTCAGGGAGCGTTTTTAAGTGATAAGATGTGTAACTCTGCAGATCAGGATCTGGTTTCCTGTCTTCCCTGCCCTCTCTAAAAATGTATATGACAGGCAAATTACTTACAAGAAGTCAAGCCATTCTATGGTCTAGGTCTGAGTTTAATCTGAAAGCAAGTTCTACCTTCTATTACAATAATAGAAAACCTGAGGCTGGATAATTGATCAAGAAAAAAA
This sequence comes from Typhlomys cinereus, assembly GCA_023101885.1. Classification (NCBI taxonomy): domain Eukaryota; kingdom Metazoa; phylum Chordata; class Mammalia; order Rodentia; family Platacanthomyidae; genus Typhlomys; species Typhlomys cinereus. Next base: position 1,228,137 of record JALPQD010000219.1, read on the forward strand.
ATGTATTTCTCACAGCTCTAGATATTGAGAAGTCCGAGGTCAGGGGTGTGGGGGTGCATCTCTTGAGCACATTTTGCTGCTAGGAACTCTCGAGATCCACAATGGGGGTAGGGCACCACGTGGTAACCAGCCAGTGGGGAGCTTCTAGCTATAACACAGCCTCTCTCCTCATCCACCCACAAGTGGACTGACCCCCTCATGGAAGCAATCATCCCTATAAAAACCGTTAGCATGCACCTTTAGGGGCTCAGTTCTCATCATATGAATTCTTGGGGGCAAACTTTCAAATCAGCCAGGTCTACACAAGGAGGTACTGCAAGTCTGGACAAGACTTCCAGGAATGAGAAAAGAATTGTTTGGTATGGGGTTGTGTGGGGAGGCAGAGAGAATCCCCCATATCCCACCCTTCCATTGACTACATGGAAAGTCACTGCACTTACACACTAGTGTAAGAACCCATATTCTGTCTGACAGTTACTTGAATCCGCATGATTGTTAGTCTGTGATCCAAAGTGACCACCAGAACTCTGTGCTGTAGAAGACACCTTGGGGGGGTGGGTGGGAGATGGAGATAAAGAAGATGAAGGAAAGTGCGTGATCCTCCATGTGGGCCGTCCTTCTGGCCAAATTAGGGTGCAGCTGCAGGGGGTGCTGTCTAATCACTCCTCATATCTCCACAACTATGGGATGGACTTTGTCCAAACTTTAGGGACAGAAATCAAAACCTAACAAAGAAAGTCACTTTAAATCATATCATCTGCAGGTCAGATAGCAGAGTCTGCTGTGATGAAATCTCTCGCAGCAAATGCAAACTGCAGAGAGAATGGCGACTACAAATCCCCTGACCCCTGGGATCCAAAGATGATTTTTAAAAATATTTACCACACAAGTACTGCTCTGTATGGGCTGTCCGGCTCTCTGTAGATCCAGGACTACTCACCTTCATCCTCTGACATGCTTCCTCCAACACAAAAGACTTCCTACGACCTCAACATAGCACAGTCATGCAGCACATACAGTCATGTAGCCCAGAGTCACCCAGCACATACAGTCATCCAGCACAGCACAGTTGTGCAACACAGCACAGTCATGCAGCACATACATTCATGCAGCACATATAATCATGCAGCACACAGTCATGTGGTACAGCACAGTCATGCAGCATGCAGCACAGCATAGTCAGGCAGCACATACAACCTTGGACTACAGAGTTCAAATCCAGCCTGGACAACTTAGTGAGAATCTACTTCAAAATAAAAAGCAAATGGAAGGCTAAGGATGTAACTCAGTGGTAGAGCCCTGACCTGCTATGCAGGAAGCCTAGTGTTAGTTCCCAGTGCTGGAGAAGACAGTCCTGGTCACTCAGACAAACCAAATAAACAGCTACAGAAACCCTGTGTGCACTATGATGCTGAATGAGAACTGGATTCAGGAAGAAATTAAAAAGGAAATTCAAGATTTCCTGAAAGTGAATGATAACGAAAATACAACTTACCAAAATCTCTGGGACACAATGAAAGCTGTTCTAAGAGGTAAGTTCATAGCTCTTAATGCCCACATCAAAAAAATGGAAACATCAGAAATAAACAACTTAACAATGCAGCTTAAAGCTTTAGAGAAACTAGAGCAATCTGATCCCAAAAGCAGTAGAAGAGAAGAGATTAGCAAAATAAGGGGAGAAATATCTGAAATCGAGACTAAGAAAACGATAGAAAAAATCAACAAATCGAAAAGCTGGTTCTTTGAAAAAATCAACAAGATTGATACACCCCTAGCTAAACTAACCAAAAGCAAGAGAGAGAAAACCCAAATTAACAAAATTAGAAATGAACATGGAGTTATCACTACGGATACCCAAGAAATCCAGAGAATTATAACATCATATTTCAAAAACTTATACTCTGTGAAGTTTGACAACACAAAAGAGATGGATGAATTTCTAAGTAAACACAACTTACCTAAATTGAATCAGGAAGTTGTGAATTACTTAAATAGTCCTATAACATATAAGGAAATTGAGGAAGTAATCTCGAATCTTCCCACCAAAAAATGTCCTGGACCAGATGGATTCAGCACAGAGTTCTACAAGACATTTAAGGAGTTAATAACACCAATACTCCTTAAACTGTTCCACCAAATAGCAAAGGAAGGAACACTACCAAATTCCTTCTATGAAGCTAATATCGTTTTAATCCCAAAACCTAATAAAGATTCACTTAAAAAAGAAAACTATAGGCCGATCTCCCTGATGAACACAGATGCAAAGATTCTCAACAAAGTCTTAGCAAATCGGATTCAAAAACATATTAAAAAGATCATTCATGGGGACCAAGTAGGCTTCATCCCCGGCACACAAGGTTGGTTCAACATACGCAAATCAATAAATGTAATTCATCATGTAAACCAGTCCAAAGTCCAAGACCACATGATACTCTCGATAGATGCAGAAAAAGCTTTTGACAAGATCCAACAGCCTTTTATGATCAAAACGCTAGAGACAGTAGGAATGGAAGGAACTTTTATCAATATAATAAAAGCTGTATACAACAAGCCCACAGCAAGGATTATGCTCAATGGGGAACAATTGGAAGCATTCCCACTTCGATCAGGAACAAGACAAGGCTGTCCACTCTCACCACTTCTATTCAATATTGTACTTGAAGTCTTAGCCGAAGCCATAAGACAAGAAAGGGACATAAGAGGGATTCAAATTGGCAAGGAAGAAGTCAAGCTATCTCTATTTGCAGATGACATGATCTTATACCTGAGTGATCCCAAAAACTCCACCAGGAAGCTCCTGGAACTAATTGAGAAGTTCAGCAGGGTGGCAGGATACAAAATAAATGTGCAAAAATCAGAGGCCTTCCTATATGCCCAGAATGAAAGAAGTGAAAAAGCCTTGAGAGAAACCATGCCATTTACTATAACCCCTAAAAAAATGAAATACCTTGGTATAAACCTAACTAAGGAGGTAAAAGACCTTTACAATGAAAACTTTAAAACCCTAAAGAAAGAAATTGCAGAAGACACCAGAAGGTGGAAAGACCTCCCTTGTTCCTGGATTGGCAGAATCAACATTGTAAAAATGACCATCCTACCAAAGGCAATATACAGATTCAATGCTATACCAATCAAAATCCCAAAGCAATTCTTCAAAGAAGTTGACCAAACAATCTCAAAGTTCATATGGAGGCACAAAAGACCCAGGATAGCAAAAACAATCCTGAGTAACAAAAACACAGCTGGAGGTATTACCATACCAAACCTAAGTCTATACTACAAATCCATAGTTATAAAGACAGCCTGGTACTGGCTCCAAAATAGACACACAGATCAATGGATAAGGATTGAAGACCCAGATATAAGCCCACAAAGTTACAGCCACTTGGTCTTTGACAAAGGGGCCCAAAGAATCCAATGGAAAAAGAACAGCATCTTCAACAAATGGTGTTGGCAAAACTGGATCTCCACATGCAGAAGATTAAAGCTGGACCCGTACTTGTCACCATGTACAAGACTTAATTCCAAATGGATCAAGGACCTTGATATCAGGCCAGAGACTTTAAAAGCCATAGTTGAAAGGATAGGGAACTCCCTCGAGCTGATTGGGCTAGGCCAACACTTCCTAAACAGACATCCAATGGCACAGTCACTGCTACCAACTCTCAACAGTTGGGATCTTGTGAAATTAAAGAGCTTCTGTTCAGATAAAGAGATTGTCGCACGAGCTCAAAGGCAACCCACAGAATGGGAGAAAATCTTCACTAACCACATATCTGACAGAGCTCTACTGTCCAGAGTGCACAAAGAACTTAGAAAATTAAACTCCAAGGAAAACACTGGCCCAATTAAAAAATGGGCCCTGGAACTTCAAAGAAACTTTACCAGGGATGAAATTAAAATGTCTAACAATTATCTTAAAAAATGCTCCACTTCCTTCGCCATCAGGGAAATGCAAATCAAAACTTCCCTGAGATATCATCTCACCCCGGTCAGGATGGCAAAAATCCACAGTACAAACAACGACAAATGCTGGAGAGGATGTGGGGAGAGGGGAACTCTCCTACATTGTTGGTGGGAATGCAGGCTCATACAGCCACTCTGGCGAGCCGTCTGGAGATTCTTAAAGAAATTAAAGATTGAAATGCCGTATGACCCTGCTATCCCACTTTTGGGAATAACCCCCCAAGCAGCAGAGGTTCGCCTCGATAGCACAAGCTCGACCATGTTCATAGCAGCACTGTTTACAATAGCAAAGTCATGGAATCAACCTAAATGTCCAACAGTTGACGAGTGGATAAGGAAACTGTGGTACATCTATACAATGGAGTACTACTCAGCCATCAAAAATGATGAATTACTGGAATTTGCTGGGAAATGGATGTCATTAGAAAGAATTATATTAAGTGAAGTATCCCAAACCCAGAAAATTAAGCGCCGTATGTACTCCCTAATAGGTGGCTCCTAGTACCAAACTCGCCCAGCCCACATTGGGACACTCAAAGTAAACCTATGTAACACAGTAATTGCAAGGATTATGAACAAGAGAGATGGGTTAGGAGGGCCACACCAGAAACAAGGAGAGAGGAGACCATGTTACAGCAGAGAAAATAGGCCTCCATCAAGGTCTGCAAGTAAGTAATGAGAAACCTGGTTAAGTTCACAGACGTTCTTTCCTGATCTCACCAGAAGGGGAGGGCATATAGTCTAGCAGATAAAAAGTAATCATTTTGCAAATGGGTGATGGACCCCTCCCTCACTGAGGTTTCCTACTTTTATTACATCTACCCTTGAATGTGCTATTATAACAAGACTCCAGTTTAACAGCTTTTTGTCTCTGGCCAGGGGGTGACATACAGTGCCCAGCAGAATGGAGTGAAGGGAATTGCAGGAGCAGAAAAACTGCAAAAGAAAATCAACAAACCACAATCCAGAACTTCAGAGACTCTATATCAATCACATAGAACTAGGACAGCCTAATCTCTCCCCATCCTGGAGCTCAGGGACATTTGCGGAAGAGGGGGCGGTAAGATTGTAAGAGCAAAAGGATGGGAGGAGCAACGATTTGCAAGATTCTCAACAATAGTTGGGGCCAAAGCAATCATAATGGAACTTTGCATGCCCTGCGCAATGTCCAGCGCACTGTTGCCCTCATAAAGTCTAGCATCTGTTAAGGGCACCGAGACCCCTGGAGGCAAGGGATTGACAGCCATAGTAGTAATCTTATGATTAAGGGGAACAAGAGGGGCTTATGGAAATGCCACTGGGTCCTTATATGTCATCGGAGAGGAGGACCCAGTGGAGAGTTAGGCGCACACAATAAAGGACTCTCTGGGAATTGGGGGGGAGACACTGGGGGAAGGGGAGGGGGGAGGGAGGGAACTGGTAAAAAATTTTAAAATGTATAATTAAATTTTTAATAAAAAAAAAAAAAAAAGAAACCCTGTGTGCATGTTTGTCTGTGTGTATAATACACATATGTGCAGTGTGCCTGTGTGTATAATGCACATGTGTGCACATATGCCTCTGTTTAGATACATGTGTGTTTGGGTATGTGTGTACATGCATGAACATGTATTGTGCACCTACATGTGAAGGTCGAGGTCAACCTCAGGTGTTGTCCATCTATTTCTATTGAGATCTGTTCCTCACCTGGAACTCACCTAGTAGGCTAGGCTGGCTGGCCAGTGAGCCCCAAGAAGCCCCCTGTCTCCACCTCCAGCACTGGGGTCACGCTACACACAGATATGTTCAGCTCTTTTTACATGAGTCACACAGATTGAATCAGGTCTTCACGCCTGCAAGATGTTCACTTTTCTGACTAAGCTATCTTCCCAGGCCCAGAAAACCTTCTTAAAGGACCTGATGACATCCATGGCACATAATTACCTGCTGGTGTGAGCACAGTGTGCCAAGACAAAGACAAACATGCTCGTGGCTATACACAACATTGCAATGTATTGAACGATGATTCACAAGGCATAGCTGCTTCAAAGGCAGCATGGCCAGGTAATCCCACCTACCTTGGTAACCTGACCCAGGTGAACATAGGTACTTTTCTTCCCATCTTAAATGCTAACACTAACTCCCATATCACATAACCCAAATAAATAAACTATTATGCATGTATACATGTATACAGAATGTATATGAAGAGCTAAAGAGGTTGTAGTAGATTCTTAGAGGAATACTGTTAATGGGAGAAAAAGAAAAATGACATTCACAATTAACAAGAGTTTGGAAATGAATGTATCACAGGAGCAGAATGCATTAACCAATGAAGGCTAGGAAAGGTCAAACATCATTATTCAGTGTGGTAATTAGCTACAAATGCCAACTTGACAATTGAAAGCTGAGACTTTGGGCACATATGTGAAGAACAGTAGTTAAGAAAAGCCCCAAATAAGCCTGCGGGAAATTGTTTAATTGATCAGGAAGAAGCAGCCCATAATGAGTGGGACCATTCTCTGTGCCAATGAATAAATTGGAGAGAGCTGGTTCAGGAGTTCGGCATACTTTGGCGTGTTGCATGCAGGCATTCCACCAGTGAGGAAGTCAGCCACTCTCTGGACACTTCCTGTGGATATGGTGTGGCCTGCTCCCTAGGCTCGTGGTATTGTTATGAACTCTCCTGCAGGGCTGAGAATGGTGACCAGAACCAGAAGCATTAAACCTCCTGTCCCCTAAAGCTGTGTGTCTCCAGCAACAGGAAGAGAAAGAGCAAAGCTCATTGAACACACAAGATTCTAACATGAACAAAGGAAAAGAAACAAAGCCAAGAAATGTCACACTAAGCAAAGAAAACCAAATCAAATTCACAGTGACCAGCACGTACATCTCAGTAATTAAATGGCAATTATGATAGTATGCTTAAAAATAATGATCTTAATCTGATGATCAAAAGATGCAGGATGATTGGTGGGATATAAAAATAATCCATTTATTTGCTGTCTGTAAGAAATGCATTACTAGCAAAGTACACACAGACTGAAAAAGTAAAAGGAAAGAAAGATATAAGCAAATAGAATACAAAACCCCACAGGAACAGCTATGGTCACATCAGAAAAAGCAGACTTCAAGACGTAAGCAATCAGGAGGGGTGAAGAGGGTCAATAGAGGGGGCAATCCATCAAGAAGATATGATGGTTGTAGACATGTATACAGTAGACATTGGTGTAGCCAACTTCATCAAACAAGCCATAAAGGGACAAATACAATAATAGTGGGTGATTTCAATACCGCATGTTCAACACTAGATCGTCCAGACAAGATGTCAACAAAGACATGTCAGAGTTCAACAGCACCATAGAGCAATGAGATTTAGCAGACATCTACAGAATATTGAAAAAGGACAGCAACTGAACACACATTCTCCACAGTCACCCATGCAACTTGCTCCAAAACAGATCACATTTTAAACCATAAGGTAAGTCTTAACAAATACAAAATACTGAATAATTTCTTGTATCTTTCCAGATCATAATGAGATAAACTTCAAATCAACAGCAAGACAAGCTGCAAAAAACAAAGAAATATGAGATGTTGAACTGTACATGTTTTCATGACCCATGGGATCATGAAAAATCAGAAGACAGATAAAATAAATTCTTGCAATCAAATGAAAATGAAGCCAGTCTTGCCAGAAACTGTAATATCCGCACGCATATTTCTAAGAAACATAACCAAAGATATTTCAAACAAATAAGCTAACGATATGCCTCGAGGTCTAAGAGAAAGTAAAAAGCCAAACCCAAAACCAGGAGGAGGAAAGAAAATAGTCATCACAAATGAAATGAATGAAATGAAGAATAAAGCTGCACAAAGAAATGATGAAAGAGTTGGTTCCTCAGTCAATAAAAAGATTGATATGTCTTTAGCCAAACTCAAAAGAAACAGAAAACGAAGCTGAGCTAACACAAATGGCAGAAGAGAATAAGACAAGGGTCTGCCAGGTGCCTCAGCACGCAGAGGTGCCCACCTCCAGGCCTGGCAGCCTGAGTTTGAGCCACAGAACCCCATAGTGGAAGGAGAAAGCTGATTATTGGGAGTTGTCCTCTGATAGGCACACAGTGGCATGTATACCACATACACATACATATACAAATAAATAAATGTAAAACACAATATTACAACATATGCCACCATAATCCATGGGATCATCAGGAAACATTCTGAAAATATTTTGAATATTCTTCTAAATGAATTGGAAAATCTGGAAGAAAAGGATTCATTTCTAGACATATATGACTAATGAAATGGACCCAAGAGAACAGGAAACAACCAAAGCGCATGAGAGCTGAGCAGCAGAGAGCACTGAGCAGGCCATCGCGGAGGCAAGTCTGAGGGCCACACAGCACCTAGACAGGGCAGGGCTGCGGCACCCATGACCTGTCTGCTTCCACGAGGCCAGCACAAGGCTCACCGTGGAAGAGAAAGGACCTCAAGAGTCTGTGGGGGTTGCTGCTGGAGGGGCAAGGGAAGCCTCCTTCCTCAGACGCACACCCATGATAGAGCAGCCAAACCCAGCAAGTGCCGGGGGTAGCCCTTAAAGGCATCCCAAATGAAACACAGTGGGCCCCACAGGAAAGCAGGAGGGAGACTGGGTGGGAACAGGTTTGCAGCGGGAAAAGGACGGGGGTGGGAGTGGGTAGTCAGGGGCGCGATGACATGAACTCATTTCATTTTTTGTAATGCTAGTGATAGTAAGCAGATGACAGGCAGTATGACAGAAGTTTTTGTGCAGAGTTCCGTGCCGACGAAGAGGAACCTGGGACAGACGGAACCTGCTGTGACCCTCGGCTCGCATAGAGGAGCCACCTCATGTGTCCCGAGGCTATCCTGCAAGTCAGGAGGCCGAAGAATGCTCCCAGAATCATCCCGCACGCATCTGCAGAAACTGACATCTATTTACTACATGGTGCAGCATTTGAGGAAATGGCTTGGTAAGAAAACCAAAACCTTAGGAGGGTCTTGTTAAGATTCAGCAATCTGCTTAGCGTCATTTACCAAGACAGTGGTCACACAAAGATTTTTAAAAATCTATGCACACCATGTTCACAGAAGAATTCTAATTACAAAAATGCACGGCTGCACTAAGTACTCATTAGCAGCATTCAACACAATGAGCTACACAAACATGCCAAAGTTGTATATTGACAAAACAAGATAAATTGCAGAGCAATGCATGCATGAATGAAACACAAATGTTTGATTTCAAATAATACATGAGCAATGTGCAGTCAATAGACTCATCTCTAAATGTTTGGATTTTTAGCTCTTACTGGGTGAGTGGTGTGTGGTATAAGTTGTTCTGGGTTGTGGCTACCATAGCATCACTTGTCTAAGAAAGGGAAAGAATCATTCACAAAGTAGATGCACCTTCAACCTTATAACACTTCCATTTGCAATGGTTTATCGGTACACAACTGTGTTGGAAGTGAAGGAACATGTGGACATCCAATTTTATATGCACACACACAAAAAATTATTAGAATATGTGTCAAGACGTCACTAAGAAGGACCCCTACAAGAATTACCTTTGCTCTCTGCAGCTGTTGGTCACGTGATGGTCCTTCCATTTGTCTTTTGCTCATAAGCGTTAACTGAAAAAAAAAAAGAAGGAGATTTTAGGTTATTTTCAGGATCTAGTTTTGCAACAAAAGAACAGCTTCATATTCTTTAGTGCCAGACATGTCTAAGCCTAAGATAAATATCACTAAAAATTCCACTTACAGATTAACTTATTTAGGGCACATTTCACTCTAAATCATCCTGGCAGGCTCAGTCAGATGCGAGATTTCCACAGGAGCCATTTCAGGGTAATTTTTGAGAGAGACAGATAATAAATAACTCTTGTACTTAACAATTTTTTTCTGACCCACATCCAATTTTTATTGCTTAATAGTTTAGCATTCTGGGGCTTTTTGAAGCACTTGTCCAAATGCTGCTGTAGAAATATTATTCTATTTACAAAACAACAAACATTTTCTTGTACATTAAGTACTCCCTACAAAAAGTTGAATGTTTTCAAAACCTTGTCCATATACAAGCGCACACACACACGAATCTCTCTGAATTTGTCTCTGTTCTACAGGTTAAAGCATTTCCCTAGTACATACTTCTGAATCTCCTTTTGCCAAATCCACTCCATGTGACCAGGACATGAAGGTTGTGGTGGTGCATGTCTGGAATCTCAAGGCTGAGCAAGGAGGGTCTCAAGCTTTAGGCACAGCAAGACCTTGGATCAGAATAACTGACAGCCACCTCATGGAGGTTCTACCTCACCCAGCCTGAACGGCTGCCGCCCAGAAAACGAGCCAATGGTATCGAGAAGTGGAGAGCAGGCCGATGAACCCTTATACTCTGTTGGCGAGATTTTTAAACTTTATTTATTTATTCATTCCGTGTGTGTGTGTGTGTGTGTGTGTGTGTGTGTGTGTTAGAGGGCACTGTGTGTCTCTGTGGAGGACCAAGGGTAACTTCAGGAATCTTCCTGGATTGCTTCTACCTCCTTCTTGCTGGGCTCTGAATTTTCCCAGGTTCTGCCCACCAGGACTGGAAGTGTGGGCCACTGCCATTTCCATCTGGAGTTTTATGTGGGACTAGGGATCCCAACTCAGGACCTTCTGCTTGGGAGGCAGAATCTTAACCCTTGAGCCATCTCTCCAACCCTTTTGGCAAGATTTTAAATTAATTCAGCCTTTCCAGGAATCAAAGTAGATAGAAGGTCCTCGTTAGCTACAAGTATAACTTTGATCTGCTGAGATCTTCTTGGGTGTGTGCTTAGAGCAATTTATCAGCTCAGCACAGAGGCACCTACTCTTCATGGCTATGGTGGCACTGCTCTCAATAGCCAAACCATAGAACCAGCCCGGATGCCATCAACACAGAGCACATAAAGGAAATATGTCTACACACACAGATAAGTTTTGTTCAGCCATGAAGTACTGTGCCACGTGCAAGAAAATGTATAGAACTAAAGTCCTCAAATTAAGAACAAGCAAGATGCAGAAAGACTTGTTTCCTTGTTTCTTTAAGATAAGAAGCTTGCAGGGCAACTCCTTGGCAGGTGGGATGAAAGAAAGAATGCAGGAGATGTGGGGCCAGAGAGTCTGATAGGGTCAGATCACAGTACATTATATACAGAATACTTTGCAATAAAGCCCAGTACTTTGTCAGTTAATAGATACTTTTAAAATCATCTATCTTTTTTCAGAAAGTGGGGGGTAGGAAGGTCCTAAAGTGAATATTTAGGAGGATGTGGACTCAGAAGCCTCTCCTCAGTCACTACACCAGAGTGGGGAGAGAAGCTGGGGCTTAAAGCCCTAGTCCAATGCTGGACTGGAAACACAGAGAATGCATGTTGGCAACAGACCTGCGTGCATGAGTTGTCTGGGCATTAGCCTCAGCGCTGTAAAATAATAAATAAAAGTAAAAATAAATTTTGAAGAATTGAAATCTTCTGTAAAAAAATGCAATGAATAGAATAAAAAGACAAGTCATAAAGTAGGAAAAACATTAATAAGTCATATCTTAAGGGATCAACATCTAAAACCCATAAAGAGCTCAAAAAAATTAAAGAACAGGTAAGGGTCTTAAGTAGACATATTTCTCCCAAGAAGCTATTCAAATGATCAATAAATATATGAAGATTTTCAGCATTAGGAAAGTGGAAATCAAAACTAGTATAAGATACAGCATCCTAGCCATTGAGACTACTACTATAAACATTAAAACCAGCAGCAACTGTACTTAGAAGATTGACACAGGAAGTTCAAGAGTTCAAGACGAGCCTACACTACACAGTCTGTACTACACAGAGAGAAATGAATGTGGCACTACCAATTCAGGGAGGTCCTAGCCCGGGCTCCCAGCTATGGACAAGCTTAGACACGTACAGACATGCCCCGACATGTCCCAGTAGAGAACCATGCAGGCGGAGGGATGAATAACCAACGGGAAGCAGCTGTCTAACCTGCAATGGACACCTAGAAAACGGTTAAATGATTGGTGGCTGTCCCCCAGAGCAGAGGGATGGCAACATCTGATTGGACCCCGACCCTCTATGAGCCCAAACACTTCCTTAATACATTTGAATCTGCAGCACTTCGTCCACTGCTTGCTCTCGCCTGATTCCTGGGGTCTGTGGTGACCCCGTCGCCAGCTCGCCTCCTCACATCGAGCCTCTAGGCCCTGCTGTTTCCCCTCCTTTCTCCAGCTGGCCCGGCAGGGATTCAGCAACAAACAAGTTCTCAAGAATTGCTGATGTACTAGGGTACAGTGTATGTGAAACTCGATGTGATGGTCCCCAAAGAATCAAAAGAATTATTATGTGACCCAGACATTCTCCTTTAGGTAGATGTCCAGAAGAACCTAAGCAAGAACTCAAAGAGATTCTCATGCGACTTTGAACCAGGATTATTCACAGTAGCCTGATGACATATGAGTACACTATGGTATAGAAACGCCATGAAATATATTCTGGTCTTAAAAAGAGGAAATTCTGATATGTGCTAAAACGTCAAGGAGATCATTTTAAGGAGAATTAACTTATCACAAAATGACAAGTGTTGGGCTGGGAGATGGGTCAGGCTTAAAGTTTTACCTTGAAAACAAAAGGACCTGAGTTTACATCCCCAGGTCCCACATAAAAAATTCCAGGCAGAGCAATCATAATTGGACTTTGCATGCCCTGCACAATGTCCAACACACTACTGACCCCACAAAGTCTAGCATTTGCTAAAAGCACTAAGATCCTTGGAGGCAAGGGATTGACAGCCAAAATAGTGTTCCTATGCTTAAGGGGAACAAAGGAAAGGGTTCAGGGAAATGCTGCCAGGTCATCGGAGAGGAGGACCCAGAGGAGAGTTTGGCATGCACATTAAAGGATTCTCCCGGGATTGGGGGAGGGGAGGCACTGGGGGGTGGGAAGGGAGGGGTGAGGCGAAGGTGAGCAGAGGGGTGGGGGGGGGGAGAAGGAGAGAAGGAGGGAACCGGTGTACCTATTAAGCTTGTATCAGCGGAGATAATAAAAAATGTTTAAAAAATAAATAAATGAATGAATGAATGAATAAATAAATAAATAAATAAATAAATAAATAAATTAATAAATAAATAAATAAAAATTTCCAGGCAGATATAGCCGCAGCCTGCAACACCAGCCCTGGAAGGCGGAGCCTCGGAAATGCCTGAGCAAAGCAGTAAGGAGGTAGAGCAATCCAGGATGTTTCCTGAAGTCACCCTTGGGTCTCTGCAGCCACATATACTCAAGCACCCTCTTGTATACACATGCACCCACACACACATGCACACATGCACAAGCATACACAGATCTACTTCTAGGAGGTACTTGGATTCTAGGGACAGTGGTAGCCAAGGGCTGCTCAAGAAATGCGGAGCTTCCACTTGGCAAGAAGAAAAGGTCTTTCATGTGTAGATGGGATGATGGTCGAAAGAACATGAGTGTTTCTAATGCACTGGACACTATTCTAGCACACATGCCACTTTGAATGATTAGCGGGTCCCATCCCCCTGCCATACTGGAAGGCAGGACTTCTCAAGTGACTCAGTGTCTTATGGAAGAGAGAAGAGAAACTGACAAAACAGGCCACACAATGTCCGTAGGGCAAGGAAGGGGAGGAGCCTCTACTTTCATCGCTCTCTAGACATCTGACACAGCAAGTCCATCTCGCGTGAGAAAGATAAACGAGAGCTACCTCTAGCCAAACACTTCGCTCCTGATTCACGTGGGGGAACAAGAGCTATGCCAGAGTGGAAGATGGAGCTCCTTCCCACAGGCCTCCTTCAGAAAACTCTTGGGGCAATATTAACCACTTAGCTTTTATGATGGGGATTGGTTTGTTAAAGTTCACCTTTTCCACACCAGCCTATGAGTTTTGGGGGCCAATGTTCCCAAAGCATGAACGTGCATAGGAAACATGTGGCTTCTCTGATGGCAGCAGCTGGTGTCTGGGGGTTTAGGAGTCCTCAAGTTGTGCTTTCCAAGCAAGCCCTCAAGTGGGGGTGGATAAGGCTGGTGCCCGGACCACATTTGGAGCATCAGGGTGAAGGACCAATATCAGGCAGCACACCTCTCAGTTCTTGGGTACTGGATAAAGCCAGAGCTACTCTGGTCTAGGACAGCAAGCAAAAAACCTTTGTCAAAGTGAAAATGTATCCCTAAGGGTTGGAAAAAACCCTTTTAAGTTTGGACGAAACTTTATTTCTAATTATAGGGCTTTCATAAGAAAAACAAAGAGCCTTGGGGGCAGGATTGGTTTTAAGCTCAATAACCACTTTTGCTTAAGGAAAATGAGGGGTTGCCTGAGTTTGATAGATACTTAATTGTACTGAGACAATAACAGAAAAAGGCTTGAGTCCCTGGCAACCCCCACTCTGTGCTGATCAAATCCTCAGCCTTCAATGGGGAGAGTTGAGAGCACAAACTCACTTTTGAAAGATTGAGGTTTTTGAAGTTTAATGAATGAAACTCATCAAACTGTTTTGTTTGGAAACAAACAGAATCCCGGGGGCCAGATGGGAGAAGAGCCCGCTTCACTCCCAGCCTGACCTTCTGAAAGCAGCGTCACGTGCCCTTCTCTGGCTAGCCCTGGCTTGCTACAGGAGAGAAGTGATTAACTCCTAGTAGAGTGCCTGCCTGTCAGAACCCACATCCCCAGCGCGAAGCCATCCCCAGAAGAGTGAAGTCTTTCCTGGAAAAGGAATCAGTCGTTTTCGCAGAGTCCTACGCTCGCATGTCAGTACTTCAGGAAACGAGGTCTGTCTTTGACACAACAACCTTTGTCATGTTTGACTATAGCTTTTGGAATCTTCGAATTGAGCCTGAATTGTGAGGTTATGAGTGTGTTTACAGATCAGATTAACTGCCTTCTCCTCCCAACACACACACAATTTCAAAGAGATCAACTATTGTACTTAGTTTTTCCATTTTGTGAAGCGAACCAGAAATCCGCAGGCCAATTTGCTATCATTAAGTTGTACTTTTTCCTCCATTATTTCATAATATTTTGGCCATACTGTGACTGTCAGCTCTGTCCAGTCCAGCACAGGTTTAAACTTGGGCTTGTGGATGCAGCTGAAGACAACAGAATCAAGATTTCCATGTGGTCTTGACCCAGTCTCAGATTTTCCCCTAAAACAAATCTAGTTCCAG
Organism: Typhlomys cinereus; assembly: GCA_023101885.1. NCBI lineage: Eukaryota > Metazoa > Chordata > Mammalia > Rodentia > Platacanthomyidae > Typhlomys > Typhlomys cinereus. The sequence continues at coordinate 1,243,309 of JALPQD010000219.1, forward strand.
AAAAGCCCACAAGATATGTAGCAAATTCCAGTGTGACCACAGATCTCCGCACCAGCTCTCCTTGCTAATCCTTGAAAGCTAAGGATGACCAACCAGCAGAGTGAGAGAGCGCTGTGTACCTCCCACTAGCCAACGCCGGCATTTAACTACAAGGATGAAGTCGGTGAGTTCTGCCCAGCCACACGAATAATTATATCATCCAGGATATTAGAGGAAGCAGGCCTCTCCTAAAAGAAAGCAACACGAGACTTGAAAGAATCTGACCAGGACTCTCTGTGCACAGTAGCTTCCCACCCAGTCTGAGTGTCATAGTAAATACTATCAATTAAATGGAGAATCACGTACTGTCCTCACAATGACTGTGAAGAGTCTAGGCAGGAGCTCTGGGCATGCCTGAGAGGGGCTGTCTAGATGAACTTAGTTGGGACTGTCTAGATGGGTTTGAGGTGGGAAGACCACCGTCCCCGTGGGCAGCACCATCCCATCGGCCAGAGCCCTGCACCAAATGAAGAGGCAGCAAGCTGTGCACCAGCCTCCATGGCTCACGGGTGCAAGGTGACCAGCGGCCTCCAACTTCTGTCGCCAAGACAACCATATTGGACAATGCCCTTGACCTGTGAGCCAAAACGAACCCTTTCCCAACCCCTTTCTTTGCTTTGGAGTGATTCTGCCACAGCAGCATGTCAGACAATGAATCTACCAAGTCTCTCTGAGATTCTGTCTTCCTTGTTTATCATAAGGGACATTGCAGCCGGCAGAATGGAGACTCTGCGAACAGACAGGGCCGGACAGAGCAGACATTTCACGTACCTTCTTCTTTCTGATTTACTGGGACAGCATACAGAGCACTGGGCTCCATTAAGCATTTTCATAGTGAGTCATTACGCTTTGTTCGGACTCAACCCAGTGCCTTCCCCCTCCTCCACCTCCTTTTCTCCCCCAGATCATCACCATTTCTGCTTCTACATCACATACTACTCTCTTCTCTCTCATTACTCCTTAGGATGGTTACACACACACACACACACACACACACACACACACACACCACAATTCCATAGGCTCTACGTATGAGAGACACATGTGGTATTGTCCTTCTGAGACCAGCTCATCTGGTTTAACCTGTTGCTGTCCAATGGGCGAGATGTTTCCAGTGACTGGATGGGCATCAGCGTGCACCCTGAACAGCCCTGGGAGGGACTAGATGGGCACAGGCCTGGGGAAGGGACAAAACATTTTACAGATGTCCCATCTGGTATTGTGTTCCTGTGGCAGACTTGTAGCAAAGCCAGGCATCATAGAGGAGGACATCTTCCAGCTGGTTTCAGGGACACACTGAGAATCTTTCTAGAAGGAAACCTGGACACTGACGCCTCTTCTACAGTCACTGTGAGGGCAGGCAGCTCGCTTCAGAGGGTCTAGGGAGGGCCGCTAAAGACCCTTGCCCTGCTTCCTTTTTAGTGGCTTTTGTTTTGTGGCTGGCTGATGTGGCCATTGAGTGTTTTTTGGGGTGTGGTTGTTTTGAGGCAAGGTCTTACCATCCGAGCTGGCCTGGTGCTCACTGGGGGGCCAGGATGGCCTCATTTGCAACAGTCATTCTGCCTCCTGCTCTGGAGAGAAAAGATCACAGGCCTGACTGCCACACCTCTATTAATGTGTGAAAATGGAGGAGACCCAAATTCCAGGTACCCAACTTTTTTTCACATGCGTACACATGTGTGTTGTGTGTGTATCAGAGGACACTGTGTGTGCCTCTAGAAAGGGGAGATTTCAAGGACCATCCTGGATTGTTCCACCTCCTCTTTGCTTTGCTGTGGGTTTTCCAGGCCTTCCAGGGCTGGAAATTCAAGCCACCACTATTTCCACCTTGCACTTTTACGTGGGATCCAAACTCAGATCCTTCTGCTTGAGAGGCAGAAGTTTAACCCCTGAGCCATCTCTCCAGCCCCCAACTTTCTTAAAACATCACCTTCCTGTCCGGAACTGGAGAAATTTTCAGAAATATTTTCTACCTCTCTAAACAAGTTCAGAAGAGACCTCCAGCAAGGATTGGAAGCGAGTTACACCCACCTTCCCTCTCCCAGCCCTCGGATGCAAGTTCTGATCCCCCAAGGAACTTCTTTCTACTGCCACATTCAAGGCGTCTTTTTGCCATGCGGATTTCTCCCCCTCTAGCTCTTGCTTTGTTCTGGGGCTGCCCAGACTCAGGCTAAGAAGTACAGGCCACCACCATTTCCATCTGGTGACTTTACATGGGCTCTGGGATTTGAACTCAGGTCCCTCTGCCCTTGCCTCAAAGGAAAAGGGGTTGGCTGCATTTCAGGGCCATTTCTCTAAGAGTTGAAGTGCAGAGACAGAAGACCTTGGAGAGGGCCAGCTCTCGGCCTGCTCTCTCTCTACACAACCTCTGCCATCCCCCTGCTGCCTCTGCAGACGCAGCGCAGCTCGCAGCCTGGCTTCCACCCAGTCCTGTCAACACACTCCCAGAAACTGCCCGGGAAGCAAGAGGCGGCTCCACGCCCTTCTCTTAGGGAGTCTTATTATCTCCTCAGCTAGCCACAGCCGACAGGCCTGGGGCCCACACTTGGATTCCTTCTAGTTTTCTACCATTGGATGGCAAGAGAGAGGAGAAGAAAGAGAAAGGAGGAGGAGAGAGGGAAAGGGGGTGAACAGAGGAGAAGGATATTTGAAAACTTGGACTGTGACACACGGGCTGCTGAGAAGAAGGTTTGCTTGTCTGTTTTTTAATTCTGGGTCCAGACAGGGCGCTGCTGACTGGTGTTAGGAATGCTTGGGAAATGCCTCAAGTCTGCAAGTGTCATTCACACACAAAAATGTCTGCTTAACCATTAAGTAGTCTTGTTTTATAGTTTGGTTGGGTGGTGTTAAGTTGATGGGGTTTTCTTAGGACAGGGTCTGAAGGCTTCTCACTCACCATGTAGTTGAGGAGGACCATGAGTTCCTGACCCTCTTGCCTCCGCCTCCCAAGTTCAGGGATCAACCATCATTACCATGCTTCCTTCTATGTGGAAGTTTCACCTCAGAAGAGAAAGAGTGACTTGGAAAGTGTTTCTAGAAGCTTCCATTCAAAGATGCATAGCAAAGTCTCCAACTCACAAAGAAACCAGTTACTTTAAGAAAAAGGATGTCAAAGTTGCTGAAGGATCATCATCACTTTCATACAGAATTCTGGAGAATTCTCATTCTGTTGTATGGAGAGAAGTAAGTGAAAAAGCCAACAAGGTGTGGCAACCCAGTCTGAAGCCCCTGAGAAGCTGAGGTGGGGCCTCAGGTTCAAGTCCAGCTCGGGCTGTCTCAATAAAGTAAAATAAAATAAATGATAAAACAAATAAGCTTATTTGGAGGGAAAAAACAGAATTTGTGGATGCTTATTTATTTACTTACTTATTTTGAGATAGGGTCCTGCTATCTAAATGAAGATGGCCTTGAACTTCTGATCTTCCCACCTCTACCTCTGCACCGCTGGGGTTGCAGACATGTGCCTCTCTGAAGATCAGATCGTGCCTGCTCCCAAGTTCCTCCGAGCTGTGTAAAGCAGGTTTTGCAGACTATGCCTGCTCCAAGAGGTCATCTTAGAAGCAGCTTTGGAGTGTGCTTTGGAGAGTGACTGCGCTTGAGCTCCCACATGCAGGGTGATAAAAATGACTTATTCCTGAGAGAGAGAAGATGTCACCATAAATTTAAGGTTGTGAGTGGGAAGGGGGGGTGCATATAAATCATACCAGGAAACTAGGATCAATAAGTGGTTGGACACATCCAACTAAGGAGACATGTAACTCCTTCACAGGGCCCATAAAGACCTGGACATCCAGCACTGGGGTACCAACCTGCCCTCTGACCTCCTATAGTGTGTGGTAAAGGGCAGATGGAGAGATACTCTTCAGCTGCCCCAAGGCTCGGGTAGGTCTCCGCTGCAGATGTAGCACACTGTAACTGCAGTTATGACCTCTTGCTCGTTTGGCTCTGCAATCCAGTCCCCGTCTGTCCACCCGGACATAGCCTGCCCTTCCCCTCTGCAGTTGGGCTGGTCAGCTCAGTTCTGATCTAGAAACCTATGAAGCCTCTGCAAGTTGATCTCTCCCCACCGACCACAAAAAATCTCTAGCAGCCTCCCTGTTGCGCAGACTTCTCCGAGGTCCTCGCTGAAGCCTCTTCACCCTACACACAGACAACATCTACAGACGCCTGTTTACTGAGTGGGGTGTGACATCCACAACTGAGATAGAGTGAGAGAGTCCATCTTCACACATGCCACACCTATCGGAGTACCTGGCAAATCGTCAGCATTAGGTCCACCGTGCCTTGTACATTCACTCTAACACAGAGAACATAAAGATCTAAATGTGTCCAACTCTGGCCACATGTATTCATGAGCCACCACACCCTCTGTGTGCACCGCTAGGGATTGAACTCAGGCCTTCACGGAACATCTCCAACCTATATCTACAACCACCTGACGCTTCCATAAACACAGCCTTCGGCCCAGATCCAGAAATAAAACAGTTTTTCACAGGAGCCAAAACTCTACTTGAAAAGAATATCCATCTTCCCATCGGGTCATTTTTATTTTTATTAGAACGCATACTTCGCTGTGGGCCCAAGCTATCAAAATTTAATTTTGAAAGGAGATATTTGTACCCTGTACCAAAAGGCAAAACTGGAGATTCAAACTTATTTTTACGAGAGGATAATCACATGAAAGTCCGGATGTCTGACCAGACCACTGTCTTGGGATCGGCTCAGGACTCATGTTTCATCCCCAACCTCATCCATGCATGGACTCGACACCTTGTACGCCGAGGCAGCTCAGCTGCTGTTGGTCGGTCCGTCCGCTCTCGTTAGAAACATGCCAAGCCAACATTCCTGCAGAAACCACGAGCAGGCATGGCAGCCGCGCAGCAACATGACGTCATCTGGAAAATTATGGCCTTGGAGACGAGTGCTTCCCCTCTCCGGTGACTTAAAATAGACAGCATGTCGCCCAGAAATTATGCTTTCTTCTCTCCAAGACCAGAGTTCTTGGAGGTCCCCTGGGCAACAATCTTCTGAGCTGGATCTCTCTCCACAGATGAGCAAGAGCCCAACTTCTCAGAAAGGCCTCCAGAGAGATGGAAATGTCTCCAGCATGCCCACCGACAAGCGCATTAGAATATTCCTTTGTATTTCCACAAAATGAAAACTTCCTTCTTTCATCAATGTGGCTTTAACTCACACTCAACCAACTTCCCATGCAAGTTTGCAAATGATGAGAATTATCCACATTCTTACATTTCCTGCTTCTCGTAATGTCTATTTGACTGCTTTCTTGCATAAAGACAATTATCAGTCTCAAGAAATTAGTGATTTAATTAGGGGACATACATAGGACCTTTTTAAAATTATGTTTGTAGTTCGACAATTTCATGTACATCTCCAGCACATTCTGACTTCTCCCCCCAAGTGCTGTAAGCCACACCTCCATCAGTTCTTTTCCCAGAGTCATGACTTTCGGATTTGTTTTATGTAGGGCACTTTTAAGAATTAATTGCAAAGACATATGAATAAATTCCCCCCAAGGACCAAGAATTCTATAAAGTCTATCTGCTGACTCACAGTGGTATTCCTGGCACCCCCTCAGGTCAGATACTCCACGAATATTCAGCACACATACGTGAGGGCAGAGAGGAAAGTAAGAAAGGCTGAAATGTGCATGCGTGGATTCGTATGTGTGTGTGCGTAGATGCATGTGTGCGTGCGTGTGTGTGCGTGTGCGTGCGTGCATGCGTGCATGTGTGCATGTGTGTGTGTGTGTGTGTGTGTGTGTGTGTGTGTGTGTATTCCGTTACAGGTCAGCCTGGGCTACAGTGCTAGTCCCTGTCCCAAACAACAGCAGTAATTTTGAAATTAAAAGCATAAAGCCCAGTACTTGGCTTTCACCAGAAGCATCTCCACAGAAAGGAGTGATGTTTTCTCTCTGTGCTGGCAATTAAGGTTGGGGGTGTCAAGAGCATCCACAAGGCTTGGGGGTGTCTCAGGAGTGTCCATCACCAGCCAGACTCCCATTCTCACAGCTTCCCCCCCCCAACCCCATTCACACTACAATCTGCACCTAGATTCAGTGTGGGCTCCTGACTCTCCACTCCCAGAGTCATCTGTGATTCTAAACGTGTTTACATAGCCTGGGCCAGGCTTGTAATGTTTCAGAAGTCATAAATAAGGAATAAATCACAAAAAGCAGGGCTTCTTGCTTGTTTTCATTTCTGTTTGTTTTTAGGAGACATTCTTACTTATAAAGGACTGCAGGTGTAGCTGGGTTGGCAGAAGAGAAGATATTAAAAGTACCTCACCTGCCAAAAATCGTTTAGATCTAACTAACAAAGTTAAGGCAGCACAGAAAACAATCTCGGATGGAGAAGGAGAGAAGGAGGGGATATATGATTTCTCAGCACAGAAAGAAGGAGAGGGAGAGAAAGAGAGAGGGAAAGAAAGGGAGAGGAAAGGGGGAGAAGAGGAGAGAGAGATAGGGAGAGAGGTTGAGAGAGAGAAAGAGGGAGAGAGAAGGAGAGGGAAGGAATGACAGGGAGAGAGAAGGGGAAGAGGTTGAGAGCAGGAGAGAGAGGGGGAAGAGAAAGGGAGGGAAGGAGAGAGAAGAAAGGAGGGAGGCAGAGGAAGAGAGGAGAAAGAGGGAGGCAGAGAGAGAGAGGGAGAGACAATCTCTTCAGTTTTAATCCGTCTTTTTCCATTTCCTGGTTCCTGAACTGCACAAGCTCTTTGTCCCTTTTTCTACTTTTCATGTGTATGTGGGGGTTTGTGTGTGTGTTCACATGTGTTTGGGCACCTGTGTGTATATGTATGTGTGTTCACAAGTGTGGGCACCCATGATGTGTATGTGGTGCATGTAAATGCCCACATGTGTGAGCATCCATGTATATGTGGTGCATGCGTGTGTCCACATGTGTGCATCTACATGTGTGCGGGCACCCATGTATATGTGGGTAATACATGCACACATAGTGCGGAGGCCCAATGATCAGGAATCCTACCCAATCACTCTTCCTCCTTACGTTTTTGAGACAAGGTTTCAAATAAACCCAGAATTCATTGATAAAGCTAGTCTGGCTAGCCAGCTTGCTCCACATTCCCAGATTACAGGAGTAGGATTATGCCACGCCCGCCTGGCACTTTATGCTGGATGCTGGGATGCAGACTCCTCTGTCGTTAGCTTGTGCGGCCAGCACTTTAACCACTGAGCCACCATTGTTCCAAAGGTTCTTTAAACCTTCTAAGCACAACCCTGAACTCTTACCTACCGTGTGCTCCAGCACACATGGCTTTAAGTCCAAGGATAGTTAAAAACAAAATCCATGCTGTGGCTGGGACGATAGGTCAGCTGGTAGGTGCTTGCTGCGTAAGAGTGAGGGCCTGTGTGTGACTCCCCAGAACCTATCTAAAAAAAAAAAAAAAAGCTGTTGCTAGCAGGGCCGATCTGTGGGCCCAGAGCTAAGAAGGCAAAACCAAGAGGCCTCTGCAACTCCCTGGTCAGCCTGTCTCACCAAACAGCAAGCCCCAGGTTCAGCAAGAGACCCTGTCCCAGAAGGAGGATAGCGACTGAGGAGTGATGCCCAGGCATGACCTTTGGCCTGTACATGCATGTACACACATGCACAAGTCTGAACACATGTGCGTGTACATGTGTACATGCAGGAACACGCACACACATGCAGCCATGAACATGTGGACAGAGGGAACACATGAGCAGAGTCATGCTGACCATTGACTGGACCGTGGCGGCAGGATGCCACCTTGACGTGGCCTAGATATAGCAGATGGGAGTTGTGCTCGCAGTGAGGGCGGCTGCCACACCTTCCTAGTTTGTACCACCTGCAGAAAGCCGTGTGCACATGATTCTGCACCTCAGCTCAGACATGCAGAGAGCCCCTAGTCCTGTGGTGCTGCAAGAAGCACTCAAGGATCAGGGGCCTTGGGAGGATTCAAACCCAGCGCACAGAGAAATAATAAGACGGTTAGAGCTGGTGAAGGCAGAGTGAGCCCTGGTGGTAACGCGGGTGCACAAGGAATATTCTCATTTTGAGCCTTCACTTACCAATTGAAGCCCTTCCCACATCCTTGGAAACCTCTCTCTCACCAACGCCAAGGATTTATTGGGCTCTCACAAGCAAAAATGTAAAAGCCAAAATGACCAAGTTTGCTCACTAGTATAGACAAGTGATCACACAGATAAGCCATTTGAGTCCAGTTTCTCTATAGCATTCGTACATACACACAGTATATACACACATGCACGTACAATACACAGACACATAGATACATAATATACACATGTTCATGCATATATGCACATGTACACATGTGATATGCACATTTATACACATACACACATCTATGTGCACATTCACAAAACGGTGTGCACACATGAACGCAAACATGCATGCACACATACACCTGCATGCACACATATATGCACAGAGGCATATGCACACAAGTTGAGGAGAACCGCTCAGTTTCGGCACGCTCACGCTCTGCACAGGGACTGTTTGCCTTCGGGCAGCACGGCCTGGCCCCTCCCAGGATGTCAGGCTGTACAGGAGCAGCTCCATGGCCAGCTCCTGCATCGCCAACCTTGACACTGGCCAAAGAGGAAAGGGAACTTGCTGAATGGCCATGCGTCTAAGAAATCAACTAACATAAATCACATCTTCTGGCTAAATCTGCCCTCTCTAGGCAGTCCAAGGAAGACCTCGGGTGTGCAACAGGAGCAACCATTAAGTGGACACCAGGGTCACTCAGCCCTCATCACATAGCCCCTGAGCCCAGCACATGGCCAGCTTGGAACCCCATCTTCCCACTGCACCCCACTGGCAAGCCGCTTGCCATGCGTCGGGCCACACCACTCCGCCTGTGTGGCCATAACGTCTCACACTCTGTAAAGGGCTGCATGTACTTGGATGAGCTCAGGGGTCAGTTTGGACGTGATCCAGGTCCCGTTAAAGATTCTGCACAACTCGCTCCTCCATCATCCTCTTTCTTTGCCCTCTGGCCCTTGTGACCTGGAAAGAACATCCACCTTCCAGAACTCTCCCTCTTCCCGTACTCCTGGGGCGTCGTCCTCCATTCCAACGTTCCCTCTCTTGCCATACTTACATCCCCTCAAAACCAACATGAATTAGCTACAAGAAAAACAAACGGAATCATGAATCAGTGAATAGAATGGGGGCTTTCTCGAGATTCAGGAAACGATCTTGCTGGCTTCGGGGAGGACAGAGGAGCTGGCTGAATGTCCACTTCCATGTCCTTTTTCTGGACAGCCCACTGGATCGCCCAGGAAGTGTGGTAGACAGCTCAGACAGCCAGGCAGAGCGCGCACAGCAGTTTGGGCACCTGATTGGATAAAAGTGGGACACAGACGCAACACTTGCACTTCCGAAGCTGTGCCGAATGCCTGAAGACGACCTGCACGTGTTCGTGCACTCCCAGAAGTCTCGGGAGGGCCCTCCAGGGCCCGACCTCTAGCAGGAATTCCTTGTGAATGCAGGAGATACATTCCCGGGCACACGCCTCTCCGGCCCCCAGTGTGACCACCAGAAATGACTTTCTCAGACTGGCATCAGCTCGTTTGACAGGGTGTTTGTCCAGCACGCACAGAGCTCTAGGTTCCACCTGCAGCACCACATGAGGCCCTTGTAGTGGTGTGAACCCAAACACCTTAGCACCCAGAAGGTGGAAACAGGAACATGAGACGTTCAGGGACATCCTCAACTAGATAGCAAATTTGGGGTCACACCGTGGTCCATGAAAGCCTCAAGGGAACACATGGCCACAGTCATCCACCCATCCAACCATCACTCTCACTGGTGTGCAAGCTGCTCCCCAGCAGTCACCAACTTCTGGAAGCTTCCTGGATAGAGCCATTGCTCTAACCATCTGCCCTGCTACAGCCATATAAAAAGATGTGTGGACAAGCAACCAAATGGCCAGGTGGGAAAGCCTGCCACAGAGCTTGTCTCCTTTCCGAGCTTCAGCTGGTAGTGAGTGCTCTGTGGGCCGACCTGGCCTATTCACAATTATCCAGCAGTAATTGTGATGCCTAAATTCATACACCTTCGTTATCATGTGAAGGTTTTCAAAAAAAACTCATTTCTTTTCTAACCACAAAAAAAACATGCATTCACATTTAAATGAACATGGAAATAAATTAAGAAAAAAACATGCTTTAAGGCTACAACTAGATTCCTATCAAAACCACTGGTGAATAAAATAAGTTGAAATTGATAAGATACTTATGTTTTAAAAAAGGAGAGAAATGTTATGAGTATAAAAAGTCAAATGCATTTCTATGCAGAACCACCTCTGCCTTGTGGGTACTGCCCTCAGGTCCCCCACACTCCCATGCCCTGCTCAGGCAGCAGTTGGGCAGAGTGAAATCCAGTTCTTACCAGAGTTGTCCTTTCTTAATAGAAAGAAAAGACTCTATGCATATCGAAGGAGTGAGGTGAGGAGATGGCATGAAGACCTGAGTTCAGATCCCCGGCACTCATGTCAAAGCTGAGCAGGGCAGCTCACACCTGTACCCAGTGCTGGTGGGAAGAAGGGAGAGGAGGAGGGTCCTTGGAGCCAGTTCTAGACGAGATGGGGAATTCCAGGATTAGTAAGAGATCTTGTCACACACACAAAAAAAGAAAAATAAGGTAGAGAACAAGAGGAAGATATCTGACATTGGCTGCTGGCCTCCAAACATGAAAACAAAGGGAGGAAAGAAGGAAGGAAAAAAGGAAGGAAGGAAAAGAGGGAGGGAGGAAGGGAGGGAGGCAGGGAGGCAGGGAGGCAGGGAGGCAGGGAGGGAGGGAGACGACGGACCAGGGCTGGGGTCTCACATTCGCTGAAGAATCTGTGCCAATCGTCCGCACCACCCAGTGTCTGACTCAGCAGATCTGTCTTATCCACTCAGAAACTGCCCAAGAGGACAGACTTACACTAAGGTTCTTGAAGGTAACACGAACACAAGAGGAGATTTGCGGGGGGGGGGGTTTGCTCGCTGTGGTGACCACGCTGTCTCCTGAACAGATACCTCTCTCCCAGCTCAGTAGGTTGCGAGTATTGATTAGTACAGCTTCTTGCATGCCAAAAATAAAAGCGTTACACAAAAAAATTAAAAAGAGTCAAATAAAATCTCATTCTTCGCCAGGTAAGTTACTTCAAAGCTTACTGCTTCTCCTTCCACACACCAAGGCCAAGCTAAGGTGGGCGAGGAAATGATTTGCTCTGGAAGCTCTCGGGTTGCTGCCCACTGCCGTGTGCTTCTCTCAGAAGCTCAGCCCCTTCACCCAGCGCTCTTCTGCCCTCCGTCTTCTGCTGCTGGTCACTCTTTGCATCTTGACATCATCCTTTGTCGCCCATCTGATCTGTTTTTACTAGAAACAAACTGGAGAGGCCCTTGTACCAAACTGGGGCATTTAATGGACCCCTTCCTTGACCACACCCAAAACCACTATGGCCCATAAAATGTTCCATCTTTCTGCTTTCCTGTCTCTCCCACTGTTTCTCAAGTCTGTCACTGACGGCTTTGGGTTCATTCCGGCCCAGACTCCCTGTGTTCAAGCCATCAATACGTACAGAGATTTTTCCCCCTAATTTCCCAGGTCCCACAGGTGGGCACAGACACCAGGAAAGCCTCTTTCACCATTAAACCCCAACTCACACCACGCAGCTTGCAGTCAAGAAACAGCCCAGGCTTGGGTCGACCAGTCACCTGTCATTCCACAACTTTGAGACTCTGTGCATTTTTAAGTAATGATTTTAAAATAGTAAATTTAAATCCAATTTAGTTCCAGAAGAAAGGGAAGGGAGGAGAGAAAAGAAGAGAGGAGAGGAGGAGATGGAAGAGGAGAGAGAGAAGGGGAGATTCAAACACATCTTCAGATTTAAAATCACTGGATTTTAATTTCATTAAAGCAGACATCAGCTTATCACATGCAGTGAATGGATAAGGCTTTAGGTTCAATCCTAGTGCCACAAAAAAAAACCTGATAAAAAATTAAATGAACACAACATAAGGAATTTGATATCTTTTCGATACATCACATTTAGCTCCAGGTCTGCTTTGGGGTCCTCTGGGTCATAGCTGATCTTTGTGCAGACAGCATATGGCTCTGGGGAAGAACATGTGGCTGGTTTTGTTCCTAAGAAGGATGCGCAGACCGTGCCAATCTGTGGTCTGATGGACATCAGGCATTTGCTCTGTAAGTCCCCAAAGTCTCAGAGCCTAACTGTGCTGGACATAGGTGGACGCAGTGGCCAGCCAGGTGGTTGGTCAGACAGGCTGCACTCAAGAGATACATCCCTGAGGCAGGGAGGGAGGGGCAGGGAGCACCCTCAAAGCCCCCACATTCTCTGTCTTTGATCACCTGGAGAAGAGGGATTTGGTCGGTGTAAACATCAGAGAAGCTCATGGTTTGGAGGTTTAAGCCTCAGATTCCTGTAGTTGGACGTGAATCCCTGAGAGAGAGCAAGACCCAAACTAGGGGCTCCTGGGCTCTGGCCACACGCTGTCTTCTGCCGTGTTGCTTTGCTAGAAGGCTTTCATTGGATGCGGTCACATCGCCTCAGCGGCTTCTAGTAGCACCAGCCAGCTGCATACACTTCTGTTGTCTGCAACTTGGCCAGCCTGCACGCCCACTGCTACAGTAACATAAAATAGACCAAGCCGCAGCTGCAGCCAGCTCCTGGTGCAGCATCCCACTCTCAGTTGCCCCACCCTTCCCAACCGTCTGAGCTGGAGGTGGTCTTGGATTCCACTTCAGGGAAAATAAAATAGAGATGGTTTGCAACACTTGACTTCTCAACACACACAACTCTTTTTAAGCACTGCGAGTTTAAAATCTGGGGCTTCCAGTTGGGCAAGGGCGCCCGGCTGGGAGGCCCCGCCATCCCTTTGAAACGAAGCACAAAGCAGCAGTAATAAAAGTAAAACTTGTGCTTAAAAAAAAAAAAAGATGCACTGGTCCCTTTCCACTCATGTTTATGTATAAACCAAACAGCAGCAAAACAAGCCCGCGGTTGAGCTGGCCTTCAGTTCCGAACCATTGCATTAACCAAACAAGCCACGCGGGGACACACAGGCATCTCGCTGCCCTGCACGGCAGGACCGTCTCCTCTGCTCACACAGGGCTGATGCCTTCACTGTCCCGCAGAAATCCACCTTAATAAAACCAGAATGCTCAGCGAGGAGAGGCTCACCTTTGGAACCGTCAGAGAAGGAGAAATAAGAACCCCACGGCCCTGCTTGCGCTGGAGCCTAAGATAGCTCCAGTGGCTGCTGCTCCTCACCGGAGTGGGAACACGCAGGGAATGTTCATCCTCCCTGAGCACCCCTCTCTCCAGCCGAAGGATGGTCCAGGCGGAGTGAGACCGTCCCAAGGGGATTACCTAGCAGCCCGGAGTCCAGAGAAGGTACCGTGAGCATCACATGGCCCAGAGGGCTGCATGCAGGCTTAGATACCCAGCATCCACCGCCAGCAACAAGAGCGGCTGCTGCGAAGTGCAGTGGCTGACAGACAGCTCCTGGCCAGTGGCATTCTGGGAAGGCACCTGTGTCCAGGCAGAGACAGCGGGCAGCACTGGGGGCCCTGAGTCTGTGGTTTCCACACAGCTTCCAGCCCCATCTGGGTCAAGAAGTCAATGGAAAATGATACTTCCTCAGTTACTTTTATTTTGTTTTGTTAAAATTTCGTTTGGAAAAAAAAAAGTTTAAGCATCTGGAACACTTTATGGAAATAACTGTTATGATCGCCAGAAAAAAAATTACATTTTTCATAGGGTTTGAATCAGTTTGGGCAGGGAAGGTCAGAGGGGACACAGTCCCAGCCCGTACAGCTGAGCTGCCTCAGAACAGTTTGACAATCAATCTTCACCAGCGCACAGGAGAAAAGCGCTCTGGTTCTGGGGAGCAGGGCTTTACTCTTGTCCCTAAGGGGATGTTCACTGCACCCACAAAAGCACGAGCCCACTGCCCTGGGCAGGGAAATCTCCGCTTTGAAGGCAGCTGTTCGTGACGCTGAGTTGCTAGCATAAGAACTCTTGCAATTGGAGCAGCAAAACTGAAAAAAAAATCAACAAACCATAATTCAGAACATCAGAGACTCTATATCAACCACCTGGAATCAGGCCTGCCTAATCTCTCCCCATCCTGAAGCTCAGGGAAATTTGCGGAAGAGGGGGCGGTAAGATTGTAAGAGCACAAAGATAGGAGGAGTCAAGATATGCAAGATACTCCACACAAGTTAGGGCAAGCAATTGTGATAGGACTCTGCATGATCTGCGCAATGACCAACTTATCACTGACCCCTCAAAGTCTAGCATGGACTAAAGGCACTAGGATCCTTAGAAGCAAGGGATTAATAGTCACAATAGTGTTCTTATACTTAAGAGGAACACAAGAAAGAGTTCTAGGAAATGCCACTGAATCCTTACACCTCGTCAGAGAGGAGGACCCAGAGGAAAGTTTGATATACACATTAAAGGATGCTTCAGAGATGGGGGAGGGGGCACTGGGAGAAAGGGAGGGAGGGGGGAAAGGAAAGGGAAAAGGGGAGAGGGAGCAGGGAGGTCCAGGAAGGGGTGGAGGGAGGGAGGGGACAGGGGTACCTGTTACGTTTGTATGAGCAGAAAAATAAATAATTTTTTTAAAAAAAGAACCCCTACAGTTGACTTGGGAAGGGAGGGAGATAATAAGACATTTGCAGTACATTTTTATCCATATCATTTTCTAATGGAGTCTCATGGAGCCCAGACTCCAGCTCACCCTGAAGCTGAAGATGACTTTGAACAATCCTTCTGCCCCAAATGCTAAGCTACAGACTTGTCCCATCATGCCTGGCTCCATATCATTCTTTGATTGAAAACATACATATTTTAATTTTTATTTATTATTGTGTGCATATGGGGGGGCGTAAGAAACAAAAGGATGACTTTTAACTCTTTGAAGTTGGTTCTTTCCTACCTTCATGTGGGTCAAATGGCTTATGCAGCAAATGCCTTCAGCAGCTGAGCCATCTCACGGCCAAGACTACATTTTTAAGGGAGATACATTTGGGGGAGTTGACACTCTGGCCACATTCCCTCTAGAAAGTGGTTGAAGAAGGCAAGATCCAGTTTACCTTCTACACATGCTACATTCTTCCATCCTGGAAGGTGGGCTTATCCACACTTGACTGTTCAATTACATAACCCCTTTTTAAGAAATCCTGGCTCGGGGCTGGAGAGGTGGCTCAGTGGTTAAGCCTCTGCCTTGCAGGCAGAAGGTCCTGAGTTTGGATCCTAGACCCCATGTATAGACACCGGCGGAAGCGAGGAGCGGCCTGAGTTTCCAGTCCTGGTAGGGCGGAGCCTGTGAATCCCGGGGCAGAGTAAACAAGGAGGAGGTGGAGGCGTCCATGGTGGTTCCCTAGTTCGTCCGTAGTTCTACACACATACACATACATACATACACATGCACACGCATACATGCACAATTGAATAAATAATAATAATAAATCCTGGCTCAAAATCCAGGGCCAAAGATGCCATTTCAAATCTTCATAGGGCACAATTCCATATTTTTCTCAATCCAGGTTGATGTCTTGTATTCGCAGGGGGTCTGAAGTTCCATCTCCTTATAGCTGACTTCCAGGTCCATTTCAAAATCCTATGTTATCCTTCCCAGAGCGGGTCCAGCACAGCTCTGTGAAGACCTCTAACTTCCTCCATTTTCCTTTCCACACCTACCATGAATGCTCTGTGCAGGGCAACACACATCAGTACCCTCCTGACCGTCGTCATCTTCACCTTGCTTCCTGTGGTTTCAGTTGCCCATGGTCAACCATGTTCCAAAACAGTAAATGGAAAATTCTAAAAGTAAATAATTCTTAAGTTTCAAGCTTTATTCTGTGTTGACCTCTTATTCTCTCATGTGAATTATCCCTTTTTGCATCCTATCTGACTTTATTCGCTCAGGAGCTGGGACCAGACCAACTGCCATGGTGTCAAGTCTATGAGTAACCACTGCCCAATGAGCAGGGATGGAGATGTGGGCAGTGCATACTGCCACAGAGAAGATGGAAGAACTGAGTTGAAAAGTTAAAAGGTCTTGACTTGGTAAGGACAAGCTGTACTGCCATGGCTAAAAATCTTCAATATAAACCAGTCTTCTGCCTGCCGATGTCACACCAGTTTTGTTAGGAGTGGTATGAGGCAAGTTATCAACATGGAAAAGGCATAAAATTCTTATGTATAAGGGAAAGTATAGCATGTATAGGGTTTGGTGCTAGCCTTCAGCTTCAGGCATCCACCATGGGTCTCAGAAAGTATAAACAGGAGTAGGGAGAACCACAGCACTCAGTGGACATATCCACACAGGAGTAATAGGGAAGACCACTGTGTTCAATGGACATATGTGCACAGAAGCAGTAGGAAGGACCACCATGCTCAATGAGCGTGTACACACAGGAGTAGGAGGACCACTGTACTCAATGAGCATGTACACACAGGAGTAGGGAGGACCACTGTACGCGATGAGCGTGTACACACAGGAGTAGGAGGACCACTGTATGCGATGAGCGTGTACACACAGGAGTAAGGAGGACCACTGTACGCGATGAGCGTGTACACACAGGAGTAGGAGGACCACTGTATGCGATGAGCGTGTACACACAGGAGTAAGGAGGACCACTGTATGCGATGAGCGTGTACACACAGGAGTAAGGAGGACCACTTATGCGATGAGCGTGTACACACAGGAGTAGGGAGGACCACTGAGCTCGATGAAGCCGAAACACACAAATAGTGATCAAAGATAGTGAACCTAGTACATGAAATTCTGTCGTCTTTGGGGGGTGTGTGTGTGTACTTGTGCACATGTGTGTGCAAGTATGTGTGTATATGTGGTATATGTATACATGTGGATATCAGAGGTCAACATCAGATATCTTCCTTATTTATGCACCTTATTTATTGAGACAGTTTCTCTCTGAGCCTAGCTGATAGACTGGGTGGCCAGCAAACTTTGGGGACCCCACATCTCTACTACCATCAGCATCAGAATGGCAGGTGCACCCCCCAACACTATGCTTTTCACAGGGGCTCTTGGGATGCAAGGCAGGGCCTTGTGCGTAAGCCAAGGGTGCTTCATCAAGCAAATTATCTCCCAGCCACACATTTTTCAACTCGTCTCTGAAACAAAAGTGGCCAGAGCTTCCTGAACCTGTGATTCCCCTCTTGACTGCTCCCTGTCAGTCATCTGAAATCGTAGAGGTGACCCCAAGATCCAAACTTCTGATGTGCCTGATGTCTCATTCTGGAACCCATTTGGGGGATTTTCTGCTTGTGAACATGTCCTTTCAACCCACCAACATTTCCAAGGGGAACAGCGCCATACTGGTGCTATGAATGACCACCTCGAAGCTGAAATTGGTTGAGCACAACTTACTGGAACTGGCAAGATGGCTCTGCACGGAAAGGCACTTGCTCATGAGCCTGACAACCTGCATTTGACCATTGGATCAACTTATGTAAAGGTGGACAGAGCAACCTCACGAAGTTATTCTCTGATCTCTACCCATGTGTACACACACGCTATTCACGGTCTAACAGTAAGTTAAACGTTAATAACATGTAAAGAAGTCACTGTAGGAAGAAACCGGGCAGGTGGAAACAGAGGCGGTTAAGGATCCCCCAGGCTCCAGAGTTCAGGAAGCAGGCGTGGGCCGCAGAGGGGCTTCAAACATGTAGGAGGCCTCCAGAGCCTCAGTGGCATAATTTATTCTTTGCAGACCTGACATATGAGCTCCGAGCTGGTCTTGCTCCTGCCCACAGGGGACATGAAGATGCTTTGAACTCCTTTTAAAAGGAAGATTAGCAAATAAAACACAACCCCCCTTTGCATCTGCCTCCTGGCAGACATGAGGGGCTTTTTATGCAGGTGTCTCTACCCCTTGGTGTCTCTTGCACCAGTGCATCCAACAGTGAACCACACTGGGAGGAGACGGCGCAAAATCCAATAGATGCAGATGGGAAAAGACAGAAGCAGGTGGGGCATCTCGGACGGGAGACAGAAAGGTTGGTTCAGTGAATATCTTCCCAGAAGCAGATTCTGAATAGTGACGTTAACACAAGTAGTTCCTTTTGGAGGTGATGGGATGCAGGGATGGAAGAAACACAGAGCCAAGAGTTTCCTCACGCAATTCACTCCTGAGACCCCCTGGGCTCTGCTGGACAGTTCTGGGACTCAAGACAGCAAACACCTCCAAGTGGGAATGAGGAGCCAAGGCCACCATTGCCTCCCCTTACCCCTGCAGCCTCAGGCTGCCCAAAGGCATTGGCACACGAAACTGGAGACCAATCCTCCTGCACACAGGGAGGGAACCTGGAGAAGCTGAGTCCTCAAACAGGCCTGTGTGGCAGCGTAGAGCCAACTAAACCCACAAAGGTGATGAAAAGACCCCTAGGGCACTGACAGCACTGAGTCTTGACCCCAGATGGTGTCCTGACCCCATGTGTGCCACGAACACTGTCCTTACTCCCGTGCACAGTCCCCTAGCTGATACGCACAGCTCAACAATGTTTACACTTGTGTGATGGGTGTTATCGCTGCACAGCTAAGAGCACCTAACATTCTCATCTTACCCAAGCTCATTTCATCTCTTGGCCCTTCTGTCTTAACAGACGCCCCACTGTCCGCACCACCTGATCACATGCAGCTTCTCTTTCTTCTCCACTGAACAAACAATCCTCGTGCAGTGACACCTCAAAGCGGGTCTCCCCTTGTAGGGAAGAGAGCCCCAGAGGCTGTGGGTAGGTTGATCCAGTGTATCACAGACTAAAGCACTGGGACTGACAGAGGAACGCAGAGCTGAGGACGCTGGTTTCTGATCTTTGGGAACATGTCTGAATTCTACACCACCCATCCAATAACAAATGAACCGACATCAACACATGCTGCTTTCAGCAACAGCAGGAGAGTCTCCTCTGTTGGGTAACCAGTAGGCATGGAGCTGGGAGAAGGTGGTCTTACAGCAGCCCTAAGCTCTGTTCCTGTCTGCTCAGCATGGCTGATGCCAAGCATGTCCCTCGGTTCCTGATACCCTCCTCCCTTGGCAAAGCCAACAGCTTTTCATCTACAAGTGACCTGTCTCCAAACCTCCTTCTGCACTTACAAGGTTCATTGCTACTGGGTCTTGGCACAATGGAAGGGGCTCCCCCCAAGGTCCTTAACCTGGGTCACCCAGTGAATCCCTTGTGGCCCACAGAGTCCATTATCACAGATTCCCAGGATTAGGACCTAGACAAATCTGGAATCTTCGTCTATCTACCATAACTAGCAAATGGAACTCAGTTGAAGCTAGACATTCAGTATACCCTGAATTCTCCTTCTAATCTCCTTCCCGATTGTCATAGTTAGACACAGGTGTCAACCTGACTGTTGAGGTTTGAGATCTGGGCACATTTGTGGAGAATTAGTGGCTGGGTTAAGCCCAGAGCAAACCTGCAAGAGATTGTCTGGACGATGAGGAAGGCCCAGCCTATGGTGAGTGGGACTAGGCCCTGAACAGATGAATAAAATACTGAGAATTAGTTAAGGAAGTTGGCATCCTTGTGTATAGACATACTGGCAAGTAAGGATTGTCTCTCTCTCAGCCATTATGTGGTGATGGTAAGCCAGTTCCCTAGGCCTTGGTGTTGGTGCATGCTCTCGCTTCAACTTGGACTGAGATCTGTAACCAGACTGTCGCGAGGAAATAAACCCCTTGTTCCCTTAAGCCATTTGATGGTCATTTATCAGCAACCATGCAGGCGAATGGCAACACCCATAATTAGAAACACATTTTTATTATTAAAATAGGAGATCTCATAGATTTTAGATTCAACCCATGTTTGGTAGTACAGATCACAAAACCGCCCAACCTATAATGATCTGCACATTCTGTGAGCAAAGGAAACGAGACATTCCTCTCCTGCGATGAAAGAAATTTCCTGAATTTTAGGCCAATAAGCCAGGACTTGAGCTTCACTTTCACCCACAAGCTGCCCAGGGTCTTGAGAGGTGACCCTCCGGTCATCAATGTCTTGGCTTTACAATGGCCTTTCCACATCTACATTACAGATTATAAATCACAATTTACCAGTTCTCTATTATGTTGTGTGAGCTACAGCATACCTTCCCTTAAAGTCCAGCTGGGTTTTTTGTTTTTCTTTTTTCTGCTTCTAGTCCAAGACTAAAATTCCCCTCGACTGGTTTCCCTGAATATCTGTGACAACTCTTTGCACTAATGGCAAAGAGAAGCAATGAACAAATATCTTTTCAAGATAAATGGAACATCAACGCCAGACGGAGACAGGATTCCACCAAGTCTAGCTTGGTGAACTGGTCAGTCCACTAAATTACTTAGCGGAGCGTGGGAGGCTCCTACCTGTACAGCCTGGAAAAATCATCCCAGCAGGAGTGGATGGGGGTCCCCACCTGCCCAGCACAGCTCACTGGCTGCTGTATCCTAGGGTCTCCTCTTCTCCAGCAAGTGTCCACTGCTTCAACACCATCCCTCATGGGGGGGGACCCTGTGGATCTCATAACTTTCACATGAGTTACTGGCCTTTCTTGGGTTGAAGAGGGATCATTGGGGTCCAGAGGAGACAGCTGCAAAGTGGCCAGAGTGCTTAGGGACAAGCCGCAGAAAGCAACTTCCACTTTAGGCCAAAGTAAATATATTAAGAGGCATGTGTCTCTCCCATAATTGCTGGAACGTCTGGAGAACTGAGTTCAGTGAGTTAAGCGGGAACAAAGAGCCAAGAAAGCCAGGCTCACAGCCTCATTCATCCCAGGCCACCAGCCCATGGGTGACACAATAACGCAGCCCCCGGGAGCAGCTCTGGCAGGTGATGTTCTGACCTGTCCTTTCCGGGACTGGCTGCTTCTCTGGCCCAGATAGTCAGGGTTCTCTGGAGGAGCAGCACTGGTAGACTACAGATTGAAAGGGTTTTATTAGTGCCAGTGAGATGGCATAAGAGGCAAGTCGCCTGCTCACAAACCTGGAGACCTGAGTTCAATTCCCAGAAGTCCACTTGGTGGAAGGAGAGAACTAACTTCCCAAGATGTCCTCTGACCTCCACCCATGTGCCAGAACATGGCTCCCCCCATCCCTTCTCAAATAAATAAAATATATTTTTAAAAATAGGGTTTAGTTAGTGTCTTATGTGATTCAGTCTAGGTAGTCCACAACAGCCGTCTTCACACCCAGAAAGGCTGAAAACCCAGTAATTGCTCAGTCCACGAAGTTGGGGGCTTCAGTGATCCCACCCCAGTGCTGGAGGCCTGGGGAGTCCTCATAGCCACCAGTCTTTGGTCCACGTTGGAAGACAGAAGAGTTGGGTCTGGTTCCAGGGAGAGATGCATGGCTGCAGGCAGGGTGGATGAACTCGCTGGAGAGAACAAAACACAAGCAGGCGAAACCTTAGGCTTCTCTCCTCACACCTCCATGTCTGGCTGCAGCCATGGAAGGTGCCGGGTCTTCCCACTTCACCTGACCACACCCAGTCTTCCCATGGGTTCCCTTTGGGTTTTCTCCTCTGTAAAGGAGCAACATGGGGGTCTTCCACACCGTGGGGAAAGGACTGCGTGCAAGTGCCCAGCACTCAATGACCTACTTGAAGCACCGAGTCCTGCAAACCACATGGGTCTCTATAGCCCACCAGCCTGGTCCTCAGGGAGATCCAGAATGGCCATGAGGGAGGTCCTCTTCCCCTGAAAGATAAAAATGGGCGAAATGTAAAACCACAGGCCACTCCACCTGTCCCCACCATGAGAAGGAACTTCCTGGGCAATTTAATAGGCCAAAAGACTTCACCATGGTTCTCATAAAAGCTGTTTTCCTTGTGATCAAGTTGTATTTGCCTGCTAACTGTGTGGTAAACAGGCCCTCAGCTCCAGCCTTCTGGTGAGAGCATCGCCGCCTGTTAATTGGGACTTGGAGGGCCGCGGGCTGGCAAGGCCCCTGGGGATGGAAAGCCAAGCAGCTCAATTTGGTTATCAGCTCTGTTGACATGAGGGCAGCCATATGTGGTCGTGTGGTGTGCCCAGCAGGTTGGGCCAGGGTTCCCTGCTATGAAAGACCTGCTGTTTGCAACACTTGGCCTAGAGTCAAGGAGGACCTGAGATCAGGACTCTTGCTGAGACCAGCCCACCAGTACTGTGAGCAGCCTCTGCTTGGGCAGGGGGAGGGGCAGGCCAGACATGTTTGTTCCATGCAGGGCTCAGGCTGAGAGAGAGCAAGGCTCAGTTGCCCTGTCTAACAACCCCAGTGGAAGGGGGGGGGAGCCCTGGGCACTGAGACCCTTCGATACTTAGTAGACCTGAGTTCAGATGCTCCTAGGTCCTGCAATGAATTAGACAGAGGTTGCCATGGGTGGGAAGGACCCCCTGGATGATGCCTGGCACAGACTTGGGGAGAAACTGGGGCTGTGCCCAAGTGTACTTTGCACGCCTCCCTTGGGAGCAGTCACTGTCAATGTTGATTTACTTTCAACATCTTTTAATTATTTTAGCCAATGGAGTGTGTATGTGTTGCCGAGAGAGAGGGGAATGTGTGTGTTTTAATCACCTGCGGTCAAGTCCCAGTTCACAAGAGTCTTTGAGTTCAGGAGAGGCCAACCGCCAAACCCACACCCAAATATTTTGTAGATAACAGAAGAGCCATTGCCCGGTTGTACCTGTGGCTACACAGACCAGCCTCTGTGGCCAAGAAGGCAGAGACCCTCCGGGGTAACTGAGGAGAGGATCCAGCCAGCCATTCAGCTGCCCCTTCAGAGAAAATTCCAGGAGAGCCACAGGCTCTTCCAAGAGAGCACACACAAGGAAGCACCTATGGGTGCTGTTAGTAAGAGCTGCTGTACAGCCTTAGGGCTTCCTGGGCTGATGTCTGGTGGTTCCAATGTGAAATGTCCCTCAAGGATCACGAGCTCGAATACCTGGTCCCCAGCTGGAGGTGCTGCTTTGGGAGGGTGTGGAACCTTTACGAGGTGGCGCCTTGCTGAAGATGTGGGTCCCTGGGGACCTAGAAGCTTAATAGCCCCATCCTACTTCCTCTCTGCTGGGCACTTCCTGGCTGCCAACTCTGTGAGCAGCTGCCATGCCTGCCCTGCCATGACGGACCGTGCACCTGCCCCCCACCGGGATGGACCGTGTTCTGCCCATGTCATGGCGGACCACATGCCTTCGCAGAAACATTGATAATAACAGTGGAGTTAATGAAAAAAACAGAGATGCTCGAAAAATGCCGATCCACACTGCAACATGTTACATGGCATCATGGTTCTAAATACGAATTCAATAAATCTGTTTCTACCCGGAAGTTCTTAGGCCACATCCAGACGTCAAAACACAACAAAGTCCAGCTTAGGCCTCTATACCTCAACAGACAGCACTCTCTGTTACAGCTGGTTGCAACCCAACCTATAATTACCACCTTTAGGTTCCCTAGGTCTGATGAAATTGACCTGCAGGGCCATTATCTTTTAAAACTTCAATAAGAAAAAAATCACTTCCTGTCTTAGCTAGAGCTGAGACTGACATGCACTGGCTGGATAGTTTCCCTGGGGCTTCTGTGTCGGGCTGAGATCAGTGCTCGGTCAGACCTGTGGTCTCGGGCAGCTGCTGTCTTCTCCCAAGCGGGGCTTCCTGTCAGGCCTGCTGAGAACAAACTCAAG
Source organism: Typhlomys cinereus (assembly GCA_023101885.1). Classification (NCBI taxonomy): domain Eukaryota; kingdom Metazoa; phylum Chordata; class Mammalia; order Rodentia; family Platacanthomyidae; genus Typhlomys; species Typhlomys cinereus. Next base: position 1,267,057 of record JALPQD010000219.1, read on the forward strand.
TCATTCTTGGTGCTCCATGCAGTCCTTCCTCAGCCCAGGATGTGTGTCTCTCACACGTCTCTCCAGGGTTCTTCTGGAACCCTCTGAGAAGCCACTGAGTGCTAAGCTAAAGGATGCGCACAGAGCTTAACCAACGCCCAGGCTTCAAGAGTTATGTGTGTCCCAGCCCTCAAGGTATGTCAATGCGACACTTCTATGTTGTAACAAAAAGGGCACAATGCATTATGTATGACTGCTGAGACTTAGAAAATAAGGCCTGTGTGCATCTGTTCCTTCTTAAATCCATATTGCATTCATGAACCTCTGCAGCAAAGATAGCTGGAAGGACTTCCAATGTTCCCAAGGTTCATTTTGCCCATCCATTTTCCAAACACTAAAAATTCACATGAACTCCCACAATTATTTTTTCAAGAGCACTCCCCTTGTGAAGCCTGAGAAGTGATCACTTTAGGAAAACATTGGCTTTGTCCCAATTCCCTCTTGTAAGTATTACTGTTATTTTCCTTTTCCTGAGAAAACTGAAACTATTTCTATCTGTTGGACATAAGTCTTCTTTGGGCCTGGGCTTTCTGGGCTTTCTGGGAACTCTCTCCATGCCCCGCCAGAGTCTTGATTTAATTATGCTGACAATATGCAAACTTTCAAGGCTGGTCTGAGCTAAAGTAATATGGATATTACTTAGATGGGTGCTTGGCTAGAATGCCAACCATTTGAACTGCAAAGAGAAGGATTGGGAAAACACACTTGCAGTGTTCTTCTCCAAGTGTTCTCATTCCCAAACACCCCAGAGCTGAGTCCTCAGCTAGCTTGGGTGAGCATCTGAGGCGCATGACCCAGAATTCTTATAGGGCCATGAGTATAGACCTGAACTCCATCTCCACAGAAAACAGCAGCATTGGGAATGGGGAGATGGTTCAGGGGTTCAAGTCTTTGCCTTGAAAGCAAAAGAACCTGAATTCAAATCCCTAGACAGTATCCTGCAATTCCAGTCTCAGAAAATAGAGCCTGCAAAACCCCAGAGCAAAGCAGTAAGGAGCCAATAGATTCCTGCAACTCAAGTGTTCATTTGTATACACACACACACACACACACACACACACACACACGCACACACACACACACAAGCATGGGGCAAGTAAAACAACAAAGGGGGGCTAAAAAGCACTTTCTTTATAGAAATATTATTTAATTCCAACCCCAAACATTCTATGCAAACACTTTAGGGAAGTTCTACTGAAGAGGATTCCACTGAGTTTTGGGGGGCAGGTGTACCTGCCTCTCCTCATATGTCTGATCTCTACCAGCCGGACCCTATCATAAGTGACTGGCCAGCACCTCTGGCATGACCAGACCAGAAGAGTTTTGTCTGAACAATCTCAAAACAAGGCCAAGCAGGCGCCCACTCACCTCTCCAGCCCTACGCTGTTATCCCTGAGCAGACATCCGCTTGTTCTTGTGCCCTGATTTGCACGCCAACATTCCTTCCCCTTTGTTTTGGCCAGAATGCTTAGGCAGTGGGCACGTGATCTCGGCTTGGATAATCAGATTCCTTTTCTCTCAATTTGGCTCTTGGTTGAAGAGACAAAAGAACAGACCTCTCACCGTGGCACAGGGAAGAAAGTGCCCGTCGGTCCCTGCCGCTTTCTTCTCTGGAATAACCCCAACTCTGTCCTTTCTGAGACATGGACGCTTGGAACTGGGGGTGACTACGAGTGACCCAGAGTTGGCGTCTGAGATTTCCTATGAATGCTATGAGCCCCCTGGGCAATGGCCACTCACACCAAACGTGCCAGAAACCAGAAGCAAAACTGTCTTTAAAAATCTATAAAAGATATTCAGGGCCAAATAGGAAGAGCAAAGCTCTTTCCAATCTCTAAACCCATCTCAGTACAAGAACAAAAGGCACCACAAACAAAGGATCGGAATGGAAACGTTGAGGTGGAAAGTCACCTAACGACTGAACCGCAGAGTGGAAGGTTGAACCCAGAACTGACACAGGGGGTTGAGGGGAGGGGAGGCTCTGGCTTTGAGAAACAAACCTTAGACTCCAAGACCCCTGTAAGGCGAAGGGTCTGACCTCGGCATCCCCGCTGAGACTCTAGGTTGCCCCACTACAAGGGTCCCCCACCACCACCGGGACAGAGAAAGGCCAGTGGGCTCTGCAGGGGCACTGGCAATAGCTCTTCAAACCCTTCATTTCTCCACAGTGGGGGTGAGGGTATCAGTTAGAAAAACCTGGCCAGCCGCCCCACTGCAAGCCAATGTGTGGCCGAGTTCAGACAGAGCCTCCAGGTGCGGATGGGAAGGTCTTGGTATGTGCCTGGGAAACTAGACAGATGGAGGCTGTGACAACGGCACTAGCATTGCTTCCCGGAAGGCGAACCATCACCAGGGCCGCTTCCGTCCCTCACTTTCCACACTGCTGACAGAAAGCTGATGAAGGTAGCTCAAGGAGAAAGGTTTCTGCGGGCCCCGGTCAAGAAGAGATGTGGTCCATCGCAGGAGAGAAGGCTTGGGGCAGCAGCAGGAGACAGCTGGCCACGCTGCATCTGCTGTCGGGAAGCACAGAACAGACAGGAAGTCTCAAGGTGACCCCCCCCCTTCCTCCAGGAAGGTCCTACAAACTTCCAAACCAGCATCCCCAGCTGGGGACCCTGCAAGCACATGAGCCTGTGCCAGACACTCCCTATTCGAGCCACAATGTGGCTCAGGGGAATTCATAACAACAAAAGTACCAGATGATCAGTGACTACTGAGGACTAGATAGGAATCAAAATATAATGCAGAAGATAATCAATCAAAATATACAGGGTTAGTCCCGAAAGATGGGTATCTATCTGAGCTCCCAATCAGAAACAAGCAGCTACTGTTTTCTCTAACAAACTTTTCTGACTTTCTAGCTAACTGCAGATAATACTTTGATAAAAATCTAAATTAACATTCAATCCATCAGAATTAGCTGGAAGATTAATCATTTTTGGAGACACTGATAGACTTCTATGAAGGCCACTGCAGGTCACTATCCGTCTGTGTCCCCAGAACCTGGATTCCCTTTATGCTCTGTCATGCTGTGCTTTGATCATTGTGCTGACAGATGTCTCCTGAATCTTAATTGTAAAGCATTTAGATAATGGCTTGCCGCAGACCAGAGTCGCAGCCTCCAGACCAGGGCTCCCCAGGACCAGGTGGAGAACAGAACACGCACAGCTCCCTCTCGTCCGAGTGTATCCTGAACCCATTTATTGAAACTTTCGTGACAACTTTTATACAGAAAATTTTGGGGTAAAGAATGTTGCACCTACAACAGACATATAATTTTCTAGTCAGCAAAAATCATCTTCAGGGTGGACATTTTTTCAAGAACCTAACCTATTGCCTGAGGGTAAAGGCACTTAACAGAAACATTCTCTCAGTATTTCCAAACTTATCTAATCTATAATGCTTCACCAGATAGCTATGGGGCTGAGCCCACATTTTAACAGACTGCTTTTTTAAAATACAGAGGCAGAATGTTCTCCTATTGATTTTTAGCAAGGAACATATTTTGCAATTAACTATAGGAGTCCTCAACACCCCATAAATCCCAGCGTGAGCTTTTGCTGTTGTCCTCTCCATGTTGATACTCTCAGTCAGGCAGGTCGTCATAGGCACCAGGCATGGCAGCAGGTTCTAACTTGGGAAGATGTATGCAGTTCATGTAGTCTCTACTATCCAAGCTTAAACCACATCTCTAAGGGGGGCCTTGACTTGGATACTCAAGGCCCATAAGCTATAGCTGGTTCTGTCGATGGAGCACTACTGAGGTATGCACTGAAGAAAACACTTAAGCAATATAATTATTAAAAGAATAACTTCTATAATAGCATCCTTCTATTCCTTTAATAGTAAGGTTGCTTATGTCTTCCTTTGAGGAATTCCAGAAGTGTATTGCCATCAATTAGATGACCCATCTGTGAACCATGCATACTCCAAACCTGGGGTCCAGTCAGGCCCCATATGCCAAGGGTGTCTCTTTCGGGGCAAAGGCAATCATTGGTGGGAGTGCACTCGAATGGTCCATCTCTGTAATTTCTCATAAGAGGGCTTTTTGGGGTAGGAAAGACACGGCCCCCTTTGCTTCTGACATGGATTCTCCCAGTTTGGATTGCAAATACCATCTCCAGGGGCAGTCTTGGCATCTAGACTTTCTGGCATGATGGTCTCTTCCTTGGCCTTCAGCCAGGGTAAGAGGGTATCACAGTTTCTTTTAAGGTTCTAGTGGACTGATAGCATAGTCTTGTACTTCTGGAATTTCTGAGTTAGTACATAGGTGGGAATCTTACCCAACCTATGTTTTAAGACTCTAGAAGTTATTCTCTGATTTCCTTAAAATCAGTGCACACATTCTGGCTAACAAGTGTACTTATTTGTAAATGACTAGACATGAAATTTCTATTTAGTATTTGACTGAAACTTAAAAAGCAGTCTTCTTCTCTAGAACAGAGAGCAGGAAGCTAGTTCCAAAATAAAATCTAAGAAAGGGCACTCCTAAATCCCAGAAGAATTCTTCCTGCCAGAGGCAAAACTTGAATTATCCCAAACAAAACCTAGGTAGGTAAGAATGCTTAGCACCTGTCCATGGGCTTTATTGTGACATACCGAGAAATTCCTAGCACTTGCCCATGGGGTTACTGTGACCTTCCCAGGGAACAGGCTTTAGGCTTGAACTGGGAAGAAACACCAAGACCTTACAATTCCCATATTTTTCCTTATTTCTCTAAAATAAAGCCATGTCCTTATCCCAAAACATGTTACTTTGAATCCACCTTTTCCAAACTAAGACATATTCCACCAGATTAGTTGGATAGGAGCGTGGCAATGAGTTATGTGGGAAATATTTTTAAAGCCCTCTTTAAAATTGAAATTAGCCTCTTTCTGAGATAAGGAGAATGTCGTATCATTGGATTACAAGGTCAAAATGACAATATCATATTTTATTTCAATTAGTCATCCAGTAAATTAGTTCATGAAAATTGTCAATGAGGTTTGGGCTGTAGAAAGCCTCAAGTTCCATCCCCACCCCTGTAAAGAAGAAAAATATCAGTGAATCCACAGATAATGCACCAACACATGGCATTTGTAAGTTAAAATCATCACCAGTAAAATTTACTTACTTGGGGCTGAGAGGTAGCTCAGGGGTTAAGCCTCTGCCTTGCAGGAGGAAGGTCCTGAGTTCGGATCCTAGACCCCACGTATAGACGCCGGGCAGAAGCAGAAGCGGCCTTCTGGTCCTGGTAGGGCGGAGCCTGTGAATCCCGGGACAGTGTAAACAAGGAGGAGGTAGAGGAGTCCATGGTGGTTCCCGAATTCGCCTGTGGTTCTACACACACAAAACACACACACACACACACACACACACACAAAATTGAATAAAAGAATAATAAAAAAAAATTTTTTTTAATTTACTTACTTAAATATAAACATTAAATAAATAAACACTGACATTCTAAATAAGTACTAACAAGTAACTGTCATAAAAAATGTTTTCATGCTCATGAAACAAAATATAAAATGCGAAAATGTAGCAAACAGTAAAGTTTCTCCAGAGGAAGCCCGTGGGCTAGAGCCATGGCCCGCAGCAGCACACTTGCGTGGTACAGGAGCCCCGAGTCATACCATGCCACACAAACCGAGTGTGACCTTAATCCCAGCCCCAAGGGTGAGGCTCTAGGTCAGGCCGGAAGACAGCTCAATGGGTGAGAGAGACTCCCACTCACAAAATCAGCTGCCTGGATTTAATTCCCAAGAGTCACATGGTAGAAGGAGAGAAGTAACTTCTGAAAGCTGTCTTCTGACTTCCACCTGTGCCCCTGGGAATTCATGTGCCTGCTCTCTCTCTCTCTCTTTCTCTCTCTCTCTCTCTCTCTCTCTCTCCCCCTTCCCTTCCTCCCTCCCTCCCTCTCAAATAAATAAATAAATAAATAAAAGGCTATATAGATGGCTCGAGGGCTAAATAAAGTGCTTTACAAGCAAACGGACCTGAGTTCAGATCCCCGGATCCCACATAAAAATGCCAGGCAGTGACCTGCTCAATGGCTGACATATCAACAACCCCCAGAGTCTAGCAGGATCCCAGGGGAGAAGGGTCCAGGCAGGAGGATCCTTAGAGACAAGGGATGAACAGTTATAATAGAGTTCCCATGCTAAGAGGAGCCCAAGAAGGGGCCCCAAGCTATGCCACTGAGTCCTGAACCCTCACTAGGGTGGAGAACTCAGAGGGAGGTTAGGCCTGGGTTCTCCAGGGGATGGAAGGAAGGAAGGAGGAGGCACTGGGAGAGGGGGTAAGAGGGGAGAGTGCAATAGGGGACGACACAGGAGGGGAGAAGGGAGGGAGATGATGGGGGTACCTATTGAGCTTGTGTGCTTAGAAAAAAAATAAAATGTGGGAGAAAAAATGCCAGGCAGATATGGTAATAGTGGCCTGTATTTCCTGCCCTAAAAGGCAGAGGCTGGGAAACCTCAGGGCAAAGCAACGAGGAGGTAGAGGAATCAAGGATGATCCCCAAAGTCACCCTAGGGCCTTGTTGCAGTTCTCCTGCATGGTTGCTGATAAACCACCATCAAATGGCTTAAGGGAACAAGGGGTTTATTTTCTTACGATAATCCAGTTACAGTTTATAGTCAAGCTTGAGGGGAGAGCACGCACCAAAACCAGGCAGAGGGAATTGGCCACACTGTCTCTACATAATGGCTGAAAGGGACCATCCTTACTTGCCAGGCTAGCATGTCTGGTCAAGTGTACAAAGGGATGCCAACTCTCTCAACCAACTCTCTGTATTTTATTCCAGGGCCTAATCCCACCCACCTGGGCCTTCCCCATCAACTAGACAATCTCTTTCAGGTTTGCTCTGGGCTTAACCCAACCACTAATTCTCCACAAATGTGCCCAGAGCTCAAACTCTCAACTATCAAGTTGACACTTGTGTCTAAGTATGACAGGCCTCCACAGGAAAACACACTTAAGTGCCCCCTGTGACAAGTATACATAACACATAAACACACACACACACACACACGTACACATACATACATACAAAAAAAAGAAGTCTAAGGTCATCCTTGGCTATGTATAAACTTTGATGTCAGTCTGAGATACATGAGACCCTGCCTCAAAAATATCATTAAAAGTTAAAAAGTTAAATTAAATTCCTTAAGAAAGCAAGTCTGTGTTATTAAAAATCATGGGTAAATCTCCACACCAGGGTCCCAGCTGCAGCAACCTCTTCTCCTGCGTCTAACCATTCAGGGCCTCATGAGGAAGTGACCAGAGCTGCACATTGTCCTGCATTTCTGGAATCTTCCCACAGCTCCACCTCTTTACATGGTCATGTGTGCCCGGGTAATGCTGTGTGCCCCGGCTGGCCTCCGTTCGTGACCCTCTATCCTCCACTCCACTTTACAACTATGCTTTACAGCTTTACACCATTCATGGCCTCTGATTTCACTTTCAAGGTCTTTTAAAAGTGACATTTAACAAAATCTGTCTCTTTTGTGATTGCAATAGCTCATGGAACACATTTCGTGTGTTTCATGGCCGCTGCAGTTAGAGCTCAGCACTGTCATATTCTTACTTCACCAGCTGGAGAGCTGAGAGGAAGACAAATCCTTGTGATGAGAATGGCCTTTCATTTAGACTGAGAAGATGCGCCATTGTTCCTAGTCTTGAGATACAATTGATTTGAATTTTAGCTTTCTTAAGGCAACAAAAACAGAACTATGTTAAGTAAAGCATGGTTATTTGATATGCAAAAAAAAAGGTCCAGTGTAGTAGAATACTAGAAGGCTGGGAACTTGACACTGAATAGAAGAAACCCCACTGGCCATGTGAGTGCTGTAACACGAACATGAATTCAAGACTATCCTGAGCTATGTGGGAGCTCAAGCCCAGCCTGGGCTACATTTCCAGATCCTATCTCCAAGAAAGAAAAAGAGCCAACAAAAGAGGGAAGGCAGAAGAGAAGGAAAGAGAAGGAGGAGGAAAGAGGAAAGGAACAGAAGAGGAAAGAGAGAGGGAGAAGAAAGGAAGAGAAAAGGAAAGAAAGACAGAAAGGGAGGAAGGGAGAGAAAGACAGAAAGAAAAAAGATAGAAAGATAAAAAGACAAAAAGAAAGAAAGAAAGAAAGAAAGAAAGAAAGAAAGAAAGAAAGAAAGAAAGAAAGAGCAAGCAGGAAGAAGGGAGGGCAAAAGAGAGGGAAGAAAGGACGGAAGGAGGAAAGGAGGAAGGGAAGAAAGGAAGGAGGGAGGAAGAGAGAAAAAGACAAAGAGGGAGAAAAGAAAGGAGAGGAAGAAAGATAAAGAAAGGTTAATATAGAGTTCCATTCAGTGACTTTCAGTTTATAGATATACATGTATTTGAATAATTCACCTTTATCCACCAATCGATGAACCTTCAAATGCTATTTACAGTATCATTTGGAATCAGACACTGGCAGCCAACATGATCAGTTTCTAGAACACACATCCTGAAGAAGGCAGCCATTGCCTGGTGCGACCATTTAGAACAAGCAGTGGCTCCAGCTTCAGGGGCCCAGAGAGGTGGTTCCCCAGGAATCATCTCGCTGTGCCCACACATTGCTCTGAGAGAGCTGAGATCTGCCTCATGGAAGCAGAGCAGAACGAGATGAGTTTTGCCACCGAGTGGGGTTCCTCCATTCCTCCCAGCGACACCTTAGCCTGCCAGCCCACCGTGGCCTGAAACTCTGGAGGGGATCCCGTTGTGGAATCTGGGTGGGCGATTCCCTAGCAGACTCCAGGGGGTGCTGTAAAAGTCCAGCCTCTTTGTCATGTGGATCAAATGTCACAGCACATCACCGGCATCTCTGAACACTCACCCTTGACTTCCGCCTCAGCTCTGCGCTCAGTGGCTTTTCCCTCTCTGTTCCCACTGGGCTCACCTCTCTTCTGTGCTGGTGGAGACAGGCCATCACACTGCATTCAGCTGGCTGAGAACTCACCAGGGAGTGAGGGCCGGCCTTGAGCTTCTAGGGTCCCATCACCTCAGCTGTCCACCAGGATTACAGTGCGAGCACCTCCCCAGGGGCCCTCCTTTGGGAAGATCAGGTGTGACCATGAGGTCCCTGGCAAACCAGAGAGAAGCCGCCTTAGAAGGCTCGGGCCTTAGGTTGTTCACTGCTGAGTACTTGGTCAACACAACAAGAAAGGTAATTAACACACCTTATGTCATCTTTGAAAAGAAAAAAAAAAAAAAAGCTCAAGACTAACCACTAGAAGGTATCCAGCGACCAGGGGCCATTCCATGTCAGTAGTCTATGGACCTGGAGAATGTCAGAAGGGAAGGACCCCGACTTTACCCATGTGACTTTTAAGCGTGTAGATGGCAGGAGTGATGTAGGTTCCAAACGGCTGATCAACGGGGGCACCCTTCTCATCACCAGATCTGACACAGTGTATCAGGCACACCAGGGGCCACACTTGAGCATGGCAATGGCCTGCCAGCCCTCGTCTTGTTCTGATGCACAGCAAGCGAAAAGCGGGTGGCTGTGAGGCACTGAGTCCCCCACGGTGTCTTGCTGGCAGCCCTGGGGGCTTAGACCCTGGAGGCTACATCAGCATGCACACAGGGGCAAAGTGTTCTCTCTGCCGTTGGGACCCTGGGACTGCCAAACGGTGCCAAACGGGAAAGTTCTCCCTGCAGACCACAGTCCTGTGGCCCACCTCAGAGGCTGAAATGAAGCTACTGTAGTCGGCCTCCACCTCCACCCAGGGCCGCTAATAACATCTGCTTTACAGGCTGCAACACGCTTCCTCTCGGGCTGTGCTCTCCGTGCGGCGGGGCCCGGGAACGTTTGCCTCAAGCCCGGGCACAGCCAGCCAGCGCCGTATAATGACTCGAAGGGGCCTTTCCAGGTACAGGCCCCTTAGGAGGCACGCTGGTGCTGGCCGCCAGCCTTGCAGAGGCGCACATTAGAAACCAAAATACAGACGCCGTTTGGAAAGCGCAGACACACGCCTCTGACATCGCTTGTATTAAGACGTAGTTACATAAAAATGACCGCAAGGATCCAAATTCATACTTTCCTACTTTGTGAGGCCAGTGACCACCAGGAATAAGCCTGGGAAAGTGTGAGGTTCGCTGCGGAGTCCTGAGGGGACTGGAGATCGGGCCAGAGCCACATTCCAAGCCTCAGGGGCGAGATCAAGGCCTGGTCCTGGAGAGGTGGAGGGGGTGAGCCTGAATGGACTCCTTACCACCCGGGGTCTGGGGGCAAGCACCAGCCCGTACCCGGGCAGACAGAGCAGACCATCCCTTCTGAGACCCTTCAATCCTGCTCATAAAAGCCCAGACACCCTGGCACGACTCGCAGTTTTTAATGAGGCATGGGCTGGGGCCACAGCCAGGGGCATCTCGGCTCAGAATGAGGTGCTCATACGGGCTGAGCTGGCCATGCAGGAGGCCTGAATGTGGGTAGCTCTCTGTAGAGGAACTCAGGGCTCCAACTCACTCTGTTTCCTCGCCACATGTGAGCAGCATCCGTGATGCCATCTTTGTTACAAGACAGACATAACAGAGACCTGGGGTCATTCAGGTAACTCCCAGGGCTGGGGCTAGAATCCAAACTGCTGCCCAGGAGGACATTAGTGGATGGTTCACGGCAGCTGAGTTCAGCCCCGCAATGTGTCTGGCTGCTTCACTCAGTCACGGAGAGTCTCCCAGCGTGCAGCCTCTCCTCTTGCACCCAAGAAACCCGAGTGCAGAGAATTTAAAGACTGGTGGTTCTCCGCATATGTTCCTCCTCGGTAAACATCCCTGCACGTCACTCTGGATGCCTGAGACCTGGAGCCCCGCTGCATACTGGAAGATGCATGCCTTAGTGTCTCCTGCGTCCCTGGCAGGAAGCCTGATGAGAACAAGGGAAAAGGAAAGAAGCTCCTGGTTTCAGAAGGCGCAGGTCCATCAGAGGGGGGAAGGCACAGGACTGAGTCTGTGCTGGCAGCAGCAGCTTGAAGAGGAACTATTCACATCATGGTCGACCAAGAAGCTGAGCAAATGGGTGGAGCCATGAGCAGGAAAGTAAGTGTCAAAGGCTCGACCACCTCCACACCATCAGAGAGCACTTCACCCCTAGAAACTAGGCCCCACCTGCTAAAGGTTCCTCGACCTTGCTAAGTGACCCTGCCACCAGCTGGGAAATAAGCAAACACGAGCATCAAACAGTTCAGCATTACAGAGCTTGGATGGGCCTCGCTTCAGTCCTGACTCTAACCATGCTTAGCTGTGGGACTCACAGACTCCTCTTTCTTCATCAATAAAATGAGGGTGTCTGCTAAACACCCAGGACCTCCCACAACTGGCAACCACAAATGAACAAAGGAAAAGACCCCATGCAGAATTGTATTATCTTGTGTTCCTGCCCCAAGTGCAGCAATTACCAAGCATTCCTAAGTCACTTGCTTCCCCAACCTTCTCCCTCCTACCCCCCAGAAACTGCCTGGTGTCCTGAGGAGAGATCTGTGGGCCCCAAGCCCTTCGAGCCTCCAGCCACCCAGTATTCATCTAGAAGGGCTACAGTAAAGACTTTGGTATGGGGGGCTGACTCACCATGACAACCACCTACCCTAGGCACTGTGGAGCCAAAAGGATTTTGAGGTGTGTTTTGCTGAAATCTCGAAATGTGCAGAACTCCCCATCAATAGAACTCTGGGTGGCAGCTGCTGGGGAAGATTCAAAGGAACTGGGAACTCTGAGACACTGGCGGAAAGTTCAGCAGCAGTGGAAAGGCGCCCTGGCCAGCTGGTGCCCAGTAGAGATTATTTGCTGCCAGTGTCAAGCGTGACCTGGCTCCTTCCTGGTGCATATGAGAGCTTAGCTCAGTTTCTCATCATGACGTTCAAACGCCCAACGGAAAATCTCAAAAGGGACTATTTTGACACATCTCAGTTCACAGGCCTGAGCACCATTGATTCTGGGCTCAGGGCGAGACAGAGCATCATGGCGGCAGACACACGCAGAAGAGGCAGTTGGCTGTTCCTCTAATGATGGACAGGAAATGGAGGAACACAAAGGAAGGGACAGGACCCTCAAGGTGCATGGACCCTAGTGACCCACTGCCTCCTAGCTAGGCTCCATCTCCCAAACTTCCCATTACCTTCCAATCTCAGGCCTCCGGCTGAGGACCATTGTTTATTTTAACGCATGAGCCCGGAGGAGCAGGGCTTCGGGTAAGGTGAGTTTCCAGGCACCAGAAACTGCCCAGCTCTGGACTCCCAGCCCTCACAAAGCCTGAAAGTAATGTCAATAAATACTTGCCTAGTAAGGTGGTTTCTAAGTAATTTGTTACATTAGCAACAGACAACCAAGAGATAACACAGAATAGCTTCCTCTGTGTGTGTGTGTGTGTGTGTGTGTGTGTGTGTGTGTGTGTGTGTATGCGCGCACTTGCCTGACTATGGAGGCCAGAGATGGACACAGGTAGGTGTCTTCTCTGTCTCTTCACTTCATTATTGGAGAGAGGATCCTTACTTGAACTTGTAGCTCACCAATCCGACAGGGTTAGGGCCAGTGAGCTCTAAGGAGCTCGCTCCCGTCTCTACCTCCCCAGCAAGGGGGCTACAGGTATGTATCACTGCCATTGCTTTATGTGGGTGCTGGGCATCTGAACTTAGGTTCTCATGTTTACACAGCAAGTGCTTTACATACAGTTATCTTAATGGTCCCAAAAAGTTCTATAAAGTTCTGTAATCATTTAATAAAAATATCCGTCCTTAACATATGTTTATAAACACATATGTGTGTATATGTATGTGTGTGTGTGCACACACACAATCAGGTGTTGCTTAGAAAGTAGGGTGCATTCTAAGAAATGCAGCACGTCCTAGGGTCTCGCCACCCTGTGAGCATCAGAGGTGGCTACAGCACCACCAGACAATATGGTCTTAGGGGACAACTGTCCTGAATGTGGCCTGTTCTTAGCTGAACTGTCCTTAGGTGACATTTATATGGTTGACTTTAATAACAGACATAAAGTGTGAGAACTAAGACCTGATCTCTGTACGTCACTGGCTGTGGGTGTAAAGGATACAGACAGCAACAAACGCTCTCCGGAACCAAGATGTCATCCCAGGTGAACGAGCACCAACCAAGTACGACCTGCTCACCTTCGAGGAGTGTGTGGACAATGACCAAGGATCACGTGACCATAATTCGTACTGATGCACATTTGGTGCCAGAGCGGCTCTGTGACTAGAGGGTGAGTTACTGTGCCCACGTGGCACTGGGCACAGCAGCAGGGAGCATCAGCTGGCCCCTCTCACTGGCACGTATCTTGATGAAGAGGAAACAGAAGGAGGGTCAGAAGCAGAACCAGGCTATGACCCTCAAAGTCTACTCCCGCCATCTAGGCTCCACATCTAAAAAGTTCTACGAGCTTCCAAAACAGTGCCACCAGCTTGGGGGCCACTATTCAAACATGAGAGCCTGGGGAGGCAGTTCACTCTCAAAACCACAAGAAGCAAGTGGGCGGCGTGATAATGTACATTGCGTGATCCAGAAGGGGAGGGAGGTGGGACACGTCACAAGAGCCACAGAGGGTTCTGGTGGGATGGCTAGGTGGGTAGCGCCTGCTCACAAACCTGGAGACTTGAGTTCCCAGAACCCCACAAGGTAAGAGAGAAGTAACTTCTAACAGTTATCCTCTGGCTGCCACTCAACACCCCATGGCATTTTCTCTCTCTCTCTCTCTCAAATAAATACATAAAACATGTTCTTTAAAGAGCTGCAGATACAGAGAAACCAGAGTAAGGGATCAGGATCCCCCCAAACACGAGACATAGTTTTCAAGCAGACGCTGATGGCCGGCCGGATGGAGCCAGGGAGAGGGGGAGACGGGGTGGCAGAATTCTGTGAAGCACAGTTTCCATGACAGTGGATGGTGGTGGCTTCTCCCTGGCAGCTGAGGCAAGACGCTGGAACTAAATAAAGCGACAGGAAAGGGGGACTTCTCAGCACCTCGTCCCGCAGGATGTTTTGACTAGAGCCGGGCACTCCTCACCGGGGCTGACAAGAACGGATCTTCAGATTTTTTCTTTTTTCTTTTTTCCTTTTTCTTCAGAAAATCCCATCCCTGCCCGGTTCTGACCACATTAGAACTTGGATCGACCAAGTTTGTTTTTGACCCTGTCCTGGGACAGTTGAGGTGTCCCTACTTTTCACTGCTCGCTCTTTCTCTCTTACAGAGGGCCACCGAAGCACCCTGTTTACAGCTGCACAGGTACACCACAAACAGGGCGACCGGTCCACTCAGTGACTCCCACTTGCCCAGAAGCCAGACCCCACCCGGAGGCGGCCAGCATGATGGTCCCAGGTCTCTGCCTCCCAAGCCCGGGAATATTTGTAATGTTTGCTCAAGAACAACATTTGAATAAAGGCCCCTCAGAAGAACCACATTTCCATATTTACTGGGCGATTTCTGTTTATTACAGACGACCATTCTGGACAGTTCCTAAAGGAGAATAAGCTTTCCAAAGAGCCCAGCCCCAGGCCTACTGCTGTCTCTCAGCATGTCTACACACATGGCGGGTTGGTGGGACCCACAGCGTCACCTCTCTCTCTCAATAAAGACAATGGGGTACAAAGTTGGGAATTGTCAACTCGTTGTGAGGTGCACAACAGAGATGCAATGAAGACTTCTGCCACTCTTGCCTATCGCTAGGAGTTTTATAACATGCAAATATATTGTCTAAAACTGCCTGACAAGACATATTTAAGCTTTACATTCCATGACTGTAAATTGACACAAGCAATTTAAAGGACATTCCATACAACTTCAGGTTACAGTTCATCATGGCCAAATTCACACCTGCAGGAGCCAAAGGGACCAGCCACACTATACCCAAGATCAGGAGTTGAGGAAGGGACAAGGTCCACCATTGCTTGCAAACACGCCAGCTTGCCAGAAATGCTAACCGGCTCTCTCCATCTTATCTACCTACCCAGGAAAACTAAGATGATTTCTTGCAAGCTTGCTCAGAGGTCCACCCTAACTAAATAATTTTTCACAAGTGTGCCCAGAGCACGAATCTCCCATGTCACATTGACAGTTGTAACTTGGAGAGAGGGTCTCATGCTTCCCAGGCAGGTCTTAGAATCACTACTGAAGCTGAGCTGAAGATGGCCTCCATCTCTGACCTTCTTGTTCTCGCTCCCCAGTGCAAGTGTGCACATCTCGGGCCTCATGCATGCAAGGTAAACATCTACCAACTAGCTACATCTACAGCCACAATTGAGTGGGTGTCACAATCCCAATTTTTGAAAGCATTTGCTGGGATTCAGGAGATTGTTCAGTAGTTAATACCTTTGCCTCACAAGAAAAGGACCTGAGTTCAGATCCCCAGATCCCACATAAAAATGTCAGGCGAGTGTGGTAATCCACCTGTAATTCTAGCCTTGGAAGTTGGAGCCTAGAAATTCCCAGTGCAAGCTGGCTAGCCAGACTAGCTCTAATGGCTGTTCTAGGGTTAATTAAGAGACCCAGGCTCAAAACAATAAGATAGAAGATCAATCAAGGATGATTCCTAATATCATCCTTGGGCCTGCACAGATACACACACTCAGGTACATACACCCACCCACATACAAATACACCCCACACACATACACAAAAGAAGGGGGGGAAAGCATTTGCTAGATTTCATGGAACGAGCAGTGACCCAACCCAGCTGTACATGGGCTCCTGGTCATTCTGATCTGACCCTGCTGTGACAGGGCAGTGACAGGACACTGGGGAAGCAGAGTGCCCATGGGACTATGTGACCAGGTTTCTATCATCCACAGGAGACCCAATCTCAGAGCCAAAGGGCTGCCCATGGGCCTGACTGCGGGTGATGGCTGCCCCCCAGCCCTTCGCACCCACAGGCACTCACACAGAAGCCAACCTCTACCCATCAGAAAGAACACGGAAGGAAAAATGCATCCATGCTGGGCATGTGCACTGGAACATGTGTCTCTACCACTTACAGGGCGGCTGTCACCTAGTGAGCATCACTAGAGAATTGAAACATGGATTACGTTACTTATACCACAGCAGCTGCTGGTAAGAGGCTACAAGCAAGAATTACCCAGTGTAGGGGACTGGAGAGATGAAAGGAGTTAATCCTCTGCTTCCCAAGCAGAAGGACCTGAGTTCTGATTCTAGATCCCACTTAAAAATGCCAGGCAAAAATGTCTTCCAGCTCTGGAAGGCAGACCTGGGAAATCCCAGAGCAAAGAAAAAGGAGGTAGAAGCAATCCAGAATGATTCCGGAAGTCACTTTTGGGCCTCCACAGGGGCACACAGAAGAGATTCCTAGTCATGTGGGGTTTTTTTTATCATGGTTTATATCGGTTCATTTCTGACGAATTTACCAGCAGAGAGAGAACCTTCACATGCTTACTGTGCACCTTCCACTCTGTGATGGTTGTTGTCAAATGATGACTTGGCTGGATCAAAAAACACTAGGGCATTAATGAGGCACAACTTTGCTGTGCAAAGGTTGTATGCAAATATATGCAAATACTATGCCACTTACATATGAGCTGAAGAGGCTGAGGATCAGTGTTCTTGGGAGGGTCCTGGAACCGTTACTCTTGGACACACCAGATGGCAACACATATCAAATGTTCTGTTTCAGAAAGATAAGTGTCGCATGTTCGGTTTCATATGTGGGGGTTAGAATTAGAAAACAAACAAACCTAAAAGTAGCAGATTTTAGGAAAGGATGTAGGACTGAGGTAGGAAGGAGGACAGATGGAAGGAAGGGGGCTGGAGTAGGGGCAGATGGCTGAAGCACAACAGATGTACACATGAAATGCCCTGCCCATTAATGTGTGCAGTTAATAATCGCAACTTTAAAATGTTCTTCCTTCAGCACAGACGATTTTAATAACCACAGCGCCAGCATTGTGCATCTTTTTTGAGGACTGCAGTTGTAGCTTGTGGGTGGGAATGCTTGCTATTCAAATCACAAATGACATGTAACTCCAACGTATTATCACCACAGCTGCCCGCAGCTGACAGCCAGACTGCAGCAGGCATTACTACTGAAATGGCTTCTGTCTTACGTGGGCACCTGGGAGCCTTTGAAGGTCATTCCCCACATCTGCAGGAGTGCCCTGAGCCATGTGCGGCCCAGGGACCAGCCCCAAGCTGCCTGGGCAGCTCCTCCTTGGGGATCCCCCACAAGCTAGTCTGCCCTGTTCCACCCGTGGGATTCTGTTGTCCCTTCAGTCGAAGGGCAGTTTCCAGTTCCCCGGGGTGATTCACAACTTTCACCAACAAAATAAAATCTTGTACCAGAAGATCACCTGGGTTACCTTGGCCGCAAACACCACGCACGTCTGGGCAAGACCATCAATCAGCAAACAGTGCGGTCTGATTCAAGGCAGAATATGAGCGGCCTCCTCTAGGTGGCCTCCTCTGGGCAGCCTCGTCTGGACCGGGTCAGATGACTAAGAACTTCAGGAAGTGGAACTGTGAATCAGAGCGGACTCCTTTCTTGTGACTCAGGATTGAGCTCAGGAACACAGGTGGCGCTGGGCCACAGGGCCCTAGGGTGCTGGGCACCTGGCAGACAGGGAAACTGGGAAACCAGGGAACACACACACACACATATATACACACATACACACACATACACACACACATACACACACAAACACACATACACACATATACACACATACACACACATACACATATATATACACACACACACACACACACAAACATACACACATACACACACATACACACACACACAGACACATACACACACATACATACACACACATACACAGACACACACACATACACACACATACACAGACAAACACACATACACACACAAACACATATATACACACACATACACACATACACACACAAACACACATATACACACACACACAAACACACATACACACATATTCACACACATACAAACACACATACAGACATACGCACACATACACACACAGACAAACACATATATACACACACACACATACACACATATACACATATACACACACAAACACACATACACACACATACACACATTCACACACACATACACACATACATACACACACAAATACACACACATACACACACATACATACACACACAAACACACACACATACACACAGACAAACACACACATACACACATATACACACATACACACACACATACACACACATATACATACACACACACACCTACACACATAGACATACAAACATACAACACACACACACACCTGGCTTTGCTCCAGAAACCACTGTGTAACTGCTTTGCACGGTACCTAATAGCCCTGTGCCTCCAAATATGACCCCACTTTTAAAATAGAGAAACTGAGACTCAGAGAGCCCATTCCAGTCCCACAGCCTAGTTCATGCCTGACAGCAACTCTGACTCTAAAACTCACATGGTGGAAGAAGAGAACTGACTCCTGTACGTAGTCCTCTGACCTCCACGTGTACTGGTGGCATGCGCATGTGTGCGCGCGCACACACACACACACACACACACACACACATACACACACACACACTAAATAAATGTAAGCAACAACATCAAAAAGAAACTTCCTTCTATTCTAAATCGTTGACTTTTGAATCCTAGAATAGGATGAAACTATAATGATAATAATAAAAGCCCCAGACTGCCGCTCAGTGGCATCCTCAGAACTCACTGAGAACAGGCGGCCTAGCTGACACGCTGCCCTGCCACCAAGTCCCCATTCTGGTGTTTCCCCATTGTGTGGTCCTTGTTCCCTTTAGGGCATCAGCTTCCAAGAGAACTGCCTGGACCTTCGACTGTGCTTGCAACACCCCTCTCTGTGCCTGGAGATGTGGCTCTGCCCATCAGCAGCACCTCTGTAACTCCAGCCATGGAGGCAGAAGCCCGAGGGCTACATGGTACAATCTTGAAAGACAGACAGAGAGAGAGAGAGAAAAGAGAGAGAGAGAGATCAGATGCTAGTGCCTGACTTGGGAGTCTTCCTAGAGGAAGCGAGCCAGAGGCTGACTGACAAGGGTGCCCTCTGGTGACTCGGAGCCACACAGGCAGTCAGTTTGCAATAGTAAGCAAAGCTGGGCAAAATTCCAAAAGAAGAAATTTCACACTTCTCTTGATTGTTCACACTGTTATCTCTCTGGGACAGTCTGCATACTATTAGGCAACAAAACTAATCTTGAAAGCTGCATGCATGCTAAACAGACTTGGGAGCTAGAGATGTGGTGCGTATATGCTTCATTTCAGCAGTCAGGACGCCAAGGCAGGAGGTTCGGGAGTTCAAGGCTGCCAAAGCCACGTAGCAAGTACCAGGCCAGCCTGGGCTACATGAGATCCTGACTTGAAAAATTAAATACAATTTTTTAAAACATATGAATGGACTTAGGTTTTAAGTAAGAATATTACAAAGACTTTGCCTGTGAAGCTTTGGACCACACAGAGGCCACAGAGGAGTCTGACAATCCATCATATAGAGGCCTCCGTGTTATGGTCACATGTCAGGCATCTGGACCAGGGGCCAGAGGTATCAACCCAACACCCTGCCTGGTTCCTAAATTTCTAGTCCTGTCTACACAGAGAACTTCTGGTCCTTCCCAATCTCAGGATCTGGCTGGTAAGCAGGCGCAAGGGTGAGGGATCAGATGACACTAACCACCCTGCGTGGACGCCATGCTGGGAATTAAGGCAGATGGAGTCAGTGAGGTCGAGGAAGGATCACAGCTTGAGAGGTGCTTCACCCCTTTATGCCAAAGGCTGGAGTGCTTTCGCTTTCTTTGGAGGTGGTGTGTGCATGTGTGAGGGTGTAGGTGTGTGAATGTGAGGTATAGGTGTGTATGGACAGGTGCTTGCAGGGAGTATATATGTATGTTGCTCATGTTGGAGGTGGGAGGTGTAAGTGTGCATGCATATGTGCTTGCAGGAGAGGGGAGAGCCTGGGGGGGCATTGGTACGTACCAGAGGCTAACCTTGAGTGTCATTTCTCAGGACACTGCCTACTTTGTTGAGGCATGATCTCTCGTTAGCCTGGGATATGCTGAGACATGATCTCTCATTAGCCTGGGACATGCCGATCAGGCTTGGCTGACCCTGCCTCTCTGGCCTCAGCGCTGGGATTATAAGAACAGGTTTCCACACCTGGCTTTCTTCATGCTGCGTTACACGGATCAAGCTCAGGAGTGGTGCTTAAAAAGCAGCAGTGCTTTATTGAGCTGCCCTCAACCCTCAGGGGAAACTGTGCTGGAGACCTTCTCGATTTAGAAAATATCCTTTAAAAAAGCTATAGTAACATAAGCTGATTACCTAACATGTGCGTGCACGCGCACACACACACACACACACACACACACACACACACACACACGCACACACACAAACACACACAGAGATGTATACCACAGTTTCTTATCTTCTGAGTTAGTCTCTTTCTTTGAATAGATGCACAAACACAGAAAAGCTATGTGACCTAGTTCCTGTCACCAATTCTCCAGCATTTTTAAATTTTAAAACAGCACCAGGCACCAAGGTTGTCAACTGGAGAGGGTGCTGGAGCCCCCTAGAGGCAGGGCTGGGCACAGCAGCCCAGTTCTCATGCACCGTTTCCAGCATGCTCTCACAGTCCTCCCAAAGTTCCCAACTGTCCACTCCAACTTCATGGCAACTGACCTCGCAGCAGACCAGGGCGGGCAGCGGCTCCAAGCCCTTGGGACCACCTTCTCCACCAGGCTTTAAATTTCACAAACACACGCCGGTTCCCCCCCCCCCCGTCAGTCATCCACAGTAGAGCAGCTTATAGAGCTTACTGATGGTCACAGATAGGTGCAAAGTTGGTCTCCACACTAACCCCCAAACCCTGTATTTCCAAAGAAAAAGCCCAGGATGGGAAACAGCTGCCCATCAGAGCCATTACAACTTCCACTTCTTACAGTCACAGCTCGGCCTGAAAGGGACAAACCACCAAACACTTTGCCATGACATGTTTCAGAGTATGGCGGCATCTTGTCTGGGACTAGACTCGGAGGAAAACTCTCAGCAAGGTATCCATGTGGGCTCCTCTTGGCTGTGGGGTTCATCTGCAGTGTCAATTTAGCTGGGGCTAGAGTCACAAGGATGAGGGGAAAGGCCTCTGACTGCAGAGGAAACACCCCCCTCAACATGGTGGCACCATCCCGAGGTGCGGCCCGTGTGAAAAGAAGAAAAGCTGAGTGCTGGCAGTCACAGGTTTCTGCTTCCCAGCTGCCGATGCACTCGACAGCTGCCATGAACGAACAGGACTCACATGACGAGCCAGAACAACCGTCCCTCCCTAGGCTGCTTCTGCCAGTCATGATGTCACAGCTCTGAGAAAAGCAACACAGAAAAACTGACACTAGGCAGCTGGGCCATTGCTGAGGTTCTCGGGCCTGCGGACCTAGTTTGCCAGAGGAATGTGGAAGGGACTAGCTAGAACGCTGTGAGCAGAGACAAGGGGTCCTGGGGTGGTGGGAGTTTAGAAGATTAGAACAAGAAAGAAATATAGATGTTGGGGACCGGCTATAAGGGCTCAGAAGGGAACATGAAGACTCTCTCAGGACCTGGGGAACGGGTCACTGGGGACATCATGGCAGAGCCCAGCTTCGTTCTGACCACACACAAGGAACTTGAATGGGGCTGAATTTTAAAAGAACAGACTGATTTGTTTGATGGATATTTCAAGACAAGAGAGCATCTATGTTGTGACATGGCTAACACCCACAGCAGCACGTCCAACATCACTGCAGCACGGCCAGCACCACGCAGCACGGCCAGCATCACCACTGCAGCACGGCCAGCACCACTGCAGCACGGCCAGCACCACGCAGCATGGCCAGCACCACTGCAACACGGCCAGCACCACTGCAGCACGGCCAGCACCACTGCAGCACAACCAGCACCACTGCAACATGGCCAGCACCACTGCAGCATGGCCAGCACCACGCAGCATGGGCAGTACTCATTGTGGCATGACCAACATCTGCTGCTCATACACCTACAAGAGAGAAAGCATAAAGATAGGAGAAACATCAAGAGTGGCCAGAAAAAAAAAATGAGCATGTTTAAAGTTGGTGCAGACAGTGGAGCAGATGGGCGACGGGGGGGTAGGGTTGGCAACAGCATACACACTTGGCACCCTAATTTCAGGCCCAGAAGTCCACATGGTGGAAGGAGAGAACCGATTTTGTAAAGTTGTTCCCTACCACATGCATTTGCATGACCCTCTAGTCTTCCTCCTTCCTCGGGACCTCCACTGTAGAGAGTCTGTGATTAGATCATGCTGACTAGACTACCTTTACTGATGTCATAACATAAGCTCAGGAATGATATCATGACTAGTTCATCCACACACATTTGGGGAGACTATACAAAGTAAATATCAAAGATGCTTGGAACCCTCTCCACCACACACCCACTGTGATATTAGGGTCCTCCAGAGGAACAGAACCACTAAGATGGATATACAATTACAAAAGGGGAGAAGTGTGTGCAATTGTAAAAGGGGGATTTGTTCAGCTGGTGTGATGGTGGCTAGTCATTGTTAATCTGACCCTAATTTAGACTCACCTAAGAGACACACCTCTAGATGTGTGAATGAGGCTATTTTGTTCTGAAATAAGAACCAGGCATGGTGCCTTGTAAACCCAAACATGGAAGGCTAAGGCAAAAGTTCCTAGAAGTACGTGCCAGGTCAGTCAGACTGAGCCCCTAAATCAAACACTGATAATAATAAAATTAGAAGAAAAACATGAATATAATGATAAATACATATTCTGGACTGGGTTAAATGTGTTTTGCTGCCTTCTGACTTAGAATGCTCAGCTGAGGCTCCGCATTGGCCCTTCGGCCCTTCTCCCCTCTACCTTCGTGCTCTAGGTGTGCAGGGCAGGGCTCATTGGTCTTTCGCTCTCAGACTGTCAGAATCGAGTGGACGTCCATGGACTTCATGGAGGGACGAATGACCCTAGCAGCCTGGACCAGGAATTTGCACGCTGTGCACAACCTTCAGTGCAGCCGCTGCTCTGGCTGCCCCTCCTGGGAAGGCGGATCTGTCTCCACGAGATGGTATCAGTGGGATCACTCTCAAAGTGTATTTATGAGTGTGTGTGTGCGTGTGCATGTGTGTGTGTGTGTGTGTGTGTGTGTGTGTGTGTGTGTGTGTGTGCGTGCGTGCACATGTCTAAATTCTCCCACACTGGGCAACATGGACCTAAGGAATGGAATCCACACTGAGCCAACTCCTACCACACCCCCTCCCCAATGTGGTGGTCCAAGTCTAGCACAGTGAGGCTGAGGTGGAAAGTAGGAAGAAGAGTTCAGTGCAGGGAGACACGGATAGATGTGGCACAGTGGCCAAGAGGTCTAGACCTAACTCTTGGGTAACAATTCAGAGGATTCAAAGAGAGTCCCAAGGCATTCCAACCCCCACTCCCCTCCCTTCCAAACTCTCAGGTTCCCCATGCCTGGATTGTTCCTCCCTGCAGGACCGCTGTCTTCCTTCACCCATCCCCTAATCCCCACCCCTCAATCTCCAGGGTCAGGCACGCCCCCCTGGTTCTCCCATCCTTCCTCTTCCTTTCGCTCCTCTTCCCTCCTTTTCCCTTCCCCTCCCCTCCTGGGGCTAACATAGCACTGGGCATGCAGCAGTGCACACAACACACAATAAAACTGTTACTCAGAACTACTTTATTTGAAGACATTTTCTTCATAGTTCTAGTAATAAACACAAACATACACAGCCACTGTGCTCCTCTTGGGCACTATTGTGCTTACATGACCAGATGGCAATGCTTCAAGTCATGCTTGAAGTTACAGACTCCATACAACCCTTTAAAACAGAACGTGTCAGTCATAAGAGAGCACAGCTATTCATTCTAAGGATCATGGTATTCCATACAAGGACGTGCGAAGACACTATGGGACTGGCAAAGGCGCCCCATTGGGATGCATTTCCTACCAAGATGACATGGAATGTGACTGTGTTCCTGGTGCATTTCTAGTCCTGAACTGCCACAGCCACATGTGGACACAGCCCAGAGCCCACGCCTCAGCAATGGTGAGCGCAGCCTGCCAAGCAGGCAATGTGGCTGCGAGCGGCTCTGGGCTTCTTACCGCGCTCCCAGATTTATACAAGGAAGTGAAGAATGCACCCTTTGCGCACGAAAACTGCCGAAGGCAGGGGAGCTGGCTCTAGTGTCTGAGTGGGAGGGATTCTGCAAATCCTTCCCAGGGAAGTGTTTCGAAGGCACAGATCTGAATCCACGAACAGCACCTGCTGGAATCCTAAGGCCCTGCTTTCTTCCTTCTCCTCTTCCTCCTCCTCCTCCTCCTCCTCTTCCTCCTCCTCCTCCTTCTTCTTCTCTTCCTCTTCCTTCTCCTCCTTCTCCTCCTCCTCCACTGGATCCATTGAGCTCCCAGCTGCAAAGGCACCATGCTAAGTGGATATTCTAAATAGAAAGGATTCCAATCATCTTAAGATAAGGGTATTATGCTTTTAAAAAATTCCTTTTCATAAAGGAAGAAACTAAAATACAAGGAGTAATGCTCACCATTGAGGGAAAACTGATTCATAAGGATTATTTAAATCATGCATCAGTGGATGGACAGGGCCAAGATGGAAGGCCAGCAGACCAAAGCCCCACGTGCCTGACACAAGTGAGCATCTTGGGCAAGGACACCCCAGCAGTGACACGACAACATCGCCAAGGCTCCCCAGGTCAGGGCTGGGGTTCAGCCAGGCCACGGCTCAGTCACCCCACATGACGACACGCAAATGTTTCTGGTCACCAGGGACTGAGGTGAGCTGGATAGCTCCACACTTCCCAAGCCCTGGGGGAGCTCCTGTCTGCACCCCACACACTCGAGTTTTGGGCAGGGACATAATTAGCTTACAGAGGCATCTGGAAGCACAGATCTAAGACCATGCCCCGCCCAAGGGAGAACCCCACTTCCTCAGTCCACCTGTCAGGCATGCACCCCACTCATGGTCTAGACACTTGAGCGAAGGAGGCCACTAGACACCATGTGACCAGGACATTGCCTCGTCTCCCCTCCTCTTCTCTCTCCTCTCCCTCTCTTGGCCAAACAGGACCCTCAGACATTCATTCACCTTGTTTTTCCCTTTGCTGCGCCACCCGCCAGCAGTGGATGGAGACCTAAAGCATTGGCAATTACTTGAATTCTTGGCTTTTTCAAAAACAAAAAAAATGGCAGTTTCAATTCTTTGGTTCTAGAGCTTGCTTTTCAGCTTGTTTCTTATGACATCCACGGCATCTATAGCACCTCAGGTCAGGGCAGCCCAAGCTACAGAAAACCAGCTCTTACACCTGGAACCTTTAGGAGGTGATTCTGAACACAATGCTGAAGCCAAGCTGACAGGCAGCAACGACCTTCACACCTGCCACTCAACCAACCACACTGAAATACCGCAGCAGCACCTCCCACTGGAGCCTCCTGGCGCTTCCTGCCTGCAGTGAGGGGTCAGCATCCCTCAGAAGTAAGGGGGTCAGGGCAGAAGGGACAAAGACCAGCATTTAGAGAAGGAAGAGGTAAGTCCAATGAGAGTCTTCAGCCCTAGCAAAGCCTTAGGCACCACACAGGAACCGATGGGAGCACAAAGCTACACTACGGTGCCCTGGACGTGCTGCCCGGGCGGTGGGCACAACAGGAAAACAGATACAGTCCTGTGACCAATCTACCTCTCCCAGACCCTGCTGGCTGAAAAAGTAACAAAACCTTATTGGAGGTCTATGCACCTCGTACGTACAAGAGGCACAAACCTGTGCACACACACTGCACACATACAATCTGCATACTCACACATATCCTACACATACCCTGCCTGCACAGGAGTCTATTCTAGTCTCCATGGATGCTAACATCCAAGAACCTCATTGAGAATATTGAGGAAAACACCCGAAGAACACGGTAAGGAGAGAAATGGCGGGCCAGGACCACAGTGACTTTACGGCTGTATGACTTACAGGGAATTGCCTGTTGCAGGTCTAATACTAAGTCACCTGGCATGTCTTCTCTGAACATACAGATATGAAGTTATGCCCAGGGCTGGAAAGATGTCAGGGATTAAGCTTCTGCCTCTCAAGCAGAAATACTTCAGTCCCAATCCCAGATCCCATGTAAAAGCACTAGGTGAAAATGGCGGCAGCCGGCCCTGGAAGATGAAGTCTGGGAAACTCCAGAGCAAAGCAAAAAGGAATCTATGATGATTCCCGATTTCACCCTTAGGCCTCCACAGGCACACACAGTGCCCTCTGATACACACACATGCACACACGCACACACACAAGCATGCACACATCCCCACAAGCTCATAAAAACAAAACAAAAAAAATTACTCAGCAGCAACAAAAATAAATTAAATGCATAAAATGAAAATACAGGTCATTAGAAACTCAATTCTACAAAGAATATAAATTAAAAGAAATCTATTTTATACTGTGAGAAGATTTCTTTTTGGAAAGGAAGACAAAAACAACTTTTTCCTAACTAAAAGTAGGCGTGTTGGCATGGCCTCCATCTCGGCACTCCAGGTGGGAGAATCTCAAGCTCAAGGCTGGCCTGGGCTACAAAGTAATAACACTGTCAAAATAAAAGGAAAAAAAGAAGCCCACACGGCAAAAGAGAAGACTCGGTATCTGGAAGTAGCTAGGGCGGGCTTTAAGCAGACTACAGAGACACTGGTGAAAGATTGGGGGAGGAGAGACTAATCTATCACTGCATCCAAGAGAAGGCCTGCTCCTCTCTACCTGACAGAACCGAAACAGCTGGATATTTACGGCTGCCCGCTGTAAGCGCAGCTAGGCTGAGGACTCTGCAGGGCTCAGGCCCTGCATCCGTAAAGAAAGGCAGCTGGACACGAATGGACTCAGCCCATTGCTGGTGCTGAGATAATGTCTGGCTGATTTAACCAACTCTCCAAGACAGCTGGTGATGGCAGCAAGCGGTACTCACTGGTGGTGAGACGCCATGAAGTTAAGCAGGTGTTCCATCCCTGCTGCTTTAGGTCCCAGGACAGAGCCCAAACGACGCATACTAAGCGGGCCCTGAGTACCTGGGACCCATAGGAGCTTGGAATCAGAGCCTGTAACCTGTGTTCACTGCCCTGGGAAACTTCTCCAGCCACCCTCTGTGGCAGAGGCTACCCTGAGCTCTGCAACAGAACACATTCCCTCTTTCCAGACAAATGAGTGGGCTTGGCCCACAAAAACAAAATGCTACACATTACATGCCAATATCAAATCAGAAGATATATTCACTTAAATGGGACAAAGTTGGAGTTTTTTTCAATCTTGAAACAACAGCTAAGTCAAATACATTCAGTAAAAATGACTTTGAAAGGCATTTTCTCGTTTCTTATTTGGTATTTCCTTCCCTTCATATTTAAGCTTAAAACTCATTATATAAATAATATATGTCCATATCCATCTTTTCAATGTATAAATGTCTATATATCTTTTCAAACAACACACCCCACTTTTCAATTATATGAAATACCTTGTGACCTACACAGACCTAACATTTGCCACACATGAAGCAAGAAGTACTATCAGTCTGCTCTGCGTTCTTAGCTGCAAAACACTGTGGATAATTGAGGGTGTTCCTGCAAATTGCGGGTGCTCCTGCACTGGCCTGGGAGGACTAACTACTCAAACAGACTCACTGGAACATGTGGACACTTAAAATACTGATTTTTAGGTTCCCAATTATGAGATGACACATTGTTTTACAATTGTCAGGCCTTCTAAAAAGTATATGCAAATAAGGTATCTGAACAGGAACACTTGGAGTAAACACTATGCCAAGTTGCACAGTGGGTGGGAGAAAAGGTAAAGGGAATGACTGCTGAGATTCATCATGTGAACTGGTAACAGAAGGGAACTCTCCAACTAAAATAAAACAGATTTTAAATCACTTTACCAGAGCAGAGCAGTGGGGTCCTGATCTAGCACATGTGGGGCCCTGAGTTCCATTGCCAGCATGTGGTGGGTGGGTTGAGGAGGGGGTGAAGAGGTGAGAGGAGGGGAGACAAACTAAACCCCCTTCACTAATGAGACAAATTAAACCCCCTTCACTAAAGTGTCAGCTACCAGTGATGGCACCATATCAAGTAGAACAGCATTTCTACTTTTATGACCAGTGCATGTCATTGGACCAAAAATACCAGGCTTTGATGAAAACATGGATTTGTTCCCCCAACTGAAAAGCAGTAATTTAAAAAGGTCCTCAAGTCTGCAGGCGGCAGCAGCTCAGAGAGCCTGTCAGCAGCTATGATATCACTCGGTGCTGTAAGCCACTGGTCCCCTTTAAAAACCAGTCTCTCAAAGGCTTCCGCGCTGCTGCACGGAATGGCATTGCTGTACGGAACCGTGCTGCTGTACGGAATGGCGCTGCTATACGGAACCGTGCTGCTGTACGGAATGGCGCTGCTGTACGGAACCATGCTGCTGTACGGAACCGAGCTGCTGTACGGAATGACGCTAATGTACGGAATGGCGCTGCTGTGCGGGATGAACGACATTGCTGTACGGAACGGCGCAGCTGTGCTGAGCGACATTGCTGTACGGAATGAAGCTGCTGCATGGACAGGCGCTGCTGTACGAAACGGCTCTGAAGGCCATTCACTCAGTTATGTCTCCATCTTACTGGGCAGATAGAGAGAAGCCACCAGCAGGTTGTGCCCGAAGGCCGGGAAGCGCCGGAAGGCTTCCCAACTGTCGGAGAAGATATTGTACTTAAGAAACACACGATGTTCGAGGCTGGTGGACAGGGTCACGTCCCTGCTCATGATGTACACGCCGTCATTGTGCAGCGCGCAGGTCAAGTTCAGGCCTGACTTGGACGTGTTCTCCTTGAGGCAGAGCCACTGGCGGGTGGCAGTGTTGTAGGACTGCACGGTGAGCATGTCCTCGCTCTGGCTGCTCCTGCGGTTGGGCCCCGGCTCGTGAAGACACCCGCCCACGAGGTAGATGGTCTCCTCCACCGAAACCATCTGCTGCTTGCGGATGTGAACGCTGCAGGTCTCGAACAGCGTCCAGAGGTCGGAGGAGGGGCAGTACTGCAGGATGTTCATGTTGCGGTCTGAAACACAGAGAGAGGTGGTGACGACCTGTGGGGAGTGGCATCCTCCACCTGTACCAAGGCCCCAAGTGGCAAATCCCACTCAGAGAAGTGGGGGTTGAACAGACTCAAGTGTCTGGGGAGATTCTGCCCGTAGCCTCCTTGGAAGGCAAGCATCCCCTGCTGGAAAGATCTGACCCACAAAGCCAGAAGCCCTGGTGAAAGGTCATAGCTGTGATGTTGGGAGACAAGACCAGGCTGGCCACAGGCAGAAAGGAAGTCCCTTCTCCCTGATGCCTTCTCTTCTTTGGATGCTGTTCTGGAACAGAGGGTTTCGCTGAGTTGTTCTAACCCCAGAATGAGGATGTTTGGCATCAAAGCCAAAGTGACTTCACCAAGCTCTGGCTATAATTTGTCCTGTGTGTATGTAAAGGGGGAGAGGTTCACATTCACTCACACGTATATATGTGCGCATGCAAAGCCCAGAAGCTGACATCAGTGTTTTCTTTGATTACCCTGCACTTCTACTATTATAAGGCAAGATCTCTCCATTCAACCCAGTGCTCATCGCCCTTACACTAGCCTTCCAGCTTGCCCTGGCAAGATCTCTCCTCTCACTCCGGAGCTGTCACTAGCCTGCCAGCTTGCCCTGGAGATCCCCAGTCTTTGCCTCCAAAGGCGGCTGCCGCCTCCCTGCCTTTTACATGGGTTCCAGGCATCTGAGCTGAAGTCTCACACTTGTAGGGCAGGGACTGTCTTCTTGCCATCTTCCCTGCCCTGTCTTAGGGCATATAATGGGGTATCACCTATCCATCCAGACCTAAGCCCCACACAGCTGCCCCAAACCATCAAACCTAAAACCCAGGGCAAGGTGACCCTGAGGCACTGACTGCCCCCCATAAGGGTGTGACCCTGAGGCACTGCTTCCTCCCCCCGCATGAGAATGTGACCCTGAGGCTTCCCTCATCCTCAGAGCCCCTGACAAGCCCCTGCAGGTTCCTCTCAGCCACTCTGTACGCTGTGGCAGTGTCTCAGTGTCTCTAAATGTCTCCTTTCATCTTTGTTCACAGCCTGCTCAGAACAGCTTCGAGCCATAAGGCCAATGGTGACCGTGTGCCGTTTGGCACTTACTCTCTCGCTGACCTGTCCAGAGTACCGAGTGCTTGGCACCTCCTCCCCGGCCTCCCACGCACTGAGAGGGCAGGCGTGAGCCATCACACGCTCATCTCCATCTCCGGTGCTTGGCAAGGAGCGAAAGTGACCCAGAGGGGTGGCAAACACTATGGGCTTTGCTGAACTCTAAGGCTCGCTCAGAAGGTCTGCAGGGTGGGACTCCACTAAGGTTCTATTCGCCTGCTTGGTCCTCGTACAACCATGACCTGTTGGAAGCATAAGGCCTATCAGGAAGCGCGGGAAGAGCCATGCAGGAGAAAGGCTGTAGAGGAGGGAGAGGCTGGACACAAACGCCAGTTGGCTGACCACCTGAATAGCAGGGAATCCGGACACACAGCACCGTGGGTGGCCCAAGCGAGGAAGGCTAGCAGGGGCTTGTGAAGCTCAAAACACACAAGGAGGGTGTTCCAGGTCAAACCCACACCCACTGGCTCGGCCAAGGTCACGGAAAGACTAGGAAATCTACCGGCAGAGTAATGGTGCCAGTTGGCAGCTCCAGCCTGGAAGAGATGCCACACAGTCCGGGGCACTGTGCCCCAGGCTTAGAAATGGAGGAAGCCCATGCACTGTCTTAGCACTTGAGAGGTTGAGGCAGGAGACCTGAGCTGCAGAGTAAGACTTGCCACAGAAAGAAAGAAAAGTATTTCCTGCCATTGAGGGTGTCCACAGTAATATGGTCTTCATAACCAGGAACTATAAATTTGGCTAAGTTCTTTTTACAGTATATAGTCCCTTTATATTTCAATTTCTGTATTTTATAAAATAATCCGCAATACTACATTTCTGGTTATAGTTTAGGAATTCTATTTCTTGCACAACTTTTTGTAAAGTGTCCTACTGTTTTAAATCTTCTGAAGCAATTGTTGTTTTTTTTGGGGGGGGAACCAGCCATCCCCTAAGAAATGCTCACAGGTCAGGAACCTGAATAATGATGTCCCAGAACAGGGAGGGGCTTGGCGTGTTGGAGCACGTCGCTGTCTAAGCAGTTTGGCGGTGGCCGAAGCACTGGTGCGGAGAGTCTACAACCATCGGCTCCAAAGGAAGAGTTGGCCATTCTCTTCTCTGCAGGTCACTCCAGACGGACACAGGGAGAGTGTTCATGTGGAGGGACATGGGGACAGCAACCATGGCTGCAAGCACTGCCCTCTGTCACTGCCTCTCCTCACACCCACAGAATTTGGCAGGTCCACAGTCTGCTCCTATCACCTATCGGTGTGACCTCGCTTGGGTCTGGAGAGGCAGCCCAAGGCTGTGAGTAGATCTACTTACTTCTGAGTCAGAGACAAAGGAGACACATAAGTACAGGGTAAGCCCTAAGGACACAGGATAAGCTGTGTAGACAAGGACAAGCCATGTAGACATGGGATAAATCATATAGACACAGGATAAGCCAAGTAGACCCAGAGTGAGCTGTGTAGACACATAAACATAAAAGAAGGCTGTGTAGAAACAGGATAAGCCATGTAGACATAGGATAAGCTGTGTAGATATGAGATAAGCCGTGTAGACACAGAGTAAGCCAAGTAGACCCAGAGTAAGCTGTGAAGACACAGGGCAAGCCACAAAGACACAGGGCATGGGATGAAGAGTGCCCAGTGGGGTCTCCTTCATGGAGGGCTCTCTTATCACATATTGTCACCAAACGTATCAAGAGAGTCCTTGACCCCAGGGCCCAGCGATGACTTCCTGTACACTTCAGACTCTCTAAGTCAGATATGCCAAGAGCAAAAACCAGTTTCCTTGGCAAGAGAGTGGGTCCAAAGGCTGCCATGAGGACAACTTGGCTCTTCCTGGCTATCTGCAGTCCTCCTGATGCAGCCCACTTCCTACCACCTGACACTGACCTTCCCCTGCCGGAACAGCAGCACCAAGAGTTCTGTTTCCAAATGACCACCTACAGAACACCCACCATGCGAAGGGAAACAGAGCGCCCACCATGCGAAGGGAAAGCATACATGTGCTAGCTGTACAATTCGACCTAATGATTGAGAGCTGAGCCTTCAGGCACACCTAAGAAGTTTTGTTTAGTTACAGCAAGTATCTGAGCAAAGCTGCAGATTCTCTAATTGATGTAGGAAGACCCAGCCCATAGCGGGCAGGCCATTTTCCAGGTAGGTGGATAAGACCAAGAGAGCTGGCTCAGTATCTTGGCAGACTGCCAAGTGAGAAAATATGTTCCTTGCTTAGCTCTTCATGTGGACATGGTGTAGTCAGCCAGTTCCTGGTCCTGCTGGTGACTCCACTGTGATCTGAAACTCTGCATGAATAAAAACCTTCATTCCTGGGCGCCCACGGCATATACTCAGCACACTGAGTGTGCCTGGACACAGCTGATATGTCACTGGGAAGAGCTTGCTGCAGCCTACACGGGCTCCAGAGCCAGGCTTCCACATGCACCTTCAGTCTGCGCATGCCCAAAGAGAAGACCTGCAAGGGACTCTAGGATGCAGTTGGTGGCCACACAAGTTGAAGAAGACACTGCTTCCTCATGATTCACATGAAGCTGCCAAAGGCCCCTCCACGCAAGCCACCTGCTATCAGCTCACATCCTTCCAGAATGGTCAGTATAAAGTGTCCGACGACACAATCATACTGGGCACACAGCCTGTCCCGGCTTGCCTGTCCACTGCCACTCACACAAGCAGTCTGCTCACTTGGCCCTCCATCTCTGGCGGTAAACGTGGCCCACCCTACCTCTGGGGGTGTACCCTCCAATGACGTAGATTTTCTCCTTGCACTCGCACGCAGAGAACTCAGCCAGAGGACTTGGTAAGGGCGCCACGAAATTCCACGCATCCTGCTCCGGGCTGTAGCACTCCACGTTGGAAATAGCCTGCCCACCAATGGCGTAAAGCTTCGAACTCACAGCTACGAGTTTGAAGTTCGACCTGAAAGAGACACAGGGCACAAAGCTGAGGGAGAATTTAATTTATATTGGACAGCTAGTGTGCAGAAATGTCTGGTCCAGTGGAAACCACGCCCACCACCCCTCCAGTCTTTACCTCACTTTCCCCATAACCCTGGGCCTCCCATTGGCAACTCGTGGTAAAGAGATTGTGGCTCCACCCATCTCTGTCTCCTTCCTGCTCTCACCACGATGTGGTCCTCTGGCCTCCCAGCCGTGCTCATGGCGGCTCCACTGCTCTACCGCTCTCCCACCTGAAAACTATGGCTTCCTCCTTGCTTCCCTTGGACCAACTGTCCAAGAGTTTCTTCCTTCTCCTCTCGGCTTCAATAACATCCCTGCTTGTACCTCTCAACATTCTGGTTTCAGTCTTTGGCTCTGAAACACAAGAACCACAAGGAAAAGCCGCCCCATATTGAG
Source organism: Typhlomys cinereus (assembly GCA_023101885.1). Classification (NCBI taxonomy): domain Eukaryota; kingdom Metazoa; phylum Chordata; class Mammalia; order Rodentia; family Platacanthomyidae; genus Typhlomys; species Typhlomys cinereus. Next base: position 1,300,694 of record JALPQD010000219.1, read on the forward strand.
GTCGCTTCTAATCACAAAGACACGGGGTCGTTCTGAGCAGAGGCTGCGGACACTGTGCCTGAACGGGTGGACATGCTTCTTGCACGTCCTGCTGCCTCAACAACCCACAGGACGGAAGCTCAGCACAACCCCTTTCTCAGCCTGAGGCAGAAGCCACAACACCTGGCACACAGAAAATTCAGTCAATTTCTCTTCAGGTTTCCCTTCTAACTGTGTCCAGGATCCCGACAACCACGGATGCAAACATTCGGGAAAAACCAAACCCATCTGAACAGGCTCAGCCTTTTCTCCTGCCATCATTCTCTAAACAATATGGTAACAGTCACTGAGCGCACAGCTCCTGTCCTGGCTGTGACCTGTACTCAGAGGTGACTTAGAGGATAAGGGAGGTAGTCAGAGGTTACACACAAACGCCACACCATGCAAATGCCACACCCTCTGACAGAAGAGACTTTGGTCTGGGAAAGAGCTCTGCTTTATTGGCTACGTCCTGTCACTGAGCGATCATACCCAAGAGAAGCAGCTGCATGGAGAAAGACTCGTGTCAGCTCAGTCTCAGGGGACTTCTATTTCTCTTCCTGTTGCTGTGATAAAACTGTGACAAAGCATCTTGAGGGAAAGGGGCTACTGGAGTTTACAGTTCAAGGGCACAGCCCATGGGACAGGGAAGCCAAGACACATGAGCTTGAAGCAGCTGGCCGCATGTCATTCAGACAAGGAGCAGAGAGTCGTGCATGCGGGAACCTCTCCCTTCTACACAGCCCCCAACCAGCATGGGAAATGTTCTCCTCCCAGTCAGGAATCCTCCCCCAATCAGGAAGAATCCTCTCTTCCCTTCCCCATCAGGATGAGTCCCCCACCAGTCAGGATGAGTCCCCCACCAGTCAGGATGAGTCCCCCACCAGTCAGGATGAGCCCCCCCCCAGTCAGGATGAGTCCTCCCCTCATCAGGATGTGTCCTCCCTCTTCAGGATGAGTCCTCCCTCCGTCAGGATGAGTCCCCCACCAGTCAGGATGAGTTCCTCCCTCAGGATGTGTCCTCCCCCCGTCAGGATGAGTCCTCCCCTCAGGATGAGTCCCTCCCTCAGGATGTGTCCTCCCCCTGTCAGATGAGTCCTCCCCTCAGGATGAGTCCTCCCCTCTCAGGATGAGTCCTTCCCTCAGGATGAGTCCTCCCCCTTCAGGATGAGTCCTCCCCCTTCAGGATGAGTCCTTCCCCTTGAGGATGTGTCCTCCCCCATCAGGATGAGCCCTCCCCCTTTAGGATGAGTCCTCCCCTCAGGATGAGTCCTCCCCTCTCAGGATAAGTCCTTCCCTCAGGATGAGTCCTCCCCCTTCAGGATGAGTCCTCCCCCATCAGGATGAGTCCTCCCCCATCAGGATGAGTTCTCCCCCATCAGGATGAGTCCTCCCCCCATCAAGATGAGTCCTCCCTTTTCAGGATGAGTCCTCCCCTTCAGGATGAGTCCTCCCTTTGGGATGAGTCCTCCCAGGGAATATGCCAACATAACCTCTCACAGACACCTGCGGTGCCCAGAAACTGGCACCATGGTCTGCTAGCGCCATCATTCACAGGCATCCAGTGCGCTGGCTCTACCAGGATAGGAGACAGAGGCTGCCCCCCCCAACCCCCGCTAGAGTTGTTCAAGGCTGCACTGCCTGAGCAGCTTCAACACAAGGGAGCGGCACACAACCCGTGGTCCACGTCTGCAGAGTGCGTGCAGATGGGAACAAGTTTTCCCACAAGCAAGAGCGTTTCACCGCAGGGCAGGGAGGTCTTGAGAAGCTGGAGCACAGCAGGGAGAAGCCTGGGACCTAGACTCACGCTGCAGGCGAGACGTCTGTCCCAAGAGCTTGCTCAGTGCTCGCTCTAAAGCCAGGAGGATGAACTCGGATGGAGTCCCGCTGCTAACACAGACACGAGCCCAGAAAGACTGGCGCTAGAGTCCACTCCAGTGGCTAATCTGCACCAGGATGGCGAGGTCTGTCCATCAGACACAAGGCACTCACGAACACAACACCGAGTGCATCTCCTGGCACTCCATTGGTGGCACAATGTGGCTGAGCAGACTCCTGGGGTCGTGTGACTCCAGCACTGACCTTTCTTCACAAGGAGCATCATTCTGGGAATGAGCTGGTCACAGGCCCTAGTGGGTAGCAGTGACTTGGGAGCGCTTACCTTTCCCGGTTGCGGGTATTCCTTGCTTAACATCCAAGCACAGCACCCTCTCTGGGTGCAGATTTAGGAAACCAGAGGAAGCTGTATGCAAGACTAAATCCTAACCAACTCAGGGAGGTTTTGTTTCCCAGGGGCACACAGCTTGGCGCTGCTCACGGGCATGGTCATCTGCCTTCAACAGGCACCTCAGAATAAACAATTCCACTGCTCCAACCCCAGCTCATGAACCCCCTTGAAGGGAAGAGAAGCGCTGTGCTATATGGATTGGCTTGAAAATGGAACTGCTAAGGAAAGGCGTTTGGAGAGGCTTCCGGGCACGAGTGGGCACACTACCTCTGCATACTGAGCAGCTGCACAAACGGCTGGGTCTCCACGGATCTGTGTCTCAGTCTCCCATCTCTGAAGTACAGTTAAGAGGAGCCCAGAGGACTGAAGAGATGGCTCAGGGATTAAGACACTGTCTTGCAAGCAAAAAGCCCTAAGTTCCGATCCCAGATCCCACATAAAAGATGGACACGAATGGTGGCAATCTGCACTTCCGACGTAGATGGAGCCTGGGAAACCCCAGAACAAACCAAAGCAGTAAGGAGATAGAGTAATCCAGGGTGATTTCATCCTTGAACCTCTACAGGGATACATAGTGTCATCTTCTACACTTACATGCACCTACACATATCCACACACACCCTCAAAAAAAGAGCAGATCCCAGGATCTGGCACGCAGTGTGAGCACCTGCATGAAGTCCTGCCCATTGCACCTGGCCAGTGCTTTAGGCTGAGTCCAGTGCAGTGCCAGCCTCTCCCTTGTAGCCCTGGCGCCACGGCCCATGATGGACACCAGAACTCTGTATCTGTCGCCGACAGATTCGCACCGCCTCCTTCATCTCCAGTTTCCTGAAGATATAACTCTGCCGTTGGTCACCTTGCAAACAGTTTTAAAAGCGTTCTTCTTAAGGATTTTCTCTTTCTTCCTCCTGATCCCTGCCGTGAGGTTCAGCAGGTAACCAGGGCTTTGCCGTGACTACGCACCCAGTCGCTTCAGTTAGCAGCAAGGAGGGGAGAAATCAGCTCCACAGGGCTGGGGCACAGCAGACCACCAAAGGGAAACAAGCACATGAAAGCACCCTTCATGGGGCTGGAGAGGTGGCTCAGGGGTTAAGCCCCTGCCTTGCAGGCGGAAGGTCCTGAGTTCGGCTCCCAGATCCCACGTATAGACGCCAGGCGGAAGCGGGGCGGCCTGCGCTTCTGGTCCTGGTAGGACGGAGCCTGTGAATCCCGGGGCAGAAGGAGGTGGAGGCGGAGGCGGCCATGGTGGTTCACAAATTCGTCCGTGGTTCTACACAGACACAGACACAGACACACACACGTGCGCGCACATACATACGCACATGCGCATAGCTGAATAAATAATAAAAAAAAAAAGAAAGCACCCTTCATTCCCCAGGACCTGCTGGGCTGCAGGCGCCAGGAGTTGAGCCTGAAAGCTGAACGCTGGGAGGCCGAGACAAAGTCAGCCTGTGCTACACACAGAAGTACAGCTAAGAACACGTGACACGTACGCACCAGGCACATACCAGGCACATATGTGGATGAAGATTGCCGGGCAGCCCAGTTACTCTGTGGAGGTGTATAAGACACAGGAGTGACTCTGGAGTTCTAGAAACAAAAGCCAGCGCAGTGACCCACGGCACGCAGTGTGAGCACCTGCCTGAAGCTCCACCCACTGTGCCGGGCCAGAGCTTTAGGCTGAGTCCGTGCAGGCCAGCGCACTAGCAAAGAGAAGATCAATACTCTCCACCCGACAGGATCCAGAATCGGCTGGGCCAAAGGATTACCCAGGTTAGAAAGGGGGCTGAGCTCCACCATTCACCTCTCCCAGCTTTCTGACTGCGGATCCCATGGGCACGGCTGCCTTAATTAAGCTCCTGCAGGCAGAGTTTGAAGTATAGGCATAGAAAATCTGCCTGTCCCAGGTGTGAGCCAGAGCCCCCCTCCTGACCCCACCCCCAGGGTGAGCCGAGCCCCACCCAACCCAGCTGCCTGTGGCTATCTGTCCCAGCCAGGAGCCTTCCAACCCACCCCTTACCTGTCCCTCTGCAGCGGCCGCCCCAGAGAGAGCGGTCAGCACACACAAACGTTCCTTGCCACCCTAGAGAAACAACAAAGACACACAAACAACTGCAACCATCAGCCCCCACACAACTGAAAAACAAACCTCTCGCTCCTCTCCAAGCCCAGACCCCACCACCAGGACAGCAGGAAGGGCGAACGTTCCCCAAAGCAAGAAATATAACTTGGCCACGAGATCAGACCCTTCGAGAGCAGCTCAGCTGGGGTCTGCCAGCAGTGTTGTTTTTTTAAATGATTTTTTAGTGTAAGTGTGTGTGTGTGTGTGTGTGTCAGAGGCACTCTGTGCCTGTGGAGGACCAAGGGTGACTTCAGGAATCATGGATTGCTTCTACTTCCTTCTTGCTTTGCTTCCCTCTAGGATTTCCCAGGCTCCGCCCACTAGAGCCAGAAGTGCAGGCCACAGCCATTTCTATTTGATATTTTGTATGTGTGACTTAGGATCTGAACTCAGGACCGTCTGTTTGCGAGCAGAGTCTGGTCATGCAATTTTTTTATTTATAGTGTATTTTTTTTCCACTCACACAAACTTGATAGGTACCCCATTTCCCTCCCTCCCTCCACCCTTCCCTGGATCCCCCTGCTCCTTCCCCGCCTTTCCCCTTCCTTTCCCCCCTTTTTCCCTTTCTCTCAGTGCCCCTCCCCCCATTCCTGGAGCATCCTTTAGTGTGCATGTCAAACTTCCTTCTGGGTCTTCCTCTCTGATGAGGTATAAGGACTCAGTAGCATTGCCTAGAGCTCTTTCTTATGTTCCCCTTTGGTATAGGAACACTATTGTGGCTGTTAATCCCTTGACTCAAGGATCCTAGTGCCTATGATCCATGCTAGACTTTGGGGGTTCAATGATATGTTGGTCATTGCGCAGGACATGCAAAGTCCTATTATGATTACTTTGGCCCTAACTCATATGGAGTATCTTGCATATCGTTGCTCCTCCCCATCTTCAGGCTCTTACAATCTTACTGTGCCCTCTTCCGCAAATTTCCCTGAGCTTTAGGATGGGGAGAGATTAGGCTGGCCTGGTTCCTGGTGATTAATGTAGGGTCTCTGATGTTCTGAATTATGGTTTGTTGGGTTTTTTTTTTCTTTTTTTCTTTTTTCCAGTTTTGCTGCTCCTCCACTGCCCTTGGCTCCATCCTGATGGATATTGGATATCACCTCCTAGCCAAAGATAAAAGGTTGTTAAAATAGAGTCTTATTAAAAGAGTAGATTCACAGGTAGATGGAATAAGAATAGGAGACCGCGGTGAGGGAGTCAGTCTCCCATTTGCAGGATAGTGACCTTCTATCTGTCTGACTGGTGAGATCAAACCCCATCAGTTGCAAGTTTATCTTGTGAAGAGTCAATTGGTGCTCAGACAACAAGCCAGAGCTGTGCATAGACAAAGCAACTGGCCTGTGGTCTCCCAGCGCATGAGGAACATAGGACATTTCTTCTTTCTCACCGCTCACCACTCAGGACCAGGTCGTCTACAAGCACTGGGAGAGGTTGAGACAGGAGGGTCGCTGTGAGCTCAGGGCCACACTGGTCTATACAGTTAGTCTTGGCTACCAAACTCAAGAAAACCAGAAGAAAAGAGTGGGAACCGGCAACAGGGAATCTGCACTCCTAGGGCAAAGGGCCGTCCTGCCCACCCAGGTTCCTGCTTTTCACACCCTGGGAAACCTTGACCTGGCACATGCAGGACAGGCCTGGCAACCTGCCTGCGTGGCCGTCTTCTCCCGTTCCACACCCCTCCCAGGACACAGGCTGGACAGAATGCGCACGTCATCCAGGGCAGGCCAGCTGGGTTGTGACTGCCATGTCCTCTAGTGGCCATCTGAATCTCCCCAGCGCAGAACCACGCCCTCTGCTCCTGCGTATCTGGCAGTGACCAGAAAGTTCTGTGAGCAGCACTGAGAACCCAGGGGCCACAGCTTCCACCATGTGCTCTCCACACACCCTACCTCGTGTCTGCTCTTGGGTACCAGCCGCACTCAGTACCATGAGGTCACCAGAACACCAGCAGGGCAACACCCCAACAGGGCAACACCCCAACAGAGCAACACCCCAACAGGGCAACACCAAGAAGCACAACTGGTACTGCTGACAGCAAGGAGGATGGATGCAGAGCACAGCAACTACTGATCATAAGGACGACAGAGGCACTGTGTGGTAACTACTGACCATGAGGACTTACAGGGGGCAGTGCAAGACAGAGGCTTCCACCCCATAGAGGTTGACAAAAGATTTCATCTCTCCACTCACAGAACAACAATGTCAACTTATCAGTTGTCCCTGCAATTTCCTGTAGCTCTGGACACATGCACAATACAGCAAACTGTGTTCTCTGAGTGCATCTTGAGGGATCATGCCATGTGCACATGCCATCATGTGCCCATGCACAACTGGTGTATGTGTGATTCACATAAATGCTTTGTGAAAGCTCAAGGCTGCACAACCTAAGTCAGTCAACCAGAACCACAACAGCTGTGTCCACAGCAGCAGGAGGAAGCCACCTGACCACATCATGACACCAACAAGAGGCGAAGCCAGGGCGGAGGCACGTGCCTGTACTGCCAGCACTGGGCGGACACAGCAGAACTGCCGTGGTTTGGAGGTCAACTCAGGCTACAGAGTTAGTGTCTTAGAAAGCCAGAAAGAAAACGAGAACAGGACAGATGCCCACCTGCCTCTCACACGTGTGAGCGCGGAAAGGCTCAACACAGAGACGGCGGAGAAGAAATTCAGTGTCGTAACAGCAAGCACGACACACTGCTGTCCACTGTCAGCCCCACCAACACCTGTACCCACATCGGCATGTAACTTACATACCTCTATAAGCATGAAGCTTACATATACATGATGCACATTCCTGTAACCCCCAGTCTGGGGACTCCAGTACTGAAGGAATGATCCCACAGCAACATCCAGCGCTAGCACCTGGCACTGACCAGACCGTGAGTGTGTGACCTCCTCATGTGTTAGCCCACTGACAATCAGCCGCATGTTAATGGCAAATCTGGGGTGTGGGGGGAACAAGCATTGGGGGCCTCGCTGGAGCACACTCACTGGGGGAATGTCTTTATGTTTCTTGACCACCTACTTCTCCTCTTGCTCTCTGACCCCCATCTGCCAAGAGACGACCACTTCTCAGCATTACACACTCCCTCTATGATGCATAGCCCCCACAACACACCAGCCCAGAAACAGAGCCACATGGCGTGATGGAATCTCTGAACATGCGTGTCTCCAGGGACTTTTGACACTGAACAGAAATCTAAGCAGGCAGTGCTCTAGCATGGACTTCTGCAGGACTTGGATTTCATGCGTTCACATGAAATTCTGTGTTTACAGTGTGGGAGCACAACTGGGGCGTGCACCTGCACACACATGCACATGCATGTTGCACATGGAGGTCTGAGCTGGCAACTCGTCTACCTTATACCCTTCTGAGGCCGGGTGTCTCATTAAACCCAGAGCCCACTGACAGTGCTGCTCGGGGGCTTGGCTGGCTCGGGGCTCCCAGTCTCCACACTCTGGTTGGACTCGCATGGGCCTCCACACAACCCAGCATTTTCTATGTGTTCCTGGATTGAACTCTGGTTCTCATGTCCATGGCAAGGGCTCTGGCCACTGATCCATCCCCAGCCCATGCACACTTTTTAAGAGAGCAGAAAGCTCATTCCTAGGCTGACAAGGATTGTGCCAAGAACACAGATCCATCAGCGTTAGGCTGTGATGCTGAGAACTGTTGACCAAAGAGATGTGATGAAAGCCCAGCATCTTCCATCTGAGCCCCACTCACGACTGTCCATTATGGCTGATGCAAATACTCCTAAGATTGTTTGTCTTAAGAAGCTCAGTGTAGCTCAGTCCCACCATAAACTAGACACCCTCCTGCCTAGGGGTCGTGTGCATCTTTCCTGGGAAGCCACTCAACCGTCTTTCCACCAGTAAGAATTCCACGACCAACCAAAAGTAAGGGTTACGCTGAGATCCAACCTAAGGAACCCACAAGTTTACTGCAGCTACTAAGGTTACTGACAAGAGCAGAAAGGCCACCCAGCATGGCTTTCCCCAAGCCTGCGCAGATTACCCCTCAACTAACCTTCCTCAGCCAGACCCGAGGCCCTAGGGCAGAATCACATGCAGAGGCCAGAGCCCCAGATGAGGGTCTAAAGACCCTCTCCACCGTCTGCAGGAGGTCAGTGGACAGCAGGTACAGTCTTGAGGGTCACAGACAAAGATGGAAGCCGTCTACTCAGAGGAAAGCAGCATGCAACACTCAGCTTCCTGTGTTCTGAGACCACAACCTTGTTCTGTTCCTGCCGGTCTCACGGTAACATGGCATCATCTCTGTACGGAGGCTACGACAGCCCCTTGGTGGCCAGCTAGGAGCAAAGGTGACATCTGGCCTCAGCCTCACACTTCAGCCTTCCTGGGACATATTAGGCCTTGTTTCAGTTTTGAGTTTTGTTTGTGGTTTTCTGAAACAGGTTCTCATCTGTGTCCCAGGCTGGCCTTCCAACCTTGAGATTCTCCTACTTCCATCTCCCAAGGTTTGGATTCTAAACACGTGCCATATATCCAGCTGGATGGTATGTTCATTACCAGAAAAATAATTACATTTCCAAAATTACATTTTCCAGTTAAAGCCAAGGTTCCCTAAGTAATCTCACAGAAGGATCTCGCCAGACCTGTCTGCCTTGCTCTCAGCCCCCTTCCCCCCACCACTTCTTGCTGTTCCAGCAAGTGCATGAAAGCAGCAGATGGCCGACAAAGGGGAGCAATTTGTCCCTTCTTGGGTGACCCTGAGTTGTCGCTCCACTCTCGGTACAGGAGTCGATCCAGGCGCATGTGAGGCAGGAGTGCTGCCGCTGAGCTGAGGCATCTCCACAGATCACCCTTGGACTTCCTCTGCAGCCGGCCTTCAACTGGAATCCTCCTGCCGCAGCTGAGGCCTGGCTTCACGGTTTCTGAACGGTGGCTTCTTTTGCATTTGTTTCAATATGCTTTTTTACAACTTTTTTCTTTAGGATCTCATTCATTGACAGGTGTGTGTGCAGTGCACAGCCACAGCAGGGGAGTCAGGGGACAGCTTTGCTGAGGTGATTCTCTTCTACAGGGTCTCTAGCATTTCTGCCTCTAGGCTGCTTACAGAGCTTCCGACTGTCCTTCCTGTCTCATCTTGTTGTAGGAATGCAGGCATCACAGACGCATGACACCACACCCAGGTTTCTCATGTGGGCTCAGAATGGAATTCAGGACATAAGGCTTAAAGCACCTTTGTCAGCTGAGCTCACTTCCCCCCTAGGCCTGGATGGTGGATTCCAAGGCAACTTGGACCCTCCCTTCTTTCCTACCATCTCTTCTTGATCTGCTTTCTGGTCTTATTTTCAAGTTTCCTTCCCTGTTTGCCTTCCACTCCAACTCCCTCGTCCTCTTCAAGGGATCCATGATCAGGGTGGGTGAGGTAGACATGGGCACATGCATGAGGTGGGCCCTCGAATCCACAGGTGCTGCATTCACAGACTCCACCATGATAGGTAAAATGAGCATTCCATTCTTATTCTTGCCCCTAAATAGCAATGTAGCAGCTATTCCCAGAGTTTCTACATTGTATCTAAAACTAAGTAATCTGGCCGCCAGGTGGGGTGGCTCACACCTGTAATCCCCCCACACACACTCTAAGGATTGCATGAGCCCAGCAAGCTAAGAGCTTGAGACCACCTTGAACAATGTATCAAGATCCCAGCTCAAAAAACAATAAAGCCTGCAGGATTTTGGCTCCTATAGTGGCTCAAGACTGCTTACAAACAGCCACCAACAAACAACAACAAACGAAAATAACTTATCAGACAGAAAGATGTATGCCGCTACATGCAAATACTACAGCCATGTTAATAAGGAGTTTCTGCACCCAAATTTCGGAATCTGAGGCCTCCCAGGAACCAAATCCTCATGGAAACCAGACATGGAAGAAAAGCTATATCCCAATTCTGTAGCCGACTGCTGTCTGGCACGAGTTTGGAATCAAATGGAGATGACTCCCTAGAAGGATATGCATAAAGGGAAAAAAGTTCTACCTAGTGGCTATTATTATAGCAACGTCTTGATGTGGAGTGTGGACGTATTCAAAGTCGATAACAACCAACAGTGACAAAAGTCCCCTATGTCAGCTGCAGCCCCCCCCCCAGGGGAGATGTCATTATCATTAACATAAGACCAGAAAGAAAAAGAAAAACAGAGAAACTGCTCTCTTTTAAAACATCTTCCTCCTCTTAAGCCACATCATCTTTCTCTCCACTGGGACGGAGGCAAAGAAGTCGCTTTAACCCGGGGAGCCCGCACCTGCGGGAAAACCACTCGCTGACCCTCTTCTCCCCGGCACGCTTAGCTCATGGGGTCCTCCACCAAGGGCACTGGTGAGATGTCATTTCCCCACGCCTGCCACTCGGCAGCCTCTCCTGGGACGAAAGAAGCAAGGAGCGAATGAATGAGGACCTCCGCCCCAGGCCGAGACGCTCACCTCTTCTGGTTCATGGACGCCACCTGCAGCCACTCGTTGGTGCTGGGGTTGTATGAGTGCGCGGCCGAAATCTCCTGGCTGGTGATCCTGTACCCGCCCACGATGAAGAGGTAGTTGTCCAGGATGGCCGAGCCGTAGCCCCGCACGTTCACCAGGTCGGGGGGCAGGTTGTTGGCCAGCGGGAACCAGCGCTCGGTCCTCTCCTCGTACCTGAGCATGGACGGGGGCTCCCCCTGGTAGGGGTGCGGGGCCAGGGGCCCCCCGAGAAAGTCTCCCAGGGCCACGAGGACAGGGGTGCCGGTCATGCGCGCCTCCCGCAGCCTCTGCTTCAGGCCGCCGTCGCCGGGGCCCAGCGGCGGCGACAGAAGGAGGTGAAAGTGCGGCTGGCACAGCACCTCGTGGAAGTGCCGCGCCATGAAGCGCAGGCAGGCCTCCTGCAGGTCGGGCAGCCCGTACACCTGCGCCAGGCGGTACAGCTCCAGGCAGTTGCCCAGCCGCACCTGCGACAGCAGCAGCCGCAGCAGCGACGTGACCTGCAGGAACGAGGCGGCCTCCACCAGCTCCGCCAGCAGACCGGCCTCACCTCGCTCTGCGTCGCCGTCCTGCGCGCCCAGCTGCCAGCCCTCGCGGGCACCGCCCGCGTTGATGAAGTCCAGCACTAGCCGCAGGCCGGGCGCGCTCAGGCCGCGCAGCTGCTGCACCTCGGGGCCGCCCGCCGCGGGCCGCAGCGCCTCGCGCATGCCGGAGCGGTAGAGCGCGCGGAAGTAGTCGCTCTGCTCGATCAGCTTCCTCTTGCTCACCGCGTAGCAGCGGTCCTCCAGGAGGATCTGCACCATCTCCTCGGCCGACATGGCGGGCCGGCCCGGGACGCACCGGCCGCCGCCCCGCGCCGCCCGCCGCAGGCTCCTCCTCCCGCCTGCCGCCTGCCGCCCGCGCCTGCTCCGCACCAAACAAGGCCTCGCGCGGCGCCCGCCTGCCGCCTCCAGCGCGCGCCCCCGCCCCGCGTCCCCGCCTCCCCATCTCCCGCCCCGTTCCCCGCCCCGCGCGCTCCCGCCAGCATCCGCGCGCCCCCGCCCTTCCCATTCCCATCCCAGGTCCCCGCCCCCAGCGCTCCCGCCAGTGTCCCCGCCCTCCCCCCCCCCCGCAAGTCCCCCTTTCCCCATCTTTCGTTCTGGGTCCCCGCACCGCGCGCTCCCGCCAGCGTCCCCGCCTCCCTCACCCTCCCTATCCTGCGCGCTCCCTTCCCCACTCCTGTCCTAGCGCCGCTGCCTGTCCCGCGGGTCCCCTTGCTCTCAGGTGGAGACTCAGATACGGGCCAATCCCCGCAGTGGGAGGACTCCGCAGGTGCAAGCTGACCATCTGAGCGCGATGCCTGGAGCCCACCAAGTGGAAGGAGAGAACCAACTCCCAGCGAGTGTCCTCTGATGTGGGTGCCACACAGGCATCCACATAAGCACACTCACACACAACACACACAACACACACACACACCACACCACACACGCAGCACACATACACTACACACACCACACACACTACAGACACCATAACACAAACATCACACACACCACAGACACACACACACATTACTCCAATGATCAAAGGACCGTGTGTTGCACATAAGACACAAATTTTTCCTAGAACTAGTGGAGAAAAACATAGTTAAATTATCTTTGGGTGTTTTAGATAAGAATTACAAGAAGTCGTTTGGGACTCAACCCTTGCATTGACATGGATTCTGTCTGACCTTCCAAGAAATCAGGACCAGTGGGCCCAGACAGGCCACTCTCACTTGGCAAACTCATGAGGTCCTCCTGCCTCAATCCTTACTTGCAAGATTTCCTGGTCGCCTGACACCGTTTGCCAAATTTCCAGCGCTGAACTCTCACCCTGCACAGAAACTAGGTTGACTGAATTTCCATTTTGTTTTTGGTTTTGTTTTTTGTTTTTTGGGTTTTTTGCATCTGCTTTTTCTAAAATCAGTTTCCTTTGCTCCAACCCCTGGCATTGGAGCATTGGAGTGTTGTGCTGTCCTTGGATAGGATACCGAGCCCATAGGGCTGAAATGAGATCTTTTTCCAGCCTAACAGACTGAATAGAGAGTCACTTTCTCCCCAGGCAGGAAGTTAAGTCTGTCTCGGGGCAACTGTCCCAAGAGAGTGAATGGTAAGATCCCCAGACAGACCAGTTTCAGCCAGTTTGCTAAGGCAATCTATTTTCACCTTGATGGGAAAAAAAAATGTGTCTGGCAAAATGGTCCACGCTGTGACCCCAGTTCTGGGGACAGAGCAGAAGGATCTGGAGTGGCCAGTCTTAGCGACCTAAGTAGCTCAGTTGTAGCATGCGAGAGACCGTGGGTTCCATCCCCAGTAATGCATGATGGTGCTGTTGTCAAGGACATCTACGCTGACCAGGAGATGAGCCTCCGGCTCTCGTGGAGGACTATCTTGGTTAGGTAAACCACTGGATAAGCCTGAGGGGCGGCACCATTTCCCTGGGCTCTGTAAACAGAGAAATCAAGTTGATCTTCCATGTCTACTTCCTGGCTGCGGATGTCTTGTGAACAGCTCATCACCTTGTGCCCTTCGATGGTGAGCCAGATTAAACCCCGCTCACCTTTAAATTGCTAAATTGGGGTATTTTATCATGCTACAGGAAAGAAAAAGACAACTACTCCCAACCCCCACACAACTCCCAAGAAATACTCCAAAAAAAGGCAAACATGGCGGTTTATGCCTATAATCTCAGTACTTGGGGAAATGAAACAAGAGAATAGCTGTGAGTTCAAGATGAGCCTGAGTAAGAGAGAAATGCTCATAAGAGAGAGAGAGTGAGAGAAGGAGGGAGGAAAGAAGGAAGGGAGGGAGGGAGGGAGAAAGGGCAGGAGGGAGGGAGAAAGAGAAAGAAAGAAAGAAAGAAAGAAAGAAAGAAAGAAAGAAAGAAAGAAAGAAAGAAAGAAAGAAGAAAGAAAGAAGGAAGGAAGGAAGGAAGGAAGAGAGAGAAAAAGAAAGAAAGAAAGAAAAAGAAAGAAAGCAAACAAGGACAGAGGGAGGGAGGGAGGGAGGGAGGGGGAGGGAAGAGAAGCTGGTGGGTAGCCGAATGGACATTGCACTCATTGTGTGAACCTGTAGATCGATGTCCGCAGCTCCACACAGTTGAACTTCGGCCTTCACACTTGGCAAGTGTGTGTGCTCACGTGTACACATACACACGCACGCGCACACACATGCACGCAAATAAATAAATAAGTAAATGTTTTAAAAGTGCTTTACAGAATTGAAAACAGAAATTGTTGCCTTTAGATGGAAGGAAGGGCAGAGACAGAGACAGAGACAGTGTTGAATGTGCTGAACATGTTCCTGTTTCATTTTGTTTTGATTTTTTGTTTTAAGACAGAGTTTCAGTCTGTAGCAGGCTGGCCCCCAGCACTTCCATCCTCCAGGGCTGAGATTCTACTGTGAAGTGCTGCTCCCAGCTATCTTCATGCTCATTCTAGAAAGATCTGTGAGGAAACCTCTTCAGCCATGAGCTGAAAAGCCACTTTTAATAGTCTTCAGTTGGAAAGAATGTGTGGTTGGATCATTTTGTTTTGTGGTACTGGGGTTCATGTCTCAGTCCTCAAGCATGCTAGCCAGTGGGTTATCTCCCCTATCTCAATTGCTTTAATAAAATTCCTTTTTGTTTTTTCATGTGTGTATAGCTGTATATTTGTATCAGAGGGCACTGTGTGTGCCTGTGGAGGCCCAAGGATGACTTTGGGAAACACCCTGGATTGTTCTACCTCCTCTTTATTTGCTCTGAGTTTCCCAGGCTCCACCTTCCAGGACTGCAAGTGCAGACTACCACCATTTTCACCTGGCATTTTTACTTGGGATCTGGGATCCAAACTCGGGTCCTTCTGCTTGTGAGGCAAAGGCTTAACCTCTGAGTCATCTCTCCAGTCTTACATCTTTATTTTTATTTTGTTTTTTTGGCATGGTGTGAGTTGCAGGTCTGTAAGTTTCCTCCTTCCATCCTAGGCTTCCAGGGTCCTCCTGAGCTCACCAGACTGACTCAGCACTATTGATGATGAGCCATTGTGCTGGCCCCAAATTTTCGCATGGCAAACTTCAGCTGCCTCTTCAACGATGAGCTGTTTCATACAACATTCTTCCTGGGCAGCACAGTGGCTCAGTGGGTGACGGCACCAGGGCACCAACCTGGCTATCCAAGTTCAGTCCCTTAGGCCCCAGGCAGAAGTCAGCTTCTGACCTGCACATGCGCAGGCATGGGTGCGCATTCGTCTCCTCCTCTCCCCTCAAGACAAATTTTTTAAAAATAAATCTTCTTTTTAAAGAAAAACAAACAAAAATAAATGAATAAATCTTCTTTTTAAACTTATTTGGGGGGGACACTGTATGTCCCTGCGGAGGACCAAAGGTGACTTTGGGAATCATCCTGGTTGCTGCTACTTCCCTTTAGCTTCGCTCTGGGGTTTCTCAGGCTCTGCCTCCCAGAGTCAGAAGTTGCGGTCCACCACCATTTCCACCTGGTGTTTTTTACCTCAGATCTGGAATCTGAACTCGGGACCTCCTGTTTGCAAAACAAAGGCTTAAGACCTCTGAGCCATCTCTCCAATCTACTAAGAAAAAAATCTTCTTTATAATATACTTTTCTTATTTCAAACTGAAGGTCCATTCTGCAATGCTGCTGATTAACTTTTTGTGTTGGTCAGAGGAAGTTTTGAAAACCAGAGGAGAAACTGTCTTGTGGCAAAACAGAAACCAGTCTTTCTATACTACAGCTTCCACAGGCACACACGATACCCTCTAATACACATGCACACACACACACACACACACACACACACACACACACACACACACGGACCCTGGTGTCTCACTGCAACTCTGCTTCTTCACAGCAAAGCAGCACACAGACACAAGAAGCAGCACAAACAGACATGCTCAGGGCGGCTGCCCCAGGAGGAGTCTGTGGACTCTGGATTCTGGAGAAACCTCAAATCAGGCCTGGTGTAACGACTCACATATTCCACGAGTGTGCCATGTGAACATGCCAGTGTTCAAGCATGAGGCGGGGTCAGGGGAGTGGCCAAGAGCCACGTCCACCATTAGACAGTAAGCTGGGGGCTTTGTTGGGATGAGGCAGTTCCTGAGGGTCAGAGAGAACCGCTCTTGTCTCTCTGCTTCTTCAGACACTTTACAGTGGACCGTTTTGTCTGACTGCATTTTCTGGCCTTTGTGGAGCGGAATGAAAAGTAAGTCCAGCCCTGTGAGCCATGGTGGTAGAAAGTCAGGTCGGAGGGAAATCAGGTGGACTGAAATATGGGGGCGCTGATCCTATCAAGTTAGGGCCTTGACCACATTACTAAGGACTGAGTGTTCTAAGAGATCTGATCATCCCCAGAAACTATAGCGGGCTTCACTCTTGTTAATAAATGATAAGTACCAAAGAATTGTTTCAAAATAAATTCCTCTATTAGTTTTACTCATTTCAGTAAACGCTTGATTTGTACGCCTTCTCTGCATGCGCTAAACCTGGGTCACGTAGAAAGTTCCCAGGCAGAAAGGGGTGGTGAGAGGAAGACCTTTGCTGCTGCCCAAGGCAGTTTCTGAAGTTCTTGGGGTTGCAGCTGGTCCTGCTGCAGACCTGCTGGGCAGGCTGTTCCAGAAAGAATCCTCACTTTTGATCTTGTCTCGAGAGATAGCAAGGGCTAGGATGACGCACTCACCACACACGCACTGAGGCCCAGGGGTTTGAACTGCAGGGCTGCAAAGAAGCAAAGTGCACTATTAGAAATTACCACGAGGGGCTGGAGAGATGTCTCCCAGGCCAGGCCTCTGCCTCACAAATATAAGGACCTGAGTTCAGATTCCCAAATCCCATATTTAAAAAAAAAAAAAAAAAAGCCAGGCAAAAGTCGTGGGGGACTGCACTTCCGACCCTGGAAGGCCGAGCCTAAGAAACCCCAGAACAAACAGAAGGTAGAGTCTTCACAGGCACACACACACACACACACACACACACACACACACACACACACACACACGACTACAGTGATCTGTTCCAGGCCACTGAAGAGATGTATAGCTGTGGGGAACTTTTGTTTAGCATCTCAGTCAGTAACGTGGAGCCTTCTGAAGCGTCATCCTTGGGTCCCTCCCTTGGCCTCCACAGTTGCTTTGTGACTTCCCCTTGGAAGCACCTGGCCCCAAGGCGGTGCTTGTTTCTAGAAGAATGCTGGGCCATCACAACATCACAAGCACCGTGTCTAGGCTTTGACGTTGGAGATCCAATGACGTGAAACTCTGGTCTTCAATGGAATGTCACTCGCCTGCAGACGTTAGACAATCATGGATTGTTCCATGACCCGGAGGGAACATGAGAGCTAGGAGTGATCATGTACCACACAAAGGAGCCCATATTCACAGTGGCTAAAAAGGCTGGGAGGTTGCAAAGTTGGAAGCTGGCCTAAGGATATTTCCCAGTTTAATGGGAATTGCAGGAAAATAGGGTGGGGGGACAGTTGTTTTTCACTCTTGTTACTCACCTGCCCCTTACTTGAGAGGGGGCAGTTGATTGCTACTTACCTGCCCCTTACTTATCACTAAGAAACCTGTCTTCTGCTGCTCAGAAGAGACGGGCTGGTCTGGCTATTTGCAGGTAGGGACTGAGTCAGCACAGGCTGTGTCTGCTTGACTTGATAGACAAGCAGCTGAAGTCAGATGTGCTGTTTGCTCAGGAGAAAGAAATCATTTTTAAGGATATTGGATTGTCAGTTTCTTTGTGCTGTCAAATGTTAACCTGTTTCTAAAAGTGAGATGATGTGGATTAGCACAGGGCTAGGGCTTGGTGGAAAGGTGAAAATCCAGAGAATGCTCACATTTTGGAGCACACAGAGGAGTGGTGTGCCACGGGCAGTGAGAGGAAGGGAAGTGGGGGCTGGGGGCGGGACATTGCCAATCTTCATGCCGCAAGTCCATTTCAGCAGCTTTGCAAAGACGGTGGCAACATTGCTGGCCGGGGAGAAAGACCATCCTTTCGATCTCCACATGGAGCTGTGGCCGGGACCTGGGACAGCCACCAGGTCAGGGCCAGTCTCTGCCTTGTCACCGGCATTAACATTCGTGTTGAAGTCCTTCTCCTTACATTTTGGGTTCTGAATCGTTTCCCGGACCCGGCGTGCACTTCCTGCAGTGACCAGTGTTGTTTCTGCCAGCGACAGACTCCTTCCAAGTGTCCTTCAAGTCCTGTTTATCACTGGCAGATGGAACCCCAGAAAACAGGGGTCCCTTCGTACTCCTTACCACAGTGAAGTGTCCTTGACTGGATAGTGTTCGCTTAGTGGGTGTCACATGGCATCTACAGAATCTTTAGATCTTCTGAAAAGGAAGTTGGGGGAGGTGAGTTAGCTCAGCAGTAAGGAGCCTGCTCGCAAGCCTGGAGATCAATCCCTGGAAGCCCACACATGGTAAAGAACAGACTTCATCTGTACCCTGTGACATGCATGTGTTCTAAACAAACAAACAAACAAATAAAACATAAAACGTTTAGTAATAAGAAGAAAGTTGTGCTTAATTTATATGAAAATTACCAGGCCTAGACAAGTGGAAGAATTCCTATACATAACTTGGCAATCACTGCAAAATTTAAATTTTGAACACTGTCATTTCTAGCTTTTTTTTAACGTTCAAATTAAATGAAGGTTTAAAACAAAAAATCAAAACTAGCATGTAAACTAGATTTCTCCTGACTGAACACCAGAACTTAGTCCAAAGGAAAGAAGAGAGGGCTGTTTCCAGCCACTTCTTGGCTGGCGCAGAACAGCTCACAGGACAGTCTTGTTCTCGAAACAGATCCTCGGCTATCTGATGTTCAGTGACTCAGTTAGCGCTGTGCTGGGTAGGACGCCGGGCTCGGGTTTCCACCTGCCTTTCTCTTTGCCTGGAAAGGGCGTTTGTGGTGCTTCACTTGCACAGAAAGAAGAAAAGCAGAGGAGCAAGGACGTGGCCCAGCGAAAGGATCAGAGAACTCCAGCGGCGCCAAGGTGCGTCCGGGACGCCCTGTGCCAGAGGGGCCTCCTCTCCCTGATCGCTGGCCTGGGCCACAGCTCCGCAGCACCGAGCCCCTGTGGTCAGGCGGGCGCGCAGGGGGTGCCCCAGCAGCTGTCTCCCCCACACCGGCGACGGGACATGGCTGCGCTGGGCGCGCGGCTGCTGTTGCTGTTGAGCGCGGCGTGGACCGCGCACGCTCTCTGCTCGCCCACAGTCGTGTACAGAGACTGCTGGATCCGCCGCTTCCCGGGGCTGGTCCTCGACCTGGAGGAGTCGCAGAGGCTGGGGGCGCAGCTCATCAAGTACTACCTGGAGAGCACCGGCCAGAAGTGCAGCCGCAGCTGCTGCCTGAGGAGGGATGGTGAGCGGCAGGGGCCCGAGAGGCCTCGGTTCCCACGGGACAGGACCAGAGAGTACAGGACGGGGGACAAGTAGGGGGGAGTGAGGTGAGATGGGGAGAGGTAGGGGGAGTGAAGGGGGGGAGATGGGGGCAGTGAGGTGGGAGGAAGCCAGATGGGGGGAAAGAGGTTGGGGGGAAAGAGGTTGGGGGAAGTAAGGTACGGGGAAGCAGAGGAGGGAGCCAGGAGGGGAGAGGGGCGGAGTGAGGTGGGGAAGGGGGGCAGATGTCTTTCAGCTCAAGGTAACACAGCTATATGCATGAAGGAGTTAACTGTAAATGCTATCGCACCACGCCAACAGAGAGAGAAAGAGAGGGAAGGAAGGAAGGAAGGAGGGAAGGAAGGAAGGAAGGAAGGAAGGAAGGAGGGAGGGAGGGAGGGAGGGAGGGAGGGAGGGAAGGAGGGAGGGAGGGAGGGAGATAAAGAAAGGGTGCTGAGTAAAATATTTCCCCAGGGTTAACATTTTCCTTTTTTAAAACTGTGTGTGTGTGTGTGTGTGTGTGTGTGTGTGTGTGTGTGTGTCCCTATGGAAGATCAGGGTGACTTTGGGAATCATCCTGGATTGCTTCCATCTCCTTTTTGCTTCACTTGGGGATTCCCAGGCTCTGCCCACCCACCTGGGGTGATGCTGGGAGCTCACAAGGACAGCAAAGAAGTTGAAAAGGCAAGGCTGGGCGTGGGCTCAGCTGATAAAGTCCCTTCCCGCATGCTAGAGGCCATCTGTGTGTCTTCAACACCACATACCCTGGACGGCAGAGGCAGGTACAGAAGGTGCACCCTGAAATCCCAGCCCTGGGGAGGTGCAGGAGGAGAGGCTCCAGCTCACCCTCAGCTGCAGAGAGCTGGAGGCCTGCTCAGGCCACATAGCTCTTGTTTAAATAAAAACAAGGCAAAGAAAACCAGTCAAACCATAGTCCCACCTTCCGCGTGCTTCCACTTCCCATAACCCAGTCACTTCCCAGCACCTCGCCATCTTAGCACCTCTGCAGCCATGACTTCCCTTTTACAGCAGGAAGGGCAAGAAAGCACAGGTCCAGTTTGCTACACTCCTGCTCACACCTGAATTCGAAAATGTACACAGGATATACAAAAGGGTTGCCTTCCTTCCTCCCTCTCTTCCTCTATTCTTTTTTTCTTTCCCAGGCTGCTCTTGAACTCACAATCCTCCTGCTTCAGGCTCTGAAGTGCTGGGTGACAGGTGTGTGTCACATGCCTGGCTCCTCATGAAGGCCATTCCCGCAGAGTGGGCGTGGCAGCACACACCTGTAATCTGGCAGCAGGATGCTGAGGTGGGAGGATTCCTCAGCCTGTTCTACCTAACAAGTTTCAGGCCCACCTGGGCGACATGGCAGGACCCAGCCTCCAGCACACAGTGTGGCTGGCGGGAGCCAGACCCTCAGGACTACACGCTTGGCCTGCTCCTTTTCAGTGTCCTGCAATGTGGCCGTGTTCTTCCACAATCCCATTCACGACAACGTCAACTGCCTCCACGTCCACTGCCCAAGCCTGGAGAGCTGCATACTACAGCCGGGAAACAGTGCTATTTTGTACAACATCACGGCAGGTAAGACCTCAGCCTTCTGAAGGAGGTGGCAGTGTTCCAGCAGAGCACCTGTCGGCAAGTGCCAGGCGCTCTCCAGGGATCTCTGTCTGGAGCGTCAAGCATCCAGAGCAGATGACGAGAGTCCCTTCAGCCTGGCTCACGCCCAGTAACAAGTCAGGCACAGCTGACCAACAGCTCAGCCCCGTGCCTTGTGAACTCAGGACACTCAGCAAAAGCTAAAGCAGGAGTTTTTTTTTGTTTTTTTGTTTTTTTGTTTTTTTTTACTGCAGTGGCTGAGTGTGCCCCTGAGACGCCAGAGTGTGCCACATGGTAGTTTCAAGGTGGGAAGTCAGGACTAGGAAATTAACCAATACATCAGCATCCCTCCTGCCCCAGGGTCACACACTGCGCACTGCACAAGCATGCGCCCCCCTTCCTGCCCCAGGGTCACACACTGCGCACTGCACAAGCATGCGCCTCCCCTCTCCTGCCCCAGGGTCACACACTGCACACTGCATAAGCACACATTTTCATGTGTCCTTTGTTCATATGTGTGAGTCCAGGATCTAACATAATGGCCATCGAGCAATAGATGGTTTTTCAGTCAGGTGTGGTGGAGCATGTCTATATTCCCAGTATAGAGAGACCGAGGCAGGAGGATTGCTACAAGTTTTGAGACCAGCCTAAGCTACAGAATGAGCAGGCCAGCCAGGTTAAACGGTAAGACCCTGTCACAAAACAAAATGAAAACCAAGAAGCCAAGGAAACGGCTCAGTGGGCTGCAGCACTTGCTGTGCAAACACTGAGGACCTGATTTCAAATCCCCAGAATCCAAGTGAAAAGCTGAGCGTGCCACACACACCTGCACCCACTGTCGTGCTGGGTGGACAGGAGGGTTCTCAGCCTTCCCGGCAGCTCGCCTAGCTCTGGCGAGTGTAGCAGAGCAAATACAAACACTTGACGACCACCACAGGTGAGCAAAGCCACAAGTACATGCATCAGACAGCAGAAGAGCAGACGTTTGCTGTCGGATACAAAGCAGACACACTGTCGTTGATTCTGTGCACTGACTACCTCATGTTCCCGCCTGAGCTCAGCGTCATAAAAGATCACAGCCACTTTTCTGCCGTCACATATCAGGGTAACATAGTTGCTATGATAACCTGTGTTAGGATTAGTGCAAAACAACTATAAAACTGTGTGAAACTCAGTGTGGAGCTAGCTTGGTTGGTAGCATGAGGAGCCGAGTTCAAGCCTTAGTGGCCATATGAAAAAGAAAAGACAAGCTGGTAATAACACTTACAATCCCTACACTAGGGACACAGAGTCAGGAAGTCCCTGGGGCTCACCAGCCAGCCCGCATAGCCTACTTGGTGAGAGCCAGGCCAATGGACCTGGTCTCCAAGACAAGGTGGATGGCTGAGGACTGGTGCCTACTGTTGTCTTTTGACTTCCTGTGTGTCCGCTCACATAGTGTGGCAGTGCACCACACTAAGAAGAAACTTCAGAACCAGTCTATCCAGGGCAACTCTGGCAGGCAGTGAGCTCTGACTCACCCACAGGGAACAAGATGCCTCAGGGGAGCTGCAGGGGAAAGAAATACAGCTCTAAGAGAAGGAAGGTCGGAGGTCAAAGGACTGTGGGAACAACAGGGATTCACACTGGCATGTTGGTGGCACCTGAAATCCCAGCACTCAGGAGTTCAGTGACTCACCTCTTGCTCAAGGCCACCTAGGATACACAGGACCCTGTCTCAGCAACAGAAGAAGGAACCAACAAAGGCACTGGGTAAGAAAGATGGGTGGCGAATCTAGTCAGGAAGCACCAGAAATGGCTGTCATAATGGTCAGCTGGTTACTGGAAAGGAAGGTCTGAAAGAACATTTGCAGGGGCTGGGGTGCAGGTGCTGCATGCTAGCCAAGCTTTCTACCAATAGAACCCATCACCTATCACCCTACAATGCCAGGTAAGGGCATGGGACAAGGCAGTGGCTAGGAAAGGGCACAGACCAGCATCTTGCTGGAGTGATTCAGTCGGAGACGATGTGCTATCCAGAAGAAGAGTCCAGCAGAACACATGGGCCATCAGTGTGGTGGCCACAGCTGAAGAGGAACAACTGAGTGAGATCAAGCTGAAGGGACACGGAATCTGCACAACCCACAGATGAAGTCAAAGAGGGGCAGGCCTGGAGGTAGCAGCAAGCCATGGGGGCCTCTAAGGGGTCAGGTCTGAGAGCCAGGGCAGAGTATGAGACCAGGGTCTGGGAGATCTGAGAGAAGCCACAGCAGATGGGCAAAGGTGATCAGGAAGTCAGGGTGGTGAGGGCCCAGGTGCACGATGCTGATAGAGTCAGGGTGGCGCGAGCCCAGGCGCACGATGCTGACAAAGCACCAAGGAATGAGACACTAAAGCTGAGGCCAGAATAGCAAGGGGAGGGAGAGGAGACACAGCAAGCCAGCCGGACAATGGGATCACCAGTGGGAACAGCTGAAAAGCAGGTAGGGTTTCTTTTCTTCCCCTCTAAAGACAAGAAGTGTTTGCAAATGTCTAGAGTCAGAGAAAAAGAAGCTTATATCCAAGAAGAGAAAAATAATAAAAATAAATAAACCCACAACAGAACCCCAAAGTCACACATAGAACCCCGGGGTTATACATAGAACCCTGGGTTCACACACAGAGCCCCCAGGATTGCACACACAGAACACTGGGGTCACACACGACAGAACACTGGGTTCATACACACAGAACTTGGAGGTCACAGAGAACCCAGGGTCAGATATACAGAACCCCTGGAGGACACACACAGAATCCCGGGTTCACACAAAACCCCAGGATTACACACACAAAATCCCAGGGTGACACACACCCAGAACCCTTGGGGTGACACTGAAAACTTGGGGTGGGGGGGGCAATGCCAGGTCAATGAAGATTTGAAGCGTCCCTCTTCCTGTCAGTCACTTTATTTTGGAATGTTTCCTGGGAGCTGCAGCACCCAGGCTGTGCTCAGCACTGCTGCAGAGAACCCTGGCACTAAGCTGTCTCCCTACCCTGGCACTAAGCCATCTCTGTCCGCATAGCCGAATATGTCCACAACAGAAAGTCTCCAGGGAAGTTAAGATAAACCAGGCTGTTTCTAAGCCTCTGGGAAGGCTGGGCCTGGGGGAGGATTTAGCTGCGTTTTCTCCCAGCCGTGCCTGATGTCCTGCGACCAAGAGTGAACCAACCGTATTCCGATCCACCTTGTAGGCCCAGACCCAGACCTGCTGGTGTTTCAGAACTCACCGCCCACATATCTGAACACTCGGGCCTCCTCCAGTCAGTGGGCCAGACTGGGGAATCCAAAAGCGATGGATCCAGACCACGAAGAATACTATGCAGAGAGGACAAGCCCTGTGCCATCTTCAACAGACACTCCCTCAGCCACTGCCCGTCGAGATCTGGGTGTGAACACAAATGTCAGTTACTCCAAGGAGTCAGCCTTGGATCCAGGGCCCACCTTCGCTTCCCCCAGTGAGTCCACAGCCACTGAGGTCCACTTTGCGTCCCTAGCAACTGACTTCGCCCACAGTCTGGATAACAGGACCGTGTCTCCTTTCTTCGGGCCCATAGACACAAAGCTTTCTCGAGTGCCCATGGCATTCCGGCTCAACAGCAGCAAAGCACTGAACAAAACCAAAGTCTCAGACAGCAGAAACCACACACCTGACAATGAACAGCCGCGAGACACCGCTCTGGGCACGTCAGGGGCCTGGTTAGTGTCTGTGGCCCTGCTTGTCGCCGTCAGCCTGATGTGCTGCGGTAGAGTCACCTGGGCGGCCTGGTATTGCAGGAAGCAGCAGCCAGTATAAACTGGGGCAAGAGAAAGCCAGAGCCGGGAAAAGGGCAAAACACACGCTGCAGGAAGCTCTTAAAGCTGGAGCAGGCCATGAGCTCAGCAGGCACCTGTCACCACCCAACGGGCTCAGTGGATCCTAGTCCTCGAACCAGCTCCCAGAAGTTGCTCTCTGACCTCGATACCTGTGCACACAACTTTTTAAAAAGATACTATACTCGGCTTTCTGTGAGAACAGCTCAGTTAAAAATAAAATTACCAATGCTTGGTATACTCCACGGCACACTCAGTCATTTCCGTTTCCTAGGCCCAGTTCCCTTTGACAGAGCTAAGACGGATTCCACAGCAGTTCTCTAGCTGGAGAGAAAGGTCCAGATGCTTGAGGTGCACCAAGCAATGAGGTGCTGATGGCTGAGTTGGGTATGTGGTGACTATTACTGCAGAGCGCAATCCTCAAATGACAAGTGCCGCTGCAGAAGAGGAAACTCGGGGTGAAGTCCAGACACAAACACAGGTGGGTAAGTGTGGCTGCCCATGCCATCACCCCAGCTAAGGCTAAGGCGGGAGGATCACTTGAGTCCTGGGTCAGCCTGGGCTCTGCAGGAGCTAGAGGAAGGAGGCAGGGAGCAGGAGAAAGAGAAGAGGAAGGCAGAAACTGGGCTTGGTGGGATAGACCTGTGTTCCCAAGGAGATGGGGGGGGGTCGGAGTTCAAGGCCACCCTGGGCTACGCATGAATTGTAGGTCAGAGAAGGAAGGAAAGGAGGAAAGAGAAGGAAAAAGAGAGAGGAGGGAGGGAAGGGTGAGGAGGAGAGAGAAAGGGAGAGAAAAGAGCAGCCAGGTTTGGTGTCCCGTGAGTGTGACCCTAGCCCCTAGAAGATGGAGCAGGATTTCAAAGTCATCTCACAGACACCAAGTTCAAGCTCAGCTTGGGTTATGTGAGACCCTGTCCCAAAAGAGGGTGGAGGGAAAGGGATAAAGGAAAGGAAGGGGAAAAACAAACAAGCTGGCTCAGAACTCTGCTCAAAATCATTCCATTTTCCCGGCATGTGGAAGACACAAAACAAGGAGGAAACCCTACATCGTAGACCACCGCCTAGTTATGTTAAATTACCGTGACATGGTGATGACACTGCTCAGTGGTTTGAGCTAACAGCACCACTAGTAACTCTGAACGCACCTGTTTTCAGTGTCAATGGAGCGTCCTCAACCAGACCCACTTTCCAAAGCACAGGGGTCTCAGTCCCATGATTAGGTCTTCGGGACTCTGTTTCCTTCAGAGTTCCCCAGACATGCAGGGGTCTCAGCTGTCATTTTATTCTCTTGAAGTATTGGGACCCAACACAGCCTTCTGCACGTTGGACAAATGCTACCCCAGCAGAAGCAGGCCTGCCCTGTGGGACCCACACCTTCCCGTGACGCAGGAACATGTGGGCCAGGAGGGCCTTGAGTTTGTTACGCAGGAGAGAATGGCAGGTGTGCACAGCCATACTCATGAGTTGCTGCGGACCAAAGCCAGGTCTCCCACATGCTAAGTAAGAACATGGCCACTTGGGCCACATCCCCACCCTCCTCCCCTTTATCTCATTCCCTAAGCCAACACTCAGGACCTATAAAAATAGGATGCTGTAACTCAAGTATCTGATGGCCTCAACCTTGAAGGGCTTCGTCTTATGCTTGAAAGATAACCAGGACTTGTTATGACAGTAAGCGACATAATGCAGTGGTGGAGTGCTTGCCTAACATGCATGGGGCCCTGGGGAGCATGTTGGTGCATGCTTGTGATGGAGCCCTGAGTGGGCACGTCGACGCATGTCTATGATACAGTCCTAGAGGTATGGGAAGGGGTTCAGTTTGAGGCCAGCCTGGGCTACATGCCTAAAAAAAAACCAACCCTGGGTAAGCAAGATGGCTCAGCAGATAAAGGCGTCTATAGGCTAACCTGGGATCTGAGTTCTATCCCCAGGACATATGTCACTGAATGAGAGACCCCAGTTCCCAAAGTTGTCCTCTATCTTCTTCCATACTGTGCAATGGCACAAGTGTACTTTCTCCCTCTAATAGTAAATATTTTTCAAAAGCCACCTCCCCTACCCCCTGGGCTGGACAGATGGCTCAGGGGTTAAGACTCTATCTGACAAGCAGAAGGTCCTAAGCTCAGATCCCAGGTCCCACGTAAAAATGCCATGTGGAAATGGAGGTGCCTGCACTTCCAGGCCTGGTAGGGCAAAGCCTGGGAAATCCCAGAGTGAACCAAGGAGACAGACGCAATCCAGGATGATTCCCAAAGTCACCCTTGGTCCTCCACAGTGACACACAGTGTCCACTGATAAACATACAATAATTATTTTTAAAAAGCCAAGCCCCGTATTTTAAAACTATTACTGTCCAGTGGCTTAAGGGATTCCGCTTCTTTCTCAATATAGATACTAGATAAAAAACTGCTAGTTCTCATAATATAAAAACGAAACATATTGCCCACAAATAAAATCTGACTTCTGCATTTATTCAATTTACCTTAACTTGCTCATGATTCAGAACATATTAGATACCATAAACTATTAGTTTTTTTCTTATTATATAAAACACAATTCCATTGGATGGATTATCATGATTCAAATTATCGTAATTTTCTTATGTATTTGTGTTTGTGGTGCTGGAGACTGAATCCAGGGCCTTCTTGCATGAAGCAGGCAAGCACTCTTACCACTGAGCAAATACTCCCACCCTAAATTATATTTAAACACATAATTCAAGCAATTGCCTTTATGAATTATTTGTATATTCATTCTTTTAAATTTTATTTATTTTTTTGTTTTTTCGTTTTTATTAGTCAAGGTCTCCACATGGCCTTAAACCCTGTATGTTTACAGTCAAGGCTTGCCATGTACTCAGTACGTAGCCCAGACTGGCCTTGAACTACAGCCTCCTGCCTATACCTGGGACACAGGCATGTGCCATGTCTGGCCCCCAGTTATTTACTTTAATTATACACTGACTGCTGAGAGAAGGCTTCCTCCTGGGGTTCTTCAAAGTTTTACTGCTTCCTAGAAGAATTTCCCGGAAATGTCTGCAATGAGGAAACCCCATTTGCTTTACTAAGAAAACAAAAATGCCCACCTCTTCTGCAGCCTGTGGCCCTGTCCTTGGAGAACAGAGCGTGCAGGGACTAGAGACAGACTGCAAGCCACAGCCAGTTCATCAGAGTTACGCAGGCTGGACACAGCCAAGCTCTAGCCATTGGTGCTCACGGTGCAGCCTACAGGCTTGGGTCAGAGACTTGCGGTCCTCACTCGGTGACTCAGCTGTAGGCCTAGGGATCTGCAAGCACCCCAGACTGGACGGTCAGCAGAGAGCAGGAGCTCTCACAGGGAAGGGGGCAGACTCAACTCTTGGAGAAAAGACGCAAGGTCTGACGGTTCTGGCGCTCAACCTGGCCTGGCCAGCTTGAAGTGTCAGTGACTATCGCACTGACTGTTCCCATTGACGCCCAAGATTTTCCCTGCTTTTCTGAGATGGCTCACATAGCCCAGGCTGGCTCAAACTCACGTCCTTCCATCTCAGCCCACAGCTGGCATTACAGGCAGAGCTCCTGCTTCACACCTTCTCAAGTCAGTCTCTGGAGAGATCACAAGTCTGTCCCGCCCGCTGTTCTCCTCGCCCAGCAGCCTGTGGCTCTTTCACACTCAGGTCTGTTTGGCATCCTGGGCCTTTCAACTCTGCCTTACAGATCAGCGCCCAGTACTGCTTCTTCCACGCTTGCACTTTTAATTAGGCAAATGAGCTCTTAAATGACTTCAAGATCCTCTTGAGACTACTGAATCCGGACTAGAGAGGTGAGCCTCAGTTACAGCAAGCCCAGCACAAGACCCCAGGTTTAAGCTCAGCACATCACAAAAACACAAAGGAAAACCCAGCCTTGATAAGCAGCCGAACCAATGGACCCTTAGGAACTTTTCATCTTGCAGCTACTCTAGAGTGCACCCCACCGCTCTATGGACCAATTAGGGAGGTAGAAGAATGGCTATGGGGGGAAAGGAATACCGTAGGGGGACAGGGATAGCTGTGGGGGGAGAGGGATAGCTGTGGGGGGAGAGGGATAACTGTGGGGGGAGAGGGGTGCCTGTGAGGGGAGCAGAGGGCTAGGTGTCTTCACATATACTTCCTGTCATCCTGAACACTGGAAATGACCACCAGCAAGCAGGATGCTACTCACAAGAGAATCAACACATGCTCAAAGAGGGCAGACAGTCTCAAGGACGCGCCTGCCCAGAATCGACAGCTGTGTGCAATAGATCCTGCCATCACCAGAGGACAGTGCTGCAGGTCAGGGGCAGGTTCTTAAGCCAATTTCTTTCAGAAACCAAAATCATGAATCAAAAGCAAGCCCTAAAGGGCACTTGTGAAGAGAAATGGCAGGTAGCAAAGCAAAGAAGTCAAGTAAACATTGGAGTGTTACATGTGCTGTGCATGAGAAGGTGAGAGGAAGTCCATCTTCCAAGAGGCTCAGCGGTCCTGGGTGTAAATTAGAGTATTCAAGCAGCTCCACTTTCATATCAAATTAGCTCTAATGACACAGTGACACACAACACAGCATAAGTCTCTACTTTGGAATCACACCAAGTTCAACAGTCTCTTCACCGACTCTTTGTACTGAGAGAGCGTGACTTCGTCTTCCCCCTCGTTCTTCAGCCGAACGACGCACTTCTGGTAATGCTGGGCCTCTGCAGTGCTCAGCAGCTGCTCCTGGCTCACTGGCGCGGCCCGCTGGGCAGCCGCCATCCGTAGCAGTGTCTGGGTGATGTTCTTCTCCGAGGCGCTGTTTTCCCACACATAGTTTTCCATGTCTGCTTCAGTCTTACTTTTTTCCCATTCTTCAGTTTTCTGAAAGAAGAGAAAGTTCCCAGTTTTGAAAAATATTATTATAACGGCAGGCTGTAATTGTATATACATTCTCAGAGCACAAAATTATAAGTAAAAGAGAAAGGAAAATCAGTCACAATTTCATCATCTGAAAGGATAATTAGCACTGAGACCTGGTGTGTGTCTCTCTAAACACCGCATAAAGCTGGGTGTGGTTGCTCATACCTGTAACCTCCACACTTCGAAGGCACAGGCAGGAGGATTGTCCCAAGTCTGAGAAACTCTGGACTAAAACCAAGCAACTCATCAAAACAAACTGCTATGGTTAAATTTTACTTATAATTTTGTGCTTCGATTTAATAGTTTACTGTCAAATTTTTAGCTTCTAAATCCACATTTAGCACTGAAAGACTCAGTTGCTAAGAGATTCTTGAAGTGTGGCTACAATTACTTTAAGACACAAACAGCACATTCATGTAAACCTGGTAATGTACCATACTGCACCACACCTTGCTTTCTTGTGGAGATTAGGAATCCCAATTCAAACTGAAATCCATCACCGAGTACAAGTACATTGCAACTTTCTGTTCCACGTGATCCTGCTCTCCTTCCCAGTTGGCTCAGTTACTCATTTACTCACTCATTCAACAAAGTTTATTGCCCAATTACCATGCCAGGCCCCGTGCTCTTCTGGAACCCCCTAACACTCCAGAGTGGAGTGGGCACTAGTTGCGTGAAGACTGGGAGCCCAGCAGGCACCAGCAGCCAGAGGCCTTGTGGAAGGAGTGCAGCAGCACAGGTGAGGCTTGAGACCTGCTCCCTGCCAGGCGCTATTTTAAGTTCTTGACACACATGAACTCACTAAACTCTCACCATCCTATGACTTAGTACCATTATCTGTTTTACAGACCAGGAAACCAAAGCCCAGAGCAATTAAACAATTTTTCCAAAACCACATTGGCTGTTAGTGGTGGAACAACATGTTCTGAGGTAAGTTAAGTCAAAAGAAAAGAGTAACTTCATCTGAGTCGACATTGCCTCAGTGCAAGTACGGACAGAATACGAAGTAAAACATGCACATCTACCTACTGCCTGGTCGGCACACAGGCTTCTCTCTGGGCACATGACCTCCACTTTCAACCATCTTACTGACAATCCCTGTGATAGGACATACATTATAAAGATGCCACTGTGCTGAATTTAATTAAAACAAATCCCAGCAAATTTGAAAACCATAAAAACCGGGGGAGGAAAACACTCATAATGGATAAAAAGTTTAAACGGAGGTTGGCCTGTACTTCTGGCCCTTGTGGGAGGAGTCTGGGAATGCCAGAGTGAAGCAAAAAGGAAGTTGGAGCAACCCAGGATGATTCCTGAAGTGACCCTTGGTCCTTCACAGGGACACACAGTCCCCTCTGATACATACATGCACATGCATGCGCACGCACACACACACACTAAAGTTGTTTTTAAAAAAATGCTGATTGTCACAGCTGTCAAAGCTAAGTTCTAACTGGGTAAGTCAAGGGGTTGAATTTGACTTAGCTGAGCTGTAAAAGACCTTCACTGAGCACCGCGAGGACAGGAAGATGAAGGGATCCCACAGCCAAAACACACACATGCACTGTTACTATCAAAGCAATCAGAAAGCTGGAGGGAGCAGCAGGTTTGGCAGGAAGCACCCAGGAGAGCAGACAGCTCAGGCGGAGGAAACCTTGGGCTCTTGCAAGAAAGATCAAAGTGAAGAATGGGCAGAGAACACATACAAGGCCACAAAGGCTACGCTATGGATTTGAACTTGATCTCAAGTCAGAAAAACCAAGGCAGGATCTCTACAGAAACGTGAGTCCAAAGCCAAGCGGAAGCTGGGGACTGGAAACAAGCTATCACCAAGCACCCTTGCCACAAAGACCCCCAGTCTCTGCATTCCAAGTGCTAGAATTAGGTGGGCCACTGTGTCCACCCAGCATTTGTGTGAGATCTGGAAATCTAAACTCCAGCCTCAACCCACTGAGTCATCTCAAAGTTTAATTTAAAAGATGCAAATATTAACAGTAACCCAATGTCAAAATCATGCAGAATTTCTTCCAAACTGTTCTCTTCAGCCCAGTGTTGGTGTCTCAGCCTGTTTTTAGGTAAGTACTTTGCAGATAATCCCTTCTGGAAGAGTTGAGGAATAACACAAGGGTAGATTATGCTGCACTACATATTCTAAAACACAGCAGGTCAGAGCTGTGACTTCAACTATATAGCTCTGTACCCTTAAATGTGGGGTGCATATAGGAATCAGAAATGAAGGAATTTGAAATTCTACGAAAACAAGTCTTCACTCTAGTTACTTTTTTTAAATATTTATTTATTTATTTATTTATTTATTTATGTGTGTGTGTGTGTGTGTGTGTGTGTGTGTGTGTGTGTATCAGAGGGTACTGTATGCCCCTTTGGAGCCCAAGGATAACTTTGGGAATCATCCTGGATTGCTTTTTCTTCCTTCTTGCTTCACTCTGGGACTTCCCAGGTGTGTGTGTGTGTGTGTGTGTGTGTGTGTGTGTGTGTGTGTGTGTGTGTATCAGAGGGTACTGTATGCCCCTTTGGAGCCCAAGGATAACTTTGGGAATCATCCTGGATTGCTTTTTCTTCCTTCTTGCTTCACTCTGGGACTTCCCAGGTTCTGCCCACCAGAAGGAAGTGAAGGACGCTGCTGTTTCTGCCTGGTATTTTTACGTAGGACCTGGGATCGGAACTCAGGACCCTCTGTTGGAGACATCTTAACCCCTGAGCTATTTCTCTAGCCCAAGTATAGTATTTTTAACACTATTAATAGCCAGTTAGTGAGAGCCACCCACTGTACAAATCTCCCTGATTACCTAAAAATTTAGGAAAAATCTGAGCACCGGGGCCCAGATGTGTCCCACACGTGGTTTTTTTAAGCTCAAAACAGTGATGCACACAGAAAGTAATGGAACCAGAAGCATCAGCACAGAGATGCCCTTAGTCGCTGAGGGCCATACTCTGCCACACATCTGTCTTATCACACTGACTTCTATGCTTGAGCCATGCCTTGTGCAGAAGCTGTGTCTTGTGTGGTCACACAGCGGGAAGTAGACATCTAGATGAGCACTCTTCAGAAGAGCTTCGTTGCTTTCCCCTTGCTTTCCTTCCTGGAAAGGCTAAACAGCAAGGGCCACACATACTGAGCATGCAGCTCAGAAGGCAGTTGCAACAGACAGCAAGGGACCAAGCAGGGGGCTCTCCGAAGAAGGGAAAGAATTCGATTCAGCAGACACTCCACTCCAGTAGTTCAGAAGCTCACGGCTCCTCTGCATCTCAAAGCTCTTCATGCAAGGTGTGTGCTCACGAATGTGACCTTGATCTGAAGTCAAAGAAACCAAGGCAGGCCGCAATTGCTTACAGAGGACCAAGGACCAATTTGAGTTCAGGAATTCTTTAATTATCTGTTTAAGACAGTTACGTATGGCTATTTATCCTGGCATCAAAGCAGCTAGCCTGAAAGATCAAAGACTTCTTGCCTGAATTCAGACAAGATTACAGGAGTCCATGTTCTGAAACACAGGCAGAATCCAGTGTCAACTTTTCACTGACTTTGTGTGTGTCATTGCCTTTGGGGCTAATTCACTGTACAGGCAGCTGCCAAAATACCACTCAAAGTTGACTGGGTTCATTGTTATTAACTCTTCTTACTGCAGCTATCTGGCTGTAGCTAATTCAACCATGTTCCTGGTTCAAAGGAGAATTTAATTATCTTTAGCCAAGGGCACTTCCAAAGTCAACTGGCAGGAGGGTTAACTGCTACTGTGATGATGTTGCTCCTGTTGACTTACAGTGAGGGAACAGTGTTGGTGTCTCAGCCTGTTTTTAGGTAAGTACTTTGCAGATAATCCCTTTGAAGAATAACACAAAGGTAGAAAGGCAGGAAGAAAAGGGCCATAAGTTATTAACCCAGGAGCAGCTTATTGTCTTCACTAATGGCCAAAATACGGGAGACTTTCTGTACCTTCAATGAATCCTGTAAAAAGAGCTTGTTCAGCAAACCAATGTCTCTTTCACTACCTCCCCTTACTTTGTCTCTAAAAGTCAAAGAAAACAATCCAGAGTTATGCACAGTGCACAGGCCTGAATCCCAGTACTCAGGAGACCGAGGCAAGAGGATTGTATTTGAGGACTGAGCTATGAATGTGAGACCCTGCTATAAATAAATAAATAAATAAATAAATAAATAAATAAATAAATAAAGCAAGCAAGCCCATAAATAAATAAATAATAAACAAAACAAAAAAACCCCCACAAAGTCAAAATCAAAAAAACGACCCTAGCCCCAATCTCAGATCTTTTATGTAAAAGCCCGTTGAACATCTAAAGAGAACAGCCTTCCCTCTAGTCTATGTCCAACTGTTCTAATACACAAGGCTACTGAGTTGCCTGTTTGGGGTAAGTTATATTAAAAAAAAAAAAAAAAAGCTTGAATGTATACTGCAAATCATTTTAATTTTAAAATTTAATTTTAAAAATAATTTTTAAGGGATGGGGAGATGGTTCAGTGGCTAAAACAAAAAGACCTGAGTTTGGATCCCCAGATCCCACATAAAAATGCAGAGTGGATAGGGTGGTGGTCTATAATTCCAGCTGTGAAAGGCAGAGCCTGGGAAACTCCAGAGCAAAGCAACAAAGTGGAAGAACAACCCAGGACGATTCCCGTTACCCTGGGTCCTCCACAGGCACACACATGTAAGTGTTCTCTTTTACCCACTCATATGCAACACAGATATATACACAATACTCAAAATTTTGAGTTAACGTATACATATTGTTTATAAATCTCAAGCATAGAGAAATATTTCTGGTAAGTATATTTCTATTAAAATTCCATAAATTCAGACACAAGTCCACCTTTAACACTACTTAAATAATTCCCCATAACTGTCCCTTATATATAAATGTAGAATTATCAAATGTTAAATTTTACCAAAAAATTTACATTTAAAATGTCTCTCTACGAAGTTATAGAAAAAAGGATAAACCTTAAATTCTTAAGTCCTATAATGGTGATTATATAACCATAAATTTAAGCAAAATAACAACAGGACATTGTGAGGAATCTGGTGCAGAGTCACCTACTCGGGATCCCACCCTTGCTACCTGTGGAAGCTGCACATCAATACAGGCATGAATTCTGCTACAAGTTAGCATCAGACACCTCGCTGAATACAGGAGTGAGATCAACTACAGGTCAGCAACAGATGCCTCACTGAATAAAAACAGGCGTGAATTGGGAATTGGGAACATGAAAGGCTGGCATCAGATACCTTGCTGACATCACTCACTTACCCAAGACTCGTGGTACAGAACTGTCAGGAGATACAGCGCGTAATCAAAGTTCTGCCTCTTCAGAGGACACCTTCAGAAAGAAGCAGGAAGTCAGCACCGAGACACAGTCCCCGAAATGACAATTACACTAGTAGGAGGCACTGTGTGGAGTCTACTCTGCTCTCAGAATATGTAGTTCACTACTTGAGAGTATTAACTGCTGGTCTCCTTCTGCCTCTCTCACTACTAATGGGGCTATATGCAGGCAACAACCTTAATAAATTTTAAGTAGGGCCATGTCGGATCCATCTCTCACCATCTCAGTGCTCAGAATGAGTTGTAGGCACAGACAAACGTAATGAGGTCATTTGAGAAGCAGGACACAGTGGATCCTTTAGAAATGACTACACTGCATGCTGCCACTGTGTGTGGAACAGGAATGATATCTTAACACTCGCTAAACTGCCACTGAAGTGTGGAATGGCATGGGGAGCTTAGGGCAAGAAAACAATGCAGATAGAGTAAATGGCTTTCGGTCACTATAAATATAAAAACGCCACATGACGTATTCGAAAATTCTTTAAACAGCTGTTACCGTAAAACATCTGTCAGTGATACTGCTACTATCCGTCTTGAGACAAGTAACACTACAGACACTTGGAGATTCCAACAACAGCATCTTTTTTTTTTTTTTTTTTTTTTTTTTTTAACAACAACAGCATCTTAAAGGTACTTTTAAAACCTGAAAAGATGCCACAGCTCTTGTGCTAACCTGCTTCCATGCTGGTATGTGACTCACAACTTAAGACACGTTGTAAGACCCAGATTTCAGATGTACCACATGTGCTTTGCAAGTGCAATGTTTTTCATTTAATAAGAACATACAAAAACCTTATTCTTATCAAGTGAAAAAACATCTAATTTGTTAATTGCTCCAATTCAATAAACACAATACTGCTTTTAAAATTGTCTACTTTGCTTATTTACTAATGTTCTTGACAAGCTCCTACATCTGTATTTAATAATTTAACTATGAACTTCCAAGACTCTCACATACTTTAACTTTATGAAAGCCTGTTCAGTCAATCACCTGGAATAATGATCTATGGGCCAGGTGTGTAATTGCAAGGAAGTCAAGTGCGAAAACATAAAAGTGCCCACACAGTGCCTACCAGTAACTCATACTTCTAACGTCTGCATTTTACACACCTGAATATCCAAAAGCCAGGATTAAAAGCTGAACCTGCTCAGTAAACTTATGCCCACACAAGCGCATGGCAGAGGGGCTGGGGCTAGAAAGGAAATCTGTCACATGACTTCTCTGTCCACTCCTGTCTTCAGAAAGGACTGCCAGAGAACTGGAGAAGGAGACACTCAGGCTGCCCCACTTCTCTTACCTGTCTGTTCTGAGGGTAAGCACATCCGTGGCCTTGCAGTATCGTTCTCCAACAAGTTTAATAAGTTTCTTTCTTGCGTGACTGTCTAAATTCAGGCTGCAAAGTTTAACCTTAAAAGTACAAGAAAAAATTTATAGGGAAAAATCATGTAATTGCTTAAAGAAAGAATGCCAATGTTACTTATACTAATATTAAGCTCACTAAAAAGAAACCTCTCTAAATCCTTTTCATATAGAGTTAGTGCTTAGCACAAACCACCAAGCCCAACTGCTTTAAGGAAAGTTAAAACATAAAGTGAACATGCTGAGTGGCGCCTAACAACCTGCCACGCGTGGCCTTGTTCGGTCAGAGCACTGGGAGAACTACGCTCACTCAGCAGCTGTGTGAGTGGACACCACGGCATAGGCCTGGGACCCTCGCTCTCCAGCCCTGCGCCGCAGCGTCTGGTTGGGACCTGACTCCAGAGCTCCTGGAGCTAAGGCGACGGTAAAGGAACCAACAGCCCAAATGACTCTGTGAAGTGACACTGGCCCTCACACTGCTAAGAACGCCCCTTCAGCACCAGGGACTGAGCAGGGCCTGACATGCTAGGCCACCTCTGTGGCTTCACTCTGGTCCCAGCACAGATTTTGTCCCAAGTCTGAGGCTTGTTCCGCGATGGAGAGTTGGCGCAAGGGCCTGGGTTCATCTCTCCACATTCAGGCCACCAGATCCCTCACAGGACTATTTCTTACAGATTCTTTCTGGAACATTCTCAGAGAAGACACTTCTGGGAACATTTTGAACTCTCAAGATGCAGGGGTGGTGTATGAACGACTTCCAAATTTGCCCAACCTTAAACTCTACTTTTCAAGGAATTAGTAATCCTTACAACACATTTTGAGAAGTGCTGCCTAAATGAACTTTAGTCTGCAGAGAATTACAGCATGGGCTAAGGTATTAACTTAGACAAATAGGTTTGGCACTAGAATATTAGATTCAGCTTGAATTAATCCATGTTTTGTTACTATAACAATCATATCTGAAGCTGGGTAACTATAAAGAAATGAGTATATTTTTATTTCACAGTTCTGGAGATTAGAGGGCGTGGCTAGCTTGTCCCAATGGTACGAGCAGCAACAATCACATCACAACCAAGAAGACAGACATGACTCCCTCCGTAGGGAGTCCAAGACATGCGCCCTGAGGCCTCCCTTCAGTACCAGCCTCTGAAAAGTCCCAGCAGCTTCACCCCCTTTCAACATCACCACACTGAGGGTCAAACTTCCCAAACATGAATCCCCAGTGGACAAACTGAAACCCTGAGCAGACCACAGCAAGCACAAGCCGACCTTAGGGAGCTCTAAAGCAAGAGAGGAAGGAAGGAGGCTATGTGCACTTCAGTCTCCCTCAACCCCCTACCTTTCTTAGCCCCTCCTCTTCTCAGCCCCCCTCCTGGCTCAGGCCCCCTCCTCTCTCAGTCTCCCTGCCTTCCCCGCAGCACAGCACAGCCTGTCCACTCTGCTTCCCCCTGAACTGCCTCTCCAGTGACAACAATATCTGTCTTGTGCTTGGCGACACTGGAGACTCCTAAGCGCTCAGCGCTTGGACTAACTTGGACATAATCACTTTATAACTAATACGAAACACACTTGCAACATACACTGACTCATTGAACTCGAAAGCCCTTACCCTCAACGTTACCACTCGGGCTCTGGGGTTGCGAACGGACGGTCCTGCTGACACGTAGTCAGCAGTGTCCATCTCTATCGGAAAGTGCTTCTCACATTTCTCGTCACTGTCCAGTGCAGTTGGCCACTCTGTGCAGAAATCTGAGAATTTAGAAAATTATCACAGTCAATAGTTTTTTCAAGTGAGCGCTCACTGCAGTGCATGCTGCCCCACAATAGTTACTATGCTTCTCTTGGGCACACGAAATGAAATCACAGGTTCTCTGTACCAAAGTCCTCAAGGGAACGATCTGAAAGTTTTAAGTTTGATGGGAAGGGCATATTCAGTTCATGTGGAACTGGTGGACCAGGCGTGACCCGAAGTAGAAGACTCACTTAGGAACTAAGCCTGAAGCTCAATCCCCACACCCAATCAACAAACAGACTGTTCTTGGGGCGTTCCAAGACTCTGTCCTGCTGTGGGACGGCTGGGTCCCTATTCAGCCAGAAGCAAACAGTGCCCAGAGCACCCGTGACTGACATTACTCCAGTCCCCATGGATGTAGCTGCTGACGATCAACTCCAGGGACTCGGGTTGCCAACACTCTTCCAGAAACTACAGTGTGTCAAGCCTCAACTCAAACAGGTGACAAAGTGCACATTGTCTTTAGATGCACACTAACAACATCCATACAAATCCTAACAACACATGTGCTCTTTCTGTGACTACCACGAGCCAATGAGGTTAAATGGAAGCACCAGGAGTTCAGGTTCAGAAAGGTATGTCTGGGTTTAAGACCTGAGCCACACAGGGTTCGAAGTACTTGTGGACATGGCGCTTGTCCTCAGAACACAGGTATAAATGAGTCCCCAGTGGAGGTGGGAGAGAGCTGCCAGCCCTGCCTGGGCAGCAGCACCTGGTTCCAAGCTGCCCTCTCTCTACATGCTAGTACGAGCAGGGCTTTCC
This sequence comes from Typhlomys cinereus, assembly GCA_023101885.1. Taxonomy (NCBI): domain Eukaryota; kingdom Metazoa; phylum Chordata; class Mammalia; order Rodentia; family Platacanthomyidae; genus Typhlomys; species Typhlomys cinereus. Next base: position 1,339,538 of record JALPQD010000219.1, read on the forward strand.
TCTACAGACGAAAGCTTCTCACACTAGGAGACTCTCTCATTCAGCCTGACTTTAGAACACCTAAGAACAGTTGTTTCCAGATCAAACACGGTTGACCTTGTGGACAAAAGCCACCTCCAACAGAGCACACAATGAAGCAGGTGGGTGAATCTGCGTCAAAATCTAAGGGAAGAGCAGATGCCTGGCCCACAACACTGCCCAAGCCAAGTTCTCCAAAGTTGGGTATTGTGTGCATCTTCCTTCAGGATTGCTTAAAATCAGAGACAGTAAAACATGGCTGAGTCACATAGGGTCTCCCAAGGCTGGTTCACACCTGGAAATCTAGCAGCTGGGAGGCTGAGGCAGGAGATCAACCTAGCCACACAGTGAATTCCAGGCTATTGGAGCTATAGTGTGAAACCTTATCTCAAAAAAAAAAAAAAAAAAAAAAAACCTATCAAAGAAGATAAATTATTATTGAAATCAAGAACAATTTTTGCCTACTTATACAAGCTCGATAAGTACCCCTCTTTTTCTTCCTTCCCCCATTGTCTTCCCATTCCATTCTCCCACACACACCCCTCTTCCTTCCTTCCTCCTCTCTGGTGATTCCTGCCTTCTCTTCCCCATCCTCCAGAACATCTGTTTATGTGGGTGCTGAATTTCCCTCTGAGTTGGGTACTCTAGTGAGGGTTCAGAACTCAGTGGCATAGCTTGGGGTTCCTTCTTGGGCTGCCTGCCAATATGGGAACTCTATTATGTCTATTTAACCTCTTGCCTCTAAGGATCCTACTGCTCCTGTGATCCCTGCTAGACTTGGGGGGGCTGTTGGGACATGTCAGCCATTGTGCAGGTCAGGCAAGGTCCAATCATATTCTGGCTATATCCTGGCTATTGCAACCCTGACATATGTGAAGTATCTTGCATATTGTTGGTCCTCCCCATTCTTAAGTCTCTTACAATCTTGCCGCCCTCTCTTCCGAAAGGTTTCCTGAGCTTTAGGATAGGATCAAGAACATTTTGATAAAGAAAACAAAACAAATCACCCCCAAAAGCAAGGATGACTATTGCTCCCATGTGAATAAGCCCCAGTGATTCCACTGTGTGCTACTGCCAAGCGTTTGTCAAGAGTCTGTTTGGAGAATTACATGCGCTTTTGGTTTTTGTATCAAATCTTTTTCCTTTTAGTTGTGAATAAGTCACTTCAATTGCCAAATGGCAATTGCAGCTTTTACATTAAATTACCTAAATTATATGACCCAAGCAGCATGGGGACGTGTACCCCAGACCACCAGGTCTCTTGTCCTGCAGGGAGCGTGCTGGGTCAGACTCTACAAAACCTCAGCTCTTAACTTCTGCCGCTGGTCATCACATTTGGGCACAATGACTTCCCCGCACATCACATTTTCCATTCGTGAGGTGACCTACTTTGAGAGAAATTGAGAAGTAGCTAAAACCTTCGGGCTATTTGAAAGATGTGCTCTAAATCCAGAGCTGGCAGAAGTCTAACTACACACAATGGTCCTCTTCCCATGGTGCATGTGAAAGCTTTTCATTTCAAAGCTCATGAAAACGATCAGTTGCTAGAGATAAGCACACTTACAAAGTTCAAAAAGGAAAAAAGGGATCTGCTGTGGTGTACAGTAGTGCATTATGAGCTGGCTTTGACAGAAAGGACACGTGTGGTATGGTGAACACAGAACAGACACCGTACAATAATGGAAGCCACCCTGCCAAGAGCTGAGGGGATGGGTTTCCTGCTTGAGGTCGGCTTCACTTTCTTAATTTTGACCTTGAGCGCAAGACCTTCCTGAAAGCCCACTTTTATCTTTATGTCCATTATCTATTTCACCTCCCAACACCATCTAGGTTTCATTATTTTCCTGGAAAATCTCAATCGCATACTGAATGAACATTTGTACACCTTTAAATCAACACAAACACATTAACTCCAAGCAAAGATTCTCATATTTAACTACGGAATCACTAAAACTGTTAGCCAGAAACAACTCAAGTGTGCTCACCCTGCATGTAATCCAATGTACATTAAGTCAAAACAAAACTGGAATGTACACAACTGGAAGCAAATGCACCCAAACCATGAAAAAAAAAAACAGCCTTTGCCCATTGTTATGGTTTGGCATAAACATCTCCATAGGTTCTGGTGTTTGACATGGCAAGGGGGCCCAGGTGATAGCCCTGCTTGAGGCTGTGGCTGTGAAACATGTTGGAGGCGGGGCCAGGCTGGCAAAGGCGGGGCCAGGCTGGCAGAGGCGGGGCTAGGCTGGCAGAGGCGGGCCCCTGGAGCAGTTCTCAGAGGTATGGCTGTCCTGTTTTGGGTCATATCATATCCTGTCTATCTTGTCTCTACCAGCTGTAAGAAAGCTACTTCCTAACCAAGCTGTCACCAAGCCTTCCCTTGCCAAGGGCCTGTGTGCCCTTACACAGTAGCTAAAATAAAGCTGCCTTCTCAAAATACAGCTGCCTTCCCAAGTTGTATTTTGTGTGTGGGAGGGGGAGTAAGGGGAGTTGGGTAGTCTATCATAGTGATCAAATAAAAGTAATACATGCACATAGGAAGGAGTCAGCAATACCAGGGGATGATGTCTATGCTATCATCAGGGTGCAACAAGAGCTGATCAGTGTAGGGCTGAGGCACAGACGCGTCCTCTAACTGCTTCTACTACCATCCAAACACCAGCACATGCGCAGACACTGTAAGGATACGTTCTGTTCTGGAAGGACAGCTAAGAATAGAAAAGATATAACTTCCTGGGATGAGGCTAGCGATGGAAAAGTGGAAGGCTTTGCCTAAGTGATTTCAACACATACAAGAATCAATTTCAAGTGAGGAATGTTTTTAAACATCTGGGTGTGGAGGCGGAGGCCCATACCTGCAGTCCCCAGCGCCCAGCCTGCAGTCCCCAGCACTCACACCTGCAGTCCCCAGCACCCACACCTGCAGTCCACAGCGCCCAGCCTGCAGTCCACAGCGCCCAGCCTGCAGTCCACAGCGCCCAGCCTGCAGTCCACAGCGCCCAGCCTGCAGTCCACAGCACCCACACCTGCAGTCCCTAGCACCCACACCTGCAGTCCACAGCGCCCAGCCTGCAGTCCCCAGCACCCACATCTGCAGTCCCCAGCACCCACACCTGCAGTCCCCAGTACCCACACCTGCAGTCCACAGCGCCCAGCCTGCAGTCCCAGAACCCACATCTGCAGTCCACAGTGCTCTGGCTGTAGAGGCAGGAGAACGGCTTTAAATTAAGTTTGAGGCCAACTGGTACTAAAGAAAAAGTTGTTTTGAGCAACTCCTTCACTGTCACTCATGCCAGAGATGTTATTTCACGATCAGTGTGAAATCTGCATACGAAACTCACCTTTAAGAGCTGCACAGTGCCTTTTAATTGCCACAGGGGTCAAATGCAGAAAGTTTGGGATCTAAAATTGAGAAGTTTTAAAAGGATAAATTAGATCTTTGGCTCTCTTGCCTTTCATGGACTTCATGTCCTAAAAAAACATATACCAAATCACTCTCTATGAACTAGAGTAGTGCTGGAGTCAGCTCATGGGCTCAAGAGATCCTCCGGCCTCAGTGCACCAAGCAGTTGGACTACAGGCACCACCCTGTGTCTTAAGAATACAGAAAAGAGGGGCTGGAGAGGTGGCTCAGGGGTTAAGCCTCCACCTTGCAGGCGGAAGGTCCTGAGTTCGAATCCCAGATCCCACGTATAGACGCCAGGCGGAAGCGGGGGCAGCCTGCGCTTCTGGTCCTGGTAGGGCGGAGCCTGTGAATCCCGGGGCAGAAGGAGGTGGAGGCGTCCATGGTGGTTTGTGAATTCGTCCGTGGTTCTACACATACACAGACACATACACACACACACACAGACGCGCACGCGCATATACACACGCACATGCACACAGTTGAATAAATAATAATAATAATAAAAAAATTTAAAAAAATAAAAAAGAATACAGAAAAGATCGCTTGCTAACAAAATGAAACCACAGGCCCAATTAGCTATAGCAAGCGAGGTCTAACAGTTCCAGGCTGCTAACACAGACATGCCAATTCAAGAACAAATTCCTATGGAGTCAGTACAAATGCTTCAAATGGTAAAAGTATTTCACTTCTTACCTAGTGTGTATTACAATGTTTTACACTGTTTTTTTTTACAGTGTTCTTCATGCTGTGTACCGGAAGGAACACATACATATTTCCCTTACACAGCATGCAGGGTGCAGAGGCACACATCAGCAATCCAGCTCTCAGGAGACTAAGGCGGGAACACCATGAAGTCAAGGCCAGTCTGAGTTACATACCAAGATCTCCTATCTTTAAAGTTCAGGGTGGGGGGTGGAAGGTGGAGTGGTCCTGGGAGGCTCGTAAGGACCTCAGTCAATTAAATTGTCCCAATTCTGGAGCTGGGTGTGATGTTCTTTCCACTTCGCACACAGCACTTTATAAACTGAAGAAATAAAACTACCGCATCTTAACTGAATGACTAACTGGCTATTTATTTATGAGAATGCACTGAAGCCTACCTAATTCTTCATGGAATCAATGAAAATTCAGGAAAGCCAGAGATTTGATTCCTTCAAATACCAGCACATTTTTATGAATACCATTAATCATGCAAAGAGAAAAATCTACCTTAAGAAACTCATTTGGGGAAAAAAAAACCCTGAAAAGCAAAGTTTCTCCCAAAACTATCAGGAATCCCAATATTATGAGATGGGTGGCTTCTTTTATTTTTGGAATATAAAAATGTAAATCTCGGCTAGAGTGATGGCTCAGGGGTTAAGAGCAGAAGGTCCTGAGTTCAAACCCCAGATCCTACATAGAAATACTAGGTGGAAACAGCAGCAGCCTGTACTTCTGGTTCTGGTGGGTGGGGCCTGGGAAACCCCAGAGAGAAGCAAAAAAGAGGTGGAAGCAATCCAGGATGATTACTGAAGTCACCCTTGGTCGTCCACAGGGACACACAGAGCCTTCTGACACACACACATACACAAAATAAAACCTAAAAAAATTCTTTTTAAACTACTGATAAAAAAATTAAATAAAAATGTAAATCTCAATATTGTATAAGGAAAAAAATGACAGTGCTGTGGATGTGGCCTCACTACATCTGTTAAGCATCACAGCTCAGACGGAGAGGTGCGTGCTCCAAAACCCAGCTCCTGGGAGGTAGAGGCAGCAGCAGTATCACTGGCAAAGGTCACTCAGATCCAGAAAGCCAGTGGGCACTGTATCCTGCCATGCAGGAAGGTAGGCGCAGAAAGGGTCTGCACTTGCAGGGAAGCAGTCTGACTTGCTCCAGCAGCATACCTTCAGAAGCTCTAGGTTCCCTTCCTTGGCCATAGGCACGCCCTTCTTGACTGGATACCCCATTCGAACAGGCAGGGGCACAGCTGAGGGTTTAAATGGTGCTGCCACGGGGTAAACACTGGCCCAGTCTTGGTCCAGCTCCATCTTCTCAGACCTGGGAGGCAGGGCCTAAAAAAACAATTAAATGTAAACATGTTCCTTCATTTTAAGGCACAAGCTGCAATTCAGTGGGAAAAAAATGCTGCAATATAAGCTATGTACCAACCACCCCAAAATTTCTGTACTAGTTGCTTCAAACCCTTCAGTAAGTTACCCTTTAATGTCATGCTTCCTTCATAAAAACCTGATTTGACTTTCAGCAAGATTTTTATGTTTCTTTTATGAATTTTTAACAATATATTTTAGAATAATTTAAAAAACCTTTTGGATGAAGTTTCGTATAAGAAGAGATGCTAGGAGCACTGGAAACAGGGCTGGGGACAAGCCCAGCTGGTCGAGGGTTTGCCCAGCCTGGGGCCTTCAGGTAAACCCCACACAGGTTCCAGATATGATGGAAGGGAGAACTTGTAGGTCAGTCAGCCAAGGTTAAATAGATTAACTACACAATCCATCCTAGGCTAAAAACATGCCTTGAGGCCTTAGTCAACCACATCCCATGTATGTATCACATGAGGATAGCGCCATCCATGAAAGCCTGTGTTCCACAAGGCGGCACTTTGAAGTTTTTAACTTCTACTAAAGGGCCTTGACTCCATCAGTGTCCTGATAATCTGGATGCCACAGAAGAGACCAGCTGGTGAGATAAACTCATATAACCAAGTTGCAAACTACTAAAGGCATGGTGTCAACCAACCTGTTCTGGATTTACACCTGTTCCCTGGGAGTATGAGAGGGGTCTACTCAGATGACCCAGCCAGACACTAACCACTGGGGCTGCAGCAGACACCCAGTAGCCACCCAGTGATCTCATACAGCCTTTGCTGATGGTACCCTTTGCCCAACGTTATAACCCTGGAAGCTAGAATAGAGTAAAATAAAAAGGTTGTCTACCTTTCTTCTTATCGGCCTTTCATTTCTGGACCTTCTTTCTGTTGAACCTGAGATGAATTTACAATGCTTGGTTAACATCAATCAATTATCCCATAGCTAATGCAGGTGAAGACATTCGGCAACATAAAGATGAAACAATAACCGATTTTTTTCAAGTTCAGATATGGGAAGAATCATGGAAACAAAAGGTGAAGTGAGTTTAAGAAACTGCACAGCACTGTGAGCAGTCTACAGCAGTTGCTGGTAACACTAAAATCACCTAAAGAAAGGTTTCTACTCTCTTTTGAGACAGGGTCCAATACTGTTACTCAGGTTGGGCTAAAACTCACGGTGTACCCCTTACTGACCTTGGGCCTTGGCTCTTCTTTCTCGCTGTATACCCTGACTTACAGGGTACCCGGAGCTGGCACAGCATTATTTCTGAGTGTGCTAGCTTTGACCAAGTAGGGAAGGTCTTCTCTCAACTCACCAGTGGGAGGAAACGGCAGAGCAAAGCTCTCCTGGCACCGGAACCCACTGCTCAGACTTGAGTCACACTGCTGACATCCCGTGCTGCCAGCCTGCTGATGATCTATCCCAGGACTCCTGGGCTCCACAATTAGGACCAGTTTTCCTAAGGCAAGTCTTCTTAATCTACCTACCCATCCGCCATCTACTCTCTGAACTCTGACTAGTAAGATTGGGAAACCTCCTAAATGACAGAGAAGGTAAAACCTGAAGGACAAACAGGCAGGAAGTAGCCATGGAAACAGGTGAGGAAACTGTCCAGAGCCCCGAATGCTAGCTTCAGCAGCACACACACCCTTGAGGATAATATTCAGATTCGTGAAGCTTTCCATATCTTTGCAACTTTCTAACATTTAGTTCTACACACTTTAGAAAAATGAAATTTAAGGCAAACATTTTTGCTTCACTAGACTACTAGATTACTCAGCTTTTCTCTTGCTGAGAATCTAGACCACTGGAATTTTTCATGCAAAAAAACTCCAAGCTGAACTCAACTCTGAGAAGGGGTCCTGCCAGAGGACAATGGGAGAACTGTAGGAACCCCAGATTATGTGGCACCTAAATTCTTACTTGGATGCAGCCTTGCAGCAGACTGGTGGATAATAGGGGTTTACTCAGATTTTTGACAAGAGCCCCTCTTTTGAATGATGAATACACCAAGTGTTTCAGAATATTACAAAGTACTATCCCTTGGCCAGAAGAAAACTACTGGGTAACATTCCAATACTTCAACCACTGATGACATGTAAAGAGCAGGAATGAAAAGTGCCTTTAAAGAGGCAGAACATCGGCAGCAGCGACTCATAATTTCTGACATCCAGATGCAATCAACCCTCATGGTCCTTTTCCTAGAGACCTGTCTTCAAACTCCCAATCAAATCTGTCAGTAAATCCTTATGACTCTACCCTCAAAGTGTACCTTAAATCCAACCACATGTTCTACACTGTCGCCCCAAGTCACCATCATCTCGTGGCCTACAAACCAAACCAAACCAGGCTCTGGCGTCCACCTCCACTGAAGTTAGTTCTCCACATGTCAGTCAAGGATCTTTTACAAGTATTAATCACATTATGTCACTTCTAGTGGATTCCCCAACTTGTAACAAAATCCAAGTTTAAAAAACAACAACAAAGGCCTCCGCAGCCTTCTAAGATTGCGCTGTTACTCCGCTGTCAGGTGCCCTTCACCACCACATCTCCCTGAGGTCCCGCCCTAACCAAGTGGCCGTCCTGCTCCTGGATCACATTCCTTAGGCCCAGGATGCACCTTGCATGCCTGTCCTGTCACTCACCGGGACCCTGCGCTGTCCTAACCATCGGGACCCTGCGCTGTCCTATGCATCAGCCGCTGCTTTCCCAAAGACACTCTCTGTTTTCTGCAACTGTTTGCTTGCTTTTACACTCAAGGATCTCTAGAAATACAGATGTTTGTCTCTGCCTCGCATACGGCACGAGTCTCCTGAGTCAAGTATGGAAAGAGTTCAAGGCTGAACACCTGGAAGGCGTGAAAACTACGCGGGTCCCTTCCGGGCACTAAGGAATCGGTTTACCCCAAGCTTCAGAAAGCGTCTCGACCCAAGAGTAGCAGGGTAAGCAGGTTTGCGTCTCCTGAGCTGGCGAAACCGGTAACCGCCGGCTCGCAAACCCGGCGAGCTGAGTCCGCTCCCCAAAGCCCCACGTGGAAGGAGGGAACTGACTCCCCAAAGCTGTGTGAACGCCGCCGGGCGCCGCCACGTCCGGGCGTTCGCTGCGCTGCAGGGGGCTGAGAGCGAGCCTCCTGATGCACAGAGCCGGCGAGAGGCGGCCGCGCCCCCCACGCCGCGCACGGCGGCTCCCGCCCCACACTCACGCGGGGCGGATGTCGCAGCTGTCTGCTTGCCGGCGCTGGGGGACGCGGCCGCGCACAAGGAGCGCAGTGCGCGGGCGCCCGGGGCCAGGACCAGCCGCAGCTGCAGAGCGAAGGCCGTCATGGCGGGACGACGGCGAGCCGGAGAGGAAGCCGCGGCCGGGCGGAAGGGGCGGGCCGGAGCGCAGGAGGCCGGAAGTGCGCGGGCCTCCAAAGGACAGGGTCGAAGCACCGCCCTTGCTGGGAAGCGCAGCGAGGGCCCGGAGGGCCGGCTGAGGGCGCGTGGGCGTCGTCGTGGCCCTGGTGGCTCCCACCCAGGCCGCTACACAGCGCCAACTGTAACGCTGCCGTGGCCCCGCGAGCTGGCACTGCGCCAGATCCCCAAGTCGAACACAGTGAGCACTTGGATACGGTATTGGCCTACAATGACCATTGTGTGTGCGCAGTCTGTGACTTGTCATTTATTTCCATACCGTGTTCTTGGAATTATGACATGCCAACCCTCGTTATGACCTAGGAAATCATAAACTCTATAATTGACAACCCTTCATAAAAATCGACAGACTGTAATCACCCAGCACTTGAGATTATTGCCACACAATAAACTGCTTAGGATACACACCAATCCATATCTGACTTCTTTCACTTACAATCTCCCAAGTCCATGTTGTCACAAAAAGCAGGACTTTTATCTTTTTATGGTAGAGTGAAACTTGCATACATATTTTCTTCATCTACTGATAGGCATTTAATTCATCCCATATTCTGACTACATATTCTCATCATTTAAGAAGTTGGAACTGGGTGTAGCATGAGCACTTGTATTCTAAGTGCTTGTGTGAATAAGACAGGAGGATCAGCCCAGGAGTTCAAAGCCACTGTGGACAAGAGCGTGGCCCTACGTCAAAAAGTTTCAAAATGAGCTGAGATAACCTCCGTGGTTAAGGTGCCTGCTCACAAACCTGGTGATCTAAGTTCAATTCCCAGATGCCCACATGGTAGGCGGAGAAAAATGACTTGCAAAAGCTGTCTTCTGTCCTCCATCCTTGCATCATGGCTTGTGTTTCTCTCTCTCTCTCTAGTAAGTAAAATACATTTTTAAAATTAAAGTTTTAAAAGTTTGGAACCATAGCATTCTGATTGCAGCATGTTTCTTACCTCCTCCCCCATGCAGCCATTAGCAAATCCTGTGTGCTTGCCTTCAAGTAATGCAAAGTCTGACCTCTTTGCTCCTCTTCTCCCATCTGACTAGGATTACTAGGGCAGCCTCAGTTGCCTGCCTGTTCTCTTCTCTTTCCTTCCTATAGTCTGGTCTCCCCTCACCATCAAGTCTTACTGTGAAAGTCAAAGGATTCCTCTCCTAAAGCATTCAGAATAAAATCACACTTTGGTTTATCCACTTTAATCAGCTTGACCTATTTGCTGGTTACTTTAAAGTCATCTGCTGCCACTGTGGCACACTCTCCTTCCTCCACACAGGCCCTCCCCTTCCAGGGCTTGTCCACAGGTGTGCCTAGGGCACTGTCCCAGATGCCTTCAAGGAGCAGGACTTGCTCTCCTCTGTCAACTCTCTTGTCAGTTGCCTCTCACCTTAGGCATGCTTTCTTACTTTATGCCACAGGGTCTTACACCATAATCCAGGCAAAGAACAACCTTGCAGGGTCCTACCTCAGCCTCCAAGATTCAGATGTGCACCAACATTCCCCTGGCACTCTCCCTCCCCCCAGTTTCATCTTCACCTTCTGAATGGAAAACCCAGGAGGTATTAGGGTTCTGGAAATAAAATGGCACACCTCAAAGGGTTAACTAAAAAAGAAAAAAGATATCCACACCGTGGATGGACAAGGCGGGAACAAAGCAAAAGGGACTAACGAAGCATCCTGGGAAACAACAGTGGTCTGAAAAGGAGAGAGGAGAGATGGTGTTTGCTCGGAAGGCCTACCTAGACAGGAGATGTTGGCAATCCAGAGAAGGAAGGCCATAAACTCTTGGCTGCCCCACTTTCTGACCTGTCCCCCCTACCACTCCACTTTCTGACTTGTTTTCTCCCCACCACTGATGTTTGTGACTAGAAGTCTGAGCAGGGGAGATTGGGGACACAGCCAGAGCCCAGAATCAGGTGGAGAAGGCAGGATGTCACCAGAGAGGCACACAATCTGAGAGCACCCAGCAGAGACTGGCACGTGCAGATGGGAGACCTGGGATTTCAGGTCTGATCTCATCTCTTCTGTGGCATGTCTTACCACTCTAGATTCTGACGTGCTACTGGTTCTGGTATCAAATCAGTGGCCTGCAATAAGCATTTCCAAAAAGTAACATAGAAGAGAAAACAAGAGTGCCCAGCAAGTTCCACACAAATCACAAGAGCATTTCTTGCTTTGGATAGCAGCCCAATAAGGTTGAATTATACTGTGTATGAGTAAGGTCGAGCACCATCCTGCATATGACATCACTCGTCCCCAAGAATGACCCCTACACTTCAGACACAGCAAGGCCAAAGCCCTGGGATCCTGTCAGGATCAGAAAAGGGTTTGGATGCATAGAGATTTAAAGATTTTGGTTTCTAAGATGAAGTTTCTCTGTGCAGCACCAACTGACCTGGAAACTCGCCATGTATCCAGGTCGGGCCTCAAACTCACAATCTTTCTGTTTCAGCTTCCCCAGGACCCCGTGCCCAGGCTGGGACATGCTTTCCAAGAGTTGCACACCAGGCAACAGGTCAAGCAGCAGAGCAGCAGTTGCTGAGTGAGCCCAGGAGTAGAGAAGAGATGGCAAGTGCAGTCAGCATTGAGGCAGCTGAGGAGAATCTGTTGTGACTCTGGAAGAGTTGGGGCCTTAGGACCAGAGACACTATACTTTTTTTTTTTTTTTTTTTTTTTTTTGTGTGTGTGTGTGTGTAAGCTACTTAATAGGGTTTTAACATTGGTTAACAAGTTACACAACTTCTGTACATATTCAAATAGAAACAAATACCTACTTCTTATGAGTCTCCTGGGTTGTATATCATGATAATATATATGAAGCATATTAGGCCCCACATGAGTAGAAAAAAATCCTGTTTGGGGGATAGAGTAGTTTGAGGTTAAAGCCTTTGCCTCAAAAGCAAAAGAACCTGCACTGCCAACTGAGTTTGGATCCTGAGACCCCACGTAGAAATGCTTGATGGATACAGTGGTGATCAGTAATTCCAGCCCTGGAAAACAGAGCCTGGTAAACCCCAGAGCAAACAAGTGTCCTCTTGTACACATGCCTGCACACACATATACACATAGGCCAAAAAAAAAAAAATTACTCTTAATCAAAAAGTGGTGTCAGATGTGAGGATGTGCTCCTTATGACAAATGCTAACAAAGTTATACAAGAAATTACCCTACTGGTGACTTTTTAAGTCATGGGTGATATTAGGACTCAGTAGAATCCCAAAATAAATCTCACCAAAGTCTTTATAAGAGAAAGCCGCTTACATGAGCAAGAGTGGGGGTGAGACTCAGAGGATGCCATGGGAAGTTCTGTTTAGCGTCCTGAACTGACCCTGATATCTTGACAGACACCTACCTGCTCAGGCACGTGATGCTTCCCACTTGCAGCTTAACAACCTTTTGCACGGGTAGGAGACCCTTTCAAACAAGGACACATCTTGCTTTGCCAATCAATTTTTATGTGTGACTTTATTATTCTTCCCCCCAATTTTGATTACCAAACGAGACTAAACTTGTGTTTTTCTGGAATACAGTCAGTTCTTTTTTCTTTCGCACAATGGACACTGACGGGTTCCAACTGATACTCATTTTCAATGTCGGCAGGTCCCCTGTGGACATCGCTTCCCGGTCAGGTCAGTGAGCAATGGTGCACAGGCTGGGCTCAGGGGATGCTAATGTAAGCCTGGCCTATCTCTCTCAGCCCATCTTTCTTCTTCAGACAGCATCCCAATAGATCCTTGATGGAAACACACTCTTCCGTCTCCAGAACAAGCTGTTCCACAGCCCTGTATCTCGACTCCTGGGTCTTCAACATCCTCCTTCGAACGCTATCCAGGACAACACCCCTGATGTCTCCAGGTTTTCCCGGCACACCGAAGACAACAACCAGACCCAAACAGTCCTCTCCTACCAAGGTACAGAACTCCTCCAGCCTGTCTAGTCTGCTTTTCCTCCAAGGAGGCTCCTCCACCTTCCATTCCCTGGGCCTTGGGTCCCTTGGAGGAAGGGGAGTCATGCGCAGAGTCTGCACTGCCAACTGAAGCTGGATTTGCTTGTTGGGTCCCCAGAAGGTCCAAATCCAGTCTGCCCCAAACAGCAAGGCCTGGTGCTTGGTCATCTTGGTGGTGGTGAGCCACTCACCAGCTCCCTTCTCTCGGCAGAAGGTGACGAAGTGGATAAGAAAGATCTCGGTCAGTGTGTTTGCAGTTGGCCAGAGTTGACTCGGAGGATCCTCAAAGCCGAGGTAGTCCTTCAGCCTCTGAGCTGCGTGGATGACAGCACCACTGACCACCTCGCACAGGCCGAGCTCCTCTGTGCTGACCTCCTGAGCGGACGGCTGCGACGCCTTCTGCCCCATCTCTGTGCCAACCAGCCCTGCTGCAAACCGCAAGCATGGGACTGTTGCGCAGAGCTGGCTCTTGTCTGGAGGACACTCGTGTGTGGTCACTGCTGCCCATGCTTGGACTTTGCTAGAGCCAAGCATATAGCTCTACGGCTGTGCCCACACGGGCGGGCTGTTTGTGAACTGGGCGTGTTGTGTTCACACAGATTCCTGCTGCCTGCAGAGGGACAGAGATCAAGTCTCCCATAAAACATCTGTTCTCGAGGCTGTCTACACCCTGCCCCTGCATCTAATCTTTGGTATGCTCTTTCTAGGGGCCTTTTCTTTTTCCAACAACATTCAGTTAAACAAAAAGCAGCCATGTTAGTATTTTTTTTTAATATCGAGTTTTTTAGTTAAACAAATACACCTTTTTCTACATAGATTTCTTTTCATACTTGCAAGTCATTTTTGTTTTTCCTTTTGTTTTTCTGCAGTGATTCTTCATTCCTTAGATCAACTGCTTATATCTTCTTTCCATGCAACTTCTTCAGGTGAAGACTGCAAATCTGTCTCAGTTGGTACAGGCTATAAATCCAACTCAAAACAAACTCATAACTACACAAACCAGAGTTTGTCACTGGTTTGCCAGGGTGCTGTTAACTTGAACAAAGGAAAAACAAAGGACAACTAAAAACAAGAGGCAGTTATCAGTCAACTTTTATTGTATTCTGTGAAGTAATGCCAACAGTGTGTATTTGTAAATAAGATACATAGAAGCTTTAACCTCACTGAATATCATCTGCTAAGTTGTCCTGAATAGAGAATGTCTGGCACTGGTAACAATTTCCTGGTATTTTAATCAGGTTCTAATAACAAATTGCACTTTTCAAACAGTGACATTTAGTGAAACTAAAACTGTAGAAAGATCCCAATGTAGGTGTCAAATAATGATTGGTAAACCTATGGGGAAACCATTATTAGCAGAGGGTCGCTTCAGCTATGATAATGAGTGCGACAAGCCTCTTGACTAGCGCCATGACTGGCTCACAACACCAGTGATGGATGGACAGTTATGGCCACTGCCAAATCGATCAGCATCACCTGCCTCCCCAAGGTGCGCAGCATCTCTGCCACAGCATCTCTGCCACAGCTGACTCTCATCATGTAGCTCAGGTTGAAAACAGATTGTCGCCAATCTCTCTCTCACACACACACTCATGCACACACACACTCACACTCTCATGCACACACACATGTGACACAGACCTAGAGAACAGTTCTGGCTGCCGCTTTCTCTTTGTCTTCTGAGGACTGTTTGCACCTTCTGTCCCAGAAGAAAGCAATGTCATTTACCAGAACAGCAGCTAGAAAACTGTTTCTGCACCTCAGATTTGAATTCTGATTGGGATTTGTCACACACAGTTCACATGACAAGATTCAGGGCTTCAATGTGACAAGCTGAGCTAAAACGAAAAGACATGTGAAACCCTAAGGTGTCTGTCTGGTTTCTTCAAAGTCATCCAACAACCACCTTTGGGAGGATACAATGCACAAGAGTGATTTCAAGTTGATAAGGATTAACGCTCCTCAAATTCCTCCTTATAAAGCACATGCATCAGACGAAGGCTTCTTCAACTGCTCAGCAATTTTGTAGGATCATCAAGGAAGCGTGTTTCACGTGTAACTCAGCCAAATGACTAGCACTGTGAACACGAAAGTGGACCAAACAATGTCTCAGGTCACAGGAGCCAGCTGGAGTACGGAAAGCTACATCGCTCTTCTTTTCTTTCTGACATGATCTTCTGTTCATCTTCCATATGTCCCAAAATAAAAGTTCTGTTGTCTATATACTGTACATACACACATTTAGAAAATATATAAAAGAAAGACAATAAGCAGCAAGTGGCTGGATGCTGAATGCAACTCCGCCTGCCAGGCTCAGTGTGCAGCTGAATGGCTGTGGTGCACACTGGGTGAGATCACAGGCGGGTCTCCGCTTGCTGCTTCCCGACCCTCTGCACCATGGCAGGGTCTCATCTCGAGGGACGAGACGCCATGGTGGTGTGCTCATCTCACTTGCAGTACCTTAAATACAATACGTGACAGAATTTTACATTAGCCAGAGCGAAAGCAAGCTCACTCGCTCCCAGCGTCTCCTCTTCCATGGTGTCTGTAGACAGGCTCAGTCCCCTGCCTCGAGTCTCTGCTTCTCAACCAGCAGACACTGGAACAATGAACAATACAGAACCAGTCACCTGCTACACCCAGTGGGGAAACCAAGAGAGAAAGGCTTCCGGGCTCGTGCACACCCGGATACTCAAACGTTTGAGTCTTCATCTGTAATGCTGGCACTTGGGGAGCGAGCAGCAAAGTCCTTAAACATGTCATCTTCCTTCAGCATGTGCTAGAAAGTAAGGGAGACAGCATCATATCCTCTCATGCTGATTTCAGAACCTCACAGCCTCCACCATGCACATGGGCATTTGCAGTTTTAGACACCGTGGAATAACAATTTTAATCCACTGTATAAACTTACTGTGAGATTGTTGATGCCTTCAGAGAATGCGCCGATCTGTCTCACTGTCCCTTCTGAATCCTCCATCTGCCGAGAGCAGAACACAATGTAACAGACTCAATTCCAATCTCAAGAAAGCAGCTACAGCAACATAAGTCTAAGCAGAAGTAAGGCAGCAGCACCACGGGGCGCAGCCACAGAGCACTGTGTGCGTTGCATCTTTAGCTGTAGCATCACTAGTTGGGACCTACAATAATGCACCCCATGCCAAGACATGTTCCCAACACAGCAGCAACCTGTGCGCATGCACCACTCCCTCAGGAGCTTTACTTCTAGGCCTCTGGAAGAAAATGCGCTGGCAAGTGGACAGAATGCACAGGTTTTCACCTTTGTCCAAAAAGCCCTTTAAAAAACAGTGTTGGGCAAGTGAGATGGTCCAGCAGGAAGAGGCACCTGCTTATAGACCTAGTGACCTGAGAGCAATCCCTGGAAGCCCACACGGTGGAAGGAGAGAACTGACTTCTGAAAGACGTCCTCTAACATCCACCTGTGCACCATGGTATGCACGTGTTCACTTTTCCACTGCTCTCTCTCTCTCAAATAAAGAAAGAATAGGGATAGAGAGATGGCTCAGGGTTAAGACTCTGCAAAAAAGTGCTGGACTTGCCTTCCCTGACTGGCCCCAGCGTGCAGTGTTGCATTTACCTGTTCTAATCGGTCCAAATCATCTTCGTCGTACAGACGCCTGTCCAAACCAGGCTTGAACCCCTTCTTAGAGGCACTTCCTGATGCCTGCCCCAGCTCCATCGGACAAACATACTCTTCCCCGTCTTCCTGCTTCTTCTTTCTCAGATTCCCAAAATTGCTAAAGGTAAGTTTCTTTGGCTATAAAAGCAAACAAAAATACCCAAGGATTTGATAAAGCTTCTATGACAAAGGACTAACAACATAGATCATTTAGTTCTCGGCCTCATCAGTACAGAAAGCAGGTGGATGGTTAAAGTCACACAACGAAGCCAGAAGCACCCAGGCATCACCTCCAAATGTCACACATGATTCTCGCTACAGTCGTGGAAGAGGAATCTCACATTCTTAGTTACTCGGCAGGCTGGACAATCAAATGCCTTCATGTGTGTTAGACAGGACTTAGTGTAATAGGGGTTCTCTAAGACTGAGTCGTGTAAAGTTTTTCATTGTAAAATGGGTGATAATCTTAGCAGGATCTGGTAGCACAGTTGCTTGTGAGGCTGAGGAAAGAGAATCGCAGGTTCAAAGCCTGGCTGGACAAATTAGCAAGAAACAGCCTTAAACTAAAAAAAAATTTTTAAAGTCTTTCTGTGGTGAACACAGTGGTCACAGAGCAAGCCAGCAGGATGTTCTTTACAATTCTTAACACTAACAATGTGGATGACATCAGCAGAAACCACATGTGTTCCTTCAATTGTCCCTGAAGAGGGACACGTGTGACAGTGTGTGAAAGAGAAAATATGTGCAGGGGCAAGCGTATGTATGAGTGCATGTGTCTGAGTGTAAGGGAGCATGTAAGAGAGAGAATGCATGTGTATGTATGTGAGTGTACATGTGTAAATATGCATGAGCGTATATACGTGCGTGACTGTGAGAGTGTGTGAGAATGTGTATGTGTGAGTGTGAAGGTGTGAATGTGAGAGTGTTTATATATATATGTGCGTATGTGAGTGTATGTGTATATATGTGTGTGTATATGTGTGAAGTATGTGAGTGTATGTGTGTATATGCCAAGAGTGTGTGTGTGTGTGTGTGTGTGTGTATATGTGTGTGTGTGAGTGCAAGAGTGATTAGACAGCGCAGCCTTGACTAACCTTCACTTTGGCTGTAGCTGTGAGAAGCACGTAGTCTGGTGCCTCCAGGGCGTCGCGCTTCTGGTGCTGGGCCTCTGCACCAATCAGAAGGTTGAAATGTGTGGCCAGATGTCTGCGCAACAAAGTCTTGTTTGGTGGGATGTTTAGCAACTGTGCCATAGTTTCTACGTTAAAACGGGGCTCTAGAACCTGTAAGAAAAGTGATGATTGTTCAAAGGCGCCAGAGACCACCCACACGGTTGTGCTGCAAGAACATGAAAACCAGTAGAGGCTGTCCATCGAGGTCATCTTCAGTGACAAGGCAGGTAGCTAGGGTCTGGACTTCTAGTCACAGATTTTGTCACTCTCCCATTAGTGAGCGACAGAGGTGGGCCTACAACCCAGGCTTCAGGTCTAACAGAGCCTCTGAGGAGCACTGGATCCCAACAGACCTTCCTATGGGACCTTGATGTGCAGAAACATGATGGTGCTCTTGTTTTACATCATGAGCATGTGAGGGCCACCACTGGACGTTACTCAATAGAGGGGGAAGGACTAAACCTAACCTGGAGTTCACCTAGAGCTTTA
Source organism: Typhlomys cinereus (assembly GCA_023101885.1). NCBI lineage: Eukaryota > Metazoa > Chordata > Mammalia > Rodentia > Platacanthomyidae > Typhlomys > Typhlomys cinereus. The sequence goes on from JALPQD010000219.1 coordinate 1,357,699, forward strand.
CGGTGTGAACAGACACACTGTGCAAGTACACACAGCAGAGCTGGTACAGGGAAGATTGGGGATTATGACGAAGGGTGAGGAGCCCGTCTGGAATGCATTGAACCAGAACGGTCACAGATTTGGATTTTTTTTAGGTTTTGGAGTATTTACGTGTAATGATGGCCTATCTTGGAAGGGATCCAAGCTTAAACTCAAAATTTATATGTTTCCTAGGCCATACATATGTCAGCTTATGGTAACTAGAGCTGTTGTCCATCGCATGAGGTCAAGGATGGAGCTACACCCTGCGAAGTGGACGCTCAGCTGCAGGTGTCACAGCAATACAGATCTCAGAGTAGGGATGCGTGCCCTGTGGCATCCTACTTATCAGGATGAAGGAAACACAGCAAACAGTCAGCTTTCAAGCACAGCAAGTTTTACCATGAGCCCTCCATGCACCCCGCTGCCTCTGAGGTTGGGCGCGTATTCGGCCAGGTCCACGGAGCGCAGCCACTCCATCACCCGATGGCTGGTCCACCTCTGCACCTCACACGGGGCCGTGCTGTTCTGTGGGAACAAACACATGCACATGCATCAGCCCTCAATGACAAACCCTTGTGTGAACCCGCACGAGGTCGTCTAACAGGTCTCATGATGGGTCCTGTGGCTTCACATGTCATGAAATGTCAAAGACAGTAAGAAGTATCTGCTAGCTTGATTTCTCTTTGAAGAACTTACACCGCAGGTCCAAGCTTTCCTGTACACTAAGAACAAGTACAAGGAGTCTTTCTAGAGACACCCCACTACGTAGATTAATGCAGCACACACCATGAGTAGGACAGCATAGGTGGACAGCATCCTTGGACTTCAGCTCAATACTGGAACCACCATGAGGTATGGAAAAAACAAGGTCCAAGTAAGTGAGGCTAGACTGGAGACCCCAAGCGCTGGTCCCAAGAAGGAGTGGGTTTTCTCTTTTCCCACATGACTAGTCACAGGCCCAGGTGTATGTCAGTCTCTGACATGCTACCTCATCAGACGGACGCCTCCTCAGGCAGTTGGGCTCGAAGTTGTTGATCCTCAGCACCTGGATGGCCCTTTTGATGCTGAGATGATGAAGCACGCTCACGACCTTCAGGGACAGCAGGTCATCCTGTGGAGGACACAAGGGGGGCTCTGGTGTGGGCCCAGGGCTGGCTGGAAGAGTCACTGAGATGCTCCCCTCTGCTAGGACTTTAAAGCCACTTGGCAACACAACCCCTGTCCTGTTCCAAACGATGTCTCTCTAAGACCTTAAATTCGGATTAGTCCCAAAGCAACTGACAGCCAGATGTCTGATTCTTTCAGAGGTTCTGAAAGGATGACACCATCCCAGGGCTCTGAAAAGTACCACTGGGTCATTATGAATCCATTATTAGGGGCACAATAAGATGGGTCACTGTGTGGCTAGCAGAGCCTTGAACTCAAGGTCTTCCTGCTTGAACCAGTGAGATGACTCAGTGAGGGGTCCCAGCCTACAAACAGCCTGACTTCCAGTTGTGGGACCCAAGAAAGATGGACACGGCACTGTGCACCTGCAATCCCAGCCATGCTACAGGAGATGCTGCAGGAGATGCCAGATCCTAGTGTCACCTGTGAACCCAGGCCAGCTGGCCTGGGGCACAAACAACCAAAACAACCTCAAAGGTGGATGGCAAAAACCAACTCCCAAGCTGTTCTCTGACTTTCCCTGCTCCAACACACAAATAATAATAGCATATAAAATCAATTAAAAATTTTTACAAAGATCTCCCGCCTTTGCCTCCAGAGTTGATCTCCAGAGCATCACCCAGCCAGGGCCTCGCCTCCCACCCGGTCGCAGCCCCCAAGCCAGGGCTGTGGTACATCTGCCCACATTGCAAGCAAAGGAATTCCTTTGGTTCCCTCTTCAGTTTCCAGAAGTAGGTCTGTAGGCAAAGAAGATTCTTAGACCATTAAAGGCGTCAGACAAACTGCTCTCCACACACCTCGCAGACAATTAAGAGCCAGGCTCTTAGATGATCAAGGTTGGCTTACTGACCCAAGTCTCTCCAAAACTATGGAAGAGAGTCAGAAGAGCCCCCCCCCCCGCTCCAAGGTCATCATTCTCGCCTAGCAGACACTGTGACCTGTGTTGGAAATATTATGCCCCTTGGCATAAAGTTTTGCTGATAGCAAAAAAAAAAAAGAAATGCAGTCTTCCAAACATTCACTTGTATTTTACTAACTCATGCGAGGAAACAGTCTCCAGTCTGTGGCTACTGGGAACAATTTCAAACATGCCAACACACCAAAACAAATTATTTCAGAAAGTGATGAGGGAAGGGTGGAAGGCGACAGGGAGGAGTGGCGTCAAGATAGGAGCCTGTCTTCTAAACACACCCCCCAGGATAAACAGGGGCTGTGTATTTTAGTCACACCTTACTGATAACACATTTCTTGTGAAGAAAAAAAAAATTAAGAAGAAATTACCCTATTACAGAAATGTTTTAGGATAAAACATTAATGATTTAAATCCTTCAGGTAACTAATTTAACAAAAATTATTTCCTGAATTTTCTCAGGATTAATTTCTTAAAAGTAGTGTCTTTGATAAATTAGAAAAAGCATTCAGCATATTTTAATCTAAAACTGAGATACCACTCCAAACATTTCTGTGTAGGTTACTTTCAAATTATCAGATTAAGGGGCTGGAGAGATGGCTCAGGGGTTAAGCCTCTGCCTTGCAGGCGGAAGGTCCTGAGTTCAGATCCTAGACCCCAGGTAAGATGCCATGCCGGGCGGAAGCAGCCTGCATTTCCTTTCCTGTGAATCCGGGGCAGAGTAAACAAGGAGGAGGTGGAGGCGGTCCATGGTGGTCCCATGGTTCTACACACACACACACACACACACACACACACACACACACAGTGCGCGCGCACATGCACAATTGAATAAAAAAATTTATCAGATTAAGAAAAATTTAAAATGTTTCCAATAAAAATAAACAAAATGTTACATTACATAATAAAGATATATTTTGAAGGATTTTAAAAGGTAGGACTGTTTTCATTTTTCTTTTTAAATTATTTAAGACTTAGTAATAGCTTCTAGAGAGTTTAAGTTCTATGTATGTCTTACATATCTTCTCCTATACAGCATTTCATAAAACCACAACATGCTTATCAAAGCTAAGAAGTTAGCACAGGCAATTAAATAAACTGCAGACTTCAGACACTGACTTCACATTTTTCACAATTTCTACCCCAAGATTTTGTCCCAGAATTCAGTCCAGGACACAGTGCTCAAACACGTTTAGGGCCTTGGGTCTTAAGGGTCACTTTTTCCAAAGTTGGCTACGGGCTTTCGGCCCTAAAAGCTACTGTGGACCTCTCATGTCACAAGCCCACCTCAGGCCCACCTCTGCTCAAGTACCTGGGCTCATGCTACTCCTGCCTTGGAAGGATCGAAGTCGCTGTGTCTTGCCTGCGCAACCCAGAGCTACTCAGAGGGACTGGGACCAGCCTGGGTCGAACTGCCTATGCTGTCCTACCACTTACTGACGGTGCGGATCTGCAACATTCCTTAACCTCTCCACTTAATGTCCTTGGCTGGAAGAATAGAGGTTCAGTAACTAACCAACAGGCATTCATGTCAGCACAACTGTCATGACAGATTGTACTGTCAGGTTGTTCCCATTCGGTAAGGGCTTGATCAGTGAGAGCAATAAACAAATCCCAAATTTCTTTCATGAAAGCTGGTTAAACCTCCACTTACTTAACTGAATTGTTCCACTTAAACATATCTTTTTGAGATATAATTCATGACGCCCTAAAATTCACACATTCAAAAGGCAGAAGTCACCCTTTATCTGGCTCAGTCTAAGTTTCATTTCTTTGACATAAACTGGGATTTTCAAATTATCACTAAGTGTGGTGTCATCAGACCCTATGACGTCACCTCACAGGAAAGAGCCAGGCAGACAGTCACTTACGACAGTCATGTAATGCAGCATGCGACCGTCTACCCGTCCTTCATCAAACTGAGTCTTATACTGAGGGAGGCCGATGTCATCCAACCACCCTAAAAGCAAGAAGTCAGAGTTGTTACCATGCAGCGAAATGTCCGCTGTGTAAAAAGAAACCAAAACAATATTTTCTGTTTTCCCAGCAAAGAGAGGCTCACTGGTGACCCAGTTGAAATCCAGCTTCCCGTGGCTGGCTTCTTCTTCAGATCCCAGGGCTTGCAGCGCCAGCTGGAGCTTCTTCCGATGCAGGGAGTGCTTGATTCCAAGTTCCTAGGATATCAATCAGAAACACTGATTGTAGCTGGATCCCGGGCACAGCGTGCCCAGTCCCCAGAACTCAGCTTTAGAGACTGAGCTCTGTGTGACATCAGGATACTAGTCAGGTGAACAAATGGACTCCACATTAAATCTGAATGCTAACCTCAGTCAATGAGATGCTGACGGGCAAGCCCACGACCATCTGATTTGTAAGTGGTGTGTTAGACACTGCCTCATGACTCACTTCCATTGCCAGACAGGAAGTGGAGCATGCGTAACAGGGGCTTTTACTTATATTTTGTGCAAAATGCTAAATAGGATGTAAAATATAGTGTGCTTTTCTTCTTCTCTTATGAAGTAAGTTGAACTGCATGGACACATTGAAAATATGTCAGGGTCCATGGGATGATTGAGTGAGTGAAGGGCTTGCTGTACAAGTTCAGATAAAACTATACTACCAGCACTGCTATAGCGAGACAGGAGGTGGAGACAGTACAATCACCAGAAGATTGTGGCTCAGATGGTCTGACATAGGAGCAGGGATCAAAGAGACCCTGCCTAAAGCAGGAGAAGGCGAGGACGGGTCCTCCTGACCTCACATGTTGCAGTGGTGCCCACCTTCACGCACACATACATGATATACACACAACACATCATATACACAGACACGCACAAAATGAATAAGAGGTAAGTCAATGTTAAGGCTACAAAATGATTTTTGAGACATACAAACTTAAAGTTTATTTCTTTATGTAATACTCTATGTCACTGAAACTTACATAAAGAGTCATTAGTGTCAGGCTGCTCTGATTAAGAATGAGATGAAGATGAGCAGGGACATTGGTGTCACTGATGTGCTGTGTTTTGGAACATTAGACTACCCTATTCTCTCTCTCTCTCTCTCTCTCATGCACAGGTGTGCGTGTGTGTGTACTTATAGATTCACGCATGCTAGACAAGCACTCCACCACAGAGCTATACCCCCATCTTCTCTTTCCCTTTTTTTTCAGCATTTCATAAATACAGCAAAGCAGCCACCTTTTCTAGATCTTGCTGAGAAGCCTGCAAAAGCGTCTGGCCAGACGTAATCCAGTGCTTGCCAGAATTCACATAGGAGCCCAGGCCTTGCTCTGCGAGCCAGCTGCACACTTGCTCCTTAGTCCATTTAGCAAACGGTGCATCCAGGTCACTGCAGGGAAGTGAACAGCTCATGAGACATAAGTCTTCCACCAACCCTATGCTTTGTGAACTTCAGACCTCAACAGTGAGAAATGCCGTGGGGGGACCTTTGGTGTGAAAAGCCCGACTCAACTTCCAAGGCTCCCTTTAAATGAGGGCAGCAGTGCTGGAGCCGAAGCTGCATCTTGACACCCTCATCTCACGTGGCTCTGCAAGAGAATCCATGGGCGCCGCAAGAGCACGGCGACAGGCTCTGAGCCCCCCAAGATGCTTTTAGTCTGGACCCCAGCAGAATGCACTCACTGAGCTGAAGGAAACCCAAGTGTAACATGAGATCACTGGTTCGGTAGCTGGAACCCCCAGAGGATAAGATGCCCCTCCAAGGAATAATAATCAGAGCAAAGCTTATTTGCTTTTATTAGACACACAAGCAGTGCTCCAGCTCAAAGGAAGAATCTAAAGATGCACATGATTCAATTTTTTTTAATAGCACAGGGAAGTTCTTTACTGGAATCAAAAAAAGCATATGGCAAACAAAACCACATTTGGTATCTGAAGGCCAGAGCACTTTCGGCTTGATGAAACCTGTGCTTGGGGTTCCGCCCATGTATGAGGGCAGGGTTCAGAAAGTTTCCAGCCCATGGAAGGTTTAGCATTTGTAGTATGAGTTTGCCAACCCCGCCCTTCCAAGCTCAGTAGGATAGTGTGGGCAGTTCGTTCCAAAGCAGCTCTCTCGTATGGTAAGGTAAAGGAAAAGTTCCTAGCGTCTTCATGGACAGAACATTAAGACAGCTTTCCCCTACTTGTTTAGTAAGATATCTATTCAGTTGAACAGTTTACATTCTTTATACAGCTCAGAATCCTGGTCTGATTTCTCTCTCAAAATACTTCACAGCTTGAACAGTTATTATTTGCCAGACACTAGTTCACACTGGGGTAGGTGCTAATTATTGTGATACAGAGCATGCGAGTCACTCCCCAGGGTTATCTGACTAAAGATCAATGCAAGGAGTCTCACTCTAGAACATACTCTCCTCTCCTACTCCACCCCCTGGCACCACCTCTCAGATGGAGATGGAGCCCCGCACCTTATATGTTAGGCGAGGGTGCTGCTACACATGCCCAGCAGCTAGAACCTACTCCTAACCACTGTCCTGCCTTCCCAGGCTGTGCATTCATGTGCTCCTTGGTAATTACTGTCTCACCCAGCTCCCATAGCCCCACCTTCTGCATAACTGACCTCGACCTCTGACAAGTTGTTCTTATAAAGATGATGATTCTTGCCCGTCCTTACCTTCTGTAAGCTGACCTTGACCATGACAAATTGTCCCTCTACAGATGGCAGACGCTTCCCCAAGATCGGCAGGAAGCCAGAACTTGGACAGCACTAAGATGGCAAGTGCTCAGAAGCCTATGAGCTTCGGCAGCAGCTATGGTCCACTTACTCAGGGGCGCTCACCTGTTGGACTGCCCCAAATCTCGAGACCAGCCCAGCCGGGGGCCTGCCGTCGCCCTCGTCCCTCCTCTCTTGAACTCAGGTTCGTTCACGTCATCTGGGTTGAACGTAGTCGACTGACTTCTCCTAAGTCTGGAGACAGAACACACACAGCAGGTTACAGACAGCCTCTGCCTTTAAGGAATGAGACACTCTTGCATGTCGTTAACACAAACATCTGTATTTAAATGACAGCTGGGGCCCAATCACAAGCTTCTTTCCAAAGAAGAACTGAAGTCTCAGGTTTTCCCACTACAGCCAGTCTCCCCCGTGCCCGCTGCACCTGAGCACCAGGTGTGATGGGCACTGTTTCACTTACTTCCCGAAGAACCGCATGATGCCTCTGGATTTCTTTTTGGAATCTGGTGATGGTGGAGACATCTGGAAGGGACTGGTCCCCTGAGAATCTTTAGACCGGGAAGATGCACCAGCCAAGTCTAGATGTTCCACCGTCTCCTTTTCTGTCTCTGCTGTTCCAAGAATAGGATAGAGGCAGGGTGAACATGACTAGATATCCACCTTCATGATTTTAGAACAGTTAAGAATTCTGTTGGTCCAGAAAATAAGTTATTTTCAGGGAATGTCCTATGACTACAAAAGATGAACAAATATATGCTCCCTATAGTTTGCTTTCATGTATGAAATTAACCAACTTAAAAGTCACAACTTCTTTGAAATTAAAAGTGCCCCACAGGTGACTGGGGTTCCTCACAGCTGTAATTCCACCACTCAGGAGAGTGAGGCAGGAGGAAGAGGAAGTTCTGATTAGACTGAGCTACACAGATAACAGAGAGAAAGAGAGAAAGAGTCAGAACAAGAGCGAGAGGATGTCACGTTCTTCCCTGGAGTGGTCTGGTGCACAGTGAAAAGCTGCCTCACCATGTGGCAGTGCCCGCTCTAGCTGACCACCTCTTGCCTGTGGAGAACCAACACCCTCACTTCTCTCCGCACTCTCCTGGGGCCAACAGGGTCTTCCTCACTCTCTGGCCAGGTTCCGCTCTGAGGGTCTGCTCTCACTTCACGCCTCTAAATATTGTGCCGTGCATTCACCCTCGGCAAGTGACAGACAATGACTTCACTCATGGTTTCCTCTGAGCCGACTCTATTCCCCAGGCTCAGCACCCAAAATCTGTGCATAGTCTAAATTCCCCGTGCTGGGACATCTTGGACCCCAGTTCCATCCAGTCTCCCTGAAGTCACTTCTCAATCTTTATTTGAGACTGAATTAATATAAACTATACTTTCCAATTCAATCTCTGTTATTTTCCTCTTCTATTCTTCCTTCTCCACTGGCATTTGGATCATGTCAGTTATCAAGTACTAACAATTCTTATTTAAGAAATGAATTTCCGAGTGTGGTGATGTGCACCTGAGAACCCAGTCTCAGAGGCTGGGACACACTAAGATGTATGAAAAGACACTGTCTCAAATAATAACTAAAGTCCCAATACATTATGTATCAGAACCGAGAGAACTATAAACTGGGAATGAACTAGATCTTTGGTTTTCGTTAGATCACAGGTTGTTTTGCCTTAAAGAACTCCATCCACATCTGCCACAGCAGACCTCCAGTTGCCAACAATGCAGTTCATTTAGCTGTCCTTTCATGGACATTCATCCAGAATGAACACAGGGCTGTTTTCCTCAAAATGAGACTTTTATGCTTCAAAAAGCAAAAGAAAACCTGTTCAGAAACCACAGATGCAGTGCTCCAGCAGGAGGTATGAGTTGCAGAAGTTGCATGTTCAACGAAGCAGGCTGTGACCACAGATGACAGGAAGCAGCTCTGGCCCAGACGTACTGACTACAGTTCTAGAAAGCAGTGTAAGAATAACTGAAACCAGCTGAGTGAGATCAGCTGCATTTATGCACCCATTGCTTGCTGTAGACATTTAAGGCTTAAAGAAAATGACGTCACTTTGCCAGACATGTATATCCAGAAGCAGATACCCAGCAGGTGATGGAGCCTCACAAAAGCCCAAGGGACCTGCTCATCCCACCAACACTCCTGAAAACTTGAGGTCCCCTCATTGTAACTGTAGAGCACTGTGCTGAGCTCCCTCGCCGTCACTGTGGAGTATTGCGCTCCCCTCGCTGTCACTGTGGAGCACTGCACTCCCTTCGCTGTCACTGTGGAGCCCTGCACTCCCCTCACTGTTACTGTGGAGCCCTGCACTCCCCTGCATGGAGCACTGCGCTTCCCTCGCTGTCACTGTGGAGCCCTGCACTCCCCTCGCTGTCACTGTGGAGCACTGCGCTCCCCTCGCCGTCACTGTGGAGCACTGCACTTCTGTTTTCTACTCATACAGACTGGTCTTCCACAGCTTACTACCTGCGGAGGGACACTGAGTTTCCCCTTTCCTACAAGCAATTCTGGGGGTGACTCCTGAAATAACATAGGCCCTTGTTCTGAGTATTATCTTCACCTTCAAAGCAATAACTTGTCAGGAAAATCTCCCTCTCAGAGCAGTAAAAAGACTCAAAACGTTGTCTCCTGCTCAGCTGCCAATATTTCTTAGACTGGGGAAAATGAACTCATGGAGAGGGAACAGGAACTGTGTGGCAGTTTGCACCAGCGTGAACAGCTGGGCAGCCACGCCAGCTCCCTCCAGTCCTGCACACTGCAGGCCGCTGGGCACTTGCACTGCTCACAGGCGTTGATGGCACTGGTTAGAGCAGCAATAGGAGCAAAAGCAAAGGTTCTACAGAGTCATTTTTTAGCTAAAGATGAAGGAACACACTAGAAACAGAACTGCATTTCCTGATTGCTGCCAGCTTGCTTTCTAGAGATCACGAAGGCCAAGAGCAGGAATTAGGTGGCTTGGAGCACAGCACTGGCGAAGGCTGGCATGCAGGGTACGATACCTAAGGTAGGGGCACTGGCACTTCGTTTACGGTCTTCAGATATCCCAACAACGCATAATCACACGCAGCCCAGAGGAGAGAACACAGGGGTGACAAAATGAACAGGTCAGACTCCTCAGTGCTCAGTAAACCCCAGAGGCAGCCTGTGCACTGCATGGCAGCCACACACACCACAGCAGGCTTGTCCATGGGGGCTGACCCATCCTCCCAGAACAGGGGGGAGACTGTCTGAAGGAAGTCCACAGCGACACAGGACAGAGAAGGCTAGGATGGCCTCTCCTCACATGCTACTCTAAATCCACAGAAGCCATTTTTGCTGGCTTCCCCAGGCACCTGCTTTCATTTCTGAGAAAGAGAAATGGGCACATGAATCAACGAGGATGACAGGAGACAGACCCTTCCGTCTAGGAAGATCAGGGCCCAGGACCCCCACTCCTCGCTCCCCGCGCCATGCCCGCATACCCAGGTTTGGGGCACTTGCTGTCCTCTTGCCGCTTTTGATTTTTAAAAAACCCCGGCCAAAGGAAGACCTGGCTTTTCGAGTGCCAAAGGGGTTGTCATCCACGGAGACTTCTGGTCCTGGCACTTTGGGGGGGAGGGTCCCAAACACACGACTGTCTGCTGGAGCTTTAACCTGGGGGGAGGGGACAAGGGTGCATAACCATCAAGACACACCAGGCTCCACAATGAACCCCATCACAAGACACAGATGATCTCATCTCAAAGGGCAACTAAAGCAGTGAAATAAGCATTAACTGCAAATGGCTCAGCACACAGAGCTGCCCACATGGCGGCAGCATCCACGCCTGCCATGACTTTAAGTACTGAAGACAGACCAAAAATGCTTGGATTTTTATTTGCTTCATTCTTCAAGATGTGGCACATGCAACTAGAAAAGCAGCTTTCCAGTTTCTCTAGCAATTATGATAAAGAACTGCTTGACAACAGATGGGAAGAAACTGAGGATGCGTTCTTTCCTCAGTGGGTGCTGTGCCCACTGATCTGCAACGCTTGTCAGAGCATGAAACACATCAGCACATTAACAGAAGAAACACATAAGTGAAAAAATTTGAAAATAGGAGGGAGCCTGGCAGAGGAGAGGAAGGGCTAATGTGAAAAGGAGGAAGGATGGGACTTGGGACTAAGGGGTGAAAATTAAAAATATGAATTCACTGTATTCATGTATGTAACATTAAAAAAAATAAAGGAATGGAGAAAAAGGAAAAAAAAAGTTTCATGACCGAAATGGAGGATATCAAGTTTCAGAGGGTAATGAACTCTGGACACGGAAGAAAGAAAGGAGGAGCAGTAAAAGTTTATGTGCCGTAAATCCTCAGTGTCTTGTTTCGGCTCTGCTGATCATGAAGAAGAAGAGACATAAATATGCTGCACATTTTACCTGTAAAAATCAGACATGGTAGAATGAATCGACATTCTTCATTAACTCACAGAATTAGGGAATCAAAAACAAATGCTTGGCAGCATTTCTAAAAAGAATCATGCTGAGAGTGAATCTGAAGTGAATTTGAAAACATAGGGGAACCTGAGAGCAGATAAGACCCCAGGTCAGACACCTGTAGAGAGCAGGTCAGGACACCTACAGAGAGCAGGTCAGGACACCTACAGAGAGCAGGTCAGGACACCTATAGAGAGCAGGTCAGGACACCTATAGAGAATAGGTCAGGACACCTACAGAGAGCAGGTCAGGAACCTGTAGAGAGCAGGTCAGGCACCTATAGAGAGCAGGTCAGGACACCTACAGAGAGCAGGTCAGGACACCTACAGAGAGCAGGTCAGGACACCTACAGAGAGTAGGTCAGGACACCTATAGAGAATAGGTCAGGACACCTACAAGGAGCAGGTCAGGACACCTACAGAGAGCAGGTCAGGAACCTGTAGAGAGCAGGTCAGGCACCTATAGAGAGCAGGTCAGGCACCTATAGAGAGCAGGTCAGGCACCTGTAGAGAGCAGGTCAGGACATCTACAGAGAGCAGGTCAGGACACCTACAGAGAGCAGGTCAGAACACCTACAGAGAGCAGGTCAGGCACCTGTAGAGAGCAGGTCAGGACACCTACAAGGAGCAGGTCAGGACACCTACAGAGAGCAGGTCAGGACATCTACAGAGAGCAGGTCAGGACACCTACAGAGAGCAGGTCAGGACACCTACAGAGAGCAGGTCAGGCACCTGTAGAGAGCAGGTCAGGGACCTATAGAGCAGGTCAGGGACCTATAGAGCAGGTCAGGGACCTATAGAGCAGATCAGGGACCTATAGAGCAGGTCAGGGACCTATAGAGCAGGTCAGACACCTATAGAGCAGGCCAGGCACCTGTAGAGGGCAGGTCAGTGCAAGGTGCCTCCACTTGGACTAGAAGGAAAACGAAGAGAAGCAGGATCTTTTTCCATAGAAATTCTTAGATGCTAACTGCCACTGAATACATATGGGGTTTCAGCTTAGAACTTCTGGTAAGGAAATACTGTGTTCATGTTGCAATGTTTAAAAAGTTATTAGAACAGTGACTTTGTCAGTTTAACTCTTGTGCAAACTGTATCATACATGGCTTTCACAAAATTTTGAATTTTGAAGCACTATCTTACCAGTGCTTACATGGTTATGAGTAGTTAAGGCAAACCTGTGATTCTGCTGGCCTTGCTAATTTGCCTCTACCTGGTAAATAAAAATGGTGGAGCAAAGGTGGTTAATTATAACCACTGTCTTTATTTAAATAAGTCAAATTCATTTTAAAAAAATCCAACAAACAGTTCACGTTCCTATATCACAATCATGTCAAGCCGAAGGCGATCCTTCCACAAAGTGAGCACTGGACGAGTTTTTACACTAGGAATGTGAGGAGCTTCTACACAAGCTGTTTTAAATATTCTTCTCAAAGGATAAAGGCACAATGAGCAACTCTTTATTTTGAGCTCTACGGATATCCAAAATGGCAGTTCATTAATGCTAACTTTACTGTTTTACCACCATCCAGAGATGCTGCTGCCTGCGCTTCCTGTCTCTAGCCTCCTGCACGCTGCCTTTCCCTGTCAGAAGAAATGAGCAGAGTGAGCGGAAAGAAGTGTGAGCAGGGGAGGGACAGAGGTGTGAGCAGGGGAGGAACAAAGGTGTGAGCAGGGGAGGGGACGGAGGCGCTTGAAATTTACTCTTTCTGATTTGCTGCTTATAGCAGCTGGAAGTTTGCAGATGTCACATAGTTACCATCTGTCTCACTGGAGAACATGCTATGATCCAGGTCTGATCTAGTACAACCTGCATAACCGCTGTGCCCTGTCCGCCTCCACAGCCCCTCTTCCCTCTCATCACTGTCCCCTCCCCAAACTGTGTCCCTGGACTTATCCATGCTGTGTTCTGTGCTGTAAAGAGCCCCACAGACACACCTTAGAGTCTGGCTTCCTTGCTTAGCGTCGTGCTCCTGGAAACTATCACTTTTCTAAAGCAGCTTAAAAGCCACAGAAGGTAAACCATTTGCATACTTCAATTTGGATATGAAAATTACCTCTGAAGACTTCGGAACTGTCTCCTCCTGTCAAAACAACAACATTTAAGGCAGTTACAGGATTCCTGTGTGTATTCCTAACAGGTGGCATATAGTACCACAAAAGCACAAAGTTATAAAGCACAAGACATAAATACCATGTTTAAGTTACAAAAATCTTAGTTTCAATTTTTTCTCCACAAAGGTTTACTAAAATCCACATTTTTGGTTTTATGTTCTATTTTTAATCTTTATAATCAATTTAATATTAGCCATTAACTGCACCATGGTAGTTAATAATCTTCCATTCGAGAAACCATAAGCTCTTCTTAAAACAAGTTTTCCCATTTGTAAAAGATACAAACAAACCAATCCTACCCCTCTACCCCCGATCCCACCCTTTTGCCCCCAATTCTACCCTCTCTGCCCCCAATCCCACCCCTTCTGCCCCCATTACATCTCCTCTGTCTTTAATCTTACCCCCTCCGCCATCTCCTTCCTCAGGTTGCCCAGACTGCTGGATTTTTGCAGACTTGAGGTTCTGAAAGAAGCAGCCCAACAATGAGGATGGATCAGAAGAGGCTCTGCTGCCTCTGCTTCTAAGCAGCTCATACTAGAAAGACACTGAAGTCACATGTGGGTTGACTTCTGGTCATAAAAAAAATCTGGTTTTGGACAGACACTTACATGCTTAACTGAATTATAGCATTTAGTTCTTTCAAAGCCTGGGTGGCTAACTGTCCTGCCAATAACACCCCAAATCCCACTTATGTCACAGTAGCTGGAAAACACTTACGAGAATTAACCAGCATTTTCCATGAACTCCAGGTACATCGTCTAGTGCACTCGCCACAACTTTTGGGAACTTGTGTGCTGTCTGCATCTACTCTTCCTGCTTAAATGACAAGTTTTACTTCCCCGTTCATGGGAGTAATTGTTTTCTGAGTCTGACAAAGACATGTATTCTGTAGTTCTGATCAAAGCAGACCAAGTAGATATTGGGGCACACTCTTGTAATAACAGGACTCAGGAGGGTGAGGCAGGAGGATCACTGTGAGACAAAGGACAGCCTGGCTAGGAAATCAGACCTTGTCTCAGTGAAGGAAGACAGGAATAGAGGGAGGGAGGGCAGTTCACACAGCTGACCATAACTTATCTGCTGTCCCAGGGAAGGCAGAGATAGGCTTCTTTCTCCTTCACATAATTAGCATCTAGCTGTATACAGCTGGAGACAGGCTTACTCAAAAACTGAAGGCAGGAATATGTGGTCAGCTTTTAAAAAGAGGGACTGGGGAGCACTTAAGTGCTAGAGTGTGTGTGGCATGAGAAAGGCTCTAAGAAGCCTGGTCCTACTAACACACACACACACACACACACACACACACACACACACACACATGCATATATATACACGTGTGCACAAACACACATGCATACATACATGTGGATGCACATGCACGCATGCACACACATGCACTCATGGATGTACATACACATGCACATACGTGTTCACACAAACACATACACATGAATACACATGCATGCATGTGCACATGAACACACACACACACACACACACACACAAAGGGAGTGACAGAGAGTAAAAAAGTAACTCCTTTACTCTAAGAAACTAGAATAACTACAAGTGAGCTCGTAAAAAGCTTTCTTCTGTATTATGTTGTGTATAATGTGGTAGAATAGTTTACTACCAAATAAAGGATAATGATGAGAAAAAGAAATGATGTCATCTCTGAGCTCTGTTCTGAAAGCAGACTTCCTGACATTTCCTAGGCTTTCCTAATCTAGCCCAGGCTTTAGCTCAGATAAAAATCACTGGGCTGGTGGATCATACCATACATGCCAGAACTCAGTCCAGCCACATCATTTTGCAACATTCTCTTCTCTCGGAATTAAAAACATAAATCAGCACAAAGTGAACCTCTAATGAAACCGTAAGGGAATACTAAGATCTGCAGAAACCTAGCAAATCAATATTTCTTCGTAAACTGACAGCCCTCTCCCCACTGCACGTGCATGAATTTATTCCTGCTGCTAGTTTGGTTCCTCTGCTCCCTCAAGCCTTGACCACACCTCACAGAGCACAACTTACGCAAGACTGTCACTTGGGGATGTGGCGGCGGAGATGGCACCAGGGACTCCTTTTCCATCACTGATGGGAACAAGGAAAAAAATGATCACTAATGTCATGAATGAAGGACCGCACGGATGCTTCTGCATGCTACATCCAACAAGCGCAGAGCAAAGTCAAGACACCATTAGGTCCAACATACCTGAACAAACTCAATCTACCAAAAAACATAGCTCAACCTGTGATACCTTAAACATGTTTAGAGTACCCCATTAGTTTATCACTGGATAAAATCTAGCGCAAAGACCATTTGAGAATGCTGTGTTCAATGGCTCATCTTCATTAAATGTTGCAGTGAAAATTTAAAAAGCACAAGTGTAAATCTCTATGCTGAACTATCATAGGTGGAGACTACATATTCTAAGTCAGCAGAACTATACACACAAACACTGTACAAAATAAATTATCTGTGGATTTTTAAATATTTTCTTTAGCCTAAATGCAAATTTAGGCAATCTGATTTGAGAATTTGCTGGCAAAATTTCTATTTGCAGACGTGGGGAGATGGTCAGAGGTTAAAGCCTTTTCCTCAAAAGCAAAAGTTTGGATCCCAGATCCCATGTAAAAATGCCAGGTGGAATGGTGGCAGCTGTGGAAGGTGGAGCCTGGGGAAAGCCAGAGCTAAGCAGTACGAAGGCAGGCCCGTCCGCGATGTTTCCCAGTGCACCCTTGGGCCTCCATAGGCACACGACTTAAGTGTCCTTTTGTGTTCTCTGTCTCTCTCTCTGCCTGTGGCGTAATTATAGGAACCTCCTGCAGCAGCCTTGTGGCACATGACTGCCATTGTCCTGACCACCCATGACCTGAAGTAACATCCAACCCTTGACTCCTCACCTCATCACCTCACCTGCCTAGCCACGGTTCCCATCATCCTTGCTTCTCTTTAATTTCAACAACACTACCGATGCCAGGTCCCCAGCACGGCTACCTTGTTCTCTGGGCAACATGCTCTTATTCTTGGCTATCTGTGTTTTTCAACAATTATTCACAGTGTCAGGCCATAAATGACATACTTCTCCTCGAACGAAGTCTCTGGATTAGTAGGCAACTTGGATTTTTCGTAAGTTTCCAGAGATGCCGGCAAGACGGAAGGGACTGAAACTTGCCAGATGTTGTGGAACTATGAGGTAATTACAAAGAGAGATCAAAGAAGAATCATCATTCAATCAAGCAGACACAAGCCACAGAGCAACAAAACACAGATAATAAGACAGTCTATCAACAGAGTTACTTACACGTGTGCTTAAAACTCTCTTCACCTCCATAGAGTTATTTCAAAATGCAAACATTTATGTAAAAGTATTCATCAGGAAAGACATGCTTAAAGAGCAGCGATTTCTGAATTTGATTTTGATAAGATATTGAATATTGTGAACAAGAATGTGAAACATCTTTGGACAAGGCCAGGGTTAATCTTGACCAAGCCTTAGGACCCTCTGGCTCTGACCCACCTACTAGGTGATCTTGTACTAGTCACTCACATGGAACCCATGTCCTCTGCATAGTGGGAACAGCAATGCCCGCCTCACAGAGCACTGCAGTTCAATATGTGACCTGGGAAAAGTCCTTGGTAAAAGCACAGCTTTCACTTTACTTTCTACCATTCATCTAACCTGTGGCTCTGGTCAAGCTATTTATTATTTTATGGGTGAACACAGTGACTAAGTTCCATGACTATAACAATAAAAATGTAGTTATAAACAAACATTTTGAGTAACAATATTATGCCAGCAAATAAAACATCTAACCCATACAAAGTCAGGCCATGTTACTATAAAACAGGACACTCCCATCACACACACACACACACACACACACACACTCCTTTTCTGTTTGAATCTTTACATTTAATACTGAGCAATGTCTTTTGCTGCTCCCTAAAGTTGACCGTTCCTGGATTCCTAGTGAGGGAGAAGAAAATGTGCTAACACCTGGGTCTGTTGGCTTGATTTGCTTTTCAGACTTTGAGTCTTCAGTTCCAACTTCAAATTTCTCTCCTGGCTTGTCTTTAAAGGTGTGGCTGGACTCCCTCGACTTTCATCAAACCATTTCATTTGGTTTGGAACAACCATTTATGACACATTGAAAACCTTTCGGCAAACTGGATTCACATGGCGGAGACTGCTGGGGACAGAGCATCTGGAGGGACGCCACGCAACCTAGCAAGCCTCCTCCAGATGCAATGCACGTGCTGGCTGTCAAAGGTTATTTTTCTGGATGGCTGAGGCAGGGGGATGACTAGCTTCAGGTCAGCCTGGGCTACACACGAGACCTCCCAACAAAAGTGATTTCTCCTTTCAAATAAGCATATGAACAATAGGGATTTTTCTCTTCTGTTATTCTAAACTGTTAAGGACTAATGATGCCATTTTAGTCTCTACTGACATTTAAGGTAGCTTGAGTCCCAACAGGGGCTGACAACGCAGGAGGTTGACATGAACATTTAGTTGTATTTTCCCTCTAAGTGAGGTGCCTACAGCAGCTGTGTGCTGGGTGTCTGGGGATACCTTGTCCGCTGAGTTCCTAGCTTTCTAAGTTGGACGGAATGACACTCAAGGAGCTGAGCCAAACTTGTCGCTGAGGAGCTTGTCCACCTCTTGACCAGCTCCCAGGAGGCTGCTGCCTCATGGGTGGCACTCTAGGATCTCTGAGGAGGACAGCTGCATTTTACATGCAAGAGGATGGAAACTGGTTCAGCCAGGTGATGACTGACAACTGTTTGCTGGAAATACCAGCATCGGTGCATCCCATCTTAATGATGTGAGGTCTACGCCCCATCTCCTGACCTGCAAGGCCTGTGAGAATGACAGAGGAGCTATGTGACTTCTGCGATAGTTCCTAAGAGGGGATGCGAGCTTGCCCGGTCCTCTTGGGAGGCGGCCAGGCAGCCACCTGGAGCTCCAGCCAGGGAGCAGCCAAGGCCCAGCCAACGAACTTATTAAGCACGGCCGGTGAGAAGCTGCCAGCACAGAAGCCCAGGTGGGGGCTCCTGCTGAGCCCGCCTGCTCTGCAGAGCCTCAAGATCATGTCTGTCAACGGCAGACGTGTGGGGCTGGTGCACAGTGGGCAGGTGCTGCTCGTATGGGAGCAACACACGAGTCAAAGTCCTTTCTGCCCTTCAGTTACAGTTTCCAAGGAAACCAGAGGGAAATTTTACTCCCTCAATCATCTTTCAGGGTCATCAGAAGTCACAAAGATAAACTTATGTAATCACAACTTGTCCACACCGCTCTCTCACACTCGAGAATGTGTGTGTGTGCATGCGTGTGTGTGAGAATGTGTGTGCACGCGCACTCCCATGCTAGTACATGCCCAGAAGCATGCATGTGGAGGCCAGAGGTTGACACGAGGGGTCCTCCTCAATCGCTCTCCACCTCATTGGTTGTGACAAGGCTGCTCACTGAAGCTGGAGCTCATAGCTTAGGCCAGCTGACTCCAGCCAGGGTTACTTTCTACTTATTCCTCCACATGTACCTTATAATCTTATAAATTTATAAGAGGCTATCTATCTCAAAGGAACTTACATTTTTCCTGCAAAGATTTGTTTTTTGAGCTGGGATCTTGCTGTGCTGCCATCAAATCCTGCTCAAGGTCTCCTGAACAACTAACTGCCCACAGGTGTGACCACCACACCTGGTTTGCTTTGCCTGAGTTCCATAAGCAACTTTGGCTATATCCAAAGAATTTGTTAAAGAGGTGGAGACACACATTGAAAAAGGACTAGTCGGACCCTGAAACCAGAGCAATTAAGTGAGGAATGGAACCGAGTTGATACAACTCCGAGCGTCTGCACCTTGGGTGACACCTGTGCAACAGGAAGTGCTGGGATTCTGAGAAATACCTCTTCTGGAACACTTGTGTTGAACAGGTCGCAGCTGGGAGACCCCATGCCAGAAGTGGAGGAGGGGCTTCTCTCCAGATCACTGAAGACCTGTGCATCCAACAAGGTGGACATGGAGCTGGGGTGGAGGTCTTCACGCTCACGGGCCTCACCTGGAAAAATAAAGCCAGAAGCATCGTCTTTCATTGGCGTCCCTTATGGAGGACAGAAAGTGCCTTGGTGATCCTGAAAATGCACTTTTCCTGAGCTACACCCCCAATCACACACACATTGTTCTGATCCTTGAAAGCCAGACAGTCAACTTCCCTTGGCACCGCTTGAAAAACAGCAATCCAAGAAGTAGCTTCTTGAACTGCAAGTGGCCAGGTTCAGGGCACAGAGAGTCCTGGCTGTGAGCAGAACTTAGTGCACCCACGGGCACAAGGCGTAAAGAACATGGAACCAGCTCCAACACCCGCTGGCAATTGTGTTTTTTACTCTCACACTTTATTTATTGTGTGTGTGTATATCTGTGTGTGTGTTGTGTGTGGGTGTGTGTGTTTGAGAGAGAGAGAGAGAGAGAGAGAGAGAGAGAGAGAGAGAGAGAGAGAGAGAGAGAGGGCACTGTGTGTCCCTGTGGAGGACCAAGGTTATCTGTGGGAATCATCATGGATTGCTTCTACCTCCTTCTTGCTTCACTGTGGGATTTCCCAGGCTCTGAACACCCGGGTTGGAATACAGGCTAAACCGTTTCCATCTGGCGTTTTTATGTGGGACCTGGTATCCAAACTCAGGACCTTCTTGCGAGGCAGAGTCTTAACCCCTGAGCCACCTCTCTAGCCCATGTTTTTAACTCTTAAAGCTTTACAAACTCTAACTGTAACTTGGCAAATAGTAACTGTGAGTACAATAGATTTACAAGTAGTCAGCAGAATACCTAGTATATAACTAATTCTGAATATCAAGAGAGTCACCATTTAAAAAGATCATTTGTCATCATTGTTGTGCTATGGAAAAGATACAAAACAAGACAAGGGGGGTGGGGGAAAGGCAGAGGCCCTTCATGCCACTTTAAAGCAGACAAACAGCCTAACAGGGAGGATGGGCCATGAGATCACCAAAACTGAGAATTTTCCCTCATCCATCCACAGACATGAACAGAACCAACTGCTGAACAGCATGTCGCCCCACGTTACAAACAGAAAGAAGGATGCTCTCTCATCTAAACACTGCTAAATAGTGAGTGATAGACTTAGTTAAGATCCTAATCAGGCAGTATTTGGGGGGGAGGGTGTCGGTCTCTCAATAAAATGCAGCCAAGCTGCTGTCAGACTCAAGACTCTTCTGTCTCAGCCTCCCAAACGCTGGGACTCATGGGCACGATCTCAGGCCTAGCCAGATCATAATATCTTCCTGAAGGTTTTACTAAAATTTCATTCTAATGTCACAAGAAGTTAGGTGCTGTTTGAGCTGTGTGAAACTAAACAAATAAAAGCAAGTTCACAGGAAGAAATCACTTTTCCCATTGCTCTTCACCAACACAGGAACAATGCTTGGTGGCTTATGAAAAGCTGACTTAAAATCACACATGCAGCTCTGAGTTCAGGACACAGTACCTCAAGAAGACAACACAACACACACACAAGAAAATCTTTAAATCACATTTTTATATGCATAGAAAAAGAATTAGAAGGCTGAAGAGATGGCTCAGGGGTTTAAAGCCTTTGGCTCAAAAGCAGAAGGACCTGAGTTCAGATCTCCAGATCCCATGTGAAAATGCTGGATGGATATAGTGGCAGCCTGCAATTTCAGCCCTGGAAGGTAGAGCCTGGGAAACCCCAGACCAAAGCAATAAGGAGGTAGAGCAATCCAGGTTGAGTCCTGATGTCACTCTTAGGCCTTCACAGGCATAGACACTCAAGTACCCTCTTATACACACAGAAAGGAAAGAATGAAGGGAAGTAGGGAAGGAGGGAAGAGGGAGGGAGAGAGGGAAGGAGGGGATTAGAAAGAAATATATGGAAATGCCAAGTGTGACCAACTGTCCAGGGCACCGGAGTGAGTCTAACGCTTGCTCTTCACCTTCCAAAGGCTTTACAATCTAGTCTACTTATGAAAACTAGGAACATAAGTTCAGACAATACAGCAACTGCTGTGTATGACGTGTAAAAGTTAATCACCTGAGCTTGTAATACTCCCTGGGAGGGGTTCTGGCAGGTATGGAAGATGCTGGTGGCAGCTGCCTCCATTAACGATGGAATCTGAAGTTTACTCATCCTGGATTGCTTCTGCCTCCTTTTTGCTTCATGTTGGGATTTCCCAGGCTCCGCTTTTCAGAGCTGGAAGTGCATGCTGAAGCCATTTCCATCTGGAATTTTTATGTGGGATCTGGGGATCTGAAGTCAGGTCCTTCTGCTTAAAAGGCAGTCTTAACTCCTGAGGCGTCTCCAGCCCTTTTAGTTTGTTTTTAATGATTCTCAAAGTTTTTCTACATTTATGGCTAGGCAGAACAAAGTATGCCTGTCTCTACCAACGTGGTAGGTATTTGAACACAAGTGGAGAGCAGCTTATCCCCTCAAACACCCCAGTGTCCCAGGTTTCCCACCTTAGTGAGCGGAGCCATCACTGCTGGCTGTGGGAGCCCAGAGCACATACCTCCCATGACTTTTCCTTCTCTTCCTTCTCCTCATCTGACTGCCTGTCACAATGCACACAACCATAGTTCAAGCGGAGTCAGCTGTAATGTGGCCAAGCCTTTGATTGGCTTCCTCTGCTCCCAATGCCACCACATGCTAAGGTCTGTGTTAGAGACAAAGGCCATATTATACACAGACCTGTTAAAACTTCCTGGGGCGGCTGGAGAAGGAGCTCAATGGTAGAGAGCCTGCCCACCAAAAGCAAGCCTTAGGGCTCCATCCTGAGCCTGGGGTAGAGGAGAAGGGCTTCCAAGTCTTAGGAAGTACCTGCCTTGCAAGGATGAGGACCCACATACAAGCAGGTGCACGCCTGCTATCCCAGCAGCAGGGAGATGGGAGGTGGCACAGGCAGATCCCTGAGCTCACTGGTCGGCTAGCGACCCTATGGGAGGCGCTCCAGACCACTGAGGGCCACTCCTTAAACACAGCGGGAAACTTCTGAACAGACACTGAGTGGACACACACTCAAGGACACGTGCACGTGAGCATGTGCACACGCATGGGCAAAAGCTAATCCTCAAGGGCGCTCTGCACCTGAGCCAAAGCTGCCCAGCAGATCTTTGCCACCCAACACCCCAATCTCCCACCTCTGCGTCTCCCTCTCTCTGGCCAACACACTCTGTGCTTTCTGCAAAGACCAGGTGCCAATGATACAGCAGTGCAGGAATGCGACAGCTGCCCCATCTGGGCTGCTGACCACGGCAGACGAAGGACCCGAGCGGCTGGATGGCTCACACGGCAGAGCAGACGCGGCAGAGCAGACGCGGCAGAGCAGCACGCTACCTTTTTCACCCTGGGCCACCACAGTGTCCTGCACCTTCTTGTACCTGTTCAGGCACTGTCGCAAATCTTCTATTTTCCGATCCTACAAATGAAAAGAAATTATCAGCTTTAACACTATGGTTTTGAAGCAGGAAAGGAACATGTGACAGAAAGATGGACACTTCACCTTACTCAAAGAATACTTCTAAATAAACTAAGGCGAGGAAATGAGGTTTTTCACTCCTCTCTCTTGTAAGTCAGACCTTGGTGACAAACCTTGTACCTGCTGTCCTTAGTCTATCTGCTTTTCCCTACACACCACTGCTTCAGTGGTCATCACTATTGCTGTCCACCTGTCTCCAGCTTTACCTCCACAGGGCCATGAGTGAACCCGCCTTTCACGCGTCCTCTTTTCTCTGTTAATGTCTTGGCTCTCCTTTCCCAAGCCCTAGCTCCTCCCGTACTCAGCCTCGTCATGTGACAACTTTGGTCAGTGAGACATCAAGGCAGCTTCTATACCCCAAGGCTGTCCCCCACTGTCCTGGGGATTATGTGAAGAAGCCCCATCCAGGGCACTGGAAGAAGAGAGTGTTTGGTGAGGAGTCAGCCTGCCTGTCAATCACGAGACACATAAATCACAGTCTCTCTGGGACGAGCGAGTCACTCTGGTCCACAGAGCAGCACGGGCCTCACCGACTCATAGACATAATTAGTAGGTGTGGCTGGCATGGGCCATAGCTGGCTTGTCAGCTGCAGGATGCTCCCACCAGTCTACAGTTGTGGGTTTTCTGCTGAAAGTCATCACTCTGCTCATCTGTCACGCAACAAATCCTTCTCCCACTGTGTCCTTCGAGCACACCAAATGGTGCACCAGAAGCAAGCATCGTTTTCCCTGAGCCTTTGTCATCAGCGCTCCATGAATCTTGTCCATCTGTCACCTCCTCTCAGCCTTCACCGAGACCACCTGCCTAAGCACTCCTACTTCTCGCCCAGACTTGCCACCAGGCCTTTACTCTTGCTCCTCAGATTTCCAAACAGCAGTTCAACTGCATCATGACCCAGGGTCCCCAGCCATGAGCCCAGCGTACAGTGGCTGTCCATCCGCACCCCACGGGTGCCCTCCTCCACTTCCTGTACCAGCACTTGCCAGCATCCCTGGGCTGTTCCAGCTATACTTTGAGACCCAGTTAGGCTTGGGGACCTTTGCCTGGAGCTTTCCTTGTTTCCTTCAACAAACACTCTTGCTGTTTGCTCATTTTGGAACCTTTTGAGTCCCTGAAGAAAGTCATGCTCCTCTTGGGGGGGGTCCAACAGCAGCATGAACATCTAATGCCTCACTATGCATCAGGGATTGTGCTTTTTGCTTTTTAAAGAATATTACCTATTCATTTAAGAGAGGGGGGGGAGGGGGGAAAAAACATGGGTGCCATGGTTCACAGGTGGAGGTCAGAGGACACTCTTCCTTCTACCGGTGGACTTCCAGGGAATGAACTCGGGCTGCCAGGTTTTCAAGCAGGAGCCTCACCCACTAGGCCACTTGCCCTCTCATCGCTTTGTGAGGGAGGAAAATTAAGACAAAAGGAATTCCAGAGATCAGGATTTAAGTACTAGTGGGCAGCTCGCCAGAGGTGAGACTGGAGAAGGAAAACCTAAGTAGCTTGTGTCTATGGATTAACGAGTAAATACTCTCAGAAACAATAACAGTGGCAGGCAAAAGGCAGAGGGGAGCATGATGGCAGTGCGCGCTCAGCGAAGCACAGGCAGAAGCGCAGTTTTCCTGTACTACCACACATCTAGTCTCCACTTGGGGCCGTTCCCTCCGCCACCGAGTGCACAGGGCAACTGCATCCCTGTGATAAGCAGCACAAAACCCAAAGGTGGATGAGGAGGACCAACCAGGCGCCAGGCCAATGTGATGATCACCTCTCAAGGGGGCACACTATGAAGGGGGCCTGGCACGTGACCAAAGTGACACGTACGTGAAGCAGCCACAGTGTGACTGAGACTTGCCTTACGGAGTCACACGGACCCACAATTTCCAGGTATGCTCAAGAGATAGCTCGGAATGATGACAAATTGGCACGAGTGTCTACGTCTCCTCCTACCTTCTCCTCGATGGCCTCCAGTAGAGACTCCATGGCCTTCTTCATTTTCTGTACTTCAAAATCTGGAAAGAACACAGTGCAGGTCAGAAGCGCTTCAGAGAACCAGGCAAGAAGCTACGTGCTCTTCGGTCTGAGGCTTCTCTCAAGGTGAGGATGTAAATAACCGGTCTTAAAGTGGTGTATTTAACACCAACGTTCTCTTTTAGGCAGAACCTAAAGATGAACGCCTCTATTCTACCTCATAAGTATACTGGTACTTCTAGAAAGCAAGCTTGTGGCTGAGAGAGCTCACTCTCTTCTCTATTTTTCTTTAAATTTCTTTTTTATTCTTTGAGTTGATATGCATATGCAATATAAGTGACACTTCCCCATCTCATGCCCCTCTTCCTCCTCACCCCCTCCTACTTCCACTGAAAATCCCCTTGTGCCCAACCAGTCGTTCTTCCGCTTCCACAGCTCTTTGTGCACTGTGACCCGCTGAGTTGAACTCAGAGCAATCAGGAAATCTTTCTGGACACAAGGGGGATGAATCTCGGGTGCTGTTACAGTGGAAGCATGAGAGGACGCTATGGTGGTGAGTGAAGCAACAGACGATGGACTGGGGCCGAAGCAGAGGACAGTAATGATCAAGGTGGAAACAGGGCAGGAAGAGCTTACGTGGTGGGTGCTGGCGAGAGCCGCCGTGCTGAGAAGCGTGTCATAGTAAGTACATGCTTCATCTACATGCTCCATTTCTAACACTGTTTTAACAACAATCAAGCCATCAAGGCCTAAGTCTGCCTAGGATGCTCCTTAAACCTAGTGACCAACTGCACGAGCCACGTACTGAAAGACTGTACAGACAGTTGCACAAGCAATGTGCTACAGTACTGTAGACACCAACTGCATGAGCAACGGACTGCAGAACTGTAAAGACAACTGCACGATGTACTGTAAGACTGAACAGACAACTGCATGAACAACCTACTGTAGTACTGTAGACACTAACTGCATGAGCAACGGACTGTAGGACTGTGGATACCAACTGCATGTGCAACATAGTGCAGTACTGTAGATATCAACTGCATGAACAACGTCCTACAGGACTGTAGAGGTAAAAATGCTGGTGCAGTGTTGGGGTGCACTAGTGAGCATAGCTGCCTTCCAAGAATGAAAATCTCACCTAAAAATGTAGCTACAATCAAGAGATGGAATTATGTCAAAATTTAACTAAAGTTACTTGTTTTTTTTTGTTTTTTAATTTTTAAAAATATTAATTTTTAATGGTACTGGTATAGCATTTGTAATTATGAATTATTTATTTTTAAGTAATTCTCTTAACTTAATAATTCACTCTTTGAGGAAAAGAATCAACTAAATCTTTGGGTGGCATTAACAATCCAGGCTCTATAAATAAGCCTGGGTAGACTCTGTTTCCTAATGCCAAGAGAAGATGTACAGATCTCAACTAAATCGTGGGCTTCAGAACACGAAGGAAGAAAAGCCAAGTTCGAAATCATCTTTCAGGTGTGGTAATTCTTTAAAACCAATTTCTCATGAAGATCATCATTTATTCTTTTGCCTCGACCAGACCACATTCTGGTCTCTCTCCTGGGTGCCCTGTAGTGTCCACAAGTGGGTCACGCCAGGACACACCTGCAGAATGTCTTCACTGTCTGGCTGGCCTGTTTGTGCGCTGTGAAGAAATGGAGGGCTTATCGATGAAGAGCTGTACACCTTTGGTGAAAGAAATGTGATAAAACATGCAAAGAACAAAGTGGCACTTTGGTAAATGTGAAGGCTGATGGAAATACACCAGAAACCTTACTTTTCTCTTTGAGCTTCTTTTTAATAACATTTTCATCTGTGTAAGAAAACCCATCAGACTGGAAGTTAGCATAGTAATATTACAATAACGCTGTCTTGAAAGAACCACTATTTTGCTGCCTTTTACCTAATATGCAGGTACTGATGATTCTAACCTCAGGAAGAAAACATCAGGAAACAAATCCGTGACTGTGGGTCAGACAGTAAAATCTGTGCTGAAGAGGTTAGAAACAACATGCCACGATGCACCGAGGTACTGCATCTGCATCGCTCTGAACCTTGTTTATGTGTGGCATCTTGCACAGCCAGGATGCCCACGAGCCAATGCTGCCATGGTAGTTTTCTCTTGTTTGAAGGCTGGTCTTCCCCAGTGCCATAAGCCCACGTCTGTGTCACGTCCAGTGGTCACTCAAGGGCAGCAACACTGTCCACCCTCTCATTGTGCTGGCACCAGATAGACAAGGTTGCTACTCCTTGGCCTTGGTCCCTGCACCTGGCTGGCCGGGCAGCATCTGAGCTCTAGTCAGTGTGGACAGTGTTTCCCAAAGACATCCTCTGTCCACACACCCTCTGAGTCCATTTTATCCTTAAGCCCTAAAAGTGAGACTAGAGCCATGACTCAGAGCTTTAAATACTTAACAATGTACAAGGGCCTGAGTTCAAGGGTGATGTGCACCTTTCCACACCAAAAAGAACCCCAAACACCCCAAATTCTGTAAGCACGGTCCATTGTAGAATATTCTTTAACAACATTTTACTTCTGCCAAATCCCAGGTGGGAAGATCCTTTCCCCTCAGACTCGATTATTCTGGTGGAGAAGGAGATGTGGTACCCACAGGTACATAGTGGTATCTGCTGTCAGTGAACACATAACGGTGGGACAGAGCCACAATAGCTGGAATCACTTCTGTTCATATGATCCAGAAATTGCTTTGGCTTCTCATGGTGTCATTGCCAATCCTAAAGGAAAGTCAGTTCTGACCTGCTGTTACCAGATAATGTATACTTTATGTTTCCAGATACAAATTTGTTTATTTTATTAATTTTTCCAGTTTTACAAGCATATTGAGTACCTATCCCTACTTCCTTCTATCCCTCCCTCCCATTTTCCTTCCTTCCCTTCATCAATCCATCTCAATCCCTCTCACCTTCCTGCCAGTCCACTTCTATGGACTCCAGGGTTCTCTCTGGCTTGTCTATTCCAAAATTTGTTTTGAGCTAGGATCTCCTGACTGGTATGGCTGGCATACAACTTGGGGTCCTACTGCCTCAGTCATCAAGGTTCCTATACTAATTAATTAACCAATTAGTTAATCAATTAGTTTGTTTTGCAGTTCTGAGGATCCAACCAGAACTTATTTAGCAATTAGAACCACAGCATTCTTAGGATGGAATTTCAGTTTAGTCAGCCACAAGGAACGATCAATACAGTTTAGGACAACCCTTCCAGCTGGGAAGAGAAGGCTGGTGTGGGCCCTGACATCTTATACAGCCTTGCAGAACACCACCCTGCACAGCCCCGCAGATGCCACCCTGTACAGCCCCGCAGAATGCCACCCTGCACAGCCCCGCAGAATGCCACCCTGCACAGCCCCGCAGAACGCTTTCTGTCCTGAGTCTGGACGTTTCTGCTGCACCCCTTTCTTCGAAGCTAAAATTAGAGATGATCAGCCCGGCCATTAGCTTCTCTCCCGCAGCTCATCTGACTCTCTCAAGATGGGCAGCAGGTGCAGGGTGTCCTTACCTTGGTCAAGAATCTCTGTCCCCTCACTTCGCATCCTGCATGCCAGCTTGTCCTGCAGTCTTTTTACTTCGGAGTCCTTTTCCTCCAGCTGCTCTTTCAAAGACACCAGTTCATCCTGCAGATAGAAAATTTGTTTTAAAGTAAGAGATCAAGATTTTAAAGGGACATTTAGAAAAAATATCAGCGTTTTAAATTGACAGATTTGGGGAATGCAACAAAATCTGCAGGAACTCACACACAAGCAGCAGAATGAGACAGGGGGATGGTAAATGCTGTCATGTAAGTCCAATTTATAGTAACTATGTGTAGTTATTCCAAGTTTCTCAGTCAATTAAAAAAGGAATATTTTCAAATATAGCTTGGACTATAGCATCTAAGGTTAGCTTTCTTGTGCTAAATTAAAAAGCCTGACCAAGCTAATCCAAAATGATAATCAAAATCAGGCACCAGTACTCTTAGAAAAGCAAACTAAAACGCAAACTGTAAAGGACTTGCTTGTGCCTCCCTCAAAGGACCGCAAGGTGGCACTGTGCCTCTGGGTCATTGAGTCTTCTGCTCGGAGAGGTACAAGCCATGGACCAGACTGGTCCTCATCCTGCCTAGCAGCTACTCCTAGCAGCACAGGGAATGAATAATCCAGACAAAGGGATTTACAGTCTTGTTGGTTATTTAAATTGTTGGGGGGGGTTGCACATGAATGTATATTCATATGTGTGTGTGTGTGCATGCACGCACACATGTACATGTACATTTCAAAGGACTCTCTTTTTTTATGTTGTTTTAGTGTGTGTGTGTGTGTGTGTGTGTGTGTGTGTGTGTGTGTGTGTCTATCAGAAGGCCCTGTGTGTCCCTGTGGAGGACCAAGGGTGACTTCAGGAATCACACTGGATTGATTCTACCTCCTTTTTGCTTTGCTCTGGGATTTCCCAGGCTCTGCCCACCAGGATCAGAAGTATAGGCAGCCGCCACCTTCTCTGCCTGGCATTTTTTTTACATGGGACCTGGGATCCAAATTCAGGATCTTCTACTTTTGAGGCAGAGTCAATCTCTGAGCCCATTATTATTAGCATTTTAAAATTTAGTCTTGCTTTAGTACAGAACTAGCTTTAGCCAATTTGTATTTTGCTGGCTGTATTTAACATGGAAAATAGAGCTATATGCTGCTAACCTGCCTTGATTCAATGTCACACTTAACTTTCAGAGTCTGTACTCAGATGCTGGCTACAAGCAGAGAGATAGTACTATGGGAAGCACTACGGGAAGCACTACGGGAAGCACTACGGGAAGTGGAAGGACTATGGGAAGCACTATGGGAAGGACTATGGGAAGCACTATGGGAAGGACTATGGGAAGGACTACAGGAAGCACTACAGGAAACACTACGGGAAGGACTATGGGAAGTACTATGGGAAGGACTATGGGAAGGACTACGGGAAGGACTATGGGAAGGACTACGGGAAGCACTATGGGAAGCACTATGGGAAGCACTATGGAGAAGGTGCATTCCACCTACACACCTAGGTTGGCCCTGTCCTTTAACTCATGGTATAAACTGGCTCCTACACAGTGATGTCCACTCCCAGCCAAGACTCTTTCCAGAGCCCCGGAGGAAGAAGGAGGCTCTACTGTGGACAGGAAGCAGAACTCTTCCATAGGTGAATATCTGCAAAGATCTTATAATACTCGGGAGTCTGAGAGGGTTAGAAGAAATATAAGCTAATTCTTTGATTTTACTGGTTTATTTTACAATATTAGAGATCTCGCTGTCTCTGTGATGAGGCGGTACATAATTTTGATAGACAGGTGACACACACACAAAACAAATGCGCATGCCACTGGAAACACCATCACAGCCAAGCGACACAAGCCAGCAAGCCTCAGGCCACGGGCCTGCCAGAGTCTACCGCACCTTTAGCGACTCCCACTTTTGCTCCATCCGTTGCTTTTCATACTGCATCTGACCCACCTTGATTTTCATGCTAGAAAGTTTGGCCATTAAAGACTGGTAGGGAGACAGAGGGGTGAGAGGAAACTAGGCAGAAAGAGACAAGCTAAGTAAGAAGAAAATAGTATCGGTTCTCAGGGGGTTGGCGCCCTCGGAAACGGCAGGCAGTGTCCTAGCAGGTTAGTGGAGCTCTGGAGTCCCCTGGGAGAGTGAGAAGGCCGCGGCCCTGCTTTGGGAAAACGTCCCTGTGTCTAAGGATCTTTGCTGCCATATGCTAGGCAGGAAGCATTTGTCACGACTTCAGCTCACACAGGACAGTGGAGCTGCTGGTCTGGAAGAAACATTCGCCCCCACGAGAAACTTACTTTAGTTGACTTAAGCTTTTTCTCATATTGAAGTCTTTCACTGTCCATTTCACTGACTTTTAGCCTCAAGTCACTGATCTCTTCCATCAGAACCTGGGCAAAAAGAAGAGAGAGACATTGGAAACACGTTTTGAAAAACCATTTCCTCTAACTGAAAGAGCAGCCTGGAAATTGCTAAGATGTCAAGAATCCATGTGGATCAAGTTAAAAACACTCAACAAGCAGAGATACAGAGCATGTGTCTGCTACGCACCCAACCACCTTCCTATTAAGACGCAGCTCTACGTCCCCAATACCTCTAAGTGTGGGAAGCTGGGGCAGATGGTGGAGGTCCTAGGGAAACTTGTACAATCTTTAAGAGATGTGTGTGTGTGTGTGTGTGTGTGTGTGTGCGCGCCTTGGACACATTAAATCAAAACGTCGAGTTCCTACCTGGAAGTCAGCGTCCCAGGACAGCTCGGGCTGGGAAATGCTGCAATGTCTCAATGCATATACACATGCACACGCGCGTACACATACACACACACACACACCTTGAGAGACACAGGACAGAAGTCACTGCAATCGAGTCTGTATCTGACAGTCAGGCCCACAGGCTTCCCAGCTTCCTGCCCCTTCAGAGCAGCAGGTTTGTGCACTCTTACCACAAGAGGGCGCTGCTGCAGAGCTCACCATTCCATCTCCGAGGAACAAGGGACAAGGTGTAGAGATCTCAACATACCATGTTTTGGAATAATCTTCCCATTTCAACATTTTCTTAAAAACTAAGGTTGAAATTTTTGGGATGAGGAAGAAACTAGGTAAACACTTCGCTTTTTATTAAGGAACCAATATACACGAACATGTGTGTGTTCAATGCAGTTTTATTTTTGAAGTCTGTTGTTTTTTTTTATATTTATTTTTATTCAATTGTGCATGTGCATGTGTATGTGTGCGTGTGTGCGTGTGCGTGCGTGTGTGTGTGTGCGTGCGTATATGTGTGTGTGTGTGTGTGTGTGTGTGTGTGTGTGTGTGTGTGTGTAGAACCACGGGCAAATTTGGGAACCACCACGGACTGCCTCCACCTCCTCCTTGTTTACTCTGCCCTGGGGTTCACAGGCTCTGCCCTACCAGGACCAGAAACACAGGCTGTCCCCACTTCCGCCCGGAGTCTATACATGGGGTCTAGGATCCGAACTCAGGATCTTCTGCCTTCAAGGCAAAGGCTTAATCCCTGAGCTACCTTCCAGCCTCATTTTTTTTTATATTTCTATGTATTGTATGCATGTATGTATGTATTTTTACGTGTGTGTGTGTGTGTGTGTGTGTGTGAGAAAGGGTACTGTGTGTTCCTATGGTCCCAAGAGCAACCTGGATTGTTTCTACCTCCTTTTTTTTTTTTGTTGGTACCTCCTTTTTTTTTTTTGTTGGTTTGCTCTGGATTTCCTCTTCCAGAGTCAGAACACAGGCCACAGTCATTTCTGCCTGGCATTTTTATGTGGAATCCAGGATCCAAACTCTGGTCCTTCTGCCTGGGAGACAGAGGTTTAACCCCTAGGCCATCTCTCCAGCTGAGTATTAATTTTTAAGGAGTACTGGGGACAGAACCTAGGGCTTGCCTGGTGTGCCCTAAGATGTGCTTTCTCGATGAGCTGCACCCGGCTCCTAGAGGCTACTCCTAAAGACCAGCACGATGGGGACACATGGTAATAGGCTACCTCCCTTCACAGTCCTGGGGTCCGACTTCATCAGACAGGGTGCGTGTGGGAAGACAGATGGACAGACAGACGAGCCACCTACCTTGGTATCTCTGCACCTGTCTTCACAATCCAGTCTGTCCTTCTCCACAGCCGTCAGTTTTAACTTCAAGTTGGATATTTCAGCCATCAGATCCAACTTCTGCGATTCTAAGGAGGTCCTGCTCAGAAGCTCCTATGAGGATTGAGACACACATTCATGTGAGAGTGTCAGCGTGTTGTGACGGCAGAGCAGCGGCGACCAAGGAAAGAGCATGGCGCACTGCCCCATACTGACAGTGCTGGGGTGTGTACCCAGTGACCCCCTGGTGCAGGTTCTGAAGTGACATGCTCCCAAAGAGATCGATCCCACAACAGTTTCTGCTGGGGTAGAAACTCTCACTGTCCTCATTACCAGAGTTTCTAAGGGTGTCAAAGCCAAGGACATGTCAAATGTTACATGTCAAGGAAATGACATGTAAGAGCAGGAATTCAAATCCGGGCAGCTTTACACCAGTGTGCATTTTATACACTGGACACAGAATCCCACCTGTGAGGGGGGGGTGCCCCAAAAGTCATCTATAGTGCCTCTAATCTCATGACTGATGGCTGGAAACTGTATCAGTGCAAAAGGATGATCATCTTGAAAGCCTATGAACATTTTATGTGAATCTAATAAAATGTCTTTCTTGAGACTCTGATAGTCTAGACTTTAAACACACCAGCATGCTGACTGCTGAAAGACAAGGAATGCTGTGCCCATCAGCTCCACCCACGCTCACTCCAGCTCAACAGCTCCCCATCCCATCTTGCCCTGCCGTCCTCCACCCATGTCCACTGCAGCTCAGCAGCCCCCCATCTTGCTCTGCCGTCCTCTATCCACACCTGCTGCAGCATTTCTTCTGTGGCATTCAGCTTCTCTCTGTGTTCTTCAAGACAAAACTCCAAATCTCGAATCTTCTCTCCCTGAGCCTCCACCTGGTCTGTCAACACACTTACCTGTGTTTAAAGTAAAGTGCAGCAGTTGAGTTACAACAGAAAGACCTTGGGTCCCACTCCACATTGATGATGTCATCACTCATATGGTGGTTTAAAAAAAACAAATCTGAGATTGAACAAGGTAACTATAGGTCTTCCCTCTGCTAGTTACATGCTGTTTTCTCCTCACCTTTTCTAATTTGCTGGGCATCAAACCCAGGAACTTGTGCATGCAAGGCAGGCCCTCCATCCCTGAGATTCATCCCAGGCTGGCATGTTGCCTGGTGATGTAAGGATTCCTGTTCAGTTCAGGAGTAGATGGTGCTAATGAGGAAGTGCAGTCCTTTACTACACACTTGGAACAACTGTCAGTCATTTCTGACAGCCCGGCATGCTGCCTTGTGGTGTCAGGAAGAGCTGGTGCTGATGAGGGCGCACAGTCCTTCACACACTGGAACCATTATCAATTTATAGCAGCTGTTGCAGCTACTCTGCATGCTGCTGACAAAGTCATGAAAAAACAGCTCAAGGGAACAAGGGGTGTATTTGTCAACCAGCCCCCTCCATCTTATTCACCTGCCCGGAGACTAGTCCTGCCCACCATAGGCTGGGCCTTTCCCATCAACTCGACAATTTCCTACAGGTTGCTCAGAGCTTAAATAAACTACTAATTCTCTACAAATGTGCCAAGAGCTCAAATCCTTAGCCTTCAAGCTCAAAGGCAAAGAACAGGGGTCAGTGTACTTAGCATATGTAAGGCCCTGGGTTCCATTTCCAGCAACAAAAAGGAAAAAAAAAATAAAAAGGAAAAATTAACTAAATAAAGTGGGCAGTGTTCACACAGAGAATGGGGGGTCGTCCTTTGTCCTCAGAGTTCACTGCAGACCTAATGTCTCTCCTTGTGAGCCCCACTCAATAAATACACTTTGTTTCACTTTGGTTGAAACACGGAATAAAGATATCTGTCCTGCACTCCAAATGCCACAAGGAAGCAGACAAATGAATCTCGCCGCAGGTTCTTTTCGCCATGGTGCTATCTGGCCATTGGTATCGTTTATATCAAACTGGAAAGTTTCCTCTAAAATATATTCAGATTAAAAAATACTGAAGTTTTTATACTGTAAGCATCCATATGAATTTCTATCACATGTTCAATGTGTTTAAAATCACACCTGGGGCTGTGGAGATGACTCAGGGGTTAAGATTCAGCCTCACAAGCAGAAAGCTGTGAGTTTAGATTCCAAATCCCATGTAAAAATACCAGGAAGAAATGTACTTCCAGCCTGGAAGGTGGAATCTGGAAAACCCTGCAGCAAAGCAAAAAGGAAGTAGAGCAATCCAGGATGATTCCCAATGTCACCTCTGGCTTTTCACAGAGAAACAGACAACACACACACACACACACACACACACGTGCGCGCATGCACACATGTAAATAAAAAATTTAAAAATATATCACAGTTGCAAAATATCGCTAGAAATAGAAACAAGAATATGATTAACTGTAGTTCTAAAAGAAATAACTAGATACACACACACACACATACACACACATATATATATCAGATGAGGACACAAGACAGACTGAATAACCAGAACACTGTGTTCATACTGGAGCAACCGAGCCATGGGGTTGCTCCTCTGTATCCCCACAAGCACCCTTGGTCCCCACAGTCTATCTGCATGTTGCACCCACCATGCTGCTTGCTTTTTGTTTTCTTTTTGAGACAGGGTCTCACACAGTAGTCCAGGCTGGCTTACTTGTAGTGATCCTCCTTCATCGGCACTCTGCGTGCTGGGGTGACAGGCCTGCAACACTACACTCCACTTTCGATGGACTATTTCTATCAGTGCTTGGTTGTCACATGCATCCTAACTGACTCTTTCAACACGTCCTAAGTACAGTCCTCCCCTGACCATTTCAACACGCAGTGTGCACTAAGTGCAGTCCTCGCTTGGTGTCTGCACAGAACTGTTTCCAGCATCTCTGTGCAGACATCAAGTCCCTTTGTTAAGGGCAGAGAATTTGTCAGCAACTTTAAATCATCTCTGAATCCCGACAAAGCCATGTGTGAAGCTATTATGCCATTTAGGGAACAATGATGTGCTTAACATGGGTGCAATTTTTCCAAACATTTTTGGTTCAAAGTTCTGAGGGCCACTACATGTCCTGAGAACAGAGCGGACTTAAGTCCACTTGCCTGAAGAACCAGGGATTCCTTATCATTCTCTAAGCGTGCCAGCCGTTCTTGGTACACGTCTCCATTCCCAGGAAGGTGGCCGTTTGTCTGCCAAAGAAAACCACATAGGTAAATAAACTTATGCCTATATTTTGTGAGTAAGTGAAATTTGCATGTTTTAATATATAAGCCCCAAATCCAGCACATCCATCATTGCCAGTAACAGAAAAGTTGAAGAGTCATTTACTTCAAAATAGGTAAGACATGGCAGGTAGATACCATGGACCAACCTACAGTACTTCTGAAAAACAGGAATAACAGACCCTAAAGAACAGCAGTGTGAGAGTGTGAGACAGCTTCTCACCATCGCTCGGCCTGTTCCATCTCATGGCTTTCCACCGCTGCCTCACTTTTCACGTGTCCCCAGAACCTTTCTTTGGTCCTTGGTAAACAAGGTGCATCCCCAGGCTGTGTGCCACAAGCGATCCTGGAGCTGAGGTATGCACGTTCCAGCATGCTGAGATGCTGCAGCTGCCTCTGGACATAGATGTTCCATGGGGAGCATCCATGCCACAAAAAAGCCCAGTCTGCAGAGTTCTCAGGGGAGGGAGGCCCGAGCAGACAGTGGCTTAGAGACATTTTCAGTAGAACCTGATCAGATGAGTCTGTTTCTTTATGGAAAATCAGTCAAAAACTACTGTGGCCATTTCCCTCTCTTCTCTTCCGTCCCTCCCCACTTAGTAATATCAACACAAAAGAAGCATGTGTTATGTTAATGGAACTATTTTGGGAACAAGTTAATTTGTCTGTAGGTCTCTTAAGCTACGGAAACAACTGGCAGCCACTGGATGGGGTGAGGAAGAGTTCCTTTTGCCAGAATGAATTCCTCTCTCACTATGTGCTGAATGTCAGAATAAAGAAGGAAGAGACAGGAAGTGGAAGTGTGCTGAGGAATGTCCTAGGAGATAACAGATTTTCTGAGAACATAGCAACCCTCCCAAACACCAACGAAGCAGAACCCTTGAATCTGTGGAGAGGGTGGGTAGGCAGGGGCTCCCCAGCAAACATCAAATAGCACAAGCAAGCATCACTGTTTCCAACATTTAGCATCTCTACTTTCTGAGGTAGTCAGCGAGTTACCCACACTCAGCAATGCTGCCGGCACCAAGAAGCCATAAGCTGCACAGACACAGGCACACTGGGTGAGGACTGAACTGACCAGGGCTCTGAGGACATCGTGACTACATATGACAGGCCTGCAGAGGGAAGGATGCACTCTGACACTCAGCTTACTCCCACCACGACCTCCTAAACACCCGCCAGATCCTTCCACCACTCTTCTGTGGTGTGTATAAACAGTCAAATGATAAGTGTATTCGTGCATCCTACTGAAAACTGAAAGTCCTTCAAGCGCTTGTGTTGCCTGCCCCGTATTGTGTGAACCTACTGCTGTGCCGGTCTTTAGATTTTGTGTCGCTGATCACAGACAAGTAACCTCTGACGTCCCGGCATCTGGGACGGTACTTGGGAAGAGGTGGAGCACAGAAGGAAGAAGACAGAGAGCAGCTGTAGGACCGCAGGATGGACTGTAGGGCCTCAGAGACATGGACCCGGCATGACCAGCAGAGACCACTCGATGGCATGAGATGGCCCTTTGTGTCAAGTCTACAAGGTAGTAGACTATGGCAATCCACACTTACAGACAGAATGGGGTAACTTGTTGGCACCCATAAAATGCACGCTAACAGCTCTTTTAAGAGGTTATTCTTAGAGTCCAGGGCATTGGGGCTCATTCTGTCTGGGGCACGATGAGAGCAAGCCTGCTGTCCTGTGCTTTGCTTCCTTGGCTGATCAGAAGGGCACAGCACAGGTGAAGACGGGCACTCTTACCATCTGACTATAGCCATGGGGGAAGCTCTTACCATTGACTACAGCCACGGGGGACGGGGAGCTCTTACCATCTGACTCTGCAGCCACTCGATGAGAGTCTCTGCTGTGGAGTCTGGGATCTGGCACCTCAATCCCTCCTTCTCATCTGACTCCATCATCTCTAACAGTCCACGCAGGTCTTCCACGAGGTGCAGGGCTCGCAAACTTCCCATGAAGGGAGAGGTGGGGGACTGGCAATCAAAGAGCCCATTGGAATATTCTAGGGCCTTAGAACCTGGTTTAAAAAAAATTGGAGAGCATCAGGACCTACGTTAGGTGAAATGCGACAGCTGAAGAAGACAAGCCCATCTAGTCACAAGCGATCACCACAGGGAAAAGGTAAAATAATCTCCCGGTCAAGTCATGGTACTGGCTGGATAGACAAAAAAAGACCAGTGGCACACAGAAGGAAGCAGGAGGACTCGGGGAGCCATGCTTCCCAGGAAACACACATCCTAGAGACCAGACTGCTCATGGAATTCAGAAAACGGAGTTATGCACTGAGGTGGAAATCACATGGTACAGTTTCAAAGGTAGGAAGCTGGTTCCCAGTTAGCCTGCCGGATTTAATCTTCATAGTTTCAGCAGCTGCACATGTATGTTTGCAGGTGCACAAAAGCATCCCCAACATCTGTCTGCAACTGGATCAAATGTTCTTTTTTTTTTTTTTTAAATGTTAAGTTCTTTTTTTTTTTTAATTTTTTTTTTATTTATTCAACTGTGCGCATGTGCGTGTGTATGTGCGCGCGCGTGTGTGTCTGTGTGTGTGTGTGTCTGTGTATGTGTAGAACCATGGACGAATTCGCGAACCACCATGGACGCCTCCACCTCCTTCTGCCCCGGGATTCACATGCTCCGCCCTACCAGGACCGGAAACGCAGGCCGCCCCGCTTCCACCTGGCGTCTATACGTGGGATCTGGGATCCGAACTCAGGACCTTCCGCCTGCAAGGCGGAGGCTTAACCCCTGAGCCACCTCTCTAGCCTCCAAATGTTCTTACTAGTAAGTTTTTTTTAATGGTTTTAATTTTGTTTTCTAACATTTATAAACCACTCTGAGAAGCAATTCTATATACCTGTTCATCACGTGGATTTTTATTTTCTAGTCTGTCAATTTAAATATCAATAATTATATTTAGGCTACCGTCTCATAAATTTGAAGGCCTTACAACTGGATGAACCCCACATGTGAGTTCTGAAGGCCTTACAACTAGATGAACCCCACATTTGAGTTTTCACTCCAACTGGCTCTCAAGCCCACAAGAGGGACAGGAATTCTCTTTCAGCCAGTCCACTCCACTGATTCTCCAGATTCTAAGCCAAATGACTTATCACAATCTGGCCAACTATAGTAAAGTTGCTGTTGGGACGCTAGACACAAATGCCAAGTGCCTCGCATAATCCTCGAGGACCTCTGTATGATCAAACTCCACACATGGGAATCGAGGAGAGAATATCAGAAGAGGATTGAAAGAGTGTCACAAGTCAGACAGTATCCTATGCCAGTGTTCCCACGTCAGATCTGCTGGTATTATTAAGACATGTGTCCCTCATAACCATTCACTGTTAAATCCCCTAGCAGAGGTGGTACCCAGAGCTTAGTGAAGAACTGGGAAAGGGGATGTGCGAGCCATGGGAGACATGAAGGTGGAATGCAGGAAACAGCCACTCGTGCATGGCTTACAGTACGTTCCACAAACCATCCACACTAGAACTTTCTGAGATACTGTTTCTTGAGTCTTGATTAGAAACAGAGTGAGATTTTAAAACAAAATTGGTAGAAATTGGAGAAGAACAAAGAGGAAAACCAGGGGAACCAGGAGAGACAGCAAGTGACAGAAAGAAAGGAAGCAGGCAGGAGGTCACTACCTGCTATGATGCCGTCCATCTGCTCCAGCGCTGCGGCCAGCATGTCACTTGCGTCACTCATCATCTTCCTATTGCTGGGGGCAGAGCCAGCCTCACTCTGAAAAAGAGAACAAGAACGTCACTGCTACATGCGCTCAGTGACACCTGCCTGTTCGTAAATTACATTTAGCTTGAAATCACAACTCCACAGTCTGAGAACTTCAGAAGTGGCAAGGATCCAAAGAAGCTGAATCCAAGTCACTACTGTGGATGAGATCACATCTGCATGGGTACCTGCGCCAGCCACCTAAACAAGGAAGACTTAGATCTTGCACTCA
The DNA here is from genome assembly GCA_023101885.1 of Typhlomys cinereus. Classification (NCBI taxonomy): domain Eukaryota; kingdom Metazoa; phylum Chordata; class Mammalia; order Rodentia; family Platacanthomyidae; genus Typhlomys; species Typhlomys cinereus. The sequence continues at coordinate 1,397,368 of JALPQD010000219.1, forward strand.
AGGCTGTCCAAAGCCAGTGAGACGTGCGTGCGGCTCAGCATCAAAGCAACGCTTAGCAGGCGCAAGGCCCTGATTCGCCCCCAGCATTGCAATACATAAACACTGGCAGAGTGACATGCACACTGTGCTCTCCAGGGCTCTAAGTCTCTAGGAAGGGCATCCAGGTGCTACGGACACTTGCTACACCCTTGCTCAGAGTGGTGCAAACCCTGCACTAGACTTACAACCACTGCTTTCTTCCTTTGCCTTTACATACCTTATGGTTTGGATTTCTGAAGTGTTCGCTAAATGCATAAGTACATACATAATTACAGCTGGTCCCCTCTAATATCCACAGGGGACTAGCTCCAGGCCGCCTCCTGAATACACAATCCATGGATGTTCAAGGGTTTTATATATACAATGAATTAATATTTCTCTGAAATGCTAATTATCTATGGATCATTTATAACATGTAATGCAAGGTATTTTATAAATAGATATCACAGTGCATTGTTTTAAAGACAATAAGAAAACAAGTCTGCATATATTTAGGAAGAATGTAATTTTTTTCAAACATTTTTATCTGAATCTGTGAATTCACAGAGGTCACTATACACGTGCATGCATGCACGCACAGATGCCCATGGGCACATATGCATACATTCACACACTTACTGGTGTTTTATAAGGTAGCAGAGAGATTGAGTATATACACACATTATCCTCAAACTTTGACCTTTGCTTCTATTTTTTGGTGCTACAGATCAAACCCAGGGCTGGGGGAGGGGGGCAAACACTCTTTCCTGAGTTATATCCTCACCCCATTAACCCTAATTTGTAACCATGACAACATCCCTATAAAATAAGTTAATGTCTAGGCTTTATAAATTAGTACTAGAGGTATTTGCTATGTGCATGGAAACACACCAAATAAACACAGCAGTTTTTTAACCCAGGCCTGTCTGGCTTCTGCTGCTAGGGTGGTGCATTTCTGCTTATCTAATCGACCTCATTCAGACAGACTTGATCTCAAATTGCACTATTACCAGCTCCTGCTTTGCTGACTAAAGACACAGGGATGCCGTGCTAGAAATTTGTCAATGAATGCCCAGTGCCGGCACCCATGCAGAATTCCCCCAATAGGCCTACATAAGGCCTTTGCCACTTTGCAGACGCTGCAGATATAGCAACCTGGGCAACGAGGGTGGCTCACCAGGGACCTTGACCCCATTTCCAGGCAGTCAGACCTCACTCACTACCCTGTCTCACAAATGTATTTCAAGGCTAGGATCATGTGTCTACTGTGTGCTCACTTCATAAAATGCCATACAATTCTTCTGAAATACTATTCTGATTTATTTGTAGATCGCAGTAAGAACAGGCAGGTTAATTACTTAATCAGCAAAACACTTCAAAATGCTGTGATTTCACAATGCATCACCTAGGACTCTCTAGAACTTGACCCACTGCAGAAGTTGAAAGTGTCTGCCATCTGCTGCGCAGAAACGTTTGAGGTGTGTGTGAGCTACCCAGAAGGCCAGAAGTGGATACTCTCAGATCCAAGGAGCATACAAAGGGCACAGTCCAAAGAAACATGGCAATAATCGCACTTCAAGCTATAACACTCAAAACTGAAAACTAAGAGCTGAAGGTTGGGAAAAGGGTGTGTGTGACCCTGAGTTTCACAGAAGTCAATGGGCTGCATTCACTTTCAGTCATATGTAGAAAAATGCACACATACAACTCACCACCAATATTATATATATTCAACTGACCTATATGCTATGTATATGAACACATAGCTAACCACCTAACATTACACATACACAAGTAACCACCTATCTACTACATATATTCACACATACCTGGCCACCCATTTAATAAACATACCACCTACTTAACATACATATGAAAACACAGAGCTGACCACCTATTTGCAAACCCCTCCAAACTCAGAATCCTTTTATCCTACTTTATTCACACACACACACACACACACACACACACACACACACACACGTTTCTAAATGTGCACATGTAAGACCAAGACAGATACCAGGCTCAGCTATACACTAGGAACACCGATACAACAAATACAATCACATTAGGAAAACATGCTTACCACATCCCTAAAAGAGGAAACAAATAGTGGTCTTTGTGAACCACTATATTTTGTGAAGAACATAAACGCCTTCTTACATTGGGGTGGGTCCTGAGGTCCACATTCAGATCACAAGAATGAAATGAAGCAAAACAAGGCATTCATGTTCAGAACAGTAACACTGTTTTCAAATTCACGGGAGGAATCTTTATAAGAGTGAAAGTGTGGAACAAGACCATGTCCATCAACACAGAGGGGTGAACTGTTTGTTATGTTCCCAGATGCAGGGAGCGCAGCTATCAAAACAAGCTAGTGGTACATGTGTGCAGAACAAACAAATGTATACAGGAGAAGAGCAAAGTATGTTTCCAAAAACTTCGGCAATATTTTAAAATATTTTTTATAAAGCAAAAAGCAACTAAATTAATCTATTAACTAATGTTGTTAACTAATGCATATTCATATTGATTATATATACTAGAAATAAACATAAGATTGGTGTAACTATGCAAAAAGCAAAAAAGGACATAATAAGGCTACTGACAGTCTTCAGGTTAAGTACTGAATTCAGAAATGATTATTATATTCTGAGAATAACATCCAGGAATCCCAGGTCCAGTCACTAACATACACACACACACACACACACACACACACACACACACACACACACAGCTTCACAATTTCCCTACAAAGTAAAAGAGGTTTTTTTCTTTTCTTTCTTTCCTTCTTCCCTTCTCTGTTCTTTCCTCTCTCCCTCCTCCCCTCCCTCCTTCCTTGTTGGGAATATTTTATAATGTAAGAGCTAATCTGCCAAAAAGTCATAAAAAGGACAAATGTTTTTGTAGTGATACCAGTGTTTCAAAACACATGGAGGCAAAGACTGGCAGATTTAGGGCGAATTGGGCACATTATCTCATTTATATTTAATGTAATTGTCAGTATGATTGGCTGTGGCTTTTGCCAGCTTTTATTTCCCAATCTGTCATCTCTTCCACCTTTCCAACCTTCTTTCAGATTGGCAGACAAGAGTGGACAGAGCCCAGCAATGCTGCAGGCTTGATCACACAATCACCCTCCCCCCAACATGCGTGCACACACACATACACACACAAGAAAATACCCAAGTACAGAGAGAGAGAGAGAGAGAACATTCTCCAAGTCTGATATCATCCACACCAGCCTCAGCTGCGTACGTAGAGCCACAGATGTGTCTCAATAAGCTGCAAACCTCAGTGGGGCTCACAGAACTGCGTGGACTCAAGAGAGCCACAAGTTGAAGCAGGTGAGTCCATCCAGGAAAACGCTGCCCACCCAAGGCCTGAATCTTGCATGCAGCCCAGGTGGGAGAACAAGTGGCCATAGCTATGCTGAAACCCCAGGCTCTGAGAAAGACTTTCTCATATCCTCAAAAAAATTCTGAGCATTTCCTGGGTGCCCTCACACGATTAAAATACAATGGAACGTTGTTCTGCGGCAGCAACGGCAATGGTGACAAGGCAGACTGAGCGACTGACATACAGACACAGCACTGGCTCCTGCAACACCAGCTCCTGCCTTAAGAATTCAAGGTCAGGCACTCTGTCACACTGAGCGCAAAGTCCAGGATGGCAGGACACCCAGCCACATACACCCAAGGTTCAAAGCAAGGCTCCTAATAACCACATCTCTTGGTTCTCATTCTCTGCTTGCCTTCGAAACTACTGATTAGAATCGGTTCTTACTCGAGCTCAGGCAGACCTTGAACTTTCAATCATTCTTCCCCCTGCCAGGGCCAGCGCTACAAACACCATCACATCCAGCACATTTGTTCTTTTGAGATGAAAACACTTACAAACTTCACTAGCTTAACTGTTACAAGACAGCAGATTCTTTCCTACACTGCAAGAGGAGGCCGTGTACCCCTTTCTGTGACTCACTGAAAAGCAAGGCCTCAGGAAGTATAGCTTCTGCTACAAAGGGAAAGGGGCAAAGCAGAGACCCCCTCACACACCTTCTCTATCAGGTGGGGGGCAGCTCACAGGATCCAACCTCATGATTTCCTATTACAGTAGCTTTTGTATTAATAAAAATAAGTTTAAGAAATTTTTACAATTCCAGAGGATAATATTCACATACTACAAAAAGGTCCCTCCACATCCTCCCCCCAAAAATCAAACCAAAGGACACTTAGGGCACCTTCTAGCTTAGTCAGGGACACATTTGGTGCAGAGATGAAAGGGATAAAACATCAAGGAAAGTTCCAGCAAAGGGTGTGGTGGCTCAAGGGTTGGCAGAAAACCACTTTTTTTCCCAAGGTTGCTGACTGGTGCTTTGGGTCAGGCACACTTCCCAGGCTTTCTGGGAAGACAAGAAGGGCTGTGTGAAGTCAGCAAGCCTGTGTTGAACTTTAGAGAGAAAAATGTTTGTACTAGCTTTCTCTGCTTACTTATTTGAAATGTCTGGGTTTGAAAGTAAATGTATGACTTCTTGTGCAAGATGAAGACCTGAGAGAAAGCAATCCCTTGAAGAGAGCACATGGGAAGCGTGAGTGGGGCCACCACCAAAGCTATGTATGTTCACGTCGGCCACCCACTTCTTAGTGGACTTTTCCCAAGGTGCAACCTAAGAAGGTAACAACACACGCAAGCAACAGGCACTCAATGCAGAAGCCATGGTAGAAACAGAAGGCCCAGGGACTGCTGGGTCAGTACCTGAAACAGCCAGACAGCCCAGCTTCGCTTCCCAGACCTGCCCCCAGAACCCCTCCAGGCAGTACTGAAAGCTTTGCCATTGCTCCTACCGGAGGAGGAGGGACCCTTAATGGAGGTAAAACGGCAGAATTCTGCCTTTGCTACTGGCCTCTAAGTAAAAGTAACAGTTCTGAACGAGTAAGATTTTTAACTTGGAAAGTCTCTCCCCTTTGGGCTGGGAAAGGGTTCACTGGATAAAGAGCTTGCAGCTGGAGCAGAAGGACCCAAGTTCAGACATCAGATCCTACGTGACTCAGCCCCAAAGACGGAACCTGGGGAGCAAGCTGGCTGGCAAGCTCTGGATTCAAAATCGCTAGGTAGAAAAGCAATCTAGGAAAATTCCTGGCATGGACATTGGGCCTCCGCATGCATAAGCAAGCATGGACATACCTACACCCCCCCCCCCTACATACAAATGTGCCCATCACATGCAAAACACACAAACACTTATGTACACATGTGAAAATGGAAAAAAAAAACCTCTCCTGTACATTTCAACCACTAAGATCTCAGGTCCAAAACATGCCCGCCCCTTACCCTTGAGTTTGCTATCAGGACAGGCAATGCCACCCACCTGCTGTGCACCCCAGGCTGGCTTCAACCACAACTTCTACCCACTTGTTTTCTGGCTCTGGGATGCTGCCATTCTCATGGATTTTCCCTTCTGTGCTCCACCCACTAAAACCAGCCTAATGTGGCTTCATACTCCTGAACTCCTTGAACAGGGCAACAGGGCAGACGAAGGGGTGCTGGGAACCATGCAAGTGGTGAAAACAAGAAAATGTTGGGGTGTTGGTAGTGTCTAACATCATAACACATAGGCTTAAATTGCAAATCAAGTATATTTAGGGTGTTAAAAATCTGAAGACTATATTTGAATTAAATTATCATAATCTTGAAACAATTGATAATGCTAGCTCATTTCATGAGACCTGACTTTTCAGAAATGAGCATCAAAATATTCATGGATAAAATGGTATGACATCTGGGCTCTCTACCTTAAAATTAAGCAGAAGACTTAAGTGTAAAGACATGCTGCATGAAACAGATTAGGCATGCCCTAGTAATTACTGAGAAGGGGAAAAATACACAGGAGTGCATTGCATTAACCCATCTACATGCTTAGGTGTTGAAGGCTTCCACAATAAAAATAACTTCTTACCCATACTTTTAACCTACAGGTTTCCAAAGCCCTCCAAGCACACCATGATCTGAAATAGGCTGTTTTCCCATCACAACCTCAAGCAAATTAGAGCTCCCCAAATACTTACAAGCCAAGCAACACAATACTTGATATTTCAGCAGCCATACAATCATGTATTCACCTCTGTAGCAGAGGGGCGTGAGGCTCAGCGTAAGGAGGCTGAGCATGGGGCATCCTGTAAGCTCCTGCTCCTACTTGAGAAAACATGGGCCACAGAAAAGTGAGGTCCTGGCTGTCTGCCACTCATGTTAGAACCACCAGCCAGTACGGACTTGGGGGCAAGATCCACACGACAATCCAGCATCCTTTCCTTCTTGGATGAAAAGACACTCTGACACTGAAAAATGGATGTGTTACTCGTCAGTAAAAGGCGGGGACAACTGGAAGGAATGTTCCAGTACTCTCTCGCTGGTCTTCTCAACTCCAGTTGTCACACGCTCCTCAGGACTGACAGGTTGCTAAGTTGCTCTCTGACCTTGATTATGGCCGCCAACTTTGACTTCTAACCTGAACTGCAAAGTACCCAGAACTGGCCCCTGCTGCCCCTGTCCACGTACTCTGGTACCACTGTGTGACTCGTCCTCAGAATCTGCCCTCTCTATACGACTGTGCAGGGTTGTACTTGAAGCTGCTCCCCTCCACACTACAGTGTGAACTGCCTTTAGAATCTACTCACGCCCTGCACTGCTGCCCAGCTGCCTCTGAACATGACCTATTCCACATGCTTTTCCTCTCTGCCTAAGCTGCACTTCAGCATCCTGGTCCTCGACTCCCCACAGCTGTTCCAGGGTCCCATGTGAGAACTTGAGTGCATCCTCCCCCAGGTTTTAAATCATCTCTGGATCTCCTATGATGCCCAGCGCAATGCAAATGCTGCTGTGTGTAATGTTGAGGGGACAGTAACAGTTACAGGAATAAGCATTGTTGCAGTCTGCCTGCATGGTTGCTGATAAATGACCAGAACACAGCTTAAGGGAACAAGGAGTTTACTTTCTTACGACAGTCCGGTTACAGTTCTTAGTCCAGCTTGACGGGAGAGCACACACCAACACCAGGGCTGAGGGAACTGGCCACCATAACAGCTGAGAGATGGACAATCCTTACTTGCCAGACCAGCATGTCTGGCCAAGTATACAGAAGGATGCCAACTCTCTCAAGCAGCTCTCTGTGATTTATCCAAGGCCTAATCCCACCCACCATGGGCTGGGTCTTCCCCATCAGCAAGACAATCTCCTTCAGGTTTGCTCTGGGCTTAACTCAACCATCAACTTTCTACAACTGTGCCCAGAGCTCAAACCCTTAACAGTCAAGTTGACACCTGTGCTTAACTATGACAAGCATTCAATACAAATATGTTCTCTTATGTGGGTTCAGTCTGCAGAGGTCGAATCCACACTGTGGACGTCAGCTGTCTTCCCAGATTTAGCTTGGGCATCTGGTCCTCAAAGGCATGCTGACCCTATGCCACAGCATCTTGGGTGTGCCTCCAGCTCCAGTGTTAATCTCCTTCACTAGGCTATGGGCTCCTTGGAAGGAGACCCTGTCTCTGACCTTTCCTACATACTGGCTCATGTGATGACATCGGAGGCCTGCAGCCGTGATCGCCCCAGGGTTCCTCCTGTGCAGAGCTTCATCCACTACCACTCCATTAGGTTAACTGCCATGCCTTCCACTAGGTGCTGAAGCCAAAAGTTGACCCCCTCCTAAGATTAAACAGAGGGAGGGATATCAGTAGATAAAGCACCTGCATGCAATTAGAACCAGCAGCTGGACCCCCAGCCCCTACCACAAAGCCCCAGAGAGTGTGGCGACCTGTCTGCTAATGTCTAGGGTGCAGCACTCAGAAGTCAGAAATGGGGCTCCTAGGCCCGTTGACTAGTTAGACCAGCCACACGAGGGGTTCTGGGTCAGTCAGAGCTTCTACCTCAGTAAGTAAGGTGGAGAGTCATTGAGGAATAATGTCAACCTCTGACTCCACAAGCACATGTGCATATGCCCACACATGTGCCAACAGGTATACACACAACATAAACTCATATGTGCACAAGTACCTATACATGTGTATCCATATACATGAGAACAGGCAGGCACACAGTATACATAAATGTGCATATGCCCACACACATGCAAACAGGTATACATACAACACACACACATGCACAAGTACCTACACGTGTCCATATACACGAGCACAGGCATAAACACAGCACACATAAATGTGCACTTACATTCGAACAGGGACATACACATGTTCACATACATGCAGGCACATACGCATGTATACTTACACATATGCGCCCGCACACAAAGTACAAAAAGAAAAGGAAGATAAACTGAGAGACATGATTGCTGCCCTTGGCCTTCCCTCCTTCAGAAAGTGAAACTGCACGCTCTTCAAGTTCATGGGCCTCATCAGAACAGCATTCATTATTCCAGTGAGTTTGCAAATGTCCTTCTCCGGGGGATTTGGGAGGATCAGGGGCCAGGTTCAGGCCACATGTTCACATACATGCAGGCACATACGCATGTATACTTACACATATGCGCCCGCACACAAAGTACAAAAAGAAAAGGAAGATAAACTGAGAGACATGATTGCTGCCCTTGGCCTTCCCTCCTTCAGAAAGTGAAACTGCACGCTCTTCAAGTTCATGGGCCTCATCAGAACAGCATTCATTATTCCAGTGAGTTTGCAAATGTCCTTCTCCGGGGGATTTGGAAGGATCAGGGGCCAGGTTCAGGCCTAGGGAAGGTGCGGGGCAGGTGCCGCTGTACAGAGGATGCAAAATCAGCACGGCTGGGCACGAGCCCATGGAAGACCAGTATGCTGGCTCTATCACCCTTAACTATCCTGCGTCTGTCCAGAATCATCTGCACAGTTGGGGGAGGAGGGAACTAGAACCCTCAAACTCCAACTACTAAAAATAAGAAATATATTGCTGACACTGCTACTTACTCTTCAGATACTAACAGACATTTGAAATTTTTTTTTTAAAGGAGAAAAGGGAGATTTATTCAGTTTATGGTTCCAGAGGAGAGATACAATCTATTATGGTGGAGAAGGGTGGCTGGCCTGCAGAAGCTGGAGGAGGCTAAGTCACTGCAGACGTCCTGGAGGCTGAGAGCTGCTCCTGCAAGCTGAAAAGCAGATTCACTCACTCAAGCACCCAAAGGTGCCATGACTTTCCCAAACACCTGAGCCTGTGAGGGACAACTCACATTTTAAACCATGACACATTCCAATTAGCTGGTAGGGCTTAGGGTTTCCGGTTTAGTTGACTAGGTCTACATCTTATTTTTGGAGCAGTCAGTCTGCTCTCTCCTGTTCTTACAACCAGTTAGGCATTTACCTGCCTCCATAGAGTCTCCCTATATAGACTAGGCTGGTCTCAAATTCATAATCCTCCTGTCCCAGCCTCTTCAGTGCTAGGACTCTAGACATGTGCCACCAGTCTCAGTTTTGGTATCTCTATAGCAATAGAATAAGAGAAAGCATCCAGAGGTACTAGCAAGAGTTTTCTCCAGAAGGCATGGACGCAGAGGCCATTCCTTGCTAGTTTCAAAAGAAGTCTGAGCAGGTCTAAGGGGAACTATGAATAAGCAGTGGTCAACAATAGAGATTAGAATTTGCAGTGAAGGGTATTAAGATTGATTGTCAAATGTAAGGCACTTGGAATAGTTTAAGAGAGCTTTTGTGAGGAGGGCTCCAGGTGTGTTTCTGTGTATTTACTTATTTAATGTGTGTGTGTGTGTGTGTGTGTGTGTGTGAGAGAGAGAGAGAGAGAGAGAGAGAGAGAGAGAGAGAGAGAGAGAGAAAGAGAGAGAGAGAGAAAGAGTACTACATGTGTCTGTGGAAGACCAAGGGTGACTTTAGGAATCATCCTGGATTGCTTCTACCTCCTTTTTGCTTCATTCTGGGATTTCCCAGGCTCTGCTCATCAGGATGGGAAGTGCAGGTTTTATGTGGAACCTGGGATCTGAACTCAGGTCTTCTGCTTGAGGCAGAGTCTTAACCCCTGAGCCATCTCTCCAGCCCCAAATGTTTCTTTTTTTTTTTTATTAAAAATTTAATTATACATTTTAAAATTTTTTACCAGTTCCCTCCCTTCCCCCTCCTCCCCCTCCCCTTCCCCCAGTGCCTCCCCCCAATTCCCAGAGAGTCCTTTATTGTGTACGCCTAACTCTCCACTGGGTCCTCCTCTCCGATGACATATAAGGACCCAGTGGCATTTCCATAAGCCCTTTCTCTTGTTCCCCTTAAGCATAAGATCACTACTATGGCTGTCAATCCCTTGCCTCCAGGGGTCTCGGTGCCCTTAACAGATGCTAGACTTTATGAGGGCAACAGTGCGCTGGACATTGCGCAGGGCATGCAAAGTCCCATTATGATTGCTTTGGCCCCAACTATTGTTGAGAATCTTGCAAATCGTTGCTCCTCCCATCCTTTTGCTCTTACAATCTTACCGCCCCCTCTTCCGCAAATGTCCCTGAGCTCCAGGATGGGGAGAGATTAGGCTGTCCTAGTTCTATGTGATTGATATAGAGTCTCTGAAGTTCTGGATTGTGGTTTGTTGATTTTCTTTTGCAGTTTTGCTGCTCCTGCAATTCCCTTCACTCCATTCTGCTGGGCACTGTATGTCACCCCCTGGCCAGACACAAAAAGCTGTTAAACTGGAGTCTTGTTGTAATAGCACATTCAAGGAAGGGTAGATGTAATAAGAGTAGGAAACCTCACTGAGGGAGGGGTCCATCACCCATTTGCAAAATGATTACTATTTATCTGCTAGACGATATGCCCTCCCCTTCTGGTGAGATCAGGAAAGAACGTCTGTGAACTTAACCAGGTTTCTCATTACTTACTTGCAGACCTTGATGGAGGCCTATTTTCTCTGCTGTAACATGGTCCCCTCTCTCCTTGTTTCTGGTGTGGCCCTCCTAACCCATCTCTCTTGTTCATAATCCTTGCAATTACTGTGTTACATAGGTTTACTTTTGAGTGTCTCAATGTGGGCTGGGTGAGTTTGGTACTAGGAGCCACCTATTAGGGAGTACATATGGCGCTTAATTTTCTGGGTTTGGGATACTTCACTTAATATAATTCTTTCTAATGACATCCATTTCCCAGCAAATTCCAGTAATTCATCATTTTTGATGGCTGAGTAGTATTCCATTGTATAGATGTACCACAGTTTCCTTATCCACTCGTCAACTGTTGGACATTTAGGTTGATTCCATGACTTTGCTATTGTAAACAGTGCTGCTATGAACATGGTCGAGCTTGTGCTATAGAGGCGAACCTCTGCTGCATGGGGGGTTATTCCCAAAAGTGGGATAGCAGGGTCATACGGCATTTCAATCTTTAATTTCTTTAAGAATCTCCAGACGGCTCGCCAGAGTGGCTGTATGAGCCTGCATTCCCACCAACAATGTAGGAGAGTTCCCCTCTCTCCACATCCTCTCCAGCATTTGTCGTTGTTTGTATTGTGGATTTTTGCCATCCTGACCGGGGTGAGATGATATCTCAGGGAAGTTTTGATTTGCATTTCCCTGATGGCGAAGGAAGTGGAGCATTTTTTAAGATAATTGTTAGACATTTTAATTTCATCCCTGGTAAAGTTTCTTTGAAGTTCCAGGGCCCATTTTTTAATTGGGCCAGTGTTTTCCTTGGAGTTTAATTTTCTAAGTTCTTTGTGCACTCTGGACAGTAGAGCTCTGTCAGATATGTGGTTAGTGAAGATTTTCTCCCATTCTGTGGGTTGCCTTTGAGCTCGTGTGACAATCTCTTTATCTGAACAGAAGCTCTTTAATTTCACAAGATCCCAACTGTTGAGAGTTGGTAGCAGTGACTGTGCCATTGGATGTCTGTTTAGGAAGTGTTGGCCTAGCCCAATCAGCTCGAGGGAGTTCCCTATCCTTTCAACTATGGTTTTTAAAGTCTCTGGCCTGATATCAAGGTCCTTGATCCATTTGGAGTTAAGTCTTGTACATGGTGACAAGTACGGGTCCAGCTTTAATCTTCTGCATGTGGAGATCCAGTTTTGCCAGCACCATTTGTTGAAGATGCTGTTCTTTTTCCATTGGATTCTTTGGGCCCCTTTGTCAAAGACCAAATGGCTGTAACTTTGTGGGCTTATATCTGGGTCTTCAATCCTTATCCATTGATCTGTGTGTCTATTTTGGAGCCAGTACCAGGGTGTCTTTATAACTATGGATTTGTAGTATAGACTTAGGTTTGGTATGGTAATACCTCCAGCTGTGTTTTTGTTACTCAGGATTGTTTTTGCTATCCTGGGTCTTTTGTGCCTCCATATGAACTTTGAGATTGTTTGGTCAACTTCTTTGAAGAATTGCTTTGGGATTTTGATTGGTATAGCATTGAATCTGTATATTGCCTTTGGTAGGATGGTCATTTTTACAATGTTGATTCTGCCAATCCAGGAACAAGGGAGGTCTTTCCACCTTCTGGTGTCTTCTGCAATTTCTTTCTTTAGGGTTTTAAAGTTTTCATTGTAAAGGTCTTTTACCTCCTTAGTTAGGTTTATACCAAGGTATTTCATTTTTTTAGGGGTTATAGTAAATGGTATGGTTTCTCTCAAGGCTTTTTCACTTCTTTCATTCTGGGCATATAGGAAGGCCTCTGATTTTTGCACATTTATTTTGTATCCTGCCACCCTGCTGAACTTCTCAATTAGTTCCAGGAGCTTCCTGGTGAGTTTTTGGGATCCCTCAGGTATAAGATCATGTCATCTGCAAATAGGGATAGCTTGACTTCTTCCTTGCCGATTTGAATCCCTCTTATGTCCCTTTCTTGTCTTATGGCTTCAGCTAAGACTTCAAGTACAATATTGAATAGAAGTGGTGAGAGTGGACAGCCTTGTCTAGTTCCTGATCGAAGTGGGAATGCTTCCAATTGTTCCCCATTGAGCATAATCCTTGCTGTGGGCTTGTTGTATACAGCTTTTATTATATTGATAAAGGTTCCTTCCATTCCTACTGTCTCTAGCGTTTTGATCATAAAAGGCTGTTGGATCTTGTCAAAAGCTTTTTCTGCATCTATCGAGAGTATCATGTGGTCTTGGACTTTGGACTGGTTTACATGATGAATTACATTTATTGATTTGCGTATGTTGAACCAACCTTGTGTGCCGGGGATGAAGCCTACTTGGTCCCCATGAATGATCTTTTTAATATGTTTTTGAATCCGATTTGCTAAGACTTTGTTGAGAATCTTTGCGTCTGTGTTCATCAGGGAGATCGGCCTATAGTTTTCTTTTTTAAGTGAATCTTTATTAGGTTTTGGGATTAAAACGATATTAGCTTCATAGAAGGAATTTGGTAGTGTTCCTTCCTTTGCTATTTGATGGAACAGTTTAAGGAGTATTGGTGTTATTAACTCCTTAAATGTCTGGTAGAACTCTGTGCTGAATCCATCTGGTCCAGGACATTTTTTGGTGGGAAGATTCGAGATTACTTCCTCAATTTCCTTATATGTTATAGGACTATTTAAATAATTCACAACTTCCTGATTCAATTTAGGTAAGTTGTGTTTACTTAGAAATTCATCCATCTCTTTTGTGTTGTCAAACTTCACAGAGTATAAGTTTTTAAAATATGATGTTATAATTCTCTGGATTTCTTGGGTATCAGTAGTGATAACTACATGTTCATTTCTAATTTTGTTAATTTGGGTTTTCTCTCTCTTGCTTTTGGTTAGTTTAGCTAGGGGTGTATCAATCTTGTTGATTTTTTCAAAGAACCAGCTTTTTGATTGGTTGATTTTTTCTATCGTTTTCTTAGTCTCGATTTCAGATATTTCTCCCCTTATTTTGCTAATCTCTTCTCTTCTACTGCTTTTGGGATCAGATTGCTCTAGTTTCTCTAAAGCTTTAAGCTGCATTGTTAAGTTGTTTATTTCTGATGTTTCCATTTTTTTGACGTGGGCATTAAGACCTATGAACTTACCTCTTAGAACAGCTTTCATTGTGTCCCAGAGATTTTGGTAAGTTGTATTTTCGTTATCATTCACTTTCAGGAAATCTTGAATTTCCTTTTTAATTTCTTCCTGAATCCAGTTCTCATTCAGCATCATAGTGTTAAGTTTCCTGGAGTTAGTGTATTTTCTCTTGTTTGATGTGTTGTGGATGTCCAGCTTTAGGCCGTGGTGGTCTGATAGGGCATAGGTTAGAATTTCAACTTTCTTGTATATGTGTAGATTCATTTTGTGGCCCAATATGTGATCTATTTTGGAGAAAGTTCCGTGTGCTGCTGAGAAAAATGTGTATTCTTTGGTGCGTGGGTGAAAAGTTCGATAGAGATCTGTAAGGTCCATTTCTTTCAGGGTTTGATTAAGTTCCAAATTGTCTCTGTTAAGCTTTTGACCTGTTGATCTATCCCATGTAGAGAGGGCGGTGTTGAAGTCCCCAAGAATTATCGTTTGGGGGTTGATTTCTTGCTTTAGACGCTGTAGGGTTTTCTTAATGAATGTGGAGGGGCCCGTATTGGGTGTATATATGTTCAGTATTGTGAAATCTTCCTGGTGAATTGTACCTGTGACTAAAATGTAGTATCCATCCGTGTCTCTTATAATTTTTTTTTTGTTTGAAATCCACTTTGTCTGATAGCATAATGGCTACCCCTGCCTGTTTTCTGCTTCCATTTGCTTGTAGAATTGTTGACCAGCCTTTTATTTTTAGAGCGTGCCTATCTTTTGTGGTGAGATGGGTTTCCTGCAGGCAACAGATTGATGGATTGTGATTTTTAATCCAAGTTTGTAATCTGTGTCTCTTGATCGGTGAATTAAGTCCATTAACATTTAGTGTTATAATGGAGAAACTATTGTTAATTCCAGACATTTATTATGTTTAGTAGCTTTTATAAGTATATTGCTTCGCTTTTAATGGTGTTATATTTGCCTTCTGTTCTCCTGGATATGCCTGTTTTTTTCTTCACGCTTGAGTATCATTTCTAGCAGTTTTTGAAGGCCTGGTTTGGTGGCCATGTATCCCTTAAAGTTGTCTTTGTGCTGGAAAATTTTTCTTTCCCCCTCGATCATGACTGATAGTTTTGCAGGGTAAATCAGCCTGGGTTGACATTTTTGCTCATTCAATACTTGAAGTATGTCTCTCCAAGCTCTTCTTGCTTTTACTGTTTCGACTGAGAAGTCATTTGTTATTTTAATAGGTTTACCTTTAAAAGTGACTTGTTTTTTCTCCCTTGAAGCTCTCAGCACCAGTTCTTTATCTTGAATGTGGAGTGTTTTAACTATTATTTGCCGAGGTGTGCTTCTATTTTGGTCGTATCTGTTTGGGGTGCGGAATGCCTCTTGTATATGGATGGGCCTCTCTTTTTTTAGATGAGGAAAGTTTTCCTTGATGATCGTTTGAAAAATTTCCTCAGGGGTGGTATTTTGAGATTCTTGCTCCGGTATTCCATGAATACGCATGTTAGGCTTCTTCAGGGTGTCCCATATCTCTTGGATATTTCTCTCAAGTATCTTTTTGGCTTTAACAACCTATTCCATTGAGCTGGTTAGTACTCCCACTTTATCTTCAAGGTCTGAAATTCTGTTTTCTGCTTCATTAGTTCTGTTGATAAGACTCTCTGTGGCGTTCTGGGTTGAAGATAACTTGTCTTTTAGCTCAGTTTTAAACTCTGCTTGAGTTTGTTTTAACTGCTCTATGCCACTTTTTGTTTTTTGCACTGTTTTTCTCAACTCCTCCAGATGTCTGTTGTGTTCCTCTTCAAAGCGATTGATTCGATTATGTAATTCCTCCCGGATTTCCTCTTTCATAGTATTGAACATGGTAATGATCATATTTTGAAAGTCGTTATCCTGGGTCAGGCTTTCCTGGCCTTTTTCCGCGGGTTTGTTCTTGTTGGAGTCTAACATTATGGGATTAATTTCTTCAGTGGGAAATTTGTTTACTTGAGTGTTGCTTCTCATGGATTTGCACTTTGACTTTGGCATTGTCATTTTAACTCTTAAGATCTCTCAATTTCACTAAACTGAATTATTTGGCCTGGGGTACTGGTGGGCGGGGCCCGAACGGGGACTTACCTAGGGCGCGGGGTGAGGCCCGGGTGGACCGCGCGCGTGTCCCGACCTAGGGCGCGGGGTGAGGCCCGGGTGGACCGCGCGCGTGTCCCGACCGGCGGAGCGGGGTGGGGTGAAAAGGGAGCTTGAAAATTTTTACAAGGGACAGAACTATGTGCCGAAGAGTAGGAAGTACTTCTGAGTTTCTGTGGACTTCTACGGGTACTGCCACACCAAACCCTGTGCCTCACCTGCATCAGCTCTCACAGCTTAACAGTGGAGTCCAGGGCTGTAACCCACCACACCTAAAACACCAGCGGTCCTGCCCTTTGTGCGATCCAGCCCCTTTCCTGACCCCACCCACAGCCTCCTGGAGTGTACTCTCCACACCCTCCATTCACCCACAGGGAACAATATTCCTGAATGTCCATCACATTTCAGCAGTTTTAGAACAGCCATGCTGAAAAGCCTTTTCAGGTCCTGACAGCCATTCTCCCCCTCCCTCCTATCATGAAGGCGCACACCCTACTAACCTAGAAGAACTGGTTCTAAGAGATAAGGTGCCAACTTCCCCCAACCCTCAGTTTATGAAAGGATGTGGAAATGAGCTCCACTGCAGATGAACTCAATCAGGAGCCGCAAGATCAACTGGATTGGGCCCCAATAATGAACAGACTAATGAGATGTAGAGAACCAAAAGCTCCAATCAAGTTTACAGAAACTGGAGCTAACCAAGGAGGAAAAGTCACCTTTCCCCACCACCTAACCCTATAAATACCGCAAAGGCACAGGAAGGAGAATGGGGTCCTGTGGTCTCACAGGCATATGAAGACTGTGATTCTACAACCACGGGGATGAGAAGCCTCAGGGCGCCCTGGGCTCCAGAGGACACATCTGAATTCTGCATTAAAAAATATCACTCCCAAGCCTGCAGCATAGCGCACACCAAGCCCACAACACCTGCATTCACAGGACTCAGGAGACCAAGGACTACCAGGAGTTCAAGTCCAGCATGGGCGGCAAGGTAAGCTGCAGCCAGCTTGGGTTATAGACTGAGACCCTGCCAGAAGCAGTAAGAAAAGCATCTCTTGTAGGAACACACCGTAGGGCGCAAAGAGAAATAGAGTCCCGCACCAGCCTAGCACAGCACGGCTTACTTTTAAGTGGGGCCCCAGTTTCAGTCCTACGGCACCAGGAAGGCATGTGCTGAGTGTGGTGCTCACTGGGCCTACAAACAAGGTCAGGGAATGATATGCCCGCTTCTGAATGTCTGCTGTTATGGAGTGTCTTTGGGTTATCTCCATCTCAGCCGCCGCGGCTCCTGCCTTCGGCTGAACAGTAAGACAGCCCTGAAGAGGAGTCCTGGTAGGAAACCCCTGGGTGCACTTCCATCTCTGAGCCAGGCACGGCTAGCTCTGCTTCCCGGGCTGTCCATCTCATCTCTCTCATCTCCGCTACACCCAATGCCACCCAGGAATGCTTTGTGGGAGGCAGCTGCCTCCCTGCCGCATGCCTCAGAAAGACTATCACCCCAACCAAGTCCTACTCCTCCCTACCCTCACCTCACCCCCCACCCTCCACAAACGTACAACCCATCCCTGGAATATCTGCGTTTTCTGGCCTGTTCTTTCATTCTCTGTCCAGAGAGGTGCAGGAGACTGAACCCAGGGACTTAAGCTAAGGACATGAGCACCTATGAGCACAGCCCCAGCTTCCAGGCAATTACCCCCTCGCTCACTTGTTAGACATTCAGTCTCTTCCATTCTTCTTTTCCCCCTCGCTCACTTGTTAGACATTCAGTCTCTTCCATTCTTCTTTCCTGCTGCTCAACCAATAAACATGCTTGTCACAGCCTGCATGGTTGCAGATAAATTCATAATCATATGACTTGTGGGAACAAAAGGTTTTATTTTGGCTTACAATTGTCCAGTTATAGTTCTTAATCCAGCTTGACAGGAGAGTCTATATCAACACCAAGGACTGAGGGAACTGGCCATACCCACATATCCACAGGACTCCTGAAAAGAGGGGCAAACTTCCCTTGCCAGACAGTATGTCTGTCCAAGTACGCTGAAGAATTACCAACTTCCTTAACCAATTCTCTCCATTCTATCTACCTTCCCAGAGGATGATTTCACCCATGAGCTGGGTATCCCCCATTGATCAGACAATCTCCCACAAATTTGTTTAGGGCTTAACTACTAATTCTTTACAAACGTGCACAGAGTCAAAGCCTTCAATTGCCAAGTTGACACCAGTAGCTATCTACCACATGCTGAAGATTCCAGACCCAAAATCAAGTAGCCAACAAGAAAGTAAACAGTAGAAATAAAAAAATGAATAAAAAAGGAGGGGGCAAACTTTCAACACTCCTGCTCTTCGGGAGGAAGCAGCCCCACATCCCCCCTTCCCCCGCACGCTGATCCGAAGGTTGCTGCAATTCAGTTGCACAAAAGATTCACCCCAGAAATCTACCAAAGATCAGAAGCACTGAAGAGGATTCACGCCTATGAAGTGGGAGGAATTCAACCAAAGAGCTCTGGAGCCACATGCTCGATGTGTGGTTATGAAGTAAGCTGTGAGAAAGACCACCAGGAGTAAGACAGACCAGATTTGTTTTAGTGTGTTATGTTTTTTTTTTTTTTAAACATACCTCAAGGAGAAAAGAAAAGATAGTTTACTCTGAGCCAAATACAAGTGACCGTGACTCGGGCATGGACTTAGACTGTCCCAAAGACAAGACCCACCTAGAAGCAGAAGCAGTCTTGTGGGCGTCATAGTGGAGAACAAGGTCCTAAATCAATGCATTTGCTAAATACACCAGTGGAGACAGAAGGGGGGGGGCAGGTGACCACAGAAGAAAGTCTTTGCCACTGGTTTGGATGCTAGACAACATCTTACCTGTCAGGTTTGATGCACAAGAGTAAGGTGGTAAGTTAGTATCACAGTATCTGAGAGATGAAAGAATATGAAGTCAGGTAGAAATAGGCAATGGAGTCTAGAAATAACTCGAGACACCGTTGGCTCTGGACTAACTAATAAGTCCAGCAGCCTTGTACAATCTTTAACACAGGAGTGGGCTTCCCCTGAGAACTTCAGTTCATAGTCTACAGTGCAGACTTTTCTCCTCCCCCCCAAAAAAAAACTTCAATTCAAAGTATACAGTACAGGTTTTTCTCCCCCCCACCCCCCCAAAAAAAACCAATTCAGAGTATACAGTGCAGGCTTTTCTCTCCCTGCAGAGTATACAGTCCAGGCCTTGAGTGTGAATCCTCCTGTTCAGCCCCCATATGCTGGGATTATAGGCATGTGCTTCCAAGCACAGCTAGACTTTTAAAGATATTTCCTACCCTACATGTTATTTAAAAACAATGGAGATAAGAGTATAAAGAAGGAAAAGTCCAGAAGAAAGAAAACCATGAGAATTAACACTTATTAAGTGCTTACTACCTCGTGGTTTAATGCTGTTACCTTCTTTCTCTTCACAGAAAAGGAAACAGACATGGAAATTAAAATGCCCTCCCCAAACTGCTTCTTCTTAGACTACCTTTGCCTCCCCCTCCACAAATGACTGTGGGCACCTGAGTTAGTCTGAGACATCACGTTTCAGCAGGGGTCACTGGTTTGACTGGGCTATCCACCAGCCCGACTAGAGTGTGGGCTGGCTCCAGCACACTTCCTCCCTGTCAGCCCCGCTGGGCAGCATGAGTGGGTGTTGAGTATTGTCTAGCTGCAAAACCGCTCAGGACTACCGCAACCCCAACTTTACAAGGGTCCTTCACCATCCTTTCTATGGCAGGCTCTCCTTGCCATTTCTCCCTTGAATTAACTGAATCAAATCAGTAAGGGTTTCTCAGATAGGAAACTTGCAAAAGAGAGTTTCAGACAGCCTCTCCATTAACTAAAACATGCTAACAAACATGACTAATTTCTCATTTTAAGCAGTATTGGGGATTTTCCTGTTTGTTTAAATGAAATAAATCATTTTGGAGTTGTTAAAGATAAATGTTCAAAACTTTTATTCAAAATAAGTATGAAAATTTCTGGAGACAAATCACATAACCACTGCTTACTCAAGTGGCATTTTTTGTTTTAAATCCCCTCAAAGGGAAGAACCACTGAGTTCAGGCCGTGCCTTTCCTTCTTCTAAAGTACAAAGGCCTGCAGTGGGCCTCTGCAGTCCCTGATTGTGACAACTGGGTCAATTGCAGCAGGGACACCCCGAGAACCCTAGGGCACCCCAGGGCTCTCACAGGAGAGAGCAGAAGCTTAGTTTTCTGCCCAGCTCCCATCGTGTTCTTAACTCGCTGGCTGCCGGGTCAGGCACAGACTGGAGGAACCTAGATGAAGGACTGCAAACAGCGGTCAGCACAAATCTCTGCCAAGACTATTTCCCAGACTGGAAAGAAGAACAGACCTGAGTGTGGGTCCACGGAACCAAGCTGTAAGAAAATGTTGGAGAAGGCACGTGGATGCAGCCCACAGGGAGGAACCTTGAGTACTGAACACTCCAGGAAGAAGCAGGCAGCTAGAAACCCAGAGAAACCTGCTCCTCGGACTGACACCAACCACCAAGGAGCACTGCCTCGTGTGACTCTTACTGGCTCCAGGTAGAATTAAAAGACATCCTATCGAAGTTCTTGTAGATCTTCCTCAGATAGAGAGCATTTCAGAAAACAGAGAAGCCGGGATCCAACGGGTCCTATGGGCTTTGTTTCTGCACAGAAGTCAGAAGCCAGGAGCACGGGACCCCCAGGTGGAAGCTGGTCATCCAGTATCTCCTCATTCTCAGGGGGAACAGAGTGACCATGAGGAGGCCTGCAGCTCGAACAACTTGGTCCTCGTAACCCATCTCACACAGCCTCTCAGGTTACGGGAATTCCTCTGCAGAGGAAGACCCCGGGCTCCCATTCAGTCCACCAAGGACTGCAGGCTGCCTAGAGTGGGAGGAGGACAACGGCAGTGCTGACCTGTGGAGGGGCATATCTGCCATCCCTACATTCAGCTTCCTGCAGGTACTGATACTTTGGAATATACATGAGGAGACAAACCTGGCTCACTTAATATTAATAAAGAGAGGGAAAAGCTTTCACCTGGTCTCTGGCTGAGGAACGTGTGGTTTAGTGCTCGGGAGCCTGAGAAGGCAGGATGTGTCATAGAGACACCAAAACCCAAGGCAGTTGCCTGTACCAAGATCCAGGTGAAAACTGCAGACATGGTACACAGTAGGGCAAAAGCCAAGGGTTGCAGGAAAGAAGACATGGCGGATCTGTGAGATCCGAGAGCAGGAAGACATCCTTTCACATCTCCAAAGGAGTTGCTGGACCACAGGCCAACAGCCAAATGACCTTCCAGGAACCATCACACAATCTGAGACACCATCACACAACCTGAGACACCATCACACAACACAAAACACCATCACACAAAACCTGAGACACCATCACACAATCTGAGACACCATCACACAACCTGAGACACCATCACACAAACCTGAGACACCATCACACAACCTGACACACCATTACACAACCTGAGACACCATCACACAAACCTGACACACCATCACACGACACGAAACACCATCACACAAACCTGACACACCATCACACGACACGAAACACCATCACACAAACCTGACACACCATCACACGACACGAAACACCATCACACAAACCTGACACACCATCACACGACACGAAACACCATCACACAAACCTGACACACCATCACACAACACGAAACACCATCACACAAACCTGACACACCATCACACAACCTGAGACACCATCACACAAACCTGACACACCATCACACAACCTGAGACACCATCACACAATTTGAGACACCATTACACAACCTGAAAAACCATCACACGGCCGGAGACACTATCACACAAATTGTTATGGTTGCATTTTGGTGTCAACTTGACAGTTGTAGACTGATTGGGATGCAGCTGTGGAGGGCTAATGGTTAGAATGGCCCCTGAACAAGTCTGCAGGTACTTGATTGATCACTGTGGAAAACTCAGTCCATAATGAGTGGTACTTTCCAGTAGTGGACCAGATAATAGTAAGTGCAAGGAGGAGGGACTTGCTCTTCCCTTATTTTGTGCTGACTTGCTGTGGAGTCCACTCTGCGAGCGTCATGAGTGTCGTGGCCTTCTTTGTTGCTGCTGGTGCTGCCTCCATCCTTGGCTGATTCAGAGCTTCATTTTTTTTCCCACCACGTTGTTGCCGTTCCACTGCCTTTGGAGCCTGGCTTATAGGCCTTGCTGCTGCTCACTGCTCATCGCTGACATCAGAACCTAGCTGTTCTCAACTGATGTAGAAACCCAGCATCTTCAACCCACCAGAGAAATAAAGGCTTAAGACCTTCTTGGGATCTTTTGGCTTTGTGGAATATTCTGGTCAAGAACAAGGCAGCTACCAGTAGCTACTTCGAAGGACACTATTTTTTATTATTTTAATAAACTTATTTTTATATATTACATTCTATAGATTCTGTTTCTTCAGAGAACCCTGACTAATACACAAACCAAGACACCATCACACAACCAGAGACACACTATCACACAACTGGAGACACCATCACAAGGCCTGAGACACCACCACATGGCCAAGACATGTAGAGCACAGAATGTCACATGGTCCAAGACACTAGGGCCGAGTACGTCACAGGGCCAAACATAGGCAATGAGCGATATGCAGGAAGCATGGATCTAAACAGCATCAGCCAAGAAGGCAACACAGAGCAGCAGCTGTGGTCAGCGCTCCAGACTGAACTCTATCAGTCAGTTCACAGGCCACAGTCCTGGGCAAGGAGTGTCCTCTGAAAGTCTCGTCTCTTGTGTGTTTTTACTTACTAGGCACAATGGATTCGACAAGACCAGAACCAACATGTGACACTCTGAAAAGCATAGGTATCACTACCTTACATGCTTCTTTTCTTGATATATGGAATTTTCCAATACAGCCACAGCAAGATGTGTGAGGCTAATCTCTCTGAGATGCACCCAAGTGTGTGGTGGGCTCAACCATGTCCCTCCAAAGTCCAGCTATGCAGTCCTGGCCCAGGAACTCCAAGAATGACTGATCACCGAACCTTAAGAGTTAATCAGTGATGTCATTAGCATCACCGCAGTCTTTACGAAAGAGAGACGTCTGACATAGGAAAGCATTGAGGTAAGACAAAAGGATAAGACTGCCATGTCCAGGCCAGTGAGGAAGCTCAGTGCATCTTTCCTCACAGCCATGACAACACCCAATATCCAGAACCTTCAGAGTGTGACGGGCCTGGACAGGCCTTGATACACCCTTCACTGGCACCCACATATCTGGCTTTCACGCCCTCGACAATAGGCAACATGCACTGACTCAGGTAGACAGAGCACCGTCACAGGCTTTATGAGAAGCAAAAGTCGAGAAACCTGGAGAAACATTGCTCTGATTTAAGGTCCACCCACACTGATGGATCAGTCTCTGGAGAGCCCCACCAGAGTTCGGCATTACAAAAGTATTCTGCATGTGTAGCTGCTTGTACCCCTCCCACCACCAAATAAAACTTCAGCATGTTCATAAAAATCTGAAAATGAGTTTGAAAACATGAAGCAAAACTGTCCCCAAATGAAACATGAAACAAACCGTATCACATTTATCCAGGGTTGTTTTTCCCCTAGAGCTAGGGGAAAAGGCAGAGGACACAGAGACAGGAGATATGTACATCAAAGCAACCTAATGACTGATGTGTAGCTTTATTACATTTTTGCAGGATGACTCACAGTCTGTGAGAGCTGGGCCTCCCCGCATCTCCTGCTGCCAGGTCTCACCTCACTGGACCCTCCCGCATTTGCACAAGAGCGAACATGTCAGATGAAAGAATGCTTTGCCTGGAGTCAGGGGCTTTCCTCGCAGCAAAGCCCCAGTAGGCGATGAGGGGGGAGAGAGGGGAGGGGAGGGTGGTGCTAGAGCTGGCAGCTAGAGGCACTCCAGGCTGTAAGACACACCCGATCTTCCAGTGCGGTCCCAGCTGTGCAGAGTGGCAGGGCAGCTGTGCTAACGTGGATGGCTAAGATCCTCATCGCGCAGGGACAGCAGCTATAGCACACAGAGACGGTCTTTCGTGTTTCGAGTTGTCACTAACCCATGTTCTTGGAAGCCTCACTGCTCTTCTGCTGGACGCGCCTGAAGGCCTATTTAACTGGCAGGCACTGTCACCTGTGGTCAAGGTCGCCATCCGGCAGCACAGTCTGAGTCAGCAGGGGGTCACCTGTGCCTGGGGCTGAGGCACGTTCCCTAATCTGCCAGATTCTCATGGACAGTAGCATGACTCATACCTACTTCTCAGCTTGAATCTTAATACAAATGTTGGGCCCCTTGGGATGACCATGTGTGGGGACACAGATCCAGAATTACTAGGGTGAAGATTTGAATCTTTGCTCAGGATGTGAAATGGTCACAGGGAGGGTAGAAACAAGGTGAGGGAAGGGTGACTCCACAGCCTGCATGGCCATTTTGGTAACTAAGCTGACCTATGGCAGAAGGCGTCACAGGGACCTTAAGATAGGAGTTGGGCTTCTAAAATTTCTCCTTGGCTTTCTCGTGGACAATGAACCAGCAGAGAAGACATGGGATGGTCTGACTGTAAAAGGGATGATGCAGGGGGCGAGATCCACAAGACTTCCCAAAGGACAAAGCAGGACTGTAGGTGAGGGAGGAGGGCTGTTCAGAATGAGGTTCCATCCGGACATAAGAACAGTTCCGAAGAACACGGAGAGGGATGAGCATGTAGAGCAGTAAGGTCACAAGTCAGTGTTAGGACAAGACTTCTACAGAACAGTGAGTTAAAATGCTGTTCAGCCTCTGCTTGCAGATGAGAATATAACATGCCGGACTCAGGTTTTCAAAAATAAACTCCAAGGAATGCAAATGCAGTGAGTTTCAGAAGCGGCGCATGCTGCCGCTAAGGTGGGTGGGCCCCCTATCAGCCCGTGAGGCGCTCCTGACCCATAATGGAGAATTGTTGGTTATGTCAGTTGCTCTGAGGGGAGAAAGTTCAGAAGAAAGGTGGGAGCACGAGATGGTGGCACAGTCTAGTGGTCCATTCCCTGGGGCAGTGGGGATGATGGGTTCCCTTGTGATCTACGAGTCCACAGACAGTTCCCGTGAAGCACGGTGGGACAAGCATAGGCCCACTCCACATCAGCACAACTGGTTAGGAACAAGCAGAGCCTAAAATCTGCATTCTAACAAGTCCTCTGGCCAATAAGGACACACAGACAGGCAGGAAGAGGCAGGAACCATCCTGCCCAGTTCTTGGATTTCCTTCATCTGCCTCCATCTTCTGTAAAAAAACTTTTCCCCTCAAAAGATTTCCTTGGTGCTTAAAAAGAGATAAATATGTAAAGTCAAGGTTCAACCCCATCAATGCCTTTTCCCCTTTTGGATTCACAGTGTCTTAAGAAGTGACGCTCTGATTTATCTCCTCTTCCCTGAATCTCAGCCACATCACAGGGTCAGCTGTGGGCAGAACGCTCTCCTCTGAGCCCTGAGGCATACACTGAGCATGCTCACCACAGAGATCTCACATTACATTGGAATTCATCATAGACTCTGATTTTCTCACAGAGAAAATCCAAGAAAAGTCTGTCTAGTGATTCTAGCCAGTGTTTCTCAAGGTAAGATCTACAGAGAAAAACAATGACCTGTAGTAAGTGTGGGGAGCATGTCTGCAATCTCAGCATTGAGAGGCTGAGACAGGAGGGCATGAGTTCTAGCTCCACTTGGGCTGCACTGTGATGCAGCTCTCCCGCCCCATGCATGACATGCATGGTGGGTATGGATTTCAAGTCCCATTCCTGGTCTACTGAGCCAGAAATTCTAGGAATGCAGAGCATGCATACTTTCGATACATGTTAACTCGTGGCTGCAGATGGTATTCATCTCCATAAAACTAGCCTAGGATCCCTGCTTTTGGCTCAAGACAGCATGCAACTAAATTCTAAAATGAAACAAACAAGGAAAGCTAACTGTTCCCAGCCTGGGCTCCCCTGCTCAAATACATTCTGTGGGTTGTGGAGTCACAAATACCTTGTGTGCATATTAAGATTTAGTCAGTGAACACTGTGGCCTCATCTCCTTCTTAGATAGGGTTTTCCCAGGTCTAATGTGGTATAAATCTCAGCTTAGCAAATTTTATCTTCTCATTCCCAGTCTAGACACCTGCATTTCATGACCATTGTGAAATTACACTTCTCCCTGACTCATTCATTTGTAAACTACCAAAATGTATGTAAGCTGCTGCGAAAGTAAAGATGAAAACACCAAGTGGATATGTTGACCAGTGTTAATTTACTCTTTGATAACCAAGTGCTTCACCAGCTTCTCCCACCAGGTGGGCACAAGAGCCCCACCTTTTCCCCAAGTCCCCAAAACACAGAGTTAGTCAAAATACTCACTGAAGTAAATGATAATTAAGTAGATGAAGTAACAATAAAGGAAGTCAAGAGACAAGTGATTTTTAATACTGGGGCCAGAGCGATGACCAAGAAACAAAAAGAGAAAATGACAATTTCTTTCCCGAAATCAGCAGTGAGTCTTTCCTGAAACAACTCGGGCCTGTCTTCATCTTGCCAAACACACACAAAAAAAAACCTTTTCCTAAAAGCTGCACTGATTAAATTTTCTTCAGTCCTTCCACAGATGTACTGAAAACACATGAGAAAGCATGTGGATGCACATGCCTGAGGTTTATGAAGATGTTAGCCTGAAGCTAACCATTCCGTGGAATCTGACAGTGGAATGAACAAATTCCATTTTCAAGACTCATTTTAAGAGAGTTTCCATACACATTCATGGACGTGTATGCTGGCTTGCAAGAATCTTTTAAATTGGAATTTAATCAATATATGAATGTTGCCCTTTGGAGGTAGACTGTTTAAATTAGACATAACCTACATGTGCTAAACAATGCCCTTTGGAGGTGAGCCACTTAAATTAGAAATAATCTGCAGACAGTGAACACTGCCCTTTGGCGATGGAGCATTTAAATTAGATACAACCTGCCTGCACTGAATACAGCCCTTAGAAACCTACAGTCCACAAGCATAGCAGCATTTGCAGTCCAGCCACCACCAGAACTGTGCTGCCTGACATAGGTACACACATAGCTATGGAGTCCAGGAAGCAGGCATGGGGCAGTCCAGAGTTCAGGTGTATTTTAAGTATAAAATATGCTAGACTTCAAAAATATGGTAAGAAAATGCAAAAGAGCCCAACGAGGTTGTATCTATTTTATACTGAAATCATAATATTTGCATGTCCTATAAAGTCTAGCATACCAATTTTACCAAAATTTTTCCCCTTTTAATGTGCCTATCAGAGAGCTGAACAATTGTACTTGTGATTGGCACGATACCACTCTGTCCCACTCTCTCAGGAACACCTGTCCCTGCCCAGCTCTGGAAACCACTGAGCTGACTTCTAGCCCTCAGGCTGTACTTCAGGGGGTTTATCATTTGTGGTTTCTAATTTTCCATGACCATTTTGGGTTTTTTTTTAAAGTAACTTTTATCATTAAGTTTAACTCTACAGGATTCCTTAGAGCCAGTCAGTTTGGGCACAGTTTAAGTAGGACAACATGTGGAGGATATGGATACAGCAGCCTATGGTAGGACATCATGCCATGGGTGTGGGCACAGAAGGACAGTATGTCAGGGGTAAGAGTACGGCAGGACACCATGCCAGTAGGGTGGGCACAGCCTATATAAGACACCATGCTGTTAGGTGTGGGCATGGCCTATGTAGGACATCATACCGGCAGGTGTGGGCACAGATTATGTACCAGGACACCATGCCAGCGAGTGTATGGACAGTTTTATATAGGACACCATGCCAGCAGGTGTGAGGACAGTCTATCTAGCAGGATAGGGATAGACCTTGCTTTCGAGTTGACCATCACAGAAAAGCAATGACTACTAAGTATATGTGACTTTAATACACAATCAAGGATAGAAGCTAGTCTCTATCTGGAATATTGAAATAAAATAAAAACAGGTTCCCCAAAGGCTTCTGCCAATGCAATAAAGGGGGAAGTCTGAGTGCTCAATTATAGCATGAAAATAAACCCTGTACTGAGCAGCCCACACATACAGCCTCCAGTCATTCCCCACACGAAAGATATCATTACATGTAGTTCGTAGGCAAAGCAACATCTTGCTAAAAATGAGTTCACCAGGGATAGGGAGAAGGCTTTGGGGTTAAAACCTTTGTCTCAAACTCAAAAAGACCTCAGCTCAGATCCTCAGATAACATATAGAAATTCCAGACAGAAAGAGCAACATGCCATAATTCTGACCTTAGAAGTCAGAGTCTGGGAAACCCCAGAGCAAAGCAATAAAGAGGTGCAGAAATTCAGGATGATTCCTGATGTCACCTTTGGCCCTCCACAGGCACACATACTTCACATAGCTTCAGGCACATACATGTACACTTACAAACATGTAAAACACACATATATGTATGTGCGCATGCAAATAATGAATTTGCTCCTGCTAGGAGATGTAGGACCTGGAACTTGACAGACACTCAGTTGACAGGTACCTATTTGTTGACTAAAAAAAAAGTGGAACTAGGTGTGGTAGATCGTGCCTGCAATCCCACTCAAAAGGTTGGGGCAAAAGGGTCACAAGTTCAAGACCAGCTTAGGCTCCACAGTGAAATCCTATCTCTAAATAAACTGTCTCTGTCAATGCCGACATTTTTATCTGCCCTGCCCCATTTGGCAGTCACTAGCACAGCACTGTCCAATCATCCAAAAAGTGGCTGTGACAAAAACAGCAACTTCTAAACATGGCTAATTTTGTGTTTAAAAGCTGCATGTGGCTCTGACTTACTCTGTTGTACAGCATTGTACACAGAGATGCCACAGATGAGGGACACAATGCTTATGTCCACTTGCCATTATATGTTGTGTGTGTGGCAGAACATGATTATAGGCTGCTTTTAAGTATTTATTGATTTACTTATTTGTGATGGTGGGCCCACTGGGTGTCACTGTGGGGGTCCAAAGGTGACTTGAGGAAACATCCTGGATTGCTTTTAACCTTTTCGCTTAGCTCTGGGATTTGGATCCTGATCTATGTGGGACCTGGGATCCAAGCTCAGGACTTTCTGTTTGCAAAACAGAATATTAACATCTGAGCAATCTCTCCAGCCCCTGTAGGCTGCTTTTATGGCACAGTTAGGAGGTGTAGTGAAGTGGGAGAAGAGACCTCTCTAGCCTATCAGGGGGCACCACTGTCTCCCCAGACTGGGCCAGCCCTCCAGAGGACAGCAGATAGAGCTTCTGGATTCTGGAGACCTGTAAGACATAACACAGATTTGAATGACAGCACATGATGCATGAAGCTAAGCAATGAAATGTGGGGAGCACAGGGCAGAGTGTGTGGCCTGAGGTTGAGACTTGGAAATTTTTAACTTTGCTTACACTGGATTTTTCTATACCACGCCACCCCTTTTTAACCTCACAAATTCTGATAAAGTGTGTCTTTTTGGGAATGAACATAAAAACAGGAAATTGTACCCAACCTTTCCCCACCCCACTCCCAAAATAAAAACTATAAATTTTCAGCTAAGAATTTTACTCAGAAGAATAATGTCCTCGTCACAATAATTCTAAAAATAAAAAAAGCAATGGGAATAAGGAGACTTCCACTATATTAAAAAAAAAAAAAACCCAGTCTATAGTTTTTCCACTGAAATTTTATTGATAAAATTTACTCTCTAAGGTAGATAAGTTACAGGTGTCAACTTGGCACTTGAAGATTTCAGTTCTGGGTTTTGTAAAGAATTAGTAGTTAAGTCCTAAGCAAGTCTGGAGGAGAATGTTAAATTGATGGGGAAGACTCAGACCATCATGGGTGGGGCGAGTTCCTGGGCAGGTGGATAAAATGGAGGGAATTGGTTAAGTAAACCAGCATTCTTCAACTTACTTGAACAGATGTGCTATCTGGCAAATGAAGTTTGCACCTGTCTCAGCAGCCCAGTGAATAAGGATTCTGCTACTGGTGTGAGCTCTTGCTGCTGGTATGAGCTCTCTTGTGGTTGGTGTGAGCTCTCCTGCTGCTACTGGTGTGAGCTCCTGGTGTTGGTGTGAGCTCTTGCTGCTGGTGTGAGCTCTCTTGCAGTTGGTGTGAGCGCTCCTGCTGCTATTGGTGTGAGCTCCTGATGTTGTTGTGAGCTCTTGCTGTTGATGTGAGTTCTCCTTGTTGCCACATGATAAACTGTACCCAGGAAAATGTGAGTATGGACAATAAACTCCCCATGCCCTTGAGCTACTTCCTATATTTCTTCAGCAACAGGGTTGAAGCAGCCACACCTGGTCCCTTCCCTGCTTTGTACTTTGAGACCAGGTCTTGCGATATAGCTTGGGTTGACCTGGACCGTCCAATGCAGCCCAGACTGACCTGTTTCAGTCCCTCAGTTGTTATTACAAGTGTGTACCACCAAGCTCAACTAAAACATTTCAGAATTCAAAAGCAGAAAAAAATGAGTAGGGAGTCCACATGCTCTAGAAAAACAGAACTATGAGATTTCGATGCACAAGGAAAGATACTGAGTGTGCAGTTAAAGAGGAGGATGAGTCCCCAGATCTGCCATTTGTGAGTCAGAGAGCCAGAAGAAGAAGCAGATCTGGTGGCCTGGGAAGCAGGTGAGCTGGTGGTGTCCACACTCCAGTCCCAGAGTGTGTGTGTGTGTCGGGGCGGGGGTAGACATCTCAGTTCCTGGGCTGGACAGAGAGCTCTTCCTTGTCCCTCTCTCTCCCAGCTGTCCACAGAAAGAATAAGGCATGCAGCCTGGGGTATCTGCTCTCCTCAGCCCAGCCCAATGCTAATGTCAGCCAGAAACACCAAAAGAGCAAGGGAGGGAGGTCAGAGGAAGAATTCTGGTTTCTTCCGGATGTCTGTACCAGGAGCTCTTCTGTCCCCAGGGTCACTCTGCATCCAGTGTTTCCATCAAGTTCACAATGTTCTGTGTTCATGGGTGGCAGCCCAGAGCACAGCATGGTCCATCTGCTCCCTGCATGCAGGGGAGCTCACAACACTTTCCTAGCCCCCATTGTTCTAAAGGGTATCACATTACAAAACCCAGATCTGAGGAATCTAGCTCCCATGATGCCAAGCAGGAAGTTTTACCTGTGACCCTCATGTGGATGCCACAGCTTAGGGGCCACGTATCTCCAATATAACTCTTGGAGCATGCAGTTCCCCAGGGAGTCAGAATACAGACTTGAGGACCTTATCGGCCTACCAGGAATCTCCCTGGGATGGGGTAGACAGAGGCTAAGAGTGCACATGTGGATCTTGGGGTTCTGACATGGGAAGGTGAGCTGGCACTTCGCTTCTTTCCTCAAGAAACAGGCAAATACAGGGGCTGGAGAGGTGGCTTGGGCGTTAAGCCTCTGCCTTACAGGTGGAAGGTCCTGAGTTCGGATTCTAGACTCCACGTATAGACATCAGGTGGAAGCGGGGGCGGCCTGAGTTTCTGGTTCTGGTAGGGCAGAGCCTGTGAATCCCAGGGAAGAGTAAACAAGGAGGAGATGGAGGTGGTCCATGGTGGTTCCTGAATTTGTCCGTGGTTCTACACACACACACATACATACACACACACACACACACACACACACACACACACACACACACACGCACACACAATTAAATTTAAAAAAAAAAGAAAGAAAGAAATGGGCAAATACAAAGGCACAGGCCTGGCTGCTCCAACAACACTGAACACAGGTAAAGGGGGTGGCGCAGTCACTGAAAGGAAGGACCATCCATGGGCGGCTGGACACCAGCAAGTTTCTCCCGCTTCCAGCGCAGCCTGCATCTAACATCACGATATTGACACCCCTGCCACCTGACTTAGCAGAACCTAGAAAAAAAGTGGGCATGACAGTAAGAAATCTACTTGTGAACTGTGGGAAATGAAACATAGTCTTGTTGAATGGAAACAGGCAAATACGTGGGGAAAATCTCATGGAACTGACAGATCCAATGGGCAGAGGCTTGGCCTACCATGGAGCATGTGTGGAACACTTCTAATCAAGGGGCTAGATCTGTGGCTCCTATCCCTTTCTTCTCTTTCCACATTGCAGGCTGTAACTCAGTTCCTTTGTTGTCATGGTAACCAACAGTCCTGGAACACGGATTCTCAGAGGCAGTTGGACTTTATGCCATTAGACTTGGGACCTGAAGGGTTTCCAGCACACCACTTACGCCTTGGGAGCTGGAGGCGCCTGTCTCACTGGGCCAGCCAGAGCAGAGCATGACAGAGTCCTGTATGTGTTCGTGGCGGGGGGGGGGGGTGTCCCCAAATCCACTTACAGGGCCGTCATGGGAAAAGCTGAATAAACATGCCACTGAATGGTGGGAAGATGGGCATTTAAATAGCCACAAACTTTCTGAAAAGCAACTGTGGTTTTGACTATAGAGACTTTAATACATTCATGGCCTTTGGTCCTTTGATCTGTATATTGGAATATAATGACAGATAAACTGATAGATAATGGAGCTTACTCCAAATTCACATGTACTAGTCATTTAAAAGATCACTTAATGGTTTTAAATAATCTAATGGTCTAATTAATCTTCTAAACTAATGATTACTAATAGTTAACACTTAAGATTACTTATAAGAAAGTAGTTAAGAATTGTAGAATAGACACACAAAATAGGCTGTACCCTAAAATTCAATAATTAGTTTCTATTGCTGTGAAATTCACAGATATTTAAAGATACACACGCACGCACGCACACATACATACACACGGGTTTGTAAGAAAACCTGTAAACTGTTTTAAAGATGGCTCCCATTATATCAGGTTTGTGGGACCACAGGCACATCTAACTTTGCTTTCACACTTTCCTGCAGTTTTCTCCTTCCTTCCTTCCTTCCTTCCTTCCTTCCTTCCTTCCTTCCTTCCTTCCTTCCTTCCTTCCTTCCTTCCTTCCCCCTCCCTCCCTCCTTCCTTCCTTCCTTATCTCCCTCCCTCCCTCTTTCTTTTTCTTTCTTTCTTGTGTACTAGAAAGCACTTGAGTGTATATGTCTGTGGAGGCCCAAGTGACAAAGGAAGACATCCTGTATTGCTCTGTCTCCTCACTGTTTTGCTCTGGGCTTTCCCAGGCTCCACCTTCCAGGACTGGAATTACAGCACCACCTGGCATTTTTACATGGGCTCCAAGGAACTGAATGCGGGTCCTTCTGCTTTAACCAGTCCCACTTCCCTATAATATTCAAATTTTATTTCTTGCACAGCTTGTACAACTGTAGTGAACAAGTGGCAGACATCAGGAAGAGAGGCCCAGTGAGGACTTTACCAGAATGAACACAGAACTGCTGATCTCCCACCCCTCTCAGGAAAGCATCTGAGTAGGTGGTTTCTGGACATCAGCTGAGGACATGAGTCTTTCTTGCTCTAATGCCACTCACTTTTTTTTCTAAGTTTCCTGAGCAGAGCACGGACGTGCGATCAAAGCCTCTGAGCGTGGCAGAGACGTGAGATCAAAGCCTCTGAGCAGAGCAGACAAGTGGGAGCAGCCACGTGGGAGCAAGGTCTCTGAGCACCATGACAGCCTCGCCCTCCAGCAGTGATTTCAGTGGCGCGGAAGACTCTGCCTCTGAATCCAGGTCCAACCAGAGCCTCTCGGTGGGCTACTACCCCTATGAGGACACCTTTTCTTATGAAGACCCCTATTTGATCTCCTGTGAGGAGCCGGCCTCTGTGGACTCTGTGGACTCTTCTGCCCACTTTCTCCCTCCTCTCCAAGGTGCCTGGGGCACCCAGAGTTTCCAGAGACTCCTCAGGAGGCGAGATGAGATACAGGACGCCCCCAAGCAGTTCTGCAAGCTAAGCATCATGCTGGCCTGGGATGTGGATGGGGGGTCTGGCCAGACAGAATCACCAGCTGATTTGGATCTAAACATCCACAACCAGTGGGTAGACAAGTGGCTGGAAGAGAGGACAGAACTGCCCCCCTACAAAATGGATAATCTATTACAAAAGCTGGAGGCATTTCTAGAACATGAGAAAAACGAGCAAAGAGACCCCCATATGCGGCCGGCACCAGCTCAGGAGGATGACATCCAGAGGACCCTCGACTCCCCTCCACTCACAGCTCACATAAGCCACAAAGAACATGACACTTGCCACCACGCATCCAAGTGCGGAGCATCAGAGAACGAGGACATCGTCCCAGTTCTAGAAAGTCCTTCGAGGCTACAGGAAGATGAACTTGCCACGGTGAGCAGAGCTGCCTCGGGAAGGCGGGGGGGACAGCACAGCTCGCTGCTGCTGTGAAGCAGGGCAGGCCCCAGGCACCCGTGCTGACCAGACAAGGGGTCTGCACAGCCAGAGGCCAGGAGGAGCTGTAGGGAGGAGTGAGGAGCACTGAAGAGAAGGCAGGAACCAAGGATCACATGAAAATCAAGGAGGTGGGAACTGAATTTACGGCTGGGCTCCTTGGGATGACTGGACTGGACTTCCGTGCGTGGACACACGCTGCCGCTCCACGTATCTAACTTAGCCTTGCTCTCTCAGCAGGTCGGCCAGGCACCTGGGAGCCAGAGGCGGGCCAGAGAGCCAGTGTCCATCTTGTCTATGCAATTAGAGGAAGACGCATCTTCCACATTCTGCCTGAACTTTCGGGGGGCCTTCCGCTGGCTGAGGACGTGGATCTTCTCCCGATGGAGGCGAGAGCACCCTGCCCAGGCCACCATCAGCTGGCACCAGAGGGCAGCAAAGAAGATCCGCTCCTTCAGAAGCAACAGAATCCAACCCCAAGAACTAGAACACCCCACATCCTCAGAGATTTAAGCTTTTTGCTCGCCCCTGTTTGATAACCCTGAAAGGTATGTGTTGTCACCTCGCTGTCTTCCAGCTGAGGAATGCTAGGCTGCAGTGGCAGGCACTTCCAACCCGACTTTCTTTCTCCATAGCCCCTTGCTACAACCAGCATGCCAGGACATGCCAAAGCCACCAGCATGCTAGAACCAGCCAGGTGCCCAGCACATCAGAGCCAGCACACAGCAGAGTCGCAGGCTGAGCAACTCACAGCTGCGCTGCATGTCAGAGCCCTGGGAGCCCCCACCCCAGACCACCCTGCCACAGCAGGCGCTAGCTAGATGGTCGGCTGTCTTTGCAAATGAGGGCTTGCTTACCAAGCAAATAGGCTCAAGTAGATAAAGCAGGACAAAGCTCCCCAAGAAGAGGGAAAGGGTATTCCATTTAGGGAGCACGTTGCTTCCTAAATCATCTTGAGAATAAGTCAGCCTTCCAGAAAGCATGCACATTTTCAGCCCAAGTCAAAACCATGGGTGGACAACACAGACATTTATCAGGCTTACCAAGCGAGCGCTGCCCTTGTCCCCCAGGTCCAGCCTTTCCTCCACTACCTCCAAGAAGACTCCCAGCCCACACTGATGCCGCTGAACTCATAGGCTTGAGTGGCAAGGCACATACCAGAAACAAGACAAGCTGTTTACAAATAGATATTTCGGCACTTGCTTTCTGTTAGTGTGAATATGTTGAAGTATTTGTTACAGCTCAAGCTATGGGCAAGTCCTTTGTGGGGCAGACATAGGTGGGACCAGAGGGAGGCAGGTGCAAGTGTCAAAAGGTAAGGATGTGGTTCCTGAGAGACAGGGGTTTTGCTGGGGCCTCAGCCTGTCACACGAGTACTACAAGAGCAAGGGACAAACACTAACCTCATTAACTAATAAATCTGGGATCACTGAGAACTAAAAGTGTCCTAGGCAGCTTAGCCTTGCAGCCTATTAAGGCTGGAGTTGAGGACTTGAAAGATATAAACATCTAAAATTCGTAACCATGTCATAACATAACCAGAGTGTGGCTGAAACATTATCTAGAAAATTTTGTAAGGATTGAGCTCTCTGCAAACACAAGTGGTTTGATCACACACCCCATCTCTCAGTGGGATCACATCTACATACACCACTCTGGCAAGATGGGAAAAAAACAACTTTTTTCTGGACTTGAAGCCCAGAATGTGCCCATCCGTGGCCCTGGAGAGAGGATGGGCTCAAAGACAGCAGGCGAAACCCTCTCACAGGACAATGAAGAGAGAAGCAGCCCGCGCTGACCCACTTCCTACAGCACTTAGGCCTCACTCGAGCAGGGTCGTGGGGGAACGTCGTCCTTATGGGTTCTGGCTGCAGGATCTGAGAAAGCCTGGCTGCAGCGCTGGGCTGTTTCCCACCACTCCATTCCTCAACCAACAAAATAATGTTCTGCTTCCAGAAGAAAGAAGCCCTCATCAGATAACGCTGAATGGGCCAGTCCACAGAGTGGGCTCAAGATAAACCCTTGCATCACTGGCCTAGACCAAGAAGTCTCCCTGCTAAACAATTTCCACTTTATCCCACCTCTCAAAGGAATTCTATGGCTTGGGGGCCCACTATATATCAGTGCAACATGCTTGAAAAAGAACTACATGCAAGGCAAGAAGGGTATCTCTCCAGATCATGGTTTACCACCAAACTAATCTCACGGCCACCAAGGAAATCAGAATGGTGATTTACTTTTTGTCATGTGCATCATTAGTTTTATGATTTTAGGTAAAAATCCCTAAAGTAGAGTGAGTATGCTCACTTCCCTGCCACAAAATGCCCCTGGATACCCGCTAACAAAAGATGCTCCAGATACTCAGGGGTGAGCATGCGCTCTGCAGATTATCCATCCTTCTCCCCTTGGCAGTCTAGGGTTTTCCCAAAGAGGGGTGGTGGCAATAAAAGAGACTTTCATCAATAAAATGCATCACAAACTCAGCAGGTGCCACAGGCAACCACCCGCGGCAAAGAAGAAATGGAACTGTGGCAAGGGACTGCCAAGGTTCCAGACACACACATGTCCAAGGATCACAAGCCTCTTACACAACGGTTTCCAGGGAATCGGGTTCCTTTACAGCGGAGAGCTGCTGGACACCAGCCTGTCAGCCACACGGGAAAGCAGCCTAGCTGGCCAGGCTGGGAGTGGGACACTCAACCAGACAACTCTCTGGGGACAGTCAGACACGGTAGCATCACAAAACACAA
Source organism: Typhlomys cinereus (assembly GCA_023101885.1). Taxonomy (NCBI): domain Eukaryota; kingdom Metazoa; phylum Chordata; class Mammalia; order Rodentia; family Platacanthomyidae; genus Typhlomys; species Typhlomys cinereus. The sequence goes on from JALPQD010000219.1 coordinate 1,434,527, forward strand.
CATGAGATGTCGAAAAGATCAGAAAAGCCACAGGGAGATCAGACAGTTCACCATGGAGACTACAGAAACCCCTCAACCCAGCGCCATCTTGGTTCTGACTGAAGCCTTGATCAGCCCACAGAGCAAAGCTGAAGTGAAAGTAACAACTGGGCTGAGACGAATGTGTGCGGCCAAGCACTCAACAGAGAAATGGCTGGACGGGGACCAGGTAGGAACAATCTGGCTGCCATACAAAAGATACTTTTCGTTCTTAAGAAAAAGGCATTTAGGGGTGAAGTGTGACATCTGCAACTGACTTTCTAATGAGCCAAGAAAAATATATAAAAGAGAGAAAATCAAAAAGTCAAGACCAAGAAACTATTAAGACAAAACTCTAGGAAGTAGGGGCTAGAGATTTCTACTGTTAAATGTCATTATATTTCTATAATGCCACTATGGTAGCAACATCCTGGCCATACACACATTTAAAATATCTGAAGTAGTAAAACAAGGTTCTATAAACTGGGCAGTTCCTGAGTCTGGACTATCTCACTAGCCCTGGGACCTGTGGGAATTTATTGGCTTTACGGAGCTTCAGCCTCCCCTTCCCCCAATGGGGCAGGGGGATGACACTCATGTCTACCTGTACAGAGCACAACAGTCCAGTAGAGAGCAGGACATTTTGATGCCCTTTTCTGAAAACAAGCAAGATTCAGATTACTTTGATTTTGTTAGTGTTAGAATATGAATAGTCTCAAATGTTGAAGACTTGGCTCTGTCCCCCTGTGGAGGGCTTCCTGTGTGCTGCACATACGTCAGTGATAGCCTGACACAGACACCAGAAGTTTCTGACCATCACTTTGACTTTTTCTTTGGAGCAACTGCTCTGCTTCTTCCAGAAGCGCAGCCCAGTCCCCAGAATGGGTGTGGTCCATACCAAGGACATGGGAGAAAATAAAGGGGCAAAGTGTTCTATTAAAAAAGCACAGAGGGGGCTGGAGAGGTGGCTCAGGGGTTAAGCCTCTGCCTTGCAGACAGAAGGTCCTGAGTTCGGATCCTAGACCCCACGTACAGACGCCAGGCGGAAGCGGGGGCGGCCTGTGTTTCTGGTCCTGGTAGGGCGGAGCCTGTGAATCCCCAGGCAGAGTAAACAAGGAGGTGGAGGCATCCATGGTGGTTCCCGAATTCGTCCGTGGTTCTACACACACACACACACACACACACACACACACACACAATTGAATAAATAAGAAATAATAAAAAAAATTTTAAAAAAAGCACCGAGGATTCTTACATGATTAAAGCTTTAGGTCCTCTCAGACAAAAGCACACACTAACCCAGACTGTGGGTCACGCCTGCATTGTCTGCACACCTCCCTCTCTGCCACCACCACCATCATGGTGCCCATGAAAAACCTGTGGCAAAGGGGGGGGGCAAAAAAAAACAGGTTCTGAAGTTTACCCTGGCTTGCACCTATTCTAGCTAGTGGTAACATGGATGGTACCCACCTGTGAGGTAGTAGTGTTACTGTGGGCAACTAGCATATAATGCTTCCAGAGTGAAGCTGCTGCTGTTGTAGAACAGTATAAGAATACAAACTGCCACAAGTCCTGGTGGCTAGAGAAGAAAACCCAAGCAAGTGGCCTTAAATCTCTGCACACTCGGATCCTGACCATCCTGATCTCACAACGCACTGGTCACCTGTCCGGCCCGCCTCAAGTCCTGGGCTCAGGCTGCCCACTCTGCAGGAGCTGCCCTAACCTGACAGTCCAGTCTGGCTGCCCTGCACCTTCTTTACAAATCCAGGCTCAAATTAAATGCAAGTCCTGCTACAGAATGTAACTGGCTAGGATTAACTTCACCCTCTGTACCTCCAAAACATTCCGTGTTGAGCTGCGGTAAGCATGTGCTTTACTGTGAGCGTAGAAAGCAGAACAGAAATGCACGCTGTTGTCTTTCTCCCTCCTAGAGACAAGGCTGCACTGTTCTGCTTATCTCAGTGTGCTGGAGCCCCTGACCCAGTTCCTGGGGCCTTTGATAAGCCTTGGTGAAATGAATGGTCCATCTGCAGGAAATAATTCAGGCAGATAGCATCTGAAAGGGAATGCCGTTTCCTTTCTGGACATGCAGCCTCTACTTGGATGGATGTATTCCTGCACCGTGTGAACTGTGGCAATGGAGGGAGGGACTCAGGACTTTTCTGCTCATGGTGTTTGTGTCTCTGCAACCCCAAATGACTGTTCAAGGTGCTGGCATGGTTGGTCCTTCCTGGACAGGTGCATGTGGTGGCCAGTGGGGGATGTGTGCTGGCCTCTCGAACCAGGCTGAGCTGCAGCCGGCAGTGAGAGCTGTGACATCACTGGTGACATGTTTCCATTCAGCCCTTTCCACAGTGACTGCTGAGCAATGCTGTTCCCTTCTCTGCACTTTTCCCCCAAAACTTTATTCTGTATAGCATTTAAACAGTGCTGCAGGGTTGCTTGATGAGCAGGGCAAGGTCGGGAAACACACGCGTGTGTTTCACAAGATCTGGACCTGTGAGATGGACGCTGATAGCCCAGCTAGTAAGCAGTGTCTGCACAGAAACTTGCAAAACAAGGCTGTGCACTGATTGGCAGACACAGATGCCATGACGGGGTGACAGGAAACGAACTTTTTACCTCAGGACTCATGACAATACCCAGCAAGAACCTCTGATGACATCAGGATGGAAGTGCAGTGGATTGTCTCCAGTCCCACTGGGCCCCAGGGAGGAAGACAGCCCAGCCCAGAGCCACATCGCAAGGTGTTGGAAGAAGTATGTCTTGCAATGAAGAGCTTACTGCTCTAGGGGTGACCTGGCAGGGCCCATGGGGTAGTGGCAGTTGAGCGGCTGGAGTCTGAGTTCTGACCACCAAGGAGATCAATCCAGGTGAAAGGTCTCTGGAAGGAGTGTTCTGTGTCAGGCCTCAGGGGAAACCAATACAGATAGACCACAGCTAAGGACCCAGCGTGGCATGACCATGCGGCCATCCTGCCTGCCAGTGTAGTCAAGTGTGCATCCCAAACACTACAGAATAAAGCTGTTAAGATGATCAATCACTAGGCCCCATGGTGGGTACCTATGCCATCTTAGCAGTGCAGGAAGCTGAGGAAGGAAGGTCGTGAGACCAGCCTAGGTTACTTAGAGACCCTGTCTCAGCAGCAATCAAGCCAAATTAGCTCAGCTGAGAACATTATGCCAGCTTCTGCCACACAAACTGTTTCTTAATTAACGTTACACTAATAGGTTTATTTTGTTGGTTTATGTTTTGATTGATTGATTGATTTCAGAGAGCTGGGGACCAAACTCAGGGCCTTGTACTTCATGACCCCCATGGCCCAGTAGTAGGGTTGTATTATTGCTACTGTTTTGAGACTGTCTCATTGTATAGGAGAGGCTGGCTTCCAGCTCACCATAGTGCTGAGAAAGTGCAAAGACGCCCAGATACCAGTGACTCAGTGCACGACTCACACCACCTGCGAGCCTCTCACTGGATGGACATATTCCATCCACGAGTCCTAAGACAGCATTCCATGCCACACTCTCCACCCGCACCACACTCTCCATCCATGTGACACTGGTCTAAGTCCTTCTCCTGACTCTCAGCATCTTTCCAGAAGCCTTTGGCATCCAGTTCTCATCTGCTGGATTTTCTTGGAACAACCTAGAGTCTCATTGTCTAAGCAAAAAATAGATTGTGTTATTTCTAAAACATCAGAAGCGTTATGCAACATAAATTCCACAAATCCATCTCAAACCTTCTAGAAGGTCTCAGAATCCCCACATCCCCTGGTTGGAGCTAACCTCCTGCCACAGGAAACAATTGCGGATGCCAAGGCACAGGAAGTCAGCTTCCTGGCTTCAGGAATCTGCAGCTCAGATCCAAAAGGGTGTGTGTAGTTCCGTCCTGTGTCTTAGCTGTCTCTCAAGGCAGGGCTAATGTTAACTTGGTGAATAAAATAGGCATCTACGAGGACAACTGTTGAAAGCTTCCAAGCAAGTTGAGAGGCCACAGCAAAGAGGAGTGCCGGCTAATCAGAAAACCCAGTGGAAAAAGTTAGGTCCAAACAAACACAGCCCCAAGTGTCCAGAACAGTCCAGAGAGACAGTGGACGACCTCTTGCTCTGATCTCCAGTCCGAATATTCGAAGCCAAGAGCAGAGTTACTACTATGAAATGAGGGACTAAGAAGCACACGAGTGAGAAAACACTTAGAAACACACGTGGAAAGAGGCAGCCTCGCTGCCGTACTGTACAAGGGACAACCATGGTTTTTTCAATCTGAATTGACTTGATTTCTGCAGAAGGACTTCCTGCCACCCACTGCCTGACACTGCCGACCCACGTTGGTTCTAAACTGCCACATCCCTAACCTAGGCTCCTTGTGCTGTGGCAGCTCTGGGCTGTGAGCGCACAGCACAGGCACCAGCCTGCACGGACCGTGAACGCCCAGGACCGGATCGTGCTCCTTTGATTCTGATGCTCAGTCTTGAACTGCTGTTGGGGCTGCTGGGGTGGGTGAGGACTGTGAAATCCCTTCCCCACTCTTCTACCTTTGAGTGGTGGAAAGTATCGAATGGTTGAAAGTGTGTATCAGCGCCTCTTCCCCAAATGCCTAACTACAAACTGGAATCCACCACATGAGAGTCAACGCTCCTTGGGTGGTCTTCCTGTTTGGAAAGAAAAGAAAGAACAAAAAAGGAAGGAAGGAGGGAGGGAGGGAGAGCTGTTGAAACCACACACCTAGCAGTCTCCATAGTGTCTTCTAACTGAATGGACAGTTGCACAGTGGCTTGAGAGGAACAGCTGTGCTTCTAGGCAGGCGCACGCGCGCGCGCGCGCACACACACACACACACACACACACACACACACACACACACAATTTGCTAACATACAGCCTAGTTCTGTCTACAATGACAATGTAGTATACTTCTCTTACAAAGAAAAAGAGAAATCAAAGTTTTTAACTGCAAATGCAGTTAAGAAATTGAAAATTCATACTAGAAAGAGTGACCGAGGCTTTGGCAGGAAAAGCAAACAGCTGCTGGAAGCTTCCAAATTCCACCCACACCCACAAGCAATTGGGTGAAGAAGTCTAAACTTCCATTTGTTACAAAGACAGCCTAGATCTCTGGTAGGAGAGATCCTGAGAGGAGAAAAAGGAAAGGCAAAGCTTTCAAGAGTTACAAGACAAAACGTTTTAATAATGAGCCTGGTGAGCACCCATATAAAATCAGACTGAGGCCCAGCAGCGCATCTGAACACCGATGACAACCAGAGGCAGTTCTGGTTTCAGGCCCTTCCTTTCAATTCTGGAGTCTCTATACAGATTACCAACTGAACCCCCAGCCCAGGTCTAAGCTCCTAGATACTCCAAAATCACAAATTTAGCACCATATTCAAAATGTTTTAAATACTATAACATTTCAGATAAAGGGTGCTCAACCTTAGAAATTTCCATAAAATGTGCTTAACATTAAGAACGATTGTCTGCAGGGGCACAAAACCTCAACTCCAAACAACAAGGCGATAAAGATCATAAAGACGGAAGGCTGGAAGGACTGAGTAGCACAGGCTTCTCTCTAGACATGCGCTGCCCCGGGCTAGAAACCACAGGCTTGCTCATCAAGGTGATGTGCATGCAGGCTGGTGAGTAACTGGATTATCATCCTTCAATCATCCTTTTGCACTCACTCGTCTGCCCAGTGAAGAGAAATGGAAGGCGTAGCACACAGGGCCTTGCCTCCTCTTTGTGCCTGGGTCCAGCTAACCTAAGAACAGTATAGCCAAGCAAGGCTTAGCACATCCCAACAACAACGCAAGAATCAGAGTGCAAAGGAGAGAGAGGGTACTGCTGCACTCTTGGGCAAACCACACTGTCAGTATGCGAGTTGCAGGCATAACCCTGGAATTGAATGGACTTGACCCCCAAGGTCTGTGAGGTACAGGTAGGATCCTGAAGGACATGTCCCCCAAGGTCTGTGAGGTGCAGGTAGGACCCTGAAGGACATGTCCCCCAAAGTCTTCGAGGTGCACGTAGGACCCTGAAGGACATGTCTCTCCCAAGGTCTGCGAGGTGCACACAGGACCCTGAAGGACATGTCCCCCAAGGTCTGCGAGGTGCATGTAGGACCCTGAAGGACGTGTCCCCCAAGATCTGCAAGGTGCACGTAGGACCCTGAAGGACATGTCCCCCAAGGTCTGTGAGGTGCACGTAGGACCCTGAAGGACATGGACTCCAAAGTTCTCTTTTCTGTTGTCAGTTTTAAGGCAGCCCTGGCAATGAGAGGCTGGAACGCAGAACTTAAAAATGACAATCAAAGGCTGGAGAGATGGCTGAAGGGTTAAAACTCTGCCTCACAAGCAGAGGGTCCTGAGTTCAGATCTCAGATCCCATGTAAAAACACCAGGTAGAAACGGTGGTGGCATGTACTCTGGCTCTGGAAGGTGGAGCCTGGAAAATCCCAGAGGGAAACAAAAAGGAGATAAAAGCGATCCAGAATGACTCCCAAAGTCACCTTGTGACCTCTGATGCATACATACCATACACATAATACACACACACACACCTACACACATCCAAAAAAATACTTAAACCAGTAGGGAAAAAGTAGCAATGAAACAAGAACACTATCTGTAGTCATGTTTATGTCCTTAGTACTCTTGGTACAGTATTTAATCTTAAAACAGTGGTTTTGAGACAAGGTCCTGCTGTGTGGTCCAGAGGCACCTCAAACATAAGCCTTCTGCCTAAGTCTCTCAGTGCAAGGCTGACAGATCAGGGATATTTTCAGTGCTGCTCTCAAACACGTATTTTTTCAATATCTGAACAACAAAACAAACCTAATTTTTACTGAGATTTTAAACTGAAACAAGTCTAAGTGTAGCTTGTATAGCCCAACCGCACCATAAGCTGCTATGCAGTACCTTGTGTATCTGCTGTTTATTGAGTTTAGACAAATACAAATACATCCTTTACTGAATAAATCTAGCATGTGAGCTGGCTACAATAGCACCAGTGTGAAATGGACTCACATGCACCCACAACCATCCAGCTTGCACTGTGGTCACCTGTTTTCTACCCACAATGGACACTGTTTTTGGAAAATGGGTCATAGCACAAACAGTTTCCCCCTCACAGTCACACACACAACACAATCCACTGCCACAAGCCCTTCTTACTGGGGACAGGCCTGTGAAAGAAGCTAACATCTAATATAAATGCCCCAACATGCAGTATCATAAGTCCAAGTCTCAATTTAAACCAAATTCCTAGTTTTTACATCTGAGGGACAAACAGCAAGCCATCTGAGATAATACACAACGGAGAGTCTGATTAGACTTGGCGCTCACAGTCAATGCTGTCCGAACCCAGTGTCTCTAAAGGCTTCTGTTTTAGAGAACTCAAGCATGGCTTATCCATTCAAAGGCTCACTGAAGGTAAACCACACTCCATCCACAGTGATCTGGCAGTGGAGGAAGAAGTCACTAGTTACAGCCCAGCTGCAAAGTCAGCCTGACTGACTGAGGTCTGCGGAGTCGTCTCTCCAGAGACCCCACCAGCCTCGACCCAGCAGGATGCTTGTTTGCAGAATGCACAGCCTGTGTGCACTCAGCCTTGCCGGCCTCTTCAGGACTAACCCATGGGAACCAGACGACTGGGAAGGTCTTCTGTGACGGGTCCTGCAGACAGACACAGCAGGAACACAAAGACAAATGTCACCCTCCATCCTTCCTCTGCAGTATAGGTTTTTGTCACACTTCCCCAAACTTTTATACTAACATTGTTTAGAGAAAAAAATAGATGAAACTGTCTAGAGAGTATTAGATGCAGAGTGGAACAGGCAATACTGGTTATAAACATGACTGCAGGGCTCTGTGTAGACCCACCACTGGTGCTGGAGCACGCGGCACAGGACACCGTGGACATCTCACCTGTGGGGCATTAACAGCCCAATTTTGCAGATGAGGAGGCCAAGTGAAGGTCTCGGGACAAGAAAATGTGGAGATGGGATCTGAGTATGCAACGTTCTCCAAGCTCACACCCTTATGTCCCGCGCCTTTTCCCTAGGTCAATAATCTAGGTTAGTTCACTCTTGGCTCCAATCCTGTTGTAGGGCTCTTTTTAAAGTTTCCTTGAAATTAAAACCAGACCTTACAGAATAGGCTGCAAAAGCCCTTCTGTGCTCTGGCTGCCCAACTGGTCAAGTTTCATTGCTCCTCTCCCTCCATACCGACTTCTCTGGGCTGTCATGCACCTAGGCTCATCTGCCCCCTTGGCATCACAGGAACACAGACACATCACCTGTCCACATAAAGTCAACACCCCTGCCCTCAGAGATGTCCAGTTCAATGTCAGGCCACAGAACCTAATTACCAGGTAGGCCCTGAATGAACAAAACAGGCACAAAGTCATGCTTGGGGTCAAAACTGGATGGTCCCTAAGCGTCCAGAAACCACTCAATGATACTCCTAGAGCAAAGACAAAGAAGGTGAAGTACACATAGGACGGCCAGAGAATTTCACATGGATACTATGCAAAATAAGTCAGATGCAAAAGAGCATAAACAGTTAAGACTCTGTTGGGCCTGCCCAGGGATAACAGTCTGAGAGGGAGCGAGCAGGGCATGGCTTAGCACATGGGACCAAAGATGGCGCTGGGAGCTAGTGTCCTAGGTGTAATCCTGATCACATTACAGAGAGCCCGAATTGTCTTATAGGAGCCAACATAGATATATGTTTAGTTTGACCTATGCAGCCTATGTGCTGTGCTGACCATTAAGGTAATTGGCTGCCTGTTTCATGCTCTCTGGTTCTTTGTCTATATAAGCTGATTTGTTTCCCCAATAAACCGAGATCTTGCTCTGACAAACTCCCCGTCCGTTGCTGAGTCTCTGGAGTGCTGAGGCGGAGGTGCGGGCGGTCAGGCTTTACTTATCTTTGTCATTGCATCCAGCAGCTGTGTAATTGAGTGAGTGAGTGAGTCTCGCCTTGACAAACTCCCTGCTGAGTTCGGAGTCCCCTGGATTTGAGTGAGGGGGTGAAGGACCTGCAGTACTTTCGCCTTTCTCCGCCCTGATGGCCTGGAGTCGTCACAGTGTGTGTGTGGGAAAATCAGCCCCGCAAGACTCCAGCTTCAAATTTTAAAGACGGGTCAGGGTAACAAAGACTCCAGCAGTCAGGAGAGTTTCGTTAGTGAATACACACATATGAGCAACATGGGTGTGTGTGCTTCCGGGGAGAGCCCTGGGCAGGCTAACTGTCTAAATCCAGAGGACCATAGCTACCTCTCACACACCCTCTCACACACAGAGGGTGTTCCTGTCAGCTTCCCTCCTATGGCCATAGGCCAGGACTTAGAAGGGTCAGAATTGATGCCTATTACAATTAGGGGGTTATGATGTCATGGGATGCCATGACAGGAAGCACAAATCAAAAAAGTCAGCTGGCACTGTGTCTACACTCAGCATCTAGATGACTGACAGCATTGTGCCACCTCAGTATGCGCCTCCTGTGGGCCACCAAGCATCAACCACTACTCTCAAAGCTGCTGTGGGCATAAGGTAATAATCGTGGCAGTGTGGGCACAGGGCAAGCATCCTAGGAAAGCAGCTGCAGTGGTGGGCCAAATGCTCGCCCCTTGGCAGAAAGAAGCTCGGGACTGCAGTTCAGACTCGGCGAGAGGAAGCTGAGTGAAACCAACGTGCTCGCCAGCGGGGAGAGGCGCTCTAACGGTCTGGCACATGCCAGTAAGCAAAGGCCTCAGAAGGAGGTGGCGGAGTCCTGGACACGCATTTCCCCTGGTGTGGATGAAGCCCAGCTCACTGACTGCAATGATACACCAGAGCCTGCAGGAGCCAGTGTTAGTCACTCAACCTTCACAATCCAGAAGCTTCTAAAGGAGGAGGAGATCAGACCTTCTCATTGGTAACCAGAGATAAAGGCTGTCAGTGATGAATGAGGGTGTGAATCTACTTACATTTTTTAAAAACGGGTTTAATACCAACTTTCTTCAGCTCATCCAATGTTGCATGTCCTTGGCAAAGTGATTCACAAGTTTTTCTGTAATGGAAAGAAATAAAAATATTGAAACTAACTTCAAGTTAGAATCTTCCAAAAAAGCACATCAGATTCCCATAACAGATGCAATCAAGACACAGCATGCATGGAAGGCTTCCACGTGGCCTTCCTCTTCTTCCTCATCATCCAGCACCTCCTCTCCTCCCAGACTCCTTCCTCCACAGCTTCAAACACTCATTAGAGGTGAATTTTCTGCTAAGGTCACCATCCTTAACTTTTACAACAAAGGATTCAGTGCAGGGCAAACACTTACTACATGCCTGCTGAGTGCACTAATGCATGGTGGCCTAATGCACATATCCTCAGTATCTACAGGGAGATCTGCTCCAGAACCCGCCCCTCAGACAGCATCTCAGGGCCCTTTCACACAATAGCAGGGCATCTGCAGGCCACCTAGACTGACCCTCCTGGGGACTATGACTCATCTCTAAATCACTCTAATGTAAATGTTATGCAATCTGCTGTTGTATTACTTAGAGCCCTGCTTCTAAGACTATAGGTCATGACACCTAGGCATGACAAGGACAAAAGGTTACAGAACATGCAGTGACTAAAAATTAACTCAAGACCAAACCATAACGAATCCGCAGTGTCTCTGGAAGCACTTGGTTCTGAACAGCGATATGCAGAAGCACATGCCATCATATACAGGCAATGCCAGTAAATGTTGCTTGGAGCACAACAGCTCCGATTTTAGACTATTTTCTGTCATGAATTGCTGAAACTTCACTATACACACAAAGTTTTCTGCTTTTACAAAAATAATGGTTGAACTATAGACAAAAACCAACCAACTTGAACAATTAATGGTGCAAGCACAGACAAGTGTAGTAAGACCAGGTTGCCCTCTAAAAGTAAAGTTTGATTGATAAACCTTCTGGAAACCCAGCTGGTAGATGAGAAGATGGTGGGAGCCAAGAGATGATGTGGCAGTGGGTGGGACAATGTCACCCTGCGCCATGACTTAGTGGAAGTGGATTACTGAATTGCTTAGGAAAAGGTGAAATATCAATATAAATGAATAAGTACAATAAATAAGTGCAGAAAATCCTGGAAAGAAACAATACCATCACTGAAAACAAGTGGCAATTGTGAGCACGTACAGCTGCACACTGCCAGTGAGCACGCACGGCCGCACCGCGCCTCCAGTGAGCGTGCACACAGCTGCACCGCGCCTCCAGTGAGCATGTGCACGGCTACACCATGCCTCCAGTGAGCATGCACAGCTGCACTGCCCCTCCAGTGAGCATGCGCACCACTCCTCCAGTGAGCACACATGGCTGCACTGTGCCTCCAGTGAGCACATGCATTACGCCTCCAGTGAGCATGCACGGCTGCACCAGGCCTCCAGTGAGCATGCACAGCTGCACCGCGCCTCCAGTGAACATGGACAGCTGCACTGCACCTCCAATGAGCATGTGCACCACACCTCTAATGAGCACGCACAGCTGCACCGCACCTCCAATGAACACACACAGCTGCACCGCGCCTCCAATGAACACACACAGCTGTACCGCGCCTCCAGTGAGCATGTGCATCACACCTCCAGTGAGCGCGCACAGCTGCACTGTGCCTCCAGTGAACATGTGCACTACACCTCCAGTGACCATGTACGGCTGCACCGCACCTCCAGTGTGCATGTGCACCACACCTCCAGTGAGCATGCACGGCTGCACCGCGCCTCCAGTGCGCATGTGCACCACACCTCCGGTGAGCATTCATGGCTGCACTGTGCCTCCAGTGAGCACATGCATCATGCCCCCAGTGAGCATGCACGGCTGCACCAGGCCTCCAGTGAGCACGCCTCCAGCTAGTACACTTGGCTGCCCACACACACTTGGCCATATGTTGGCTTCTCTCCTTCTTGATGTGCTGGACATTCGACTCAGGGCCTTGCTCCACTCAGCTAAATAAGCCCGAGCTATGGCCCCATCCCCAACCACTAGGTCTCACAGCTGTTATGAGGAAGCGTGAGTTGTGAGTTCAGGCCAGGAACAGAGCAGACAGGGGCGGAGCCATTCCCTCCTTCATCCCCCTTAAGAATAAGCAGAAGGAAGGAAAGTTGGAGCCTGGAGAGAGGTTAAGACCACAGTGAGGACTAAGGGGACCCTTCCCTATCAAAACTCATGCAGAGACCTTTAAAGAAGAGCCCTGTGGGGGACGGCCTAACAGCTCCAGCAGGGAATAATTTCCAAGCGAGCTGGATGTTGCAAGGGAAGGAGCCTGGCTTCTTCCCTCTCTCCTGTGCCCTGTCTTCACACATGCTCTGGCCACATGGTGCCATCTCCGACAAGCTCTTGCCTGAAGCTAATGCTGGCACTAGCTTGGACTCGGAATCTATGAGCCAAAGACTTATCTCCTCAGACACCCTAAGCCTTGGGTACTTTATTACAGCATTGCCAACAAGACAAGCACAGTGGATCTTGTGGGGCATCTCCCTACAGCCCCAAGCTCCATCTGCTTCTTTGCTAGACAGATGTCAGACCCCCTGCATAGGAATGAGAATCCCGAAAACAGGCAAATTACCTTAAAGAGAGGAAAATACTACAGCTCTGCTCGGACACCAGGTAACAACCCGTAAGATTCAAAAACCAAAGGAACATGAAGAGAAATTAAGTGTGGCCTGAATTATTCCAGGGAGCCCCAAGGGAGCCCCACGGAGCTCCAAGGGAACCCTGAGGAACCCTAAGAGATCCCCGGAGTTCCTCACTCGCTCTTTCCCAGCACATTCACCCGAGCAGGACTGAATGCATACACATATTTATACACAGGAACTGCTAGATTCATGGGGTTTTCATCGCAGGTCTTGTTTCAGGAAGTCAAAGATTCCTTTGTTCCGCCGTTCTGACAGAATGCAAGCAGCTCCAGTCACTTCCTGGGAAACATACTGGAGCTATAAATATGAACTCGCCGGCTGGGCCAGCATGCACAGAAAGGCTCACTACCCAGGGCAATTTAGAAACAAGAGCACATTATTAAATGGCAGAGGAAGCCAGGAAAGGCCCAAACCCATAGGAGCATTCTAGAAGAACAGCCCTCAGTGTAGCGACAAGCCGTTATAAATGGCTTTTTATGTGACTCACAGACCTCTACACACTGATTACAGAAGCACAAACAGTCTGCATTTGTGTCCACTGAATTAAACAAATCCTTCTCCTTTCCCCAACCTCATGTTCCAAATTCCCAGGAAAATTCACCAACTAACCACAACCCAAGTGACTCCATGCCCTCTCCAAGAAGAATACATTACTTACTTCTAAATCTCTCTGCTAGCCCAAAGCAAGATCAGAATTGAGCAAAGTGACTATCCTGAGGGAGAGAAGCTACGGCTGTGAGGACATCACACTACCAGCTTCAGATGTGAATGGCATTAGCGCTAACGGCGTCCAAAGCAGAAGTCTGGACACAGGTCGCCTGCAGCTTATCACCTGTTTTGGTGAATGAATTTTGTTGGAATACAGCCACGCCCGTGTGGTTACACATTGTCCACAGCTGCTTGCAAGATGTAATGACAGAATTGAGTTACAGCAATGTAGACTGTAAGACCCCAAAGCACAAGCTGTTCACTATCTGGCCCTTGAAGAGAAGCTGGCAGGCTGGTAACTCGCCTCAGTGGGTAAGGTACCTACTCACAAACCTGACGATCTGAGCCCCAACTTCCATCCCACATGGTGGAAGGAAAGAGCTGACTTTAGAAAGTTGTCCTCTGACCTCCACCCAGGCTCTATCGTATGCATGTTCTCTCCCCCGTCCCCCATGTATAGAATAAGAAAAGAAAAAGCTTGTTATAACTATTTCAGTGTCCTGTTGGAAACGCTGACCCTAGCTCAGTAGTGACCTGAGACAGCTCTCTAGATTGTATAACCTTGAGCTGCTACCTAATTTTCCTCATTTCTGGCGCTAACTGCCGACGTTTGCTGGGAAATTAGACAGTAGACATTTTAAGGGCTTCACCCTTAAAATAAAGACCAAATTAGTTCATTTACTTTAGATGAAAACACTGGGAGGGGATCAACATCAACCTCGAGAGACAGAGATAAAATAACTTGGCCCCAGATCAGGCGACCTAGTCCAGAGCTCACATTCTCCATGTTACAGTGACATCATCTTAATGCTCCACGGTCACACAGAAGCAAATGCTTATTGGCTATAAGTATTAGGTAAATGAAATAGGGCACCCCTTGCCACAGTTTATAGACTAACTAAAACTAAAGCTATGAATGGACTTCCGTCCATGTTGAGGACCCTTCTGATTCTAAGACTAGAGCTAATCTCAGGGCGCTGGGAGCACAAAAGCCATCACTCTTTATCTGTGAAAAGGAGCAAAGACACGTTGACTGAAGATACCCACACTCCCTTGGCACATGAGTGCCCCAAAAGGCATTTCAATATGCAATCGGCCAGAAGGAACCCGACTTTCCTAACCTGCAGCACTAAGCTTCATCGCCTCCATGTGGCTTCCGCTGGGAAGAAGCTGCACAAACACCAGGACAAAGCCGCCAACCCTGAGCCACCCTGCCCACAAGAGCTCTCCGCCACATGGTGGTCAGTGTGCGGGGCCAGCATGCCAGGCCAGTGTGGGAGGTCAGCATACAAGGTCAGCGTGCAGGATCAGCGTGGGAGGTCAGCATGCACGGTCAGTGTGAGGGGCCAGTATGTGGGGTCAGCATGCCAGGTCAGCGTGGGAGGTCAGCGTGCAGGATCAGTGTGGGAGGTCAGCATGTAGAATCAGTGTGTGAGGTCAGCATATGGAGTCAGCGTGTAGGATCAGCGTGGGAGGTCAGCATGCAGGGTCAGTGTGTGGGGTCACCACATGGGGTCAGCCTGCAGGATCAGCATGGGAGGTCAGTGTGTAGGGTCAATGTGTGGGGTCAGCGTATGGGGTCAGCGTGTAGGATCAGCGTGGGAGGTCAGCATGCAGGTCACTGTGTGAGGTCACCATCTGGGGTCAGCCTGCAGGATCAGCGTGGGAGGTCAGTGTGTATGGTCAGTGTGTGGGGTCAGCATCTGGGGTCAGCCTGCAGGATCAGCGTGGGAGGTCAGTGTGCATGGTCAGTGTGTGGGGTCACCATATGGAATCAGTGTGTAGGATCAGCGTGGGAGGTCAACATGCATGGTCAGTGTGTGGGGTCACCATATGGAATCAGTGTGTAGGATCAGCGTGGGAGGTCAGCATGCAGGGTCAGTGTGGGGGTCACCATATGGGATCAGCCTGCAGGATCAGCATGGGAGGTCAGTGTGCAGGGTCAGTGTGTGGGGTCACCATATGGGGTCAGCCTGCAGGATCAGCGTGGGAGGTCAGCATGCAAGGTCAGTGTGCAGGACTGGTGTGGGAGGTCAGCATGCGGGGTCAGGGTATGGGATCAGTGTGGGAGGTCAGCATGCGGGGTTGGCATGCGAGGTCAGCATGAGGGGTCAGGGTACAGAATCAGTGTGTGGGGTCAGTGTGCAGGAAGAAGCCCCTGCTGAAGCACCCCCATTTCATGTTCTCAGGATTTCTGGGAGAAATGTGCCACCTTCATGTGACCTGATGCCTGTCTACACTGAGCTTAGGCTGCCAGGGGACTCTTCAGTCTCGCGTCTCCCGTTCCCTTCCTCTGTGCCTGTTGCTACCACATGGAACCTTGCCATCGCTGCTCACCCAGGCTTTCCACCACACACCCGAGTTCCTGTGGCTCCCAACAAGACTCTCTCAGCAAGACTTCGCTTAGACAACAGCTGCTCACAGGCAGACACTTGGTCTTTCATATTTAGGTCCAGCCTGTTGTCTTTACAGTTAACACAGGATTATTAATTTCATCTATTATGTTGCTGACGTGGAGTTGAGCTGAGTCACAGTCTTAAGTCTCAAGTTTAGGCCATGTGGCTACTCACACGGGGACCAGCCCAGCCGCACCAGCACTTCTGTGTGCCCACACAACTTGGCATCTTGCCAATCTAGCAACTTCTATGAGCAGACTTAAAGCCTATTTCTTTGTGGGATGGTGAGAGAAAAACTAATAGCCTGAGCTAGTGTGAAGATCACAATGAGTGGAAAGACAGAGGGAGGGAAGGAAAGAGGGAGGAAGAGAGGGAGGGCGGGAGAGAGGGAGGAAGGGCAGGAGGGAGAGAGAGGGAGGGCGGGAGGAAGAGGGAGGGAGGGCAGGAGGGAGAGAGAGGGAGGGCGGGAGGGAGGGAGTTCTCATGGAAGAACTCAGGTGTCGCGGCAGAATACTGTAGTAATGTCCTCAGGCCCAGGTCTGGACAAGGAGCCTTGAATTCTTCCCTCATGCTTTTAATGAAGAGCTTACTATGTGGGCTGCCATGTGCCCACAGTACAAGCTCTGTGCCTTACACACCAGCAGAATCAACATGCCATCATCACTGTCCGAGGTCCACACAGTCAGCTTCCTGGGATTCTGACATCTTGCATGCGCGAGTCCAAAGGCCCAGGCATTTCAGGACAGCCTGTTACTCTGCAGTCGTGTGGAGAGTTAATGATGGGATATTTTCTCTTCCTTTTTTTTAAAGAGGTAATTCTCACTTTTTTTTTAAATTTTTTTTATTATTTATTATGTATTCAATTGTGCGTGTATGTGTGTGTGTGTGCGCGCGTATGTATGTATGTGTGTGTGTGTGTAGAACCACGGACGAATTCGGGAACCACCATAGACGCCTCCATCTCCTGTTTACTCTGCCCCGGGATTCACAGGCTCCGCCCACCAGGACCAGAAGCGCAGTCCGCCCCCGCTTCTGCCCGGGGTCTATACGTGGGATCTGGGATTCGAACTCAGGACCTTCTGCCTGCAAGGCAAAGGCTTAACTCCTGAGCCACCTCTCCAGCCCCGATATTTTCTCTTCTTTGCCAAGGTGGGAAAATCCTTTTGTAAAAAAAAAAAAAAAATTCCACAGAAAGATTCTAATCCAATGATCCTGAGGCGGCGGGGGTGAGTGGAGCATTCTTCTCTTTAAAGTTTTCTCTCGGTTGACTGAAATGATTACATTTTATATAAAAAATAAACTTGAAGATGTATGCTGAACAGTGGGGGGCATAGCTCAGATTCTCAGAGTATCAATTTTTGTGGCAAGTACATGAAAAGTCATTTTAGTGAAAACAGTACAGTTTACCGTATAAGTTTGATACAACCATGCATTAAAACAATGAAAAATATTATGAGCGAGTACAAATTTTATTAATAATGCATTAAAACTGACGGGAAAATATAGATTATAATGTGATGGTGTACTTCAATTAAGACAGGCAGGAAGTATGGAGGTGGTGTGGTAAACATCAGTCTCTAACAGTCACAGGCTCAGAGATGAACACACGCTACAAATGTTCTGGAAGACATTGTGTCTTGTTACAGATGCCAGCCTGACAAGTGAAGCCTTTAGACACACCTGTGAAGACTGACGTAGTTCAGGCAGGTGCTGAGCAAGCCTGTAGGAGACTGTCTAACTGATGCGGGAAGACCCAGCTCTCAATGGAAGGATCACTCCTCAGTGCTTAGAGATAAGCACGTGGATAAGATGGACAGAGCCAACTCAGTACTTCGGCAGACTGCTAAGGGAGAAAGTATGTCCCCCTCCCAGCTCTCCCTGTGGTAGGATGTGTCCATTTTCCTCGACTCCTGATATTGGTATGATGTCTCTGACATGCTGTAAGCCAAAGATAACCTCCTTGTTCCACAGAACTGGTGCTCATGTAATCATATCAGAAAGCAGAGAGAGACTGGAACACAGCCCTATGTGAAGAAATGATCACCCCCAAGTACTGGCACGTATGCCCAGGAGACCCTGCAGGGTCTATACTGTGGCACTGCAGGTGTGAGGTTAAACCAGTCTATTTCACGAGCATCGGGAAACCATGACCTCAGCCCCCTGCCACCAGCACTACCAATTAAATGCAGAGACATCTCCGAAGTAAACTTACTGTCTGACAGCTGTGGGCACACATGCCAAGAAGTGCTGGCACCACCAGGAGCTGGGCCTACCATGACAACTACTTGTTTCTAAAACAAGAATGTACATGCAGTCTGTCCTTTTC
Organism: Typhlomys cinereus; assembly: GCA_023101885.1. Lineage (NCBI taxonomy): Eukaryota > Metazoa > Chordata > Mammalia > Rodentia > Platacanthomyidae > Typhlomys > Typhlomys cinereus. The sequence goes on from JALPQD010000219.1 coordinate 1,452,637, forward strand.
TCTTTAAACTTTCCAAAAATGAAGTCAAGGTCAGGGTAGACGGTCAAGCAGTGAAGTGTTTGCCACACAAGAAAAAGGACTAGCATTTGGAGCCCACATGAATGCTGTGTGGGCATGATGGCCCACCTCTCATGCCAGCCTCGGGAAGCAGAGACTGGAGATCCTTGAGTAAGCCGGTAGCAAGGTCAACCTTTGGCAAGCTTGAGGTTTCACTGAGCGAGCGAACTCAAGGAGCACGCTAAAGTCACGGAGGATTAGTCCTGCCATGTCTCAGACTTTCATCAACAGGACCACATAAGGAGAGGGGGAGAGAAAGAGGAAGAGAGAGAGAGAGAAAGAGAGAGAGAGCAAAGAGGCTGAGGGCTTCAGGTAGGCACAGTGTTGTTTTACACAGCAATTCGAAGTTTTCCTGAGCTATATAAGATCCTGTCTCCAGTGAAAGAGTCATGCAGTCACTCCAAAGAGAAAGGGGGTAGGTGGTACAAATGTCCTGAGGCAGAACAGTGCTTAGAGAGCAAGAGGAGCACAGAGAAGGCAGTTATGGTTGGAACAAGCAACCGGGGATGAAGCAGAATGAGAAATGCCACTGCAAGTCATTATAAAGATATAATTTCCTTCCAATGGAGGTATGTAGCCATTGTGGTGCTTTGAGCACAGAAAAGAAAGGCATATTCTACTCATAAGTAAAACAAAGGAAAGCCAAACACCCTACAGGATCCACTCAGAACAAACGCTGAACAAAGACTCTTAAGCTGGAGACGTGAGAGGCAACAAGAGTCTCAAAAATAATAAAAACACCTTTCCAGCTGGAGAAATGACTCAGGGGTTATCTCTTGTAACAGGAGGTCCTGAGTTCAGATCCTGAATCTCACAGGTGTGTGTGTGAGAAGCCAGGCAGATATGTCAGCAGCCTGTACTTCCAGTCCTGGAAGGCGAACTCCCGAACAAACCAAAGAGGAAGTAGGGCAATCCAGGCTGATTCCTAAAGTCATACTTGGGCCTCCACAGGCACACAGAAAAAAGACAACAGAGACAGAGGCATACGTGCAAAAATAAAATAAAAAATAATAAAAAAACACAACTTTCTTGGGATGTTTCCTTCGTCTGACTAAATCAGAAACTGAAAAAACTAAGCTGCCAAAAGTTCCCCCTCCTTTCACACACCCTCTCCAGGGAGCTTCAGAACCACAGGCAGACTTCAGAAGTCCAAGCAACCACTGCCAACAGCTAGAGGAACCAATGGCTCGGCTTCCCAGAAGCCTTTTCTCCCACCTCCCTACTGGATTTGTAGACAAAGCAGCCACTAACCAACAACGTGCACAAACACACTTCTCCTGCTTTCAAGCTGTCTTGTCCATTTAATGAACAGGCCCAGAGCGGAAAGCCAGGAGCAGAGAAACAGTTTTCTTCCAGCACACTGAAGTCCCTGTGACCATCTCCTCATGGTCAGATGATGACTTACGGACTTCCCCCCAGTTTACACATATTACATTTCAGAGAAAAGGTTTACCAAGTTACTTTCAGTCACAAAAGACATATAACATTGGCTCCAGAGGCCCAGAAGGGTGGATGTGGCTGGATGTGGCTCCTGAGTCCACTCTTTCAGGTTCCACCCAGCTCCAATGTCCTCATCTTGAAATAGAAGGAGAAAGAGCCTTTGGCTGTAAGCAAAGCCCTCCCGGCACAGGGAGCCCGCGGGCTGATGCACAGTGCAATCTATTCCCCTACCTGCAGCACAGAGCTAGCCGGGTCTTCTCTTGTCACCTGCAGATGGATGAGATGGAGCCATGAGCTCCTCTGGGCTCCTCTCTTCTGCCCCTTTGGTCCACCCTCAGCAAATGTTTCTCAAAGAAACAAATCCCTGGGCCAGAGAGATGACTAGGGTTAAGCCTCTGCTTCACAAACAGTAGGACCTGAGTTCAGATCCCACATCCCATGTTAAAAAAAAAAAATCAGGTGGGCCACTTCACACCTTGGAAGGCAGAACCTGGGAAATTCCAGAGCAAACTAGAGGTACAACAATCAGGATGATTCCCAAAATCACTCTTGAACCTCCACAGGCACACAGTGCCCTCTAATACACACACACACAGAGCCCTCTCACACACACACACTGCCCTCTGATACACATACACTCACAGTGCCGTTACACACACACTCACACAGTGCCCTCTGATACATACACACAGAGTACCTCTGATACATACTCACATACACATTCACACCCTTAGTGCCCTCTGAAACACACACACTCAGACAGTGCCCTCTGATATATACCCCCACTGATACACACACTCACACACACAGTGCCCTCTGATACACACTCATGTTGCAGTCCAAGCTGCAACCTCGAATCCAGGGCAAGGACAAGGCACACTCACACTCATACAGTACCCTCTGACACACACACAGTGTCCTCTAATACACACTCACACATGCATACGTGCACACGCATGCACACATACACACTCAGTGCTCTCCGACACAGTGCCTTCTAGATGCACTCGCACACGTGCGCACACAATGACACACAGTGCCCTCTGCGTGTGACACACACATGCACATGCACTCACACACTCACACACATGCACGCGCACACAAGTGCCCTCTGATACACACACATTCACACAGTACTCTTTGATACACACACACATTCACACCTACAGTACCCTCTGACACACACAGTGCCCTGACACAGTGCCTAGACACGCGTGCATGTGCGCTCACACACACACTCACTCACACATAGTGCCCTCTGACACAGTGCCGACACACACACACACACGCACATACATGCTCACATACACCGTGTCCTCTGATACACAGTGCCCTGACACACATGCACGCACACTCACACACATTCACACATTCATTCACATACACAGTGCCCTGGCACACACTCACACACAGTGCCCTCTGATACAGTGCTCGGACACACACACTCATACACACACATGCTCACACACATAGTGCCCTCTGACACACACATACACACACGCATGCACACACACACTCACACACACACTCACATATACACTCAAAGAAACTGAGGAAGACATGCTGGAAGTGACGGGTCGGTCTGCAATCCCAGCATAGGAGGCTGAGGCAGGAGGATAGCTGTGAGTGCCACAGTCACTTGTTTCAAAAGGAACTAAACAAAACAAACAAAGAGCCTAACAGGTCATCAAAAAGAAAGAAACATCAGCTTGGCATCTCATCTGCTCCAAGTTTGGAAACAGTTCTCCATGGGCAAATCCATCATCCTTTCTTTAGCTTAGCAAGGTTCCCACCAGTGCCTAATGGCTGGCCAATTGCCTAGTTCTCTTTTTATTGATGGCTGACTGACTGATTACTCTGGTTCCAAGGCAGGCTCCTGTAGCACAGGCTATCTTCAAACTCTGATCCTCCTTCCACCACCTGCAATACCTGCCAATAACCTGATTTTAAAATGCAGGATTACTGACTGCCATTTCAGAACAAAGGAGATAACTTTGCTTTTGATGGAAAATTAACATGTTTTATATAATGACAAAATTCTCCACATTGATTTTTGAAATATTCAAATGTGTGTGTTTCCAGTCAGCACAAACTGCTGGGGGTTCAAGGGGGCCTCAGGAGGCAGCTGAACTGCAGCTCTAACACCAGTGCAACAGGCAGAATAAACAACCTCACCATCCCAGACTGCCCATACCAGCTCGGTTCTCTGGCATTGACTTCTTGGCTGGGAAATAGCAGAGTTCACCCTGCATGGAGATGCAATGCACAGAGAAATTTCTCTGCTTAATTTTCATGTCTGGAAGGAGAGAAACTTATAATCATGCCATGAGGTATAACTATAATTAGATCTTCCACAACACAGGTATCCCTATATTCAGTAAAGTAGCAGAGATTCTGGCACTGGGTTACTGGGTTAGCATATCTCCCCCCCCCCCCATCATCACACCCCAAATGGCTTAGTGGGCCTGAGAAAACCTTGGTTAAAAAGTGCTGCCTTTTTCAAAATAGAGACACTGAGTAAGTAAGTAACTGTCAACAAGATGTGCCTCTGGAGCAACTTCACACATAATGATCCTTGAAAAGGATCAGGAAGGGGCTGTGGGGCTGGCTCAGTTGGTAAAGTGCTTTCCACACAAGCATGAGGGCCTGAGTTCAGATCTCCAGCATTACATAAAAGCTGGCGCAGCAGCTCACAACTGCAATTCCAGTGCAGGGGAGGCTGGAACAAAGGGATTCCTAAAGCCTGTTGGCCACACCCTCCGCCAGAAAACTGAGCTCCAAGTTCAGTAAAAGCCTTGGTCTCAAAAAATAAGGTGGAACACCTGCCCCTCATGGCACTCCATACCTGGAGTCCATGAGTTCTTCAGGGCACCCTTGCCCCTCATGATACTCCACGTCTGGAATCCATGAGTTCTCCAGGGTGCCTAACCCTGATGGGACTCCATGTCTGGAGTTCTGGAGTTCTGTTCTTTCTCTCCTCTAATAAACTCTGCCTTAATCCTCAAAATAAATAAATAAGGTGGAGAGAAACTGAGGAAGACATGCAGCATCAACCCTGGCCTGCACGTGCACACATACACATTTACACAAACACACATGCATACATATGAAAGAAGTCATTATTAGCTAGAAGTTTGGCTTAGAGGCAGGATGTTTTCCCAACATGCTAGAAGTCCAGGATTCTGGCCCCACATGGGCAGCCAAGCAAATACAGAAATAAAGCACAATTACGACTATGGAGTATGTGCAGAAAAACCAAGTTAAGGCTGCTTAAGTTTCACGCTGTTGCCGCTGGAGACACTAATGCAAGGAGACGTGGCTGTAGCACATCATACTTTGCAGTCCTTATTATGCTTCCATTTTGCAGGAGAAAAGCACATACACCTCAAACTCACTCAAGCGTGAGCAGCTTGTGCTGAGGGATGTTTGTGTTCCAGCAGCTGTTTCAGTTTGTTCCTAAATCTGAGTTGCTCGCTTCTCACACAAATCCTCCTAGAAGCACTTAACTAGACAAGATCTAATGTCTACAAGATTAGACAGTTCACACAAGCACCCTAAGGGAAAAGTTACACTAGTATGATGGCAACATTCAGAAGACAGTGTGAGCAGCAGACATTTCCAGGTAAACACTAGGTCAAAAAATACTGCAGGCCTTTTGCACCTCTGTGAAACCTATTTTTAATTTTCAGAGAGATTCCCTTCCCTGTGGAACAGCAAATATTCTTCCTATGATGCTAATCCTAAAACCTCAGTCTGACACACAGAAAGGGGACAATGAGAAAAAAAGATCAAGCTAGGAAATTTCTAGAAGAGACCTCTCTTCTTTTCTCTAAAGTCCATATGAAATCAATCATGATGGATTTTCACATAAGTGGACTCAACCATTTCAGATTTTGAAACTAAAGAGTAAAGTCCAAGCTAGGTCGCCAGCTCTAGTGGAGCACTTGGGGTTCTGTGGGATCAGTGGTCTGGGGTCTTCACTGAGACCCCAATGCTCAGCCCTTCCCTCTCCATAGTACGTCCTTTAGCTCCCAACCATCCCAAAGGTGAGACTCTGTCCGTGCTCGCCTCACACCCTCTCCTGAGCTTGAAGGTCAGGACTTCACTTGCCTGGAGTCCTTCACGAGGGGAAAGCTGGCCGCGCCAGCAAAGTCTGCTGCCCACGAGAGCTCAAGCAGGCCTCTGACAGCATGAAGTCCTAAGGCCGGGGACCCGAGCCTGTACCAAATCTCCAAAATGAAATATGCACAACCAGCAGTGTAGCCTTTCAGAGTTTTCTGCACCCTGCTATGATAGTGCTGCCGGCGAGGCCCCGGCACAGTCTCCACTCTGTCATGGCACAGAGTATCACCAGCCGATCCAAGTCACATGTGTGTGTCTCAGTACCACACAGAAGTGGTTGTCAGCTTTCTTGTCTCACCCAAGTGGCTATGGGAAACACTATTTGCCACTTACATGCTGTATCACAAACCTTAAAAGTGAGAGACCACGAAGGTATCCCTCCTGCAGCAGATCTTAAAATTAGCCTATGGACCATAGAAAGATTGCTCAAAACCAGCATTTATGCCAAGAGTACACTATTACCAAAGCAACAGATGTATTCAGGAAGCAGCTTGGGCCACTAAGCAAGTTGCTAATTCCAAAATATTCTGTATTCACTACTCATAATTAAATGTAAGCCTCACATTTAAGTTCTACATGCTGTGAGTCTAAGTTTAACACAGAAACAGTTGCTTCTTTTCAGTAGTCTCTTTCAACCATACATCTATAATTTATGTTAAATTATGCAAATGTACATTTGCAGAAACAAAATGTAATACTATGGAAAAAAAGCTACAATTTTATGTACTGGGTGGCCAACTTCCTTAAAGCAATCAATACATTTGCCAAGAGGTCAGGTGAGTTACCATAAAGTGCAAGCTCTTATTTCCCCCAAAGGTGCAAGAAAAAGGTTTTGAGTCAATGGAAGCATCAGCTTGCTAATAAGCCTTTGATTCTGGATCAATTCCAGAGTTGTTTTCTATCTAGTGACTGCTACTCCCTGGGGAAAGGAGAAAGCTAGGCCAAAGTATCTTTTGCCATCAATCTTGATTTATAATTTCCTACAAAGAAAAACAGTATCTGCGGGGGTGGGGGGACTTGGCTTGGCATTGCATCAGAGAAAAAACACAGCAACTTTTTTGCATATAAGGACCACTGCCACTCTGCTCACTGAAATAAAACCAGAGCAAACGAAGGCAGAACATATGGTTTTGGCAGGATCTGCAAAAAGCAAGAAACCAGCCAAGCCACTTGCAGAGAAATTTCCAGAGCCTTTTCAGCAATCTTAACAAACAAGCCATTCCTCTTTCTGAATAAAATGATTTTCACAAAAGCATTGGGGGAGTGAGCTACAGACCATAGAGCCTTGTTCCTTGTTTATAGGACGAGGGTCGGGGGCTGGAACAAGACCTGAAGCTTTCTGAGTTGCTTGGTTTTGTTTTGCTTTTTGACACAGCCTGTAGCCAGTGGCCATCTGTATTCTTAATATGAATATCACGGGACCCATGGGCATCAGGGCCACCACAGGCATCTTGGGCATCACAGACAACTTGGGCACCATGAGCATCTTAGGCACCAGGGGCATCTGGCATTTTGGGCATCACAGACACCATGGGCATCAGGGTACCATGGGCATCATGGGCATCACAGACAACTTGGGCAATATGGACATCATGGGCACCATGGGCATCACAGGCATGCCCACACACCAAGCTCTGCCTTGCCCCCGGGAAGGGCCACCTTCCCCAAATCACAGGTCCCGCTCACCCCAGCGCCAAGTTCTGTTTGCGGTCTCCCTTCAGGGCAGGCGGCCTGTTCCTTCTGCTCACGGACAGATGCTGTCTCCCAGCAGCCCTGCCTCCCTCTGCAGGCTGCACAGCTCTCGCTGCTACCACGACACCATTTCCTGGGCTCTGGTCAGTGCCATGTCCACACTCCTGGAAACACACCAACTAAGCACACTCCTCTTTCAACCAAGAAGAGTAGAGTATCAGACTCTAGGCATGGATGTTCCCAGTGAGCATACAGACACAGACACTAAGTCCACTGGCCTCCGAGGTTAACTTCCCATTAGCGGCCCGTCTCAAGTTTGGCTTGTGCTGAACTACAGGCTCACCAAGTTTAATCACACAGGCCAAGCCCATTTGGGGAGATTTTTTTAAGATGTAGATCCATATAGCTGGCTCTACTGAGCTTTACCAGCCACCACTGACCAAGCCAGCCTGTCCACAAGTTTTCTGAGTCCAACTGTCATCAGCTGTCTCTTCAAGCTCTGCTTCAACCTCAGCTTCCAGCCAGTCGTCGGTTAAAAAAAAAGGCTGAGTAAGAACCTGTGGTGAGCCACCAGATTCCAAACCATCTCCAAGCACACATCTTCCAACTAAAAAAAAAAATGCAGATTTTTCAGAAAGCAAGTGCTATAGATGGAATGAACAATTTCACAAGAACAAGAAATCCAGCACGCAGCAGTTTGTAAGTGAGGTAGAGCTGGCTGGTTACAACAATCCTGCCTGAACGAACAACCTCGCTCACTGTCTCGACACACTTCACCTGATTGCATAGAGCTGCACGCTACCTGCAGGACGGTGGGTCGATGTCACTGAGCTTCAGTCTTAAGTCACTTGCCCTTTCTGTCTAGGTTCTCGATGCCGACCAAAACAACCTTTACCACCATGCTACGCATGTACGTACACTGGCATTCCTGCAAGATGTCTTTTCCGCCGTTCAGGTCTGTGAGATGCAGGTTTGCCTGAGATGCTGGCCCCAGCTGCTGACAGACGCACCACCTGTCACACAGGCTTAAAACCCACGTGTAATTCTGGAAACAGCGCAGTTGGTCAAGTCAGCCTAGGGCAGGCAGAAAAGCAGAAATGCCCACGAAGCTACTTCATCTCTCCCTGCAGACTGCTTCACTTCATTACTGTCCACAGGAGCCACAAAGTCTTAAGGGCTGCAGAGGACACAGGCGATGTCACCCGCACCAGCACTAAGCAGCCCCTCCCTCTCTCAGCCACCTTTCCCCTTGGCTTCCTATCAGCTCTGCAGACCAGAATTTCTTTCTCTACAACCCTGGGTCGCTCCTGGAGCCAAGGAATCTCAAGGTTGCTGAGGGGCTCCCCAGTCCGCAGGGACACTGCCAGGAGAGACCACTGTATGGAGAATGTGGTCACTGGTTGCCCAGAGGGCAGCCAATGGCCTCAGCCCGGGCAGCTGGGGAACAGCAGCAGCTGACAAGCCAACTGTGACAGAACCAGCGTGGCCCAGCACACAGGCACAGGTGGGCACCAAGACCTGCCCACAGAAGATACCTGAGTCTTCCTTTCGTCCTGAAAGCGAGTTCGACTACATGTAAAGAACACTGTTCCCAGAAAACGAGCTTTGGAATCAAACTGGATTCTCACCTCTGTTTCAGGAAATCGTATGTGAGCACATTTCTTCTCCTGACTGCCCAAGGCACACCAGCAGCTGCTCCTGCCCCAGCATCCCTCCAATGGCCCCACACACAAAGAGCTGACCGGTGGCTCTTGGGGAAGAAAATGGCCTCCAAAAGGCACCTTGACCTCCAACCCCGAGTGGCTCCCCTCTCTTCACTAGCAAAGGTTCTGTCCTGAGGGAAAGGCCGCAGACTTTCCCTTTGAAATGCGATCTGTGGTGATGGGAAAATTAAAATACGACATGGATTTCAATTCACTGACTACAAAAGTCAGAGACTATAACTAAGATTTGGCATTGGGCAGGCTTCCTGGGGAATTAGCGAGAAACAAAGGAGAATGTCGGGGACAAGAGCATTAGATCCTGGAGATCCCCTACCCCCTCTTTTGACAGCGAGGAACAGGAAGGAGGGGTTCTGAGGAAAGCATACACCACAACACACGTGCTATTCTTTCTGAGTCTAGTAATCTCTCTACTAAGAGATGGAAGTCTGCAATTTTATTTTTAAGTGACAAAACTGACACTGCAAAATAACAAACCTATCGTGGACAGTGTTTAAAATACCCACTTATTTCTAATGACAGAAAATCTGTCCATTTAAAAATAGCCTGTCTCCCTGTAAGATGGTCACACATCATAGCACTCAAGAACACATCCACTTGAGACAGAAAGAATTGAAGAAAATTAGAAAAGCAAGAAATGCCAAGAGGCAGTGAGAGAGAGTCTGGCTGACCAATGTGAGCATAGGGCAACGGCAGGGCTGCCCAGAACCCAGGAAACCTGGCATAATGCCAAACTGTAGAGGAACACCTGGCCATTCACCTCCAGGGCCTAACATGATACAAGGGCCTCGATGGTAATTTTTTCTATTTTTTTTTTTTTACATCTCCAAGCCTCTCTATGCAGTCATACTCCTGATTCTATGACAATTGTCTAATTTCCAGAGTTCTTTTTAAAGCCTCCTAGTTGTGCTTGGAAGTGGAAAGGATATAAATTATAAATAAAGCCAATTCCTTCAAGCTACCAGGGTTAGAGACAGGATACTAGCACTAGTCTGAAATCTAGGGCAACTGTGATGTTTTTTAAAACTTTATTTATTTGGCTTGTGTGTATGTGTGTGTGTATCACAAGGCACCGTGTATCCCTGTGGAGGACCAAGGATGACTTTGAAAATCATCCTGTATCGCTTCTACCTCCTTGCTTTGATCTGGGATTTCCCAAGCTCCACCCACCAGAGCTGGAAGAAGTCGCTCCTGGCATTTTTCCTAAGGACCTGGAATCAACAGGACCTTCTGCTTTTGAGGCAGAGTCTTAACCCCTGAGCCATCTCTCTACCCCAACTTTGATTATTTTTAACAGCACGTCGATGACAGAAATATCTCAGTTTAGGCACCACCCCCATGTGTCAATGTTATGTGTCTCTTAAAGAACAATGACCACCCTTTACTAGTGCACACCCTTCTGGAACCCAAATTGGGTTTGTCATGGTCAAAATGAAACTTGACTACCATAGTATAGAATTTGCTCTTACGGTACACATGTAGTCTGCTATCAGTTTCTCATTTGAAAATAGGAGTACGAATACATAGTGCCCTCTGATACACACACACATACACACACACACACACACACACACACACACACACACACAAAATAGGTAAAATAAAAAATAAAAAAAGAATATCCATCTAAATAGTAACAAAGAGCAATAGTGAGACACACTGAAACACAACTTAAGGGAGGAAGGGAGATTTGTTTGGCTTACGGTTCCAGAGGAGTGATTCATTACGGCAGGAAAGGCATGGCTGGCAGCAGAAGCTAGAGAAGGCTTAGGTCACATCCATTATGGAGGCTGAGGGAGAGTTAGCTGCAAACTGCAAGTGCAGACTACTATAGGAAACAAGGAAGGGATATCCAACCTCCAGCAAGTCTCCACCTCCTAAAGGTGCCATGACCTTCCCAAACATCAACAGCTAAGCATACAAACACACGAGCCTAAGGGGACCAACTCAGGTTCAGACTATGACACCTTGTTTGGATGGCAGGGGACAGGGGGCGCACCTCAGTGTGATGCAAAGATCACAATGTCCTTATGAATGTATGCGCAGGAAAGAACACCAAGCCTTAGTAAGGCCACTCAAGCCTTGCACATGGGAGCTGTCTCGTTTGAACCTGTTTTGGCTTTATCAATTGAAAGATCAAAGTCCTTGTATGATGCAGGAGGAACCAAGAGATTTAAAATCAGACAGGCAAGGTAGGGTGGAATTCAGACTCTACTATTTGTCTAATTTTATTAATTAAAAAGATGCCTTTCAAATTGTTGCATCTTACAAATCAGAAAGCACCTTACCATCAATTGCATCTCAAAAGTCAGTGAGATTCAGTATTATCTCTGCTGGATCTTGGCCAAGCTATTTCATCTCTATAAAACTAGTAATTCTAACTACCTCTCTTAGAGTCACAGCAAAATAACCATGTACTCTACAATCCCCCCCCCAATCTGGGAAACGGGGGCACAAGATGACCACACAAATGCCTTTGCACGAGTTTTGCATTCTCATGGGTCCCATGTATACAAGAGGCTGGGGAGCTGAATAAAAAACATTTGTGAACTCTACAGAGCAACTCACTTATGTTGTGAATGTGCAGACATCCTGGGTAGAGTGGCTTACTGTGAAGATCAGGGATTACACACAGGACCTCTCCAAAGGACCACTGTGTGGACACAGAGAGACCTTTGCAAAGATCAACAGCTGCCTGCCACCCATCCACAAGCATGGATTACTGAGTAGTTGCTGTGTGGAGACTCCCAAAACGAGGCCGAGTTCTTCTCTGAATCTTCATGGTGAGGTCTGAAAAGCCACTATAATGAGCTAACTTTCACAACAGCCCATGCCCTGAGGTCAAGCGTCTAAGGATTCCCGAGCCTATCCTACTCCATCCTGCCTCTGGGGACATTACGCAATGTGGGCAAAGCTCTCTCCCACACGCCACTCCCTGCAAACAAACAGCGGAGTATCCTCCCTGGGCAATGTCAGGCCTTCCTGTTCCAGGAGAATAGATGCCAAGGCGGGGCGATGTGTGCAGTGAGTGAGAGTTTCCGTGGGGTTCCCAGCCCAACTGGTCCTGCCTCTCTCCTAAGATGGCAGCCAGTTCTCAGTGACAAGGATTTATTTTTTATTTGACCTTTCTCCATTTCTTATTCTGAGTTATTTCCCAAATGCCTGGGCAGTGTGCAGACGTCCTGCTTTTCTTGCTAGATTTCCTGTCTTTACTATCTATTTATTTCCAATTCTGATTCTTCCAGTTTTTCCTGAGCCATAGCTGTTTCTCTCTGCACAGTGCCACACTTCCTGCCAGGAAACTCTGCTTTCATCCTTTGCAGATATGAGTCACAATGAGAAGACACAGCTGGGGCTTCCTCGTCTACACCTCTGGCTGCCCTGGGCCAGGAAGTGTGCATGTGCAAGAAGTGCATATATGCAGGAAGCATGCATGTACATGAAGCACTCATGTGCAGGCTCACACCCTGGGGCCACCAGAGGTCACACAGCAGAACACCATCAGATGGAGGGGGTACATGTCAGAGGTTACACAGCAGGACACCATCAGGTGGAGGGGACACATGTGAGAGCCCTTTGGCTTCTCCTCCACAGCAGAATCTCTGTGCTACAAAATTTCCTGCTTGGCCAAGGAAACCAATACAGTCTTTCTGCCAATTCAGTCAGCCAACACCATCCACTGCACGTCCAACCACCAGGTTCTCGTCATCTCTCTGAATAGAGACGGGTGTTTTCATACAAACCTGTCACCATGGCAGTTAGTGCAATTTCTGAATAAAGAAGAGTGACTTATTTATCTTTCTGCCACGCCCATCATGGAAGAAGGCTTGCTAACACCTTTCTCACCAGCCACCCCAAGATCCTGCTGGGCAACACAGAGCAAGCCAGTGATTCCAGACCTACCTGGAAGCTAAGGGGGACTCTCAGGGAAACTAACACACTCACGAACATGCCCACATGCACTCATGTATGTACACACATGCACTGACACATATGCACATGCATACACGCACATACAGATACATGCAAGTACAGATGCACACACATACATACAGACACACACACATGCACAAGCACCGTCACCTCTATTGTATGCTAAGGCCAAAGAGACCTTCCCCATTTCAGGCCCTCGCAAGGAGACAGAAAAGCAGAACTGTGTACACTCTTGCAGATACGACTTACTCCGCACTTGGAAAGGGCTGATGTGTGGTCATCTGTGCATGACTCTGGTGTTGCTGCTCCCACCGCAAGCCACGCCAGGCAGTTCCAGAAATTTACTCAACATGACTGACTTTTGGAAACGTCAGGAACTGACTCCTTTTCTCCCACAGCACACTGACTTATCCTTCCGCAGCAGAACTCTAGTTATGATTTGAACCATGGGCTCATGTTTCAAGGACTTGGTCCCATTAGTGGAGTTGTTTGGGGAAAGGGGCTGTGGACCTTTTGGGCATAGGGTACTTGTGGATGCAGGGCATTGGGAGTGGGCCTTTGAAGGTTATAGCAGCTCCAGCTCTGGTCTGGCTCTCTGTTTCCTGCCCCCCACCCATTGTGAGTGCTCTGCCACACTGCCGACCCCATGAGTCTCTGCATGCTTTTCCTGTGTGAAGGATGGGACCCTCTGAGGCTGTGAATCAAATAACTTTCCTCCCTTGACTGCTGCTTTTCGCTATTCTGTCACGCTGACAAGAAATCAGCTCACAGAATCCCAGCTCCTAATCCTCAGTCATGACCAAGATAACCCAGCAGACACTGACTCCATGTTCTCCATTCTCTAAGCTCCAGGATCCGTATGCTCTGGCTTGACCAGCTGACCTGGCCTTTTGCAATGCTGACCTATCAGTTCTCTATGTCCAACACAAAGTAAATATTCCAGAAACAGTTGCATTTATGTACAAATAAATTGAACATTCTGAACATGCACTTGGGGAAAATTACTCAGTTTAGGGCCAGCATTTCATAAACATAGAAGCTAGACCACAGTAAAGTACAAAGATTATCCCAGTATCTGTGAACTCCTGCAAAGCTGGGACCTGGTGCTTAATAATTAACTAGGGGGTTATGATCTCTTCCTCTAATTCTGTTACAGGCTTCAACCCTTCTGGGATTGCATATGACTAAGACATCCACTAAGCTTGTGGCTTTGCAGATGGAAGACCCTGCCACACGCCATGCTTCTCCATCGAGGGTTAGACTCTGGTACAGCACAGTGGGTACAGTACGGCTCCACCTGACACCCACTTTAGAGTCAGTGTGTCCATACCTTGTTGCTGACAGCTCACAAAACCGGCCCTCAGCCAGCCACGGGACATGACCTCACCCAAGTGACATCCCAAGGGTGACCAGTTGCCAACAACTAGTAATGACAGATACAAGGTGCTTGTCTGGAGATAACCACACATCTCTGGACGTGCACAGGACCCTTGGAGTGGCAAAGCCTCAGCCACAAGTCACCATCAAAGTTTGTTCTCTCTGTCTCTCCCTCTCTTTCTCTCTCCCCCTCTTTCTCTCCCCCCTTCCCCATTCACTAATATGCTTTAAGTCAGCTGCATAAGTGAGGAAGGGGAGAAATGCCTTCGAATGGCTCCGCTTTCTTAGATATCATGGTTGCTCTTAGAAACTCTGTCCCTGGTCACTTGCAGATAGAATCAGTGAACTGGAGTCACTGCAGGGTGGAGTCACTGAACTAGAGTCACTGCAGAATGCAGCATGCCGAGCTGGTACTGTTCCTACAATGAAGAGGTCCAAAGCGGGTCTCCAATTGGTTGGGACGGAGGCGGGCACCTCTGCCTTACCACTCAGAAGAATACCATGAAAGCTAACATGCTACGAACCCCCCTCAGCACCAGCCTGGAGCAAGACACAGGGTGTGCTGGCAAAACCCCATGTCACATACACACTATCCAGGTTTTGTTTCAAGGCTACAGCCAAAATGCTTCCAGCACAGAGCTGCCCCTGCCCCTCAGCCCTCTGAGCCTCTCCACTGCATTGAACCAGTGCCAATTACTCTTCTATTCACTCAGCCTTCCCACCATCACCCATTGCCACCTCTGTCCCCAGCCATTCTAACTGCACATTAAGAAGTCAGGGGTGAGCAAGATGACATGGCAAGAAAGAGCAGTTGTATGCAGGCTGGGGGGCCTGAGCTCATCCTAGGATCCCACAGGGTGACAGAGAGAACCAGCTACCCTGAGTTCCCCTTCAATCTCCACACACACCCGCCAAGCTGAGGCACACTGAACACAGACACTCCTGCAGGCTAGATAGACTAAATAAACAAGTATCTGGGAAAAAAATCAAACAGTGGATTTGGAATTTCAGAACAACTTCCGACTGACCACGAAAGCCAGATGTGGCATTTTCGAATGCCCACCACTCAGTCTGTGGCAGTCACAGGTTTGGCCAGCTATTCAAGCCTTGACCTGCAGACATGAAAGAGAACTTAGAAAACCAGTAAGTTTATAGAAACACTGATACCATGCCTTAGGGAAGGAGACACATGACTTAAATTATATGAAAATTCCCATTGATGCATCAATACAAATCACAGGAAGAATATTTTCCCATCTTCTCTTCTCTCCATTCCCACTAAGATACAAGGAAGAGGAAAAACCACAGCAACAGACACAAGTTCCCAGAATAGAAACAAGTGCATCAACCATAAGCCAGCAAAGCTCTGTCCACATCAACAAAACCTGTTCCATACTACAATACCAAGCTGATTTGTTTAAAACACAACCATGGGACAGGCGACTGTGAGCAAACCTGATAACCTAAGTTCAATTCCCAGAGCCCACCTAGTGGAGAGAACAGATGTCCAAAAGGTGTGCTCTGATCTCCACACAGGCCATATACCATGGCACATGTACGCCTGCTTGCTTGAACACTCTCTCTCTCCTCTCTCCTCTCTCTCTCTCTCTCTTCTCTCTTTCTCCCCCCCCCATCTTTCTGAAATACGTAAGTAAGTGAATAAAAATATTTTTTAAATGCAATCATGGTTTCAGGGACCAAAAACAAGATTCCCAAAGGATGTCCTTAAGTCTGGAGGACAAAGGTTGTATTGGATTGTAACTCCAGCAGCATTTATAATTACTTGGCTCAATTTATTAATATGGCAAAGCCTAAATAAACACAGAGCAGAAATTAAACGACAACTTCATATGGAGTTCTTCAGGTGGAAGCAACTGCAGGGCGGGGTTCCTTTCTATGTGACTAACAAGGTCTAGCACAAGCACCAGTCAAATCTTTTAGATTAAATTTGCTTAGCAGCTCTGCTCTCCTAGTTACTTAGCAACTTGTCTTTTCTATGATTCCATTTTTTAAGGCTGTTCTCTATGACATAAACATTTACAAAGCACAGGCAAGTAACAACTCTAACAAGGATGCCAAAAATCTCAACTATGTGCGAAGGAATGGCTGGGTAGCTGCCCTGCAGGAGAGCTGTCTTTCTCACTCACGAACAGACAAATTGCTTTCTCTTGACTATAAGTGCGGTCCTGTGCTGCCGACATCGAAATTCTCTAAACAGAAGAATCTCTATGTTCCAGTCAGTCTGCAACATTGCTGATAAATGACCATCACACAGCTTAAGGGAACAAGGAGTTTACCTTCTTACGTCAGTCCAGTTACAGTTCTTAGTCCAGCTTGACGGGAGAACATGCACCAACACCAGAGCTGAGGGAACTGGCCACACCATCACTGCATAACGGCTGAGAGATGGACAATCCTTACTTGCCAGACCAGCATGCCCGGCCAAGTATACAGAAGGATGCCAACTCTCTCAACCAGCTATCTGTGATTTATCCAGGGCCTAATCCCACCCACCATGGGCTGGGTCTTCCCATCAGCTAGACAATGTCCTTCAGGTTTGCTCTGGGCTTAACTCAACCATCAACTCTCTACAACTGTGCCCAGAGCGTAAACCCTCAACAGTCAAGTTGACACCTGTGCTTAACTATGACACTCTAGAAAGCAGCTGGTTTTTCTACAACAGAAAGGACAATCCACTGGATGGGGAAAGTTCAGGCATTTAAAAATGAATATTTCCTAAAGTTTCAAAAATCCAAGCAGATTAACCAGTTATCCTAAAACATTTGCTGCATTTGGTGCTTTGTGGC
Organism: Typhlomys cinereus; assembly: GCA_023101885.1. NCBI lineage: Eukaryota > Metazoa > Chordata > Mammalia > Rodentia > Platacanthomyidae > Typhlomys > Typhlomys cinereus. The sequence continues at coordinate 1,469,786 of JALPQD010000219.1, forward strand.
TGGACAGAAGGAGCTCCTCATCAAACGAGCCAGACCTATGCTAGACAGTGTGTGTGGCACAAGCTTGGACACGCCTGAAGGAGTGGTCTTACCTTGCACCCCAGAAAGCTAGGACTCATGGTGGGTAAGGAACAAAGCACAATGCTGAGACAGGACTAAGCATGTCCACAAGGCATGTCTGCTCCCCAAGCATAAAATATCTGGTACCACACTCCTCTGCCTACTCGTCCACCCGGAAGTCACAGGCTGAAATCCCAGCACTGAGATTGTTCCTCAGCAGAGCAAATGGATCAGTGCTAATGAGCCTCCAAAGTAACGGAGATGAAGATGGTGAGCAGCCTCGTGATGCTGAGGAAGGAAGCAGCTGTGAAAGCTGTAGGGACAGGGCTTGGTAGTTATCCTAAAACATTTGCTGCATTTGGTGCTTTGTGGCTGGACAGAAGGAGCTCCTCATCAAACGAGCCAGAAGTACTCTGGAAGTACAGCCTCCCGCTCCCAGTTTGGGTTGGTACAACTGAGTACAGACCTGGAGCCTGGCTGAAGCCGGGGGCAGACCTGGGGCCTGGGAAAACAAGCTGAAGGAACGAGGCCTCAGACACAGAAGGAGCCTGCCACAGCCCCACTTGCCTACCTTTCCACAACCAAATATGTAATGATGCTGGGCCCTCTGCATGCCAGGCCCAGGCAGTGTGCTGGTGGCAGGAGCCTCACTCTGTAAGCTCGAAAGCAAAACTAGACCAAACAGGCTTGGCCCAGCATGAACCTCGCCTTCTCTTGCAACTCTCCTTCTACCACACACTCTCCCCAAAGAAGTGATCATCTTCATAGACAGAGGCACACAGATCACAGAAAATAGATTGCATAAGGATGGAAAACATCCAACTCACTAAAATAGAATTTTTAAAAATTTTTTTAAATTAGAAAAAAACTAGGTGAAAATGTGTGCAACAATTTATGAAAGAGGCTGGGAAGTGAAATAGGAGATAGTTTGACAAGTGAGAAAACTACAAATTCCCAGCAGACAAAGTGGGCACAGAGCAAAAACTGTGCTACAGATGTAGCCACATGCACATGTGCTTTCATTACCATCAAGCACAGAAAAAAGAAAAACAAGGAATATTTTCTCCTGAAATTACTAAATGTAAGAAGGAACGCATCACGCTTCTGATGGGAGCAAGAATTAGTCGGAGCTTCTGCATGTTTTCAGAAGAGCTGTTCACGCCCTCCACCAGCTCTAACCTTTGACCAGCTCTTACCATCTGATGTACACACGGGGCACTGGGAAGCACAGAAAATGCAAACACCACCAAACAACTGGAACTGAACAGGCTCCATGTCCATGGCAGGACCCCTCCCCCCCAGTCAGTCAGGAAACTCCCTACACATGCACTGCAGTCAGGAAACCTATACATATGCACTGCACGGCAGGAAACCCCTTACACATGCACTGCAGTCAGGAAACCTGTACACATGCACTGTAGCACAATGAGGAAACTCCCTACACATGTACTGCACAATCAGGAAACCCCCTATACATGCACTGCAGTCAGGAAACCTGTACACATGCACTGCAGCACAATGAGGAAACTCCCTACACATGTACTGCACAATCAGGAAACCCCCTATACATGCACTGCAGTCAGGAAATTCCTGTGCACACACAATGCACAGCAGGAAACTCCCTACATATGCACTGCACAGTGAGGAAATCCCCTACAAACAGCACTACAGTCCTCAGGATGCCTAAAGATGTTTTGGTGGCTTAAGAGAATGAAAAAAAAGAATGATTTTTAAGGTATTTTATTTATTTATTTGACAGAAGTGAGAGAGGAAAGAAGGAAGGAAGGAAGGGAAGGAGAGAGGGAGGGAAGAAGGGAGGGAAAGGAAGGAAGGGAAGAAGAAAGGCAGGGAAGAAAAAGGAGAGAAGGAAGGGAGGGAGGGAAGAAAAGGAGGGAGAGAGAAAGGAAAGAGGGAAGAAGAAAGTGTACACAGGTGGCGGTCAGGACAACTGGCTGGGTTAGCTCTCTGACACATGCAGCTTCTGCAGGTCACCAGGTTGGTGAGCAGGCATTTGACCCACTGAGTTGTCTTGAAAACCCCAGGTTATTTGGGGGGGAGGGGGAATTAATGGAAGGAAAATCCTAAACTCAGAATATTTCAACTGTGGAGAAAATATATGAATGAAACAAATGAAAGGAAACACCAAAGAGATACACACCTTTATATGGTAGAGTTTACTGGTGACTTTTTAAAATCTGTCTTCACCTTATTTTCCTATCTACAAGGTGCACACATAATTTTAATGATTACAAAAAACTTTAAGCAACAATATCAAGCGTAGATGAACAAGTTTCCCACCTCCTCTCCCAGGTACCAAAGCAGCAGGCAGATGAGGCCATCTAGAAGACGTGCTTCATCTAAACCTAGAAAAACATCAGGCTTCTTGGTGTAAAAAATGCAACCTTCATATCCCATGCATCGAAACACAGTTTGGAATTCATAAACCTGAACCTTTTTCACCAGAGGATTTGAGCCAGCACACCGAAATTATCTTCACAAACTAGTTGAGCAGGAAGTTTACTAGGAACACCCAAAAAACTAATAATTGCTTTTACAGTTCTGATAAACCCCATCAGTTTGTGTCAGTACGCACTGTGTGACATAAACATCTCCAGTGGGTGTATCCCCGCTTCCCAACAGAAGAGCACCCTGAGCACCCGGTTTGGCCCTGGCAGCACACTAAACTCTTTAGAGCCAGGCAGGCTCTGAGCTCGTTTTCCAGCAGAACCGCCAAGGGACAGACTCTGTGTCCATGAGCCTCCAAAGCAGGGCTCCGGCACTGCAGACACTGGGGCCAGACAGCGCTTTGTTAGGGAGATCCCATGTGCCCTGTAGGCTTCCCTGTCTCACTGGGCTCCCACCTGCTCCATTCCCAGGCTCCCACTGGAGAGATGGCTCAGGAGTTAGACTCTGCCTCACAAAGTCTCAAGAAAAATAAAGAAATGTCTCCTGACATCACCAAGTGTCTCCTTGCAGTCCACATTACTCCACAAACCACTGCTTTAAGAAGTCAGGCTCTCTGCACTCATCCCAAGAATGGGAAGCTGAGCTACAGGGCTCCAAGCCCAAGATGCACAGGTCTGCACCATGCACGTGTCCTGAAGGCCCACCTCATACAGGATACATACCTCACACAGGACACACACCTCACACAGGACGCACACACACCTCACACAGGACACACACACACACCTCACACAGGACACACACTTCACACAGGATGCACACACACCTCACACAGGACACATACACACCTCGCACAGGACATACACACCTCACACAGGACGCATACATCTCACACAGGAGGCACACCTCACACAGGATGCACACCTCACACAAGACACACATACATCTCACACAGGACACACACAGCTCATCTGCCTGAGTTACTCCATATTGCATCACCCCACACTGCATCACCCCGCACTGCATCACCCCGCACTGCATCACCCTGCACTGTATCACTCCACACTGCATCACCCTGCACTACATCACCACCCCACACTGCATCATCACCCCCACATTGCATCACCACCCTGCACTGCATCACCTGCACTGCATCATCACCCCTCACTGCATCACCACCCCACACTGCATCACCCGCACTGCACCAGCCTGCAATAGAACTTAGCACATGTTGGTCACGGGAGCTCTTGCCACATGCTGATTTGCTTCTGCCAAGGTGCGCAGTAAAGCACTAGCCTTTGATTAGTACACGCCTCTTGGGAAGCTAGGAGACGCTGTATGGAGACTGCACCTGGAGAGAAACGGTGCTGGTCGAGGACCCAGGCAGCACGGCACCACAGGAGCCTGGGCACTGGTCGGGCTTGAAGGAGTCTTGAGAACAACCAGCCGGGAGACCCACTGACCGTGCATTTACAACTCACCACTGTGACACCTGAATCCTGCAGTTCCCAAGGTTCTTGCCCTGCGCCCACCACTGTGCTGGAGAGCGGCCTGAGGGAAGAGGAGGGTTTGAGCAAGGGGAGCAAGGGACAGGCTCAGGGTCCGTCCTGCATGGCAGGGGCGGGCCGTGTCCTGGGGACAGGAAAGACAGGCTTGGGAAGGAGTTCAAGATCAGATGTGGTCATGAGGGGATATGGCGCAGTGATAACAGCTGGGCAGAACCCAAGAGGCATCTATGTAAAGTAACCAAGGCTGCTGCAGAGCAGACACTCGACTTTGGTGAGCAGAGAACGTAATTTCTCAGAGCCAGGTTCAGACCTCCGAGGCATTCCCTGAGACCAGCAGATGCATGCTTAGAATCTAACTGAAGGTGGAGATTCTGTCAGATCAAAGGATCAATTTGCCCTTATTTTCCCCCTCCCTCACCAACCCTGTCATTTTTTAAGACAGGGTCACATGCCCCTTCAAAAATCCCTGCATAGCAAAGGACGACCTGGAACGCCTGATCTCCTGCTTCTACCTGCCAGCATGCACCACCACGCCTGGGGATGTAACGCTGGGGATTGAATCCAGACTGCCCTACAAGCCAGACAAGCCATCTGCTGACTGGGCTGATTTCTTTTTCTTTTTTTTTTAAATATTTTATTTATTTAATGTGTGTGTGTGTGTGTGTGTGTGTGTGTGTGTGTGTGCGCGCGCGCGCTTGTGAACACCCTTGCAAATCAGAGGGTACTGTGTGTCCCTGTAGAGGACCAGGAGTGACTTCAGGAATCATCCTGGATTGCTTCTACCTCCTTCTGGCTTCGCTCTGGGAGTTCCCAGGCTCCACCCACCAGGGCCTGAAGTGCAGGCAGAAGCTGTTTCTGCCTGGCATTTTTACATGGGACCTGGGATCCAAACTCAGGACCTTCTACTTGTGAGGCAAAGTCTTAACCCCTGAGCCATCTCTCCAGCCTGACTGGGCTGTTTTCTAAATCTGAATTTCAGCAAGTGAAACCTCCAAGTCCAAGTGCTAGCTAAAATTCTTTAGAGACTGTGTGAGCCCCACCAAACCGATCTTCATGCAGCCTCCACCCCAGAGCCTGCGGTGCAGGAATTCTGCTGGAAGTCACGGTGGAGTTCAACAGTTACAGTTATCTGAGAGTCAATACAGGCAGGCAGCACACACACACAGTGAATCCTTTGGACCAATGGACGGTCGTATCATGGGCAGGAGGAGCAGCATAGTACTAAGAATGACACACGATTGAAAACTTAGCAGCTGTTTGCTTCTGGAATCTTTCTTCCATGAAATATCTTTGGACCATGATTGATTGTAACTAAAACAGAAAAAAATTCAACTGGGGCTCAGGGGAGATTTCCACACCACACTCTGAATAGTGTCCTTCTCTCTTTCACCCTAAGGTCATTCCCAGCAGATCTGCTGAACTGCCACAACCCAATGTTTTGTCAACTGAAGATCCAGGTGGAAGTAATTAGTTAAAACTGTTAACATCAGCCTTATCAGAAGCAGTATCTATATCACCTTGCTGTCTGCTACACAGCCGCAGTGTGGCCTGGGCTTCCAGTTTAACTGTTTTAGTGTCACCAAACCAGGCTCTCTTACCACTAGGAATGCTGATTTTTTCCAAGAATCTGGTCTGTTCTCTGACCGTTATGCCATTAAATCTGGTTGTCTAAAAATTCCTCCTTCAAGCCAGACAAGTTTTCCTTTTTTTTTTTGGTTTCGCTGCTTTCCACTACAATAAACTAGCCCCTGCCTGGAGACAGATCCTGGGAAATGTGCTGTGTGTAGATGAGAGATGTTGTTATGTCAGGTTGCTCTTCTGCACCAAGACCAGAGCAACCCCTCTGAGCCACAGCAATTTCCCCAGGAATTTCCTTTTGCTGCTTCCTACTCTGCCAGTCTCGCCTGCAGGGAGCTAACCCTCCCAGAAGGCATTTCCCATCCCCACCCCCAGGTCCTTTCTCCTATCTCATCTGAAGAAGAGTTCTACCCTCCCTTCCCCCATGCTGGCCCAATCCTGGCCCCTTTCTTGAGCACCGCCTCTCTGTACCTTCTTCCTCCCAAGCTCGGGTGCTATGCCTCCAGTATCAACTCCTTGGATAGATAGGCAATGGTGTGTGTGTGTGTGTGTGTGTGTGTGTGTGTGTGTGTGTGTGTGTGTGTTTGTGTGTGTGAGTGATTTGAAAATGGTTTCTTACATTCCACCTTGTTACATTTTGCCTGCATGGTTGCTGATAAATGACCATCAAAGGGAACAAGAGGTTTATTTTCTCCTATGTAATGGCTGAGAGAGGGACAATCCTTACTTGCCAGACCAACATGTCTGACCAAGTGTACACAAGGATGCCAACTAACTCAACCAGCTCTCCCGTGTTATATTCCAGAGCCTAATCCACCCACCATAGGCTGGGCCTTCCCCATCAGCCAGACAATCTCTTGCAGGTTTGCTCTGGGCTTAACTAAACCACTAATTCTCCACAAATGTGCCCAGAACTCAAACCCTCAACAGTCAAGTTGACACCTGTGCCTAACTATGACACCCTTGTTGAGTCAGGGTCTCTCTCACCTTGTTTTATTTCCTGCCACTCTAGGACATCCAGGCTTATTTGGAGCGTGAGCCTCCAGCTGACTCTGCCTCACCCTGCCATAGATGTGGTTCCCTGTGCCCCATCCTGCCATAGACGTGGTTCTCTGTGCCCCGTCTTGCAATAGAACTGGTGGCAAGACAGCTTTTTACTGGGTCCTTGCAGTTCGAACTCAGGACCTCACACTTGCACAAGTGCTTTTACTCACCGAGCCACCTCTCCACATGTGGGGATGCCTAAGACACAGGACCATGATGTACAGAAAACATGTTTTGCTCACCTTTGTATCTCTGAGTGGCAGTTGGCTGTCAGATGTTCCATGAACTTACAACATGTCATGAATCCAGTGCAGGTTGTTTGCCAGAAATAAAGCTATTAGTGCATCACAGACATTAACATCCTTAATCCTTATAACCACTCAACAACTCCCAATCCGCAGAAGGCTTAACCAAAGTCACAAAGCCTGAAGGACGAGGCATTTGGACCTTCAATCCTCTGGCTCCAAGGCCCACACCCTCCCTCTCTCTGCTGTAACTTTCATAAGCACGTCCTTTACTCACTCAAAGTTGGAAGCAGACTTCCTGAGCAACCGGATGGACAGACCCTCAATACACACCCAAGAATTCCTCTCCCCTCTTCGGGATCCCTCCTACCTTGAGAGTGTGTGTGTGTGTGTGTGTGTGTGTGTGTGTGTGTGTGCGCGCGCGCGCGCGCACCAGAGGGCACTTGAGTGTGTGTGCACCAGAGGGCACTTGAGTATGTATGCCTATGGAAGCCCAAAAGAGACTTCGGGAATCATCCTCGATTGCTCGACCTCCCTGTTTTGCTCTGGGGTTTCCCAGCACCTTCTTCCAGGGCCGGAAGTGCAGGCCACAGCTGCCATTTCCTCCAGGAGTTTTTTTTTTTTAGTGGAATCCAAGAATCCCAATTCACATCCTTCGTTTGGGGGGCAAAGACTTTAACCCCTAAGCCACTGCCACGGCCCAATAACTTTCATCATTTCTAAAGCGTGGAAAAGTTCTCTGTCACATTTTACAATGGAGAGAGGTTAAAGTGCTGGCCAGTATCAGGCTGCTGTGAACAGCAAGGGCAGAACTGGAACTGAAGATCTGTGGGGCTCTGAACTTCTACTTTTGTCCTCACACAAATAGAATCCTATTCTTTAAAAAAAATGCTTTATAAATCTAAACTCAATTAAGATAACTAACTGCAAATAACAGGCAGGAATTCTGTGTTGTAATCAAGTATAGACTGGACTATTTTCACTCGTGGGCAAGAGATGGCACAAGAGGTCTGGCAGGGCATCCCTTCGACACTTCCTGGCCCCCCAATGTTCTCTCTGGAGGAAACATGGACTCAGCGAGCTCCAGAGACCTGCCCACTAGTGAGGGTTCAGGCAGAAGGAAGGGCTCTCCCCCTCCCCTTCCCTTCCCCCTTCTCTTCCCCTCCCCTTCCCCTCCCCTTTCCTTCCCCCTCCGTTCCTCCTCCCCCTCCCCCTCCCCTTCTCCTTCCCCTTCCTCTCCCCTTCCCCTCCCCTTCTCTTCCCCTCCCCCTCCTTTCCCCCTCCCCCTCCCCTTCTCCTTCCCCTTCCTCTCCCCTTCCTGTCCCTTTTCCCTCCCCTCCCAGGAAGGCATCCTTTAGCCTTAGCCGTATGGGATTCTGGGAAATCAAGCACTGCTAACTGCCACGGTGACAAATTAAACAAAACAGGATGAGCTAAAAGGAAGCCACCAGAAGGATGGAAGGTTTTCTAGCCCTAGTCATGTCAAGCCCACAGGGTGATATAGGAAACAGGCCATCTCAGAGAACCACATTTATACCTAGAACAGATAAAAATAATGAGGAATCCTAATTAATGGATTTAACAAAAACATCCAAGCAGCTGATCCAGAGGAGCACACCCAATATTTCACACTTGGACTCTAGCAGACTTACAGATTCAACCACAGGAACTCTGTCTGGCGCTGTTGCCCTTCCTCACTCTCACTTTCCATGGCTAAGTTAGAGGGACATGCACAGGCCCATCGGACGCGTCCATTAGTCACAAGAAAATGTAGAGCATATTCAAATTCCCCTTCCAAAAAATTAAACCGGCAGCTCTGGATGATGACACGGGTTAGCTGCACTCTCACTGTAAAGACAGCAGCCACTGCAACCTGCTGCCACGCGCTTCCAAATAAAGTGAATTCTATACACTTTCCCCATTTAAACAAACAAACAAAAATCACAGATGGAGACCAGAGTCACCCAATCAGCCCCTCTGCAGATACACAGCATGGGCGCATGTGATGTCACCAGCCCTTTTCTCTCTCTCTCTCTCTCTCTCTCTCTCTCTCTCACACACACACACACACACACACACACACACACACAAAAGCAGCATGGGCACACGTGATGTCACCTAGTCAGACAGCTCTACTCACACACACACCACATGGGCACAGTCAATGATAAATTCACACTGTGGGCCAACGTACTTCCCAGCAGGCCTGCCTCATTCTTGCCAAGCATCAAGTGCCAACCCGAAGAATATGGTCACTTACTACGCCAATGAAAACAAACATTTTGTTTTCATCCAATGAAACTTACTGTTGTCAAAAACACACACACTGGGAATAACACACCTGCTTGTCTAAGAGATGCTTCCGGTCAAACGCTTGATTTTCCACTTGCAAAGGCAAGTGGAAAGCAAAACCCATCCCTATCCTAGTCAATGGAGGCCACGAAAGCCCAGGGCCAGCCCCAAACACAATGGTGCCTGCCCTTCCTACTACAAGACCCGCATGGGAGCCAAGCGCCTCTGCCAGGATGACAGGCGCTGCTCGCAATCCCAGTGGGCAAAACCCTTAGGTCATGGGCATTTTCAAGTGCACCACTGGACAGAAACCACTAAATGGGCAGTGTGTTCACTCTTGCCAACGAAAACGAAGGCATGTGTGTGGGCCATCGAGATGTGAGTCACTCCAGGTTCCAGGGAGACACAGCCCAAGTTCACAGACTGTGACAACACCCCCACTTGGCCCACTCAGAGGCCAGACCACACTCCAGAAATAGACGCTGCTGGACGTGCACAGACTGCTACACATCTACCTCGGGTCCTCCCTGTCGGCCCCCAACCGCTCGTTGAAACGCCTCAGACAGCCCCTTCTTTAAGGTAAAATCTAGTTGTTTGGTGTTTTGGTTCCCTCAAAGTAGAAAAACAAACCTGAAGTAAATGAAACCCTCACTACTTTGCTCTCCAGAATCAATAATTATCATATATCAAATAAAGAATGCAAAAAAGAAAAGTCTTTGAATTTCACAGGGGAGGTGAATTCGGTTCAGTTTTTGTTTATTTTAAGCTATGAACTCTACGTTAAACAAAATAATCTTTGTGATATATGCAACGAAGCTGTTGCTTTTCTGGGCAAGAGGTTTTGACATGCACTGCCACAAATTACAGAAACAGCAAGACATACTACAGAGGAGGCAACCGCACATGCTCACAGCGGGGGAGGGGGGCTTAGATACCATCAGTTTTTAGACAGTTTAATGATTGATTCAATTGTGAAATTATCAACCTTTGGCTATATCGAAATGCTGGCCAGCAAGTAGACACTTTATTCTCTTTATTTCCAACCACCCCCTGCATCAAAATTGGGGGTTAAACTTAGCGGTTTTGAATCTCTTATTTAAACTTATCTGTTTACAAATCATGTTGTTAAATTATTATTATGGTTTTCTGGAAAAGCTCATGGTGAGATTTTTCCTACCTTCAGAACTAATAGGACTACCTAGAGAAACCTCTGGACTGAGTCATCACACGACACTTCTCGCCATGTTTCCATCTTACAAGGGAAGAAGCTTTGAAGCTCAGGTGAAGTAGTGGCTGCACAGGTACGAGGACTTGCATCTGGGTCTCCAGCACCCACATAAAACACTAGGAAAGGCAGCACACACCTGTAACCTAAGCACTGGAAAGGCAGGACCCCCCCCCCCCGCAATTGCTGACCAGCTGGTACAGCCAGAGTGATGAGCCTCAAAATGATAAAATTAACACAGAGGCTGGAGAGATGGTTCAGGGGTTCAGTCTTTATTTCCCAAGCAAAAGGACTTGAATTCGGATCTCACCTGCCATGGAAAAGCATCAGGAGGAGGAAGTGGTGGTGGCCTGCATTTCTGGCCCTGAAGGTAGAGCCTGGGAAACCCCAGAGAAAAAGCAACATGGAGGTAAGCAACCCAGGATGATTCCCAAGGCCTCCACAGGCGCACACACAGTGCCCTCTGATACAAGCCTACACACGGATACATGCTCACACCTACCAACTTAAAAGAGAGAGAGATACCTCATGTCAAACTTCAGCCTCTATGCACATCTGTATACACACACACCAAAAAATAAATAAGACATAGACTTCAAAATGATGGGTATGCATGCATTCCTCCACATGAATACCTGGTCCCCTCTCTCTTTCTCTCTCTCTCTCTTTCTCATAAGTCGAAACAAAGTATAAAGCTGTGTTTTACAACCCATCCAAAAATGTTACTTTAAATATGCAAAAAATGAGATAGCATCCTAAGTATATCGTTTGGCCAAGTGTCTTTTTGCAGGTCCGAATGTGAGCACCATTACCGGCCAGGGTTATGCCAAAGGCACCTCATATCTGTTTCTTACTAAAAACAGCATACAGGAAATACAGTTATGTATTTGCACCCTTAGTGCTGAGCCATTAGCAGTTTCTATGCCTTAGTCCAAAAGACAAAATTAATACATTCTGGTCTTCTATGGTAATACATATTCCCTTTCAAAAAGCCTGTCTTGATGGGCATACTGGTTCTCTACAATTCCCGGGGAGGAGGCAAAAAGATCAAGTTCAAGGCTGGCCTAGGTACATGAGGAGACATTATCTTGAAAAAAAAACAGGACCAAGGGCCAGCAATATAGTGAGACAGCTCAGGCGGCTCCATCTGACAAACTAAGTTGAATCCCAGGTACCCACATATAGATGAGTGGTGAAGACTGGCTGTGCCCTCTGCATCACAGTGTAGTTCACACACCCCTCACAAAGAAATAGAAAAGGAAGCTTGTCAGAAAGCCTGCACTTTATCCACCCTGTGCTATTTAATTTTTTCAGGAACTAAGAACAATGCAGACCTGGGTGTTTCGAAAACAACAGCTAACAAACCCAGCTGTCCTTTCTAATTCTATTCCTTTCTAGATCTGACACCTAACTGTCTGGCCATGCAGAGCTACACAGCCCTGGTTCCATACTTCCTGACTTTGCTTCACTAGAGAGATGCCTAGACCTTCTTTCCCATCTCAGCAGAAGCTTAGAGTCTGATGGGATGCCACTCACTTCGGTGCCCACTTCCTGCAGATCTGGCCCAGCAGATCCCCACCACGAGGAGCCTCATCCACCCTTTCCTGTCCCTGCAGGAAAACACGAAGCCTTACACTGATCCAGCCACTTCTGGGACCTGTATGTTGGTAGCTAATGGGACCCCCAATGCCAATCACTAGTTAGTGACCTGGCACTCCAGGCAGAAAATATAGTTTGAAACAAGAATTAAAAGTTAGAATCCTACCAGCAGACAATAGCTTTCTCTAGATACCAGAGTTGGATTTTTAAATCAAGTTCCTCCCTTTTAACTGCTCCCCACACCCCATACTCCCTCTCCCCCCTTTACTGAAAGCAAAGATACGCTTTGTGCCACGTGCTGGAAACTTCATGTCCCCATAATTAAGAGGATGTAGCCATGCCTTGTAACATTTCCCTGTCACACTCCTTTCTCTAAAGGAGACTCCCTGGAAACCAGTCCACCGTAGTTCCCCTCAGTCCCCCTCTACTCCCGGCGCCCCCCTCTTCTCCCGCAGCCTAGCCCTCAGGCCCAGGCTGCAGATCTAGGGCTGCCAGCAGCTGTCCCAAGCCCCCTGGGGCACAAACACTAGGGGAGTTTCAGAAGAGTGCTCCCAGAGACCTGGGTCCCCACAGGCTCACCTCGAATGCCCCCAGGACAAACAACTGACATTAATGTGCAAAGAATCATGCTGTTATCCTCTCACTTACATAACAACTGGCCATAAAGGAGAGAAAAACACAAAACTTTTCTCTCTCAAAGAGCTGTTTTTTGAGTCAATAATTCATACACACACAAAAAAATCTTGTGGTGTTTTTAAATATTCCTCACTCTCACGCCCATCCCCACGCATCCTGGGAAGTTCTGCCTGATCACAGGACCCAGGGCCTCCCGTCAGGGGTCTGTCTACACTCACCGACTGGGGGGAGCTCCCAGGAAGTGTCTGTCTACACTTCCTGACTGGGGGTGGAGATCTCATGAGGGTCTGTCTACACTCGCTGAGTGGGCAGCTTCCTGTGAGGGTCTGTCTACATTGGCTGACTGGGGGGAGCTCCCGGGAAGTGTCTGTCTACACTCGCTGACTGAGGAGCTCCCGTCAGGGGTCCGTCTACACTTCCTGACTGGGGGGGTGGAGATCACATGAGGGTCTGTCTACACTCGCTGAGTGGGCAGCTTCCCGTGAGGGTCTGTCTACACTCGCTGACTGGGGAGAGATCCCGTGAGGGTCTGTCTACACTCCCTGACTGGGGGGATCCCGCGACAGGTCTGTCTACACTCGCTGACGGGATGGAGAACCCGCGAGGGGTCTGTCTACACTCGCTGACGGGATGGAGAACCCGCGAGGGGTCTGTCTACACTCGCTGACTGGGGGATCCCGCGAGGGGTCTGTCTGCACTCGCTGACTGGGGGATCCCGCGAGGGGTCTGTCTACACTCGCTGACTGGGGGATCCCGTGAGGGGTCTGTCTGCACTCGCTGACTGGGGGATCCCGCGAAGGGTCTGTCTGCACTCGCTGACGGGGTGGAGAACCCGCGAGGGGTCTGTCTGCACTCGCTGACTGGGGTCCTCTAGTATTGGCGAGTCCAGTATGTAGTCCCTGGGACCGGCTACACTTCCTGACCTGGGCTCTCCAGCACTCTGGGGCGCCCCAGTGTGGGTCAGCGGACCCAGAGGAGACCCTCCCGGACCCCTGGCTCGTGGCCCACGCCCGTCCCCGCCCCCGTCCGCGCGGAAGGACGCGCCCCGCTCACCTGGGCGAGGCCGCGCGAGCCCCACGTCCCGGTCGGCCGCCCCCGGCGCAGCGGCGCCCAGCCCGCGGGCGCAGATCGCGGTCGTCCCGGCGGCGGCGGCGCGGCAGGAGCAGGGCGGGGGCGGGGCGCGGGGAGCGGGGCTGACGTCACCGCCCAGGTGCCGCCCCCTCGTCCTCCCAGCCCTCCTCCCCGGCGGGAGCCACCCGCGAGGCGGCAGGGGCGGGGCCGGCGCAGGGCGGCCTGCTGATTGGCCCGGCGCGCCGTCGCTCAGCGCGGTCGGGAGGAGCGGGCTGGGCTGCAAGTGGGCGTGGGTGGGAAGCGGGCTGCGGTTCCTGCCGGCACTCGGCCGGGATGGGCGGGCGCGCAGGGGGATCAGGTTTCAACTTTCCCGGCCCAAAGCCCCAATGACCCCGGAGAGAAACCACCGCCTCCGCGTCCCGCCCGGAGCCGAGCGGGCGGAGCCGGAGCCAGCGAGGCCGTCCGGCCGGGGGACGCTGAGGCTCTCCAGCGGGTAGAGGGGCATATGGAATCCCAGACTCGGGGGCCCAGCGCTGCACGGCCAGCGGGTGGCGGCCCCAACCTGGTGGCTGCGTTTGCTTCCAGCGCTGAAAAATTATCTTTTGTTTTAGCTTGGAGACAAGGTCCCATTCTGTAGCCCGGGCTGCCGCCCTCCCTCCCATCCTCTCTGACGGCGGGGATTCCAGGCCTGAGCGCCCAAACCCAGGAGCACTTAGCCTTAAATCGCGGGGTAGCTGCGCTGCTCGACGGGGAGAACCTCACGGAGTTCAGCAAACCACATGAGAATAATTACTATTGAATGGAAGCAATTGCAGTGGCTGAGTTACCAATTAAGAACTAACTACTATTTACCCTCTGCAGATAGCTGAGAAGTCTCAGGAGACTGATTTTTTTCCTTCTATGATACCCAAGGCGGAACTGAGTGATGTTATGTGGACAGATGTGTATAAAAAACATATCAGTGAATTAATTACTGATCTTCCCTTGGCTGTTGCAGGGATTGGTCGTGTGTGTGTGTGTGTGTGTGTGTGTGTGTGTGTGTGTGTGTTCTCATTTTTTTTTTTTTTTTTTTGAGAGAAGATCTCTGGGCTCTGACTAGCAATGAATTTGACATATTATCCAAAACTGCCTTTGAATTTCTCTTGACTCCACCTCCCAGGTCCTGTGACTTCAGACAATCCACATCCCCAGCTTTTTTTTTTTTTAAATGTATTTCGAGAAAGAAAGAGAAAAAGCAGGTGCACATGTGCAAGGCTCGCTCACACATGGAGATAGTTCTCTGCTCCCACCCCCTAAATTCCCCACACACACATAGGTTGAACACAAGTCAGCAGATTTGAACTTAAGCCCTTTAATGTTTGGCTTTTTTTTCTTTTATTTACTCTCTCTCTCTCTTTATATATATATATATATATATATATATATATATATATATAAAATCAGAGGGCACTGTATGTCCCTGTGAAGGACCAAGGGTGACTTCAGAAATCATCCTGGATTGCTTATCTCCTTACTTCACTCTGGGATTTCCCAGGCTTTGCCCATCATCGATGGAAGTGCTGATCTCCTCCCCACAGTTTCCACTTGGCAATTTTTATGTTGGACCTAGGATCCGAACTCAAGATCTTTTGCTTGCTAGGCAGAGTCTTAATCCCTGAGCCATCTCTCCAGCCCTCTGTTTGACTTTTTGATTGACAGCATGGCTAAGATTCATCATTCTGCTAGAAGTTGTAAAGGCGTGTACAGTGTCCAACATTATGCCCCAGCCCTCCTATGCATTGAGCATTTAGCTAGTAGCTTGGTTTTAACATGAATTAAGACTCAGCAAAGTTATGCACAAAAATCGCTCAGATCATGCAGAACAGACTGCAAACCATGTCTCTGGATGCAAAGCTGCTTTTCCTGTTTATACTTAAAACATGGGAGTACGGATATCCACGCGCCTTCAAACACACAACCGGTCTAGACTTGGGCATTACTCTCCCACACCCACCCATGTTGTCTTCGCCGTGCTATTCATCAGACTAGCATGAGTCTAAAGTGCCTACTTCTATTTCCAACTCCATTTTCCCCGCCTGTGATTCTCTGCCACCACCAGACCAGCATCTAAAACAATATTCATTTCACATCTTGTCTACAATTCTCAGCCTCTGAAAACTCTCCCTAGCCGTCTCCTCTCACCTTTTCCTCCTAAAGCCCTCTGCTGGTGTGAAGCAGGTCCACTCACAGAGCCCTGCTCTGGTCACCGGTTTGGGTGCGAATGGAATGTCCGCTCGCCTCTCAAAGCCTAATTAAAGTCTGTTCTCTGCCAAGACTTGGCTATGCTCCAGCGAACAAAGGTGTGAGTAGTCCATGCCATACTTGCTGGGTGACTTGGGGCGAGTGGGGCTGACAATGCCTTGAAAGGGGACTATAAGGGACGGGGCATTCCTCAGACATGTATCATGTGGCTACACTCGTCCAACTAAAGATGCATCCTGCCTGGCTTCCTGTTAACATTTCAATACTTGGGTGCATGATAGGGTCTCACTATGTAGCCCAGGCTGGCCTCAAATTTGTGGCAATCCTCATACCTCAACCTTCAGAGTCGCTAGGATCACAGGTGTGCAACCGTCACACCTGCATTGTTTTATGCTTCCTGGAGCAAGCTCGGGGCTTCTTTTCTCTTAAGCAGCTCAAGAAAGTTCACCTTTTTCCTTCTATTCCTTACATGCACTATACCACCAAAAGCATCAACCATCTCCCCATCTTCCCCACCTCCTTCGTGTCCTCCCCTAATCCTCCTGACCCACCATTTGTTCATTCGGCCCTTCAACTTCCTCCACTATCTTCTGAACCCACCATGCCTCCTCCTCCCTGACAGGGACAGAGGGTCTGTGAGGGCTGGTCGCCAGCCTGGCTCCCCACAGTGGCTGAATGACTACCAGATACTCCTCCCCCTGGTTCTCCCAGAGTCGCAGGAGAAGGGGAGGGAGTGTCACCTCCACAGAGATGGCAGGATAGAACAACAGGAAGTCGCCTCCCTCTGCAGCTGGAGAGATAACAGCTGCCACCAGAGTCCAGAGAACAAAAGCCCAAAGGAAAGCTGAAAACATGCCAGCGTAGAGCTGGCACCCCAGGGCTCCATGGCAGGGTATGGAGGGGGGGTCACACAGCCAGGGGGAGGAGGGGGGCTCACATAGCCAGGGTAGGGAAGAAGGAGGGTCTCACACAGCCAGGGTGGGGAAGGAGGGGGCTCCACAGCAGGGTGTGGAAGGAGGGGGGTCTCACACAGCCAGGGTGGGGAAGGAGGGGGCTCCACAGCAGGGTGTGGAAGGAGGGGGGTCTCACACAGCCAGGGTGGGGAAGGAGGGGGAGTCTCACACAGACAGGGTGGGGAAGGAGGAGGGTCTCATACAGCCAGGGTGGGGAAGGAGGGGGCTTTCACACAGCCAGAATGGGGAAAGGAGGGGGGATGAGAGAATCTTACACAGCCAGGGTGGGGAAGGTGCTGGGGTGGGGGGGCATTCAGCCTCCTTCTCTCCTTTCTACCGGAGATATGGCTCTTAACTGGTCTCTATTTGGGTTTCACTGCAATACTGCACTTTTTTTTGGCGTGTGTGTGTGTGTGTGTGTGTGTGTGTGTGTGTGTGTGTGTGTGCCTGCGGAGGCCCAAAGGTGACATTGGAAATCATCCTCCATTGCTCTTTTTATTGCTTTGCTTTGGGGTTTCCCAGGCTCTGCTTTTCAGGACTGGAAATGAGGCTGCTTTCACAGCTGCCTGGCATTTTTATGAGAAATCCGAAGACTGGAATTCAGGTCCTTTTGTTTTGAGGCAAAGGCTTTAACCCATGCCATCTCTCTAGCCCCTAAAACTGCATTTTTAAAAAGACAGCTTAATTCAGCTGGCAAAACCCTATGTAAACCTGGCAACCTGAGCTCACATCCCTAAAGTTCTCACCACATTTGGACATGGTGGCAAACCTCTGGAATTCCAGTGCTCTGCCTCTATATGATTGGCAGAGACAAAACCCGCAAAAATCCCAGCTAGCCAGGACTGTGGGGGTACAGCGGCAAAAGAGAGACCTGGCCTCAAACATGGTGGAAAGCAAAGACAGACCCTGATGTCCTCTGACCTCTACATCTGTGCCATGACTCACAGGCCTGTACCACACATACACACACATCCCGAAGCTATTGGCTTCTAAGTATATTAAGAAAACTCTGAAAGATGGGGACAACGTCTCAGAGGAAATCAGACAGTGGGTGGACAGAGCCTGTGTCTGCCTCACGCTGGCTTCTCATGGCCCCGTAGGAGCATGGCACCCGTGGGTGCACACCATCTCTGTGTGTCCAGCTGGCTACTCCACTGCTGGGCCTTGGGTAGATACTGTCCCTAGGGGGTGGGGGTGGGAGAAGCAGACACAGTGAAAGCAGAAAAAGAAAAGAAGGGACCCTAAAGGCCACCTGGGGGTTGCCAGGGCAATAACCTACAGCATTCCTGAAAGAGAAGAGGAACACAGAAGCTAGAAAGGAGACATTATGGGAGATTCTTGTCCCAGCAAGCCAGACCCTGTTTTTCTGGCATCTCGCTCCCTGTCAAACCTTCTACCTACACCTCCTTTTGTTCTGAGCATCCTGTGTGACCAGTCTGATTAGGGTCATAGTAGCATGAGGAATCAGAGACTTGACAAAAGAGCACAGAGGCCTGAGTCCAGGGCCCATACCTGCTGCAGCACAGGGCTCCGTCCCCTCTAGCATCATCTCTGAAGTCTGCCCCCTTTCAGTTCCACCCTCTTCCGCCAGCATGTGTGGATGTGTTCTTACCGCCTTCCTAAACCTGGAGATCCTCTCCACCACCACCCCCTTAGGCTTTCTTTAGATGCAGACTCTAGACAGAGACTAGCCAGTCCCAGTCTCCACACTCCTGTCCTCTGCCGGCCTGGTCTTTGCAGGTTTCCAGGTAAAGTTCTCTAAGGGACGCCTGGCCCATTGTGTTCCGTCTAAGGGATGCTTGGTCACTCTTTCTCTCACTGCTCATCAACCCCCCCCCACTCTGTGTGTGTGTGTGTGTGTGTGTGTGTGTGTGAGAGAGAGAGAGAGAGAGAGAGAGAGAGAGAGAGAGAGAGAGAGAGCGAGCGAATGCATGTGAGTGTGAGCACTGACTATGTAACTTTGCACCTATAGTCCCTAATAACTTTCTTTCAGTCTTTGCAGTCTCTACTAAAACACACCTCCCGGGTTGTTGCAAAGATTGGATGTGATATCACAGGCACCAGCATGTTGCCTGATGCACAACAGGCCATGAGTAAACTCATCCGTTTCCATGGGACATGAAACACCTGCACTATCACCTTCACAGGCTCATCTCCCTCACTGATGCTAAGTCCCTAACAGCCGTCAATAAACACTCACTGAACCTCATTGTCTTCCACTCTGAACTCCTAACCTGCTGTGGGCTAAGTCTTAGGAAGTTCAGTAAGCACTTGGCCAGACTGCCTCCAAAGGATTCATGGGCTGTACTCAGTGGTTCTCATTCCAGTCACATGGTCAACACAGAGTGGGTTAAGCCCACGGGATAAATCAGAAACCAGCTCCAAATGAAACAAGCCTGGTCTTAGAATGCCTTCTGAAAGATATTGCTGCTTATTTTGTCTGGTTAGTACCTGGCGCTGGTGACTGCGCAGCTGATACCATTACCATTATTCATGAATCCAGCCCTGTGTCTGCCCACAGATTCAAAACAGTCACAATACTTTGTTCCGAGGGCAAATCTCTTAGCAACCCTAGGTTAGTCTCTGATCATCCACTAGGTAAATCTAAACGCCCAATTACATTCACTTTGTCCATTTTCTTCACCCATTTGTAAGTCAAAAGACATTAATTAGGGCTGGAGAGGTGGCTCAGGGGTTAAGCCTCTGCCTTGCAGGCGGAAGGTCCTGAGTTCGGATCCCAGATCCCACGTATAGACGCCAGGCAGAAGCTGGGGCGGCCTGCGCTTCTGGTCCTGGTAGGACGGAACCTGTGAATTCCGGGGCAGAAGGAGGTGGAGGCGTCCGTGGTGGTTCCCGAGTTCGTCCGTGGTTCTACACACACACACACAGACACACACGCATGCGCGCACACATACATATGCACACACACAATTGAATAAATAATAATAATAATAAAATTTAAAAAAAAAAAAAAAAAAAAAAAAGACATTAATTAAAAATCAGAATGGGGGCTGGAGAGGTGGCTCAGGGGTTAAGCCTCTGCCTTGCAGACAGAAGGTCCTGAGTTTGGATCCTAGACCCCATGTATAGACGCCAGGCGGAAGCGGGGGCGGCCTGTGTTTCTGGTCCTGGTAGGGCGGAGCCTGTGAATCCCAGGGCAGAGTAAACAAGGAGGAGGAAGAGGCATCCATGGTGGTTCCCGAATTCGCCCGTAGTTACACACACACACACACACACACACACACACACACACACACACACACGAGCACACGCACAATTGAATAAAAAAATTTTAAAAAAATAAAATAAAAATCAGAATGATTGCTGGTCTTTGATTAATGATGAATTAATGGCTACACTTAACAAACGCCTTAATTAGTCTCACTTCAAATTTAGTTCACTAAATCTTCTACAAAGTATTAGGCGGTGAGGCTAGTAGTAAACTCTGTAGTCCCAGCCACTCAAGAGACTGAGGTGGGAAGATCTCTTAAATCCAGGAGCTTGTGGCCAGCCTAAACAATGTAGCAAAACCCTGTGTCTAAAACGAGAGAGAGAGAGAGAGAGAGAGAGAGAGAGAGAGAGAGAGAGAGAGAGAGAGAGAGAGAGCCCCACCAGGACAGAGTGCTGGCTTTTTCAATACCCCGGAGCAATTCTGGATTTCCATTCCATGCAGAAGATCTACAAGCATCCATCTCAAGCAGCCAAGCCTTTCTCCAAGCTTCCATACCTCTAGGACCTGCAGGTCCCTGCCATCCATCTACCCCACACATACTGTGCATAAATCTCTTCCCTCAGGAACAGTCAACCAATAACAGCACTGCTCACAGCCATCCACCCCCCCCCTTGACTTTCCCCAGCCATGAAGAAGACTCATGCTTCCAATAATAATTTACAGTTCTCTGCTAATTGAAATGCATCCAATTTGACATTGTGGTACATCTCATTTCCTGGGTCTGTCTCATAGCTCAGACCTCCAACCTCAGACCGACACATTCATTTCTACCTATCCACCTTTCTACCTGTACAATCATTAACTTTCTCAGCATTTAGTCTCTTTTAATCCTTTTTTAAATTTTTTTTATTATTTATTCAATTGTGTGTGTGTACACGTGTGTGTGTGTAGAACCGTGTGTGTAGAACCACAGGCGAATTCGGGAACCACCATGGACTGCCTCCACCTCCACCTTGTTTACTCTGCCCAGGGATTCACTTCTGCCCGGCGTCTATACATGGGGTCTAGGATCTGAACTCGGGACTTTCCGCCTGCAAGGCAGAGGCTTAACCCCTGAGCCACCTCTCCAGCCCCTGGTCTCTCTTAATCCTTAACGGGGAATCTTCTATGCGTCTAATGTGGGTGGATGTGCGTTTAAGGTTGAATGTACACAAGTGCACTTGAGTATGTGTCTGTGGAAGCCAAAAGGTGGTATCCGGGCTCTTCCTTCATCGCTTTTCCACCTTACTATTACGAACCTGGGTCACTAATTCAACCCAGAGCAGCCATTGGGGCTAGTCCGGCTAGCCTGTTTGCTCTGGGATTCCCAGGTTCCACTTTCAGGGATAGAATTACAGGTGGGCTGCCACATTCACTGGAAATTGTTTACATGGAATCTGAGTCCCTTTGCTTCTGAGGCAAAGACTTTAACCACTAAGCAGTCCTGCCAGCCCCTAGAATCTACATTTTAAATGGCCTGTTGACTTCAATGTAGAAACTTCTAGAAGTACTGACTAGAAAAGAATCTTAGCTAAACACAGAGGTAGGGGGAGAAACGAACAAGCGCTTCAGGCAAATGCGTTCAATCACAGAATCTTCCTGGCTTGGGGAAGGTTATGGTAAACGAAGCTGCAGGCTGAACAATACATCTCCTAGTATGGAAGTCAAGGTTTCTGGGGCTCTTCCTGGCCTCTCCAGATTCATCAGAAGAACGCTGCTGACTCCACAGCCCCTTGATTGCCAGGTAATTAGTACTGTGGTTGGTTAAACTCTCTGGGGAATTGAGGAAGCCAGGAGAAGGCATCACAGCTGTTATGTAAGCCTTGGTCTTCCAAGTTCTGCCACCACTTTGCTTCCATTTCATTTGGCCTCCCACCATTTGACTTCTCAATGAGATATAATGTAATAGCCACAAAGGGGCCTTTTACATTGCAAGATGCCCTTTCTGGAGAAAGGAGAAAAAGAAATTACCAACGATTCTTGCAAGAAATAGTAATTTTTCTTTAATAAAATTGATATAGTATGTCTTCTAAGCTGTATTACCCAGAACTGCCTGGCATCATGGGCTTTTAGCTTGTCTATCTGGAAATGAGATATTGATAAAGAGAGAGTAAGTGAGACTGAGGTGCCAGCCTGCAGCATCCTCCTGCAGCTTGCGATGGCTCAGCGTGCAGGGTCTCTGCTAGCATGAAAACAGTGACTGAAAACAGCGGCGATGGTGCTGAAAGCGACCACCACTACAAGTGGGTGTTCCTCTAGAGACGTGAAGGATTTTAACTTGAACTCTGTGCAGTCCATCTGGATTTGTGAATGAGTAAATAGCCCCAAGCTTAAATAACTTTCCCAAGGTCACACAGCTAGATGGCAGCTCCATGCTACCCATCTGGCATTAGAGAAGCTGTGGGCCAAGAAGGTGGTTCAGTGGTTAAAGCAAGATGGCACCCCACCGCACCCCCATCCTGACACACTGTAAATCGTCCAGTGGGCGTGGAAGCCCACTTGTAATTTCAGCTCCAGAAGGTGGAGCCTGGGAATCCCCAGAGCAACTTGGTTAGGCAGATTAGTCCGGAAAGCATTGGATTTAATATAAGACCCAGTTCAGAAAGAGTAAGATAGTGGAGCAATAGAGTCCTAATAATATATATGTACATATATGTGGGCCCACAACAAGTAAAACACACACACACATACACACACACACACACACACACACACACACACACACACACACACACACAGCACTGTGTACAGGAATGCTGGATGAGCAGAGTGGCTGGGGAATCCTGACGGGGTTCCCTTCTCATCAGTTCCCATGAGGGGCCAGGGCTTCCTATAGTTCCCTCATGTCCTGCCTCTGTCAGTCATGATCACCTGAAACCTTTGGGAGAATCTAGCCAGTGCTCCAAGTTATGTACATAGGCATGCATGCACATAGACATGCATGCATATAGGCATACATGTATATAGGCATGCATATGCGGTTGTATCCACCTTTCCAAAAGAAGTGGGCTGGACATTCTTAAGATCTGATCCAGTGACCATGATAATTTGTCTCCCACAATGTCTTCTCTGGAACATCTCTTTGGGTTGCCCTTTGCCTGTCTCAGTGGAATATTTTGTCATACACTGTGGGAATTCAGAACATGTTACTCTATGATGTGTAATTATCATTGCGTATTAATTAAATGTCATTATATTAATTACATGGCCCTGCTCTGCCTCATTCCTTCCATAAGCAAGCAGGCCACAGAAGCTATAATTATAGGCCCAATGAGCAAAGACCGAAAGGAGGCTAAAGGCTGCTTTATCTCCCTAGGGCCTTTCACATCAGTGGCCAGATCACTTAAGGTCATAGAGGAGCTTAGATTTATACTAATTAGAACGAGAACAAAGTCAGGGCATATCATGCTATCATCTTGTTTCACACGCACACACAAAAATTCTCTCCAACAATCTTGCTTTTCTGAAGCAGGCTGGGTGTGACAAAGACAAGAAGTCATTTTTAAAGTTCTGAGAATCAGAATGTGTGCCATTGGCCTCACGTTAAGAACAAGCACAGGAGACTAGACTCTCCCTTCCTGGGCCAGGCTAACTGCAGATGCCTTGTGGAAACGAGGCACAGAGCTTTGTCTAAAAATTATCTCCAGGTGGCATTGCTGCTTGAAAAATTATTAGTGTCGGGCATCTCATTGGAATACATTCCACTCATTGTACTCTAAATAATTTTAGGAATCAACAAGATTGTGAAATCAAATAAGTATCCTGTTCTAAAATGGTACTCAAACCCCTGACTCTCGCCTCCTTGTGAAGAGTTAGCTCACAAAGACCAGCTCTGTTTGTCCTATTTTAAACCTCAGATTGTGTTCCATTGCCTCCTAAAGCTGTATTTATTTATAGAATAAAAGAGTCATATGTGTGGAAATAACAACACTTTGGTCAGAAAGTCAGGGAGCCACTCAGAAGCTCCAGGGTCCAACTGGCACTTTTAGTGGGGCACCCTTCCTGGGGAGCAGGTAGGAGGAGGAAGAACAGGAGAAGGAGGAGGGAGAGGAAGAGGAGGAAGGGGAGGAGCAGGAGAGGAAGGAAAGAACTGCCCTGTAGCAGGGACCCCCCCACAATGGAAGAATATAGGTTCACCCCAAGCACAATAGCTCCCCTAACCCAGCCACACAAGAGAAGGAAAACAAACTATTCTTCCTTGGAATCCTGGGACCCCAGCAAGATAATTCATGCAAAACTTTGATCACCCTGCTGGGTCATTCCTTTCATGCTCAGAGATTCTGACTTCATCTTGCCAACAGCCCTGCAAGCGAGTGTCAGGTGCCCATCGACATCCAGATGCTGGAGCGTTGTTCAGCAGCAGAACCAGCATCATTACGAAGTGTGCAGACAGACAGGAGGACACCCTCAGCCCCCAGCTTAGAAGGACCTCAAAGTTCTCTCTCTCTCTGTCTCTTTAAAAATTTATTTATTGTACGTGTGTGTGCGTGTGTGTGTGTGTGTGTGTGTGTGTGTGTGTGTGTGTGTGTGTGTATCACAGGGATTGTGTGTCCCTGTGGAGGATCAAGGGTGACTTTCGGAATCATCCTGGATTGCTTCTACCTCCTTCTTGCTTTGTTCTGGGATTTCCCAGGCTCTGCCTAGCAGGACCAGAAGTGCAGGCTGCTGCCATTACTGCCTGGCATTTTTATGTGGGACCTGGGATCTCAGGACCTTCTGCTTGCAAGACAGAGTCTTAACTCCTGAGCCATCTCTCCAGCCCTCTGCCACAGTTTTGAAACAGAGCTGCACTGTGCCTAAGGTGACCTCAGACTCTCAGCAAGCGTCCTGCCTTAGCCCAGGGAGCATGGTGGTGAACATCCTAATCCTAGCACTTGACTCGGGAGGTGGGAAGTTTGGTCGTCCTTGGCTTCGGTGGGTGCTTTGAGTGTAACAGAGGCTGCACAAGGCCCTGTCTCCAAACAATCAGATCAGCAACAAGCAGCAAACAAAACACAGAAACATCTTTCTTTCTTTTTTTTCTAAATATTCCTATCTCCACATATAGTCACATTTTCATATCCTTGGGGGCTTCCCAGTTCCCCCATGGCAGCCAGTAAGTAGAAAGCCACCAAGATTGGTGGGCTTCTGTTCTCTGTCACAGTGAAGGATGTACTAGGGGCAAGGAGGATGTTTGGGTCTGCTGTCCTGCTTGGACCTACAGCCAGCCCACCTAGCTGCTGGGCCCACTACCTGTCACAACCTACACACACAGACAGGGCTGCCAGAAAACACAGTCTCTCTACAATTATGGGTTCTTGGGCTGTCTGCCTTCAGACAATTTCAAAATAGCACAGTCGACTCTGCTTTGAGCTGGGGGTGGAGGAGGGAACCATCATTACATTCTGACTCAAGAGCCACGCGAAGGTTCCTCTGTGGACCTTACTCCAAGCTGCAAGCAGCAAGCACAGAGCTTGTGGACATGCCACGGGGTCTGGTCACTCTCAGAAATGATAAGAAGGGAAATGCATTCCAGTCACGACAGAGATAGGACTTTAAGGTGGACAGGTCAAGTCTGAGATGAGGATGGACAGCAGCCCAGCACTAGTAGTAAGGGAAGAAGTGGAGCTCTTCTTTCCAAGGGTACTCGGGTGACAGGGTGGCAGAGAGCTGCTCTCGGGTGAGGAAGGGGAGGGACGTGGGATGCTCATGCTGCCCTGTCCTCTCTCTCACTAACTGGGGCAATCGCCTTCACTTCTTTCGGGTGCCCTGATGCTCTAGTCCCAACCCATCACACAAATTCCCATAGGTGATGAGGTATAGCCATTGTTCTTTATGGAAATAAGAGAAGCTAAGTAACATTTTCATTTACATCCCATTCCTAATTTCTGCAATATGATCTTTCGTAATTTGCTATTTTAATATTTCCCTTTTTTGATTAAAAAATCATATACTTCAATGGGGGGGACTGGACCACATCTTCAGGACTGATCAAAACTAGCATCATCCAGTTGGATCTGACCACAAAGAAACGGACTATGAGATACTTCCTAAATTACCTGCTTTACCTTTAAAACTTATCAGAAGTATGGAAGACAAGGATCAAGGAAGTCAGGCTGATAGAAGATGAAAAGACAGAACAAATACAACTGATATATGTCAGTCAAAAAGGATTTTAAGAGCTATGACCAGACTTTAATGTACAAGTGTGTGATACTGAACTAGAGCCTATATGGGGAAAGGTTCTCTAAAGGAGAATGTGGGACAATGACTAGATTATATTATGGGAGCAGACTGATGTCACTGCTATTCCTAAATGTGACAAGTACACAGCTGATCTTAGGACACACATATCCAAATATTATGGAGACAGGTCCCTTTTCTTTTCTTTTTTTCACATGTGTACGTCTGGGGAGACGTGTACAAGAGGGCACTTGATTGTGTGTGCCCATGGAGGCCCAAGGTGGCATCAGGAACTGGATTGCTCTACCTTCTTTTTGCTTTGCTCTGGGCTTTCCTAGGCTATGCCTTTCAGGAACTGTAGGCTGCTGTCATATCAGCCAGATAGTTTTACATGGAATCTGGGGATATGAACTCAGGTCCTTTTGCTTTTGAGGCAAAGGCTTTAACCTTGAACATCTCCCAGCCCAAGTCCATATTCTTTACATCACTAGGATTTAGGTTTCCTGCTATGAGCTGAAGGTCCTCAAGTGTCAAATGTGCTCTCAAACGCCATTCATGCAGACTTTTAAATTAATAAGAAAAATAGAGAAATTAACAGCTCAAATGTGGCAAAATGTTGCTTTGTGACTGGGGGGGGGAGTAGTAAGTTGAGCCTTTTATTTCACTCTTGCAGATTTTCAAAGTTCCACCATTTAAAATGAAGTTTTTTGTTTTTGTTTTTCCTAAGCAGCAGCAAATATTCCTTGTATAAAATTTTCTGGAGAAGAAAAGAAAGTGCTCGTCTGTACCCCGGGGAGCCCGCTGTTGACCTCTGGGAGAACACCCACTTTGCTGGCAGGAAAGAGTTTTCTTTGGTAACAAATGGGCAGTGTGGTGGTTGCTGCAGCTCTGCACCAGATGGGGGGCACAGAGAGTGGCAGGGCCCCCAGCACCTTTGGCTCCTCCAGGTTCGTAATCTTATCTGATACGCGGCTATGTCATTCTTCTTGCTCCACAGCGTGTCCCATAAATCACGTGGAAGACCCCAGGAGTGGAAGAGAAAGGTAAGTGCCAACCCTGAAGTCAGAGGGCACTTCATTGCCCAGCCTTGGAGCTACTCTGAGCAGGACAATAAAATGCCCCTGTTGTCTGAGTCGGGTCTTTTCATGCCTGCCTTCGGACAAGCATCCAGCTGCCAAGCCTCTCTCCTTAGTCCTGCCTCTGCCGCCATTTGCTTTGCTCATCTGCAACGCATGAAGCAAAGGAGAACACCGCAGACCCAATGTGACTGCAGGGCATAGATGATCTCACCAGCCGAGGGTGAAGGGACACCAACTATCACCGAGGGATGAGGGTGGGGTTTTGGAGGAGAAAGCAGGAAAGCACCAATGTCCCGAGGCACTTGGGGCAGAAAAGGCGACTGGATTTTAGCCCTGTTTGGCCTTCCGCATGGGGATCCTCTCTGGGATGAGGGAAGTGAGAGGAAAGGGAAGGACCATGGTCTGGAGTGGCCCGTGGCTGCTCCTCGTGCAGCTGGGCTATGAAAGGTGATGCCCGAGAGGCCAAAGTGACGCTCGTCAGTGGTCAGTGACATGTGAGATTCCTAAAGTCACTCAAATTGTTGCCACTGCTACTATTAATATTTGGTAGTACCAGGATTGAAAGCAGGTCCTCTCATGTTCTGTCACCAAGCTATGATCTCAGCCCTAATTCACTCGATAAGCTACATATATGAGGTTGAGGTATATCTTAGTTGATTGAGTGCTAGCCTAGTATATGCAGAGCTCTGGGTTTGACATCTGCATAAGCCAATAATGACAGTTCACACCTGTAATCCCAGAATTTGGAAGACAAAGGCAAAAGGATCAGAAGTTCAAGGTCATCCTTTACTATGTAGGGAGTTTGAAACCAGCTTAGAATACATAAAATCTTGTCTCAAAAAAGAAGTTATATAGGGGCTGGAGAGATGGCTCAGGAGTTAAAACTCTGCTTCACAAGCAGAAGGACCTGAGTTCAGATCCTGGCTCTCATGTTAAAATGCCAGGAGGGAATGGCAATGAACTGCACTTCTGGTCCTGGAAGGTGGAGCCTGTGGAGTCCCAGAGCAAAGTCAAGAGGAGGTAGAACAGCAAAGTCACCCTGGGGCTTCTACAGACACACACAGTACCCTCTGATACATACAGACCCCCACACACAATAAATAAGTAAAAAAAGACATAGAACATGCTTACAAATTTAAAGTAAACCTTGAAAACCAATCACCTCACTCACCCCTGCCGCTACTTTCTCAGCTCCTCTCCTCAGGAATCTAAGAGCCTTGAACGATGTCGGAGGAGCATCCACTAGGGCTGCAGACTGGCTTAGCCCTAATCACTAATGCCACTGAGCACCTATGATGCCTTCCTTCTCTCTCCATGGCAGCTGCCAGCCTGCCTTAATGATCGCAGGCCCAAACTAGTTGCATGATTACTTAAGGCATTTCAAGCATGAAACATACACGTAATGATATAAAAAGTGGGAGAGGGAGACGGAAAGAGAGATGGGAGAAAGAGAGAAAGGAAAGGACAGAGAGGGAGTAACAGAGAAAGGAGAGAGTTTTTTTCACATCATCATCAGCTCTCTGCAGAAGGAGCAGAGGACTAGGAGCAGCCTCGCCCACCAAACACACAGCTGGTGGCAAAGTGTGACTTCAACCCACCTTTGACTCCAAGTTCAAGGCTGTTACCACTACACCTGTTTGTCTCTCACCAAGCATGACAAATGGAGGTTGGTGACCATTTTTCCTTCTTCATAATCCCAAGGAAGCTCCTATGTGTATAGCGATTCAGACATTTTTATCAAATGTCTGATTTGGCAGTAGGCACAGCCAAGTATGGAATTAAAAAGACCCAGAACAAAACCCATCGCAGCCAACCAAACCCGGTTACCTGCATCATCTCTATGCAAGCCGCCACAGTGTCTGAATGTCAGAGAACATTACAGAATGATCTCTCTCACGGGGGACAGAATGCTGGGACTGGAGCTTTCCAGAGTGGATGCCCGAAAACCGAAGACAGATCCATCCTTTGTACTCCAAGGACGTCAGCCCGGGGGACAGAGTTTTCACCTTTGTGAAAACCTTAATAGAAACCAGTCTCAGAAGCCAGCAAAAATACCGGCTATTCTTTAAGGCATTCTTGTTTTTAGCCGTGCTTTGTCATTTGTGCTATGTAGTTAGCACAAGACCCTAAACTTCATGCGAAAACTTCATTTTTTTTTATTTATTCAATTGTGCATGTGTGCGTTTGTCTGTATGTGTGTGTGTGTGTGTGTGTGTGTTGTGTGTGTGTAGAACCACAGGCAAATTCAGGAACCACCATGGACCACCTCCACCTCCTCGTTTATTCTGCCCCTGGATTCACGGGCTCCACCCTACCAGGACCAGAAACGCAGGCCACCCCCGCTTCCGCCCAGCTTCTATACGTGGGGTCTAGGATCCGAACTCAGGACCTTCCACCTGCAAGGCAGAGGCTTAATCCCTGAGCCACCTCTCCAGCCCTGAAAGCTTCATTTTTGAAACCCCAAACTTTTTTTTTATTGCTTCATAAGTAAATCATCTGGTATTATATTAGTAATAGGAATTTACTTGATAATTATAAAACACACATATCAGGTTCTGTCTACAAACTGGCCTGAACAGGCCTTTCATCTGCAAATATGTTTTTACTTTTGACTTTTAACAACACATCACAAGGGCTGGAGAGGTGGCTCAGGAGTTAAGACTGCCTCCCAAGCAGAAGGTCCTGAGTTCAGATCCCAGGTCCCATGTAGAAATGCCAGGCAGAAATGGCCTGTTGGGTGGAGCTTGGGAAATCCCAGAGAGAAGCAAAAAGGAGGTAGGAGCAATCCAGGATGATTCCTGAAGTCACCCTTGGTCCTCCACAGGTACACACAGTGCCCTCTGACACACACATACACATATACATTAGATGAATGAATAAATAAACTTAAAAAAATACATCACAAGACCTTTGACTGTTTTAATCATTGTTCCCCAGACTTTTCCCCTTTGCTGTATGTGCTGGAAACTCCCCTAGCCCCTTCCTCCCCTGTGAAGAAAATTAGTCACTTCCTGATTAACCTTGTGTGGTTAATGACTCATTTGGAATCCCAGTTAGCATTTGTCCATAACATGGCCTGATGGTTCTTATACTTCAGATCTTAAGAATTGCTGGAGGGCTCTGCTAAGACAGTTCCAAAGACTCAGAACTTCTGGAGGTGGTGCTACAATAAACATACACGCCTGTGTCTAGAATTCGGTTCACAGCACCGCCTGTTTCACATAGCACAGCCATATGACTCACAAACAAATTCCATTATTTCTGGAAACCAATAAAGTATTCTAGCTGTCAAAGCTGGCATAAAAGTACTTTGGAGAAGCTCGTGAGGGGCTCAACGATCAAGGCTGCAGCATGTGGACCTGGAGACCTGTGTGTGGACAAAGGAGAGACCAGACATGGAGATCCTCTGACCTCCACTCTGCACCACAACAAGCATGTTTTCTCTCTCTCTCTCTCTCTCTCTCTCTCTCTCTCTCTCTCTCTGCACCCCTCTCTCTCTCACATACAGTAAAAAATAATTATCATGGTATTTCAAAAACTAAAGTAAAATCCTTAGATACTAGAGACGAGTGTGAAACCTCCAACGTAACATGCATCCAGCCAACAGGCCACTGTTAATCACTGTTTCCGCCGCCGAGGGCGAGGAGCGCCATGCTTGTTTTGAAGGACGTGCATGTTGGCAGGACAGCTTGCGCTACATGAACATCCCTGGCTCCATCTCACATGCCAGGCATCCAATGCTCACTTCTTTCCCCGGCAGTGATTTTCCTCCCGTCTGCCATGGGAGCATGCGCTCGGGAAACATTCATGTGTAAGGAGGGAACCGCTTTCCGTGATTCCCTCCAGCCCTTTGCCAGCATATGAGCAGGTTTCACCAGGCTCTCTCGCCCTCCCTGTCTCCTCCTCTTCACCACCACCCATGGCCCCTTCCCTGGGATCTCTTACCAACCACTTGCCTTCCTGTTCCCATTCATTCCTTATGGTCCTATTAATCTTGTGAGTTCACGTGAAACTCTCGCATCTTAAAAATAAATATGCTTGAGCTGGTGAGAAGGTTCAATAGATAAAGGCGCTGGCTGCCTTGGATCCCCAGAATCCGCATGGTGGAAGGACAGAGAACCCACTCCCACAGTTTGCTCTCAGACCCCCCCCCACACACAAACACACACATCCCACATACACCCTAGTCGTCCAGTAAAACTGGATTCACTGGAAAGGAACCTCTGAGACCTGCAACTAGGGTGTGACGGCTCGGCGTGCTGGGAGTGGGCAAAGGCTCCAACTGGAAATGCCCCAAGCAACAGGGCAGTTGTGACAGCTGGGCATATGTGCTCCTCTAACCCCAGCACTCGGGAGGCTGAGGCCAGGGGCTCATGATTCGAGCCCAGCCTGGGAAACATGTCAACATCCTACATCAAGTAAACTCTTCAGGGAACGCTATAAAGCAGCATTAAAACATAATTCGACCGCTACAAGGAACATGTAGAGCTTTATTAGGGAGGAAGCAGAGCCACAGCAAAGTCTGTATCTTCAGGAGGGCAGTAAGTCTTCCACTTCCAAATTCAAGAAAGGTGCAACCATCTCCCGTAGCTCCCACATGGTGCGGCGCCCCAACATAATGGGAAGCACCCTTTCAAAGATGAACGTGGCATCCACAAACAGTATGTAACATGAAAGTCCAGTGAAGGTGACCACATAGAACACGAAGAAAATCTTCAGCGCATGCTTCCTACACGGGAGAAACACCCACGTCAAGAGGGGCCCTGGACCC
Source organism: Typhlomys cinereus (assembly GCA_023101885.1). Classification (NCBI taxonomy): domain Eukaryota; kingdom Metazoa; phylum Chordata; class Mammalia; order Rodentia; family Platacanthomyidae; genus Typhlomys; species Typhlomys cinereus. The sequence continues at coordinate 1,501,867 of JALPQD010000219.1, forward strand.
ATCTGTGACCGCTCGGCCTCAGTGACAGCTGCTGACTGACCTCCAGCCTCCTGCCCATGCCAGGGCTGGGTTGGGATTCTGAGATTCTATGGCCACAACGAGGTCAGCTCCTGGGCTTGGAGGGGGTAGCACCCCTCTGCAGGCCCTCTCCCACAGGGGAGTGCCTTATTCTGGTCTTTACTACTTAGTGGGGCGCATGATACCTTTGGGGGAACATGCAAAAGCATGTGTGAGTCTTGAGGACTCACATGAGTGAAGCTGAGCTCTGGTCACCTGCTTTGTCCTTTCTCAAAGAAAGTAACACGGACTTTTTCAAGTCCTTACATGGGTAAGGACTCCCTCTGGGTATACTTATACACACTGTTTTTTTTTTTTTTTAAATATAAGTCCTTGCACTAGCTAAGAATATAAAGGCAACATATGATTATAGTAGAAAATCTGGAAAATCCAGAAAGACAAAAGTAAGCAGTATCACAAATAAGCCAATTACTTGGAGACAATTACCCCAGGACCCGTTCCAGGAGACAACACAGGTAAAGCTGGTCACAGGTGTGTGTTGCGTAACTCCCGGGACTTTAGAGATGGAGCCAAATTGCTTGGCATTGTCTGCGCTGGTGGTTCTGGGAGTTACATACGTAATTGCTTTTCCTTTACACATTCATGAGAATTAATGTTTTCAAGGTTCTCTTTTAGGAAAGCGCTTTGAGGGCTGCTGACACGTGAGAGGTATTCTGTTCCCACTCACCACACTGCATTGAAGGGTGGCAAGCTGGACCCTGAGGCAGCCATAGATGCTCCGGGCAGCACTGGCTCTGTCTCTTCCCTGTCTGTGTCTTCAGAGCTGGAGGAGTCTGTCTCCCGTTCTCGTATGTGGTACATCCCCAACTTAGCATTCAACACGTTCATTTCCTTATAAAAGTTCTGGGATAACAATGAAACGAGCAATCAACTATCTCTTTTAAAAAAGAACTCATTCTAGAGGCTTCCCAGCCTTTCAGTAGAGAGGACAGGATGCTTCCTCTGTGACTCCTGGGCATCAAATGAATTGGGTGGGCCGAGCTGCAGCCCTGATTGGCAGGTATGCGCCGCTAACGGACCGCTCAGCACAGGCAGCATCTCCGTGCAGAAATGTATGAAGCCCACTGGATTCGGGCAGGATGATCCCCTTGTGTAGTCAAGTTCTTGTGACTTGCCACACATATGCCCTGACTGATGCCCGATGCAGATGTGCTGTCTATGACATGTCTATCATGTAACATACAACTAAGCGTGCATATGCACATTAGATGTCACAGGTTAGGCTGGGGATTAGTGGAGGTGAGGAACACTTACCCCAGGGGAATGGGGCGAGTTAGCATGGGCTAAGTGGGAGATGGATATGCTCATCTGGTCACTGCTTCAATCACACAGTCATCTCAACATTTAAGGTGTTGGGGAAGGATCTCAAAGACGAACTCGTCTCTCTGGCTGGGGAGAGGGAGAGGTTGGGAAGAAGAGGTGACACTGACACTGAAGTTTGAGGAACGGGCAATGTGTAGACGTGGAAGGAACTCCAGGCGGAGGGACAGGACAAGGAATAAAGCGGGTGGTGAGAAGCTGAATGCCAGGAGGGAAAAGAAGACATAAGAAAGAGACCACCACGAGATGCGGCCTTGGCTTCCCGGGAAAGAGCTGTACAAGCCTCAGACCCGGCCCGCGGAGCTGACCCTCACCTCTATTCGGTTGATGAGTTCTTCCTTCAGCTCATGGGCTTCTTTGTAAGCATCAACCTGAGGAGACAGCATGGTTCTGGATGAAAGGACAATTCTGTCTCTGGGCTGTCCAGCCAAAGCTCTCCTGACGCTTGCAAGAGCTGCAGTGACATTCATGGCTACCTGCAACCTCCACCCTGGTTAGTGTGGAAGGAACGCCACAGGCCATGCAGGAAGCTCCCAGCCCCATCCTTGGGGCCACACAAGCAACAAACATACACAGAGACAGTAACAGAACCATTGTGGAGGGAATGGCTGGGCATCCTGTTATGACTTCAGCCACAGGAGCAGCCAAGCGACCTCTCAGTACTGGAGCACACACGATGCAACAGGCCTACACTTTTCTCTGCCCCTTGCCCTTTTCTTGCTCCTCAACAATCTTCCACCAAGACACACTGGAGAAAACGGGGGTGAGGTGGGGGTGGGAGAGAGTGTGTCTATGTGGACAGCTTTTTTGTCGAGCCAGGGACCCCAAATGCTCGCCTGAGCTAGTGAGGTTTTGCACATGACACATTTGAAGTTTCTGGACGCTGCCCACACGGAGACAGTTCTTGTTTTTCTCCCCACACTTCCAGCGGCTTGTCTGGTAGAGGACGGAGGGTCTTGTCTGGTTTGTGTCGGTGAGAAGGCAACTGGCTTGAAGCAGCCATTCCTTCCTGAGCGGAAACACGTGTTTCTGTTTGGAATCAAGCACCCCGCTGGGGGCCCCCAGATGCTGTGAGAGGCAGGGCTACAGGAAGCAATGGCTGAGCTGGGAGACAGTTCTAGAGCTGCGTTCCTGTAATGATTCTTCTTTCACGTTCATGCCACTATTTTATAGTAATGCATTTCTTCATTCTCTGACACTGTCCTACATGAATACAGTGAATTTTGTCATTTCTGCCTGGCCCTATCCTGCTCTTTCTCCCGCTGAACACTGTTTTCCTGGGCAGTTCTCTTCTTTCATGTCTTGTTGTGCTTGGTGTGTGTGGCCAATGAATTTCACTTGGGTTTATATATTGGCATGTGCCTGGGCATTGAACAACTGATTCTTTTACTTTCACATATGTGTGTATGGGGCATGCACGTGTGTGTGTGCGCGTGTGCGCCCACCTGCATGCGCGCGAGTATGTTCCGTGTAGGTGGGTGTATATGTGTGTAGGTGTATGTACTTGAGTGTGTGTGCGCCTGTTAAGCCCCAAGGGTGATATCGGGAATCATCTCTAATTCCTCTTCCGCCTCGTTGTGAGCTGGGTCTCTCACCAGGGCTTGTCTAGCAGACAGCTCGCCCCGGGGATTTCCAGGCTCTGCCTTCCAGGGTGGAATGACAGACATGCCACTGCACCCTGTCAACACTTGATGCGGGATGTAGGGATGCAAACTGAGCCTCGGGCCTCCTGAGAGCTGGGTGAAGGCCTTTGCACTGAGTTATGCTCCAGCCTCTTCCTCCTCTTCCTCCTCTGGAGTCTCACACTTTTCTTTTCTGCAAATGAGGCATAGACTAACTGACATTAAGTCCCTGCTCATGCTGAACACTACACAAACCTTCCCTTGAGTTTTATTTTAGATTCCATTCTCCCCAAATTCTTTTTTATTTTTATTTATTTTTATTATTATTATTTATTCAACTGTGCGCATGTGCGTGTGTATGTGCGCGCGCGCGTGTGTGTCTGTGTACATGTATGTGTAGAACCACGGACGAATTCACGAACCACCATGGACGCCTCCACCTCCTTCTGCCCCGGGATTCACAGGTTCCGCCCTACCAGGACCAGAAGCACAGGCCGCCCCCGCTTCCACCTGGCGTCTATACATGGAATCTGGGATCCGAACTCAGGACCTTCCGCCTGCAAGGCAGAGGCTAAACCCCTGAGCCACCTCTCCAGCCCCCCCAAATTCTATTCCTTTAGATTTCTTCCTCCTTATTTTGCAAAGCTATTTATCATTACCTGAGACAGTTTGTTATTCATTTCTTTTAACTGCTTTCTAATTTCCATGATCTTCACCTATAAAATAAAGATGCAAAACAGAAGCCATGATGAGTGATGCATGGAATTGAAATGAAACAGATTTTTCTTTAAGGAGAAACAGATTCATGCTCAAAGGCTTTGGATTTCACAGTTGCTTTTCCCTCACTCTGCATTTATAAATCCCACACTGAATCCTATCACTAAGATACCATTTGCCACAGCTACAAATGGCCTCTGAGCACTGGATGTCGGCATGCAAGTAGCAGGTGCACTGGAAACTTCAAGCAGCTGGCTGCACCTTTGGCAGTGTGTGGTGCCATCACCCCTGTTCTGTTCCAGGTTAGCTCATCACCAGCCCCTGAATTGTGAGGCTGGATGATTTAAAAAGGGTTGTGTTGGCACCACATTGGATTGTGACTCCAGGTTTCCATAAGCAAACTGCTTTTTACAGCACTTCAGCACAGCTGGAACAGTCAGACTTAGAGGCTGGAAGGCACATGGAGATTCCAGAAAGCCGCGTGAACTCAGGGGTTCCACACCCAGAGGTGCCTCAAAGTTCTTTCCACAGCTTAAAGGTCATTTGAACAGAGGTTGCTTCTCTCTGGGCTTTTCCCTCATTCCTTTTACTTCCTTTATGCGAACAATGGCAAAAAAAAGAGCAATTCCTCATTGCACCTTGACAAGCATGTCTGCTCTGGTCTTTCTGCACACAGCAGAAAGACCATTAGTGATGTTCTCATGGTGACATCAAGGTCCAAGTCTACCGATGCTGTGGGACAGCGAAACAGAAAGTGGGGACATGACCTCTGACCTCCCCCTGCAATCTGGCCCTCAGGACTATCAAAGGAATGAACCTTGAGATGTGAAATCGCGCTGGCAGCAGAGAGCAGCTGCCCCCAGCCAGAGGAGGCATTTGTCATCCAAAAGAGGATCCGCATTTCTTACCACTGCCCAGGCTAGTAGGCGGAGCCACACCTGGGGCAGAACTGTCTAGTTCTGTGTATCTCCTGCTGTTTAAACTCTCTCTTCTGCTGGGACTTGGAAGAGAAAACACTTGGACTAGAACAAGATTCTCCCAGTATGGCCACTTGATTGCAATTGCTTTTTCTGCTTTTCGCCTTCAGTTTGAATTCTTGTTGACTGAATGAAAGCAAGTGGCTGGACCAGAGGCACAGGCCTGGCTATTGTGGTAATGCCAGGAGGTCTTAACCAAGTGTCTGGGTGAACAGGGCAGTCTGGACTTGGGACATCTGACAAGGGAAGTGGTTTTACCTGTAAGAAGCTTAGCACTTGACCTAAGAACAGAGGAGCGTCTTTCTGGGCAACACAGGAAGAGGGCTGCACAGTCAGGCAGACGCCCCGGGCCCCTAGCTTACCTCCACATTGGCTTCCTGATCTTGGTCCTCTGGGTTTTCAGTTTGGTCCTCTAGGGAGATCACCTCGTTCAATAAGCTGCCAACAGAGGACATGGGCTGAGTCCTGTGAACTAAGAAACATCACCCAGTGTGGGAGATAAAATTCTGATTTTTCAAAAGTGAGATGGTATTCTTGTATACACAGCTTTGTGGGTAGCAACTGTTCTAGAATAGAGATTCATAAATTTATGGAAGGAAAAATGTGCTCTCGATAGTTGAGGTAGTATCAAAGAGATGCAATGCCCGACTGGATCACAAACTTTTGTGCTTCCACAGACACTGCTAAGGGTTTGAAAAAACAAGTCACAAATTGGGAAGAGTTCTTTGTGTGTGTGTGTTTGTGTGTGTACATGCATGTACACCAGTGGACATCTGAGTGTGTGTGCCTGTGGAGAGCCAAGGATGACACCAGGACTCACCCTGGATTGCTGTGCCTCCTTATTCCTTCACTCTGGTGTTTCCCAGGCTCTGCCTTCCAGGACCAGAAACACAGGCCGCCTACATATTTACATGAGATCTGGTGACTTTTGCTTGTTAAGGCAAAGGCCTTCCAGCTTTTGACTTTTTTTTCAGTACTGGGGACTGAATTAGGGTCTTGTGTATGAGATACAGGCACTGACCTATATCTCAGGCATAGAATGGATATTTGCAAATCTACATATGGAATTTCTAGACTTTCATCCAGAATATATATGCCAAATCCTCAGAACTTAATAATGAGCTGGGTATGAGAGTATGTGGCCTGTAGGTGGAAGGCTTGCCTGGCATGTACGAGGCCCGGCACGAGGGCGTCAGCGCCACACAAAGCAGCATGGCACTGAGCACCTGTAGCACCACTCCAGAGGGAAGGCAAGAGGAAGAGGCCCAAGGTCATCCTCAGATCCTGCAGAGTCTGAGGCAACCTAGGGAAATGTCTCAAAGGGGGGAAATAGAGGAACAACAAAGAAACAAAGTCACTGGGACTGAATATAGCCCTTTATCAATGACTCAGCTGTGGGGAGAGAGAGGTAAACCCTGGAGAAGAGAGAAAGACACAGAGAACCTTGACTGAAGTTTTGAAGAATTGGGCTGTTGACTTTTACTCAGAAGACTTTGCACTTTATGCATGAGTCTGAATGTGTGTACACGCATGTATGTGGTGTGTGTACACCTGTAGTATGTGCATGTTGTGTGTGATGCCCATGAATGCATATGTGCACATGTATGCGTGTGCATATATATGTGCATGCATGTGTGTGTATTCATTTACATGTGTGTGCACTGGAGGACACGGGGTGTCTTCCTCCATTGCTCTCTGCCTTATTCCCTTCAGACAGGATTTCTGTCTAACCTGCAGCTTGTAGTTCATCTCCTGGCCTAGCCAGGGAGCTCCTGGGGGTCTGTCTGTACAGCACCCAACAGTGGCATTACAGGCATGCAGACATGCCAGGCTTTTACATGGGTGCTGCAGAGTCAAACCCTGGTACTCATGCTGGGGAGACAAGCAGTGCTGCCCCAAGCCATCTCCCCTGCCTAAGACTTTGCATTTCTTATTCTGAAGGTTTCGTTACTGCAAGCCCAGGAAGTCTTGAGTTTTAAAGCCATGAAACTCCTAGTCTTCCCATAAACCTGGCATCCTATGATTACCTCTTCACTGTGTCTTCTGTACTGTTTATTTTCTGTATAATATTGTTGATTTTCTCCATCCAGTCGATGTGGTCTGCTCCAAGTTCTTTCATTTGTAGGCCCATCTTTGTGTTCCAATAGTTCAGCTTATGGAAGGCGTTCTCACTGCTCCTGAAGAGACAGCACCCTAGTGGTTGGCAGGTGGGAAGGGAAGTCATCTCGCAGAGCCCCAGTGGTTTTCCTATGAGTGGCAAGCTCATCCATGTATGTGTTTCCTATCCAAGTGGACTGGGTGGACACTTGGGTGGACACTTGGGCCTTTAGAAGAAAAGTTCAGATATTTGCCTGATGTCCATGTAACAAGGTTTTGGTTGTTATATTTTTTGTGTGTGTACATGAGTATCAGAGAGCACTTGAGTGTATGTGTGCCTGTGGAGGCCCAAGGGTGACATCAGGAATCACCCTGGATGCTCTACCTCCTTATTGCTTTGCTCTAGGTTTTCCCAGGCTCTGCCTTCCTGGGTGGGAAGTGTGGGCCACCCCCATTTCTGCTCTGCATTTTTGTCTGGTTTCTGGTATCTAAACTCAGGTCCTTTTGCTTGTGAAATGAAGGTTTTATTTAACCTCTGATCCATCTCTCCAACCTTTTTTTTTTAGGTTTTCTTCTTCTTTTTTTTAATTTATTTTTCTGCTCATACAAACTTAATAGGTACTTCTGTCCCCTCCCTCCCTCCACCCCTCCCTGGACCTCCCTGCTCCCTCCGTTCTTTTCCCCTTCCTTTCCCCCCTTCCTCCCTTTCTCCCAGTGCCTCCTCCCGCCCATCCCTGGAGAATCCTTTAATGTGTATGTCAAAGTTTCCTCTGGGTCCTCCTCTCTGATGAGGTGTAAGGATTCAGTGGCATTTCTTGTGTTCCCCTTAAGTATAGGAACACTATTGTGGCTGTTAATCCCTTGCTTCTAAGTCCATGCTTGAGTCCATGCTGGACTTTGAGGGGTCAATGATAAGTTGGTCATTGCACAGATCATGCAGAATCCTATTATGATTGCTTCAGCCCTAACTTGTGTGGAGTATCTTGCATATCATGACTCCTCCCATCCTTGTGCTCTTACAGTCTTACCGCCTCCCCTCTTCCGCAAATTTCCCTAATCTTCAGGATGGGGCATCTCTCTAGCCTTATAACAAGTTTTTATTTTATTTCTTACATTTTTTATTTGGAATTTTTCATATACAAACAAACGAGTTTAGGTCCTTGCTCCAGCCCCATTGCCTCTCGCCCTCCCCTCCCTTCACCTTGTCCTTCTGCATGTGTGGATCACAGGACTCCCTTTGAGGTGCCTGTGCTAGTAAGGACAGTCTCTCTGGTAGCAAATTTGGCCCTTCAGTGGACAGGCTCACAAGCGAAGAGTATGTCCTTTTGTCCAGCACCATAACAGAGGTTTGTAGTGAGTGTGACTAGGGCTCACACCCGGAGCCTGCATATGCTAGGCAAGCACTCTACTGCTGAACGAAACCCAGCACTAAAAACAAAACTTTGTAAATTCCCCTCTATGGCATGAATAGTCAATACTGGTATCAGGATAGAGGATGGGAGGAGAGTCACACAGCAGGGATGGTGCCCAAGGACTTAACGTTAGATAGTCGACGATGATTGAGATACTTTTCACATGTACGGAGTTATCTATGTCAATCTCAAGATCCAAAGAAAAATCTGCAAAAAGGACCCCCACACCCCATTGGCTCTGTCCGTTCCCCAGGACTGAGCTGACTCTGTGGTCTTGGTAAACAGGCTCAGTGGTTCCTGGTGCACATGGGCAGTGCATGGTCCAGGGAGCCAGGCTAACATGGCCTCTGCCCTCCACCCCGCCTAGTGTTCCCCACTTGAGCATATCAAGGCTTACAGTTCTGGAATATTCTTCTCCGAAAACGGCAGTGTTGAGGATACTTGAGAGTCCTCATGAGCGAGGTGGGCTTCCTGCTCATCCTTTTTACTTTGCAGGTCCTGGCCACACACAGGCTCCTGGGTGAGATGACAAAAGAGGAGCTGAATGAGCCCATCATGAGAAGGTAGGCCAGCAACAAGATGCAGAGGGCTGGCAGAGGCGTGTCTGGCACTTCTGTCCTCAGAAGGGTGGTCTGTCCTCAGTGTGAGTGAACTGTACAACTCCATTTGACCTAGTGCTCTGGCCTCTTCAAAAACTCAAGAACAGACATGCCTGTGACCCCCTGGACTCAGGAAGGTGGGGCAGAAGGATTGCCACAAGTCTGAGGCAGCCTAGGCTACACAGTGAATTCTGGGAGAAACTGTTTTACTTCTTTGAGTGCCAGGCTAGCCTGGGCTATGTTATGAGACTCTTGACAAAAACAAACGAACAAACAAATGGGGAAAAATATGAAAGCTGTGGCAAAGACAAGGTGCGATGTTTGGCTCTAAGACAGTGTGAAGAGCTGTAACATCTGACCGCACAGATCCTGGTCAGATGCTCGTGTAAGCACAGCTGCAAAGGTGTGGGTGCAGCAAGATGGCTCAGTGGGTAAAGACTGCCTGCTCAAAAGCCAGGGCACCTGAGTTCAATCCCCAGAGCCCTCATGCCAAGAGTCTCTCTCTGTCTCTCTCTTCTCTGTCTCTCTCTCTCCTCTGTCTCTATTTGTCTCTGTCTCTCTCTTTGTCTCTCTCTTCTCTGTCTCTTTTTTTCTCTTCTCTGTTTCTGTCTCTCTCTTCTCTGTCTCTTCCTCTCTGCTTCTCTCTTCTCTGTCCATCTCTTTGTCTCTCTTCTTTGTCTCTCTCTTGTCTCTCTTCTCTCTCTGTCTCTCATAAACAGATAAAAATGTTAAATACAGAGGCATTGGGGAGCTTAGGTTGTCAGATTACATTACAGGTCGCTGCTCACTTCCCCCGAGTGACCAAAGTGTCTTCTTGGGCCTGTATTTTTAGAGACACTTTCTGAAGCAAACAGGGATAAAGTGTTATGTTGTTTGACCTACTTTTAAACTGTTTAGAAAAGTTCATCTATTTATACACACAAGGACAAGCAAATATGAGGAGTGTTGACAGTTTTAAAATGTAGGTGTGGGAGCATGCTGATCACTTTATAATTTCTTTCCTTCCTTTCTTCCTTCCTCCCTCCCTCTCTCCCTCCCTCCCTTCCTCCATTCTTTTTTTCCCTTCCTCCCTCCCTCCCTACCTCCTTTCCTCCCTCCTTCCTTCCTTCTTTTCTTCCTAATTTATACAGTAAAGAATGTCAAAGAAAACAGTCTATGTGTTGAATATGGTCCACCAAATTTCTTTCTTCCTTCCTTTTTTGTCTTGTTTTAAAAAGCAAATTTCTGGTATTCCAATTCTATAGATACAAAAATGTATAGAAGACAATGTTTTTATTCTTTGAGCATTTCACCCATGAATACATTTTACATCGTAATTCCCAGTTCCATTCCCTCCTCTTCTCATCACAATTCCTCTTCTTCCCCTGACAGTCTTCCTCCTATTTTCTTGTCTTTTCACACGTGTGACCCATGCTGAGTTTCATCTGGATTGCCACTAATGGTATGTGCTTAAGTACTTGCTGGAGCATGAGGCGTGTACCAGTGGGTCTACCGCTCAGGAAACACCTTCCCTCCCATCAGCAATAGCCCTCCTCAGTCTCTCAGGAGGGCCCAGGGCCTCTCGACCGCTTTCCCATCCATGACGCAATGTTGATAGCACAAACCCTATGCAGGGCTTGTGGAAACACACACGGTCGTAGTGAGCACACGTGCAGCCGTACATGCAGCCGTAGTGAGCACACGCGCAGCTATACACGCAGCCGTACACGCAGCCATACACGCAGCCATAGTGAGGGCACACGCAGGATACACGCAGCTGTCGTGAGCGCACGTGCAGCCACTCTTCATGGTCTCATAATCTGGCTGCTCCCTGTTCCTTGATGTCCCCTGAGTCTTGGGGTGTATGTATGTGTGTGTGGGGGGGGGCTTAGATGTCCTATTTTGGGCAGAAGAGTCCATAGTCACTTGTTTTCTTCGCTTTGGCCAGTTGTGATTTTCCTTAATAAACACCTTCCATTGCAGAAGGAACATGACAGTGTCTTAGAGTTTTTCCTTTAGAGACACTACTATCAACTACTTCTGCCCTTTGAAGAAGTCTGTTAAAAAAAAAAAAACTCCTGTGTTTCAACAAACAATTTTTAAGATGGAAAGAAAAACTTGTAGTGGGCAGAACAGATGAGACTTTCCCCAGAATGTGTATGTCATGGGCACACCCAGCATGCAACTCCACGAACTGCATTGTTTCTTTTTGTTCCTATGCAGACCCGAGGCAGATACCAGCAGGTATGGGAATGCCTTGGTCATTCATGCTGGGTCACTTAGCCAAATTCACAGTGCACTAAGTGGCAGTCCCAAGAAAACTACCTGCCTCTTAACCTCCTATCCTTAATACTTGGAAATATGTCTTCGTAGACCTTGTAATTAAGCCACTTGAGATAAGATCCACGGGGATCTGGATAGGCCCAGAGCCCAGAGCCCAGAGACAAGGATCCGAAAGAGATGGAGACACCCAGCCATGGGGAACCAGTGTGAAGGGGGAGTGAACCTAGAGGGAGGGCTGGTGCGATCAGGGCTGGAAGAGGAAGGATTCTGCCCCGGAGGGAATCAAGACTACACAGGGCTTCCTCTGTTGTAAGCCCTCTGCAAACAGGGGTGATGCATACACAGTCCTCTGCTGGAGGTGGAAATGCCAGGTATTAATAAATTCCTGAGGAATCTGCAGGAACGGGCACAGAGACACAAGGATGGCCTCCATGTGGGCACTGCAGCGCCCCACTCTCGGGTTCTCCTTTACAGTCCCATGAGAGGAAACCCACAAGTGTGTCTGTGCCACTTGACACAGGAACCGGAAAGTTATCTCCTCACACGGAGATTATTGGTGTCTCGCCCCACTTTGTTTACACCAGGATCTCTTGCAGCTGTGGGTGACCTCGAAATCCTGATTCTCCTCTTTGCCCACCCCAAGTGCCGGGATCACAAACAAGTACCACCATACCTTACCCAGTGTAGCTTACCCATTTTTGACCATCCACCTTGTAAAGGAAGTCGGTCTGCAGATTTTCAGAGAAACTCTTGTCTTTATGATCTGGTCCATCCAAGATGTGCTCCAGTGTGGTGATCTCCCTTAGCCAGTGCAAACAGAGGTTATTACTATACCGCAAGGAGTTTAGGCCTGCTCTACACGCAGCTAAAGAAGGATTATGGCACCTTCTTTTGCCCCAGGGGGCACTGGAGTATGTATGCTGTATAACTAACTGTGTGCACCTCTGTGTTATTTCAGGGATGGAGAAATGGCTGTGTAGCTAAAGTACTTGCTACATAAGCAAAAAGAATGGAGATTTCTCACCTAAAATGCTGGGTGGTGTGGTGGTCTACCTGCACTTACATCCCCAGGAGGCAGAACTGAAATCTCTGCAGCAAACTGGGTAACTTGGATTAGTCCTGCAGATAAGCTATGGGTTTGATTAGAGACTCCAACGAGCTTCAAAAGAATGGGATCAAGCATGATTCCCAATATCATCCTTGGGCTTCCATATGCACTACATTCTCTCTTGCTCACATAGGCAAACATGTAAGTATGCATACACGTATACACATATTCTAATTATATGTATACATGAAAAAACAGAAAAATAGTCTAAAAAAGAAAGTATTTGAGATGGTTCTGTATTCAACAAAGGAATGAAACCATGAAACAATAGAAAATTAAGTTTGTATGAGCGGAAATAATAATAAAACTGTTATAAAAAAAATAGAAAACATCCCTTGGCGGGGCTCTGCCTCTTCTATGCCCACGAACCTCTTGGGTATCTTACAAAGCCTGCTTCAGAAGATAGTCAAAAACAGATGGATTTAGAGGGACGAATGTGTCCAGGCTCCTGGGGAGCTGGGACTTACGGTGCAACACCTTTGGTGACCCCGACATTCTGGAGAAAGCTGTTGTGCTCAGCCGACTGCTGCTCCTCCTGGACAGCCCTCATTGGCACACACACCGCCGCATTGCCCGGGTTCCGGACAGCCATGGTTCAGCGCTGTGAGGACGACAGAGGCAAGGGGCTGGCACGCATGGAGGCGCAGCCTCTCCAGAACTGGAGGAGGGTAGCCTCACCCCAGCTTCTTCCAAATGACTGTTACAAAGAATCCCAAAGCATGTGCTCTAGAGGTTGCTGTGCCCCAATAAATACAGGAAGTATTTGTCATGTCTGAGGTTGTAGATGATCCTTGAGCAGGACCATCACTGAGGGATACACAACAGTGTTGTGGGGGCAGGTAGAACTTTCCATGTTCAGAACTCATTCTGACTAGGTAATACGTACATTGCAAAGACAGAAAGAAAACAAAGCCACTGGTATTCTAGGCATGATAACCAGCATGGGTCTTGGACGGACCCAGCTAGACTGAGCCGCTCAGCTGTTAATATGCGGGCATTTTGCTTTGTCTCCAAAACTGCTGCCCTTTGTGCTGCTGGCCGCTAGACCGCCTGCGCTCTCTGCTGGGTCTGTGATCTCGCAGCGGCTCCTCCTTCAGAGCTTCCCTGCCTGGTTCTCGGGCTGCTTTCTTCAGACAGGGACTGTAGGACAAAGCACAAATCCTACAGATTCTCTCAGCATTTACACAGATATTCCCAGATTGTGCCTCTAAAGACTTAGTACGCCACTGGCAAATGTGTGATCTCTGTGTGTGCTTGCATGTGTGTGCAATGCATGTGTGTGTGTTCTGAATTTTCATTCTGGTCAGTTGAATTAGCTGAAGAGAAGTGGGTGTTATCTGGGCACTTCAGGAGTGAGCAAAATAAAGTAGAGAGAACCTAGAGGTAGAGCTTGGAATCTCAGCATTTAGGGGGCTGAGATAGGATTACCATGAGTTTGAGGTCAGCCTCGGCTACAGAGAGAGTTGCAGGCTAGCCTGGACTACCAAATAAGATCATGTCTAAAAAAAAAACATGGAGAGAAGAGTGAAACCAGAACAAATACAAAAAGCTACAAGGAGGGGATGGGAGACACTGGGATAGTAAAGTGCTTGTGCAGTCAGCATCAAGACCTGAGTTCAAGCCCCAGCCCCATGGGAGAAAAGCTGGGCGTGGCAGCATATGATGTAATCTTGGTGCTGGGGATGAGGAGATAGGTGGATGTCTGGGGCTTACTGTGGAACTCAAGGCCACTGAGAGACCCTGTCCCCAAAACCCAACTGCTTCTGCAGAACAGTGCTCAAGTGGTCCTCTGGCCTCACCCGCATGCTCTCATACACACCGAAACACAATTCCTGGTTATCAGCAGACACTGTAGGGTTATATACACTGCCAGATAAAAATTAGCCTACCACACACATTATCCTCTTTAGCCCCCACTAACTGGTTTTGTCTCAGAAATTAGCCAAATGTGACTTAAATCATCAGGAAGATAATGCTTTCCCCTCTGGTCACTGGGATACCTCTGAGCTCCGGGAGACAGGCAGCAGTGCTTGCTCTCTGGGGAAGCCCTGCCCGTGGTACAGCCTCTGTCCCCAGCACCAGGCAGCGAGGCCTTGGTGAGTGGGCACAGCAGCAGGTAAGCTTGCAGTTGGCCTTCCCTCTCTGACATTCCACTTGGAACACTACGCGTGCAAGCTTTCAACCCCTCTCCCTAGAGTCTCCACAGCCGCGCTTGCCAGCCGGCTCCAATTGCACCCCCAGTCCACACTCCAGCCTGTCTCCCACTGCACCCCCAGTTCACACCCCAGCCTGTCTCCCACTGCACCCCCAGTCCACACCCCAGCCTGTCTCCCACTGCACCCCCAGCCTATCTCCAGCTGTACCCCCAGTCCATACCCCAGCCTGTCTCCAACTGAATCTCCAGCCTGTACCCCCAGTCTGTCTCCAACAGTATCCCCAGCTCATTTTCAATTGTACCCTCAGCCCATACCCCTCCTCCCATCTCCAACTGCACCCCAGCCCGCACTCTTGGCCACCCTGCGGTCCTCCCTCCTCCCTGACCCCCTGAGCCATCTCTGCCCCCCCCGCTTTCCTGGCCTCATACACGGTAACATCAACCTCTCCCTGTGGCATGTCCTTATTGGGACCTTTCTTCATAATAAGTTCTCCTGGTGTGTGTATCTGTGGTGTGTGTGTGTGTGTGTGTGTATGTGTATGTGTGTGTGTGTATGAGAGAGAGAGAGAGAGAGAGAGAGAGAGAGAGAGAGAGAGTCTCTTGTAGCTGAGGCTGGCCTCAAATTCACTATGTAGCTGAGGCTGGCCTTTTGCCTCCACCTCTCAAGTCTGGATTGCAAGTATAAGGTCACCATGCCTGTAAATATAATTTCTTTGTGTCTTTGTTTTGTTTTTCTGAGATAAGAACTCATTCTGTGACACTGGCTGGCCTAGAATTCATAATGCAGCTGTTACGGTTGCATTTTGGTGTCCAACTTGACAGTTGCAGTCTGTTTGGGGCCCAGTTGTGGAGGATTAATGGTTGGAATGGCCCCTGAACAAGAATGCAGGTACTTGACTGATTGCTGTGGAAAACCCAGCCCATAGTGGGTGGTACTTTCCAGTGGCGGACCAGATAACAGGAAGTGCAAGAGGAGGGACTTGCCTTCCCTTATCTTGTGTCCACTTGCTGTGGAGTCCACTCTTGAGTCTCATGAGCGCCATTCACTTTTAGAGCAGTCGTGGCCTTCTTTGTTGCTGCTGCTGCTGCTGCCTCCGTCCTTGGCTGACTTGGAGCTTCACCTTTTCCATCATGTTGTTGCTGTTCCCGCTGCCTTTGGAGCTTGGTCTTTAAGCCTTGCTGCTGTTCGCTCTTCATCGCTGACGTCAGAGCTCAGCTGTTCTTCACTGACGTCAGAACCCAGCATCTTCGACCCTCCAAAGAAGTAAAGGCTTGAGACCTTCTAGGGATCTTTTGGCTTTGTGGAACATTCCAGTCAAGAGCAAGGTGGCTGCGGGCAGCTACCTTGAAGGGCACTATTTTTTATTGTGAGTTATTTTAATAAAATTATTTATATGTGTGTATATATATATATGTGTATATATATATATATTACATTCTATAGATTGTTTCTTCAGAGAACCCTAATACAGCAGCACAATCTGAACTTGAACTCATGGTACTCACCCTGCCTCAGTCTCTAAGCACCGGCTTCTCATTGCTTCTCAGCACAATGTTTCTGCATCCCTGGTGGAATTCAAAATCCGTGGGCCCCAGCAGTTGGGCACCTGGGTGCCACTGGCTCCCACCGTGCACGACTTTGCTGCTTTACTGAACTGATCAAGCCCAGCAGATGTGACTTGCTGGCACTCAGCAATATCTTCAAAGCCTCCTCCTGCTCAGAACACGCTTGCTTCCCACATCCCTCTGTTTCCATCTGGGAGAAAGTCCCTCCTTCAGGTCTAGGAGCTCCTTTTTGAATGCTTGCTCTGGGAAGACTCATCCACATAACTGTGTGTTCATATATATGTCTGTCTAGCCTAGATGGTGGACAGACAGACAGATAGGTGATCGATGATAGACATAGACAGATAATAGATAGTTAATAGATACAGATAGATATATAGATGAAAGGTAGGTAGAGAGATATATGATAGACAGACAGACAGACAGATAGATAGATAGGACAGACAGATAGATACTACATCTGTCCTAGTCCTTGGGAGGTTGAGATGAGAGGATCTCAAGTGAAAGGCCTGAACCATACAGCAAGATCCTTCCTCCAAACAAAGAAGAGAGTGAGAGAGAGAAAGAACGGAGGAGGGAGGAGGACGAGGAAAGAATAAGAAGGCAGAAGAAAAGAAAAATGGAAAAATGAAAGAAACACTACATACAATCTGTCCCAGGGTCTCCTGAGACGGAAGTGCAGACGGTCTGCTGAGCGGTGCTGGCTATCTCAGAGCTTTCTGGGCAGAGGACTCTGTGCTGGACAGATATGCCCAGCCCTGAGCAGTTCTGCCTCGTCCAGGGGCTCTGCCTGGGGGGTCCTCGCCCAGAGGCTCTGCTTTGCTCTGGAGCGCTGCCTCGCCCAGGGGCTAGCTGGTGCTGCCCTGCATAAGCCTGAATGCTGGCCAAGGCTGTGCTGGGGCCTGAGTGACAGAGGACCTGGCGGTGGTCACCACAGTCCTCCGGGAGGGCTGTCCTGCACCACGGTATGAGAGCAGAGGTTACCTGTCTCTGGCAGTGACAAGGATTCCCTCTAGCACTCCGGAAACTTCCTTGTAGGTTTCATTCCAGCGTTGACCCTTCCGGAACCCCAGCACATACACTCCAGAAAGCTTCTTTTGCAGGAGCCCCTGGAGGCGCTTGATGGCCTCTCCAGCCTTGGATTCAGCTGAGACTAAACAGCCTGGTAGGCCGAGAAAAACTGAGCAAAAGCACCTTGACTGCCAGGTGCTGTGGTGTCTTCCCGGCCTTGGGGAGGCTGAGGCAGGATCAAAGGCAAGTCCAGGGCAGGGGACGCAACTTACCTTGTGAGTGTTTGCACAGAAAGCTGAGTTCAGTACCCCCCCCCCAGGCCCCATGCACGCACAAGAAACAGGCACAGCAGAATGTGCCTGTCATCCCAGGCTAGGAAGACAGGCAGGCAGGGCCCTGAGGCTGGCCCGTCACCCAATCCGCAAGCTCCAGATTCGGTGAAAGGCCTCATCTCAAAAATTAAGGTGGAGAGTGAGTGAGTGAGTGAGATACCTGAAGTCAACCTCTGGCCTCCCCACACACTTATACAGGCACACCAGCACACACTCAAAGGTGCACAACAGTAAAATAAAGAAGTATGTGCACAGAAATACACCACACAAAAAAAGTGGAATCCAGCCTGGGTAACAGGGAATCTGAAGCCAGTCTGGGTGACATGGCAAGATCCTGTCTTAAAAAAACAAAAACAGAGCTGGAGAAATGGCTCAGGGCTTAAGACTCTGCCTCCCAAGCAGAAGGTCCTGAGTTCAGATCCCAGGTCCCACGTGAAAAATGCCAAGTGGAAATGGTGGGAGGCCTCTACTTCTGGCCCTGGTAGGTAGAGTCTGGGAAATCCCAGAGTGAAGCAAGGAGGAGGCAGAAGCAATCCAGGATGATGCTGCAGTCACCTTTGGTCCTCCACGGGGACACAGTGCCCTCTGATGCACACACATACAACACATGCATGCGCAGAATAAAGTAAAAAAAAAACAAAAAACAGGCACTGGCAAGATAGTGCAGCAGGTAAGGTGACTGCTCGCAACCTGGTGACCTGAGTTTGATCCCTGGAAAGCCACATGATGAAAGGAGAAAACTGACTTTGATGTCTGCTTACTTGTACACTATGGCATATATGCTTCTCTATGTCTCTCATAAATAATAGATTATAAATAAGATATTGAATAGATAAATAAGTAAATAAAACAAGTAAAAAACAAAAGGCAGGCATCTTTCCGTATTTATCTGGATGCCACTGATAAACTCATGACCAAACAGCTAATGGGGGAGCAAGGTTGTTCTCTCTTATGATAGTCCAGTTACAGTTCCCTGTCCGACTTGGCAGGAGAGCCCACACCTACACTAGGAGCCGAGGGAACTGGCCACAGCTTATCTACGCCATCGCTGAGAGAGGGACAATTCAGATCAGATGTCTGGCCCAGTATACCGAAGTATGGCAACTTTCTCACACAGCTCCCTCCATTTAATTCACCTGCCTGGGGACTAATGCCATCCATCATGGTTTGGGCCTTCGCCATGAACTGGATACTCTTCTAAAGGTTCATTCTGGGCCTACCTACTAATTCTTTACAAATGTGCCCAGAATCCGAACCCTCAACCATCAAGTTGACACCTGTATCTAACTATGACACATATCAATACACAAGGCAGAGAATTACAGAGACAGACCCCCGGATCTCAAGCAGGGGAGAGTCCTGCTTGAGTTGACTTTCATCCTAGCCAACAAGAACATAAATAAGTAAATACATCTCTCCCTTCCATAAATAGGAGTGAATAAAATATTTTTAAATAAAAATATAAATGAACAAACAAAAGAATCTACCCTGTGACATTCTTGTTTTAATGTTAAAGTTGGTTGAAAGAGTAATAGGATCTTAATAAAATTCTAAATTGTGTTAATCTTGGAAAATGGCTTGGAGGGGAATCCAAAGCCCTGAGCAGGCCTGTGCCTTTGAGCCTGCTCAGGAGTCTTTAGAAACACTGGGAGCAGCAGGGTGGGGGATTCTTTGCCATGAACTCTGTAACTGGGATCAAAAGTAAACTAAAATGAAAGTTAAACAAGAAGTGACTATGTTTCCAGCTTCCTGCACCGCCTCCCATCCTGGTTTGCCCGAGGGTCCCTGGGGAGAGGGTGAGAAGCTGTCCCTTACTCTTTCTGCTTTCTAGTATGGGACAATTCATCTGAGTGAGGCCACAAGCCTTCTTGAAATTCTACAGCTTGGAAAACTGCAGGAACAAGCTTCTGTTCTTTGATGTTTAGTGTTTGTGAGTTTTCTGGACCATTCTATGTTCTAGCTGGGCTCTGATCCAATGTCTATTTTTAATCTAGTGTATATCTCTAGTCTACTGTTTATCTCTAAGAATCCAGGATAAATCTCTAATCTAGTGCTATCTCTAACCCAGGGTCTATCTCCAACACAGGGTCTATTTCTAATGCAGTGTCTATCTAACTCAGTGTCTATCTCTAATGCAGTGTCTATCTCTGATCCAGTGTCTATCTCTAATCTGGTGTACAGCTCTAATCCAGGGTACAGCTCTTTAGAGTTTACTCTTGGAGCACAAGAAGGGGCAGCTTTTACCTGGATGACTGAGTGACCTGCCTCAAGGAATAAGGTGGAAGAGCAATCGTGGAAGATTTCCTCGTATTGGCCTTGCATCTCCAACGGCATGTATACACACACGTGTGAATACATGCACACATACATGCACCCCATACGCACACCCGAAAATGAAAAAAAAAAACATAGACTATCAACTCCTGTTGTGCTCATTGTACTAGTTCCTGATGGCTCATACATGTTCCCTCAGAGAGCGAGCTGGGTCTGTAGCCTACCACACAGAAAGCACCCGCTCGCTGCTAATCTTGGATGTTAAACTGATTGGACCTGGTAAGGGCTTGGATGGGAGATGGACTGCTATTGTACCATGGGGCAGAAAGGTTCCTACTATGAACTGTACTCAGAAGACAGGAATAGGAAGATTCTAGAGATGGCCAGAAGGACATCAGCAGGAGAGCAGTGGCGGGAATGGAGGGCACAACAGCTGTGGACAGTGCCTGGAGACCCACAACCAGGAAACTAGAATACATGCAGCTCTCACTATTTTTTTGTGTTTTTAAAGGGAGTAAGATTATTTGTGACTCTCAAGGGAAGCACACGTGGAGATTTTTAAGGTCGCCCATGCACCTGTGCTGAGCACATGCGCACGCCTGCTGCAGCAGGAGAGACAACACTGTGACTCATCTCCTGGAAACAACTGTCCTGTCCACTCTGCTTGATGCTACGCGTTTGTCTGCTTGGTGAACTGTCTGAATGAGAGGTCATGTACTGGCTGGTGTTCCTCGTACAAGAAGGCAGCACATGGGAGCTCGATGGCAAGGAATCAACAATATGTATGAAGATAGGCCTGGGTGGCACCTGTCACCACTCAGGAGGTGGGGGCAGAAGGATCAGGAGCTCAAGGTCATTTGGCCAATGACGGGACAGAGTTCTATCATACACACAGTCAACACCCTACACAGTAATGATTCTGGGCTTCCTAGAGTTAGCTTCTAAGGAACTAGGCAGGAAGAGTCTCTACTCACAGATAAAATCCTCTTGGGACAGGTTCACACATGGGTCAGACACCACCAGGCATCAGAAGGCCAAATCAAGTGCTGCTGGTGATAGTCCAGGGTACAGAGGGTGGGAAGCAAGGGGTACTGAAAGTGCCGTCCCTGCCTCAAACCAGGAGGCAAACATGACCAGGTGACTTCCACAAACCAGGGTCCCAACAGGAATAGGCTGTGCCCTGACTGAACCCCGTGTTCCTGCATGTAACTCCTTAGCACATTTGATAAGATTGGCTGAGGGAAAGCTATTTTGGTCAGAGTTGGGGCCATGAACTGAAAGTGGCCAATGAACTCTTTCACAGGGTGAGGGACAGGAGACCAGATGCCACTGCTCTCTTGAAAGCTCTGTGAATGGATTAGCTTGACTTGCTTTTCCTTGAGATGGACCTCACTGTTTCCAAGTCTGGTCTGGAACTAGGGATCTTCTGGTGTCAGGAGAGATTTTAGATGTAGGTATCTAAAACACAAGAGATGGATTCATCACACCCTCTTCCCCTGATTCTCTAAGGGAGAACACTGACTGCATAAGATGCTGTGCTGCAGTAGGACCAGTGGGGACATGAGCCAGAGAAAGATGGGGGGAGGGAGCAGGTCACAGTTGAGCTGCTATCGGGTTATGGGCAATGGACCGATATTATTGTATTATTTGAGATAGCATTGCATGTAGCCTAGGCTGGCTTCAAAGATCTTGAATCTTCTGAACCTCCTGATTGCCAGGCTTATAGTGCTATCCATCACCACCACGAGTTCTTATATATTTTTTTAATTTTAAAAAAATTATTTATTCAATTGTGCATGTATGTGTGTATGTGTATGCATGTGTGCGCACGTGTGTACGTATGTGTGTGTATGTATGTATGTGTGTGTAGAACCACGGATGAATTCGGGAACCACCAAGGACCGCCTCCAGCTCTTCCTTGTTTACTCTGCCCCGGGATTCACAGGCTCCGCCCTACCAGGACCAGAAACGCAGCCCCCCCCAACCCCGCTTCCGCCCGGCGTCTATACGTGGGGTCTAGGATCTGAACTCAGGACCTTCTGCCTGCCAGGCAGAGGCTTAACCCCTGAGCCACTTCTCCAGCCCCATGAGTTCTTATATTTTATGTTACTAATTTTTAAAATTTTCCTGTGCATGTGAGTCTGGCGTGTTCATGAACATGCATGTGAAGGCTTGAGGCTGAGGTCAGGAATCTTCCTCGATCACTCTTCAGTTACTCACTCAGACTCTCTGAACCCAGTGCTTGCCAGTTTGGCTAGTCTAGCTAGTGAGCATTCAGGGATGCTGTCTCCACCTTCGAGGTGGAATTATGGATGGGCCGCCAACCCTCCCGGCATTTATAAGGATCCCAACCAGGTCTCAGGGCTGCACAGCAATATTAGAACCACTGCGCCATCTCCATAGCCTGCAGGGTGGATTTTCAACTAAGTCTTCTCTGTACTGAAAACATTCCCACAGGAAGCACAGAGGCTCCTCAGCGCACGGGCCAGTGTGCTCGCTGAACTCTCCCAAGCATCCTGCTGCATTACGCGCAACTGGTTTCAATGACTCCTGTTTGTGTTCTTTATCACCAAGCAGCCTGCTGACTTGTTTTGCCCAAGAGCATCGTTTGCCTGTGTAAATGTTTATGCAAAAACCAGAGTGGAACATTTGGTGTGAATACAGTTGGTTCAAAGAAACATCTTTCTGAGCGTTGTAGTTTCTGATGGGGCCGTGACATGGCTTATGATCCAGGCCTTCAGATCAGTGTCGCTTCAGCAGGCTGTCCCTTCATGCCAAGGGACACAGCTGACTTAGCCTGTGACTTGGGGTAACTTCAGTCCTGAAATTCCTCAGCTGACACAGTGGTGTCTGCGGCAGCCAGTCTCTGTCCCTGCCCTTCCTTCCTCTTCAGTCCTCAGTCCTCAACCCCTTCTTGTTGGGAGAGATCCAGAGTCAATCTGCACGTCATCTTGATTAGATCAAAAGCAAACACTTGGGACAATTGGGAGGCATGCATGCCCTTGAGAATGTCCTGGAGGGTGCTCTGGGAGAGGGATATCTTCTCTCTCATAGTTGGGCTCCTAGGCTGAAGAAACAACCTTTGCTTCCTGATCATGGGCACATATGACTAGCTGCCTTCTGTCACCATGGTGTCCCCACCAAACCATGAGCCAAGCTGAACCCTCACTCCCTTCTAGCTGCTGTTTTTCAGGCATTTGATTACAGCAATGAAGAAAGCAGTTTCGTGGCTGATGCTTAGATGACGTATGGGAGCTGCAGACTGAAGGACTCAGAATCACTACTGGACAGTGACTATGAAGGATGATAGTGTGACCTCAAAATGAAGGATCAGAAAGGCCAGGAGACCTTTCTCAGTGCAAACTTCGGCCCCCCCAGCTAGAACACACTAGCAGACTCTAGTACGTAACATGCATCTTTTGGGTTGGGGATATAGCTCAGTCAGTAGGGTACTTGCTTTGCATGTGCACAGGGCTGGGCTGATCTCTGCACTGGACAGCCAAGTGTGCTGACACTGGCCTGTAATTCCATCATGTAGGAGGTAAAGACAAGCAGATCAGAAGTTCAAGGCCATCCCTGGCTACATAGAGTGTGAGACCATCCTGTCTCACATACATACACACACACACTGAAGTTCATTGCTTACTGCCCCGCCTGGAATTACAGGGGCCTCAGGCAGTACAGACCCTTTCAGGTGCACGTCAAGTGATTATTCTGACCCACAGCAGAGAAAAATTTTGATCTTTTAGGACCTCTTTCCTTTAGTTTTGCTTTTATGCAGTGAAGGGAAAATGAGAAGTGGCCCAAGTGGCCACTGTTCACAAGGAGCATCTGACTGGCCAGTAAGCCTCACTGCATGGAGAGCCAGGGGAAGGGCCCCCTTATAGCTACTGTAGAGCTCTGGGCTGTGTCTGGGTTCATCTTTCTCGGATCACTAACCCTGATGCTGTGAGTTTGAGCCCCATGTAGACCACCCTGGAGTCTGCGGCACTCACAGGTGACATTCCAGCAGCTTGGGAGTGTCAGGTATATAAGCGGAGTGTGCGGGGTGCACCCTTTGTACCCACCCATGTCTGCTGCCCCCGGCCTGCTGACATGTTTCATGCTTGGAATTGTATCTGGTTCTGGCTGCACCAGGAAAGGGAGGGGCCTGAAACACTGTCCTGTGGCCTCCCTCAAAGAGAAGCTCACCTTCTCCATCCTCTGACCACTAGTTCACAGGGAGGGAGTAGTACAGACCACGACAACCTGTGTGGAGCTCATACAGCCTGTTCAGCGGGGTGGTTGGACAAGGTGTGGGAACCACAGCGGGTGACAGAGGGATCTGTGGTGTTCAGCGTGGCTGCAGCAGGTCCGCTCAGGAGCAGCAGCCTGGGCCATCCCCTCACATGCAGATAGGACAACAGCTGGCACATTTCTCACCGCAGCTCCTAGCTCTGCTACATATGGGGTCTGTAATTTGCAGCCCAGAGGTGGGCAAACCCTCACCACCTTGGTTGTGATTTCTCGGGGGCAGTGTCAACCACAGCTGTGGTTCCAGCTCCTTCAGGTGGAGTGATGACTGGCTGTGTTTATTGTCCATTGCTATTCCGAGGCAGGTCTTGTAGCTCTGCTGGCCTCTGCACTCTGAGCTCTGGGGTGAGGCACGCGCCACCCCATGGGGCTGACCCGTGGCCCACAATTCCTCTGACGATCAGGCGACGAGCTGTCCCCAGGAAGGGCTCAGCTCTCCTCTTGGTTAGCCCACCAGGGGTCTGTTGGTGCATTGACACAGCAGCCCTACCTGAGCCACCGTCAGCCTCCGGCGGCCACGGGCAGCTGCGCTGTCCCCGGCTTTTCTCCTTCCTTTCCTGTCATGGCGCTCTGGCGGGCACCTGTCCTGAGAGTGGAGAACTGTGGACTTGGGGTTCTGTTGCAGTGAGGGTGCATAGTGCACAGAGCGAGAACGTCAGCCCAGAGTAGGCGACCAGATAGCTTTAGGGGACCACTCCAGTGGGAAAGCAAGAGAAGGCTTTGCCTGGGGAGCTGGAAGAAGGGCAAAGAGTACGCAGGGGTTCAACTCAGAGATAAAGTTCACGCGGAAGGACCCCGCTCCCATACACCTCCCTCATTAAGCAAAGGAAAGGAAAACCTCCCGAGTAGTTGTTCCTGGTTTGGGCTGGATCTCGGGCAGTGGCTATGGGTATTTTGCCAGCACACCGAGCTGCTGGAGACACCTAGTGGCCGAAACTAGGGATGATGCTATATGTCCTGGGCATCAGGCCAGAAGGCTCTGCAGGACTCTCCTGCAATGGCGCTGCCAACAGAGAAGGCCTGCTCTACAGTGGACCACCTCTACCTCACACTGCAGTGTCCCGGGTGCAAACCTTACTCGGATGTTTACAAACGTGTGGCGGGGAGGAGTGATCTTCCAGCACAGCTCACACTGCTGCACATTATACATGCAAAGCAAACCTGTGCACATGTGCCAAGCACATGGATCCATATAGATCCATCACACATAATAATATTAAAAACCTGGATATATGCAAAACACATACAAACACAAGTTTGCGCGTATCTAATATCCCCCAATTTATAGATTATTTCTAAGCTAGTAGGCTGACCAGTGGGCCCCCTGCTCCCCAGTGTGCTGCTGCTGCACCAGGTCATACAGGTGCTGGGAATCCCAACTCAGGCCCTGTGCAGCAGGCTCTTTACTGAGGTGCGCCTCTCCCTTGCTCCATTAACTTTCATAAAACGGAAGAGATTACATGGAACTAGAAAAACAAGTTCCAAAATATTAGAGAAGTTGGGATGTGAAGAGATTTACTAGTGTGAGGTTGACCTAGCTCTTTTCCTGCCCATTCCAAAGCTATCAATACACAGACCCAGAAACACTAAAGCTGCCAAGCAGCAGTGTCTGCTGATATGGCCCTGGGCGACACTCCAGTCCTTCACTGCCTTCAACCACAGCCTGAAAGCCCTTTCCACTCTGGACAGGGAAAAGAAGTCGACCCTCCCCTACTGGTCGTAACCATCTGTTCTCTTCTTGCTGCCTCCCGTTCTCTCAGAGCGCTAAGGTTACAGGAGTTCTGCACATGCAGATGGAGG
This sequence comes from Typhlomys cinereus, assembly GCA_023101885.1. Taxonomy (NCBI): domain Eukaryota; kingdom Metazoa; phylum Chordata; class Mammalia; order Rodentia; family Platacanthomyidae; genus Typhlomys; species Typhlomys cinereus. The sequence goes on from JALPQD010000219.1 coordinate 1,527,490, forward strand.
CAAGGCTCAGAACAAGCTTCACTGGAGAAATCTGTCGGAAAAACTCACCACTAGGCTACAGAGATGACTCAGCAGGAAAAGATGCTGTCTGCAAACCTGGTGACCTGGGTTCATACATAAGCCCCCAGGGCAAAAGGAGAAAATCAGTTTTTAATAAGTTGTTTTCTGATCTCCACACACGCATCAAATGTGCACACCCGTGTTTGGCCTGCCCCCACCCCTAACATAAATATCAGCACTTACACACAAACCTGGTGACCAAAATTGGATTCCCACAGTCCACATGGCGCAAGGGAAGAACTCACTTCCAAGAGTCATGCTCTGACTACCACATGCATGTTGTAGCATGTTTCTGTGCATTCCTTAAAAAACATTGAACATAATGGAGTGTCTCGAAGATGACAGAGAATTTCCCTCCCTGACATTTAACCACTAACAGGAAGCCTTCAGCTGTCTAAGATTTAAGAAAACAGGAGTCACTAAGTTATCTTGTCTTGCTCATACTCATTCAGAGTGGGAGGACATTCCTATGGCAATAAAACATTGGCCAGTGAGATTCACTTGAAAACTTTAGGAGATGTGCAAAGAGGGATTCAGTGTAGCTCATGGGTAAAGTCTTGAGTTCAATCTCTAGTACTGCCAAAAGGAAAAGTCATGGAAAAAGAAGGATGTCAAATAGAATTCCAGGTTAAACTAAAGTTTTGACATGGAAATTTTAGCTATGAAATACTTAGTTGGGATCTCTCCTAATATAAAATTACTTTTACTGTGTGTACAATATGTGCATGCATGCATGTGTATATATGCTTGTGTGCACATGTGCATGCATGTGTATATATGCTTGTGTGCATGTGTGTGTGATGAAACTAGAAAGGGAACTACAAGAGTATGAAGAGTGAGGGAATGGAGACCAGGAGCAACCAAGCAAGAGTCATGGAATACATGTGATGGGAAAACCGATGAGGGGGCTGCAAGAGTAAGAAGGGGGAGGGCAGCCGGAGAGGGGTGAAAAACAAAGTGTAATAACACAGCATTACATATTTCATGTACCTGTGCAAGTGGCACCACAAAAACCATGACTTTACCAAATCTTATGTGGATCTTGTGGAAGCAGAGACAACTGTGGTAAGCCCTGTCCTGCCCAAGACACACCATCTCTTCCTCCATACTTTTTACATAATGATGTCAGATGTCACTCATCCAAAAATAAGCTTTAAGCATGCTACTACACGCTCCATTCCCAAAAAGTGCACCCTGTGAAGACAGAGCCAGACAGGGGGACAAGCAGGGCACTCAGTGTGGCAGTTCTTTGATTTTTTTTTTTTTTTTTGACACAGGCTTTCTTGTAACCCAGGTTGGTCTCCAACTCATATGGCATTAAAAATGCCCAGGAACTCCCGAACCTCCCCCTTCCAAGTGCTGGCGTCCTACACATGGACTCTGAACAAGTAGGCAAGCACCTCGACTGAGCACTCCAGAGCTCTTTGACCCGCTTGGACACAAAATGAACAGGAGAGGAGCTGGGCTGATCTATGGGTGTGTGGGGGTTGGGGGAGGAGAGACTGGGGTTACATGAAATCATGAGAAAAAATCTTAAATTTTTAGTGATTGCTAAAGAGGCTCTAGAGCACACTGCACAATCATAGAGCTTTCAAACTTGTGGGGACTGTGGAGACAGCTCAGCGATCAAAGCATTAAGCACTGGTGTTTGATCCCCACCATTTTGTAAAACAGGGATGGGGTGCACATCTGTAATCCCAGCATTCCCAGAATCTGGGAAGTGGAGGCTGATCAGAAGTTCAAAGTCAGGGTATTAGCCTCAATTGCAAAGGGCCACCACAGTGCGCAGCCATTTATTGTTATATGTATACAAGCATATCCTGAGCACCTACTGTGTTAGGTTCTGCAGTGAGCACACACTTCCTACTGCTTCCATTACTTTACACGAATGCTGTCTTGGTAACAACAGGAAATGCATTATTTCCTTTTGGAGAAGTCCATGAGCAGCCTGTTCCCTGAGTTCAATGGTCTCCAATTCCAGGAAACAAGAGTGCCAGTATCTCAGGCCCACCCCACAGATCCAGGCACAAAACTTCTTCCAGATAATTCTGGTTCCCCTCATTAACATCTATAAAGACAATTGTAATTTTTTAACATTAGTATATGAGCATGTACATATCACACTGTGTGTGGTCAGAGGACAATGTTCAGGAGTCAAGTCTTTCACCACTTGGGCTGCCAGGTTTGTGAGCAGGTGGCCTTTACCTGATTGAACCACCTCACTGGCCCAGTTCTTCCAGTTTTGTTCAAGATTACTGTAACCAATTAGACCAAGTAAAGATGATGCTTAAAGCAGCGATATCCCCACGTCACAAAAATTTAATAGTTTAATAGTCCCACATGTCTTAGATGTATATTTATTCTAAGTGTGTCATTAAGATTGTTCAGATGCTAGGTTCAACACCACCACACTTCCCTTTGCTGTTGGAAAGCCCCCTTGGGAAGATTTAAAAGTCATGTTATGCTTAGGGGTCTGATCATCAAAGTCTTGCTGGAAAGGCACATCAGAGTCTAGCTTCCCAATTTCGACACTATACCTTAGTGAGCAGCTCACACCCACTCTAGCTGCGTTCAACAAAGTTTAGTTGATGAGTCTGTCTTCACAACAGTTTTAGAGAAGATGGGTCCTGATGATTCTCTCTGCTCTGAAGGGCACAAGCTGATGGGAAAGCAAAGTGCTAAGACTGATGAGCTGACCCTACCTCTGGGGCTCCCCACAATACAAGCAGCTGGGGGGGATTCTAGCTGCTAAGCCTTGTTCATGATCCTTGTTCGTAGATCTCTCTCCGCACTGCACTTTTACAGATGGGAAGGAAAGACAATAAAGCAGTCTTCATATACAGAGGTGAAGGATGGAAAGATCGAGCAAAGAACCTGGGTGTGTGGCTTCAATAAGAATCTGTAGTGCTTACACTCGTTTTCCTTCCTCTCCTCTTCTGAGACAGGCTCTCACTGTCTTAGAATTCCAGGTCTGGACTGAAAGCATCACTACTAGCTCACTTTCTGATTATTCAGTTTCTGGGAGAACCTCACCTGGTATCACATAACCAGGTGGTTCAAGCAGGCCAACACTAGCACTAAGGATGTGAAATGAACTGCCAAGCCAGGTTCAAGCAACAGCAATATAATCATTCTGGCCAGTTGTGCTGAGGACTGACGGCATTTCTGCAAAAGATCTTTTGTGCTCCAGAGGAGGGTGCGCAAGACACAGTGCTTCTGTTTCAGCTGGGGATAGACCTCAGGCCTTCTTCCTGCATGCTCAGCAAGTGCTGCCAATAGCCCCAAAGCTGTCTGGCATCTGTCCGTGCGGTTCCAGCCTTCTGTTGTTATCAAAAGAATTTGTACCAGGGCTGTCTGGTGCTCAGCTGAGTTTTTGCCTGGAGTCTGGGGATTCTTCAGGTGTCCCCCAGGGCTCAGGAAGTCAAGTCCAGGTGTGACTTCAGGATGAGGGTGCCCTGAGCATACCAGAAGCTTCCCTCCACTACTCTTTGAACCTTTTCAGCTTACTGCAATGCTTGGTTCTGACTCACGAGGGGAGCAATGGATTAGCTCTGCATGAAGTAAGTACTTAAAATTACAACCTGCATCTGTAGAGGCAATGTTTTGAATACTGACTGTAACAATTTTAAATCTAGACCCAAACCTGTCTTCTTTAAATGTGATGCAAACAGAACTTCAATTGTGTTTTTTTTCCTTGATGTGGTGATAGATCTTCAGCTTTAACAGACACCTTGTAATTTGCACTTACAAAATCATCTTTCTGGAGTTTTCCACAAACCTATTCCAAAACTGAAAGATGAAACAAAACAAGACAATCTTTCCAACAGAAATTCTGTGAATGCTGTGTTTATTTTTGTCTCTGCTGTGCAGAGCCCAACGTGCTCTTCTGGATAAATGCTGGACTGTTATCACTTTAGAAAATGACCACAACACATTCTTATTACTTTATTCCCTTAAAGCAGCGATATCCCCTCACGTCACAAAATTTTAATAGTTTAATAGTCTCACATGTCTTAGATGTATATTTATTCTAAGTGTTTGTGTCATTAAGATTGTTCAGAAATAAGTGCACTTCTACAGAGAAAATGAATTTTAAATAAAGCAGGAAATTATCACGGCTGCAACAAAAGAGTTATTTCTGAATATCTGAATTTTAACAATTCAGAGAGAGAAATGTGTCAAGTAGCCAGTGGCTTCTACTAATTAAAATCTCAAGTAATTATTTGTAGGCGACCGGAAGCTAGTTACCCAGCCATCTCTCTTATTGGTGGAGTCTGATAGATGATTAACTACATGGAAACAGGAATAAAGGTGCCTAAAATATTTTAAGTTTGTAGACTGAGAAAAAAATTATACATGCGGAAAAGCATATGCTATCGTGGAAGTTAACGAAACCCTATCTTAAGCTTTAGTGGCATGGAATAATTTTGAATATTCTACACCTGGCATTGTCCATTAAACTGACCTGTCTATTCAGTCACATATAGCTCATTATTAACAATTCTTTACTTTCAGACAGCCTGATGCTTAATATACTTAAAGAACTAAAGCCATGTCAATAATAAATGCATGAACAAAAAATATAATTTGCTTTAATACAAAGGTTTTTAATAAAAAAGTCAAAGTCTACATTAATTCAGAAAACCAAGAAATCTGAATTATACAAGCTTTCTATATACTTAGAAAAATCAAAACACATAGTTTATAATAAAACTCTTTTGATTCAAAATAGAGACTAATTTCAAGACAAAGTCACTATGCCTAGTTGATTAAATAGGATTTTACCATTTAAATTAAATGACTCCCTGCAGTCTGGGGATGGACAATGGAGAAAGCCAGTCACGGATCTTTGTACCATTAGGAATCCTCATTCCAAAGGCAGACACAGTCTTTAATTGCTTTTAGATAGGCACTTAAGAAATGCTGTAATGAGAAGTCTCTAAAGATTGTGAATCACACTGGTAACTCCAGGGAAGAAGGAGACTCCAAGCAAAACACACTTTCCAAAATGTCCCTTCTGCTGCCAAGAAATGTGAACTTTTTCTGATAAAAATCAAGAGATAAATAATAAAATGACAACATCCTGCTCTTAAAAATTAAGCATAAACTTGGGTAAGTCTTCTCCTTTTATCTCAACCTACCTCCCAGTTCCCTGGGGAGAACGGCACTGTTACATTTCAGTTATCATTGGATATTGCAGCTTCTTTACATCTAACTATTCATTGCCATGTTAGCAACAGTTCTTTTTCTAAAAGGAAAGGTAAAATTGTCAGTAGCCAGGTCCCTGACATGCTTTTTAAAATAGGAAATATCAACTGCATTGAGAAAAATCTCATAATACTCCAGCAGAAGTTAACTTTTTAAATTAAACACAGTTACAATTAATAATCAGTGAAGCCGAGAGAATGGCTGGCAATGCACAGAAAGGAGCCGAGCAGGAGAGCAGGACACTCACGGGACAGGGGCAGAGGAAGTGAGATTGTCCTGGCCCTATGCAGGGTCGCCCAGTAGCACCAGCTATACGATAGCTCTTGGAGATTTGCACACCCCGTCAGCAGCCCCCCTTAGGAAACACTCCTTCCCACAAGTCATCCCCACTCAGGACTTCCATCAAATTTGGCAAACATTAAGCCACTCTTTGATGAGTCCCTTTCTCTTCTGGAGCTTAGAAAGCCAAAACCTCCTCAGAAAGTTGTTCCCAAAATAAAAATTCTGAGCAAGAAACAATTACTTAACCCTCAGGGAAATACCCCAAGAACTGAACGCCAAGACTCTCTTGATCCAGTCACCAGCCCTGGCCTGCAACTGAACCACAGCGCTGAGCTAACCCTACAGGGCTGCCTTAGAGTCAGCTGGCCTTGTAAGCTGGTCCATCCTGTGGGGGCACAGCATCCTCCCTCTGGAGTCCACAGCACTCTGCACAGGATCTTTGGTACAGCTGGAGCTGAAGAAAACAACAGCACAGGGGCGTGGGTGGAGGGAGAAGAACCTTTGCCAAAGAAAGGAAGGCTACCAACTACGACATATGGCAACTAGCACTGTCTCTACAGGTCCATTGACATGATTAGAAGTCTGGGGTTTAAAAAAATAGTTTACTAAAAATACACTAGGTTCTACAAGCAGCTTTCATGGTCACTTCTGAAATTCAGCTTACCATAATCAAATCAAAACAATGCTGTTTTTACAAAAAGAAGTCCTCTTGTCACAAGAAAAGCAACTGCCATCTGCCCTAGCATAGCTTCCTACACAGTGCACGAATGCAGGGAAAGGCTGCAGCAGTCCCCACGGAAACCAGGTCAGTAGTACTTCTCATACAGCTGCACGTCTGGGAGGATGCCTGAGTGACAGGTTATACTTCCTCATCCTGATGAAACTTGTCCCTCCCTGTGTGGTCTCCACGATCCCTTGATAAATGCTGACTCTGAAGTCAAGTGTGCTTCTTTTTACACCGCTACAAAGTTGTCTTCATATAGTCTACAGACATCCAAACCGACAGGGCAAATGGTCTCACGGCAACCAGGAAAGATGCTTTGTAGAGAAGTAGATGCTTTGCAGAGCAGCAGCTGCTGCAGGTGGCCGCAGGGTGGCCTACGGTGCTGTCAGTGATATGTGCACTCCCGGCTGATTACATACAGTATTAGGGTTCAAAGCGCAGCACACACAGGCAGGATGCAGCTCGACACGCATGTAGGCAGTGCAGTTAGAAAGGAATGTCTGTTCCTTTTATTCCAGTACCTTTGTATAATAAAATTAACAAAAATAATAGAATGTTAAAAAAAAAAAAAAAAAACAGCTGGCACTGCCAACCAATTCCTGTAGTTGTCGCAGAAGTCTTAACCCTGTAGCCCTTCCTCCAAAGTCAGTAAGCACCACCACCTTGGGAGTGTTTCAGTACCGACGCCAAGCCAGCTAGGGTGAGGCTGCCTGCGTTCTCTGGGTTGGGGGTGACTGGTCTTCACTCAAAGTTTCCCAGCTTTCGTGTAGGCAGGGATAGAGCCACGCTGAGTCAACCCTTCAAACCTTTTATAAGTATAATTGAGAAAAACCCAGTCTTTGGATTTGTAGTCCGGCTCTGTGGTATTTGGCACTGGAAAAACAGAAAAGTTACTGATTTCATTAATGAAATGCTATCACACTCACAGACATCTGTGCTGTAGCTGTGCTGTGCACCTGCCTTACCTGGCTGTAAGATGTCAGACTCGGGGAAGTCATCGAAGTTGGAAGTGTCATCAATGCTTTTGATTTCTACGGGTATTGCTGCTGGCCTTTCCCTAGAAAGAGGCAATTGAGTCGCCATGGGAAGTTTTCTTAAACTCTTGATATTCTAATTCTTAAGAATTCTGCATGCTTCTTTACAGATATTAAAAAGTTTAAGGACATTTATAATGGATTTGCAAATAGCTAAATAGTTGAGTGTAATTTTTTTACAAGATTATATGTAAGATGTACATATTTATAAAATAATATAATCTGTCTTTTTAGCACTAGTGACTGAAGCAAGAGCCTTATGCACGACAGCCTCGTGTTCTTCCACTGAGCAAGCCCAGGCCTGCATGGCATTACTTAGTAAGAAGCCAAGAGGTGGTAAAAGGGAAATAAGAGATCTGAGGCGATTTTATAAATATTAAAGTATATGGGACTGTAAGAACTATCTATTGACATGCACACTAAAGGATGCTCCAGGAACGGGGGGGGGGGCACTGAGAGAAAAGGAGGGGGGGAAGGCAGGGGAAAAGGGGGAAGGGAGCAAGGGGATCCAGGGAGGGGTGGAGGGAGGGAGGGGAATGGGGTACTTATTAACTTTGTATGAGTGGAAGAAATAAAAAAAAAAATTAAAAAAAGAACTGATCTATCTGAGTGGACCAGGACTAGAAAGATCCATTAGTCCAAAGGGATGTGTGAAGATAAAGGACACACAAGACTGAGTTTTCGATGAAATCTGAATGCAAAAACTCTTCAGTTGGACTGGAGAGATGGCTGAGTGGGAAAGACTCTGCCCCATAAGCTTGACACCCCGAGTCCAAGAGCGCAGTGGGAATGGGTAACCACAAACCACAGCACATGCATGCCCTACACACAGAAGACAGATACGCGTAAAGAAAAGTCTCAGTTATAGAAGTTGTTGAGACGCTTCAGAAGGGAAAAGGGCCTGTGTGCAATCTGAGTTCAACCTTCAGAATCCACATGGTGGAAGGAGAGACTCAACTTTCAGCCCATCCTCTGACCTCCACATGTACACCACACACCCTTCGAATAAATATTTTTTAAAATCTTAAGTCATATAAATTTTAAGAAAACAAGATGTTAGATTTTAAAAATTAACAAAAATGCCTTAGCACATTTAACTCATAGAAAGTTAAAAGTTACTGCTTTTTAATCAATAATAATTTAATAAATATTAATTGCCTAGTGGACCAAATTATGAAAAAGCATGTACTGCATATGTTTTTGCCAGAATTAGTTATAACAGACTAGCTCAGTGGAAGGGACCAGAGTCCTGGACCCCTAAGAGGCACCTTTCTTGTCCTCAGCTAGCAGAATGAATGTAAGCAGTCAAGTTCCTGCTCTGTGACTGTTTCCAGAATTAAAGTGCTTGGTCTAATTAACTCATTCACCTACTGACCACAACACTGTAACTAACAGTTCCTGCTTCATAGTTTCTCAGTAAACAATGAAAATTATAAGTTAGGTGCATATGAAAATACTAATGGCACACAGCATGCATTGACACAACAGCCTGAACAACTGTGGTACAATTAGTGTCTCAGTGCGCACTGACAAAACAGCCTGAATGACTGTTGCACAACTAGTGTCTCAGCATACACTGACAACAGCAAGAACGACTGTTGCACAAGTGCAGCATCTAGCAGAGTGGACTTCCAGTGAATATCTACACTGAGACACAACACAGATGTTGTTCCAGATGAAACAGCTGTTTTAGTTTCCCAATTTGTTGCTGGAAGAAAGAAGTCTATTCAGCTCACAACTCTAGGTCACAGTCCATGGTGACAGGAGAGTTATACTAGTATCAGAGGCCAAGGGCAAGGACACACACTGTATCCTTTGCTTGACTGCCTCTCTCCAGCTATATGTACCTGCTCAGGGGAAAGGCCCACCCACTATGACTTGGCTCTTTCCTCATGAGTCATGCGACCAAGACAATCTCCTATGGGCTTGCAGAGAGCCTGCTTTAACCGTGCAACTCTTCGCAGGTATGCATAACAACATTACTTCTTGTATTTATTCATCTAGCAGAAGCAGAGGCAAACTAATCCCTGAATCCAGAAGCCCATTTCTCAGCTCAAGCTGGGAACATACCTGATATGCCCCCAGTCAACACCTTCAAAGAAGGGGTGACCTTTTATTTCTTCTACACCTCCATTCCCAATTCTGTTTTCAGAATCAGTGCAAAATCTAGGACAAGGAAACAAGAAATTATACATGCTATACTTAAAATGCTTCTTTGCAAGCTGCGTGACATCCTGGCACTTAAAGTACCTGCTTCACAAGGGGAGAACTGAAGCTCAAGCCCTCAAGTCCTCACAGAAATGCTGCTTGGACATGGGGGTCCACTGGTAATTCCAGTCTAGAAAGTGGAGACTAAGAATCCCCACAGTAGGCGACTAGCCAGACTAGCCTTAGGCGAGAGCTTTAGGATTGATTACAGACTCCATTTCAAAGAGAGGAAAATGGAAAAGTGATCAAAGATGATTTCCACACTCAACCTTGGGTTACACACCTACATGTGCATACATATGTGTCCACACAAGTGGACACACATGCATGATAGACATGAAAATGGAAAAAGAAACAAATACTTCACTGACCTCCTTGACCATAGACAGTGTTTTCTCTGCAGCCCTCTCCCCGCCCCCAAGTGACATTGACCTTTCAGAGACTGAGCTGCTCCCAGAGTTAACCACTTACCTGAGAATCAAGTCCTTGGCTTTCTCGGAGATAGGTACTTCTGGAGGGAACACCAGGGTTTCCTTCCAGTTCATCACTTTCCTGTATGTTTCCTGAGGGGTTTCAGAACAGAAAGGTGGGTAACCTGCATGTCAAGGGAGACAAAGGAGTCAGCATCACCTATGCCCATCTGATCAGATCTACATGTACCTGAACAAAGGCCCACACAGCAACTTACAATAAAGCTGCCAATGAAGCCTCCAAAAGCTTTAAAGCACCTTCTCGAGTTTTACCTAAGAAGCTGTGCATATAGCTTTATATGGGAGCTGAGCTAGTCAGTACCGCCCTTCCTGCCTCAGAATACTTGGGCAGGTCAGTACTTCACATTGAGGGATGTACTTAGGTATATCGGCATGTATCTAATACTGAGGGATGTGAGAAATGGGTGTGAAATGGTGCAGTTATTTTTGTCCTTACCACCCTTTTAAAAAAGAATTTTATTTATGTGTGTATGAATGTATGTATGTGTGTGCACATACACATGCGTGTATCAGAGGGCACTGTGTGTCCCTGTGGAGGACTAAGGGTGACTTTGGGCATTATCCTTGATTGCTTCTACTTCCTTTTTTCTTCACTGTGGGATTTCCCAGGCTCTGCTCTTCCATTGTGGAACCATAGGCCACTGCCATTTCTGCTGGGCATTTTTTACATGGGACACAAGATCCAAAGTCAGATTCTTCTGTTGACCAGACAGAATCTTAACCCCTGACCCATCTCTCCAGCCCTGTCCTTATCACTTGCAGTGGGTTCAAACAATGACACTTAAGGACATATGTGCATCAAATACATAAAGGATGGAACATACCTATTAGCATCTCATACATAATCACTCCCAAAGACCACCAGTCACACAATGTGTTATAACCAGTCTGCATGAACACTTCAGGTGCAATGTAATCTGGCGTCCCAACTGTGGAATATGCCTGTAAAAAAGAAGCTTGTCAAACTGGTGTTGTTACTTGTTAATAAATACCAATAAGAGTTACTATTGGAAAAAACACTACACACATGAGCTGATTTTTTTTAATTGAATGTTTATTTTGTGTGTGTACTGCATGAAAGATTTGCCAGCAGATACCAAGTAAAAGTCATAGAATGTAGAATTTCAGTCTTAAGTCTCTAAGTTCATCTCAAAAGAAAGAAAAGGCACGAGTACAACATGCCTGACTTTCCCACTCATTACAAATATGACCTTGTTCTGAGACTCAGCTTCTGTTTATGTAAAACTGGGTAGGAATACCTAGTCAGTGGTCCAATCTGGGGGTAAAACAAATCTGTAAAAAACTGTGGGTTTTCATTACTGAGTCACATGAAGTCCAACAAAATAAATTCTTCAAGGCGGCAGTTCTTAACAAAGGCACTACTCTAGGGGCCACTGAAAGTGGATAACATCAATGACCTGGAGAACTCGAGTAGCAGTTAGTGGGCCACAAATACAAATAAACTCATCTCTTCTGCTTTGGGAACCTCTGCCCTAAGATATGCAGCCACTGGCCACACTCTACAGAAGAAGGCACACAATTTCCTGCTACATTTTTTTTTGAGACATTACTATGAAGTTCCAGACTAGTCTCAAAACTCCTGCTTCAATTTCCTAAGCACTGGCATTATAGGTGAGCATCAAGATTTTTGTTTTTGTATGTGTTTCTGCATGTGGCTTCTTGTTTATAAAATAGACTGTTGTTTTTACTCTAAGAGACTGAGCCCAGAAAAAACATTGCCGTGGCACCAATGCAGAACTGACTCTCCTGAGCATATCAAATACCAGCAAGGCATTAAGATCAGGCCCCAAAACCTTCAGCATGAGGCTGACCTACCAGCTGTCTCCGATTCTTCTTCCATGTTTCTGCTTTCCTCTTTGAGTTCATATTCTGAAATGCTAACAACAAGACAAGAATTGTCATCACAGGGACAAACTCTCAAAAAAAGATACAATAAAACATGTATGTTTAAAACACACTATAAATTCAGGGAAAAAAAGGAGTAAGAACATTCTCTTCTTTCCAATATTAAATTTAAACAGCACTATATTTTAACCAGAGGAAAAAGCAAACTTACAGAAATCACTTGGTGGGTTGTGTGTGAGGTTTCTATAGAATTCAGTCCTGTGAGCTTTCTTTAATCCCGTGCATAAACCAAAATCAGACAATTTTACATGTCCCTAAAATGAAACATTTCCAGCAAAATCAGATAATGTTAACTCTGAAAACAAAAGCCCTTATTATAAATTACTCCTTTAAATGTATTATGAAAATTCTTAGCTGAAGGCTAGAGAGATGGCTCAGAAATTAAAGCCATTACCTCCCCAAGCAAAAGGACCTGAGCTCAGATTCTCAGATCCCATGTGGCAACCTGCAATTCTGACCCTGGAAGACAGAGTCTGGGAAACCCCGTATCAAAGCAATAAGGAGCAATCCAGGATGATTCCCAGGCATCCTTGGGCCTCCATAAGCTCACAAGTATCCTCTTCTGCACCACCCTCCTCACACTTACACAAAAATTCTTAGCTTGGAATTTTTAAACAAATTTGTGTGTATGTGTGTATCAGAGGGCACTGGGTGTCCCTATAGAGGACCAAGGGTGACTTCAGGAATCATCCTGGATTGTTTTACTTCCTTCTTGCTTTGTTCTGCGATTTCCCAGGCTCTGCCCACCAGGTCCAAAAGTACGGGCTGCTGTTTTCTGCCTGGTATTTTTACATGGGACCTGGAATCCAAACTCAGGACCTTCTGTTTGGGAGGCAGAGTCTTAACCCCTGAGCCATCGCTCCAGCCTTTAGCTTGGCATTTATATAGTGGAAAACATAAAATTGTAAAAATTTGAGAGTGATTTTTACAAAGTGAGAAACAGGAAGATTAAAGGAAAAAGCTGTTTCCACATAGTGGCTCTACTCCAGCCATCTCCTACTGTACCATCCATCACAACAGGCAACTTGCCAAAAATAACAAACAAAACACCTAAGCTGCGGCTGCCTCTGTGCAGCCAAGAGCCAGCTGTTGCTTCATAAATGTTCGGCAGCCCAAGGATTCACCAGTTTTCACACGTGCCTTGGCATCCAAAAGAAGGTTGTCTGGCTTGATGTCCCGGTGGATGAAGCCCAGCTGGTGGATGGCATCTATGGCCAGAACAGTCTCTGAAATGTAGAACTGGGTTTCCTCTTCTGTCAAGGTGTCCTTCTTCATCAACAGTGTCATCATGTCACCTGGAAGGCAAGTGCCAAGTGACTAGGAGCGACTCAACGGAAGAATGCCCTTGTTCTGACCTTCTAGACTGTCTCAGGCAGGCCAGGCTGGCCAGGAACCTTCATTTCTTCTGAGAGTCCTGTATCCGCCCCCAGGAGAGAGGGTGTGGAGGTGCATCACCACGTCCAGCTCTAAAGAACTTTCTTAGCCTGGGCAGACATGTATCTGATCTGGTACTTCATGACCCACCCAGAGCCATCCAATGAAAGTGTCACTGGGGAATGAGAAGGCTTACTGGCAAGACACTGGATGGGGAGCACCTGAGAGCTCCAAGGAGCAGAGCTGGGGATGAAGAGCCAGAGTTCCGCAGGAGAGCATGCTAACTCACAAACAAGACACCCAGAAAGCTGGCACATTCCAATGAAAGGCCCCAAACCAGTTGAGCCTGCTAGTGCAACTGACAACATGGGCCACCAGTCAACCAATAATCACATCCTACACTCTGCTAGAGAAACCCTTGTTCTTAAAAAAAAAAATAGTAAAAGCAGCCAACTGCTGGCACATTCATGTCACAGAACTGATGCCTGTGGACACTCTGGACATTTTGTCCATCTATCTGAGCCTCTTTAATGGTTCATGACACGTACTGCGTCTTCCATTCTCCCTTCCCTTCTCTGTGCTTAGTGTGCAGACTGTCAGCTGTGTAACCTTCCAGTTTTTAAAAGCATGTTCTTTATTCAAAGATAGTAAAATGTATTATATGTATATGTAGGTCACAGAAAAACTCTTAGCAGTTGGTTTACTTGCTCCAGGGAATCAAACTGAGGTTGCCTGGCTTACATTGCAAGCACTTTGACCTGCCGAGGCATCTCACTGGCCCACGTCTCCATCTGTCAGTTGTAGCCTTTTAAGCCACATAAGGGGGCTGAAGTGATAGCTTAGAGTTTAGTTGGCTTCCCGAGCAGAAAGTCCTAAGTTCAGACCCCAGGTCCCATGTAAAAATGCCAAGTCGAAATGGTGGTGGTCTATACTACCAGCCCTGGTGGGCGGAGCCTTGGAATCCCAAAGAGAAGCAAAAAAGAGGTAGAAGCAATCCAGGATGAGTCCCAAAGTCACCCTTGGTCCTCCACAGGGACACCACACAGTACCCCCCCACAAATACATTTAAAAAAAAAATCACATAAATGGCATCAAACTGAGTGTGATTCCACAGTTTGTCTCTACATCATTCTGTGTCTAGCTGCTGTTGTGAAATCAGAGCTAGCTAACAAACAGTTCCTCTGACCTCCATGTCACACGCAGCAGCTGACAGACTTTCACTGTCACTCAGGTGCAGCTTTAGCCTCATCCTACAGTTCTCTGTGTACATGTGGGCAGTGCCCCCAGGAATACTATGAGCAGGGAAATTCTGGATCAGGAAACACATCAAATTTGGCTTCCCTGACTGTATGTAATTGTTCTTTTTTTTTTTTTTTTTTTTTAAAGAGGATTAAAGTAGAGTTTATTAGAGAAGAAAAAGTGTGGAACTCGTGGACCCCAGACAGTGAAGTGCCATGAGAAAAGCCCTGGAGAACTCATGGAATCCATGAGAAGCAAGGAGCTGAAAAATGAACTCATAGCATTCTGAGTGCCATGAGGGGCAGGCAACTGTAACTGTTCTTTATTAAGTCAGAGACAGCGTACAGGAGACGAGTGTCACACAGCCGCCAATACTGGGCATTACCGGACCTTAAAGTTTCCAATAAACCGAGTAGGAAAGGGTACTTGTTCTTGCTTATCTTCATTTCCAAGAGGCTGGTAAAGCCGAATGGTTTCCTACATACGTAAAGACCAGTTAAGTTCCTCCACACTTTGTCAATCATTTTGCCCAGTGAGTTCTGTCTTTTTGAATACTGGCTTATTTTTAACTCCATGGAAGGCACGGTTGGTTACACTGACCATGGAATGGCAGTGTTTAGATGTGCCAGTCTAATCATGCCTTTGAGATTATTATATCTGTGCTAAATAAGCATTATCATGGAAGCAAATACTGAAACACTATGACTATGTCTAAACTTGTCAAAGCTCATTAGTGCTATCCATGGATTTGAAGATGTGTTCAGTCAGTCTGATGTTTATTTTTACCTCCAGGGAGAAATTCCATAATCAGATAAAGGTTCCTTTTATCCTGAAAACTGTAATACATCTTCACGACCCAGGCGCCATCTGCTTCCACCAAAATGTCTCTTTCAGCTCGGATATGCGCCACCTAGATGAACACATTTTGAAAAAATAATATGCATTTTCCACACTTACATCCTCCAAATACCCCTCCAAGAAGGATAACTGAAGTTTTAAAGAACACTGAATTCATATTCTCAATGAACGTGTAGGACAGGAAGACACTATTTCAGTCTATCTCTAGGTCTAGAGAATCAATAGATTTTGAAGCTGTGTAAGGTCAGCACATTCTTCGTTTCACTGAAGTCAAACAGGGAGTCATATCAGCAGCACTTTGCTAAGATAGAGTGAGTTTCTCTAAAATCACATGAAGTCCTGATCACAATGATTCCAGCCACTCAAAAGATCTTGACTGAGGCTCAAGGAGGCCCTACGGGTGAGATTAGACCCTTGGAGATGTGTTCTGGTGGGCACCTATGCTTTCATTCTTTCTGGTCTCACAACAAAGACCCACAAATGACTTTGTGAGACATGCTGTCTGAAAGCCAGGGAAACTCCACCAGGATCGTGACTTTGGACAGAACCATGAGAAAAACTAGTTTCTGCTGTTTAAGTCACCCAGCCTATTTATTTTCTAATAGCACCCCCAACAGACTAATCCTCAGTATAAATTTAGAGAAAAATTTACGAACTGAAACTACTGAGGCAGGCTATCAAAATGAACAGATTATTCAGTAAGAAAGATTTCTTTCAAAATATTCTCAGCATGAATCCTCTGAGTACCATCTCAGGCAGTCCTCGACACTATGTGTGTGAACAAGCAATACCTGCTCTTTTGCAAGCATGTCAGCTTTTCTCAGTATTTTCATTGCATAGATATGCCCTGTATCTTTCTTCTGGACCAGCCGCACCTAGAATACAAACATGTAAATGTTTATTGACACAGCTATTTATTCAAGGGAGAAAGGGAAGTTTCTTTAAAGAAACTTGGTTACCAGTGGTGCACTCACAGGAACTGCACATACATATATATGTAAAAACAAATCAGTGACACAGATACACACACACACACACGTATCTTCCTTCACTTTAGAGAGAGGATCTTATGTATCCCAGGCTGGCATCAAACTTGCTGTGACTACGGACAATTCAGGTCCTCTACCTCCACCTCCCAAATGCTAGGATTTGAGGCCTTAACTGCCCATCCAGTTTATATGGTACCAGCTATCAAGCCTAGGACCTTGTACATTAAGCAAACAAAATACCAACCGAACTTCCTCCCAGCATTTTAATATACATTTTAAACATCTTAAAAAGTAACTTTTCGATATCAGGGATTGGAACAAAACAGCTCACCTCTCCAAAGGCGCCTCTCCCTATAACTTTCAGAGACTCAAAGTCATCCAGACCGAGCCTGGTTCTCTTGAGCCGCAAGAACTCTGTCTCTTTACGAGCGTGCTGAGATCGGCGTAACCTTTTCTATTGAGAAAAGAAATTTAAAGTATGATTTTAAGATTGTTTCACAAGGTCACACATAACTCAAGGCTAAATCTGGTTTAGACAGGGCAGCAGGATTGCAATAGCAAGGATGGTGAAGGGAACTTTGTTAGCACTAGAAGAGGGAGATGGATGGATGTTAGATCCCCCTTGGGGTGCCATGTCTCCTAGAGAGTGCTCTTTGTTAACCATGCCCCAGTGTCCTATGGATGTCTGACTCTAAAGAAAGATATTTTGAAAAAAAAAAGGTTGTTTCAAAGGCATTTATGATTATTAAAAGATGACATACATAAAGAGAGAGATATAGTATCTTAATTATATATTAGTACTATAATCTATTCACCATAAGCAAGTAAAGAATAAAACAGTATTAAGAATTTTATTTATTTTGCACATGTGTGCGTGCATGTCCATGTGCGTGTGTATCAAAGCACTATGTTGCTGTGAAGGACCAAGGGTGACTTCAGGAAGCATCATGGATTTCTTCTACCTTCTTTTTTGCTTTGCTCTGGGATTTCCCAAGTTCTGCCCACCACGGCTTGAAGTGCAGGCTGCCACTGTTTTCACCTGGAGTTTTTACATGGGACCTAGGATCCAAACTTAGAACTTTCTGCTTTTGAGGTAGAGGCTTAACCCCTGAGCCATCTCCCCAACCCCAAAATTTTTTTAAACAATTGATGTCTGTATTCTTAAAGTGGACTCTGAAACTAGCTTATCTCTCTCTCTCTCACATACACACACGGTATTAGATATACACTATTATGTATATATAGTGTATAATGTGTGATGTATACATATATATATATGTATAATGTATCCTTTTATCTGTATGGTAACTTAATTAAAACACAGAGTGGAAATAAAACTAGTGAAGAATTCAGCTGTCCACCTTCAGCCCTCAGCAAGCAAGCTAGCGTGACTGCTCACAGCTCAGAAAACTGCTCCCAATGCAGCTCTAAGTAGAACATTTGCTAGTGTTAGTGTTATAAGAACAACCCATGGGTAACACATGTACCGACAATGAACCAGGATTCTAACAAAACTATGCCTTAAGCCCAAACAGTTCTGTGAAGCTGTAGACGTCAGGCACATTGGCAGTGAGAATCGTGACAATGTGACAAAGAGTCAGGAGTGCACATCACAGAGCTTCGCCTGGCATCTTTATCACAAGCAGCACTAGCTACTAAATGCAAAGTCTAAGGGGAAGAAAGCAAGGATGTGAGATGCATTGGGAGCAGTTTTTTGAGCTGTGAGCAGTCATGCTAGCTTGCTTGCTGAGGGCTAAAGGTGGACAGCTGAATTCTTTTTTTTTAAATTATTATTTATTCAATTGTGTGTGCGTGTGTGTGTGTGTGTGTGTGTGTGTGTGTGTATGTGTAGATCCATGAGTGAATTAGGGAACCACCATGGACCGCCTCCACCTCCTCCTTGTTTACTCTGCCCGGGGATTCCAGGCTCCACCCTACCAGGATCACAGGCCGCCCCCACTTCCACCCAGCATCTATACGTGGGGTCTAGGATCCGAACTCGGGACCTTCCGCCTACAAGGCAGAGGCTTAATCCCTGAGCCACTTCTCCAGCCCTGGACAGCTGAATTCTTCACTAGTTTTGTTTATTTTCCATTCTGTGTTTAATTAAATTACCATACAGATAAAAGGATACATTATACATACATATACATGTATACATACATATATACATACATGTACATATACACATATATACATGTATATATGTATACATTATACACTATATATACATATAGTGTATATCTAATACTGTGAGAGAGAGAGAGAGAGAGAGAGATAAGCTAGTTAATCCTTGGTTAGGATTCAGGCAATAAAGGAAACCAAGACATAATAATCATATCATTTCATCAAAAAGTTATCCAGATCTACTAGCTATGTATTAGGTTAGAAAATAGAAAGGGGACTGGAGAGATGACTTAGGTGTTAAGTCTTTGTCTTGAAAGCAGAAGGTCCTAAGTTTGGATCCCAGGACCCATGTAACCCCCACACTCCCTGGGCTAAGGGAGGATACTTGCTGAGATATGAGGTCAGCCTAAGGCACAGTATAGCCCTGTTTCAAAAATATGAAAGAGAGCTGCAGAGATGGCTCAGGGATTAAGACTCTATCTCGCAAGCAGAAGGTCCTGAGTTCGGATCCCAGGTCCCACATAAATAATGGCAATGGCCTGCACTTCCAACCCTGCTGGGTGGAGCCTGGGAAATCCCAGAGCAAAATAAAGAGGTAGAAGCAGGTAGAAGCAATCCAGGATGATTCCCAAAGTCACCTTTGGTCCTCCACAGGGACACACAATGCCCCCCCACACACACAAAATATTAAAGAGAGAGAGAAAGAGGGCTAGCTAGGTAGCTCAACTGGTAAGGCAACTGCTTGAAAATCTAGTGACCCAAGTTCAATTCCAGAAGCCCACCTAGTAGAAGCAAAGAACCAATTTCAGAAAATCATCCTCTGTCCTCTACCCATGCACCAGAGTATACAAGACTCACCTCCTCACACACACATTTGTCACCAAACAATAAAAAATTTTTTAAAAAACTACAAAAAAAAAAAAAAAAAAAAAAAGGCTGAAGAGATGGCTCAAGGGTTAGGGTCTTTGCCTCACAAGCAAAAGAACCTGAATTTGGATCACCAGATCTCACATTAAAAAAAAAAAAAAAGCAAGCCAGGCAGATACGGAGACATTCTATACTTCTAGCTCTGGACGGCAAAGCCTGGAAAACTCCAGATAAAACGATAAGGTGGAACAATGATACAGGATGATTCCTAATGTCACTCTTGGATGTCACTCTTTGGCCTCCACAGGTACACACATCCAAATGCACTTTTGCACACATGCGCACACACACATGTAATCCACCTACATGCAACACACAGACACACACAAACTACAAAAACCAGATTACACTTATCTTGGGATCTGGGAGACTCTAATCTTTTAAATGGTATGATACGACTCAATCCCACTTAGGTAATTACAAAAAAAGGATGGTGCCCGCAGCAATGGCAAGGAAGGCCTCCACAGGATCATTAGTGTACAGTAGATTGACAGCTCTAAAGACTTTGTTTACAATTTTAAGTTATTTTTTAAAGGCCACTTGATGGCACTATATAGTATAATGTCCTTCACAGTGTTGTAAAAAGGTTTGCTTTTATTTCCAGGAATTACATAAATGAACATGAGAACCTGAAAGAATAATTCAGCCTTCCTTTCATGGGTATAAAATGGAATAGCGTAGGCTTCACTGCAGAGCTCTGTCTAATTTGAACAGAACAGGCCCTACTGTACATTTTTAAATGTGCTAATGACCTACAGACCAGAGATTCTGATAGCTGCACAACCCAGCACCATGTGCACACAGCCCCTGAAGGCTGTATGCAAAGAGCACAGTGTAAAAGATACCCCTCCCAGCGTGACCTATCACCAAAAACCTACCCACTCAGTCTGGTTAGGGCCACAGCACAAATGGAGATGACACAAGTTGTGCTTTGTAAAATCCAGGGAAAAGCCCACAGATACATCTGCTAACAATATGGAAAACAACCTAAACTTTGTGCTGACCAGAACTTTCCTTTCTGAAGAAAAGACTGGGAATCTTTTGTGCTTTATGGCTCTCTTCTGCATCTTCAAATCCTAATGTGTTTTTTCCATTAAGCGGATGTTTGATGTTTTTCACCCAAAGTCCTGGGCTATGAAAGGGTTCAATCAGCAGTTTCCTCTTAGCAGACACGCTTCACATGCCACGATGAGACTGTTCATTCACAAACAAGATTTCTATTTTAGAACAAATTAACAGAGAATAATTTTTCATTAAAGAACCAGATTTTATTTTTAAAAACATCGTTATAGAAAACTCCATCCCAGGGCAAAAAGCAAGTCTGAAAGGTGCTTGCCTTGGAAGCGTGAGTACGCAAGTTCCATCTTCAGAACCCACAGAACAGTCTGGTGTGACGGAAGCATGCCGGGGAGTCATGGCCAGCCAGTCAGGCCTAACCGAGGAGCTCTAAGACAATGAGTGTCCAGTGGGAACAACACCCCATGATCGCCTGCTGGCTTCCGTCTCCACCCCACGCACACATATGCACACAAATACATGCATAATTTCTTCAGAAGAAAAACCCCACTTTGCACAATGACGTTTGAAAACATTTTATATCAAGGTTGAGAGAATTTGTCTGCTCTCTATATAACTTGATACATCAAAGACACAGCATAGGACTTAACAGTAGGACTTGTAGAATTAAAAGTAGCTTTACTGAAAAAAACTAGAATTTTAAAAGTTATTATGATCCACAGATTTTTTTGAAGCAAAATGATTTGACACTTTCTACACTGACTTACAAAAACCACAGAGAATTGCTGTGCTCCTCATGCACACAGAGGCACATCAGCAGGTCACTAACTGCTCACCTTTGGACAGCAAGCTGTCTTTAACGCTATCGATAAGGAGACAGCTCAATAGTTGCACAAGCAAAAGGACTCAAGTTTCTATCCCCAGATCCTATGAAAAAACTGCAGGCAGGTGTAGCTCCCCACCAATAATTCTAGTTCCAGAAGGCAAAGTCTAGGAATTCCCCAGAGCAAGCTGTATAGCATTATAGAAGAGGACAGGGTTTAGAGATCCAGCCTCTAAATAAATGAATAAATAGATAAATAACAGGTAGACAGATTGAGGATGATTCCCAACATCAATCTGAGCCTTCCACATGAGCACATACACATGTACACGCACATAAACACAAAGGAAAAATTAAACTTTTTAAATTGCTAATATTTTAAAAGCAGGTTACTATATACGACAGTCCTCATTTTTTGAACAATAGGCACTTGGCATCTGAGGACACTACGGCCCAGTCAGTCTCCATAAGCAAAGCCACTCGCTGCAGTCACCAGGTGATATGGCTGAGCAGAGCTCAAAAAATGCTGTTTTCATCAATAGATGAACTATGAGGATCAAAACAAACTAAATAAAATATTCTAATCATTATTCTATAAATATTCATTTTGGTCTTACGTAGTCCACATTGGCTTTTAATTTAGGATATACCTCAAGTTGGTCTTAAAGTTATGGCAATTCTCCTGCCTCAGCTGCCTGAGTGCTTGAGATTAGTTTGGATATCTGTTCTTGTAACCTCTTCTCTAGACTTCCAACTAAGATTTCGTGATTAAGAATTTGTGTCAATACAATTATATTTACTGTTGTCAGTCACAAGGTGATTACAAGAAAAGAATGATGCACTCAGTTTAATTTTTTTCTCTGGATCAGGGTATGCTCTTAAATTATTACCTCTCACACTAAAATTTAAATGCATCTTTACAACCCTTATAGTAATATTATGTAATAATTAGAAGTGTAAAAAGGTTTGCATTCCGAGATTTGAGCCAAGTGACTGAAGCTACCTTTCACAAACTCTTTGATAGTGACTTGAACACTGTAAGTACAAAGACAGATCGACAGAGCTAAGAAAGACCCAGCGGGCAGGGCAGGAACCCAATAGAGATCTATGTGAGGGCCAGGGGAACCAATAGAGAGCTGTGTACAGGTCAGGGGAGCTGACTCAAGCCATCATCTGGAGATGGAGAATTCTGAATTCTTTTCTGAATACTGAACACATAAGTACTACAGGCTGACTCCCACCGCCTGGAAAGCAAAGCTCCCTTCCAGCAGGACTGTTGTCCTAAAGCAGCTTCTCCACAGGCGCTTCCATTTTCTTTACTGCCCCTTTGAAGCACTCACTCATTATTTTGCTTATACAGTCTTTAATTTTTATGTATTTCTGGCTTGTAAAATAAATTCTACATGGCATGAAAGATAAAGTCAATTCTGTGCCCAGATCCACCATGGTGTTGCCGGGACAACTCCAAGCATTCTGGACATAAATGTTTGCCCTGCCCATCAGGGTCTATTCTAATTTCCTACCGAGATCTTGGAAAGCAAAACAAAAACAAAACAAAACAACAAGGGCCAATTACCCTCTGAGAAATGAGAGCGTCATTTATACTCAGTGAGGAATCACACAGACATACCCCCCTAAAAAAAGATAAATTCTACTCACTAGTCAAAATTCAAATTAGTCATTACCTGTACCAAAAAATCTTCTCAGATCCCATTATCCAAAGAAAAAAAAATCTGTGTATTTTTAGTTTACTACATTGTGTAACATATACATAATTTTTTCCCCTGATCAAATCCAGGTCTTTGCAAGCAATGCACCTTGAACTACAGCTACAACCCAGTAATAAGCTCAAACCTCTGTGCATGTATGTCAGCACACACCCCTTTCCCCAGTCACACACAGAAAGCATAAACACATATACAATCTCTCCTAGTTTGTAGATTCCCTGAAGGGCACTTTTCGTTTATTCACCAAATATTTATTCTAGTCTTTTGCCAGCTCTGGGACACAGTATGTGCAAGACAGGGTGAAGACTAGACAGGGCAGGTGGCATTTTAAGGAAGTCACAGGGACAGAAGCAGTATCAGAGCAAAGTGCAGAGCAGAATGCAGGGCATATCTCCAGAGCTCAGACAAGATTTCCCAGCGGAAGTGATGCCATGAGCCCTACAGCTCCTGTAAGAACAGAGTCGGACAGGATAACAGGGTCTGACTGGGCAGAAAGGGCACAGTGAGACAGGAACTTCAGCTACTAAAGAGTCTGTATGGTAGGGCGACTACCAATGAGGCCAGAGAGGAAGAGGGCATGGTGGAGAATTGGTACCATAATGAAGAATAAGAAATACTTTGTTATCAGTGTGCAGAAAAACTGGAGGTAGAAGGAAGAGACACCATTTTAAGATAATCACTCATCAAATGAAATAAAAAGTCACCAAAATTAGGGAAGTAACACTGGTCTAAAGAAGAAAATGCTTGAAAAAATAATTAGAAAAAACGAGATGAGGAAAACAATGGATTGGGTCCTCCTGTGCCTGACCTCACCCTGCACACCTGGAGCACTACAGATCACCTGGAGCAGTACGGATCACCCGGGGCACTACGGATCACCGGAGCACCGGATATGACCCAGAGCGCTGGAGATCACCTGGGGCACTACAGATCACCTGGAGCACTACAGATCACCTGGAGCAATACAGATCACCTGGAGCACTGGAGATCACCTGGGGCACTACGGATCACCTGGAGCAATACAGATCACCTGGGGCACTACGGATCACCTGGGGCACTACGGATCACCTGGAGCAATACAGATCACCTGGGGCACTACGGATCACCTGGAGCACTGGAGATCACCTAGAGCACTGCAGATCACCCAGAGCGCTTGAGATCACCTGCACACCTAGAGCACTACAGATCACCTGGGGCACTACAGATCACTTGGGGCACTACAGATCACCCGGAGCACTACAGATCACCTGGTGCACAAGAGATCACCTGCATACCTGGAGCACTACAGATCACCTGGGGCACTACAAATCACCTGGGGCACTACAGATCACCTGGAGCACTAGAGATCCCTGCATACCTGGGGCACTACAGATCACCTGGGGCACTACAAATCACCTGGGGCACTACAGATCACCTGGAGCACTAGAGATCCCTGCATACCTGGGGCACTACAGATCACCTGGGGCACTACAGGTCACCTGGAGCACTGGAGATCATCTGCACATCTGGAGCATAGTAGACAAGGTTTTCAAATGTGATCTTCTAAGGCAGCCCTCATCCAAACATAGTAAAAAATCCATATTCAAATAAAAAAGCCTATAGTATTTAACTAATAAAATCAACAAATGGTTAGTTTTGTATAGCAATTATAGGTAATTACATTACCTCTTCATCAGCTAACCCTTCCTCTTCCATGGCCACTTCTAATTTCTTCTGCCTTTTTAAAGGAAAAAAAAAACAAAACAACAGAATTTTAAGTATATTCCTAACTATTCCCATTTAAGAAATAATCTCTATTTATTTGAATCAACCACTGTGGCATGCTATGCTAAAAAGATCTTTCAGATTGGGTCAAGATTCAACTACTTACTATGAACTGTTTTCTTTTTCATAATATACACTGAGACTCAGCTTTCTCCTACTGGTCAAAGCTTTATTCCCTCCCCATACCCCAACTAATGCAGGATCAGCTAGTGTTAGTCCTTTGCCTTAATTTTCTTAGTTAAAGAAAGATGTTCATTGCAATTCAGTATAGTTTATTTTATTAAAATTCTTTGGAAGCTGTGATTCATATATGTACAGAAATATAACTGGCCTACCAGAATGAGTATCTGCTTTCTAGATGCAGTCAGCCAAGTTTGACTGCTCATTTTCTTTTTTACCTTGTAGCTCAGCTAAGTATTTCTGACTGGGCAGTAGACAAAGTACTTGGCGCAAGAGCTGTGGAAATACTTTGTAACTCTTTTAAGTAAACAGTATTTCATTTGCACAGTAGTGGTTTTTCCTAAATATATATTCAGACAACTCATCTAATTAGCTTTGGACTGTGCCAGAAGATTAAAGCTTCTGGATTTAACACAAGTAGGAAAAAAAGCTGAGGGTTTGAACTGCCATATGTAAATTTTATTTTGTGATAATATATTGAAGATAAGCTTCTTCTTAAATCTCAAGTAAGAACAATTCCTTTTCTTCCTATGGAAAGTCCTTACAACCTCTGAAGTCTGTTGGTAGCTCAGCGATCCCATGAAGAAGCCTGGTGACACCTCTCTTCCCATACTCTTTCCAGCACTTATGCCAGGTGCCCACTGCAATGCTGAGCCCTGACTTCCAATCTTGTTGGCTATTCTCAGGCCTAGCTGAGTGTAGTACATACTCGGGATTGGCTTCTGGGCACTTGTGTGCCCTCACACAAGTCCTGGCAGGGCTGCTTGATGGGTGAGTTTTGTGTCCCTGCAGAAGGTATCCAAGAGTAGACAGACCATCCTCCTGGGAGAGATGGTTAACACACACAGACTTGCTGGCAATCACTTCTTCCCTGCCTCCTCATCCCAGTTCCTGCAAGACCAGTACCTTATAAGCTGACCTCTTATTTGGGAACAGAAAGAAAAACACCCATTTTTACATATATATATATATAAAGATCCATAATTTTTCTTGTACCATTTTTTAAAAGATAATCTTCCAGCCAAGTGTGGTACCTCAAAATCTATAATCCTAGTACTTGGTGGGTTAAGACAGGAATATTGCCACAGAGTTATAGGCCATCCTGGGCTATGGTGTCTCAACCCTCCTTACCCTATACATAGACATACACACACAAAGAAATAAATGTTTTCCCTCTAAAATATTCTTGCACTTTGCTCTGATTAATACCTTATTAGGCCCGTGCACTTACTTATCAACTAGTTACACTTCAAAAATAAGTCACACATTTTTTTCCAGAGTATATACACTTAGAAAACAGGAACTCATGGTTAATTTGGTTTCTACAGCCCTAGTGGAAGCCTACATGTCTATTCTTACATTCTTCTGGGCACAAAGAACAACGCCACCATATCTGATTTACACGAACATAAAATGAAATACCGTAAAGGAGCAGCTGTACGATTATGTCAAGATTGGCCACTCGTTTGTTGTGCTCATCTCTGAGGTGGGAATCTCTTTCCTACCGCTGAACTGAATCTCTGAGAATTTCTACTTGTGAGATCTTATGCTGGGTCTGCTTTTCTCCTATCTTGTTCCTTCTCCATCAAGAATTTTAGAAAAGTGATCTCTGTTATGTGCATTTCCTAACTTCATACATTTCTACTTTGTCTCTCTAAATAATCTGAAGAGTAATTTTTCTTCTTTCTCTCTCTGCTTCCATGCATATCATGAGGCATATCTGTACCAGAGGACACTGTGTGTGCCTGAGTAGGCCAAGGGTAACTTCAGGAATCATCCTGGATTACTTCTATTTCCTTTATGCTTTGCTCTAGGGTTTCCCCGGCTTTGCCTTCCAGGGCTGGAAATGCAGGCTGCTGCCATTTCTCACAGGCAGTTTTATGTGGGATCTGAACTCAGTCCTTCTGCTGTGAGGCAGAGATTTAACCCCTGAGTCACCTGTCCAGTCCTTGAGGAGTAATTTCTAATTTACTGAGTTATGCATAAGCCTTTTTCAGTCCTGTTACACCACTGCATGTCCAGGCAGGAAATTTTGGGTGGAGTGACTGCTTCTCTGTCCCTCTCGTGTTTGCTCTGATGCCTTGCAGTGTCACTTGCTCTCACCTGTCAGTCTTGCTGCTCTCACTGAGCCTGGAACAAGCCCTTTCTGTTTGCTTGATCACATCCCAGCCCTTCCTGTTTCTAACTCCTCACATGACTCCATCCATTCTGTGTACCTTGGTTAAAGTTATCTCTTAAAGAAGCCTTTGTAAACGTGTAATTGTGCTATATATAAAAAAAGTCTTCCAGATTCGCCACTGCCATGTAACAAAGTACCTGTAGCTCCCAGTGTTTGAGTCCTGGTCTACCATGTGCTTGCGCTAAGCTGGACACTGCCTGACCTGAAAGAAGGACCTTCAATGTTCTCCTACTGCTGTTCCTCGTCCCTCCTGCTAAGAAGCGCAAATATGAGCTTCCTTCAGAATCCTTCTAAATGTCACTCCACTCTTACTAAGTGCTACCATTCCTTACCAAAAGCAATAGTGCCCTGGTCCTCACACCACTTGTCTCAGCTCTCACACGTAACACTCTCATGTACTAACACCCTTACAAGACTATGGGTTCCATGGAGCCGGAGGGCATGCTATTCTTTTCTTTTCTATTCCCGCTGATGAATACACAGCACCGTGAATGTTCTGGACTAAAGCCAGTCATTATAAGCATCCCTTTAAAGGAAACCACAGAGACAGAGCACAATGTCACAGATGGAGATTTGTTTAAAACACCAACTGACACGTAATACAAGTGTATGTGCCCAAGACTCTGGAAGCCCTGACAATGGTGGGTACTGTGGAAATAATGGAACTAGATGCATTATTGGGTGCTGGAAACTTAGTAACAATGTAGGAATTACTAATATTTAGATTATTAACAAAAACTATGTTCCCATTCGACTACAGCAAAACATTTCATTTTCCTAAATTTCTAATCCGTCTTTCACTGTACCTAGTCTCCCTTTCTTCATGTTGCAGAATCAGGTTGCTGTAGAAATTCTCCAGTGTGAGCTTGGCCACAGTCACTCTTTCTCGGGTGTGATTGCTCATAGGAAAGGTGGCCGTCGTCCCTGCCGTCATTGCCATAGTAACAGGAACTGAAATGATACAGTAAGAATAAATTCTTCAGTAAAAACAAAGTCCCATACAATGGCCTCTAAAAATGTTTAATTTCTACTAGAAATTACTTTAACTAACAATCCAAGTTACAAAGTTCCCAAACAGAAAACTGGACATAGTGGCTCACGCCTGTAAATCCAGCACTACCCTCCTCAAGATGCAGTTCCCAATGCACAAACCAGGAGTTAGAGTAGAGAAGGACCAGTAGGGCTCAGGGGTTAAGCCTCTGCCTCAAAAGCAGAAGGTCCTGAGTTCAGATCCCAAGCTCCAAAGAAAAACACTGGGCAGAAAGGGTGGTGGCCTGTAATTCTGGCCCTGGAAAGCGGAGGCTGGGGAACCCCACAGCAAAACAAGAATGAGGTAAAAGAGTCCAGGATGATCCCTGAATCGGGCTTTCACAGGCACACAATGCTCTCTGACACCCCCCCACAAGGTAGCAGGTGACATATAATATAAGCACCTTTGCATAAAAAGGCTCATATTTGCAAAACTTCACTCTATCTTGCTGACTTATAAGCTGGAATTTATATTTTTGTTAACATTCGTAACAAATATGTCTCCTAGGAAGTAATGTGGTTTAGATGGGAAGAGCAGCTTCTATCACATAAACCCTATGAAGCATGAAGTGTCCTGTTCCCTGTGCACAGCACAATGTGCACGCCCACATGCTTTAGGATGGGTCACAACTGCCCCTTTTTGTTCTGAATTTTCTGTTACTTAGATGGTATTACAAGGCGCAGCATACTTTCCCAGACTATGAGTCCATTTCATTTTTCCATGAAACTCAAACAAGTGTGGGGAGCAGGCAGGACTATAAATGTGTGTGAAGGAGGCCAGATTAGTTAGGAAGTTCTGAATAAGACTTATGCTCAAATTTGTAGTGAATTCAGCCATACACAATGATAAATGACAAAAATCAGATACCGCAGAGCAGAATTAAGGATGAAGACAACGAATGAGAGTGATATAGAGGAAGGAGTCTCAGCTGCTCAGACTTCCTTTTGGGAGGTAGTTTGCAGAGGCTCAAAGCTTCACCGTAAGTGCCTCTGTGAGTGACTCGAACCCCATCAAGTTATAAGCAGGGCAGCACAGAGCTCGCTCAACTCCCTTTGGCAGCATCTAAGGCCAGGCAAAATTCTCTTCCAAAACATAAAAGGAAGTTGGAGAGATGAATGTTCTAGATTTCCAGAGGATGCTGTCCTGCTTCTGCCCCTCGGGCTCTGTCTGCTGGGGAAGATGGTCTTGAGTTGTAACTACAGCACAGGCCAAGGTGCAGACACTGTGCTGAAAGGTGACGCTTGTGTGACCAGAGACAAGCGAAGGACAGGCAGGCATCCAGTGAGCGGTGAGAGGTGGAGTGACACCTGGAAGCGGCCTGGCTAGTGACTCAACCAGTGGCCAACTATAAAAAGCTTGGGCATGTGGGAAAATTTGGTTTCTTGTTTTCTTCAAAGTAACTCCTGGTAGAAACACACACACACACACACACACACACACACACACACACACACACACACACACGCATGCACACACAGTAGCACCCAAAATGAAACCTGAAACATAGGTCAAGTTTACCCAAGGATGCAAACCCACTGTTCTTGAAGAAACACATGATACTCATTCCAAACAAAAAGTCATTTTAAATTCTCATTTAAAATACTTAAATCCACATTAATGAATAGCTTTAGAAGAAACTTAGGCGCATTTCTCAATTTTAATTTAAGAATTGTTATTTGGGGGCTGCAGAGATGTATTTTGAGGGCTTACAGGGGCTACGACTCCTTCTCACAAGCAGAAGGTCCTGAGTTCGGATCTCAGGACCCACAAAGAAATACCAGACAGAAAACAGCAGGGAGGGGTGGGCCGAGCCTGGGAAATCCCAGAGCATACCAAGAAGGAGGTAGAAGCAATCCAGGATTCCCGAAGTCACCTGTGGTCCTCCACAGAGACACATAGAACACACACACACACACACACACACACACACACACACACACACACACACACACACACACAAATAAATAAATAAAAATATTTTTTTAAAAAAGAATTATGATTTGGGAGCTGGTGAGATGGCTCAGCAGATAAAGTCCAACTTGAGTTCAATCCTTGGAACTCAATAGATGGAAGGAGGGAACTAACTTCTGCAAGTGTCTACTGACTTTCATACTCACATCATGACATGAACCTGCACATACACACACACACACACACACAGACACGCATACACAGATGTGCACAATGCATACATAAAAATTGCTGTATTCTTTGAGTTGGGGGTTGACTCTGTTGGCAAAGCACTTGTGCAAGCATGAGATCCTGAGTTCAAGCCCCAGACCTGACATAAAAAGCTGGGAGTGGTGGTATGTTCTTGAATCTTAATAGTGAGGGAGGTTTGAAGACAGTGGATCTAGGAGAAGGGGAGGGGGAACTTGCTGGCTAGTCAGTCTATCCTATTCAGCAAGTTCCAAGTCAATGAGAAACCCTGTCTTAAAAACGTCCCGAGGAATACTGCCCAAGGTCATTCTATGAACCACAAGTAGTGCTTTCAAGGCAGCAAGAAATTAAATGGTTAAAACTAAAACAAACCAAACTTACAGTTTAAAACCTAAATAGCTACATGTGACTTTTAGTTATTTTGGACCATTTCAACTCTCCTAATAGACTTTCCAGGCCATCATAAGTAATCCCAACTAAAAGCAGACACACCATGACCTGACCTATGACTGATAACACATGTACACAGATCACTTAACCTCTGTTACTCCAAGAAAATTCAGGCAAATATCTACTGAATGCATTGGAATTAAAACAATCTTTAACACTATTTGTGTGTAAGTATGTGTGAGTGTATAGTTGCTTCTGACCATCATTCATTCTAACATATGAACAATGCACCCCTATATATACAGTGAACCAATCTGGTAATCTCTGATCTTTAGAATACAATTCTGGATTAGTTGGGGAAAATTTCCCAAAATGGAAAATGATACTTAAAAAATACCTAAAATGGAATAAAAACTAAATTGTATAGCTGATTGTTATTAAGGATATCCTGTGATTCAACTACTATTCTGGCAACTCCTACGGAATTCTAGTTGAATTCCGTCCAGCATCCTTCTGGCAGTTCCAGATCCAAGGCCTTAAGTGCAGTTCTCCACAGCTAAGGCCCAACAGCTTCCTAAGGCAGTTCTCATACAAAGAAGAGACAGAAAGCCTATCTTATCTGTCATTAATGATAGAAACTAGGGAAGCACCCACCCCTCATTTAACACACATGGTGCCACAGAAACAGGGAACAGGTTTCCAGGTGTAACTCCCACTCTCGCTCTAGCTGGACACGGAACCACCCACAGAGAAGCTAATGTCACAGTTCTGACCCCAAGGACGAAAATGCCAGAAGCTGGTGCTGTGAGTGCTGCAAATGTAGCCTGGGGCCTACCACTACCTATCATTATATCTTATAAAAATGTGCCCCAAGGCAAGGCTTGCACATTATGCAGTCCAGGACGTAGAAGCATGCAGCCAACTAGAAGTGTATGAACATTTCCATCTCTAGCAATCCCATGAGTATTTCATTAAAAAAAAAAGGAAAAAAAGATTTCTAAGACATCAAAGTGCACTTACGTTCTTTATAATATTTTTCTCTATGTACAAAAGCAGGAGAGTTCCATGTGAAATGTAAAAATGCCCAAAAGTAGGGTGAGAGAGAGGGCTTGGTCAGTACACCTCTTACCCTGCGAGCAATGGACCTGAGTTTGTTTGCCCAGAATCCAAGTAAAAAAGGACCTGCAAACTCAGCCATGGTGAGAGGAAGCACAGCCAAATGGATCACTGGGGCTCACTGGCAGCTACTCTCCAGCTACATGGCAAAGTTCTAAGCCAATGAGAGACTCTGTTTCAAACAACAGTTGGAAGGTGTCTGAGGACTGATACATTAACATTGTTTTTACACAAGTCCCAGCATGCACATGCCACACCCACATGTGTATAGCACATACACATATGTATACAGCACACATACCCACACCAAATGTGTATAGCATGAGCCCAAGCATGCACATGCCCACATGTATGCAGTATACAGACATACACAGCCACATGTATATACAGTACATTGACCAAGAATGCATATCACCCATAGGTATACAGTATGTACACACATACACATATGCATGTGTGCCACACACATGCACATATATCCATATCTTAGCTTCGGTTACTTCTTCTGGCTAAAATGAATTAAGCATACTTTTTATTTTAAGTAATCATTTTATTTCATAAGCCTATCTAATTTAAATTTCCCCCATTTTCACAAGTGTATGAGCATGTGGAGGACTAGGCCTGAACTGGGAATCATTTTAGCTGCCCTTCTACCTTATTCTTCTTGGGAAAGGGTCTCCAATCAAACAAAGCTCATTGATACAGCTAGTCAGTCTCCCAGTCTCCACCTTCCAAGGCTGGAATTACATGTGGGCAGGCTGCTACATCCCTCAGCATTTCATGTAGAATCTGGGACCGTTGAATTCTGGTCACTTTGCCTATTGTGGCAAACACTTTAACCACTGAGCCACCTTTCCAGTTTCTCATTTAAATCTTTTACCCAGTTTTCCTATAGAAAAAAGACCATATTTGGATAATGTAACTACAGTTCACAGCCCACTTTAAGAAGCTGACATAATACCACAATATCAACATATTA
This sequence comes from Typhlomys cinereus, assembly GCA_023101885.1. Taxonomy (NCBI): domain Eukaryota; kingdom Metazoa; phylum Chordata; class Mammalia; order Rodentia; family Platacanthomyidae; genus Typhlomys; species Typhlomys cinereus. The sequence continues at coordinate 1,560,302 of JALPQD010000219.1, forward strand.
ATGACTTGAATTTATACAACGTAAGGAAAGACCTACATTTTTAGCTCACAGAAAAAGTCACTGAATTACAAGTACATAGGATCAAATAAAATCAAAGTTTCTGGCACATAAAAGCTCAAAGTTTAAGTAAAACCAGCTTCCAAACTAATGACCGAGCTAAAGCCTAGTGCCAGCAAGTCCCATTTACTGTAGAGTATGCAGTTTTTGACAGCAGAAGTTCTTTTTAAAAATTAAGGGAAAGGGCAGCAAGATGGCTCAGTAGGTAAAGTGCCTGTCTGGAAAACCAAGGGGAAAATATGTACCCAAGACTCAGAAGTGTGCTCACAAGCAACCACAGGACTGTGCTTTAAACAGCTCTACTGAAAGCTGTCTGTACTCCATTAATCTACTTCATTATTGCAGTGAAACCAAACTTTTATTTTCAGTGGTCTGATCTGACCTGCACTTTTCCAGATAAACAGCAGAATCCTGCCTGCTGAGATCCTTACATGGTACAATCTTTTACAAAAAAAGCACGGCTCACACCCTTGCCTCAGCCTTAGCTTTAGCTTGATTTGGCCAAGGTAGTTTTTCCACCTAAGGGGAAAAGCATTGAAATAGAAGGTTGTTTTTTCAAAGATTCCTTTCAAAAGTTGCATCCAAACTAACAGTATCCATAAGTAATTTTGAAATCAAAATAATATATTCAAAAGCCTGTTGGAAGGCTGGAAAGATGGCTCAGGGGTTAAGACTCTTCCTCCCAAGCAAAGGTACTAAGTTCAGATGCCAGGTCCCATGTAAAAATGCCAGCTGGAAATGGCCATGGCCTGCACTTCTAGCCCAGGAAGACAGAGCCTGGGGAATCCCAAAGCAAAGCAAAAGGAGGTAGAACCAATCCAGAATGATTCCTGAAATCACCCTTGGCATTCCAGAAGGGACACAGTGTTCTCTGACACACGCACGTGCGCGTGCGCACGCACACACACACACACACACACACCCGCATGTAAAATAAATGAAGTTTTTTTTTTTTCCTTAAGCCTATTTGGAGGGTCTGGAGATGGCTCAGCAGGTAAAGCATTTGCCATGTAAGTGAGGAATGGAGACCGAGAACCCACATAAACATGGACACAATGACCTAAGAGGCTGTGATCCCTGCACACTTATGGAAAAGGGAAGTGGAAACATGAGCATCTCCCAATACTTAGGGACCGGCCTGGTTTACACACAGCTGTGAAGAGATTCAGACCCAAATAAGGTGGGTAAGTGAAGAACACCTGCAGATTCTCTACCTATGTGTGTGTGCGCGCACACACTCGTATCTACATGCACACACAGCCTGTTGGCGAGTAGGAGTCAGAGCCACACCTGTAATCTCACCACTTTAAACACATCCAATGTTTGAAGCCAAGCTGGGCTATGCAGTGAAACAAAACAGAGAAACAAGAAACCTACTGATGTGCACAAGACAGCCGAAAAAGTCAGAGGATTGGTCCTGTGTGTGCTGTTTGCCACTGCTCAGTGCCCCCAGGGGATCTCCTGTCTCTGCCTTTCGTCTCTTCTTAGGGGCACTGGAATTATGTGGATTCCGGAACTCTGAAGTCTGGCCGACATGCTTACATGAAGAGAGCTTTATGTAGTGAGTACCTTCTTTAACCAAAGATGGCCTGTTGGGTTCACCCTAGGCAACACCGCCCTTCCCAAGTCATGCCAGGTATCTGTCCAGTTGGATACTCATGTCTATCTCATAAATTAGAATTTGAGACTCAGGAATCAAACAACATTTAAAAACACATTAAGAAGTGAAGCTATGTGAGGTGCCTAGTCATGAACCTTCTCACTTGATCTGAAAGACTAAGTTGGGTTCCAAGAAATAACTGTGATTACTCCCCGGGGTCAGCAGGCAGAAAATCCCCGCCCTTGTAAGAGCCTAAAGATGGGGAGGTCCACCACAGGACAAGACACTCCACTCAAGACAGGGCTACTATAGCCAGGAACTGACTGTGATGAGACTTGTCCTTACCAGATCTGCACAATGGCTGACATACCAACATACCCCCATAGACTAGTGAGGGTCAGGAGAGATCACTTCAAGCAGTAGGATCCTTAGGGGCTAGGGCTACATTGGTGAAGGGGAGTACCCCTATTATCAGTGGTCTGCCCAAGGAAGGATCACTTGGTCTGCCACAGATACCTGATCTCCACTAGAACAGATGATCCAAAGGGAAACCCGGACCCATAGAGGCAGACACACAGGAGAGTGGGAGGGAGCAGGTTGGAGCCACAAGTGAAGAGAGGGAGTGAAAGGAGGCAGAGAGGGAGGGGAAAAAGAGGCAGTAGGGATACCTACTCATTGTGCTTGCTAATTTATTTAATCATAAAATTTTAAAAAAAGAAAATTCCCACCCTTGTTTAAAAGAAAAAGGTAAATATACAAAAGAAAGAAGAAAAAGAATCAAACCCAAATGGCTTGGTCACACAGCATGAAGGTCATGAGAGTCTTTAAAAATAAAGAAGCTTCTTTTTGACATGTCAAGATCACCTTTAAATCAGAAAAGGAGCTACCTGCTGTGATATGCAGTAAAGGTACTGTCTTCTCCAAAATATAAAAGAAAAAACTCATCTTTTTTATTTTTCAAGGGACTTACTAGGTAGCCTGGACTATGTACTTCGCACTGTCCACAATGTTCAATCCTGCTGCCTCAGTCTCCCTTGTGTTTGGATCACAGGTGTGCGCCACCTTGCCTAGCTATACATGTTTCCTTATGAATTTCAAACTTCTAACCCATAGGTTTAATTGTGTTTTCCTAGCACATTTTATGTTATGTTACATTTACAATGGATACCAATTATCAAAAACTTTTAAAATTTTTTATTATTTATTCAATTGTGCATGTATGCGTGTGTGTGTGCGCGTGTATGTGTGTGTGCCTGTGTAGAACCATGGGCGAATTTGGGAACCACCATGGACCACCTCCCTCTCCTCCATGTTTACTCTGCCCCGGGATTCACAGGCTCCGCCCTACCAGGACCAGAAATGCAGGCCGCCCCCGCTTCTGCCCGGCGTCTATATGTGGGGTCTAGGATCCGAACTCAGGACCTTCTGCCTGCAAGGCAGAGGCTTAACCCCTGAGCTACCTCTCCAGCCCCCAGTTATCAAATTCTTAGCGCAAATGGGAAAAGGGTTAAACAATCATTTTCTGAGGCCAGTTCACAGAGAAACAATGTGTACAATCAATCATCACAAAACCTCTTGTCAAAGAGCAGTGGTATAGTTCCTGACACTGTGTGTTGTGCCAGTGGCATTGAGGAAAACATTAACACAACCATGTTGGGGACTAACTTCTTTGAAGTGACTTCTGTCTCTTAAAACACGAGCTGTTGATGAGCTGGCCTGTCCTGAATACATGGAAGCTGTGCCCAGCCTCTAAGGAGACTTGGTCACCCCGCGCAGGCTTGGGTTTCCTTCCAAGACAAATTTGGAAGTCAATGTGCATGGTGCCTTCAACACAGCTGATTAATTTTTAATCTTTTATTTGACCATATAAAGGAGGGAAAAGAGCTACTTTGCCAGTCTTTCCCTAAAGAGGAAGCAAGGATAGAAGAAAAGGCATACTATTTAAAGCTCATTGTTGATTTTGAAAATTTTCCCATCAATACACCCACCCTGGCTGACTTGTGAGCCCACCATGTCAGTGGTCACCTCAGTCCATCCAGTTGTCCAGGTCTGCTGCCCATTCTTGAAACTGAAGGGGAGGATGAGAAGCCACATGGAGATCTGCTCACCCATTTAAACCTAAGTCCTTAGAGGAAACACCCTGACTTGAACTCAGAGAAGTATTCTCCACAGCTGAGTGAGTCAAGAAAGCACAGCAGAGTGCAATTGCCTGAAGAGAGGCACGGCAGCAACTACAGCTTACAACAGACTGCTTCTGGGCAGGAAAATGCTGACAACCCAAGCTAGAGCGCACAGCTTTCAGGTGCATCTGGTGACGCCCCAAACAACTGTGTGAAGATTCAGATGATGCAGTGCCAGAGAGAGCGGTCAATAGTCAAGTGCTTGCTTGCGAGCACAAGGACATGAGTTCAATACCCAGAACCCATGTCAGAAAATGGAGAAGGGGGAGGGGGAGAAGGAGAAAAGATGGGCATGGCATGCAAGTTAGTAACCCCAGAATTGGGAGGACAGACAGGCAGACCCATCCCTGGGAGTCAATGGCCAACCAGTTGGACCTACTCTGTATGTGCCAGGCTAATCAGACTATCTCAAAAACAAGAGGTTGTCTCTGATGTGCACACGCTCCAAGCACATACACAAGAACTCCTAACTGTGGTTTTTCGGGGTGATTCTATTCTAATGAGTAGTGACTTACTCGAGTCTGAGGACAGGCAGAACCCTTAAGATTATTTTTAAAACACCATCTACTGACTATCTCCATAGCCGTGAGATTTGAGGACTGAATGAAAGACATTGAGGTCCTGAAACCATTCTGGGTATTACTGTCCACTGGGACCGCAGCTGTTGCTTGCCGTCTGATCAATCACATGCTTCCTCTAGCAGCCCCAGCTCTAAGCTTTGTTTCCTCACAGCAACACATGGTCCTATGCACCCATGAAATGGGTTCCTGCCAGCTCACCATCGTATCTATAAACATGCCATCTCTTATAATCAGAAAATGAATTACCATTTCAGAGTCCAAGTTAATAATTACTTAAAAGATAAATAATTCTAAGACTTTACAACTAGATTACAAGCTTGAGACCCTGATTCCATTCTTCCTAACTGTATGATCTTAACAAGCCTGGACATTGATTTTTTAGTAGACAGGGATGATTCTCATGAATTAATGCATACTACACACAAAGGACATATGGGAAATGGTCTGAAGAAGTTATCTCTGTCATTTTCAGAACAGTCTTTGCTGTCTTCATAGTTACATTTGTTACCAGACCCATGCTACCTTCTAATAAGGAGAAAGATCCATCAAAGGAGAAAGATACCACTATCTCTGTACTATATATCTTGACCAACAAGTATCATATATTTTAAATTTTTTTTATTTATTCAATTGTGCGTGTGTGCGTATGTATGTGTGCGCGTGCGTCTGTGTGTGTGTGTGTGTGTGTGTGTGTGTGTATGTGTGTATGTGTGTAGAACCACGGACGAATTCGGGAACCACCATGGACGCCTCCACTTCCTCCGCCCCGGGATTCACAGGCTCTGTCCTACCAGGACCAGAAACGCAGGCCGCCCCCACTTCCGCCCGGCGTCTATACGTGGGATCTGGGATCCGAACTCAGGACCTTCCGCCTGCAAGGCAGAGGCTTAACCCCTGAGCCACCTCTCTAGCCCCCCATAAACAACATTTCTAATGGGCAAAAAACCCCAATATAAAAGGAGTTCCACACAAACAAAAATGGGTCAGAAACATAAACAAAGATGCTCAGTTATAATTCCAAACAAAAGAATGAAAATAAAAACCCTAACAAAATCCCACTTCATGCTTCAGATTGGCAGGATCCTGGAGGACGATCAGTACTTAGCTTTGCTCAGGAAGAACAATGGAGTACTTATCCACTTCTGGGGAGGGCCTGCATCAGTTCAGCTGCTTTGCAAAACAGGTGGATGCTGCCCAGTGGAGCAGAACATGCACACTCTCAATGACCACGCAATTCCTCTGAGGCACAGTCTACAGAAATACCCTGCACAGCGGGTAACACAGGAACCACCACAAATGAGCAACAACTAAAGTACAGTTACATAGCCAAAGCTACACAGCAGTAAGAATGACCCAAGACACCCACCCCACACACATGAAACTCAAAAACAGCTGAAAACACAAAGAAGTAGTTTGCTGTAAGAAAAGCTGCTATGCTTTCGATTCTATGGAGATCACAGACCTAAAAAGTCATGTTGTCTCACTGGAATGTACTACTCACTGTAAACAGCAAAAGGAGCTCAGTGAATGATACAGCCTGTGGCCATCAGGAGGAGGCAGGCGGGGTGCCCCGCAGCACTGGGGACCTCGGGACAGCAGTGTAGCTCTGCTTCTCAGTGATGCTGGCAGCCGGCTGTGGTCTTCAGTACTGTTCATTACACTGCAGAGATGCAGTGCTTATCCTTATGCAACACACCACAGAGTTTAACAATTCAGTATTTCCTTAGATGAACTGTGACCAAGACTACATAAGGAGTTCATCACTGAAACAATGTATATATTTTGGATTATGTAAAGGACAGAAAACTCTAAATGTCCTTCAGACAGATGAGAACAGGAGAGGAGATGGAGGAAGAGGTACCGATAGCTGGCCTCTCGAGCAGACTGTGCTGAGTCTTCCTAACATCATGCTTACTCTGTTGTGTGAACAAGGATACATTTTGTCCCCTTTGTGATTCCACTAGAGGTTCAAAAATAAGAAAAACAATACATGAAATATAAAGTGTGGAAAGTTCTGGACACAATCAAAGTGTCCCAACAACTTTCAGGACTGTGGTAGACTATGAAACAAAACACCTTATTTGATATCAGAAGATATCAGCATGAGTTTCTATTTCAAACCAAGCCCTCTCAGTTAAAAGGTTGTGAGTACTTTTTACTAATCTTTCAACCAATAAAAATTAGGAGGAATTCTTAGTTTTACAAACAAAAATTTTCCTTGGTACAAAGGTTTATGTAACTATACTGAAAATTCATACATATTTTGGTCATAGAAAAATGATAATGCCTTTCAGGGAAAAATGCTCTCTAAAGCTCTGGCTATCATCTTGAAAAGCTTTTGTGCACACTTATCATTTCAGAAAGTAACTTCTAACTAACTGGCAACAATGTATGTTTCAAAGACAAATGTTTGGCCTGGGTTAAACCATTTCTGATCAGAGTCAACAGGCTCAACAGGCTGTCTTTTTCAGGGGTGCAGCAGGGCCAACTCTTATCTTCTTCTCGGGCTCTCCCCAGTGGCACCTGCCAGCCTGGCTGTTTATAAGCCTGGCCCCACTCTCAACCATACAGCTGATGTCAGCAATAAAATAACTCAAGCTTCAGCAGAAACCAGAAAAACAAGTCTATGAACATAGAATGATAAATGTGACTGTGAAAAAACAGGAATGTCTGCCCATGGCCACAGATGGCCAAGGCTACACTGCAGCCAGATTGCTTTACTTATTCACTTGACAGAGAGAATAAGACAGAGGATATGTGTTGGGGGGGGTGTCACATGGGCTTCTGGGGGGAACCCAGGGTGCCAGGTTTTCATGTGGCCTCCTGACTTGCTGAGCAGTCTCACCAGGCCCCTGCAGTCAAGACTTCTATGGATAGACAAATCACTCCAGAAATTTCTGGATATTCAGGAAATAACAACAGAGGAACTAAGAGCCACAGAACATTTAATGTTCTTTTCTTCAATCAATTTCTTGAGATTAACCAATTACTATATCCAGGTGGATTCTAGAAATGGATTTTGGAGATCGTAAAGAGCTCATCTCTAAATAACAGTTAAATATTATACCTCACGGATTCTTACTGTAATAGAGCAAAATTTTTCAAAAACAACATAAATGTTCAATAATAAGTTGTAATTAAGTAAAGATAAAATCAAAAAATGAGAAAAGCCTTTTGAAATGTTATTTTTTCTTGAGGATTAAGGCAGTTCATTAGAGGAGAGAAAGAACAGAACTTACGGATGTGATTCCGTGAGGGGCAGGCACTCTGGAAAACTCATGGACTCCAGGCGTGGACTCCATGAGGAACAAGGAGCCAGAAAAGAACTCTCTGACTCCAGTCATGGAGCCCCTTGTATCCAGTAATTGAGAAGCTGAGACAGAGGGTTGTGAACTTCCAGCCTACACAGAGAGACCTTGTCTCACTCTCCCCCAAAGGAAAATAATATAGAGCATATGTTACACGTACATAAATGAATATACTTCCCATTTTCTAAGAATTGCCTTCTAGTACAAATCATCTTTTCTCTTTGTCTGTGTCTGCCTCTCCCGAGCTCCTAAACGGCATGGCAGGCTTCTTCCCTAGGAAGGTTTCAGACTGCCCCGAACACCAGTCCTTCACCAGTCTTATGAGCCTTGGGCTGATAGCTTGTCCTTTCTCCTGCCTTTAAACCACCCTTGACAAGGCGAAGAAACTTGCCTATTTTCTTCTAGCACTATCTTGCAGTCCACAGCCAGGCTTGTGTGTCTACTGTTTGCAAACATTTTAGCATAGACACCTGTGGACGACTCACATGTAGTTTTCCAGAGTTAGTGTCCAGCATGTGAACATGGCAATATCCCTCCCTTTACCGGACAGAGAGCTTGAGACACAGCCTGAATCCAACTCCTTCACCCACTTCAAGTTCACTAATCAAATGCCCAGATCTCTCATGGCGCCTATCTTAATTCTCACTTCCCGTCTCTAACAGTGTGGTCTCTGCTTACATGTCAGTGCCTGGCTGGAGCGATGCAGGGCTCAGTTCACAGCTATCACTCACTCCATCTCTAGGCCACTGCCCCAAATCAGAACTGATGTCATGCCACTGCTGTGTCAGAAATCTTTAGTCAGTCCAGTGTAAACTTCTATGTCTGGCCTTGTGCTTAAGAAAGGTCATCAGGTACTTGCAGGAAGCCTGATGGGTGAAGAGCTTGTGTATGGGCAATGGCCAGTGCTGCTGGCGGCTGTGAGTGGCCCAGTGCTGCTGCTTTGTGCAGCGCTCGTGCGTGCGTTCTCTCTCTCTCTTTCCTCTCTCTCAAGGAGTTCTGACTTGCACTCTTGCAATTGAATTAGTGCCTTTTTCCTAACTCCTAGAAGGGATTTGAGATTTTTCTGTTTTCCCCTTGGAAGATTCTTAGAGAACTCCAATTGTCATTTCCTAAGAACTCTTGTCTCCTGGCTACAGGATCCAGGTATAGGGCTTAGGGGCCCCTGCTGTCATTCTGTTACTATGCCTGTAGAACCCCTACATTAAAATGTACTTTAAGAGTCTTCTGTTACAGCTGTAGGATGGTACTTGACCTGCCAACTTTACATGAAGTGTTGAAAAGGAGCCAAGGCCGCAGCTAGTCATTTTCCTTCCCCTCCTCCTCCTCCTATTCCTCCTCTTCCTCTGGGGGAGGGAAGCCTAGATCGGCAAAAGATTTGAGCACTTCTGTGTGGTTAGCATCATCCTAACTACTTTTGGCAGATACTATAGGACAGCTCCCAATATCAAGCCCTTAACTAGATGACAGAACAGAAAGCAATCTATTAAAAGAGTTCACGGGAGAAACACTTGCTTCATTCTGAGTGCGCTAAACATACTGCTAACTCGTATTATTCTGAAACTAAGACCCACTTCAGAAATGAGCTGTTTATGGTAATGCATGCTAGTAATCCCACTTGGGAGCTGAAACAGGAGGACTGCAAAGTTCTAGTATCTCTCTCTCTCTCTCTGTCTTTACCTACGTACCTATTTATCTATAACTATACATATACATATGCATATATACATAAATTTAAATGTAATGTTTAAAAATATTTAACATTAGTATCTAGCAAAATCTTTTTTTTTAAATTTTTTTTATTTATTCAATTGTGCGTGCGTGCATGTTCTGGCAAAATCTTATAGTGCTCACTCCATTCTAAATATTTTAATTTACCCATTTTATTCTAAACCAATTAAAATACATGGAATTTGCCAAATGTGAACTATTTATGGTGTTGGGGATCAAATAAGGGTCCTAAACATACCAGCTAAGTACTGTACTGAGCTACAACCTGAGTCAACATTTCTAACTTCAAAGTCAGGGTTTACATTACTATTGTGGTTTGAATTCTGTTCTGACTGAAACAGGGCTCTTCACAAACACCTTGCCACTGCACAGGCTCCAATCCTAAGGATGTGCTTCTTGGAGAAGGACACCTGCTTCCACTGAGTGAGCAGCATTAAAGGAGAGTGCAAGTAGTGTCTGCCTAGTTCATTCCTCAGTATATGGGGATTTCTTGGCTTCAAGTAAGATATCTAGTAAGAATAAGAAAAGAACATGTTTATCCAGAGATTGACTCCCGCTGCTGACAAAAAAACTACTGATTGCTTCAGTGTGCCAAGCATATGCAAATGAATATACTATATACTACATATACTAGGTAATGTATATGCAGGGATTTAAAAAATACCTGGCAAATAATAAATTAACAGCTTATCATGATCATCTTCATATCACTAACTCAGAGGAGAGGGTTAATACCTTAAGTGTCATGGTTTAAGCTGTTCCACAGGCTCTTGTGTTTGAATCCTTAGCTGATGTTTGGGAGGGTTGTGGCAATTTTAGGTGGAGCCTTGCTGGAGGAAGGCATGTCACAGGATTAGGCCCTTGAGCTTGGTTAGTCCTGCCCTGTTTCCAGGAGAAGTCTGTTCTTGAAGTCTGAAGCTGAGCTTCTCAATCTCCATGAGGTTTGCAATGACCTAAAGTGCCTGCAGCTCCTTCCAGTCAGCCACCGTCAGTCCCTAATGGACTGTATCTCCCCTCTGAAACCACAAGTCAAATAAATCTTTGAGTTATTTGAGTCGGAGTGGTATTGCACAGCAATAGGAAAGAGAAACTGCAGACAAAAGGAAAGGGTGCTAGCAAGAATCTAGTCTTTAGTCCTTACAAGCCCATAATCAGAAGCTGAATATCTGTGACATCTCCTAAGCTACAGAGACACACAGCAAGTGCCTTGCTAAAATAATCCTTCTATCATGTGTCAAATAGGGAAAGAAATATTCTGGACATCAATGGGACCATTAGGAGGAACTTAGCTGACTAATTGGAAGCATCAGGAAACTGGAGAGCAGTTAAACATGGATTGCAAAGCTTGCTATGCTTGCTGAAATGGGAATACAGGACCTGATTAAGGAACGAGCCAAAAAATGTTCTGAGCAGAAAAAAGCAAACCCTGAAGGAAGATGAGTCATGTTTTAGGAAGCACTCAAGAATAGAATTCTAGTGAAATTAGCTTTGATTCATTAATTCAATAAACATTAGCTATAAATTTGTGTCAAATTACTGCCTTTGGACACAGATGATAAAAATGCTCTTACATTCTAAAGGAGGCTACTTAGCATGAAGGGCCTGAAAGAGCTATGTAGTGAGGTTCACAAGGAAGATGTCATCATTAAAACAAGTTTAAAAGAGGTGAAGAATGACTTGCAAACCTGGGTGAGGTGAGAGCTATGCAAAGTACAGTAAGAATGAAGGCTCAGAGGCCGCAAAGCTCAATGGGGAGTGGTAAGGAAAGAGCTCCCTAAGGTAGTAGGAGCCTGAGTACATGATCTTACTTCCTGTCATGACCCCAAGAATTCATACTTAGCAGGCACTATTAAATACCTGCATTTCACCAGGTGCTGTGAAGAAAATACAAGGAAGACAGAAAACATGCTACAGTGGACTGTATCTTCCCTAAACTATGTTAAAGGTAAAACTGTTCTTTTAAGAATAAGGGAAACATATATTTATATATGAGTTGATAAAACATTAAATTTGAACTTGTAGTGGTTGTCTTTTTTTTTTTTGGCATTATGTGCATGGGGGTGCACAAGAGGGCACTTGAGTGTGTTTGCCTATGGAAGTCTAAGGGTGACATTGCTGAATCATTCTGGATTGCTCTACCTCCTTAATGCTTTGCTCTGGGGTATCCCTGGCTCTGTCCTCCAGGCTACAACTACAGACTGCTGCCATATCAGCTTGACCCTTTTACGTGGGATCTGAGGATCTGAACTCATGTGGTTTGCTTGTAAAGCAAAAACTTTAACCCCTGAGCCATTTCCCCAGTCCTAAACTTCTAGTTTAAATAATTCCTATTTCTATTGGTAGAATATAGAAAAGGGACAGAGAAAGGGAGAGAAAAACAGAGAGGAAGAGGAAAGAGAAGAGGGAATATGAATGGGAATAAAATTAAAAAGTCATAAAAACATGGGTAAGGGCAGATAACCCCAAACATCACTGCTCTTGTTCACTCCAGGCCATCAGATGGAGCAGTTTAGTCTGTGAAACAACCTTGTGACATCAAGATACAACACTGTCGTGCTCGAGAACTGCACAGCCAAATTACAAAAATCAAAAAGGGGCTGGAGAACACTGTGTTACCAGTCTGGAGGGAGGGAACAGACGCTTAATAGCAATAAGGAAAGGGGCACTTACAAATGACTGGTAGTGCGTGAGTTCCAGGATAATGGTTTAGACCATCTCATAGGGGTGAAGGCAGGCAGATATGAGTTCAAGTTTGGGCTACAGGGTGAGATCCTGTCTCAAAAATAAAAGAACAATGTCATAATACTGAAAGAATATGGAGTAAGGTACGGAAAAGGGAAAGTCAGTTCTGGGAAAACAGGTGGCACACACTGAGAGGTGATATGGATGTAGAGACACATGGATGTAGAATCCCAAATTCAGGAGTGCGATCTGAGCCAGACGTATAGGTTTGGAAGTCATCTTGCTAAGCAGCCATTATAGACAGCAGACCACACGATCCCACTCACCCCAGCGCACGTGCAGTGAGATGAGGTGTGGTAGCAGCAGGCTGAAGAACAATGTGAGGAAAGAAAGCCAGATACCCTAGGATCTGAATGACGCCTAAGCATTAGGCAAAGACCTAGCTGAACCCCTAGCTGGCAATTGCGGAATGGACCTCACACCAAAGAACAGGACTAGACAACCTCTAGAAAATACATCCAGAACTTCAAAATATAGCGCCATTCCAGAACTAAATTCCCCGTGGTTGAAAAGCCACCCTAAGAAGTAACATCTGCCCCCTAATGCCATTGTCTCTGAAGGCCATGGAGCACCAGTCTACTTAAAACAAGCCCATAACTAGCCCCTTAGCCCACTTTCCTTTGTGGGTATAGCTTGAAAATGCCGTTTTCTTACAATCAAAGACTCAACCACGTATCCCAACTTACTCTTCTCTCCACCAACATCCTGAGCAGGACTATGCAGTCAGTCTACAGATTCATATCCCACCTCTTTCTCCCCGTCACACAGACACCTGTAATTTTCCCTGATATTTACAATGCTGGGTGCTGTTTTCCTTTCTGCTCAACTCTACGAATAAGTCTCCAGTTCTCTTTAACTGCATCTGTAAATGTTGACTCTACACATGGTTGTTCTTGCCCAGCACACACTTCCGGATCCTAACATCCAGCACGGGTACCGACGTGTGGTACTTGTAACAGGTGTTGGAGGTCCTTGTCTCTAACCAGCACTTCCCTGACTTCTCTCCAACTACTGCCTCTCCACCACCTCAGTCTTCCTTTTCTCCTGTTCTGGTCTTCCACTTTCTCCCAGCAGAGCCTGTAACTCCTAAACTTTTACTGCCGTCAATAATAGCACTAAACTAACACAGCTGCCAGCCCCAGGCCTCACAATGGTGTAATTCTAACTGAATCCACCATTAACTTGTTAGTTGTCCTTGGAAAACAACTATATTCTATGTCACTAGCCCAGTCCACTGCAGAAAGTAATACATGAAAATGCCGCCCAACCTTGTAGCCCTAGCAGTGGAACATAGATTACAGTTCAGAATTATGTCTGCAGAAGCATGTCTCTGTAAGACAAAGTGGGGGAAAGGTGGGGTAGAGAACGCCTGGCCCCACTTGACGTTTAAAGCCATCCAAAGTTATTACATTGCTACTTTAAACCGTAACAAGAGTTAATGCTTGTTATTTCTTTATTCTCTTCGAGTTTCACAAATGAATACAGGGAGTTTATATTATTCATACCTAATCACCAATCCCATCCCTCTTCCTCTTCTTATTCCAATCCTCTTCTTCCCTGCCAGTCTCTCACCAATTCTATGTCCTTTAGCTCGTGTGGGCCACTGTGTTTCATTTCATCTGAGCTGCCGTTAATGGCATGTGTCAAGCTGGAGAAATGGTTCCAAATGTTTTGACTCGAAAGCAGAAGGTCCAGAGTTTGGATCTCAGGTCCCATGTAAAACCACCAGGTGGAAATGGAGGCAGCCTGCCACTTCCAACCCAGGTGGGCAGAGCCTGGGAAATCCCAGAGCAAAGCAAAAAGGAGGTAGAAGCAATCCAAGATGATTCCTGAAGTCATCCTTGGTCCTCCACAGGGACGTACAGTGCTCTCTGATACACACATGCACATGCATGCACATGCAAAATAAATTTTTGAAAGTTTAAAAAAAAATTTGGGCTGGAGAGGTGGCTCAGGGGTTAAGTCTCTGCCTTGCAGGCGGAAGGTCCCAAGTTCTGATCCTAGACCCCAAGTATAGACGCCAGGCAGAAGTGGGGGCGGCCTGCATTTCTGGTCCTGGTAGGGCGGAGCCTATGAATGCCAGGGCAGGTGGAGGCGGTCCATGGTGGTTCCCGAATTCGCCCATGGTTCTACACACACACACACACACACACATGCACGCACGCACGCACACACGCGCACACACATACGCACAATTGAATAAATAAATAAAATATTTTTTAAAAAAGTTAAAAAAAAAAAAAAAAGCGCCAGACGGCAATGGTGGCAGCTTGCTCCACCTGCCTTAGTGGGCGGAGCCTGGGAAATCCTTGAGGGAGGCAAAAAGGAGGTAGAAACAATCCAGGACGTTTTCCAAAGTCACCTTGGCCCTCTACAAGAACACACAGTGCCCTCACACACACACACACACACACACACACAGGACATGAATCACATATCAATGGATAAACCATTGAGAAAAGCATTACACACATCCTACTTTGTTTTGAAAATCAAGGCCAAGATCAAAATGAAAGGACTTCAGACATTAAAGGTATACCTGAGAATTTAAGGATTCTATAAACCCTACAGGAAAGATAAAAGACCATGCTCCTGCCACACTTCTTCCTTCTAAGGTAAGTGGTCTGGAAGCTATGCCTGCTGGAGCATTTTCTTTATACAATCACCTGAGTGGGTATAGGCATTTGTTAGAGCTAAGGCAATGAACGGATGCCTTTCTCTCTCTCTAGCTGATGGTACTATCTTTGCTCTAATTTCACAGAAGCAAGAGACAGCCTCCTGCTGGCCCTCTACATACAGGTTGGACATGGGGTCCTCAGCAGAGATGTGCCCACTGGGTCTAAGAAGCAACAAGAAACACTTCAGAGTATTTGAGACAGATAAGCATTAAAAAGTCCCAACTTCAAGCAACGCAAGTGCTTGCGGAAATCTAAATAAGCTTCAGCTTCTCCCATCACTGTGTGGTAACATGTTCCCAGGCTGAATGGCCTGGACCTTTGCTGATTTGGCCTTGAAGTCTGAGCTCAAACATGGCACCTCCCAGGATGGCTCTGCTGTGGCCCTGCTCCGACAGGCTTCTTTCATGCTTCTGCAATGCAGCAGCTTGGTCCAGTAGCAATTCCCCTGTGGGGAGGCTGCACCCAGAGCCGCTGCCTGCCCATCTGGGGAGAGAGCAGCACCACCACGGATAACACACAGGAAACTTAGGATGAAGGACACTGGATCACAGGGAAGCCTGTTCCTGTTCCTGCCCCTCCCATGTCACCTATGTCACAATGTCTCCGCCTCCTAGATTGAGGTGGTCCCTTCACTGGTCTGCCATTTCTGTCTTCTTTCTGTTCAATCCATTCTGTATGTATTTCTACCACTGCAATCTTCTGAAAACACATTACTAAATGTACTAGGCAGAGATGAGAAGCTAAACACACTGTTCTCTAACTCAGTGTGCTCAAGCCGAATTGGACAGAAGTAATTAACATGTAACTTATATAGGGCCTACAGGCACACACCCAAAATGTGCTAGTCTGTCTGTCTGATGGTACCTCAGAAATGGATTCTTGAGTAAGTGCTCCACTCTCTCAGAGAATCAGAATCACAGAAGTGAAGGCAGCTCACCTGGACCATTAAGCTCTCATTCAACTCCCATCCTAGCATAACTTTCTACACTGAGTCCTGGCTCAGCTCTTCAGTTCTTCTATTCTCCATCCCATCTTTCAGCAAGGCTGGTTCAGCTAGACTGCAAGATACAGGCTGAGGTACACAGCAACTTCTCTATTTTTTTTGTGTGTGTCTCTATGTGTGTCAGAGGGCACTGTGTGTGCCTGTGGGGGCCCAGAGGTGATTGTTTTATTTACTCTCTGCCATCTTTTCTACCTGGTGTTTTTTACGTCGGATCCAGGATCTGAACTTGGGACCTTGTACTTGTGAGGCAGCAGCTTAACCTCTGAGCCCTCTCTCTCTTTCTCTCTCTCTCTCTCTCACACACACACACACAACACATAAATATTTAAAAACAAGAAAATGAAGAACCTCAGTTTGACAAGAACAACAAAACTGAAGTTTCAGAACGATACCAACTCAAGTACATGTTCTAGTGTAACTGTATCCATTGCTACTCAGCTTGATTTAAGTCCAGTATCTGCTTATTTCGAGCACACCTTCTGAGGCAAGAATCATGTCTCTTAAAAGTGTCTTTTAATCTTCTAAAAAAACGACCCCGGGGCTGGAGAGGTGGCTCAGGGGTTAAGCCTCTGCCTTGCAGGCAGAAGATCCTGAGTTCGGATCCTAGACACCACGTATAGACGCTGGGCAGAAGCAGGGGCGGCCTGCATTTCTGGTCCTGGTAGGGAGAAGCCTGTGAATCCCAGGGCAGAGTAAACAAGGAGGAGGTGGAGGCGTCCATGGTGGTTCCCGAATTCGTCCGTAGTTCTACACACATACACACACACAAACACGCGTGCGCACACATACATACGCACACACGCACAATTGAATAAATAAATAAAAAAAACACACAAAAAATGCTCCTAGCATTATTTTTAAGCTTTCTCAAAAATCTGAACATAGTTACATAGCCCTTTCAAGAAGATCTAGGTTTGACATGCAAAACTACAAATAGTTCCTAAGGGGAATTAATTCACAAGGAAAGTAGAGAAGGGAGAAGAAAGAAGTCAGGTAAGACTAGAAGAGGAGGCAAATGAATACAAAAGATGAGTCTTTGTAATAGAGCAACAACCAAATTCGAATCTTAGTGATCACTACTACTTAGCTATATACTTCCATCAACCCTTGTGTCCCTGGCTAAGTCAACAATCTCACTAAACTCCATATTTCTCACTTGTAAGTAGAAATAATAACCTGTGTGGTTTCAGTGGACATTCTATTAGATTATCTCTATACAGTGTGTGTTTATGACTTGTATACAGTGAGTAGTAAGCAAATAGCTACTCTCGATAAAATAATTAGACTTGCACCCTAAGAGGTGATATTCAGGAAAAAAAGGAACCAGCAATATATAAGAAGGGAAGACAACACCCAGCTAGCTAATTCTATGTATTATCACTGCAAGACAAAGTGTGAAAAATATAAAATGGTTTTAGTATTAAATTAAGACGTACTGTGTCGAGAATTATTGAAAAACAAGAGAACTACAGTCAAATGTCCAAGTCACAGAAGCACAGTTATAACAGCAGCTTTTAAAATAGCCAGAAAAGCAATGTGAAAATTGAACCAAAACCACAAAGTGCTTATTGCATACAGAAACTTCTCTATCCCAAGCTTTCACAGTCACGGTAAGAGCTGGGCTCCATAGCAAAGACTGAGTGATTTGGCATGCTCAAAATAGAAGCATTAGCAATCACACACAGCTAGTTGCTGCCATCTTGTCTTGACAGGAAGTACACTGTATTGATTATGAAGTAGTAAATAGTCTTAATTCCATCTACTCTGAAACTGCAGTAAATATAAGGAAGAGGGAATAAATTCCCCTCCTCAATCAGATGTAAAGGCAGCAAGTAACATTAAGGTTAAAAAAACTGTAAATACCTGTAGAATCCCCAAGAATCAGCAAAGATGAGGAAAATAAGAAACTTGTCCATGTAATTAGGCTACCAGATGGTTTAGTGTCACTTACAGGAGCCAAGTTCGAGATGAGAAGGAGAGTCGAGGGAGGGGTGAGGGGCATGGCCAGGTGACGTGAGATGAGGAGAGGAGAGGGAGATAAGACGCCACAGTGCAGTCAATATCATTTGTATGTATAAAAGTTTCACCCAAATCACATACAGTAATATGACCCTCATAACCAGGAACTGTAAACTTAGTTTTTGATCATATACAGTTCCTTTACATTTCTGTGTTTTATGTATTAAATACTCTTATGTTTCATTTCTAGTAATAGTTTAGGAATTTTATTTCCTACACAACTTTTTGTAAAAGTATTAAGTTTAAAAAAAAGTAAGTTTTGATAAAAACAATTTCATAATGAAACTTGTTCTGTACAGTGTATACTCATAGAAAGTTTTAAAGCTAATCTTAGTAGAGTGCTATTACTATGCCACAGACACCTCACAATGCATGAGTCTACTGGGATTTATACACCAGCACAAATGGTCAAGACACCACATGATCTGCAGTCACCAAGGTTCCTATGGTCTGAGCAGAGATCATCTCAGGGGAAGGCTATGTGCCTCATTGAACTTTCAATGAAAACAAAAAAGTCAATTGTGGGAAAAGATATCCCCCAAATTTTTTTTCCTAAGAAGGGGACAATCTTTCCTTTTCATGGAACATTGACTGTGCTTCTTGTTGCAGTTCACCTGCATGATTGCTGATAAATGACCATCAAACAGCTTAAGAGAACAAGGGGTTTATTTTCTTACGGACAGTCCAGTTACAGTCTGTAGTCCGGCTTGACGGGAGAACATGCACCAGGGCCAAGGGAACTGGCCACACCATCTCTACATAATGGTTGAAAGAGAGACGATCCTTACTTGTCAGACTAGGATGTCTGGCCAGACTAGGATGTCTGGCCAAGTATACCAAGGATGCCGACTCTCTCAAACAGCTCTCCATGTTTTATTCCAGGGCCTAATCCCACCCACCACAGGCTGGACCTTCCCCATCAGCTAGACAATCTCCTTCAGGTTTGTTCTGGGCCTAACTCAATCATTAATTCTCTACAAATAAATGTGCCCAGAGCTCAAACCTTCAACAGTCAAGTTGACACCTGTGCCTAACTATGACACTCCACCCATTGTCAACTTGACACAAAAACATAGCAATTTTAAACTGTAACCTTCAATCCTTGTCCCCACATATGTTAAAAGTTATCTTAAAAACATACATTTCATAGACAAATTTAAAATGTTTTCTCATTAAAACTTCATGTTGGAACTGAAAATCTTTCTTTAAATATCTCAGATCTTTTAACTGCAGACTCGATTAGAGTCAAAATAAGTTAAATACTTTAAAACAGATAAAACATTAAAACAGAAGTATCTTGATGTAATAAGAAAACATTAAATTAAGATCAAAGTCCAGCAAATCAAATACTGCATCCTATACTTCAATGTTCATCTTCTGTTGCTCATCACGTAGTCAAGGTGGCTCAAAGATTCTAGGCATTCCTAGTCCCTGTTTGCAGCTCAAAGTTGTAGAAGCAGAGTTCCTCTGAACCACTCATAGAGTCCTCAGCATACATCCCGTGGTTCTGGCATCTCAAACAACACTCTAGGTTCACCTCTGTATCTAAAAGCTTCACTTTCTCTTCCAGGAACTCTATGCCTGCCATTTGGTGCTAAGCCCTTGCTGTTTTCCACAATCCCCCCAGTAGTACACCAAAACCAGAATCACTTGGGGGACGCTGCTAGATTCCAAAGTGAGGCTGAAACGTAGCTTGCTTGGTCTGCTTGAGCCACAGCTGTATCAACTTAACGCGATGACTCTGGAAAAGCCTCTTTCTAGGTAGTCAAAACTTCCAAAGGACAAAAAACTTCAGTTTGGGCTCTTGACCCCTGAAGGAATCTGAGTTTACAAACCAGAAATGGCCATGCAGTGGTATTTATCTGCTCCATAGTCCCAGTGCAAATCACTAGGTTTCCCTTTACTGATGTCCCTCTCTCCAACAACAGCAACTATTCGACTGCCTGCCCTTCCCTCATGCAAATCTTCAACGCTGCCAACACAGCTCTCCTCTATCAAGCAAACCAATCCATCGTCTTTAAATTCAGATTTACCAAAGTCCTTGTTCCCTTCATCACAAACTGGGCCCAAACAATTCATAACTCTCTCAGCATTTTCATTGTCCAAATGGCCCATTAAACTCTACAGAACAGTATTTGTAATCCACAAAGTCAAAATCTTCAAACATTTCAAACTTTGTCCAAACTGTTCAAAAGCCACAAACTCCACACAGATTTATCAGCAACATCCCACTTCCCAGGTATCAAATTCTGTTGCAGTTTGCCTGCATGATTGCTGATAAATGACCATCAAACAGCTTAAGAGAACAAGGGATTTATTTTCTTACGGACAGTCCAGTTACAGTCTGTAGTCCAGCTTGACGGGAGAACATGCACCAACACCAGGGCCAAGGGAACTGGCCACATCATCTCTACATAATGGTTGAAAGAGAGACGATCCTTACTTGTCAGACTAGGATGTCTGGCCAAGTATACCAAGGATGGCGACTCCCTCAAACAGCTCTCCATGTTTTATTCCAGGGCCTAATCCCACCCACCACAGGCTGGACCTTCCCCATCAGCTAGACAATCTCCTTCAGGTTTGCTCTGGGCCTAACTCAACCACTTATTCTTTACAAATATGCCCAGAGCTCAGACCTCTCAACTATCAAGTTGACACCTGTGCCTAACTATGACACTACTTCTTACTGAACACAACTATTCAAAATCAAACTGTACCCAAGAGAAACCTATACATTGTTTGTAATTCGTGATGTTGATTCTCCGTGAAATTATGGGCTGAAGATCTCGAAGACACTGTCAAAGAGACTGTCCATTGGGCGGTGAAGGGAACAAAATGCCAACACTGTCAGGGTGTGCTAACTTTTTCTTTGCCATTTTCATCTTTTTAATATTATAAATCTATAGGTTGTTAGTCTTGCGACTTTTCCCATTTTAAACTCACTAACTACAAACCAGTAAAATGTCTTCTAGAACTTACTCCGTTCAGTGAAGAGACCTCCCATATTGTTTCAGATTGGCCTCTGGAGCTGTCCTTAACAAGTGTGATAGGGCAAAGGAATCAGTTTGGATCTCACTGGATAGTTATGAAAGAGTGGGCAGGATTCCTACCCCTTCACTGTCTATGTACCCTTTAAATCCAACCTATTTTACTATGTTTCCAGTTTTTAGTTAACTAACAACAAACATTAACTATGCCTGAAAACTCATACATAAAATCAGACATGCTTATTGGGCATGTCTTTGTGAGGCATAGTGCTTATCCTTACCATCTTTTATGTCACAGTTCCCAGAGACCCTTTGGGTGACTGAGCTCTCTTTCCACACAAGCACAATTATCAACACATCTATTAGTGGAAATGGAAACTTAAACAGCCAAGACTGACAAATTTATTAACTCAGTTCCAAACTCCTAATTTGATCAGAAACAAAAAAACGCAGAGCCATACTGCTTTAAAGTCACAATGCAAAATACAAAAGTCCAATGTTGCACTGGCAGAAGTTACTACAGTTATAACTTTTCACTCTGAATTCTCATGGGTTCTCACTTATGGGTCAGGCAAAATTATCCAAAGTTCCACTCAATCATTATGTTTACCTGACACCAAAGGCAGCTTTCAAAATACACTAAAATATTTTTCATGCCCTAAATATATTTATTTACTTAAGTTTTATTTTGCAGTTTTCTAGAAAACTGATAAAAAAAAATTCAGGTATCCGTGAAATGCACTTTCACAGATCAACTTTGTGAAAGTACAAACTTCAAAACAACCATCCTAAACGGGGGAGAAAAGAGACAGTGGGTGAGCACAGTGGTGTTGGTCCAGGGTAAATTCACCTGTCCAGCTATGCCTTTGATTCCTCACTTATTAAGGCACCCCAGATAAAATCACTCCGTTTGCTGGGCACAGATGGGGGCAGTGGGGCAGTGCCTTCTCTTCCACAGCTGCTCGGTGGAATCTAATCCCTCCCTCCTGCACTTCTGCACAACGGGCTCTAGTTAATGGAGGAGGGACAAGATTCCTTTTAGATTGCACCTTGAGGACCTGGCAGCTTCTCTCAGCAGAAGACTGTGTCAGAGGGAGTCCTTTCTATCTCTCTCCAAAGGTTGTGAACAATACCTGTCAATTAGCAAAGCCTTCACTTGGAGTCGGAAGGCTGATGCTGGTCATACTTTGTTAGCTATTCTGACAGACTTGAACAAAAGTGTTAGTTTAGCATTGTTTTAAGTTAAAAAAAAAAAAACAAACTTATACCTTAAGCTTGCTTTCAACATCTCATTGAAAAGGTCCATGTGCTTTTCATGTAAAAATACATGAGCATGCTTTCTGTATATAAAATTTCTCACCTGCTTGGAGCTTGGCCTGCTGCTGATCTTGAAGCAATGCTGGCATAAAAGAATGAAATAATTGTGACACTACAGTAGATAAAAATCTTAAACTGTGCCCTCCTTTTTCCAATCCCCCCCCCCCCTATTTTTTAAACAAAGTCACAGAGTCTCCAGCTTCCTTGGCATCAATGAGAAAGGAGCTTCCAAGTGCCCAACTTTACTAACAGGACAATGTTTCAGAACCTTTCTGAAAGCAAACTGCTGAACTGGGTCCACTGCTTCTCATTTTCTAGAAAGTGCATTTTTCTCTTCCTTTTTTTAACTGAAGTTTCCAGGATAAAACAGAAGGTATCTTTTTACCTTGGTCTCTCTCTATTTTTAAGCAAACTCAAAAACGGAAGGGGAGAGAATTGTACTTGTTCAATGCAGCTTTCTGAGTCTGGTTTTTTTCAATCTGCAACAGCAGGGTCTTTCAAAAGACTACAAAAACTACAATCAGCCAGGCTCTCATTCTAAACACATCCCGATCAAATGCAAAAACATCAAGTAAAGCCATTGTCCCAGGAAGATTGGGATTTTTCAGAAAAAGGTATGACCTACGCAGTCAGTTAAGTACCCTGATTTAACATACCTTGAACTAAGTTCTCTCAACAAATAGACAGAGGAGTGGCCAATTCACATACAACATCTCCCCGCCATATGAGAAAGCATAACAAACTTAATTGTTTTATATATCCTGAGGCAGAGAAAAGCCAGAGAAGACTCAGAGGTTTCCAGCATCCTGTGCGTGTGTGCGACTGAGACAAAGAATTAGCGAAGTGACACGAGGTATGTGAAAATAAGGCTCGGGAACAACAGATCTCGGCTAAAAGAGACTGTGCGATGGAAGCCTCCACAGCCTAGAGACAAATGTCCTTGGCAAATCCCCGTCTTATGATCATCTAAAGTTGCCTCCTTGGATCTTACTCAGCAAGCCTTTTCCGAGCAAGTATCCTCTATCAGAATTTACCACCAGCTGCAAGCACCGGGAGAGTGCGTCGGCAGCGCGTTTCATCCACTGAGCGCCCGGAGCATCGCACGGTGCACTGTGCGCGATGCGCGGTGCGCGGTGCGCGGTGGCCCCGCGTGATCCACCTCCCGCTCTGCACACTTAAGGCCCCGAGAGCCTTAGGTCGGCGAGCCTTCCCTTAACGAGCCACAACTCAGACAGCGGCATCGCAAAGGCGAGGCCCCGGGCTCTGCTCGTCGCTCGCTCCTCCGCGTCCCCCTGGCAACTTTCCCGAGGCGGCCCGCGCCTCCTCCCCCGACACCTCCGGGCCCAGTGCGGGTCGCCTGCGTCGGGACAGCGGAGGACAGGAGGGACGCGGGCGGAGCGCGGCTCGGCGAGTCGGACGCATCGCTTCTGGGGACGCAGCGCGCAGCCCCGCTCCCCGCGAGGGTCGTCGGGCAAGACTGGGCGCCGGAGCCCGGCCGCACGACGGGACATCGGGACGCCCTACTCCACCCGGGGCCGCCGGGCCACCCCGCGTACCCAGACCAGGGCCAGAGCACCCCAGCCCCCAGACGTCCACGCCGTGCCCCAGCACCGCCAGGTGTGGCCCCCACGCCCCGCTCTGCCCCGCGTCCCACTCCGCCGCGCGCTTACCTGGCCCGTCTGCCCCGGCTCAGCCTCCTTAGCGACCTCAGCAGGCGCGTCTGCTGCCCACTCGCCCCGCCCTCGCCCCGCCCCCGGGAGGCGGGGCCCACGCGGCGGCGCCGGCATCTCGGGGCGGCCGCCCTGAGCTCTCGCGAGATTTGCTTCCGCAGCCTCTTAGTGGTTGGGCCGGTCCGACGCGGCTTGACGTCATACGCACCCCCAAAAGGAAGTAGTCTGATGCGAGGACGGGCCCCACCAGCTTCACCTGCGCCGCCGGAAGTTCCAATCGGTACTGGGGGATTGAGCTCGGCGGTTTCTGTGTCTCCATCCTTGCTCCGGGAGCATCTGTACGGCGAACCTGCCTGCTCGGCCTCCGAGGTGGGCGGCAAGGACACGCCCCTCTCTTACACGTCATTGGAGCTTCGCGGTCCTTCCCAGAGCATTGCACGGCCGCCTTGAAATGCAAAGGACCAGAGAGATTTGCGAGCGTTTTGCGGAATAGGAAACGGACAACCATTGGCTCAGCCCCTTGACTCTTACAGTTCACCATTTAGAAGGTTTGACGGAGGTTAGGATTTAGAAAGGTCACAAAAACCGAGTGAAGACATGAAAAACTTGCTTGAGTTCCCTTGGAAAATCTAAAGTAGCTGACAACGATATGCAGACACACATTTCATTAGGCTGCAGAATTGTCTGAGGCATGTCCCCAACTGTTCCCTGTGTTCTGCCTGTATATTTATGTTAGGCACAGAGAAGGATTAACAGTAACCACAGGTTTAAGCAACCTCGTCATACGATTTGTAAAATTTCTTTAAATCAAGAATTTTCACTTGTCACTTCAATAAAGCACTTCAAAGCCCGACACCGCAGGTCCTGCCTGTAAACTCAGTACCGAGGCTGAGCCAGGCTTGCAGGAAGTTTGAGGCCCGCCAAGGATTGCGTAACAAATTCAAGCCTGGACTGTAGCCTGAGACTCATGCCCAAAGCGACAAGAAAAGCACCCTGCTGCTTTGGACACATCAGATCGCCAGCCGCTCCTGCGGCTGGGTCCACTGTTGAGCAGAATAAGGATTACTGAACACGGGCTGCACCATGATAGCTGATCTGAGAGCTGCCTGCACCACTTGTGGGGGCGATGGGGAGAACAAACAGGGCTGGTACTTGGGACAAAGAAACTATCGGCCTGCTAAGGGGGGTTCTCACTGGGATGATGCAAGATTCCATAAGGCTGTTCAGAATGCTGCTCAACTGAAATCTTATGAATCATTTACTTCTGGAATTTTCCACTTAATATTTTTAGAACATGATTGGCTATGTATAGCTGAAACCATGGGAAAGTGAAACTGGACAAAGGGGAAGGGACTATGGTATTTGAAAAATCACCTTCCTGTCAGATGGCACTGGGAAGAGATTACAGTTCGCTTTTATGGACAAAACTGGCCATTGGGAAGCCAAATCACTTCCAGTTATTGTGGACAACTTTATTCATCAAAACATTGGGATTTTCCATAAATGTTCTTAGCAACTATTAAAACAATATATGAAGCTCTTACTGTGCCTTTAGAAAAATATCCCTTGAAAATGTCAATCACAGGGGCCAGCCAGATAGCTCAGTAAGTAAGGTACCTACTTTCAACCTACAGCCTGAGTTCATTTCCTAGAAGCCCACAGAGTGGAAGGACAGAACTGACTTTCAAAGTTTGGTTCTCTGAACACCAATCTTTCTCTCTCTCTCTGAAATATTTGAAAAAAGTTTCAATTACAGGCTTGGGAAATGGCTCAGTCAGGCATGGCATCCCAAGGGCAAACTCGTAGTGTCCGTGTGAAAAACCAGATGTGAAGATATACCTCTATTTATCCATCAGAACCAGACCACAAAGGTGACACTGAATCACCCCTCCATAAAATGTTAATCTCATAAGGAAAGCAGACAGCCTGACCACTGTAGTCATCCTGAAGAAACTGACCAATACAAACCCCTCACATGGAAACCCCTTCCCCCTGTGCTCCAGCTCCAATTACTAAAGCCTTGCACCCCTAGCCCCAAAGGAGTGGACTATTCCCACGATGGAGTTCCCTGAATAAAAGTCAGTCCTCATGGATGAAGCCTGGATTTGTCTGTTCCTCTCCTCTTTCCTAACATCTATAACCGTGTCCATGTAAAAAGCAGGGGTGAAAGTGTACCTCTATAGTCCCAGAGATAGTGGAGACAGATCACTGAAGCTCATTGGCAGCCAGCCTAGCCAATGGTGGAGCACCAGGCTCAGTGAGGGACCCTATCTCAAAAACGAACGTGGAGATGATGGAGGAAGACACTCAACGTTCAATCTCTGTTCTGCACACACAAACAGGCACACCCATGTTCACACTTGTGTACACACACACACACACACACACACACACACACACACACACACACACACCAACTGATACCCTTAGGTTTCCTAAGACTGGGAACATGTACAAAACAGGAAAGAAGTGTAGTATGAATTCTCTCTTTTATCACATTCTGTGTTTTCACACACAGCTTGAGAAAAGAAATACTCATGAAGACACTCATGAAGACATCTGTCACACTTAGTCACTGTGACATTCAAATGACAGTACACCCCATACGCCCCCATGCCTTGAGCTGCACACATACACAGTGCAATCCAAGAGGAGGGAAGGAGAACACTTTGTGGCTTAGAAGAAAGCTTGTGTTTCTAGATCTGTGTGCTTTTTCACAGCACTAGGGCAGTATGAACTGACACCATGTCAGGTGTAAACTTTGACCTCAAGTTCTAGCTTGAGGCCGTTCTAAATGTCTTCCTGTCTTTCCTTGGCAGATCTTTGATGTGACTCAGACTGAAACATGCACCTTTCTAATAGTTGGGCGAAGTCTGTGGTACCCTTGGCAAAATACTGAATAGGAGAGGAAGAAAGACTGTGGAAGTTCGTGCCCACCCCTGCAGAGATAAGGTCCCAACTCCCCCCACACGTTGTTTGTGGAGGGACATGGACAGGAATGCCTCAGATGCAAAGGAACTCAGTTCCTCTGCTCAGCAGCAAGGTCTGGCCCAGCCCAGCTGGGCCCCACAACAGATCAATCAGGTTCACAGAAACTAGAACTCACCAATTTTTAAAAGTCACCTTTTCCAAGATGGCCAAAGTTTACAAATATCTGTGACCCTGCCGGCCATCTCTGGCTCCCTTGCTCCTCGTGGACTCCATGTGTGTGAGTTCTGTTTTGTTCTGCTAATAAAAGCTGCTTTACTCATCTATGCATGTTCTAGTTTCAATCTTCAGCTCAAAACATGAGAAGCATGGACATTAAAATTGTCCTACAATATTTTTTTCTCCCACATTTTATTTATTTTTTCCCAATCATACAAGCTCAATAGGTACCCCTGACCTCTCTCCCTCCCTCCTCCCTGTCCTACAGTATTTTGAGGTGCCTGAAAAGACCTAAATGTACTGGATATACATATTATTTCTCTTAGAAACAGAGGCATAGATATTGCCAATAATACTGCAATTTCCTGCCTGTCTGGGACGGAAGAAGTGTTTTTTCAGTTACTATTTAATGAAAAAATATAAACATATACATATATTAAATAAAATTAAGTTTATATTTTGTCTATATTTTTCATAAAAAGTTATGCTCAAGTTAAGAAAACCCTTGACTTCAATAACAGGTCATTTGTAAAAAATTCTGAAACTCTCTCATTCAAGTCATAACCCATGTAACAGACATACAGTATGGCTGTTGTTAACCTTTCTGACCGCTGGTTAAAGGGGATTTAATACCCTTCATCTGTGTCCTTTCTAAGTCAATGAGAAATTAATGGAACATGTAAGCTTTTTTTTTATGAGTAAATGTGATTCAGCTTCAAAACTAGGTTGTTAAAATTAGCTTATTAGAGATACTATCAGTTCTTTAAAATCTATTCGCTAAGAGAGTGTTGTGGTTGCTCTTTTGTTGTGAGATAAAGCTTTCACACAATCAGTTTAGAAAAGAGTATTTATTTGGGTTATGTTCCAGAGGGAACACAGTCCATTATGATGATGTTGCAAGGTTCTTGTGTTCGCAGTCAAAGATTGAAACCAGAATATGTGTAGAGGATTAAGAGTTTGTTAGAGGAGAGAACAGATGGAACTCACGGACTCTAGACATGGAGTGCCGCGAGGGGCTAGGGTGCCCCAGAAAACTCATGGACTCCAGGCGTGAAATCCATGAGGAGCAGGAAGCTAGACATGAACTCACGGAGTCCACACCTTGAGTGCCAGGGGGGACAGGCACCAAAAATGGCTGCCAAGATCAGGTACATTTATACACTTAGATAAACTAGGTAAAAATGGCTTTTCCTCATTGTTTAGCTCACATTAGGGCTTGACCCAGTTGATCTTGGGCCTACCTGGGGCTGGAGATCAAGTTGTTTCCTTGAGGTCTTAGCCTGTTTGATGTGGAGAGCTCATCTCTATATCTTTTCCTAGGGAAGTTGGCCATCTTGTCTCTGAAAGGATTGGAGTCAGCCCTTTGCAGGGGTGCTCCTTGGGGTGATCTCGGCAGTGGGGGATGGCCTTCTAGCACTTTAAAGACCATCAGAGACTGTCCCAGCACGGTTGCTCGAATCCTGTCTTATTTCAGCAGAGGACAATGACTGGAGGCAGAAGCAGGTGGCTGATTCACACTACCACAGCCATCCGGAGAGAGCAAGATGAATTGGAAGAAAGAGAACTGCTGGTCCTGCTCCTGTCCCTGAATTTCTGCAGCAAAGCTCTACGTCTTAAAGGTACCACAACCTTTCCAAGCATTAGCACAACTAAGGCGTCTAACTCAGGAGCCTGTGGGGGGAACTCACATTCAAATTACAGGGACTCAGGGGGGAAGTTGCCTTTCTGGTGGATGCGAGTTTCCTTTCCTTTCTCATAGATACTCATTTAGTGACCCAGAGGGCAAATGCTGCCCCTTTGGTCATCATCCTGATTATCTTTTCTCTTTTCTGAAACTCTTGAAACTAGAGAAAAAAGCCAGATGGAGACTATCTCTCACACCGGAAATGTCTGCTGGTGCTATCTGAAGCCCAGAGCTGTTGTTTACCTCCATCCCTGCTTGCAGGGCAAACCACAGGCTCCTACTAAGAGGATATGATGGAAGGAAGGTCCCTGGGGTCTGCCCAGGAGCAAATGGTTGGATCTGTGGCCTCAGGCACTGCTGTGATTTGAATGTGAAAATCTTCTTCAAGCTTTTGAGTTTGCATACTTGGTCTCCCAACAGGTGACACTGTTTTTCAAGGTTGTGGGGTCTTTAGGACATTGGAGAATTTGGGTCACTGGGTGCTGGCCTTGGAGCTTACATTCAATACTACTTAAGGCTCAGCCTATGGGATTTGTGGTCCACAGTGGCTCAAGTGCAAGGAATCCCAGTTTCCCTCTGCCAT
This sequence comes from Typhlomys cinereus, assembly GCA_023101885.1. Classification (NCBI taxonomy): domain Eukaryota; kingdom Metazoa; phylum Chordata; class Mammalia; order Rodentia; family Platacanthomyidae; genus Typhlomys; species Typhlomys cinereus. Next base: position 1,589,586 of record JALPQD010000219.1, read on the forward strand.
CATAAATTTAGTCACATCTTTCCCACCTTGAGGACTGGACCCTCTCAAACTATGGATGAAAATAACTCCTTCCTCTTCCAAGACCTGTCAAATACTCTGTTGCGGCCATAAGAGAGTGTCTATTTCTTCAGTGCTCCAATCCTCAATTTGCTCATTCATAATGGAGATAATTTAGGAGGTCCTCAACAACAGATGATAATTGTTTCCAGGAAAAGCAGCAATTAAACTATTAGAAGAAGTGGTAATTTTTGGTAAATATGAATATAATGATGGTTTAAGGGTCGATTCTATCTTCAGATAAATAGTGCTTTTGACTTTCCATTGCAACTGTAGCCACAGCAATTAAACTATTAGAAGAAGCAATAATTTATGGTAAATATAAATATAACAATGGTTTAAGGGTCAATTCTATCTTCAGATAAATAATGCTTTTGACTTTCCATTTCAACTGTAACTGCACAAACTGATCTTCTAGACTGGGAAAGGAAGAAAGAAAAACTGATCATATTGGAGCTTTTTTAAAAAAATTTTATTATTATTTATTCAATTGTGCGTGTATGCGTGTGTGTGTATGCGTGTGTGTGTGTGTGTGTGTGTGTGTGTGTGTGTGTGTGTGTAGAACCACGGATGAATTCGGGAACTACCAAGGACCTGCCTCTACCTCCTCCTTGTTTACTCTGCCCCCGGATTCACAGGCTCCATCCTACCAGGACCAGAAACGCAGGCTGCCCCTGCTTCTGCCCGGCGTCTATACATGGGGTCTAGGATCTGAACTCAGGACCTTCCGCCTGCAAAGCAGAGGCTTAACCCCTGAACCACCTCTCCAGCCCCCATATTAGAGCTTTTTTAAGCATACTGTTTTCACACAATTGCACGACATTAAGTACTCATAACTTTCAGTACATATTTGACATTTCATAAAAAACATTCTTGAAAAAAGTTTCTCTGAAACTTTTCAATATTTGCATTTTTCTATTTTATTAATTTCTTGTTTTTTTTTAACCTTTATATTGTTATGGATTTGGGGGTCATCCAGAGATTCACCATAGACCAAAAGTTAAAAATTAATAACTGAGAGGCTTTATTACAGAGAAAGAGACAGAGAGAGACAGAAAGACAGAGAGACTGGTAGCAGGGCTTCCACACATGGGCAGGGTGATGTGTGTGCAGCCCCGAATTACGCCTCCACACAGTTTTTATACACAAGGGACAAAGGAGGTTGCAAGCCCCCCCTTAGGTGCAGATCCACTAGTTGACTCGTTGGTGCCAGCTAAGCAGTTTAGCAGGCAGTTTTACAGCCTTATCAGCATGCAGGCTTCTTGCAGACCCTCTGGCCAAATGGCATTTCAGAGGGGAGTTCCGGAGACTGGTAGAGGAGTGGGCATTTTTATTGCCTGCCAGAAATTTCTCAGACTTAAGAATTTCTTTTTAATATTTTCCCTTTCATATTTCTCACTTACAGTATGTATGTAAATGATGTGTGTGAGAGCACATTAGGCAGTTTTACATCAGCCATGCTGGGACAATCTCTGAAAGTTTTGGAAAGCCATCCTCCACTGCTGGGATTACCCTGAAGGAACACAGCCTTTGCTAATGCTAATGTCCCCCAACCCTCTGTTGGTGAAAGGCTATGGAGATTAGTTCTCCACTGTAGATTAAACCCTACCAGGAGGTGGGCACAAAGATCAACTGGGTTGGGCCCCAATATGAGCTAAACAATGAAGAAAAGCCATTTTTCCTGGGCTTGCCTAAGTGTATAAATATGCCTGACCCTGACAGCCATCTTTGGTGTCTGCCCCTCATGGCACTCCATGTCTGAAGTCCATGAGTTCTTGACTAGCTCCGTGACCTTCATGGATTTCATGCCTGGAGTCCATGAGTTCCGTTTTCTCTCCTCTAATAAGTCTACCTTAATCCTCCACATGTGTTCTGGTTTCAATTTTTGACCCAGAACACAAGAAACTGGATTCATACAGACTCCTAGAGAGTGATCCCAAGACATTTTGGTGAGCACAGCCAGGAGATCAACTCTGTTACGTGTGTGTGTGTGTGTGTGTGTGTGTGTGTGTGTGTGTGCTTCTGTAAGTACAGGCACATGCATATTACATGTGTGGAGGTAAGAGGACAGCTCCAGGTGACAGTCCTTACCTCCTACCTTGTCTGAGGTACGGTCTCTTGTTGCCTCTGTGTGGCCAGGCTGACTGGTTCCCTCTACCTCTCATCTCTCCTTAGGAATGTTGATGTTACAGACACACATGTTAACACATCCACCCTAATGTAGCTGCTGCAAACATGATGTGGCTGCTGGGGTCCTCATGCTTGCGTTAGCCACAGGGCTGTTGTCCCAGCCTATGTTTATCTATCTGAAGCCTTTGCTTGCAACAGCCTCTGCTAGTTGGACTTCCTTCACTTTTCTCTTCCTAACACAGAATGTGAAGTGCAGGGCGAATTCCTAGAAGTGAGTCAAAGGCAATGCTCATTGTGTATTTCCAAACTATTGCCAAATGACCTCCCTCCCTCAGCCTCACTACTGTGCACACTACCTGTGTACAGTACTGGAATGCTCTGTTTCTCCAGACTCCTGCTCAAGATTGGTTAGATTGGTTAACCTTATCACACAGGAAAAGACTGTGACCTTGCTGTAAGAGTTCACGGTAGCAGAAGAGAAACGTGTGCGGATTCATCTTGATAAGCCATCTGCTGGTGATTACCGTCATGCTCTGTGGATTTTTGCTTCCTCGCATAACTCTGTTATGATTGAGAACTGGAGGAGACTGCACCCCTATAAGAGGCCCCTCTCCATCTGTTCAATCTATCGTGACAACTAGGCGAGGTGTGTCAGGCAACTGCTGCTTCACAGACACACAGTCTAGGTTCCTTTTTCAGATCTAGGGTGAGGACAGGGCTGTGAGGGGAAGTCGCAAAACCCGTACTAGAAGGTCTGGGGTGGGCAAGCTCACTCCTAGGGTGGAGTGTTGCTGACTAACTTTTAAAGCTAGACATAGAGGTCGTGCCAGAGTAAGCTGGGGGTCTACTTCACACAATGCCACACTCCCTAGAGGGGGCTGCAGGTGTCACATGGTTACTTTTTGCATTTTATTGCTGATTTGGTTTCCTGGAAGTAATCCAACAGGTCTTTCAGATAATTGACTTCTTTTTCTTTCCTGCTTAGACCACACAGTGCATAGGACCAAGGTTATGTTTCATTTCCACATAATAGCGACAGGCAGTGCAGAGGGTTTTAGCTAGAAGGGTGATATATAGTTAAATTTGTATTAAACAGTCACTAATGCTAGAGAGATGGTTCAACGTGGTTAAAACATTTGTTATACAAGTAAAATGACCAAAGTTTGAATCACACATAAAATGTCAGGCAGGCGTGGTAACCTACCAGAAACTACAGTTCTAGAAGGCAGAGCCTAGGAATTCATAGAGTAAACTGGCCAGTCACACTACCAGTATCAGTAGTGACTGGTTTGGATTAGAGCTGCCATGAAATCAGGAATCATCCTCGATTATTTGGGATTACCCAGGCTGTCTCCAACCAGGGTCAGAAGTACAGGCATTTTTTTTTTTTTAAGTGGGGCCTGGGATCTGAACTCAGAACCTTCTGCTTGGGAGGCAGTCTTAACCCCTGAGCATCTCGCCAGCCTACTAATGATATTGTATACAAATATGTGGAGCCTAGCTTCTGATGACTCAAGTGGCCAATCTGTAAGATGTCCACTTAGCCAGAGACTGGACCCCACACAATGGCACTCAAGTCCAAGTAGCTTCTTTCACTAATGTCAACAACTCCCACTCCTAACCAGGTGATGCTTTCTGTGAAAATCCGCCTGCAGCATCTCTTTCTCTTTGCAGGGAGAAGGGGAAGAAAGACTCTGTGGCAGACATGCGCCCATCACGGCCAAGAACCTGGGCCATCAGAGCCCAGCTCTCCTGTGTCTCTCATATAGTCCAGCATGACAGATCACGGACATCCTCCAGGCTGGCACGGGCCTGGGTTATTTCATCACCAGATTAAAACAGCTAGTGTTGATGCTAGTGTTGATCCTGGAGCTGCCATGGAGACACACCCCAGGGATCTTTTTTCCCATTTATTTTTATCCAAACCTACTGGTCTTAGCAATGTCATGAATCCCTAAGGGTGCCCTGAACCAGGATAGATGCAGGACCCGGGAGGGGCCGTCTGCTCAGGCAGAAAACAGGTTGCTGAGGAACAGCCTGCTTGGGGAGCGGTTGCCTTTGGAGACCTTTCATCACTAGCCTCCTCCCCTGCTTCCTTTTGTCAGCAATGGAGTAGAAAGCAAGCCTGTACCAACTGGGACTCGCCTACTGCATGAAGGTTTTTGATCTCTTGCTGAATCAGAAGTGTGGCCTTTGAGGGGAAGCTTTTTTTGGATTTTGGGTTTCACTGTGAGAGAAACTGACACAGGAGTGTTGGCCTTTCATAGTTACCTTCGGCATTTGCATTTAAGATTCAGGAACAAGAACATGACAAAGCTGTGACCTGACTTAGCATTTAGTCTTCTTCCTCTAGCTTTGAATTTGTCTGCTAGTCAGCTTGTTTTTCGATTTTCATACGTGTTTGTGAGCGCTTATATGTGTATGCATGTTTGAATGTGGGTGGACACATGCACGTGCGGGTGCATGAACACATGTGTTCATAGGCATGTGGAGGCCTGAGGTTGACGTCAGGACTTATTCTCGATTGTTCTTCCACCTTATCCTTTCCATGGCCCTTTAATTAAACCCAGAGGTAGTGAATAGGGCTATTCTGCCCAGCCAGCTTGCTTTGGGGTTGCCCACATCTGCCTTCTGGGGCTATAGTTACAGGCAGACTGCCATACCTACCTGGCACTTTTTACATGGAATCTGGGGATCCGAACTCCAGTCCTTTTGCTTGTGAGGCAAGGGTTTTACCCACTGATCCATCTCCCACCCCTGCTTTTGTTTGTTTGTTTGTTTGTTTGTAGCCCAGGCTAACCTCCAACTTGAAGTCCTCCCACTTCAGTCTCCCTAGTTCTGGGATTATGGGTCTTACAGCTGCACCCATGTCCTTTTCAGGAGTGATAAAGTTAACTAGTGTGGATAACTCTATACACGCTATCTGTTGAATAACAGATTAACCTCAGGTATGTTGACTGTCTAAACAGTAGTTCAATTTATCATTCATTTGGAAATATTAGCTAATGCTTGGTGAAAACATTGTCCTTGCATGATATCATTAGTATCTCTGAGAAAACAAATTTCAAACACTATAAACATTATGCTAAAGTTAAACTGTTTAAAATTGTTGTCTGTGAAATTTTCCTTTGTTTTTTTAATATTACCTTATTTGAGAGAATGGGAGGAGAGAGAAGGAGAGACAGAGCTGGAGATCAGAGGACAACTTTCAGAAGTCTCCCTCTACCTTACAGGGATTGAACTCAGGTCTCACTTAGTTAAACACACATGCCATACAAAGGCATGCCTCAATAATATCCTAAGTATTTCTTTTCCTTTCTCAGACAAGGTGTTGTGTAGCCTGGGCTGATCCTGAGTTCCCTATATACCCAAGGACAACTTTGAACTCCTGATCCTCCTGCCTTTTCCTCAAGTTCTGAATTCTGGGTATGCAACATGTCTGGTTTTATGTTAAGTCTTTCTTGATTCAACCAGGTTGACAGCCAAAATTAACTATCATATTAGTATATGTTGCAGAGGAAAAGTAATGATCTACAAAGTGATTCAAGGTATCTTCCTTGCCAGATACAACAACAATGTGTGGATTATGGTCCCAGTTGATCACTTATTGTGTATTATATATAGGCTTCTTGTACCTGTATTATACATTACCTGTATTTTACTTATAAGAAAAATATGTGGAAGTGTTATGAAAGATGAAGAACCTGCAATCCCTACCTTCAAGAGGCTGAGGCAGGAAGAATGGTGTGAGTTTAAGACCAGACCTCAAAAAAAAAAGTTTAAAAGGATGCTGTTTCTAATGTTAACTGCTTGTGCTCTCTCCCCTGCTCACCACCCAAGTATCAACTACCCAAATCTTCACAAGCCAAAAGAGAAAATCTTTCATCCGTGACTTCTAGAGAATGGAAAATTTAGAAAGAAAACTCAAAACCACTACTCAGCACTCACTCACTTCTGCCATTTCGCAGGTCTGTGGTTTCACTTGTAAGGCAGAACCATTGCTTTTTCTTTTGGCTTTGCTTTTTGAGAGAGATCTCCCTCCACTGACCAAGTTCTGGTCAGTGGTCTGGTAGCTTTTAAGTTGGGACTTTCCACCCCAGAGAAATTTGGCTCAGGTTGTCCTTGAGTGTACTGTGTTGCCCCAGGCTGGCCTCAAAAATCAGTAATCCTGCCTCTGTCTGTGTATTGTTGGAATTATGGAGGTGAACTGCCCCAGCTGATTAGACCCATTTCTTCTCCTATGAGACAACGTGAATCAAGTTGATGTTGTGATCTCTTTTTTTTTATTATAACATTTTTTATTCTTATTTCCGCTCATACAAACTTAGTAGGTACACCGGTTCCCTCCCTCCCTCTTCCTCCCCTGGACCCCCCTGCTCCCCCTCCCCTCACCTCTTCCTCCCCATCCCCCAGTGCCTCCCCCCCCCCAATCCCCAGAGAATCCTTTAATGTGCATGCCAGACTCTCCTCTGGGCCCTCCTCTCCGATGACGTACAAGGACCCAGTGGCATTTCCCTGAACCCTTTCCTGTGTTCCCCTTAAGCATAGGAACACTACTGTGGCTGTCAATCCCTTGCCTCCAAGGAACTTGGTGCCTTTAGCAAATGCTAGACTTTGTGAGGTCAGTAGTGTGTTGGACATTGCGCAGGGCATGTAAAGTCCAATTATGATTGCTTCGGCCCTAACTTGTGTGGAGTATCTTGCAAATCATTGCTCCTCCCATCCTTGTGCTCTTACAATCTTACCACCCCCTCTTCCGCAAATTTCCCTGAGCTTCAGGATGGCGAGAGATTAGTCTGGCCTAGTTCTAGGTGGTTGATATAGAGTCTCTGAAGTTCTGGATTGTGGTTTGTTGATTTTCTTTTGCAGTTTTACTGCTCCTGCAATGCCCTTCACTCCATCCTGATAGGCATTGTATGTCACCCCCTGGCCAGAGACAAAAAAGCTGTTAAACTGGAGTCTTGTTATAAGAGCACATTCAAAGGTAGATGTAATAAAAGTAGGAAACCACAGTTAGGGGTCAATCACCCATTTGCAAAATGGTTACTTTTTATTTGCCAGACTATATGCCCTCCTCTTCTGGTGAGATGTGTTCTCTTTCTTGACACCCTTCCACTGTGGGACACACAGGCGGAGGATCCTTCAGCAAACAGAACTGTTTCATCCAACCAGAATGTTCTGCTCCTCAGGAGTGACCTAACCAAGGAAGTCAGATACAACAGCAGACCCCACAAGTTCTTTCTTCGTACTAACTGCACGTATACTTTCATCCTTGTGATCAAATATGGTGCTCAGATGCACAGATGCACAGAGTGTGTATGCGTGCACATGTGTACAGGTGTATTTGTGTATGCAGATGCACGTGTGTGTGCGCAAGTGCACGTGTGTGCAAGCCCACATGTGTTTGATGGTGCACATACTTGTATGTGCACAGGTGTGTACAAATGCACGTGTGTGATGTGTGCATGTGTGTGCATGCATGCATGTGGACATCAGAGATCAGTCTCAGCTGTTGCTCCCCAGCAGCCACCCACCTGTTTTTTGAGACAGGATCCTTATTGGGACATTGCGCTTACTGATCAGTATAAAGTGCTGGTCAGGGGCCTCAGAATCTTCCTGTCTGCAGCTGCTGAGGCTCTAACTCAGTTCTCACACGGCAAAGTGCCTTACCAACTGAGTAGGCTCCCAAACCCATACGTATGTATTCTGGTTTTACTTTTCACCAGAACTCCCATTTCCTATCACATCACCTCATTTCTAATGTTAAAATGCTTTTATGTTAGCTGTACAATAAATTCCATTGTGCAGAGAGAGAAAGAGAGAGGCATTTAGTTCAAACCAGTGTGAGTGACAACTTAAATCTAACTTTATTTTTCATATTAATTTTATATCCCCAATCTCTGGGCCCTTTCCCCTTATGTGAAATGTCTCCTACCTCACTCCTTTGCAGCTGTGGCTTAATAGTTAACTTTAAAGAAAATAGAATGTGGCTAAAAATGGTGATAGAATTGTGTAAAAAAAGAAAGAGAGGAAATTTAGGAAAAGCTTGGGGGTAATGAGACATTTCATCATTCATTGTAAGCAAGTTATTATATCACATTCAACACCAATACGTCACAAATAGTTGCATATTCAAGTTATGTAAAAATGTCCCTTGGATTTTGGTGGAACAATGTAGGGAAGTGTTGCCTTCCTTATAAATCATTTGATCTTGTTAGACTCTTTGCCTAAATTTTTATTTATTTATATGTGTGCATGTGTGTATGTATAAATATGTGTGTATATATGTGTGTATATATATATATGTATATATATACACACACACAATAACCTGAGTTTTAGTGTTGGAAACAATCTCTCTGAGTCTAGTTAGTGTGAATCTTCCCCATGGAGACTGTAGGCTCTGTACCTCTGGAATAGTCTTTCTCCTCTTCTGGCTTCCAGAACAGCTCATTCCTTGGTTGCAGCATCAGCTCAAAGGTCCCCCGCAGTGTCTCACTGGACAGGTCAGACACATACTTGGAGGAAGTTCTCTGCACAGCCAGCTTCCACAGAGCTGCTTCCAGCTAGGAACGGGTCAATGGTAACCAAAGCAATGTCACTAGTGCAGCACGAAGAATAGGTTTATGGTGACCTTGGTCTCAGCAGAGAGCCTTCAGACCATGCATCAGGTGCACAAACATTCATTGCTGTTTCCTCTGCTTATGGCACTGTTGAATCCACTCATGTGTGTACACAGAAAGGACATTGTCTCAAAATGTCACACTATGGAACAAAACTATGCAACTTAAAAAAAGCCATCTCTTTGAAATAAGAAAAGCCCTTGTATGAGATCAAGTAATTCTCTCCATAAGTCAACAATACTGTGAGCAGAACTTTCTGGAAATGTCTCTTTGAAATAAGAAAAGCCCTTGTATGAGATCAAGCAATTCTCTCCATAAGTCAACAATACTGTGAGCAGAACTTTCTGGAAATGTCTCTGTAACTATTCACTTTACTGTACACTACTAGCAAGTAATAAATCCTACCTGGCAATCCAAATGACAGAAGAGTCATACGCCCCAGACTTCACCCATAGGAAGCTAGGGTTAAGGCTTCATGGAGTCTCACAGAAGACAGCACATCTGGAGGGTCACAACAGTAGAGCTGTTGACTGTAAAACAGTAGAAACAGCCAGAACTGGCTTACAGGGGTGGATGGGGACAGACAGAGCTGGACAAGGCCAGTCAAGAATGGGCAGGAATGGACAGAGCCATAGACAGTTGCGGACAGAGCCAGAGAAGACTGGACAGGGCCAGCCAAAGCTGGTTTGGACCACACAGGACAGGACTAGACAATGCAAGACAGGAGAGGACAGTGCTAGAGAGGGCCGGAGAGTGCCAGGCAGTGCCAGACAATGCCAGACAAGACCAGACAGAGCCAGACAGGACAGTGCTGGACAGTGTTCAACAGGGTCACACAGGACCAGACAGTGCTGGACAGGGCCAGTCAGGAGGGGCAAGGACAGGACAGAGTTGCAGAGAACTGGACAAAACAGGATAAGACTGGACAGTGCTGGAAAGTACCAGAGAGTACCAGGAAGTGCCAGGCAGTGCTGGACAACACTGGATATGTTTGGACAGGACTGGCAAAACCAGACAGGAAAGGACAGGACAGGACAGAACCAGACAGTGCTGGATAGTTCTGGTCTGGACCTAACAGGAATGGACAGAATCAGAATGCACTGGACAGTGCCAGACAGTGCTGCTCAGGACTGGACAGGATGAGATAAGACTGGACAGTACTAGACAGGACCAGACAGAACCTGACAGTACTGCACAGTGCTAGACAATGCTGGACAGGACCATAAAGGGCCAGACAGGACTGCACAGTGCCAGAATGGACTGGAGAGTGCCGAACAGGACCAGACAGAGCCAGACAGGAGAGACACTTCCCGTACTGAACAGAGCTGGGTAGGACCGAACAGGACCAGAGCGTGTTAGACAGTGCTAGGAATTCCTGGACAAGATAGGACAGGACTGAACAGGACAGGACAGAACTGGACAGTGGTGGGTGGCTCCGGTCTGAACCAGACAGGAATGGACAGAACCAGAACACACTGGACAGTGCCAAAAAATGCTGGACAGGACTGCACAGTGATGGACAGAGTTCCACTTAGATTCAGATGACCAGACAGAGCCAGACACATACAGACAGAGCCGGACAGTGTTGGACAGGGCCAGTCAGGGCTGGGCAGAAATGGACAGTTCTTCATAGGATCGGACAGAGCATGACAGGACTGGACAGAGCCACAGACAGTCACGGATAGAGCCAGAGAGGACTGGGTAGTGCCAGACAAAGCTATTTGGGACCAGACAGGACTGGATAAGACCAGACATGCCAGATACGCCCATACAGAGCTGCACAGAAGTGGACAGTGCCAGACAGGATGGGAGTGTGCCGGACAGAACCAGAGGGTGTGAGGTAGTGCCAGATAGTGCCAAACAGGACAGTGCCGGACAGAGTCAGACAGGACTGGACAGGACAGGACAAGTCTGAACAGGACTGGACCATGCCAGACAGGACAATGTCAGACAGGACTGGACAGGACAGGACAAGTCTGAACAGGACTGGACCATGCCAGACAGGACAATGTCAGACAGGACCACACAGAAATAGGACAGTGCAGGATAGTGCCGGATAGGGTTACATTTCACGGTACTACATGTGTGTCATGGTAGTACATACGGGTGGTGGTACTACTTGTATGTCAAGATACTACATGCATGTTGCAGTACTACAGATGTGTCACAGTAGTACACACATGTTGAGGTACTACACGTGTGTCATGGTATTTCATGATTGTCATGGTAGTACATGCATGTCATGGTACATGCATGCTACAACACATAATGACATACTCCATGAGTGTGGAAGTATTACACACATGTCAAGTACTATACACATGGCGAGGTACTATAAGTTTTCATGGTTCTACCTTCATGTTGAGGTATTGCATGCAAGTCATGCATGTTGAGTACTACATGTATGTCGAGGTACCACATGTGTGCTAAGGTACACCATGTGCGTGGTGGTACAAAAAGTATGTCGTTTTAGTACACCTGTACTGCATGTCACACAATTATATATATGTTGAGGCACAGTACTACACGTGTGTTGGTGTAGTAGGCACATGTTGCCATAGTACCTGTGAGTCATAGTACTACCTGTCAGGTTAGTATATGTATGTTGAGGTACATGTGTGTACTACACATGTGTGTCATGTTGTGGTACTATATGTGTGTCATGTTTTGTGGTAGTACTTGTGTATCCTTCAACAAGGATATAGTACCTCAACATGGGGGTAGTACATGTTTGTATTACCTGGACACACCTGTAGTACCTGGACATGCATGTGGTACTTCAACACATATATAGTACCTGGATATGTGTGTATTACTTATGACACAGGCAGTACAACACATGTGCATACCTGGACACATGTGCAGTATCTTGACATGCATGCAGTACCTAGACACATGTGAATTACATGGACGCACATGCAGAAACTTGAAATATGTGTAGTACCTACAAACACATGTAATACCTGGACACATGTGAAGTACTTGGACATAGGTGTAGTACCTGGATATGCATGTAACATGCATTTAGTACCTAGATATGTGTGTAATACCTGGACCAGCATGTAGTACCATGACATATGTGTAGTGCCTGGACACATGTGTAGTCCTGGACACATGTGAAGTACTTGGACATAGGTGTAGTACCTGGATATTCATGTAACATGCATTTAGTACCTATGTGTGTAATACCTGGACCAGCATGTAGTACCATGACATATGTGTAGTGCCTGGACACATGTGTAGTACCTGGAAAAGCATGTAGTACCTTGAAACGCATGTAGTACCTTGTCATGCATGCATTACCTTGACAATCATGCAATATCTGACATGCTTGGAGTTCCTGTTCACACGTGCATAATGTTGCATGTGTGCAGTGCCTCAACATGTGTGTATCTGGATATGTGTGTACCTGGATTACCTGACAAGCATGCAATACCTGGATACACGCGCAGTACCTGGACACACGTGTAGTACCTGGACATGCTTGAAGTACCTGGACATGCATATTTTACCTGGACATATGTGTAGTAGAAACACCTTGATATGTGTGTAGTACCTGGACACACGTATGTAGTCCCTTGAAACTGTCTGGTCTTATCCAGTCCTGTCAGCTCTGCCAGTCCTGTCCACTCCTGAGCGGCACTGTCCAGCACTGTCCAACACTGTTTGTTGTTTTCTGATTCTGTCTGTTCCTATCTGGTCCAGACCAGAACTATCTTGCATTGTCGGGTTCTGTTTCGTCCTCCTGTTCTGTTCAATCTTGTCCAATCCTGTCCAAATGTGTCCAGTACTGTCTGGCATTGTCCAGTCCTGTACGGCACTCTCTACCACTGCCCAGTCCTATCCAGTTCTATCCAACTCTGGTCCTTTCTGGTTCTCATTGGCCCTGTCCAGCACTATCCAGTCCCGTATGGCCCTGTCCAGAAATTTCCCGCACTGTCCTCTCCTGTCTTTCACTGTCCTGTTGTTCCCGACCAGCTTTGTCTGGCACTATCCAGTCATCTCTGGCTCAATCTGTGACTGTGGCTGTCCTGTCTTTATCTGTCCAATCCTATGAAGTCCTATCCTGCCCAGTCCTAACAGTCTGGCACTGTTGGGCTCTGCCATCCCTGTCTTGCTCTGTTTGGTCCTGTCCAGTCCTGAGAGGAACTATCCAACACTGTCTGGTCATTTCCAGTTCTGTCTGATGCTTTCTGGAACTATCCATTCCTGTCTGGTCCAGACCAGAACTATCCAGCACTATTTGGTTCTGTCCTGTCTGATCTTGTCCAGGAGTTCCCGGCACTGTCCAACACTTCCTGGTCCTGTCTGGTCCTGCCTGGCTCTGTCTGTTACTGTCTTGTCCTTACAGGAAATGTTTGGCACTGTCTGGTTCTCTCCAGTCTTGTATATCATAGGCTGGCATTGTCTGGTTTTCTCTGGCACTGTCTAGCACTGTCTGGAACTGCCTGGTTCTGTCCAACACTGGCCTTTCTGGCTCTATCTGATCCTGTTTGGCTCTCTCCAGTCCGTTCCACCACTGACCAGTCCTGTCCAGCTCTGTATGATTGTATCTGGCACGATCTAGCTCTGTCCATCTCTGTCTAGCTCTGTCTGGTCCTGTCCAGCATTGTCTGGTCCTGTCTGGCACTATCCAGTTCAGACCGGAACTGTCCAGCATTGTGGGTTCTGTCCCATCCTGTCTTGTCCTGTCGTGTCTGACCTTGTTCAGGAGTTCTTGGCACTGTCCACACTCCCTGGGACTGTACAGTCCTACCCAGCTTTGTCTGGCACTGTCTAGTGCTTACGGGAACTGTCTGGCACTGTCTGGTTCTCTCGAGTCTGCTACATCATAGTCTGGCACTGTCCTTTCCAATCCGACACTATCTGGCACTGTGCGGTACTGCCTGATCCTGTCCAGCATTGTCTGGCACTGTCCTGTTTGGCTCTATCTGGTCCTGGTTGGCCCACTCCAGCACTGTCCAGTCTTGTCCAGCACTGCATGTTCCTGTCTGGCACTGTCTAATACTATCCTGTCTAGCTCTCTCTGGTCCTATTTGGCACTCTCAGGTCTGTTCCGGCAATGTCCAGTCTTGTTGAGCTCTGTATGGTCCTGTGCGAAACTATCAGGCACTGTCCAGCGCTGTCAGGCTCTGTCCAGTCCTGTCTAGTACTGTCCAGTCATATCCAGTCCTGTTCAGTCCTGTCTGCGTCTGTCTTTTCCTATCTGGTCCTGTGAAACCCTGTCCATCACTGTCTGGGATAGCCTGGCACTGTCCAGTCTTGTCCAGCAGTGCCTGGCACTGTTCTCTTCTGTCTTTCACTGTCCTGTTCTGTCCTGTCCTGTCTGGTCTCAACAGCTTTGTCTGGCACTGTTCAGTCCTCTCCGGCTCTGTCCACCTCTGTCTGGCTTTGTCTGGTCCTGTCCGGCACTGTCTGGTGCTTTCTGATTCTGTCCGTTCCTGTAACTGGACAGTGCCGGAGAGTGCCATACAGGACCAGACGTTTCAGACAGTACCGGGCAGTACTGGACATGTTTATACAGGACTGGACAAGACCGGACAGGAAAGGACAGGACAAAACAGAACCTGACAGTGCTGGATAGTTCTGGTCTGGACCTGATGGGAACGAAGAGAATCAGAATGCACTGGACAGTGCAGGACAGTGCTGCTCAGGAGTGGACAGAACCGGACACAGAACCAGACAGGACTGGGTAAGACCGGACAGTACTAGACAGGACCAGATGGATCCTGACAATACCGGACAGTGCTGGACAGGACCAGGTTGTGTTGGATAGTGCCAGACAGTGCCAGAGAAGACCAGACAGTGATAGACTATGATGTACCAGACTGGAGAGAGCCAGACTGTGTTGGACAGTTCCGGGCGGCAGGACAGTACCGGACAGAGCTGGGTAAGACTGGACAGGACCAGGGAGTGTTAGACAATTCCAGGAACTCCTGGACAAGATTGGACAGGACTGGACAGGATAGGACAGAACCGGACAGTGCTGGATAGTTCCAGTCTGGACTGGACAGGAACAGACAAAGCCTGGGGTTCATAAAGTCCAAGGAGGTCTTCGTGATTTGAATGTGACATCTCCACAGGCTCAAGTTTTTGAACACTTGGTCCCTACCGGAGGAGCTGTTTTGTGAAGTTGTGGAACCTTTGGATCTAGGGTTCGTCAGCAGATGAAAAGTCAGGGGAAGGGGGATCAAGGGCCCTAGGCCAGCCATGCTTCCAGCCTGAGCCTTCTGCTGCCTGGTCATCCAAAATGTGCCAAGTTCACCCATGACCTACACCGTGCCTCTCCTGTCACCATGGGCTCTCCAGCTGTAAGTCAAAATAAATCCTCCTTCTTCAGCTGCTTCTGTTAGGTATTCTGTCACGACACTGCACAGGCCCAGTATGGTGACACATGCCTGTGACTGCAGCACCTGGGAGGCGGAGGCTGGAGCAAGAATTCTAGGGCACCCTCCACTAGAAGAGGAGCTGGAGGCCAGCCGAGGCTGCAAGACAACAAACAACACAACAACAAACAAACAAATAAACAAAAGAAGTGCACATGCTCTAGGTCCTCAGCACCCACTCCCTTTTCCCCAAGCAAGCATAAATATTGTGCTCAGACCTGCATTTCAGCCTCCACCTTCCCTCAGCCAGACACCCTGGCAAACTCCTCCACACACAGCATCCACAACCAACGAGAAGAAGAGAGGCAGGACAGGTTACTTGCCCCTTCCCCAAATCAAGTTTTGTGAAATCAGTGAAGGTGATGCTTGGTGGTAGTTTGCACTTGGTCAATAAAAACAACAGCAGGAAGAGCAACGTGCTAAGTGCTAAGCACTTTAGAAAAGGACAACTCACCTCTGGGTGAAGTGAGCAATGGCAGCTCCTCTGGGTCTGAGAGGCAGAGCCAGCTCCACGTGTGAGGAGCAGGGGAAACACACGATCCTGGCCCAGGCTCTTGGAGACACCCGCGAGGCCACCCGCGAGGTGATGAGATGAAAGAGACCGGGGAGCTCACGCTTGTAATCCAAACACTTCCAAGGCCAAGGCAAGATGAAGACAGAGAGCCCAGGTCTCAAAAGTCTAAGGAAACGTGCATTTTGTTTTGTTCATGGATTTACGTAACAGAGCGTTTTGCTAAAGAGAAACCTTTTCTGTTTCGTTTCTTTAAACCTTTCCAACATTAAAAATAACTCGTTATAGAGTTATATATTAATGTTAATCTCATTGTAGACAGATTTCAGGATGAAAATGTAGAAACGCATGTAAGCCTCAGGAAAGCCATCCGTAAAAGGCTAGATTCACACTTGCTGCCCTCCGCCCTCAGCAGAGAAGCCACGCCCATTATCCCCAAAAGGAAACTGCCTTTGGGGTGGGTATTTCAGAGGGAGGCAACTGAATCCTGAGAGCTCAGCAGAGGAACAGAGAATGTAGGCTGCCCCAGAATCTGAAGGTGCCTTGGGATCCCACAGTGCTGTGAGGGTCCGACGTACTAGCACCCAAGGCTAGGGCCAAAGTCCAGGAGTGGCCGGGATGCTGCGAGAAGCAGCACAGGTGGCTGTTCCTCGCATCCCCCTCAGCAGATCTCTGTGGTTAGAAGGAGCTGCCCAAGTGGTCCAAACTGCCTGATAGTCTAGTTGCCCCAGGCAGTCTTTCTCCTGACTCTGCTAGAAGCGGGTGCACTCTCACCCAGTCCTTGTCCCCGCTTCCCCCTCCTCTTCATTCTGGACTCAGGTTGAGCCCCCATAGTTGCCTGAATTAGGGGTTGGGTGCGGCTCCCTACTCTGGGCCAGGCTAGAACCCCAAAATGGCAGAGATGGGAACAATACTGACCCAAACACTAGTTTGTAGGGAAAACAACATGGCCTCTAAATAAATCACAAACATGTCAAAGAACTAAAATTAGGCACTTTTAAAAAAAGAAATAAAGCCTATAGGAACAATAAATATATTGTGTATAATCAATTAAAAACCTGTGTAGCAAAACATATATATACATAAAACACATATATATACGTGCAGATGTGCACACACCTCTATACATATGTTCACAGACATAAATATATATGCAAGCACACACATTTACACACATGCACATATATACACATAATTACATGCATGACTACTCCCACATACACAGTATATAAATGGCCCCAGGTACTAAAATAGTCTGATCAGGCAGTCCTCTATCCACATTCTCTCTATGTATACACACAAGCCTGAAAGGCAAGACGAAGAAAGAAACAGTGTTAACGCTACTATGAAAGACAAAAGGCTAATAGCTATGATAATAAAAGGGCTTCTATAAGGCAGGGGATTCAGTTTAGTGGTAGAACATTTCCTAGTATCCAAGTGCAGGGTCTCGGATTCAGTCCCCAAAATGGCAAAACAAATACAACTTGCAAGCAGCTAATTCAATAAGATTCAAGAAGGAAGTTAAAACATAATGAACTAATTTTCTTTTTTTTTAAATTTTCTGCTCATACAAACATAATAGGAACCCCTGTCCCTTCCTCCCTCCACCCCTCCTTGGACCTCCCTGTTCCCTCCGCGCTTTGTCCCTTCCTTTCTCCCCTCCCTCCCTCTCTCCCAGTGCCCCCTCCCCCCATCTCTGAAGCATCCTTTAATGAATATATCAAATTTTCCTCTGGGTCCTCCTCTCTGATGAGGTGTAAGAACTCAGTGGCAATTCCTAGAACTCTTTCTTGTGTTCCCTTTAAGTATAGAAACACTATTGTGACTGTTAATCCCTTTCTTCTAAGGATCCTAGTGCCTTTAGTCCATGCTAGAATTTGAGGGATCAATGATATGTTGGTCATTGTGCAGATCATGCAGAGTCCTGTTATAATTGCTTTGGCCCTAACTTGTGTGGAGTATCTTGCATATCATGACTCCTCCCATCCTTGTGCTCTTACAATCTTACCGCCCCCTCTTCCGCAAATTTCCCTGAGCTTCAGGATGGAGAGAGATTAGGCCCGCCTGGTTCCAGGTGGTTGATATAGAGTCTCTGATGTTCTGAATTATGGTTTGTTGATGATTTTTTTTTCAGTTTTGCTGTCCTGCAATGTCCTTGGTTCCATCCTGATGAGTATTGGATGTCACCCCCTGGCCAGAGATTAAAAACCTGTTAAATTAAAGTCTTGTTATAAAAGTATATTCAAAGGTAGATGGAATAGAAGTAGGAGACCGCGATGACAGAGGAGTCAATTACCCATTTGCAAAATGGTTACCTTCTATCTAGCAGCCTATACGCCCTCCTCTTCTGGTGAGATCATACCCTATCAATTGGAAATGATCAGGAAGGAAAGTCTGTGAACTTAATCGGATGTATCATTACTTACGTGCAGTCCTTGATGGTGGCTATTTTCTCGCTATAACATGGTCCCCTCTGTTTCTGGTGGGGCCCTCCTTCCCCATCCCTTCTGTTTATAATCTTTACAATTACTGTAGGTATTACAGAGATTTGTCTTTGAGTGTCTCTAAGTGAGTTTGATACTAGGATCCACCTATTAGGGAGTACATATAGCGCTTAATTTTCCATGTCTGGGATACTTCACTTAATATAATTGTTTCTAATTCCATCCATTTCAACCGTATTCATAGCAGCACTGTTTACAATAGCAAAGTCATGGAATCAGCCCAAATGAACTAATTTTCACAGACCAAATTTATTTTTTGGCAAGGCCCAGAGAACACACCATGTGTTTCTTCTGTGGATATGTGAAATGGCCAGGCAGAGGAATAAATTCAGGGAGAGAGATGAGAAGATGAGGAGGAGGAGAGAGGAGGAGGAGGAAGAGGAGGAAGAGGAAAAGGAAGAGGAGGAGGATAACAAGGGAAGGGGAGGCAGGGATAGTACCAACGAAATATGTACCCGTGAGCCAATTACCACACCTGTGCTATCACAGGGGCGGGACTCCAAGTGACTTCCAAGAGTCCAGCTGCTGAGGTGTCCCTCCTCTTCTCTGCCATTGGTAGAAGACTGCTCTCAGCAGCCTGCATCCTGGGGTGCTCTGGGCACAGCTGCATACATGTGCTACCCCAGAGTCCTTCATCTCCCCCCACAACCACAGCAATGCCTCTCCAGTCACTGAAGCCTCCAGCGATCTTCGCCGTTCCTTCATTCTCCCCTGTCACCTGGCCTATGGTTCACACAGAAATGCTGAAATCTCAGGAGGGAGTTCGCCGAGTGTCTATTAGCAGGTCCAACACCTCCTCCCCCCATACCCATCATGTCCCTTTCTCCCCACTCATTCTCTGCCTGTTCTCCATCCTGTCCTTTCCATCTGTTGGGTGATTTTTCACAGCTGATTGCCTTGTCTGTCTTGCTCCAGACCGTCCAGCTTGTTTCTCCTCCATATTAAAACAGCCGCTAACCCTCCCTACAGCCCACCTCTAGTTCCTCCACATCCTGCCCGTCTCCTTGTCATTCCAGATGGAAAAGAACATGGCCTCTTGCTCATCACTAAGTGCTTGGTGACTACTCTTCTCGGTTCATACATGGGCTCCTGGGAACAAGGGTCAAAGCCACAAGGACCGATGGATCTGCAAACTCCTCGCTGCCCCTGCCTTCTCTGACAGCTTCTCTTGGTTTCCTCTGTCCTCTCTGGCTTACTCACTTGTCAGTGATGCTGGGCTTAGTTCTCCATCCTTGCTCACCAAGGGTCACATCTACTTCCAAGCTTGTCCTTTCCAGACCTGCAGACACAGTCCAGACTCTGTCTGAGAACTGCAGACTTACACAAGCATTTGTTTAATGCACACACTCAAAGTCATCTACAAAGTTACTCAGCTCACGGATCTATGTGTTTAGGTTGGGAAAGCCCTTCCCTCCATCTTTTAAATAGGCATTTCATTGTGAAACAATCATTGAGTCCAGAGTTTACAAAGACACACACATAGGTCCCCTGTACCCATGGCTCAATTTCCCCTGATGGTCATATTTTATGTAACTGTAGCACTTGACACTGAAGCAAATTGTGTAGCTCTGTGCCACCTTATCACCCATATAGAATGGTGGAACTGTCTGTTATCAAGACAGAACTAAAGTCAGATGTAGCGTCAGCAATCAGGAGGCTAGCCTGAGCTATGCAGTGATACCAGGTGAGCCTGTGCTGCAGAGAGAGAGAGAAAGAGAGAGAGAGAGAGAGAGAGAGAGAGAGAGAGAGAGAGAGAGAGAGAGAGAGAATTCATCATCCTCATTTGTAAAAATTGGTTTTACATTTCTATCAGATCTTTGAGAGAAGAGATGGTATGTGTCTTGGCTTTGTGTTCTCAGTGTATATAGTTCCCTGTTCCTGGAAGGCACTGCTAAGGGTTTGCAGAAAGCAAGGATGGAAACAGAGAAAGAAGTGGATTCTGCCTGTGGGGGTCAGAGTCGTCTGCCAGTGAGCTGGACAGACTGTGCTACCATTCGACTCCCCTCCAGTCCCAGGATGCCTTCCTAGCTTTGCATCCGTGAGACCAGCCCAGGGAGAGACAGGCTACGGGTTCAAGTGATGACACTGACCTCAGAGGAATCCACGACCCCAGCCCCAACAGGAGGGGCTTTCTCCATCCATTACCTTTTGTGAGAATCTGCGCAGTTATGCCGCATGACAAGCTAACCCGACCCTGGTCTGGCAGGCTCTGTCTTGCATCTCTGGCATGTTCCTGTGCTTTGCACCAGGGAGAAGTCCTGACCTCCATCAGTCCTAGGGGACAATGACAATGCAAGGAAATCGTTCAGGCATGTGTTTTAGTAATTGGTTTTGATAGTCTACATTTGTTAGTTCAGCAATTACCAGCCAATGGGGGCTTCAAGGTTGAATGAGATGCGAAGGTGGAAAGCAGCTGAAGAAAGCCAGGCGTGGGGCTGCAGGCCTGTCATCTCGTGTTCAGAAAGCAGAGGCAGGAAAATCTCTGAGTTCCAGGCCAGTCAGGGAGCTGTGTATTGAGATCTTTTTTCGACCAAAAGAAAGAGGAGGAGAGGAGGAGGAGAAGGGGGAAGAGAGAGAGAGAGAGAGAACGGACAAGGGAAAGAGACCAGTTGTGACCAGTGCAGGCCAGTGAGACAGCTCAGTGGGTCAGATGCCCCCGGTGACTTGAGGTTAGTCTCTGAAGTCCACATGGCAGAGGGGAGAAGTGGTGTCCAGAGTTGTCCTCTGATTTCCATATCCAAGCCATGGCACATGTGAGACTTCCCTCCCACCTCCTGCTTGTCTTAAATAAATAAATTTTTTTAAAAAAATTGCCTGGTTGGAGTCTTTGGAAAGAGCAACCTTGGCTTGGACTCTTAATCAGCATTGAGCAACATGTATTGTCCCACCTACACAATTCCAACAGCAGTGAGTTGATTTCCAAGCCTGAAACTCACTTATCAGCTGTGGTTTGCAAACTGGTGCAGCCATTTGGGGTGATGTCATCCCGTCAGCAGGGTGGCTTAGAAACGGGCTACAAGGATTTTCTTTTTCAGTGTGTAAGGTGAGCGACAGGGATGAGAAGCAACACCTGTGCCCCTTTGCCTTAAGAAATGTGGAGACTGGGAAGCAGTGTCTTGTCCACTGAGTAGAGGGGCCCTCTGGTGTCCAGTCGGTGCACATCTACGTCAACACTTGTCATTCACAGAGAGCCACACAGGATGGAGAGTCAGAAGCTTGGTGCTCCTTGTTTTATTCACCAGTGTTTCTTAGCTGCTCAGAATAGTTTGGCGCACGGAAGGCTCTTGAGAAGTTTCTGTTGAATGAATAGTCAACACTTAGACTGTATACAAAAGAGAATGAACATTTTAGCATGTGTTCAATTGCTAACAAGCCCAGGGAATTCTGGGTAACAATGGTTCAATTTGGACTGAGTGACAGCAAAACGAAATAGAGGAAAAGGAAAAATCAGGAGTGGGAAGGTGCGGACTGAGAGCTAACTCAAGCAGTTGTGCTCACCCTCCATGGTCTGGGGCCAACTTGGCACTTGGATTGACCAGGCCAGTCCACTCTGGAGGGGGCACACACAGCACCAAGAGTCTAGGCCGCAGGCTAGAACCAAAGCTGGCAGTGGGATGGCAGTGGGAAAGGAGAGGTCTGATCTCCCAGGAGAGGAACTTGTTGAGAATTAAGCAGGATGGACAATTTTAAATTCCAGCGAAGATCTAGAATACAGGGCCAGAGAGCTGAGGCCGAAGTCCAGACTTACTGGGTGACCCTGGAGCCTGCTGTGTGTGTGGACACCCCGGGCTTTCTGGGCGGCTGTGGGAAGAGCAGACAGCGGGGGCAGGCTGAGCCCGGGAAAGGGAAAATCAGCTCTTCACTGCAAGCTTCCTGCAGCATTAGGTTCTTTTCTCCTTGCTGTGTCAAGATACCTGACCAAAGCCATGTGAGGGAGGGTTCATTGGGCTCAGCGCTTGAGGGGGCACCATGGGGAAGAGTGGACTATGGCAGCATGACAAGGCAGCTGCGGGGAAGGAAGCACAGAGAGGTAGATCCTGCACTCCTCTCCCTTCCTGCTTTTTATCATAAGCTCAGGCCACACAACGCTGCCACTCACCTTGGGTGTGAGCCTTTGCTCCTCGGTTAAACCTCCCTGATGGCCTCCCAGCTGTGGCCAGAAATGCCAATCTCGTGCAACTGGGTAATGCTCACCATGCCTGCAGTCATATCTGCAGCTTTGGTTTCTTGCTGGGGGATCAGGACAGGAGATCTTTTATTTGAAGAGTATTGGCTAACACTCTATCTCCAACACCACTACTTGGCAAATAGTAAAGATTTAATATGAATTTTAAAAAGAACTGGTGTGTCCCTACAGAAGAGGCTTGGGAAAGCAGATACTTAGATCCTTGCAATGTGTGGAGCAGGAATTGAGCAGGCAGACAGCAGCCCGGACTTCGGGCAACACGCACCTCTGCAATAGCCCTTGGAGAGCATATTAAGAAAGGCTGTGGAGTACTAAGTGTGACTTCAGGAATCATCCTGGATTGCCTCTACCTCCTTTTTGCTTTGCTCTGGGATTTCCCAGGCTTTACCCCAGTGCAGGCTGATGCCGTTTCTGCCTGGCATTTTTTATGTGGCACCTGGGATCTGAACTCAGGACCTTCTTGTGAGGCAGTCTTAACCCCTAAGCCATCTCTCCAGCCCTGTTTTTTTTTTTTTTTCTGCTCATACAAACTTGACAGGTACACTGGTCCCCTCCCTCCTTCCACCTCCCCCCAACCCCCCTGCTCCCCCCTCCTTTCCCCCTCCATCCCCCTCCCCCCACCCCTCCCAGTAGCTCCTCCCCCAATCCCCGGAGCATCCTTTAATATGCATGCTAAACTCTCCTCTGGATCCTTCTCTCCGATGAGGTGCAAGGACCCAGGGGCATTTCCCAGAACCCTTTCCTGTGTTCCTCTTAAGCTTAGGAACACTATTGTGACTGTCAGTACCTAGTCTCCAAGGATCCTAGTGCCTTTAGTCCATGCTAGACTTTGTGTAGTCAATAATGTGTTGGACATAGCGCAGGTCATGCAAAGTCCTAGTATGATTGCTGCGTTTTTGAGGAAAGATCTCATGTAGCCCAGGCTGGCCTCAGACTCACTGTGTAGCAGCCACTTTCCTTGATCAAAGGATCCTCTCCCTGCCCCAAGTGCTGGCATTATCAGGGAACAGAGAGGAGAGAGAGAGAAGAGATGTCAAAGATCCTATTATCAATTGGTCCAGGACTGGAATTGAGCTAATTGTCAAGTTTTCCAGTAATTGTCACAGCCAACCACTACCTCAGAGAACCTTCCAGGATAGATAGACCAGTGCAGCTGCCATTTTGTCTTGACCTGACTTCTGTACCACAAGCCCAAAAGTTCCCTCTGCACCAGTCCTCACCCCAACCCTGGCATCCCAGCCAGTAAGATGGAGGCGAGGGGCTGACGATGCCTCAGACCACCTGGGGCAGGACTGACAGAGCAGGGCGGCACTGTGAGGAGTTTGTGTGTGTATTTTTAAACTAATAAGGAAAACTCTATAAATAGAATTTCAGCAGGACTGACCCTGCCCAACGGAAATTGTAAATGGTTCTAAGAAACACCAAAGAATTCAAACTAAAAAAGCCAATAAATGACATCATCGCCTCTAAAAAGATGGTGTTTGGGGGGAAAAAACAGAAAAAAAAGTCAACTGACTAGTGAAGCACACAGCTAACTTTAATAGATGATGGGAACCTATATGGACTGTGAATTTCTTCCGCAATAGATAAATACAAAGGATTTTTCATAGCCCTAAAATTTTAGAAGCAGGAAAAGGTGTCATGAAAAAGCCTATGGTGGGGGGAGGGGGCTAAGATAGCTCAGGGGTTAAAGCCTTTTCCGTGAAAGCAAAGCTCAGAACTCAGATCCCACATAAATACACCAAGCAGATAAGGTGTCTGTATTTCCAGACCAGAAGGCAGAGTCTGGGAAACCCCAGAGCAAAGCAAAGAGGAAGTAGCACAACCCAGGATGATTCACACTTGGGCTCCCTAGGCACACCCAGTGCCCTCTGTACAGACATACACACACACACACACACACACACACACACACACACACACACACACAAATTAAAAAACATATATTGACCAACTCTGATCATACACTCTTTGTCCTCAGTATCAAATATTCAGTCAGCTTTAACTCTTGGTGAAAGATGGCTGAGCAGGTAAAAGTATATGCGCCAGCCTAACCACCTGAGTTTGATCCTTGGGAACCACATAGAGGAAAGAGAGAGCCAATTCCTTAAGTTGATCTCTGACCTCCAAACTCACCATGGTACTTGCATACACCACACACACACACATACACACACACTATAAATAAATAAATGAAAAAATTATGTAAAACACACATGTTCATCTCATTTGTATATAAATTTGTTTTTATCTTTATATCTGTAAAATTACATGGCAGTTACTTGCAGGCAGATTGATAAGGGAAGAAAGTGTGACAATTTTTCTTCTGTGTTTACTTTTTTTGATCCATAAAATAAAAACCAAACTCTAGCCCTCTTTTCTGATGGTTTCCTTTCTCCCTCCACCTTTGTCTCTGGCTCTCTCCCTTTACATCAAGTTATTTCTGGGATCTGTTTCTGAGGGGCAGTCTCTCTATGGCATGCCCTTCTGTGCATCCATTCTTTCTTCTGGCTAACTTTCATTTGAGATGAAGGCTGGAACGTATGCCTGACAATCTTTACTGACCCACACACCTGCGTGGAAGGAGCGCTCGCTCTCAGTCCTGCCACACTGCCAGTTTCCTTCACCCCTCATCTCACCTCCTCCACTGTATCAGTAAGTACTGGAGAAAGAAGGCATTTCCTAGTCAACTCTGCGTGAATCCCCACAGAGAGCCTAGTGTAAATCTGGCACCAAATACACAGGCACAACAGGGCTGTGAACAAATGAGAACAAATGAGAGTTGGGTGTGTTGCTCAGGGGGTAGAGTACTTGCAGAGCATGCGTGAAGCAACACTTGTACAGGAGTGGGGGTGCAGTCCTGTGATCCCAGCACCAGGGAGGTGGGAGGAGAAGATCTGAAAGTTCCAGTTCAGTCTCAGCTACATGGTACATTCAAGGCACATAGGGGACACCAGAGACCTTGTCATGAACAACAACAACCCAATGAATAAGGAATGAATGGATGGATGCTTGGCCTAAGGATGATTGTTGCTTCTCTGTCACCCTTCACTACTTCTTCACATCCTTGAATATGGATTAACCTTAGGCCAACAGAACCAACACAAGATGGAGGGGGGGAGAGAGAGAGAGAGAGAGAGAGAGAGAGAGAGAGAGAGAGAGAGATATGATTCTTGAACTCAGTGGGAACCATCTACACGTCCTACACAGCTGAATTAGCATAGACCCCACAGACTTTGGTCTCAGCCTCTCCACTAACTACAAGCCAGAGCCCCCCCAATGTGTGACCAGTCGGTTCTAAAGAGAATGTGTGCATACGCATGTGTGAATGTGTGTGAGTGCATATGTATGTGTACATGTGTGTGTGAGTGCATGTGTGTGTGTGTGTGTAGGTTCTTATATGTCTTCTTCAAACTTGATTTGTTATAGCAGCTCACAGATCTTGGAAACTGCTTTCTTCACTAATACCAGTTCATGTGTGTGCATGTATGCATATGTGTACCTCTGTGTGCACATAAGGGCAGAACGTGTGTATACATGGATGTGGAGGCCACAGGCCAACATCAGATGCTGCTCTTCTTTTAATGACAGTCTCTCCCTGGGATTTGTTATCATATAGGTTAAGCTCACTGGCCAGAAAGCCCTGGGATCCCCCCTCGGCAGCCTCACACAGGGGCTCCAGGTGTGGAGCACCATACCTGGCTTTATACCTAAGCTCTGGGGTTGACTTCAGCCTCCACTTGCTCCCAGCCCCCTGACAGAAAGGTACACTGCATAGCCAGATGGAAGAGATGCACGGGGCAAGGTTTGGGATGAAGTATTTCCACACCCACACCACACCTGTGCTCCCCAACTGAAAGTTCTTCGAATCCCACAGTGGAAGGGTTTTAATGGAGTTTTCACTGCATAGGCTGGACTGAAGGCATCCCTGGCCACTGGCAGCTGAACTCAATCTCTGCCCCTCCTCCTCTCTCTAAAGGCTGCAGAGCTGGGGGTTCCAACAGTCTGTTTACCTGCCAAGCTCCTCTGGCAATAAACTCCCCAATTCTGAAGTCATCTTGGAGTCAAACAGTTCAGTATAGTTGGAAGGGACTTACTTAATTTTTTTTATTTATTCAATTGTGTGTGTGTGTGTGTGTGTGTATGTATGTGTGTGTAGAACCACGGGCGAATTCGGGAACCACCATGGACGCCTCCACCTCCTCCTTGTTTACTCTGCCCCAGGATTCACAGGCTCCGCCCTACCAGGACCAGAAACGCAGGCCACCCCCGCTTCCGCCCGGCGTCTATACATGGGGTTTAAGATCCAAACTCAGGACTCTCTGCCTGCAAGGCGGAGGGATAACTTTTGAGTCACCTCTCCAGCCCCATTTGGAAGGGACTTATAATGAACAGCAAAGACGAGCCATGACCGGGTCCCCCAGGAGACCCAAGCGTCTCAGAAGCTGGGCATCCAGAAACGGGAACAAGCCCCGAAGATACATACTATCATCCTGTTGTTCTGAGTCTTCCTTCTTTCTATTTTTTCTGTCTACTTGGGAGAGGGGGTAAGAACAGACACACTTTCAGGGTGTTAGTTTGGCTTCCCATGCCGTTGGCCCTGATGCTGCCTTCCAGAGCTGAGTCAAGCCCATGAAGTCACTGATGCCCCCTGTGAAGTTGGGAGGTGAAGGCAACAGCTGGGTCCATGATGGAGGGAAGCTGTAAAGATCATGGCAGCCCAGAAGAGCAGGTCTACACTCCCCATCTGAGACGACCATGAAGCCAGGGCGCTGGGGTCCCCTTAGACATGCTCAGAAATGGGGCGAGATTATCAAGAGGCACCACACTTCCCTCGGAGAATGTCAAAGGCAGGTGCTGGATGAGGAAGAAGAGAAGCTATTGTCTTCCGTGGTGTGCCTGCTGATACATCGTCCTTGCTCCCGAAAAGTGCCTAGACATATGTCATTAACAGTAACCCAGGTGTCCCTAGCGGGCCACAAGCACAAAAGGATGTGAGAGCAGGAGGGAGGATGGGGGAGGGGTTTGCAATGGGAGGAAGAAAGTGATGGAGGCTGCTCAGTGTAGGGGCAAAAATGACACAGATTCATGTGTAAAGCCTTAAAGAATATAAAGTTAAAAAGGAAATACACACACACATACACACACACACACACACACACACACACACACACAGTTCCTTTATATCCAAGAGTAGTAAACTTGTAACAGCAATTCTTTGCAACTTTACATTTTGATAAAATGTGCTGAGTATCTCTCCCATGAATACATGTGACACTGCTTTGCAATGTGTTTATTTACATGCTAGAATATGTACCAAAGCTATTTAGCCTTTATTGTATGGAAGAAAAGGTGAACTGATAATTTAAAATTTTTTAAATCTAAAAAAGCAAAGAAATGCTCAGAGGCAGAATTTACAGAGGCACATATGCCATCTGCTCATTCATCATTTATCTAGCACCCTCCATATATGCCCACTGGCACATGAGTGTTAGGCATCAGGCAGGATGAGACTCTGAAGGGCAATGATGTTACTTATAAAGCAAAATGTGACTGCAGCTGAGGACATGTGACCTACACATAAAGTAAACTGCTGGTACAAAAAATAAACCTGTTGATTAACTCCTTCACATGGGCGTATAATTCAGAAGCAGCATTCCCCTGGTCTCCTTCCTTTAGTTTCATGGTCAATGCCTCAAAGACTATTTAGACACTGCAGAACTATACATTCTGATGGTCTTGTGATCACCCCAGCATATGTGTATATTTCCTCTCAGGCATAGTTCCCCTGTATAGACTTCTTCTTGCTTTCTTTCCTGCTCACTCATGGGAGATGAAGAGTCATTTCAGGAGTGCTTGAGATAGCACTGATTGCAAATAGAAGTTAGATGACTAATTTCATCCAATAGGAGCTTCTGAGAATGAGCATGAGAGCCATGACCCGTGACATCACACATGACCATGACTCGTAACGTTACGCATGACCATGACTTGTGACGTCATGCATCCTCCTGACTTGGTTTGCTTTTCTTGTGCATGGCACCTTAACTTTGAAGGCTTGACTCTGAGAAAGGTCAGACACAGGCTTTGGGGTCGGGTCTGCTTAAGCTCTTACTATTCCATTGCCGCTGTCAGAATGAACATGGGCAAGTTATTTAATCTTTTCAGCTGTAACCGAAGCTAGATTTTAGAGCTGTGGTGATAACAATATCCCATGAAAACTGGCAAACATGGAGCACTTTCACAGAAGCAACTGCTATTAACATAGTCATGTCCAGGAATTTGCACAAATTCTATACTTAACAGTTGCTTCTGATATTTCCACTCTTGCCTTTTCTAAATCTGTGAATGTTCTTGTGAATAAAGACAATGCTAGCGCTTCCACATGCAAAGGGGGAACAAACTAACGATGATTGTATTGCCCAAGAGTGAATGTGCTAGAATTCAGGCTGTGTAATATTAAGCAGATTAACTACCAGGGACTGTTGGTGAAGTCAGAGCCTAAAATAATTTGGCAGAGCTACACCAGACTACCACAAACAGGCTTCTGAACTGGCACATACCATAAAAGGTAGTTCTCCTTCTGCCCAAACATAGATGCTGATTCATGCAGTCTGAGTTCAACATCTAAGGACAAAATGATATCATCCAAGGAGACAGGGTGACATCATTCTGCAAATGTTTCTCCTGTCTGGCTGGGGGGCGTTGACCTTCTGGGTTCCTCTTTCTCATGAACCACTGCCCTCCTCAAGAGAGACAATACTGGCTTTTGACTATCTTTAAATTTCCTGTATGTTTTAACTATTCGCCCATGTCTGACCTGGTGTCTGATTCCCACTCTGATAACTCTGTTGAAACTGGTCAAGTTGCTCAACTCTGTTGATTTCTTTTCAGGTTTCTCTGGAACTGTCTGTGTCCAGCTGTCTGTTGATGGACTCTGGTCTCACTTCCTTTCCTCCGTGTGCTTGTCTCACGAGTCCCTGAGCTCAGAAGTCACTTCTTAGGAGCTGCCTTGCCTTGCTTTTCCGTGACTCTCCCTCGGATACTGTGCTAAGTTTCACCTGTGCTCTGTGCACCAGCCTCTCGGATAGCGTATTCCCTACATGCAATTCCCTGTGCAGTGTGGTTTGGGTGTAAAATGCTCCCCACGGGCTCCTGTGTTTGAACGCTTGGTCCTCAGCTAGTGACGTTGCTTTGGAAGCTCTGGAACCTGTAGGAGGTATGGCATAGCTGGAGGAAGTGAATCACGGGGGGGGGGTGTTGAGAATTCATAGCCAGCCCCACTTCTGCTCGCCTTCTGTTTCCCCAAGACATGAGATTTGCCAGCTTCATGTTCCTGACACGTGGAGCCACTATGCCCCCGACCACCCCCCCAACCCCAATCGACTGCATTCCTTAAAATCATGAGCCCAAATAAATGCTTCTTCCTGTTAAGGTGTTTCTGAGAGGCATTTTTTCTCTTTTATTATTTTATTTTTCTAGTTTCACAAGCATATTGAGTGCTTCCCTGCTTCCCTCCATCTCCGTCCCTCCCATCCCCCTCCCTTCTCTTCTTCCATTCCTCCCCCTACCTCCCATCCTCCTACCTGTCTGCTTCTGTCTAATCACAGCCAGAAAGTAACTAATTGACCACCTTCAAACTGACACTGCTTAAGTCCCTGTACCAACAAAACCTTCCATGCTTCTCCGCAGTGCTCAGGATGGCGCCCGATGCTTACTAGAAGATTCTTCCGTGCTTCATAAGCAGGCCCAGCAAATCTGCAGCGCTCGTTCCACTGCCCAGGATCCTCAGCTCTCTGCTTCCTACATGAATCTTGCAAATCCCCAAGATCCAACTCAGATGTCACCCTGCCAGGTCGTCTTTAGGACCGTCTTCCCAGCCTCCTGACTTCCTCACAGCTGCCATGTTTGTGTTTCTGACCATGGGCACCGCCCCCATCCCATGGCTCTCTGCCCCGCCTGCTGCTCCCTTAGATGGTGACGCCTGGAGATCATCAATGTCACCATCTCGGCCTGTTGTCAATCCACTGCCAGCTGGTATCTTGGTAGACTGATGCCTTGCAGATCATCAAGTCCCCAGGAAACACCTTTCACTTTGAACTGAGCTGCTTTCCAGAGACCCA
The DNA here is from genome assembly GCA_023101885.1 of Typhlomys cinereus. NCBI lineage: Eukaryota > Metazoa > Chordata > Mammalia > Rodentia > Platacanthomyidae > Typhlomys > Typhlomys cinereus. The sequence goes on from JALPQD010000219.1 coordinate 1,620,106, forward strand.
GTGCTTTGCTGTCTGGAAGAGAGAGAGAGAGAGAGAGAGAGAGAGAGCACGAGCGCCCACCATGGGTCATTTATATGTATAGTTAAGCTCTTGCCTACAAAACTTTCCACATAAATTGGAGGTTAAAAGTGTCCTGTGCTTTCTTATTTGCAACCCCCTCCCAGGTCGGGTAGACTCAAGCAGGATCATCAGATCTAACCTATTCTACGGAATGAAGGTTGAGTTAGCTCCTCTAAGACACAAGGTTGTCATTTTGTAAACTTCTCCAGGAGATTAAACATATTACATATTAAACATAAACATTAGACATATTATGATGCAGGCCTGCAAGCTTTCGTTTCATTCAGTAAAATAAATATTACCTTGAAAACAAGCCTGGATCAGCTCAACTCACACACATCATGGAGCCAAGCCTGAGCGCAGGCCTGGAAGGGCAGCACCTTCACGAAGGTCTCAGGATCACCTAGTAGAAGATGGTAGCTCAAGACTTAAAGAAAATTTGGGGCTGGAGAGGTGGCTCAGGGATTAAGCCTCTGCCTTGCAGGCAGAAGGTCCTGAGTTCAGATCCTAGACCCCACATATAGACGCCGGGCAGAAGGGGGTGGCCTGCATTTCTGGTCCTGGTAGGGCAGAGCCTGTGAATCCCGGGCAGAGTAAATAAGGAGGAGATGAAGATGGTCCATGGTGGTTCCTGAATTCGCCCGTGATTCTACACACACACACACACACACACACACACACACACACACACACTCACACATGCACAATTGAATAATAAAAAAAAAGACTTAAAGAAAACTATCTCCATTGCTTCACAGGCGTGTCCAGTTTACCACATGTGTTTCTATAGAATAGCACATGTGCTGGCTCTGCCTCTTGGTTTGATTGTTGCATTTCCTTACAACAGTCCTGTGAGTTCAAAACTGCTATCGCCTGTTTCACAGATGAGGAAGGGGGGAAGCCAAGTGCTCCTTACTGCCTGGGGAGCACTGGCTGAGCACTGCAGGCAGAAGCCGACCACCTGTCAGTGCCGTGCCCAGGCAACACGAGGGCTGGCAGGACTTAGTCTGCTTAAACTCCTCAATGTGGCTGGGAACATAACTCACTAGAGGGCTTGTCTAGCATGCACGAAAATGTGGGTTGGTCCCCAATACCACATAAACAGAGTTAAGTGACACTTAAACTTGGCACTTGGGAGGTGAAGAGTCAAAGTCGGGGGACATCCTGCTCCACAGCAAGTTTGACACACCTGGGCTACGTGACACCTTGTATTTGAAAAAAGAAGACTCTTAAATTTGTAAAGATTGAATCTCTGTCAATTGTAACCACAGGCGACTTCTCCCTCCCTCCCTCCCTCCCTCCCTCCCTCCCTCCCTCCCTCCCTCCCTCCCTCCCTTCCTTCCTTTCTCAGTGGAAAAGGGAAAGAGATGTTTTTCAGTGAAGTAGCTGCCTCTCAGTCACACATGCTTCTGTAGCTAACTAACCCCCTCCATCCCTAACCCCCCAAAAAACTCATTGATATACCAAGAAGACTTGGGTGGATTCGTTTCTTTGGTCTGTCCTCGGTGTCACATCTGGGAAGAGACACTTTTTTGTGTCCCTTTAGGAGCAGCACAGAACACCGTGGAACCATCTCTGAACAAATCACTTAGAGGCTATCATTGAAGTCATGGAAGACATAGTTGCAATAATTATTAAATTCAAGGCACAAGACATTCTGTTAACTAAAATTGCATTTCAGAAAGTCCCAGTCTGGTGTGGTGGCTTATGCTATAATCTCTGCACTCAGGAGGCTGAGGCAGGGGGACCACCATGTTCCCAACCAGCACTATAGAGTGAGATCCTGTGTACAAAAGAGAAAGAAGGGGTTTGTGAGAGAGTCCAGTTGGAAAAGTACCTGCTGCACAAGCATGGAGACCTGAGGTCAGTCTCCAGCACCCACATAAAAAGTGGGCACAGTGGTCCTCACTAGGCAGGCAGAGGCAGGAGGAGCCCAGGGGTTTGCTGGGCAGCCAGACTGAAGACATGGCTGAGCTCCAGATTCAGACTTTGTCTCAGAGAAGAAGAATAAGGTAGATAGTGGCTGAGGAAAACACTGCATGTCAACCTCTGTCTCCACCATGTGCACCTGTGCACACACACCCACAGAGAGAGAGAAAAGAGAGAGAGACAAAAAGACTTAAATGGAGGTTGTTTTCTTTAAGTCTTGAGCTGGAGTTATTTGCCATTATTTACATAATGATAAAGTAAAACACAAAATATTTGATGTATGTTATATTGTCAAGGATGTAGGAAAATAGATACTGTTGTATATTCTGGTAAGAATATAGATGGACAAAACTTTTTATAGGGAGCATTTGGACAATGGCTATTGAAATTTCTGAGGCATTTATAGAGGATTCATAGTGATTAACTGAAGCTTTATTACACATCAGCGGACTACTGTCTGAATATATCTAATAAAGCATATATGCTACAAACTGTGTGTATGTCTAGACATGAGAGTCTATATGTGTCTGTATCTCTCTGTGTGTGTGTGTGTGTGTGTGTGTGTGTGTGTGTGTGTGTGTGTGTTTAAAGGGAAAGGTCAAAGTTCTGCTTCCATTTATAATATGATTATAGCACTCCTAATATTCATTTTCCTATAAGTCAGAAAATGAGTTGGGAATGGGGAGTCAAACTCCCTGGCTGCCTTGAGTCAAAGGCCTATCAGACCACCCTTACAGCAGCACCACCCATCTAGAACACTCCACAGACACTCTGAGACAATACAACTGATTGCCCCATCTCCCGAAAGCTTGGCCAGGGTTGTTCAAAACAGGTTGCCCCAGACATTTATGATCACAAGCCACAGTGAACTCCAGGTGACCCCTTGACCATGTCACCTTAGGCCAGAGTGGGAGAACTTCCCTTAGTGGTCTGACAGAAGGATGAATTGCTGGTGGTGCTAACATGCAAGGCTGTGATTGGTCCAAAGCCAAGCCTCAATGACTGGTTGGTGTTAAAAGGTAAGACTGTGATAAACCCAGAACAAAATGGTCATGATTGGTCCAAACCCTCCCCCCCCCATGTGAGAACCTATGTGAAAAAAGTTACAAACCCCTCTCCTCTAGTGCCCCTTCCAATTACCGAAGAATTTACAACTTACCTAGGAATCCCAGATAAGCCTGAGCAGAACCAGGTGGCCTCACCCAGGAGATCAAACACCTCTCTCTCCCGAGAGGCAGCCAGATGGCTGGAGGGTCAGATAACTGCTAACCTATGGCCAGTTCTTGAAGAAACCACAGACCCCTTGGTGCCAGTCCACCTCCACCCCCAGAACGTACCAGAAAGAGCGGAGTGCCATCAGTCACCAGGACTGGGGGGGGGTTGGGAAGGTTATGTGCAAATTCCTCAGTCCCTGCTTGCGAAAACCCTATAAAAAGCCTAAAATCGGCGGCCTCGTGGTTGCACTCCCTCACTGTGCTGAGGACCTGTGTGACCCAAACCTAGGTTTGTGTTAATAAAAAGACCCTCGTGTGTTTTGCATCGGTGGACGACTTCAGTGAGTTTCTTTGGACTTTGCGCTCCGGGCATAACAGCTGCACATACAAGGGGCTGTTCAGTTTCACTCACTCAGTTGCCTGTCAGTCACTCTCCCCTGCTATGTCCCATTGCTGCCACATGAGGCCCAAGAAAGGTTTCTCTCAAAGGCTCTCTGAGCGCTGAATTCACCAGCTGGCAGCATGAAGAAAGAAGCAGAGAGCCAGAGCAGGAGTATTGCGACCATCACGGCCGTGGCTAAGCAGTCGGCATGCTCAGCTTTGCAAGCAGCGAGAGGCCACAACTTACAGCTGAAGAACCAGCAGCCAGTTTGAGAATAGCCAGGGTAGGAAGCCAAGTGGCTGAAGTAGAGAGGGTGGAATGCTGATGTGGAAGAGTAAAGGCCATAAGAAACCAGAGGTCAGGCTTTCCACCTTACCTGCTGGAAGAGGGCCAGATAGCTGCCAAGTCTCTGGACCAGGGTTAGAACTCTAGCTTCGATTAAGGGCTCAGGAATCCCACCAGCTGCTGTCTGGGGCTGAGGAGTCCTGAATGCTAGGCCTACCCGCAAGCCCCGGCCCCAGCAAGGGCGGAGACCCTACACAAGAGCTGGCAGGCTGGCAGGACTCAGGTCATGGAGGCCCAGGCCACGTGGAGAGTGTCCTCTGTCACCAATTTCACCTCCAACTGCAGATGCCCACTGCTGATGGGAGTTGCCAGAGCCCAGTTCTTAGCAGCTTCTCAAAGCCCAACCCACCGTTTCTGCTGGGGCACAACAGGAGGCCTCCCCCCCCCCAGCTGCTGGTAACAACTGGACCTACTAACTGGGCAGAACTGGATTAAATACACACAGAGGACTTGGGGCCCTGTGTCCCCAGCAGGACAGAAGTCCTCACAGGACAGACAGCCTCCAGGAAGTTGTCCTGCAGAACAACTAATCCCTCTGGTTTCTGATGCCTGTCATGTGACTGCAGTGGACTCCTGACACGCCTGTCTTCAGTGCAGCCGGCCTGTCTCCACAGTGGGCAGGTCTTCCCTGGGCTTTAGCTGCCTTTGTGAGGCTGTTAGGAGCAGGCTGTCTCCAGTTCACTAACTTTGATAGAAACACATGGTATAAAGTTAATACTGAAAACAGTTTCTTGAGATTAACTATACAGCAAACTTAAGGCAAACATCTAAAACACATCACTGTTAAGGCAGTTTAAAAATCTTTTTTATTAAATTTACTACTGGATTTATTTCAAAGGAAAAAGTGGCAAAAGGAAAACACACTCAGAAAATAAATATGTTTTTGAAAACTGCCCTTTACTTTAAATTTTTATTTATTTATTTATTTATTTATTTATTTATTTATTTATTTATTTATTTGTGTGTGTGTATCAGAGGGCACTGTGTGTCCCTGTGTAGGCCGAACGGTGACTTCAAGAATCCTCCTTGATTGTTTCTATCTCCTTTTTGCTTTGCTCTGGAATTTCCCAGACTCCACCCACCAGGGCCTCCAGAAGTACAGACTGCTGCCATTTCTGCCCGGTATTGTTTTTGGTGTGTGTGTGTGATCTGGAATCCAGACTCAGGGCCTTCTGCTTGCAAGGCAGAGTCTTAACCTCTGAGCTATCTCCCCAGCCTGAAAACTGCATTTTACAAGCACAACTACTTGAAGAAAGGTGTCCCTAGTTTCTCCATACGAGGGTTCCTAGTCCTGGTAACAAAAGAAGGCCCGACATTCTGCTTCTACCTGTGAAGCTCCAGGCTGCTCCCAGTGCCCAGCAAACCTTCCTAAGACACCCCTACGTGCCCAGCAAACTTTCCTCAGACACCTCCACGTGCCCAGCAAACCTTCTGAGACACTCCCAGTGCTCAGGACACACTGTATTTCATTTCTCAGATGACACAGAAAACAATGAAAAGAGCCATTAGAGAATGATGTGTGTTTGCACATGGGTGGGTACATGTGTATGTGTTTGCAGCTGGTTGGGTACATGGGTATGTGTTGGCAGGTGGTTGGGTACATATGTATGTATGGGTGTGTGTGTGTGCCTGTGGAGATCCAAGGGCGACATGAACAATCATTTTGGATTGCTCACCTCTTTATTGCTTTGTCCTGGGGCTTCCCAGGTTGACTTCCAGGGCAGGGAATGCAGCGGCTATATCCACCAGGCATTTTTACCTGGTGGGGAATCTGGGAATCTGAATTCAGATTCTTTTTCTTACAAGGCAAAGGTTTTAATCAGTCCAGAGCTGATATTCCTAAAGTGGCTAAAGTACTGTCTGACAGGCAATAAATATTTCATAAGGGCTGCTAAGTAATATTTTACCTAAATCTAACCCTGACTTACATTTTCCCCAAATCAGAAATATTTCCAGCCTATAAATCCAGCAGAAGAAATTATTAATCATATAATGTCTTTTATATAAGTAAAGCATGCAATAAATACCTTTATCATATGTTATAAACAAACTCAATGCTCAACAATAAGTATATGGTTAAAATATCGAGATAGCATTTAAGTAGGTATATAAATTATCATCAATATGTATTTAAGAAAAAGCAGTTGCATAAGATATTTATGATTTGAGATTTTATTGGAACAATATGTATTATGTTAAGAAGGCCAAAAAATTCTGAAGAAACACCAAAATATTTACAGTAGTTACTTTTGGGTAGTAAGATAAGTGATCTCTGTTTTCTTCCTTTTAAAAACATTGGGATTTAAAAAAATTATCTCCAGGAATATTTACTAAAAAAGAAACTTAAAATTATTAATAAAAGTGAAGTTTTATGGTTATGGAAAACAAAGCCACAGATTGAAATCCTTTCATTAAGTACAGTTTCCTTACCCTTCAAACTTAGCAAAGAGTTCTGTTTGTTTTTGGCATTAGACTTAGGGTTCCGGAATCTGCCTCTTCACCTTGGTTAGCCATTATTTGAAAATAACACGTTACACTAAATAGTCTAAGAACTAAGTAGATATTGAGTGAGATAAAGAGTAGATGAAATATTTTATAATTTTGCTTACTCTGTATGTATATGTATGTGTGTGTGTGTATGAGACAGAGAGAGAGAAAGAGAGAGAGAGAGAGAGAGAGAGAACACAGCATATATATGCCACTGTTTATTGTTGGAGGTCAGAGGACAACTTAATGGAGATGGTTCTCTACTTCCACCTTATGGGATGATTTGGGGGTCAAAGTCAGTCCGTCAGGTCTGAGCAGCAAGCCCTGTACCCACTGAGCCAATTGCCAGTCCTCATGGAATAATTTTTAATTAAGAGTTTTTCAGTCTAGCAGGCAGCAGATACAAAAACTATGAAAGAGTTGTTTATGAAACGAGATGGATGATTGCTAGCTTAGGATAAATTTTTCAAGCCCAGTAGGAAAAGCTATAAACATCCTGCTGTCTTGAGATTTGAGACTTAATTTTGCTACTTCTGTTTCATTTTACTTTCTTCAGTGCGACTGCTTCTCAGCTGTTGGTTTCTTCCAGCCTGGTCTGGGGCTTTCATGAAGTCCTTGGGACAGTTCCAGCTGCTCCTGTTCTGTCTGTTTTTTGCCACTGTGGGGATTATCTCTCCTCTCTCATTCTAAAACCAGAAACCCAGAGGTCACACTGAAGCAGTAGTATGGTGAAAAAACTAAGAAGCAAATGGCCCCAGCGCAGCCCACAGCCTGGCTTTCCTTACAAGTGTTAAGCTTCGTTTTCTCAAGCACTAAAAATACTCTTTTAACCTTGCTAGATCTGGGCAGACATCCTGCCTGGCTGCCTTGTTTCTTTTTCCCCGACTAGGAATTCTCCACTGGACTGCAGGTAACATTCTACCTGGCTTTCTTGTATGTATTCAGCTTTAGGGAACAAGAAAAGGCTTAAACAAAGGTGACACCGCGCTTCAGTGTCCGGCCATAGTGGATTTTCAAAGCAGTGAGGCAGTGGGAAAAGTTTTTCTTTTTTTTTAATAGAAGCATTACAAAAGGCATTAAAATACATCAAAAATTTTACTTAGGAAATATACCAATCAGGAATCTAGAGAAATCTCAGAAAACTATAACCTAACAGTTTTATTTATTGAAAGGTTCAATGTGGCTTTCTAGATAAATCCTGTACTACATAAAGACATTTCATTAACCAGCAATACTAGTTAAGAAAAAAGTTTTACTTAAGAAAGAAGATAGCTTTTTTATAAAAAAAAAAAACGGTTAAGATATTTGGAGAACTATTCATACAGAGCTCAGAAAGCAACAAACCCTCCATCTATATCAGGAATTTATCAGAGTTCATTTTAGTTTATTTTTGCAAGTATAATAGTCTTTTAGTATTCTGATAAGTTGCTACCTTCAAACTTAAATTCGCTTTTTAACTCCTGCTATGTTACACTTAAGAACTATTTTAAAGATTCAAATCTCTGTCTTTGAATTCTGTCTCCCTGACTGATATGAAACTCACTATGTAGAATTATGAGTTTGAATCATCATCCTGCCTCGGCCTCCCGAGTGCTGGGTATTCTCTTATACTAACTAAAAGCTAACCTCATCCTTTTTTGAGTCACTATTTCCATTCAGCATGCTTCATTCACCTGCGGATGTTTTCACAAATTTTTGCTTCTATCGCTGCAGCTGGTTCATGGTGAGCACAGACTGCACTCTTACAGAGCAGACAGGCAAGTGGGGCTGCTAATCAAATAGTCATAGGAATGGTGGTATAGCAATATCAATGCGACAGCGTGTGTTGGCGACTGAACCCGGGGTTTTGTGTATGCCAAGCACACTGTATCACTGAGATATGCCAGCCCAACAAGGGTTAATTGTGACGGAGGCTCTCGTGCTGAAAAGAAACGTGTCATCCTACAGAACACTAACAGCAGTGAGCGTTCCCGGGGAGGTGGAGTTATCTGATGAAGAAATGCATCAGAACACACAACGCTCGGGAGGAAGAGGAAGGATTCGGTGTTGAAGGACTGGCTACATAGCAAGTTTGAAGCCAGCTCAACCTGCATGAGGCTCTGTGACTGTCTCAAAAAGTTTTATGTGCTAGAGAGATGGTTCAGGTTAAGCCTCTGCTGGCAAGCAAAAGGACCTGAGAGCTGGGCAGGTGGCACATGCCATCCATCAATCCTAGCAGTCTAGAGGTCTCCGTCGCTCAGAACACATGCTAGGCATTCTTGTTAGAGCCAGGTATAGAGAGCCTAGTGCAGAAATCAGTAACGCCCTCCCCACAAAGCTGAGTGGAAATGGTAAAATGGTGACATCCTACACTTTCAGCCCTGGGAAACTTTCAGAGCTGGGAAAACCCAGAGCAAAGTAAAAAGATGTAGCGCAATCCAGGATGAGTCCTATGGTCACTCTTGGGCCTCCACAGGCACACACAGTACCCTCTGATACAGACAGACAGACAGACAGACAGACAGACAGACACACACACAGACACACACACACACACACACACACACACACACTTGCACACACATACCGGCAAAATGAAAAATCAAATCAAATAACAAAGCACAGAAAACCTCTCAATGTACTTGGAATATGGTAAGGCTGGCTGAGAGTGAAGTCCCTCTGCTCACACAAGCCCATGACAAGACAGCAGAGGGAGATGAAAGAGGGGCCGGCAGAAGCTGTAAAGATCACCGTGGACACACGCCTGCAAGTCCAGCAGTGTGTGTGCTAGAAACAGAGGGCAGAAGGGAGGGAGCAACCAAATCCACACAGATCTTGGACAGTTCACAAGGCGGGTTTTATGTGAAAAGGAAAAGATGCCACAAGACGCATCCATGGGCGTGGCTGCTACGGTACAGTAAAAATGCTTTTTCCAGCCCAGATGGTAAATGGCTTGCTTTCTGGAACTAGAGGTGCCATCTATACCAGCCCTGTGCCAGCTAGAAAGAGTGGTTCTTTTTTTTTTTTTTTTTTTGCTAATGATGTAAATAATTGTATTCAATAGACATTTTAATTTGATTTTTTAAAAAAAATTTTTTATTATTATTTCCGCTCATAGAAACTTAATAGGTACACCGGTTCCCTCCCTCCCTCCTCCTCCCCTCAACCCCCCTATTCCCACTCCCCTCATCCCTCCCTCCCCATACCCCAGTGCCTCCCCCCCCAATCCCTGGAGAATCCTTTAATGTGCATGCCTGACTCTCCTCTGGGCCCTCCTCTCCAATGACGTACAAGGACCCAGGGGCATATCCCTGAACACTTTCCCGTGTTCCCCTTAAGCATAGGAACACTACTGTGGCTGTCAATCCCTTGCCTCTAAGGATCTTGGTGCCTTTAGCAAATGCTAGATTTTGTGGGGTCAATAGTGTGTTGGACATTGTGCAGGGCATGCAAAGTCCAATTATGATTGCTTTGGCCCTAACTTATGTGAAGTATCTTGCATATCATTGCTCTTCCCATCCTTTTGCTCTTACACTCTTACCGCCCCCTCTTCCACGAATTTCCCTGAGCTTCAGAATGGGGAGAGATTAGGCTGGCCTAGTTCTAGGTGGTTGATATAGAGTCTTTAAAGTTCCGGACCATGGTTTGTTGATTTTCTTTTGCAGTTTTGCTACTCCTGCAATGCTCTTCACTCCATCCTGACGGGTATTGTATGTCACCCCCTGGCCAGAGATAAAAAGCTGTTAAACTAGAGTCTTGTTATAAGAGTATATTCAAAGGTAGATGTAATAAAAGTAGGAAACCACAGTGAGGGAGGGGTCAATCACCCATTTGCAAAATGGTTACTTTTTATCTGCCAGACTATATGCCCTCCCCTTCTGGTGAGATCATACCCCCTCAGTTGTAAATGATCAGGAATGAAAGTCTGTGAACTTAACCAGATGTCTCATTACTTACTTGCAGTCCTTGATGGAGGCCTATTTTCTCTGTTGTAACATAGTCTTCTCTCTCCTTGTTTCTGGTGTGGCCCTCCTACCCCATCCCTCCTGTTCATAATCCTTGCAATTACTGTGGGTATTACAAAGATTTATCTTTGAGTGTCTCTAGGTGGGCTGGGTGGGTTTGGTACTAGGAGCCACCTATTAGGGAGTACAAACGGTGCTTAATTTTCTGGCTCTGGGATACTTCACTTTCTAATGACATCCATTTCCTGGAAAATTCCAGTAATTCATCATTTTTGATGGCTGAGTAGTACTCGATTGTATAGATATACCACATTTTTCTTATCCACTCGTCAACTGTTGGACATTTGGGTTGATTCCATGACTTTGCTATTGTAAACAGTTCTGCTATGAACATGGTCGTGCTTGTGCTATCGAGGTGAATTTTTGCTGTATGTGGGGTTATTCCCAAAAGTGGAATAGCAGGGTCATACGGCATTTCAATCTTTAATTTCTTTAAGAATCTCCAGATGGCTCGCCAGAGTGGTTGTATGAGCCTGCATTCCCACCAGCAATGTAGGAGAGTTCCCCTCTTTCCACATCCTCTCCAGCATTTGTTGTTGTTTGTATTGCGGATTTTTGCCATCCTGACCGAGGTGAGATGATATCTCAGGGAAGTTTTGATTTGCATTTCCCTGATGGCTAAGGAAGTGGAGCATTTTTTAAGATATTTGTTAGACATTTTAATTTTATCCCTGGTAAAGTTTCTTTTAAGTTCCAGGGCCCATTTTTTAATTGGGCCATTAGTTTCCTTGGTGTTTAGTTTTCTAAATTCTTTGTGCACTCTGGATAATAGAGCTCTATCAGATATGTGGTTAGTGAAGCTTTTCTACCATTCTGTGGGTTGCCTTTGAGCTCGTGTTACAATCTCTTTATCTGAACAGAAGCTCTTTAATTTCACAAAATCCCGACTGTGCCATGGGATGTCTGTTTAGGAACTGTTGGCCTAGCCCAATCAGCTCGAGGGAGTTCTCTACCCTTTCAACTATGATTTTTATAGTCTCTGGCCTTATATTGAGGTCCTTGATCCATTTGGAATTAATTCTTGTACATGGTGACAAGTACGGGTTCAGTTTTAATCTTCTGCATGTGGAAATCCAGTTTTGCCAGCAGAAAGGGTGCTTCTTGTTCCAGTTGCCAGAGCCCCACAACAGGGCGCAGTGCTCAGCAATGAGGACAGAGTTGGACCTGTGTATTTGTAGCTCAGCTGGGTGTCTTTGGGAACTGTAAACCCTAGCTGGTCCTTGACAACCAGGGGTGCCAGTGGATGAAGGGCGAGGGCAGAAGGGACTTGCTCTTCCTGTGGGTTTCCTGTTTGCCTGAGGTCCTTGCCAGGGCACTTGGGGACATGTTTCATGGCTGCAGTTTCTGTAATACTTGCTGGCCTCTCTGCATGGCACCCATCAGAGATGCCAGCACTGGGGTGTCTGCAGAGGCAGCTCCCAGACCTGCAACTCAGACAGACAGTCCCAGACACCTTGTCCCAGACAGCTGCATTTCAGCTCTACATGTCTCAGTGTTCCTGTTTTAGTCATTTTCAGCCTTAGCTGGACTTAATTGGAATCAAACTCTCAACCCGAAGTAATCAACCATTTTCCACCACCGCTGCTTCTTTGCTGTCTCAGATGCATCTTTACTTTGTCTGGTTATAAGCTGGCAGTTTTGTATCAAGCCATTTAATTCTCTATTTTTTTTATTTATGTAGCTTTGTGTAGTCTGTCTCTTGACTAGATCCTGGCTGGCACGAAGATGGAGACAAATCAGCGTGACTTAGCAGCATAATCTACTGTTTCAGGCAATACTAAAATCCAGGTACCAACCAAAATGCTCAGAACAGGAAACCACTTTCAAAGACTCTTGATTTGGGGATCATTGCCAGATCTAAGGCTCCAGCACATCAAAGGACCAGCTGGCTCAATGGGCAAGGCTCTCTTCAGGCATTCCTGGTGTGCGAGTGATTAAACCAGCCTGCATCTTCCTAAGGTGTGCACCAGAGGTCACTCGCAATGACCACCCACCCTTTGATTGGCAATGACTTGCAGCACCCAGTCCTCTGCCAGAGGCATGTGGCAGCTGAGGGTCTGCTCTGTTCCAATGCTCTGTCCTGAATATCCACATCTGGGGTCTCGGGAAGAAGGGGCCCCTTTCCTTGCTTTATGAAGAAGAAACGTACAAGAATTGGGACATGCAATGGCTGGAAATCTTCTGCTAGGAGGAGGCACATGGTACTTTCTCTGGCTCAATGGACAACTGACCTTTAAGCCTTAGCTTACCTTCAAGGATACCACCTCACAGTAACCACAGGGCTGTTGTGAGGCTCAAAGAAAAAAGAGCAAATCAATTATAAGTAACATTTACTTGTCATTTAATATCAGACAGTCCTGTGAGATAACTTCTGACTTCATGATAACATATATTGGACTTAATATCAGAAAGCTTCTAAGTGTGCAGCCAGGGCTCCGACCACAGTTTGTGCTTTAAACCATTAGATTCTGTGCTTTCCAGGCAGTAATGGGTTATTTAAAGGCAGTGAATCGAGCATGTTTGGATCTAATTTTTGTAGCAATAATTAGGACACTGGGGATTGAGGGTATAGCTCTGTGGTGGAACACTTTCCTAACATGTGCCAGGCCCTGGGTTCCATCCCCAGCATTTCAAGAGAGAAGAAACCAATATTACACTAGGAGGTACATCAAAAGATCCTGCCTCTCAGTCTCAAGCTAGGCCCACTGAGCAAGCCAACACCACTGGTTTCCTCAGTAACTGTGCCTCGTTCTCAAAATATTCAGTGCTGAGACATCAGGCAAGCCCCGTCCGTATTCCTGGGCTTCCACTGAGACTCTGGGCTTTGATGAAGCCAGAATGATCTGGAAAAGATCTGGGCAAGCCTTCCTAAAGACTTTCATATCAACCACTGTGGGAAAGAATAAGCACAAGTCAAGGGAATTAAGCTTAATCCACATAGCAAATAGAGAGCTTCAGCTAGGGTGAGGAGCAATATCTTGCAGCAGCTCTAGGGAGGCACTTACAGAGCTGTGCCGCTCGCTGGAACATTTGAATGCACCAGCCCCAGAGAGCAAAAGGCCAGGAGAACCATGTTCGGCTGTCTCCTCAAGTTGTAGCATATGTATCTCTTACTGGATTTTCAGTTTGAGAAGAGTTATTTTCAATAAGCAAAGCCTTCACTCGTGGAAATCATAATTCCGAGGTCATCAGAATGTCCATAAGTAATTTTCTTAACATTTTCACCTGACAGAACATTGCGTATAGGATCCTCCAGCTGGTCCTGGTGGCACGGGCCTGTAATGCCAGCTACTTAGATGCTGGGGCAGGAGGATTGCAAGTTCAAGACTTGTCTAGAGTATAAAGTGAGTTCGAGATCAACCTAGGCAACTTGGGGAGACTCTGTCTCAAAATTAAAGGGTTGAATGATAGGACAGAGCTGACCACAGCTGATGTGCCATGAACATGAATACCAACAAGGTAAGGAAGGCAAAGAATGCTTTAAGGGTACTACATCAGATCTCACAGCCTGTCATCTATGCACCAATGGAGAATTACTCTCCTTAGCACTGTACAGAAATGTCTATATCACGGTGTACCACCCCTGAGGTTTTTCTTGGAAGGAGACACAGTTAAATAAATGATACTTGGACCAAATGGTGTTATTGATATGGCCTGATGGTTTATTAAATGCATGATTTACCTGCAAGCAAATGGACCTGTGGACCTCAAGCATTACTAGCCATTTTCTAAACAAATACAGAGCTGATATTACTTATACATATATATTTACATTAAAATACACTGTTTTACTGACATATTTTATACATTATGAGCTCTAACTCCAAAAACAGACATTTTAAAGCTGTAAAATATGCAATAAACAGTTTTCCTTTTCTTTTTGGTACTGAGGAGGGACCCAGGGTCTTGAGCTGGTAAGTACTCACCAACCCCTACACCTCAGCCCTCAACACAATTTATGTTTTATTGAATTCCAACTCTGGGTCAGGCTTTTCTCCATAGCCTGGTTGTTTTCTCATCTCCTTCGCTACCTACGTTCTTTTCTTCCTTCCTTCTCTGGGTCAGCTGGAAGCATAGCTTATCCTCAGCTCTTTCCTAATGTCAACATGGCAAAACTTGCACTTTTCACATCCGTACTGTCTTGGCTAAGTAAGAGCTTCTATATATAGCTTCTCACTCTGTTATAAATCTGTTCTCTTACTGTGCCTCAACAAAACAATATTGGTGAGAGAAATGTGCTGTGAATAATTATGATGAAGCTTAGGATTGTGCCATGGGATAAATCATACAGTTCTAAGTTTAGTTTATGCTAATGATTGGGGTAAATGGGCTCTCATATCCTAAAAACATGCTGCAAATAATTATACATTTAAGAATTGACTTTGAGTACTAAATAATAGTGTTAACTTCTCAACCCACCAACTATAAAAACATTTTTGCTGAAATTGGAGCTGAGATGACTCCGTAGGCAAAATGCTCCCTATGCAAGACTGATAGCTAGAGTTTGGATCTCTGGAGCCCACATTAAAGGAAGGAAAAGAAAGCTGGGTGTGGTTGCATGTACCTGTAACCCCAGCATAGAGGAGAGGTGGGTCCCAGAGACTGATGGGACAGGTGCTCTAGCCACAATAAGCTTCGGATTCAAAGAGTCCCTGTCAAAAAAAAATAAGATGGAGGGGTTAAGACTACCTTACTAATGTAAGGACCTGAGTTCGGATCTTGGATCCCATGAAAAACACTAGGCGGAAATGGCAGCAGCCTGCACTTTTGACTCTGAAAGGTGAGACCTGGAAATCCCAGAACAAAGAAAAAAGGAGGTAAAAGCAATCCAAGATGATTCCCAAAGTCACTGTTGGGCCTCTACAGGAAAACACAGTGTGCCCTCTGATACACACACACACACACACACACACACACACACACACACACACACACACACACAAGAGTTTGTGTGCTGCAAAAAAAAAATGAATAAATAAGAAAATTTTAAAAATAAAAAATAAGGCGGAGAAAAGATTAAGGAAGACATCCTGAGGTTGACCTCTGGCCTCTACATACGCACACCCCAGTGAGCACATCCTGATTGGTCTTGATTGCCAGCACCTGTGTCATTAAATTTGTTATGTGGGACACCTGATCCTAATTAGTCTTGACTGCTAGCACTTGTGTACTGAAATTGCTTATCTAGGACACCTGATCCAACTTAGCCTTGATCGTCAAGACCTGTGTCACTGAAATTGCTTATCTGGAACACCTGATCCTAATTAGCCTTGATTTTCAACACTTGAGTCACTGAAATTGCTTAACTGGGACACCTGATGCTAATTACCCTTTATTGCCAACACCAGAGCTACTAAAATTTATTATCTGGAACTCCTGTCCTTAATTACCCTTGATTGTGAACACCTGTGTCACTGAAATTGCTTGTTTTGGATACCTGATCTTAATTACCCTTGATTGCCAACACCTGTGTCACTGAAATTGCTTATCTAGGACACTTGATCCTAATTAGCCTTGATTGCCCATACCTGTGCTATTGAAATTGCTTATCTAGGACACCTGATCCTAATTAGCCTTGATTGCCAACACCTGTGCCACTGAAATTGTTTTTCTGGGACACCTGATCCTAATTAGCCTTGATTGATAACACTTGTGTCATTGAAATTGCTTTTCTGGGACACCTGATTCTAATGACCTTATTGCTAACACCTGTATACTGAAATTGCTTATCTGGGACACCTGATCCAACTTAGCCTTGATCGTCAAGACCTGTGTCACTGAAATTGCTTATCTGGGACATCTGATCCTAATTAGCCTTGATTTTCAACCCTTGAGTCACTGAAATTGCTTAACTGGGACACCTGGTCCTAATTAGCCTTGATTGCCAACACCTGTGCCACTGAAGTTGCTTATCTAGGACATCTGATCCTAATTAGCCTTGATTGAAAACACCTGTGTACTGAAATTGCTTATCTAGGACACCTGGTCCAACTTAGCCTTGATCGTCAAGACCTGTGTCACTGAAATTGCTTATCTAGGACACTTGATCCTAATTAGCCTTGATTTTCAACACTTGAGTCACTGAAATTGCTTAACTGGGACACCTGATGCTAATTACCCTTTATTGCCAGCACTAGAGTTACTAAAATTTATTATCTGGAACTCCTGTCCTTAATTACCCTTGATTGCCAACACCTGTGTCACCGAAGTTGCTTATCTAGTACACCTGATCCTAATTACCCTTGATTGCAAACATCTGTGTCACTGAAATTGCTTATCTAGGACACTTGATCCTAATTAGCTTTGATTGCCCACACCTGTGTCACTGAAATTGCTTATCTAGGACACCTGATCCTAATTAGCCTTGATTGCCCACACCTGTGTCACTGAAGTTGCTTATCTAGTACACCTGATCCTAATTAGCCTTGATTACAAACACCTGTGTCACTGAAATTGCTTATCTAGTACACTTGACCCTAATTAGCCTTGATTGCCCACACCTGTGTCACTGAAATTGCTTATCTAGGACACCTGATCCAACTTAGCCTTGATCGTCAAGACCTGTGTCACTGAAATTGCTTATCTAGGACACTTGATCCTAATTAGCCTTGATTTTCAACACTTGAGTCACTGAAATTACTTAACTGGGACACCCGATGCTAATTACCCTTTATTGCCAACACTAGAGTTACTAAAATTTATTATCTGGAACTCCTGTCCTTAATTACCCTTGATTGTGAACACCTGTGTCACTGAAATTGCTTAACCGGAACACCTGATGCTAATTACCCTTGATTGCCAACACCAGAGTTACTAAAATTTATTATCTGGAACTCCTGTCCTTAATTACCCTTGATTGTGAACATCTGTGTCACTGAAATTGCTTAACAGGAACACCTGATCCTAATTACCCTTGATTGCAAACATCTGTGTCACTGAAATTGCTTATCTAGGACACTTGATCCTAATTAGCTTTGATTGCCCACACCTGTGTCACTGAAATTGCTTATCTAGGACACCTGATCCTAATTAGCCTTGATTGCCCACACCTGTGTCACTGAAGTTGCTTATCTAGTACACCTGATCCTAATTAGCCTTGATTGCAAACACCTGTGTCACTGAAATTGCTTATCTAGTACACTTGACCCTAATTAGCCTTGATTGCCCACACCTGTGTCACTGAAATTGCTTATCTAGGACACCTGATCCAACTTAGCCTTGATCGTCAAGACCTGTGCCACTGAAATTGCTTATCTGGAACACCTGATCCTAATTAGCCTTGATTTTCAACACTTGAGTCACTGAAATTGCTTAACTGGGACACCTGATGCTAATTACCCTTTATTGCCAACACCAGAGCTACTAAAATTTATTATCTGGAACTCCTGTCCTTAATTACCCTTGATTGTGAACACCTGTGTCACTGAAATTGCTTGTTTTGGATACCTGATCTTAATTACCCTTGATTGCCAACACCTGTGTCACTGAAATTGCTTATCTAGGACACTTGATCCTAATTAGCCTTGATTGCCCACACCTGTGCCATTGAAATTGCTTATCTAGGACACCTGATCCTAATTAGCCTTGATTGCCAACACCTGTGCCACTGAAATTGTTTTTCTGGGACACCTGATCCTAATTAGCCTTGATTGATAACACTTGTGTCATTGAAATTGCTTTTCTGGGACACCTGATTCTAATGACCTTATTGCTAACACCTGTATACTGAAATTGCTTATCTGGGACACCTGATCCAACTTAGCCTTGATCGTCAAGACCTGTGTCACTGAAATTGCTTATCTAGGACACCTGATCCTAATTAGCCTTGATTGCCCACACCTGTGTCACTGAAGTTGCTTATCTAGTACACCTGATCCTAATTAGCCTTGATTACAAACACCTGTGTCACTGAAATTGCTTATCTAGTACACCTGATCCTAATTAGCCTTGATTACAAACACCTGTGTCACTGAAATTGCTTATCTAGTACACCTGACCCTAATTAGCCTTGATTGCCCACACCTGTGTCACTGAAATTGCTTATCTAGGACACCTGATCCAACTTAGCCTTGATCGTCAAGACCTGTGTCACTGAAATTGCTTAACCGGAACACCTGATGCTAATTACCCTTGATTGCCAACACCAGAGTTACTAAAATTTATTATCTGGAACTCCTGTCCTTAATTACCCTTGATTGTGAACATCTGTGTCACTGAAATTGCTTGTTTTGGATACCTGATCTTAATTACCCTTGATTGCCAACACCTGTGTCACTGAAGTTGCTTATCTAGGACACCTGATCCTAATTACCCTTGATTGCCCACACCTGTGTCACTGAAGTTGCTTATCTAGGACACCTGATCCTAATTAGCCTTGATTGCAAACACCTGTGTCACTAAATTTGTTGTCTGGGACACCTGATCCTAAATACCCTGGATTGCCCACACCTGTGTCACTGAAATTGCTTTTCTGAGACACCTGGTCCTAATTAGCCTTGATTGCCAACAGTAGAATTACTAAAATTTATTATCTGAAGCTCCTATCCTTAATTACCCTTGATTGTGAACACCTGTGTCACTGAAATAGCTTTTCTGGGACACCTAATTCTAATGGCCTTTTTGCTAACATCTGTGTACTGAAATTGCTTATCTGGGACACCTGATCCTAATTAGCCTTGAGTGCCAACACCTGTATCACCAAAACTGCTTATTTAGGATACCTGATCCTAATTACCTTGATTGCCAACACCTGTGTCACTGGAATTGCTTTTCTGGGACATCTGGTCCTAATTAGCCTTGATTAACAACACCTGTGTCACTGAAATTGCTTATCTGGAACACCTGATTTTAATTAGCCTTGGTTGCCCAGGCTTATGCCACAAAATTGCACACTTGATACAGGTGATATTTATCACCCTCAATTGTCAATACCTGGAATGTCAAAATTGCTTATCTGGAACATCTCATATTAATTACCCTTGATTACCAAAACCTGGCCCACTGAAATTTCTTATTTGGAACACCTGATCTTAATTATCCTTGATGGGTCACTCTTTGTCAGCGAAATTTCTCTTACAGAATACCTGAGCATAAGCACCCTTATGGGAACCTGTGTGACAGAAGTTGCTTATCTTGACTATCTAGTACACCTGATCTTAATTAGCCTTGATTGCCAATACCGTGTCACCAAAAGTGCTCTTCTGAACACCTGAACATAATTACCCTTGATTACCAACACCTGGGTCACTGAAATGGCTTATTTACAAATCTAATCTTAATTTGCCTTGAATGCTTAATTTGCCTCTGTAATTGCTTACCCACAACACCTGATCTTAATTACCCTTGATTGCCAATACCTGTGTCATCAAAATGGCTATTCTGGAACCTCAGAACTTAATTAGCTTTGATTGCTAACTTCTCTGTTACCTAAGTTGCTCATCTTGAATATCTGAAACTCCTGATCTTAATTAGCCTTGATAGCCATCACCTGAGTCACAGAAACTGCTTATTTTGAACATCTGATCTCAATTAGCCTTCATTGCTCATCTGGAACACCTGACCTTAATTATCCTTGATTACCAACAACTAGGTCACCAAAATTGCTTATTTGGAATACCTGATCTTAATTAGCCCTGATTCCCAAAACCTGTGTCATGAAGTTGCTCATCTGGCACACCTGATTTTAATTATCCATGATTGTCAACACCTGTGTGACTGAAATTACTTATTTGAAACACCGGATCTTAATGACCCTTTATTGCCACCTCCTGTGTCATGGAAATTGCTCTTCTGGAACTCCAGATCTTAATTACCCTTGATTGTCAACACCCTTGTCACTGAAATTTTTATCTGAAAAGCTGATCTTGATTACTCTTGATTGCCAACACCTGGGTCACTGAAATTGGTTATTTGGAACACCTGCTCTTAATTAGCCTTGATTAACAACACATATGTGACCGAATTTGCTCATTTTCAATATCTGGAATATCTGATCTTAAATACATTATTGCAAACATCTGGGTCACTAAAATTGCTCATGTAGATCATCTGTCCTTAATTATACTTGATTGCCACTACCTGTGTCACTGATATTGTTATCTGGAAGACCTGATCTCAATTACTCTTGATTGCCAACACCTGGGTAGCTTAAATTGGTTATTAGGAACATCTGATCTTAATTTGTCTTTATTACAAACACTTGTGTGACCCAAGTTGCTCATCTTGAATATTTGGAACACCTGATCTTAATTACTCTTGATGGCCAACAGCTGTGTCACTGAAATTGCTTATCTGGAACACCTGATCTTAATTACCCTTTAGCCTTGATTGCCAACACCTGTGTTACAGAAGATGCTCATCTAGCACACCTGATCTTAATTACCCATGATTGCCAACAACTATGTCACTGAAATTGCTTATCTGAAACACCTGATCATAATGACACCTCCCATGTCACTGAATTTGCTCTTCTGGAACACCGGAATTTAATTACCCTTGATGGTTAACACCTATGTGATGGAAGTTGCATATCTTACATATCTGGAATACCTGATCTTAATTAACCTTGATTGCTAACAGCTGTGTCACTGAAATTTCTCTTCTGGAACACCTCATCTTAATTATCCTTGATTACCAAAACCTGTGTCACCAAAATTGCTCATCTGAAACACCTGATCTTAATTAGCCTTGATTACCAACACTTGTGTCAATGAAATTGCTTACTTACAACACCTGAACTTAATTTGCCTTAACTGCAAATACCTTTTGACCAAAGTTACTCTTCTAGAACACCTGAACTTAATTAGCCTTGATTGCCAACACCTTGGTTGCTGGAACTGCTTATTTGGCATTCCTGATCTTAATTAGTCTTGATTGCCAACACCTGTGTGACTGAAGTTGCTCATCTTGAATATTTGGAGTACTTGATATTAATTAGCCTTGATTGCCTACACCAGGGTTACTAATCTTGCTTATCTAGAACTCCAGATCCTAACTCTGAAACAAACCCTAATACTACCCCTAACCCTTCACCTACCTCCAACCACTAACCCTAATCATAAACCCTAACTCTAACCCTAATATTAACCCTAACCCTTATCTTAACCCCAACACCAACACCAATACAAACTGTCATAATTAGGCACAGGTGTCAACTTGACTGTTGAGTGTTTGAGCTCTGGACATATTCGTGTAGAATTAGTGGTTGGATTAAGTCCAGAGCAAACCTGCAGGAGATTGTCTAGCTGATGGGGAAGGCCCAGCCTATGGTGGGTGGGGCTAGGCCCTGAATATGTGAACAAAATACTGAGAGCTGCTTGAAGAAATCGGCATCCTTCTGTTCACTTGGTCAGACATGCTGGTCTGGAAAGTAAGGATTGTCCATCTCTCAGGTGTTATGTGGTGATGGTGTGGCCAGTTTTCTGGCCCTGTTGGTGTGTGCTCTCCTGTCAAGCTGGACTGAGAAGTGTAACTGGACTGTCAGCAAGAGACAATAAACCCTTGTTCCCTTAAGCCGTTTGATGGTCATTTATCAGCAACCATGCAGAAGGACTGCAACACCAAATCAAACGTTGACCCTAAACCCAACCATAACCCTAATCCTAATCCTTTTTTCCCCACTCACAAAAACTTAATAGGTACCCCGTCCCCTCCCTCCCTCCACCCCTCCCTGGATCCCCTTGCTCCCTCCCCTCTTTTCCCCTTCCTTTCCCCCTTCCCTCCTTCCTTTTCTCCCAGTGCCCTCTCTCCTCCATCCCTGGAACATCCTTTAGTGTGCACTCCAAACTTCCCTTTGGGTCCTCCTTTCTGATGAGGTGTAAGGACTCAGTAGCATTACCTAGAGCTCTTTCTTGTGTTCCCCTTTAGTATGGGAACACTATTGTGGCTGTTAATCCCTTGCCTCTAAGGATCCTAGTGCCTGTGATCCGTGCTAGATTGGGGGGGGGGTCAATGATATGTTGGTCATTACTCAGGTCATGCAAAGTCCTATTATGATTAATTTGGCCATAACTTGTGTGGAGTATCTTGCATATCATTGCTCCTCCCCATCCTTATGCTCTTACAATCTTACCGCCCCCTCTTCCACAAATTTCCCTGAGCTTCAGGATGCAGAGCGATTAGGCTAGCCTGGTTCCAGGTGATTAATGTAGGGTCTCTGATGTTCTGAATTATAGTTTGTTGGTTTTTTTTTTTTTTTTCCAGTTTTGGTGTTCCTGCACCGCCCTTGGCTCCATCCTGATGGGTATTGGATGTCACCTCCTAGCCAGAGATAAAAGGCTGTTAAAATAGAGTCTTACTAAGAAAATCGACCTGCAAGGAATGCAAGTAAGTAATGTGACACCTGGTTAAGTTCACAGACGTTAGTTCCTGATCATGTACAACTGAGGGGGTATGATCTCACCAGAAGGGGAGGGCATATAGTCTGGCAGATGAAAAGAGATCATTTTGCCAATGGGTGACTGATCCCTCCCTCACCGAGGTTTCCTGCTTTTATTACATCTACCCTTGAATGTGCTATTATAACAAGACTCCAGTTTAACAGTTTTTTGTCTCTGACCAGGGGGTGGCATACAGTGCCCATCAGGATGGAGTGAAGGGCATTGCAGGAGCAGCAAAACTGCAAAAGAAAATCAACAAGTCACAATCCAGAACTTCAGAGACTCTATATCATCCACATAGAACTAAGCCAGCCTAATCTCCCCCCATCCTGAAGCTCAGGGACATCTGCGGAAGAGGGGGCGGTAAGATTGTAAGAGCAAAAGGATGGGGGGAGCAATGATTTGAAGAGTCTCCATACTAGATAGGGCTGAAGCAATCATAATAGGACTTTGCATGCCCTGCGCCATGTCCGTCACACTATTGACCTCACAGTCTAACATCGGCTAAAGGCACCAAGATCCTTGGAGGCAAGGGATTGATGGCCACAGTAGTGTTCCTATGCTTAAGGGGAACACGAGAAAAGGTTCAGGGAAATGCCACTGGATCCTTTTACGTCATCGGAAAGGAAGACCAAGAGGAGAGTTAGGCATACACAATAAAGGACTCTCTGGGAATTGGGGTGGGAGGCACTGGGAGATGGGGAGGGAGGGAGGGGGAGCAGGGGATTCGGGGGGAGGAGGAGGGGGGGAGGGAACTGGTCTACCTATTAAGTTTGTATGAGCGGAAATAATAATAAAAATGTTAAAAAAATAGAGTCTTATTATAAGAGTAGATTCAAAGGTAGATGGAATAATAGTAGGAGACCATGGTGAGGGGGTCAGTCTCCCATTTGCAGGATGGTTACCATCTATCTGCCAGACTCTATGCCCTCCTTGGCTGGTGAAATAAACCCCATCAGTTGCAAGTGACCAGGAAGGAAACTCTGTCAGCTTAACCAGATGTCTCACTACTTACTTGCAGTACTTGATGGAGGCCTATTTTCTCTGCTGTAGCATGATCCCCTCTCTCCTTGTTTCTGGCAGGGCCCTCCTTCCCCTTCCCTCCTGTTTATAATCTTTGCAATTACTGTAAGTATTACAGAGATTTATCTTTGAGTATGTCACTAAATGTATTTCTAAATGGATTTGGTACTAGGATCCACGTATTAGGGAACACATATGGCACTTACTTTTCTGTGTCTGGGATACTTCACTCAATATAATTTTTTCTAATTCCATCCATTTCCTGGCAAATTTCATTAATTCATCTTTTTTGATGGCTGAGTAGTATTCCATTGTATAAATGTATCACATTTTCCGTATCCACTCATCAACTCTTGGACATTTGGGTTGATTCCATGACTTTACTATTGTAAACAGTGCTGCTATGAACGTGGTCATGTTTATGTCATTGAGGTGAATTTTTGCTCTATGGGATTATTCCCAAAAGTGGAATAGCAGGGTCATATGGCATTTCAATCTTTTTTTTTTATTAAAAATTTAATTATACATTTTAAAATTTTTTTACCAGTTCCCTCCCTCTCCCCTCCTCCGCCCGAACCCCCTCCTCTCCCTCCCCATCCCCCAGTGCCTCCCCCCCAATTCCCAGAGAGTCCTTTATTGTGTACGCCTAACTCTCCACTGGGTCTTCCTCTCCAATGACATAAAAGGACCCAGTGGCATTTCCATAAGCCCTTTCTCTTGTTCCCCTTAAGCATAGGATCACTACTATGGCTGTCAATCACCTTGCCTCCAGGGGTCTCGGTGCCCTTAACAGATGCTAGACTTTATGAGGGCAACAGTGCATTGGACATTGCACAGGGCATGCAAAGTCCCATTATGATTGCTTTGGCCCCAACTATTGTTGAGAATCTTGCAAATCGTTGCTCCTCCCATCCTTTTGCTCTTACAATCTTACCGCCCCCTCTTCCGCAAATGTCCCTGAGCTCCAGGATGGGGAGAGATTAGGCTGGCCTAGTTCTAGGTGATTGATATAGAGTCTCTGAAGTTCTGGATTGTGGTTGGTTGATTTTCTTTTGCAGTTTTGCTGCTCCTGCAATGCCCTTCACTCCATTCTGCTGGGCACTGTATGTCACCCCCTGGCCAGAGACAAAAGCTGTTAAACTGGAGTCTTGTTATAATAGCACATTCAAGGGTATATGTAATAAGAGTAGGAAACCTCAGTGAGGGAGGGGTCCATCACCCATTTGCGAAATGATTACTTTTTATCTGTTAGACTATATGCTCCCCCTTCTGGTGAAATCAGGAAAGAACGTCTGTGAACTTAACCAGGTTTCTCATTACTTACTTGCAGCCCTTGATGGAGGCCTATTTTCTCTGCTGTAACATGGTCCCCTTTCTCCTTGTTTCTGGTTTGGCCCTCCTACCCCATCTCTCTTGTTCATAATCCTTGCAATTACTGTGTTACATAGGTTTACTTTTAAGTGTCTCAATGTGGGCTGGATGAGTTTGGTACTAGGAGCCACCTATTAAGGAGTACATACGGCGCTTAATTTTCTGGGTTTGGGATACTTCACTTAATATAATTCTTTCTAATGACATCCATTTCCCAGCAAATTCCAGTAATTCATCATTTTTGATGGCTGAGTAGTACTCCATTGTATAGATGTACCACAGTTTCCTTATCCACTCGTCAACTGTTGGACATTTAGGTTGATTCCATGACTTTGCTATTGTAAACAGTGCTGCTATGAACATGGTCGAGCTTGTGCTATCGAGGCGAACCTCTGCTGCATGGGGGGTTATTCCCAAAAGTGGGATAGCAGGGTCATATGGCATTTCAATCTTTAATTTCTTTAAGAATCTCCAGACAGCTCGCCAGAGTGGCTGTATGAGCTTGCATTCCCACCAACAATGTAGGAGAGTTCCCCTCTCTCCACATCCTCTCCAGCATTTGTCGTTGTTTGTATTGTGGATTTTTGCCATCCTGACCGGGGTGAGATGGTATCTCAGGGAAGTTTTGATTTGCATTTCCCTGATGGCGAAGGAAGTGGAGCATTTTTTAAGATATTTGTTAGACATTTTAATTTCATCCCTGGTAAAGTTTCTTTGAAGTTCCATGGCCCATTTTTTAATTGGGCCAGTGTTTTCCTTGGAGTTTAGTTTTCTAAGTTCTTTGTGCACTCTGGACAGTAGAGCTCTGTCAGATACGTGGTTAGTGAAGATTTTCTCCCATTCTGTGGGTGGCCTTTGAGCTCGTGTTACAATCTCTTTATCTGAACAGAAGCTCTTTAATTTCACAAGATCCCAACTGTTGAGAGTTGGTAGCAGTGACTGTGCCATTGGATGTCTGTTTAGGAAATGTTGGCCTAGCCCAATCAGCTCGAGGAAGTTCCCTATCCTTTCAACTATGGTTTTTAAAGTCTCTGGCCTTAAATCAAGGTCCTTGATCCATTTGGAATTAAGTCTTGTACATGGTGACAAGTATGGGTCCAGCTTTAATCTTCTGCATGTGGAGATCCAGTTTTGCCAGCACCATTTGTTGAAGATGCTGTTTTTTTTCCATTGGATTCTTTGGGCCCCTTTGTCAAAGACCAAATGGCTGTATTTTTGTGGGCTTATATCTGGGTCTTCAATCCTTATCCATTGATCTGTGTGTCTATTTTGGAGCCAGTACCAGGCTGTCTTTATAACTATGGATTTGTAGTATAAACTAAGGTTTGGTATGGTAATACCTCCAGCAGTGTTTTTGTTACTCAGGATTGTCTTTGCTATCCTGGGTCTTTTGTGCCTCCATATGAATTTTGAGATTATTTGGTCAACTTCTTTAAAGAATTGCTTTGGGATTTTAATTGGTATAGCATTGAATTTGTATATTGCCTTTGGTAGGATGGTCATTTTTACGATGTTGATTCTACCAATCCAGGAACATGGGAGGTCTTTCCACCTTCTGGTGTCTTCTGCTATTTCTTTCTTTAGGGTTTTAAAGTTTTCATTGTAAAGGTCTTTTACCTCCTTGGTTAGGTTTATACCAAGGTATTTCATTTTTTTAGGGGCTATAGTAAATGGGATTGTTTCTCTCAAGGCTTTTTCACTTCTTTCATTCTGGGCATATAGGAAGGCCTCTGATTTTTGCACATTTATTTTGTATCCTGCCACCCTGCTGAACTTCTCAATTAATTCCAGTAGCTTCCTGGTGGAGTTTTTGGGATCCCTCAGGTATAAGATCATGTCATCTGCAAATAGGGATAGTTTGACTTCTTCCTTGCCGATTTGAATCCCTCTTATGTCCCTTTCTTGTCTTATGGCTTCAGCTAAGACTTCAAGTACAATATTGAATAGAAGTGGTGAGAGTGGACAGCCTTGTCTAGTTCCTGATCGAAGTGGGAATGCTTCCAATTGTTCCCCATTGAGCATAATCCTTGCTGTGGGCTTGTTGTATACAGCTTTTATTATATTGATAAAGGTTCCTTCCATTCCTACTGTCTCTAGCGTTTTGATCATAAAAGGCTGTTGGATCTTGTCAAAAGCTTTTTCTGCATCTATCGAGAGTATCATGTGGTCTTGGACTTTGGACTGGTTTACATGATGAATTACATTTATTGATTTGCGTATGTTGAACCAACCTTGTGTGCCGGGGATGAAGCCTACTTGGTCCCCGTGAATGATCTTTTTAATATGTTTTTGAATCCGATTTGCTAAGACTTTGTTGAGAATCTTTGCATCTGTGTTCATCAGAGAGATCGGCCTATAGTTTTCTTTTTTAAGTGCATCTTTATTAGGTTTTGGGATTAAGACGATATTAGCTTCATAGAAGGAATTTGGCAGTGTTCCTTCCTTTGCTATTTGATGGAACAGTTTAAGGAGTATTGGTGTTATTAACTCCTTAAATGTCTGGTAGAATTCTGTGCTGAATCCATCTGGCCCAGGACATTTTTTGGTGGGAAGATTCGAGATTACTTCTTCAATTTCCTTGTATGTTATAGGACTATTTAAATAATTCACAACTTCCTGATTCAATTTAGGTAAGTTGTGTTTACTTAGAAATTCATCCATCTCTTTTGTGTTGTCAAACTTCACAGAGTATAAGTTTTTGAAATATGATGTTATAATTCTCTGGATTTCTTGGGTATCCGTAGTGATAACTCCATGTTCATTTCTAATTTTGTTAATTTGGGTTTTCTCTCTCTTGCTTTTGGTTAATTTAGCTAGGGGTGTATCAATCTTATTGATTTTTTCAAAGAACCAGCTTTTTGACTGGTTGATTTTTTCTATCGTTTTCTTAATCTCGATTTCAGATATTTCTCCCCTTATTTTGCTAATCTCCTCTCTTCTATTACTTTTGGGATCAGATTGCTCAAGTTTCTCCAAAGCCTTAAGCTGCATCGTTAAATTATTTATTTCTGATGTTTCCAATTTTCTGATGTAGGCATTAAGAGCTATGAACTTACCTCTTAGAACAGCTTTCATTGTGTCCCAGAGATTTTGGTAAGTTGTATTCTCATTTTCGTTCACTTTCAGAAAATCTTGAATTTCCCGTTTAATTTCTTCCTGAATCCAGTTCTCATTCAGCATCATATTGTTAAGTTTCCAGGAGTTAGTGTATTTTCTCTTGTTTGTTGTGTTGTTGTGGATGTCCAGCTTTAGGCCGTGGTGGTCTGATAGGACACAGGCTAGAATTTCGACTTTTTCGTATTTGTGTAGATTCATTTTGTGGCCCAATATGTGATCTATTTTGGAGAAAGTTCCGTGTGCTGCTGAGAAAAATGTGTATTCTTTGGTACGTGGGTGAAAAGTTCGATAGAGATCTGTAAGGTCCATTTCAGTAAGGGTTTGGTTAAGCTCCAAAGTGTCTCTGTTAAGCTTTTGACCTGTTGATCTATCCCATGTTGAGAGGGCGGTGTTGAAATCCCCGAGAATTATTGTTTGGGGGTTGATTTCTTGCTTTAGACGCTGTAGGGTTTTCTTAATGAATGTGGAGGGGCCCATATTGGGTGCATATATGTTCAGTAATGTGAAGTCTTCCTGGTGAATTGTACCTGTGACTAAAATGTAGTATCCATCTGTGTCTCTTATGATTTTCTTTGGTTTGAAGTCCACTTTGTCTGAAAGCATAATTGCTACCCCTGCCTGTTTCCTGGTTCCATTAGCTTGCAAGATTTTGGACCAGCCTTTCATTCTTAGGACGTGCCTATCTTTTTTGGTGAGATGAGTTTCCTGAAGGCAGCAGATTGTTGGATTGTGGTTTCTAATCCAAGTTTGTAATCTGTGTCTCTTAATCGGTGAGTTAATGCCGTTGACATTTAATGTTATAATGGAGAAATTATTTTTAATTCTGGACATTTTTTATGTTTAGTAGATTTTGTAAGCATGTTGTTTGATATTTATATTTTGTTGGTATTATACTTCCATTCTGTCCTCCTGGATACGCTTGTTCTTTTTTTCAAGCTTGAGTATCATTTCTAGCATTTTTTGAAGGCCTGGTTTGGTAGACATGTATCCCTTCAAGTTGTCTTTGTGCTGAAAAACTTTTCTTTCTCCCTCAATCATGACAGATAGTTTTGCCGGGTATATCAGTCTGGGTTGGCATTTTTGCTCATTTAATACTTGAAGTAGGTCTCTCCAAGCTCTTCTTGCTTTTACTGTTTCCATTGAGTAGTCATTTGTTATTCTAATAGGTTTACCTTTAAAAGTGAGTTGCTTTTTTTCTCTTGAAGCTCTCAGCACCTTTTCTTTGTCTTGAATGTGGAGTGTTTTGACTATTATTTGCCGTGGCGATTTTCTATTTTGGTCATATCTGTTTGGAGTGCGAAATGCCTCTTGTATTTGGATAGGCCTCTCATTCTTTAATTGTGGGAAGTTTTCATTTATGATGAATTGAAATATTTCCTCAGGTGTGGTATTTTGGGATTCTTGTTCTGGTATTCCATGAATGCGCATGTTAGGTTTCTTCAGGGTGTCCCATATTTCTTGAATGTTCCTCTCCAGTATCTTTTTGGCTTTAACAATCTCTTCCATTGAGCTGGTTAATTCTCCTACTTTGTCTTCAAGATCTGAGATTCTATTTTCTGCCTCATTTGTTCTGCTGATAAGACTCTCTGTA
The DNA here is from genome assembly GCA_023101885.1 of Typhlomys cinereus. Taxonomy (NCBI): domain Eukaryota; kingdom Metazoa; phylum Chordata; class Mammalia; order Rodentia; family Platacanthomyidae; genus Typhlomys; species Typhlomys cinereus. The sequence goes on from JALPQD010000219.1 coordinate 1,650,006, forward strand.
GAGTTTTGGGTTGAAGATAACTTATCTCTTAGTTCAATTTTAAACTCTGCCTGAGACTGTTTTACCTGCTCTATACCTATTTTTGTTTCTTGAACTGTTTTTCTCAACTCCTCCAGGTTCCTGTTGTGTTCCTGTTCAAAGTGGTTGACACGGTTATTTAACTCTTCTCGGATTTCCTCTTTCATATTATTAATCATGGTAATGATCATACTCTGAAAGTCGTTATGTTGGGTCTGGCTTTCATGGCTATTTTCTATGGATTTGTTCTGGTCGCAATCCATCGTTATGGCATTTCAATCTTTAACTTTTTAAGAATCACCAGACTTCTCACCAGAGTGGTTGAATAAGCCTGCATTCCCACCAGCAATGTGTGAGAGTTCTCTTCTCGCCACATCCTCTCCAGTGTTTGGTGGTGTTTGTATTGTGGATTTTTGCCATCCTGACCGGGGTGAGATGATAACTCAGAGAGGTTTTGATTTGCATTTCCCTGATGGCTAAGGATGCAGAGCATTTTTTACGATATTTGTTACACGTTTCAATTTTGTCCCTGGTAAAGTTTCTTTTTTTTTTATTTTTTTATTTTTAATTCATTTTTACTTTTTATTGACACCATCCTACATAAATACAATAAATTTATGTGATTCCACCCCTTACTATTCAATTCCTTCCCTATTCTATCCACTTCTTTTTTTTATTAAAAATTTAATTATACATTTAAAAATTTTTTTTTAATTTTTTTTTTTAAGTTTCTTTTAAGTACCAAGGCCCATTTTTTAATTGAGCCATTTGTTTCCTTGGTGTTTTTAAGTTCTTTGTGTACTCTGGATAATAGAGTTCTATCAGATATGTGATTAGTTAAGATTTTCTCCCATTCTGTGGGTTACCTTTTTGCTCAGGTTACAATCTTTTTATCTGAACAGAAGCTCTTTAATTTTGTAAGATCCCATTGGTTGAGTGTTGCTTGTAGTGACTGTACTATTGGATTTCCGTTTAGGAACGGTTGGCCTAGCTCAATCAGCTCGAGGGAGTTCCTTACCCTTTCAACTAAGGTTATTATAGTCTCTGGCCTTATATTGAGGTCCTTGATCCATTTGGAATTAATTCTTGTGCATGGTGACAAGTATGGGTCCAGTTTTAATCTTCTGCATGTGGACATCCAGTTCTGCCAGCACCATTTGTTGAAGATGCTGTTCTTTTTCCATTAGATTTTTTGGGCCCCTTTGTCAAAGATCAAATGTCTGTAATTGTATAGGCTTATATCTGGGTTTTCAACCCTTGTCCATTGATCTGTGTGTCTATTTTGGAGCCAATACCAGGCTGTTTTTATAATTATGGATTTGTAGTATAGATTAAGGTTTGGTATGGTGATACCTCCAGCAGTGTTTTTGTTACTCAGGATTGTTTTTGCTATCCTGGGTCTTTTGTGCTTCCATATGAATTTTGAGATTGTTTGGTCAATTTCTTTAAAGAATTGCTTTGGGATTTTGATTGGTATAGCATTGAATTTGTATATTGTCTTTGGTAAGATGGTCTTTTTTATGATATTGATTCTGCCAATCCAGGAACATGGGAGGTCTTTCCACCTTCTAGTGTCTTCTGTAATTTCTTTCTTTAGGGTTTTAAAGTTTTCATTGTAAAGATCTCTTACTTCTTTGGTTAGGTTTATACCAAGGTATTTCATTTTTTTAGGGGCTATCCTAAATGGGATTGTTTCTCTCAGGGCTTTTTCACTTTGTTCATCCTAGGCATATACGGAGGACACTGATTTTTGTACATTTATTTTGTATCCTGCCACCCTGCTGAACTTCTGTATTAGTTCCAGGAGTTTCCTACTGGAGTTTTGGAGGATCACTCAGGTATAAGATCATGTCATCTGAAATAGAGATAACTTGATTTCTTCCTTGCCTTTTTGAATCCCTTTTATCTCCCTGTCTTGTCTTATGGCTTCAGCTAAGACTTCAAGTACAATATTGAATTGAAGTGGTGAGAGTAGACAGCCTTGTCTAGTTCCTGATCAAAGCAGGAATGTTTCAAGTTTTTCCCCATTGAGTATAATCCTTGCTGTTGGCTTGTTGTATACAGCTTTTATTATATTGATAAAGGTTCCTTCCATTCCAACTGTCTCTAGAGTTTTGATCATAAAAGGATGTTGGATCTTGTCAAAAGCTTTTTCTGCATCTACTGAGAGTATCATGTGGTCTTGAATTTTGGACTGGTGTTATATGGTGAATGACATTTATTGATTTGCGTATGTTGAACCAACCTTGTGTGCCGGGGATAAAGCCTACTTGATCACAGTGAATGGTCTTTTTGATATGTTTTTTAATCTGATTTGCTAAGAGTTTGTTGAGAATCTTTGCATCTGTGTTTGTCAAAGAGATTGGCCTATAGTTTTCTTTTTTAAGTGTATCTTTATTAGGCTTTGGGATTAAGATGATATTAGCTTCATAGAAAGAATTTGATAGTGTTCCTTCCTTTGCTATTTGATGGAACAGTTTAAGGAGTATTGGTGTTATTTGTTCTTTAAACGTCTGGTAGAACTCTGTGCTGAACCCATCTGGTCCAGGACATTTTTTCGTGGGAAGACTTGAGATTATTTCATCAATTTTCTCATATATGTTACAGGACTATTCAAACAATTCAAAACTTTCTGATTTAGGTTAGGTAAGTTGTGCTTACTTAGGAATTCATCCATTTCTTTTGCGTTATCAAATTTCACAGAGTATAAGTTTTTGAAATATGACTTTATAATTCTCTGAATTTCTTGGGTATCAGTAGTGATAACTCCATTTTCATTTCTAATTTTGTTAATTTGGGTTTTCTTTCTCTTGTTTTTGGTTAATTTAGCTAGGGGTATATCAATCTTATTGATTTTTTCAAAGAACCAGCTTTTTGACTGGTTGATTATCTGTATTATTTTCCTTGTCTCAATTTCAGATATTTCTCCCCTTATTTTGCTAATCTCCTCTTTTCTACTGCTTTTGGGATCAAATTGCCCTTGTGTCTCTAAAGCTTTAAGCTGCATTGTTAAGTTTTTTTATTTGTGATGTTTCTATTTTTTTTTTTTTTTGATGTAGGCATTAAGAGCTATGAACTTACCTCTTAGGACAGCTTTCATTGCGTCCCAAAGATTTTGATAAGTTGTATTATCATTATCAGTTCACTTCCAGGAAATCTTGAATTTCTTTTATAATTTCTTCTTGAATCCAATTCTCACTTAGCATCATAGTGTTTAGTTTCCAGGAGTAGTGTATTTTCTGTTGTTTGTTGTGTTGTGGATGTCAAGCTTTAGACCATGGTGGCCTGATAGGGTACAGGCTAGAATTTCAACTTTCCTGTATATGTGGAGATTCGTTTTGTGGCCCAATATGTGGTTTATTTTGGAGAAAGTTCTGTGTGCTGCTGAGAAAAATGTGCATTCTTTGGTATGTGGATGAAAAGTTTGATAGAAATCTGTAAGGTTCATTTTAGTAAGAATTTGATTAAGTTTCAATGTGTCTCTGTCAAGTTTTTGACCTGTTGATCTATCCTATGTTGAGAGGGCAGCATTGAAACCCCCAAGATTTATCATTTGGGGGTTGATTTCTTGCATTAGACGCTGTAGTGTTTGCTTAATGAATGTGGAGGAGCCCATATTAGGTGCATATATATTCAATATTATGAAGTCTTCTTGGTGAATTCCTGTGACTAAAATGTCGTATCCATCTATGTCTCTTATGATTTTTTTGGTTTAAAGTCCACTTTATCTGATAGCATATTAGCTACCCTTGCCTGTTTTCTGGTTCCGTTAGCTCACAGAATTTTTTATACATTTTTTATTATTATTTCCGCTCATACAAACTTAATAGGTACACCAGTTCCCTCCCTCCCTCCTCCTCCCCCCAGAACCCCCTGCTCCCCCTCCCCTCACCCCTTCCTCCCCATCTCCCAGTGCCTTCTGCCCCAATTCCCCGAGAGTCCTTTGTTGTGCATGCCTGACTCGCCTCTGGGCCCTCCTCTCCAATGACGTACAAGGACCCAGTGGCATTTCCCTGAACCCTTTCCCGTGTTCCCCTTAAGCATAGGAACACTACTGTGGCTGTCAATCCCTTGCCTCCAAGGATCTTGGTGCCTTTAGCAGATGCTAGACTTTGTGAAGTCAATAGTGAGCTCACAGAATTTTTGACCAGCCTTTTATTTTTAGGATGTGCCTATCTTTTGTGGTGAGATGAGTTTCCTGAAGGCAGCAGATTGATAGCTTGTGATTTTTTAATCCAGGTTTATAATCTGTGTCTCTTGATTAATGAGTTAATTCTATTGACATTTAATGTTATAATGGAGAAATTGTTTTTAATTATGGACTCTTTATGTTTAGTCGTTTTTGTAAGTGTATTACTTGGCTTTTAGATTTTGGTGGTATTATTTTGGTGGTATTATACTTCCCTAATGTCCTCCTGGATGTGCTTGTTCTTATCTTCAAGCTTGAGTATCTTTTCTAGCATTTTTTGAAGGCCTGGTTTGGTAGACATGTAAGCCTTTAAGTTGTCTTTTGGCTGGAAAACTTTTCTTTCTCCCTCCATCATGACAGTTTTGCCAGGTATATCAGCCTGGGTTGACATTTTTGCTCATTCAATACTTGAAGTACGTCTCTCCAAGCTCTTCTTGCTTTTACTGTTTTCATTGAGAAGTCATTTATTATTTTAATAGGTTTCCCTTTAAAGGTGACTTTTTTTCCCCTTGAAGCTCTCAGCACCTTTTCTTTGTCTTGAATGTGGAGTGTTTTGACTATTATTTGCCGTGGCAAGTTTCTATTTTGGTCGTATTTGTTTGGGGGTGGAGAATGCCTCTTGTATATGGATGGGCCTCTCATTCTTTAGATGAGGGAAGTTTTCCTTTATGATAATTTGAAAAATTTCCTCAGGTGTGGTATTTTGGTATTCTTGTTCTGGTTTTCCATGAATACGCATGTTAGGCTTCAGGGTGTTCCATAACTCTTGAATGTTTCTCTCAAGTATCTTTTTGGCTTTAGCAACCTCTTCCATTGAGCTGATTAATTCTTCCACTTTGTCTTCAAAATCTGAAATTCTATTTTCTGCTTCATTTGTTCTGCTAAGATTCTTGGTTGAGTTCTGGGTTTAAAATACCTTGTCCTTTAGTTCAATTTTAAACTCTGCTTGAGATTGTTTTAACTGCTCTATGCCTTTTTTGTTTCTTGAACTGTTTTTCTCAATTCCTCTAAGTGTCTGTTATGTTCCTGTTAAAAGTGGTTGATGCAGTTATTTAACTCCTCCTGCATTTCCCCTTTCATAGTATTGATCATAGTAATGATCATGCTTTGAAAGTCATTATCTTGGGCTTGGCTTTCTTGGCTATTTTCTGTGAATTTGTTCTGATTGGAATCTATCATTATGGGACTAATTCTTTTGGTGGGAGATTTGTTTTCTTGGGTTTTGTTTCTCATGGATTTGCACTTTTTATTCCTTAAGACTTTCTTTTAGTTTCTGTGTATTTTTGGCCGAACTGAATTAGTTGGTATTACTACTCTCAAGCAGTTATTACTAGTGTTTGCCTTGGGGTTGGGTATGCTTGTCTGTTATTGTTGTTATTTCCTAGATGAGGCTATTAGACTGTTAGTATATCAATTAATTCAGGTTTAATGGAGACAGGGGGTGAATATTAGTGTGGTAGAGCACTTTTACGATTTAGTACCTTGGTGATATGTGGGGGTCAGTGGTACAGTCCCTGAAGTTGTAAATGTTTTGTGTGTGGCTATATGGAAAAGTTAATCTACAGTGACTAATAATTGAAGGAAATAGGATGGTATCTTTAGGGTGGATATGAAGAATCTCTCCCATGTGATAGGATGATTTAGAAAACTTCAGATATATGGCCTTTGATAGCTTTTGCTTTGCTTAGGTTTTCTTTCGACTCTTGAATTCTGAGAAGCAGTGTGTCCTCCCTGGACTGTGAGCATCCCGGGGGAAAAGAGCAGAGGTGCTGATGAAGGCACAATTCATCTGGGACCTGGGTGTGGCCTAGTGGTCCTCCCTAGCCCAGAGCCTGAGTGCTGCTCAGGCTGGCTGGTGGGAGAAGCTGGGTCCAGCGGTAACTATCAAAAAAGCAGTGTGTCTTCCCAGGACTTCGAGCATCCAGGGCAGAAAGGTCCTAATCCTAATCTTAACCTAACTCCTAATGCTAACTCTAATCCTAACCCTAATCTTAACTTTACCCTACCTCTAACCATAAGCCAAACCCAAAGCTTACCCTAAAGCTAACCAAAACCCTACATCTAGACCTGCCCCTAACCTAACCCTAATAATGACCCTAACCATATCTGCAACCATAACATTAACCCCAACACTATACCTAACCTAACTCCAAATCTTAACCCTACCCCAATCCCAACACTAACTGTAACTCTAAACCTAAACCCTAACCCTGACTCTGTTCATAATCTTAATCCTAACTCTAACCCCAATCCAGAAACTAAACCTAACTCTAACCTCAATCGCAACCCCAAACCTAAACCTAACCCTAATCCTAACTTTAAACACTAACCCTAACCATATCATTAACTCTAACCCCAACTCAACCTGCACTCCAACTGCAACCCTTACTCTAAACCCAACCCCTACCCCAAACTTAACCCTGTCCCTAATCCTAACCCTAATCCAGGACCCTACGCTTACCATTAACTGTAACCCATACCCCAGCCTGAAGCCGAAACCCAACCCTGCCCTAACCCAAAATCTAACCCTAACCCTAATCCTAACCCTAACCATAACACTATCCCTAACCCTAACACTTACCCCTAACACGTAAATTTGGTGTAACTCTAACAGCAACCCTATCCCAAACCCTTACTCAAATCCTAACACTAACCCTAACCCTAAACCTAACTACTAGTGCTAACCCTAAACCTAACCCTTAACCCTAACCTAATCCCTGATGTGGACCCTAAACCTAACCCTATCCATAACCATAATCCTAACTCAAAACTTAACCCAAATCCTAATGCTAAACCTCACCGAAATGGTAACCCTAAACTTAACCACATTGCCACCTCAACCTCAACCCCAACCAGAACCCTAATCCAAAACCTAACCCTAAGAGGAACCCCAATCATAACATCAAATGCAACCCCAACACCAACCCTAGCATTAACCAAAACCCTAAACATAACACTCACCCTCATCGGGATCATAAACCTAACGTTAAATTAACCCCATCATTGACCCTAATTTTATCCCTAACCCTAACACTGATTCTGATCCTAAACCCTAATACTAACCCTCCCACTAACCCTAATCATACCAATAACTCTAACCACAACCAGAACTCCAACACCAACTCCAAACCTAAACATAACCCAAACCTTAACCTTAACCCTAATGGTAATCCCAACACCAACCACAACCTAACCCTGACCCTAATCCTAACCCTAACTCTGACACCAATGCATAAACATAACCCTAATGCTAGCCCCAACAAATATTATCCCTAACCATAACCATAATCTTAACACTAACCCAAATCTTAAAATATACCATTACCAAAAACTAACCCAAACACTAAACCTAATCCTAACCCCATTCCTAAGACTAACCCTAACCCCATAACCCACCCCAACACTCATGCTCACCCTTACGATTAACTCTAACCCAATCCACAACCCTAACCCTAACCCTAACACTGACTCTGACCCTGATCTTAACCCTAATGCCAATCCTAACATTAACCTCAATCCTAACACTATCCCAACCCTAACCCCAATCCTAACCCTAACACTAACCATAATACCTACCCCTACCCCTAAGCCCAAAACGAACCACAACCTTAACACTAACCCTAGCCTAACCCCAACACCTAACCCTACACCCTAACCCTGACCCTACCTCTAACATTAATTCTTAGCCCTACCCCAACCCCATGGAAAACTCCAGCCCTAACCCCAAATCCAACACCAAACCTTACTTTAAACCAAACACGAACCTGAAACCTAAACCAATCCTAATCCTAAATGTAACCCCAAACCCAAACCTAATTTTAACACTAACTCTAATCCAAACCCATAAATTCCAAACCTAAACCTAACTCTAACCCTAACCCTGATGCTGACCCTAAACCTAAGCTTAACCATAACCATAACAACAACTCAAACCCTATCAGACACCCTAAGCCAAATCCTCACCCTAACAATAACCTTAACCTTAATGCCAACCCCAACCTCTACCTAAAGTTAACAATACCCGAACCCTAACGACTATGAAAAACACTAACCCTAACACGGATCCCAAACCAAATCTGAACCCTAACCCTAACCCAAACCTTAACATTAAGCCAAACCTTAAAATAAACTCCAACCTGAACCTAACACTAACCTTAAACCTAATCCTAACCTCTACCCTAAGCCTAACCCTAACCCCAAACCAACTTCAACCCTAACCCTCACACTTTCTACTAACTCTAACCCTCTCTGCAACACTAACTCTAAACCATCCCTCAATCTTAACCCTAACCCTAACCCAACACGCAACTCAACCCCTAAACTAAGCATAGCCCCAATCCTAACTCCAAACCCAACCCCATCCTAAACATAACCTTAACACTAAAGCCTAAACCCAAACCCTACCCCAACTTTAACCCTAACTCTGAATATAAACCTAACCATAACCCTATTTCAAACCAAACTGTAACCCTAACCTTAAATCTTACCCTAAGTTGTAATCATAAGCCCAACCCTAAACTAAACCCTAACACTAACACTAATACTAACTCTAACTCAACACTAACTCCAAACTTAACACTAATCCTAAACCTTACCACTACTCTATGTCTAAACCCTAACCTTACTCTAATCCAATTTCCAATTCAAACCTTAACCCCAACTCCTACCCCAAACCCCAACCTAACCCATAGCCCCTAACCTTAACCATAACTCTAATCCTAAGCCTACCTCAAAACTAATCAAAACTCAAAACCGAACCTCAAACATAAACTTAACCTTAACTCTAACCCTACCCTTATCCCCAATCCTAATCCTAACCTTAAACATAATGACAAACCTAACCTCAACCCTAAATCCAACCTCAACTGAAAACCCAAACCCAACCTCTAACTCAATTACTACCATAAAAATACCGCTAAACCAAACACCTACATTTAACCCTAATCCTAATGCTATCCCAAATCTACCACTAACCCTAACCCTAAACCCAGCCCAAACCTAACTCTAAGCCCAACCAAAACACCAAATCCTTGACTAACCCTAACCCTAACATGGACATTAACACCAACACCTAACCATAACCCTGTCCCAAACCATAACCCTAACTACCAACCTAACACTAACCTTAACACTAACCCCAATCCCAAAACCAAACCCAACCCTAAACCTAACCATAACGCTAACAATAAACTCTAACCATAATGCTAACCATACCACTAACTCTATCCCTAACCACAAGTAAAACCCGAACCCTAATCATAACCCTAAAAGCAACCCCAAAACCAACGACAACCTTAACTCTAAAACTGAAACTAACATTAACTCTAACACGAACCTCAACACCTACCCCAACCAAAACTCTATCCCTAACCTTAAATCTCATCCCAACCACAAACCTAAACCTAAAACTATCCCTAAATTTAACCCTAAACCCTAACATTAACCCTAACCTAATACCAATTCTAACTCTAACCATAACCCCAACCCCAAAACTATTCCTAAACATCACCATAATCCTCACCCTAATTCCAACCCTAAACTTAATCCTAAACCTACCTCTAACCAAACCTGAACCCTACCCCTAATCCTAACTCTAACCCTAACTCTAACCCCAAACCTATCCTAAACCTAACCCAAACCCAAACCCTAACCCCAACTCTAATCCCAACCCTAACACCAACACTAAACCTAACCCTAACACTGACCCTGACACTAACCTAACTATAAATTAACCATATCCCTAACTCTAATCCTATTCCTAAATCTAACTGGAACCCTTAAGTCTAACCCTAATGCTAACATTAACCTCTAACCCTAAACATAACTCACACTTAACCCTAACCCTGTCCTTAACCGAAACTTTAACCCTGATGCTGACCATAGCCATAACCCCTTTCCTAAGCCTAACCTTACCAATAACCCTAAAACAAACCCCAGCACAATCCTAAAACTAACCCTAACTATAGCCCTAACCACAACCCTAACCCCAACCCCAACCCTAAACCTAAGGATAATTCTAGTCCTAACTCACAATCTTAACCCAAACCCTAACTCCAATGGTGAAAATAACCCCAATTCCAGCAGTAACCCTAACCCTAACTCTAACCCCTAACCTTAACACTAACCCAATGCCTACCCATACCCCTAGCCCAACCCTAACCCTAATCCAAAAACTAATCTTAACCCCAACCCTAACCCTACGTCCAACCCTTATACCTAACCTCAACAACAACCCTACCCCTAACCATAACCCTAACACCAACCACTACCCAACCCCAATACCAACCCCAAAGCTTACCCAAACTCCCACCCCGAACCTTAACCATAAACTTAACCCCAACCCTTACCCAAAGTGTAAACATAGCCACAACTCTAAACCAAACTGTAACCCTAACAATAACCCTACCCCTACCCCTAATCCATAACATTGTCCCTAACTAATTCTACTCCTAAGCCAAACCCTAAACCAAACTCTAAACAGAACTAGACCTTAACCCCTAACCTTAACCCTAATCTTAACTCTAACACTAACACAAATTATAATGCAATACTAACCCCAAACCTAACATTCACACTAACCCTAACCCTAAACCCTAAACAACCATAAGCCTAACCCTAATGCCTATGCCATGCCAACCTTAACCCCATCTCCTACCCCAACCCCCAACTTAACCTTAACCCTAACCCTAATCCTAATCCTAACCTCAAAACTATCTCTACCCAAACCCAAACTTCAACCACAAAGTAAACCTACCCTTAACATCAATCTTAGCCCTAACCTTAACCATAATGCCAACCTCCAACCTCAACCCTAAACCTAAGCACAACTGCAAATCCAAACCCAACCTCAAATCCAATCCCAACCAAAAACCCAACCATAACCTTAACCCAAACACTAACCCCAAATCCATCTTCTAAAGTAAACATAACCCTACATTTAAACCTAACCATACGACTAACTACAACCCCAATATTAACACTAACCCTAACACTAACCATAACCCTAACCATAACCCCAAACCTACCCCTAACTCCAACCAAAATGCCAAAAACAACCCTAACACAAACCCCAAAACTAATACTAAACACTAACTCTATCACCAACCCTAAATGTAAACATACCCCATTTCCAACCTTAACCGCAAGACTAACCCCATCCCAAACCCAACGCCAAACCTAAACCTAACCATAACCCTAACACTAAACTCTAACCCTAACTCTAGCCCTAATCCTAACCATACCACTAACTCTATAACCCAAACCCCAAGCTCAAACACAACTCTAACCCTTACCCTACATCAACTCAAACCCCAACAACAACATTAACCATAACAAGGAAATTAACCTTAACACTAACACTAACCCCAACACCAATCCCTACCCCAATCCTAACTCTATCCCTAATCCTAAAAATCATCCGAACCCCAAAACTAAAAATAACCCTTTCCTTAAATTTAACCCTAAACTTTAACACTAACTCTAATTCAATCCTAACCCTACCTTCTAACCCTAACTCCAACCCCAAACCTATCCCTAACCCTCACCATAATCCTAACCTCAAATACAACCCTAAACTTAATTCTAAACCTACCCCTAACACAACCCAAACCATTCTCCTTTATCCTAACCCTAACCCTAACCCTAACCCTAACCCTAACCCTAACACTAACACTAACCAGATCCTAAACCAAACACAAACCCTAACCCCAATCCTAACCCTAACCCAAACCCCAACAACAAGCCTAACCCTAACACTGACCCTGACACTGACACTAACCCTAACCCTAAATTAACCCTATCCCTTAACTTTAATACTATTCCTAAACCTAACTGTAACCACTAAGTCTAACCCTAACCCTAACATTAAACCCTAATCCTAAACTTAACCCTCACACCTAACCCTAACCCTGTCCCTAACCTTAACCCTAACCCTGGCACTATCCATAACTACAACCCTTTTGCTAAGCCTAACTCTATCCATAACCCTAAACTAAACCCCAACCCCAATCCTATCACTAACCCTAACTATAGCCCTAACTGCAACCCCAACACCTACCCCAACCCTAAACCAAAGAAAAACTCTAACATTAACGCATATCTGTAAACACAAATCCTAACTCCAATGTTAAAAAAACACCAAATTCAACAGTAATCCTGACCCTAGCTCCAACCCCTAACCCTAACCCTAACATTAACCTCTAACCCTAAACTTAACCCTCACAACTAACGCTAACCCTGTCCCTAACCATAACACTAACCCTGGCATTAACCATAACTACAACCATTTTGCTAAGCCTAACCCTATCCATAACCCTAAACTAAACCTCAACCCCAATCCTATCATTAACCCTAACTATAGCCCTAACTGCAACCCCAAAACCTACCCCAACCCTAAACCAAAGAAAAACTCTAACCTTAACTCATATCCCTAAACACAAATCCTAACTCCAATGTTAAAATAACCCCATATTCAACATTAATCCTAACCCTAGATCCAACCCCTAACCCTAACCCTAACCCTAACCCAATGCCTACCTCTACCCCAAGCTAACCCTAACCCAAAACCTAATCCTAACTCCAACCCTAACACTAAGTCCAACCCTTATCCTACCCTCAACAAAAGATCTAACCCTAACCCTACACCATCCCTAACCATAATCCTAAAACAAACCACTATTCCAACCCCAATATCAACCCCAAAGCTTACCAAAACCCTCACCTCTAACTCTAACTATAAACATAATCCCAACCCTAACCAAAAGTGTAAACATAACCACAACCCTAAACCAAACTCTAACCATAATACTAACCCTACCCCCTAACCCTAAATCCATAAAATTATCCTTTTTTTTTTATTAAAAATTTAATTATACATTTTAAAATTTTTTACCAGTTCCCTCCCTCCCCCCTCCCCTTCCCCCAGTGTCTCCCCCCCAATTCCCAGAGAGTCCTTTATTGTGTGCGCCTAACTCTCCACTGGGTCATAAAATTATCCTTAATTCTAAATTTTTTCTTAATCCTAATCCTAAAACAAATGCTAAACCAAACCCATACCCTAATCCCTAACCCTAAGCCTAACCCTAACACTAATAATAACCCCTAAACCTAGCCTTAAGCCTAACACTAACCTTTAACCCTAATCCTATGCCTGATGCTGACCCCAGCCATAATCCTAACCATATCCTAAGCATAATGCTAACCCTAACCTTAACACGACCCCCAACTCAAACCCTAAAACTAAGCCTAACCCCAAACCCAGCCCTAAGCACAACCCCAACCCGAAACATAACACTAACACTATAGCCGAAACTCAACACATACATCGACTTTAAACCTAAACCTGAATCTAACATTAATCTTAACCCTACTCCTACCCAACCCTAAAACAAACCCTTAAATCTTACCATAAATTTAACTATAAGCCCAAGTCTAAACTAAACCCTAACCCTAACCTTAACACTAACTCACACCCAACACTAACCCCAAACCTAACACTCACCCAACTCTAACCCTAAAGACTACCCCAACCCTAAGCCCAAGCCTAACCCTAACCCTAATGCCAAACCCAACCCCAACCGAAACCCCATCTCCTACCCCAACCCCCAACTAACCCTAAACCCGAACTCCTAACCTTAACCATAACCCTAATCCTAACCCTAACCTCAAAACTAACCCTAACACAAACCCCAACCTCAACCACAAACTTAACCCTAAACCTAGCCCTTACCCTTAACCCCAATTCTAATCCTAACCTTAACCATAATGCCAACCCAATCTCAACCCTAAACCCAACCCCAACTGCAAACCAAACCCAATCTTAAACCCAACTGCAACACCAAACACAAACCTAACCCTAACCCCAAACCCAACTTCTAAGTAAACATAACCCCAACCTAGACACCTACCCTTAACCCTAATCCTAATGTTAACCCAACTCCAATCCTAACACTGACATAACCCTAACCCAAACCAGAAACCTAACCCTAACTCCAACCAAAACTCAAACCCAATCCTAACCCTAACACTTACACTAAAACCTAAACCTAACCCTATCACCAACCATAACCCTAAACCTACCTCAACCCCAACAGTAACTCTAAAACTCACCCTAATACCAAACCCAACTCCAAACCTAAACCTAAACATACCTTATCACTAAACCCTGACAATAACCCTAACCCTTATCCTAATCATAACATTAACTCTATCCCAACCCTAAACCTAAGGAAACTCCAACACCAACTGCAACCCCCACAACAACCGAAACCCTAACATGGAAATTAATCTTAACACTAACACTAACTCCAACCCCAACCCCTACCCTAACCCTAACTCTATCCCTAACCTGAAAACTCATCCAAACCACAAACCTAAACCTAACCCAATCCCTAAACTTAACCCTAAACCCTGACACCACCCCTAACCCAATCCTAACCCTACCTCTAACCCTACCTCCAGTCCCCAAACTAACCTTAACCCTCACCATAACCCTAATTCCAACTTCAACTCTAAACTTAACCCAAACCCTAACCTCAAACCTTATCCCTACCTGAACACCAATCCTAACCCCAACCCTTACTCTAAGTCCAAGACTTATCCTAACGTCAACAACAATCCTAATGCTAACTCTAACACTAGCCTTACCCCTAACCATAACCCTAAATCAACCACTACCCCAATCCTAATATCAACCATAAAGCTTACCCAAACTCAACCTCTAACCTAACAATAAATATAACCCCAACCATTACCCAAAATGTAACATAACCCCAACCATAAACCAAACACTAACCCTAAGTCCTAACCCTAATCCATTACACTATCCCTAAAAAATCCTATTCGTAATCCTAACACTAAACAAAATCCTAAACCTAACCAAGACCCTAAACTTAACCCTAAACTAACCCCTAAACCTAACCTTAACCCTAACACTAATCTCTAATCCTAACTCTATCCCTGATGCTGACCCCAACCATAACCTTAAGCATAATCCTAACCATAATGCAAGCCTTAAACCCAATCCTCACCCTAACCATAACCCTAACCTTAACCTCAACCCCATCTCTACCTATAACTAACTATACCTGAACCCTAATGCCTATGCCTGAACCCTAACAGAACTCCAAATCAAATCCTAATCCTAACCATAACCATAACCTTAACTTTAACCCAAACATTAAAATAAACCCCAACCCAAATCTTACCCTAACCCTAGCACCAAACCTGAGCATAACCCTAACCAAAATCCAAACTCAACCCTAACCCTCACCCTTACAACTAATCCTAGCCCTATCCACAACACTAACTCTAAAACATCCTCAAACCTAACCATAACCCAACACCCAACTCAAACCCTAATCCTAAGCCTAACCCAAATCCCAACCAAAAACAGAACTTGACCCTAAACATAACCCTAACAATAAAGCCTAAACCCAATCCCTACCCCAACTTTAACCCCAACCATGAATCTAACCTAACCTTAACCCTACTCCAACACAAATCCTAACCCTAACCGTTAAATATTACCTGAAATGTAACCATAAGCCCAACTCTAAACTAAAGCTTAATCCTAACACTAACACTAACTCTAACCCAACATTAACTCCAAACCTAACACTCACTCTAACCCTAAACCTAACCCTATCCCAACCTCAACCCTAACCCTAAAACTAACCCAATCCAAAACCCACCCTCAACCCTGAACCTAAACATAACACTAACACTAAACCCTAACCATAAAACTAAGTCTAACCGCAACCCCAAGCACAACCCCAAACCTAACACCAACCTCAACCCCAACAACAACAGTAACCCTAACAAGGAAACTACCTTAACACTAACACTTATCTCAAACCCAAACCCTACCCCAACCCTAACTCTATCCCTAATCCGAAACCTAATTCCAACCCCAAACCTAAATCTAACCCAATTCCTAAACTTAATCCTAAACCCTAACACTAAAACTAACCCAATCTAGCCCTATCTCTAACACTAACTCCAACCCAAAACATTGTTAACCTTCACCATAACCCTAAACCCAAATGTAATCCTAAACTTACTCCTAATCCTAACCTTAACCCTAACTCTAAGGCTAACCCCAACCCTATCCCAAACCTAAACCAAACCCTAACCCTAACTCTTAACACTAACCCAAAACCTAACCTTAACTCCAACCCCAACACCAACACTAAGCCTAACCCTAACACTGATCCTGATTCTGACACTAACCTTAACCCTAAATCAACCCTATCCCTACCTCTAATCCTATTCCTAAACCTAACTGTAACCCCTAAGTCTAACCCTAACTCTAATGTTAACCCCTAGCCCTAAATTAACCCTTACCCCTACTCTAACCCTGTACCCTAAAACAATTCCTACTCTGCTCTCTAACCCTGTGTATCCAAGCAGACCATACCAAGCAAAATGTCCATCAGGTGGCAGACCAAATTCCTAAAACATCTTTATAGGTTATCTTGACCTTTATATCTAAGGGTGTAATTAACATAATTTTACTTACAAACAATTCTACAAGGAAGATAAACTCTTCTAAGTCTCTTCCAAATATTTAAAAAATAAAAGGGCAACAGTGGGTCAATAGGAGGAGGTGCACACCATACACTATCTTTTCCTTTAAGCGGATACCAAAATCTCCCTACAATAGCATAAGCGGGTCCATACTTAGTCATAATTGCAGGAACTATGTTATTAGGTTTTTTTCTTAACTTTCAATAACTTAAACACTTTATAAAATGTGGTAGAGTAATGATTCTTGAGAACAGATGGCATGATCTCATATTCTATACGCTTTTTCAAAAACTCTTGCAAGATGAATATGTAAGGAAATTTTATTAAATATATACTCAAAACACCATAATTTATTCATTTTAAAACTCAGCAATTTTAGGTGCTCCTTGTCTAACAAACACACAAGCAGTTATCAATATGGACAAAAGCAATGCAAATCCCCAAATTCCGAATCACCCATATTTATTATAAGCATGTCATGTCACCTCCTATCCCAGGAAGATGCCTTCCTTGAAGCAATCTTCTCCATGATGTGACCTTGTCAGACGACATGGTTGGTTGATGATGTAGCACTAACCTTAACACAAAGCCCAATCCTCACAGCAACTATAACGTGAATCTTAACCCCAACCCTTACCTCTACCTAAAGCTAACAATTCCTGAACCCTGACACCTATGCATAATGCTAATCCTAACACTAACCCCAAACCAAATCCTAACCCTAACCCTAAACTTAACCCTACCCCAACCCTATCCATAACCCTAATCCTAAAACCAAACCCAACCCTAATCCTAATCCTCACACTTATCACTAGCCCTAACCCTATCCACAACACTAACTCTAAACCCACCCTCGACCCTAATGTTAACCCTAACCCTAACCCAACACCCAACTCAAACCCTAACCTTAAGCCTAACCCCAATCCCAACCTCAAACACAGCCAACCCCAAACATAACCCTAACACTAAAACCTAATCCAACCCCTACCCAACTTTAACCCTAACCCTGAATCTAACCCTAACCGTAACCCTAACCCAACCCAATTCCTAACCATAACTCTTAAATCTTATCCTAAGTGTAACCATAGCCCAACCTTAAACTAAATTCTAACCCTAATACTGACTCTAACTCTAACTCAACACTAACCAAAAACCTAACACTTATACTAACCCTAACCCTAAACCCTACCCCAACCTTAAGCCTAACTCTAACCTTAACTCTAACGCCAATCCCAACCCTAATCTCAACCCCAACTCCTACCCCAACCCAAAACCTAACCTTAACCTTAACCCCTAAGCCCCTAACCATAACCATAACCTTAATCCTAATGCTAACCTCAAAACTAACCCTAACCCAAACCTCAACCACAAACTTAATCCGAAAACCAACTCTCACCTCAAAGATGTCCCTAAAACCAACTTGAACCTAAAACACAATCTTAACTGTAAACCTGACCATATCTGCAACCTCAAATTCAATGCTAACACTAATGCTAACCCCAACCCAACCTAAAACTCAACACCAGACCCAAACCAACTCCAACCCCAAAACCAATCCTAACCATAACACTTTCACTGAACCTACACCTAATCCCATACTCAACCCTAACACTAAGCACAACTGCAACTCCAATACAAACCACAACCCTAACCCTAAATTAACCCCATCCCTAACACTAAGCCTATTCCTAACACTAACCCTAACCACCAATCCTAATTCTAAACCTACCTTTACCCTAAACATAAACCTAACCTCAACCCTAACCCTAACCTCAGACCTAAACCTCACCCCAACACCAAGCCTAATGCCAACCTAAACCCAACACTAACCACAACACAAATCCTAAAACTAACCCTAACTCCAACCCAACACAATCTCAATCCCTGTCCTAACTCAAACTTTAATCCTAACACCAACACAAAAATAAATGCTAAATCTGTGGCCAACCACAACTGTAACCACAATCCCAACTCTAAAAGCTAACACCAACACTAAACCTAACCCCTAACCCTAACTCTAAGTATACCTCTAACCCACCCTAACTCAAACCCTAACCTGAACCCTAACCTGAAACCTAACCCTAACCCTAACCCTAACCCTAACTCTAACCCAAACACTAAACCAAACTCTATCCCTAACTCCTAACCCTAACCTTAAAAATAACATGAACCCCTAAGCCTAATCACAATCCTAAGACTAAGGTCTAACCCTAACCCTATCCCTGAGGCTGACCCTAACCATAAACGTAACGATAACTCTAACCATAAGGCTAACCTTAACCCTAACCCTAACACAAACCCTAAGCCAAATCCTCAACCTAACCATAAACCTAACTTAACACCAACCCCAACCTCTACCTAACCCTAATGCCCAAATCCTAATGCCTATGCATAATGACCCTGATGCTAACCACAAACCAAATATTATCTCTAACCATAACCATAGCCTTAACAGTAACTCAAACCTTAAAATAAAACCCAACCCAAACCTAACCTTAACCCTAAACTTAACCCAAACCCTAACCCCAACCTTAACACCAAGACCTAACCCTAGACCCTAACCCTGACCCTACCCCTAACATTAACTTCTACCCTTACCTCAACCCTACCCTTATGCAATGCTAATCCCAAGCCAATTCTAACATGAACTCTAACTCTAACCCCAACCCTAACCCTAAACTTAATGCCAAATTTCAACCACAACCACACCTCTAAAACTTACTCTAACACTAATACTACCATGAACCTAAACCTGAACCTAACACTAATCCTAAACATAAACCCAATCCCAATGCTAATTCTACACTAACCCTAATCCTAACCACTAATTCCTAAACTTAACCCTAAACCAACCCTAAACTCTAACCCTAACCCTAACACTGATGCTGACACTAACCATAACCTAACCATAACAATAACCAAAACGCTAAACCTAGTCCTAACTTTAACTTAAACCTTAGGCCCAATCCTCACCCTAAGCATAACCTTAGCCTTAACCCCAACTCCAACCTCTACCCTTAAACTAATAAAAATCTGAACCCTAACATCTATACCTAACCCTAACCCTAACACTAACCCCCCAAAATATTGCCTCTAACCATAAATATAACCTTAACATTAACCCAAATCTTAAAAGAAACCACAACCTGAACCTAACCCTAACCATAAACTTTCCCTAACACCAACCCTAAATTAACCCTAAGCCTAAACCCAAAACCAACCCCTACCCTAACCCTCACCCTTACCACTAACCTCAACTCTATCTGCAACCCTAATTCTAAACCAACCATCAACCTTAACCCTAACACTAACTCTAACTCTAATCCTAACAATAACTCTGACCCTGATCTTAACCCTAACATTACCCTAATCATAATCTTAACAATAACTCTGACCCTGATCTTAACCCTAACATTAACCCCGACCATAATCCTAACACAAATCTAACCCCAAACCTAACACTAACCCTAATCTTAACCCCAATCCATACCTCTATCCCTAACCCTAACCCTAACCTTACTATCAACTCTAAACCTAACCCTAACACAAATCCCAAACCAAACCCCAAATTCGACCCCAAACCTAACCCTAACCCTAAGACAAACCCTAATCCTAACATTGACACTATCCCTACCCCTATCCCCACCCCTAACCCTAACACTACCCCCAACCCTAACTCTAGCCTTAGCTCTACCCTAACCCAAAATCTAACCGTAGCCCTACCAAAAACCCTACTCCTAAATCTTATCCCAACCACAACCCCAACACCAAACCTCATCCTACCTTAATCATAAAACTAACCCTATTTGTAACTCTAAACCTACCATAATGCTAGCCCTAGCCTTAAACCTATCCCTAACCTTAATCCAAGATCTAGCCTAGCTAACCCTAACCCTCACCCTAAACCTCACACTAACTATAGCACTAGCCCTAAACCTCACCCTCACACTCAAGTTCACCCTACCTCTAACCCAAACCATGGCCTAGTGCTAACACATACCCTAATCCTAATCCTAACCCTAACCCTAACCATAACCCTATTCCTCACCCAAACCCTAGCCCTAGCCCAAACTCTATTCCTAACACTAACCCTTCACCCTCACCCTTAGGCTCACCCTCAACTTAACCCTAATCCTAAATGTAACTCTATCTCTGGCCCTAACCTTAGCCCTAGCCCTAACTCTAAACCTAAATCTAACTGTAACACTACCCCTAACACTACCACTAACCCCAGAGCAAGCCATAACCTAAACCCTAATACTAAACCTAACCATAGCCATATCCATAATCCTTATCCTAATTCTAACCCTAAACCTGACTCTAACACTAACCTGAATTCTAACCCTAACCCCAAAACCTAACCCTACCCTAACCCAAACACTAACCCTAACTCCTAACCCTAAACTCTAACCCATAATTCTCACCCTAACCCTCATCCTAACACTCTTGCTCACCCTTATTGTCACCCTAACACTAATGTTCACACTCTCCCTAACCCTCCCTAACCCTTAAACCTAATTCTAACCCTAAACTTAAAACTGTCCCAGGTCCTAACCCTAACCTTATAACTAACCATAACCTGAAACTTATCACTAACCCTAACTCTCATCCTCACCCTAACCCTCACCTTAATCTTCCCATTCACTCTAAACCTAACACTCAACCTACCCTCACCTTAACCCTAAACTTAACCCTAAAACCACACTAACCTAAACCTATCTCTCAAGGTCAACCTCACCCTCACCCTAACCCTAAACAAAACTCTAACCTTACACCTAAAACTATCCCTAATTCTAAACCTAACTCTAATTCTAATGCTAACCTTAATCCTCATCCTCTTCCTCACCCTAACCCTAACTATAATCCTGGCCTGAACCCTAACCATAAGCCTTAAATCTAACACCTAAACCCTACAAACTAAACCTCACCCTAATATTCACCCTAATCCTAATCCTAACCCTCAATTTCACCCTAACACTCACACTATCCCTAACTCTAATACTGACCTTTAACCTAACCCTAACCCTAACTCTAACCCATTCACCCTACCCTAGCCCTCATGTTAACCCTCACCCTCACATTCACACTCACTCTCACCACAACCCTAACTCTAACTCTAACCATAATCTTAATCCTAACATCACCCTAAACCCAAACTTAACCCTAACCCTAACTCTAACTCTCACCAAAACTTCACCCTCACCCTTGATCTAACCCTAACCTTAACACACACCCTAACATTAATCCTCACCCTCATCCTAAACATAACCCTCATGCTCACCCTAATCCTAATCCAAACCATAATCCTAATGCTAATCCTAAAGATCATCCTCATACTCACTCTAAACCTAACCCTAACCCTTTCCCTAACCTGAATCCTAACCCTAACCCTATCTCTAACCTGAACCCTAACTGTAATTTCTAAAAGTAACACCAAATCGCTAACCACTAATGCTCACCATTCCCTTAACGTAACCGTAACCCTCACCCTCACTCTTAACCTATCCTTCAGCCTAACCCTACATCTAATCCTCATCAACACCCTCACTGTCACCCTCACCCTAGCCTTAACTCTAACCTTCACTGTAATCCTCACCCTCACTCTAATCCTCACCCTAACCTTAACCCTAATGATAACCCTTACACTCAAAGTAACCCTAACAATAACCAGAATCAGAACATTAACTGTATCTCCTAAACCTAACATCTGACCCAAAACCCTTAAACCTCACCCTACCTAATCTAAATTTAACCCTCAAGATAACCTCAACCTTAACTCTCACCCTCAACCTCACCCTAAACCGAACCTTCAACCACACCAATTCTCATCCTAACCCTAATCCTAAACCTAACCCTAACCCTACTCTTCATCTTCAACCTAACCCTACTCCAAACTTTCAACCTAACCTGTACCCTAACCATACCCCCTAAAACTAACACCCAACCCATAACCCCTACCCTAATCTAATTCAAGACTTGACCCTAATTCTAACTCTAATTCCAAACGCTATCCCTAACCCTAACTCTAACTTTCACCCTCACTCTAATACTCACCCTAACCCTAACCACTCCTTAACCCTCACCCTCACCCTAAAACTAACTCTAACCCTAACCCTAAAACTATCCCTAATCCTAACCCTAACCCTATCCTAACCCTATACCTTACCATAACCCTACCCCTACTCCTACCCCTAACTCTAATGGTCACCCTTGCCTTAATCCTAATCTGGGACTGAAAAGTGCCAGACAATGTCTGGACAGTGTGGGACAGTGCTGCACAGGACTGGAAAGTTATCAGTCAGAATAAGAGAAGATTGAACAGACTGGACAGTACTGAACCATGCCAGACAAGATGGGATAGTAATTACAGACCTGGACAGGAATGGAGAGGACCGAAGAAGACGGAACAGGACCAGACAGGACTGGACAGTGCCAGACAGTGCCAGACAGAACAGGGCTGGAGAGGAACAGACAGGAACGGGCAGTGCCAGACAGAGCCGGACAGGACCAGACAGCAACGGACTTTGCTGGAAAGCACCGGTGAGGACAGGACTGGACAGAAACATAAAGGACCAGACAGGTCTGGACAGCACTAGACTGTGACAAAGAGTGCTTGATAGGGCAGAAAGGACAGGAGAGTACCATACAGCAATGTACAAGACTGAACCAGACCAGACAGAACCAAACTGGGCCAGACAGTACTGGATTGGACCAGATGAGATCAGACAGGAATGGACAGGAATGGACAGTACAGGACAGACCCGGACAGGACCATACAGTACCTGACAGTGAAGGACAATGCCAGAGAGGATTGAACAGTGCCAGTCAGTGCCTGACAGGACTGTAAAAGACCAGACTGGAGTGGACAGAGTAAGACATGACCACATCTTACTGGACAGGACTGTAAAATGCCAGACAGTGTTGGAAAGGACAGTATAGAAACAGAGAGAATCAAGACCAAAAAGGACTTCAAACAAAAGAAAATTATGAGACACAGAAGGACACTACATTTTAGTCAAAGGAGTGATTCACCAGGAAGTCTACACAATATTGAACTATATGTACCTAATATGGGTTCATCCACATTAATTAAAAAAAACTACATCATCTAAAATAATGAATCAATCCCAAAACAATAATAGTAGGAGATTTCATTACCCCACTCTCAACATGGGACAGGTCAATCTGCCAAAAACTCAGCAGAGACACACTGAAAGTAGATAAAACCATTACTGAAATGGACCTAACAGATCTAATACACCACTACTCCTTAGTCTATGGCTATACCACCCTAAATGTGCCCAATCTTGTCTACCAGACTCTTAAAAAAATAACTAACACCACTACTCCTTAAACTATTACATAAAATAGCAAAGGAAGAAACACTTTCAAATTCTTTCTACGAAGCTACTATGATACTAATTCCAAAACCTAAAAAAGATACAATTATAAAATAAAACTATAGGCCAATCTCTTTGATGAACACAGATGCAAATATCTTAACAAAATCTTAGCAAATTGGATTCTAAAACATATCAAAAAGATTATTCACTGTGATCAAGTAGGATTTAACACAGACACACAAGGATGGTTCAACATAACAAATCAATAAATGTAATTTATCATATAAACAAATCCAAAGTATAAAACCACTTTATACTCTCAATAGATGTAGAAAAAGCTTTTGATAAGATCTGACATCCTTTTATGATCAAAATTTTAAAGACAGTTGGAATGAAAGGAACTTACATCAACATAACAAAACCTATGTACAAAAAGCAATAGCAAGGATTACACTAAATGGGGAAAAGCTTGAAACATTCCCATTTCAATCAGGAACTAGACAAGACAGTCCACTCTCATCACTTCTATTCAATATTATACTTGAAGTCTTACCTAGAACCATGAGACAAGAGAGGGAAATAAAAGAGATTCAAACTGGAAAAGAAATCAGGATATCTCTATTTGCTGACAATATGATCGTATACCTGAGAGATCCTAAAAACTCCACCAGGAAACTCTTGGAACTAATACATATGTTCAGCAGAGTGGCAGTCTACAAATTAAATGAACAAAAAAGTAGCCTTCCTACACACCAAGGATAAAAAAAGTGAGAGTCCTAAGAGAAACAATCTCATTTACTATAGCTCCTAAAAATAATGAAATACCTATAAAACTAACCGTTGTATTCAGCCTGCATGGTTGTTGATAAATGGCCATCAAACGACTTAAGGGAACAAGGGATTTATTCTCTTACGATTACTGGTTACAGTTCTCAGTCCAGCTTGACAGGGGAGCAATACACCAGCATCAGGGCCAAGGGAACTGGCCACACCATCACCACATAATGGCTGAGAGAGGGACGATCCTTACCTGCCAGACCAGCATATCTGGCCAAGTGTACAGAAGGATGCCAACTCTCTCAACCAGCTCTCTGTGATTTATTCCAGGGCCTCATCCCACCCACCATGGGCTGGGCCTTCCCAAGCAGCTAGACAATCTCCTGCAGGTTTGCTCTGGGCTTAACTCAACCACTAATTCTCTACAAATGTGCCCAGAGCTCAAACCCTCAACAGTCAAGCTGACACCAATGCTTAACTATGACACTAACCAAAGAAGTGAGAGACCTTTATAATGAAATTTTTTTTTCCATCGACAGGTAGATTTATTTAATAGCTTCCTTATTATTATGGGCATAATATACAATAAATGCAGTTTTCTCTTCAACAAACTCATCCAGTATGGCATTAAAAATAGGTGCTTGGATTAAAATAAATGTTAAGATTTTTTATACATTTGTATTATTATTTCCGCTCATACAAACTTAATAGATACACCAGTTCCCTCCCTCTCTCCTCCTCCCCCTGAAACCCCCTGCTTCCCCTCCCCTCACCACTCCCTTCCCATCCCCCAGTGCCTCCCCCCCAATTCCCAGAGAGTCCTTTATTGTGCATGCCTGACTCTCCTCTGGGCCCTCCTCTCCGATGATGTATAAGGACCCAGTGGCATTTCCCCGAACCCTTTCCCATGTTCCCCTTAAGCATAGGAACACTACTGTGGCTGTCAATCCCTTGTCTCCAAGGATCTTGGTGCCTTTAGCAGATGCTAGACTTTGTGAGGTCAATAGTGTGTTGGACATTGCGCAGGGCATGCAAAGTCCAATTATGATTGCTTCAGCCCTAACTTGTGTGGAGTATCTTGCAAATCATTGCTCCTCTCATCCTTTTGCTCTTTTTTTTTTTTTCCATCCTTTTGCTCTTACACTCTTACCGCCCCCTCTTCCGCAAATGTCCCTGAGGTTCAGGATGGGAAGAGATTAGTCTGGCCTAGTTCTGGGTGGTTGATATAGAGTCTCTGAAGTTCTGGATTGTTGTTTGTTGGTTTTCTTTTGTAGTTTTGCTGCTCCTGCAATGCCCTTCACTCCATCCTGATGGGCACTATATAAAATGGCACAATCTGGAATGCCGAGGAAGGGAACTAACAGGGATTGCAGCTGCTTCTCTCTCTCTCTCTCTCTTTTTTATTTTCACTCATACAAACTTAATAGGTACACCAGTCTCCTCCCTCCCTCCACCCATCCCTGGACCCCCTTACTCCCTCCCCCCTTTTTTCCTTCCTTTCCCCCTCCCTCCCTATCTCCCATTGCCTCCTCCCCCCCATCCCTGGAACATCCTTTAATGTGTATGCCAAACTTTCCTCTGGGTCCTCCTCTCTGATGAGGTGTAAGGACTCAGTGGCATTTCCTAGAACTCTTTCTTGTGTTCCCCTTAAATATAGGAACACTATTGTGGCTGTTAATACCTAGCTTCTAAGGATCCTAGTGCCTTTAGTCCATGCTAGACTTTGAGGGATCAATAATGTGTTGGTCATTGTGCAGGTCATGCAAAGTCCTATTTTAATTGCTTCGGCTCTAACTTGTGTGGAGTATCTTGCATATCCTTACTACTCCCATCCTTGTGCTCTTACAATTTTACCACCCCCTCTTCTGCAAATTTCCCTGAGCTTCAGGATAGAGGGAGATTAGGCTGGCCTAGTTCCAGGTGGTTGATATAGAGTCTCTGATGTTCTGAATTATGGTTTGTTGATTTTTTTTTCAGTTTTGCTGCTCCTGCAATGCCCTTGGCTCCATCCTGATGGGTATTGGATGTCACCCCCTGGCCAGAGATAAAAAAGCTGTTAGAGTCTTATTATAAGAGTATATTCAAAGGTAGATGGAATAAAAGTAGGAGACCGTGGTGAGGGAGGGGTCAATCACCCATTTGCAAAATGGTTACTTTCTATCTGCCAGACTATAGG
Source organism: Typhlomys cinereus (assembly GCA_023101885.1). Lineage (NCBI taxonomy): Eukaryota > Metazoa > Chordata > Mammalia > Rodentia > Platacanthomyidae > Typhlomys > Typhlomys cinereus. The sequence continues at coordinate 1,677,034 of JALPQD010000219.1, forward strand.
TACTCCCCTTCTGGTGACATCATACATGAAGTATCCCAGACACAGAAAATTAAGCGCCGTATGTACTCCCTAATAGGTGGATCTTAGTACAAAACCCACTTAGAGACACACTCAAAGATAAATCTCTGTAATACCTGTAATACATACAGTAATTGCAAAGATTATAAACAGGAGGGAAGGGGAAGGAGGGCCTCACCAGAAACAAGGAGAGAGGGGATCATGTTACGGCAGAGAAAATAGGCCACCATCAAAGACTGCAAGTAAGTAATGAGACATTTGCTTATAATGAAAACTTTAAAACTAAAGAAAGAACGTACAAAAGACACTAGAAGGTGGAAAGACCTCCCATGCTCCTGAATTGGCAGAATTAACATCATAAAAATGACCATTCAATGCTATACCAATCAATACCAATTCAATGCTATACCAATCAAAATTCCAAAGCAATTCCTTATGCAAATTGACCAAACAATGTCAATAGCAAAATGCAAAAGGCTCAGAATAGCAAAAACAATCCAGAGCAACAAAAACACTTCTGGAGGTATCGCCTACCAAACGTTAATCTACTACAAATCCATAGTAATAAAAACAGCAAGATACTGGCTCCAAAATAGAGAAATAGATCAATGGATAAGGGGTTGAAAACCCAGTCCGCACAATTACAGCCAGCTGATCTTTGACAAAGGGACCCAAAAACCCAATGGAAAAGAATAATATCTTCAACAAATGGTGCTGGCAAAACTGGATATTCCCATCAGAAGGTGTAAATTGGATCGTACATGCACAAAAATCAACTCCAAATGAATCAAGGACCTTAATATTAGGCTGGAGACTATAAAACCCTAATTGAAAGAGTAGGGAATTAATTCCCTTGAGCGGATTGGATTAGGTGAACTTTTCCTAAACAGAAACTCAATAGCACAGGCACTAGAACCAATACTCAACAAATGGGATCTTATGAAATTAAAGAGATTCTGTTTCTAAACTGAGCAAAAAAACAACCCACAGAATGGGAGAAAATCTTCACTAACCACTATCTGATAGGGCTCTATTATCCAGAGTGCACGAGGAACTTAAAAAATTAAACACCAAGGAGATAAATGATCCAATTAAAAAAAACGAGCCATGGAACTTAAAGTGTTTCAGGGACAAAATAGAAATATCTAACGAATATTTAAAAATATGTTCCACATCCCTAGCCATCAGGAAAATGCAAACTAAAACTATCCTGAGATATCATCTCACCCAGGTCAGGATGGCAAAATCCACAATATAAACAACACCAAATGATGGGGAGGATTTGGAGTAGAAGGGAACTCTCATATATTGTTGGTAGGAATTCAGGCTTGTACAGCCATTCTGGCGATCAGTATGGCGATTTCTAAAACTGTTAAGGATTGAAATGCCATATGACTCTGATATACCACTACTGGGAATAATCCCCCCAATTGCAGCAATTCACTACAGTGACATGAGCACATTCATGTTCATTGCAACACTATTTACAACAGCAAAGTCATGGAATTAACCCAAATGCCCAACAGTTGACAAATGTACAATGAAAATGTGGTACATTTATATAATGGAATACTACTCAGCCATCAAAAAAAGATGAATTAATGAAATTTGCCAGGAAATGGATGGGATTAGAAGAAATTATATTGAAGTATCCCAGACACAGAAAGTTAGATGCCTATGTACTCCCTAATAAGTGGATCCTAGTTACATATCCACATAATGACATATTCAAAAGAAAATCTCTATAATACCCACTATAATCAGAAAGGATTATAAATAGGAGAGAAGGGGAAAAAAGGCCTCAAAAGAAAAGAGACAGGGAAACACACTTCAGTAAAGAAATTAGGCCATGGCCATTTATTGCATGTAAGTAGTGAGACATCTGATGTAACTCACTGTCACTTCCCTTCCTGTTCGCTTGAGACTGAACAGGTTTGACCCCAGCCAGGGAGGGTATAGAAACTGGCAGTTAGGTGGTAACCAATTGGCAAATAGGAGACTGACCCCTCTCACTGATGTGTCCTACTTCTTATATTAAGATCTTCGTTACTATTTCTTTGTACTTGCTGGTACAGATAAAGTTTATTTTATTTACACATTTATATACAATGTTTTCAAGTGCCTTAATTATTTAAAAACTCTGGCTTCAACAGTAGTGTTCCTATGCTTAAGGGGAACACGAGAAAGGGTTCAGGGAAATGCCACTGGGTCCTTGTACGTCATCGGAAAGGAGAGCCAGAGGAGAGTTAGGCATACACAATAAAGGACTCTCTGGGAATTGGGGGGAGCACTGGGAGATGGGGAGGGAGGGAGGGGGAGCAGGGAGTTCAGGGGGAGGAGGAGGGGGGAGGGAACTGATCTACCTATTAAGTTTGTGTGAGCGGAAATAATAATAAAAAATGTTAAAAAAAAACTCTGGCTTCAAAGGTTTGGGGGGAAAGATAAGTTTATCTCACTTTTCTGTGTTTCCATTAGTAATATTCTAACTAACCCACAAAATTTATTATGGTACCATGGCTGTTAGTTTTTTAGTGAGTGCTAAAATTAATTTGAAAATAAATTTATGTTTCTCACAAGGTGGCAAAAAGAGCTACAATAGATAATTGTTACTTACATGGGCATTAATTCCTTGCCACATATTAATGCCAGCACCTATAGCAGATTTTGTGAAAATGTAACTTAATTTGAAACTTCTGTAGTTGTGAGCACTGCTCCTGATATAACAGGAAGTTGGTTATATATTGCAACAGAATTTACAGTCTTTGCTGACTCTTTCACTTCTTGGTTTAGCAATGTAGTATCTTGAGCCATCAATAATTTTGGGTTTTTTTTTTAATCCAGAAGGTATATAGAAATCATCTGATTTGTTCTTACAGGTAGAATTCTAGCAAATATTTTATTTTACCCTACCAACATTTTGTTGTACAAGCAGACACTGCTGTACTTAAAAATTTCTATTTGCGTTCATTTAATAAAACAAACCTAATCTGTGTCTATACTGAATTGATTTAGAATAAATACATGTTTACTGAAAGAAAGAAAGAAAGAAAGAAAGAAAGAAAGAAAGAAAGAAAGAAAGAAAGAAGAAAGAAAGAAGAAAGAAAGAAAGGAAGAAAGGAAGAAAGGAAGAAAGGAAGGAAAGAAAAGAATGGAGCTCATAGGATCCAGATGTGGAGTGCCTTGAGGGGCAAGAGAGCTCTGGAGAATTATGGACTCCAGACATGGAGTGCCATGAGGGTAGATACCCCCATATTTCTTGAATGTTCCTTTCATGCCTTTTTTTTTTTTTTGACTTTTTGGCTTCTTTAAGTGAATGATCCTATTCTGTCAGCTTCTCTTCCAGATCTGATATTTTGTCTTCTACTTGATCTATTCTGTGTATGATATTCTCTTTTGAGTTTTCAATTTCATTTAGTTTAGTTTTGAATTCCAGCTGAATTTCAGTTAGGCATTTTTTCACCTGTTCTAACCTTGTTCTTGTTTCTTTCATTTCTTTTCTTTTTTAACCCCAGGTAATTTTTTATTATTTTCCTGTTCATATAAGGTCATATGCTTACTCATTTCTTTTCTGAGTTCTTTACATTCTTTAGTTGTTCTTCATGCACCTTTTATATTTCTTCTCGAAATTTCTTGATGATGTCAAAAACTTCTTTTGGAAGATGTTATCCTCAGTGTTGCTTTCTTCACTGGCATCCATCAGGCTGTTCTGATTGGAATCTATAGTACAGAGACTGGTACTTTTTGTAGGAGACATGTTTTCCCAGTACTTAGTGTATTTTGTAGTTTTATGATGTGACTTGGGCATTTTCTGTTAAGACTGTGTCTGCTTTCTTTGACACTTGTTTTTGAAACTCCTTAATCAGGTAAGGTTATTTGACTGGCTCTGGTGGGCTGTCCTTGTGTTGGCTCCCTGCACCTCTAACCTGGCTCAGGGCTTAGGGCCTACATCACTGTCTCTATATTGAAACATTTCTTAATAAGCTCTAACATACTGACTTTGTCATGAAATTCTTGGCAGGAATTATGGCTTCTCTTGATGAGTGTCTCTGAGAACTCCATGGGCTCCCGGAGGTGGCAGCATAGGGCTGCTTCTCCCTCTGACATGTATTTCCAGAACAATTCCGTCTCTTGAATCACCTAATGCCTTTTCCATATACCTTAATCTGTATATCTAAATGCAGATGCACATTAATTTTTATAAATTAAAGTAATAGTGCTTTATTTTTTCCTATTAAAATACTGTAATACTGATAATGCTTTTTCCTCTGCTGTACAAAAACATCAGGTACTTAGCTAATTAAATATGACACTGTTAGTGTCTTGTTTATAGAAAAGTGTCAGTTTACAGCATTGTTTTTGTAAGTCTTAATGAAATTACGTAGAAAATGACCACATACTTTTTTTTCGTAAGCTGACCTTGAGGTCATCATTGCCTGAAAGTAGTCAAATCAAAATGATCTGAGGATTGCAGTGAGATAAGATCTAGTTGATGTCATGGTAATTGTACTGAGTACCATCCAATCATTGGATGAAATTTCCTGTTGATCCCTGGGCTTAGACACAGGCAGGAACATGCAGGTTTGATTGCTCTGCTGATATAAAAGGCAGAAAAACTCTATTAACTACTGTTACTGAGGAATCATAGGACAAAACTAAAATTCCTCCTCAGATCCACACTTGACTGGCCTGAGCACATCCTACAAAAGCCAAAAGGAAGGTAATGTGCATGAAATAATTTTGGGGATTTAATTTAGTAGCAAATGACTTGAGAATACTGGGAGCTTACAGACAGAATATATATACCTTATTAAAAAATAGCCACTTTATGTATTATCTTTTTAGCACTCATGATGGAAGGAATAATTGGGAGGAAGCCTACGAAATTGTATGTAATTATAGGCTAAGAAGGCCAGAAGCCAGGTGTTTTCAGCAGAGAACTGACAGGCCTGTTTGTATCTAAAACTTCTCAAGAGTCATTCATAGGGTTCCAGAAGCATTCTTTTACATGTCTTTCAATGGCCAGGCAGTGGGCAAACAGGCATCGCATAAATTGCTGATATTGGTTAGTGATAAAATATTTCACCTGTTAAGTGGAATGTCTGAGTTCTGATGTGTGGAATAAATGCTCTGAACCTTTGAATTATAACACTGGAACCTCATGAATGGTGATTCCATTTTCTTCCAAAAGAACGTTAAAAAAATTGTTGGTAAGTATTGCCTGTTGTTATTGGTGACCTTGCAATAGGAAGTCACTTGCCCAAATCTTACTGAGTGGTTCCAAGAAGTTTCTGCAAACTTTTTTTCTAGCTACCCTTACAGTTGGCAGTTATATCAGAGGTGCCCATACTCTTATAGTCAATCAACCTCGAATCAGAATATTTAAAAAATGATATTCACAAACTTAAATTTTTTTCTTTAATCTTCCCTAATCTCATACATATCTTAGGCACTTTGACTATAGCCTTCATTATTCTCTTTTATCCTTCTTCCTTCCTGCTGAACCTTCTTTTCTTTTTCTTCTTTTTATTTTGTGTGTGTGTGTGTGTATGTGTGTGTGTGTGTCTGTGTGTGTGTCTGTGTGTGTGTGTGTCTGTGTGTGTGTATGGCATATGTGTGCCATAGCATATAAGCAGGTCAGAGGACAACTTTGTGGAGTCAGTTCTCTTCTTCTAACTTTATGGGGGTTCTGGGGTTTGAACTTAGATCAGCAGATGACTTGCATGGTAAGTACCATTACCTGTTAAGCCAGTTTCCTGGCCCCTGATAATTTTTCTTTCCCCCCAACAAATCTCCTTCCTACAATGATACTCTGTGTTCACAACCTCCCTTTCCCCAAAAAATTAATGACAACAACAACGAAAAAACCCGCAAGTATGTCTACGTATTGTTAGGTCAGTGGGGATGGGGGGATAGACCAACGACTCTGACAATGTGATAGAGAAGTTCATTATAAAGAGAAGTTTACATGAGGGGCAGACTTAAGATAAAGGAGTTTATTTACAGCTACAGGCTTGGTGGTCAAGGGAACCATAAGTTAGCCTTAAGGTGGGATAGCATTAGAAACAAAAAGGTAGCTTAAAGTTGGAGAGAATGGTGAGAGCAAAAAAAGAGGTGAGAGAGTGGAAGAAGAGAGCAGAGAGTAGGAGAAGAGAAAGTCTCTGGGCAGGATCACAATCTTTATGGCTTCAGACATTGCTAAGGAATTGCTGGGGAATTGCTAGGGAAGTAAGGCTTTGAGGGTGGGGAGCTAAGATGGATGGGACTTAAGAAGTTTGGGCTGTCCAGGGAAATGACTGTCATTTTCTAGTTAATGAGGAGGCTTTACAAAATGGTATCTGTGGTTAACATTCTTGACTCTTGTTTGCATTAAATAGCAATGAAGGAAGAAGGGTTACATTGTAGAGGCAGTATTGGGCTGATAAGCATTAAGTTTAGAAGTGCACTTATTCTGCTTGTTACAAAAACTTATTTTGCCTCTGGCTAAGGACAAGAATACTGTTGCGTTTGGGGCTCTTGATCACTAAGCTACTCATTGGTTTCTATCTTCTGTTTTTGTAATTTCTCCCTCTGAAGAGAAACACTAATTTGCCAGGAAGGAGATGGGTGCATCTCTCTAGCTTCTTAAAAACTGAATTCCATCATTGTTGCATAAGGCAACATAAGGCCCTATCTCAGGGACCTCTAACAGTGATAATAAAGGCCAGGCGAGAGTAAGAATGAAAAGAAGTCCTTGATTGGCATCTGGACAAAGACATGAGGGAAAAGAAGTAAAACCAAGAAAATCAAGAAGTGAAATTAGAGCACCTTAAGTAGAGAGAATTATCTCAAATTTTCAGGGAATGGATATGAGTTTATACAAAAGCTTAGCATCAGAAGTCTCAGCCTGGGCATCAGAAGTCAGAGTAAAGGATTTTTTAAATTGTCCAAGTTAAAATACATTTAACTTTCTTGATAGGCACATAGAACATTTTCTGGACCTGTTAATTGACTTCTCTTTTGTCTTTCCACCTCTGGTCTCCAAGACTTGACTCTGGAGCAATGTACACAGGTTTTAAGCTTATGTATCCCGACAGCTGTAAAGTCCCTCTTTAGTTTTTAGGAGGGAGAAAATGAGAAATTTTAACCAACATGTAATTTTTAGACTGGAATATTAGTGAATATGTTTCCCTTGGTTGCAGATTCTACAAAGGTGTTGTTTAACTGAGATTTTTATATTTAGTACTTTTTTCAAGAATAAAATCATCGATGAAAAATGGTTGATTATATATTCTAATGTCCAGAGCATGTTAAAAGCACATATTAATCATATTTCATGTTTTAGGAGGTGGAAGAAGGAAGATCATACAAGTACTGTTTTAGAAACATACTGTCGTCAAACTCTGTACTACAGATGCTATCTATGTAAAGTGCTAACTTCGAAATTTCTATACTTTATTCCATTCTTCTAATAAAGTAACTGAATATGTTATAGAAATACTACCCCAATGACTATAATGTAACTCAGTGGTAGAGTGCCTAAGATACACAAATTTCTGGGTTCAATCCCTAGTACTTTGCTGAATGAATGAATGAATAAATAAATAACATAATGAATAAATATCTTCTAATCACTCAACAGTCTAATGAGAAGCAGAGAGGTGAGATTTTGGTCATGTTTCTCAGGTTTTGAACACATTTCTGTCATGAGACAGCAACTATTTAAGCTGTTTCTTGCTTTAATTTAACCACCTGAACAGATAGTGTGCAAATTATCTAATTTCAGGATCTCTCAAGGTTCTATTGTTATGGTAGTCTCATCTGGGCAGCTCAGAACTTGTGCTTCTTGCTCTGTGCAATCAGACAATGACAAAGGCTGGTGTCTTGACAGATTGGCTTGGATGGCTTCTGAGCTCTCATTTTTGCTGGAACTTCTTTCCGTGCCAATATCATCTGGTCCTCCATGTGTCTGGGACTCCTTATCACATACTAATCTCAGAATAATAGAATTTCTTACATTTCACTGGTTTTACATAGACAGAAAGCAGGAACCAACAGGTAGTGAAGGGAAATATAGCTTGTCCAGTGTCCCTCCTGCCATATTTTTGTGATTTAGGCAGTCACAGAGTCTTATGAGTTCAAAAGAGAGACCGATATGCCACGTTTTTTGGATGTTTGTCTTGAGAGGCTCTCTGCATAGCCAGGCTAGTTTTGAACTAATTCTTGTCCTAAGTGCTGGAATTATGTAGAGGTACACCATTACCCCTGATTCACATACCACTTTTTGATGTGTGAGTGATAAGGTTTTTTTTTTAAGAAGTCTCTCTCTCTCTCTCTTCCATGGTCCCTGCCCAATTCTGTGACCCAGAACTCAAGAACCTGATCACTCTGCTTGTGCCTTGGTACTCAGATCTGTGAGATCTGGATCTGTGGCTATAATGTCATTGTTTGAGACAGGGTCTTATGTAGTCCAGGTTGGCCTTGAACTTGCTGTGCTGCAGAGGACTTTGGGCTCTTCATTCTCTTTCCTCCATTATCCAAATGCTGGGATTACAGCCATTCCAACTGGCTCATATTTTATTCTTTTGGAAAAAAAAAGGTCTTCCTTGAAGGGTTTTTCAGTTTGTTTTCATAGTGTTTTGAGACCTGGATAATTTTGAGTCATCACACCCAGTTCTTTTTAAATTCATTTTTTATCTGTCCTTTTTCTTGTTCCCAAATGTCTCAAAATTTACAAATCCTTTAATTCAGTAGTTACTATTTCTCAGCCTTTGTGTGTGAAGAGCCCAAGAAAAGTCTCTGGACTATGCCACTGAGTCCTTATCCCTCACTAGGGTGAAGGACTCAGAGGGAGGTTTGACATTCACACAAAAGGATGCTCCAGGGAATGGGAAGGAGGAAGGGGAGGCACTGGGAGAAGGGAAGGGAGGAAGAGGGTGAAAAGGAGGGAGAAGAGTGCAAGGGGGGATGACTGGGGAGGGGAGGAAGGATGTAGAGGACAGGGTATCAATGAGTTTGTATAATTAGGAAAAAAATAAAATGTAGGAGAAAAAGAAAAAGAAAAAGAAACAGTTTGATTACCAGGTCCAGTGGGCTGAGCCTTGATATGAATAGACCACTGAGATGTAGGGAACCAAAAGACCCATTGAGGTTTGCAAAAACTGGAGCTAAACCTTAAGGAAAATTCACTTTTCCTGAGCCTGCCTAACCCTATAAATATCCCTGATCCTCAGTTTTCTTCACTCTTTTGTTTCTTTCTCTCCTCTAATAAACTCTGCCTTATAAATAAACATTCTCTAGATGTGTTCTGGTTTCAGAATGTAAAAACTCCATAAGTTTATCAAACTATCTACACTTTATTTTAGCCAAAAAGTGGCAAAGTGTTCCTTTTAAATTATCTAAGATCATATTTTTGTAAGACAGACATTAACAATATCAAGAAATAGGAAGGTTGTGGGCTCTCCTTTTGCTGAAGTTTTTGGCCATCCTTTGCCACTACATTTGGAGAAAACTATTAAAGAATGTGTTGGTTAGTAAATCCCAATGTCATTATAGTGCCTTAGAGTAATATTTGAGCATCTTTTGAGAAGGAGAAGAGGGAGGCTGGAAATATTGTTGAGTTTGGGATTTGGAGTACAGTATTATGAAAGACACTTGCTTACTTAGGGAGCTCCAAACATGTTATAAAGTAAGGACTTATTAGGTTCATGAGGAAAGCAGTCTCTCACCTTGTTCACTGCAAGGGAAACTTCTTGCTACTGGACATCAGATCCATCAGAGATGCCACCTGGAAATGAAGGAGGTCACTCGGCAGAGGTAGAGGCAATCTTCAGAGGGGTAGGGACAAGCTCTCTGGAATTCTGGGATGGAATCAGGACACTCCCCTTCTCCCTGAGATGTTTTACCTTCAAAGCTTTTATGAAGTTGAACTATGGATCATATTTGAAGGTTAAGCTTTTGCTTAATTAACAAAATGACTAGCCCATGCCAGTCAGGGTGCTGGGATTCAAGATCATTCTTTAATGATTCATTATTGAAAGTAGCCTGCTTTTCCTCTCCTTGGGTGTTAGTTGCATGCGGTGAAGGTCAAGAGCTTCAGTTATAAGTTAACCCTTCTCAGCACACCTTCAGCCTGGTGCCTTAGATCACTTTGCTATCCTGACACATAAGTTGACCCTCTAGAAGTCAGTTACAGTAAATTTGTTTGATTGGCATGTTTGTAACCTCAGTCAGTCATCTCAAAAATGTACTATGAAGCACTTAGGCTTCCTAGTGTAGAGTGTGGTGATGAATCGCCTCAGTTGTCACCACTGTTAGGAAAAACCACAGACTTCACCACTTTCTGACAGTGCTGAGCAGTAGCAGCATCTTTGCAGGTAAAGGGCAGGATGTCACATTGTTTCAAATATTACAACAGTATTTTATACATACATATATATATATATATATATATATATATATTCATGTGTGTATATGGTTTCATATAAACCAAGAGACACCCAATTTAAATCCTGAGTTTTTTCTTTTTTCTGTTTTTGCATGTGTGTGTGTATTCCAGTCCGTGTATAGCAGAAGGCATTGTATGTGCCTATGGAGACCTAAGTGTGATTTTGGGAATCATCCTGGATTGCTCTACTTCCTTTTTGTTTTGCCCTGGAGTTTCTGGCCTGCTTTCCAATGCCAGAAGTGCAGGCTGCCACCATTTCCACCCTGTGTGGAATCTGTGGCAGATTTAAGTGAAATCTGAAGATTTAAACTCTGTTCCTTCTGTTCGTAAGGTAGAGGCCCTCATCCCTGAGCCATCTCCCTTAAATCCTGATTTTTTTTCCTATTAATAGTTCCTTTACATTCAGATGACTTTCATATCTTATCATAAAAATGGCTTCTGCCTATGACATATATAACACCTACAGATATTACTTAGTAACAAATAAAACAGCTCAGTTGCAGTTTGTAGTTGAGGCAGGAGATTCTCCTCAAATTCAAGACCAGTCTGTGCTAAATATCAAGACCCTTTATAAATATATACATACATAAAGTACTTTTGCTAATGAAATGATATTTATTAATATTTACAGCAGTTAACTACTAATGCCAACTTGATAATTAAAGGCTAAACCTTTGGGTGCATCTCTAAGAATTAATGGTTAAGGCAAACCCTGAGCAATTATCTAATTGATATGGAATATCCAGCCTATAATAGGTTGGGATCATTCTCTGGACAGATAGATACAATGGAGAGTTGGTTTAGTATTTTCACATGTAGGCATTCTGACAAGTAAGTATGTTTGTCTATCCCTCAAATTTTATGTGGATATGCTGTGGCCTGTTCCCCTGACTTGCTGATGTTGGCATGAACTCTTCTGCTATGCTGATGGCTATAACTAAGAATTGTAAACTGAAATAATCCCCTCGTTTGCCTAAATTGTTTTGGTCATGCATTCATATTGGCAACATGAAAAGCCACTGTAAAAGTACTGATGCCTTAGGATTATATTTTTAATTTTTTTTAATGTTTATTCATTAAAGAATCACCAATACGCAGGACATAGTAGTACATTCCTGCAATCCCAACATTTGAGATACTGAGTTAGGAAGAGTGCTATAAATTAGAGTCTAGCCTTGCTACATAGTGAGTACCAGGCCAGCTAGGGTCACTTAACATGATCTTGTCTTATGAAAATAAAAAACAAATCTAAAGACAAAAAAATCCCACCATAAGTAAATAAACATTAATAAATGTTGACACACATACTGGTTTATTGCTTTTTATTTTTTAATTTTGTTTCCTTTTTTGAGAAACACTAGGCAGCCACAAAATGGAACAGTATTAAGATAAATACAAGTCTCAAGGCAGTTGTACCCAATAAAGGTTATATGCTATTACATTCTATTTAGCACTATTACATACTATATATTCTATTTAGCACAGACTGGTCTAGAACTCTTGATCTTTCTGTCTTATTTTCCCAACTGGGATTATAGGTATGGGTACCACTGCAGTTCACAATGTACATTTATTTAAAGATGACAATTTCTCACACAGAAAGTACTGGTGAACCATGTACTAGCCTAGTAGAACCATGCATGTTGCACCATCTTCTAATGAGCTCTTACACATAAAAGCAAGCAATATTTTAGCATTATGAAAATTATTTTGATCTCACATACCCAATGAAAGTGTTTGGGGTCTCCGGGTCACACTATTGAGAATCACTGGCAGTGATTAAAGCAGTGGTAACCTATAGTTAGTATATGTCAGGAAGAAACAATAGCATGTAAAACTGCACAAGTTCGCACATGCTTGTAATCCACACACTCGGAGACAGAAGGATTAGGAGTTCAAGGTCATCCTCAGATATATAGGGAGACAGAAGTTAGACTGGCTTAGAGGGACTGTCTTAAATGAAAATAATTGTAGTAACTTGGCATGCATATTTTTGCTTATTTACTTACATGATCAATATCTCAATACTGCAAATTGTTGGTTCTGCTGTTGGATAAGTTATTTTTAAGAAGTGCTATGAGTTGATATAAAAATCTAGCAAATAAGGTCTTATGTCAGTCAATAGGAAAATAAGTTTTCACTCATATAATTTTAAACTTCATTCTGAATTATCTTGATAACAGTTTTTATTTTATAATTACAGATTTAGAGAAAATTATAAAAAGAGAAATCCCATAAGATTTTAACCAGTTTCCTCCAATGATAATTACCTTGTGCAGCTACTGTACAATAATAAAATCAGAGAATTGGCATTGCTAGAAGTCATTCAGATTTTCTAGCATTGTATGCATTTACAATTCTATGACATACTCTCCAATATGTAGACTGAATGACTAATATCACAACCAAGTGATATTCATCTCAAGTACTTATGTAGCTACATGCACCATCATTAAATCCCTTTCAACACTAACTTCTTCATAGTACTAAGCTGTTCTCCATCTCTACGATTTTATGAGTTTGTAAGGCATGAACAGAGCAGTAAGTGTATAACCTTTACTGGGTACAACTCCCTTGAAATTTATATTTATCTCAATACAGTTCCATTTTGTAGCTGCCTAGTGTTTCAGAGTATGGAGTATACCATTATATGTACAATCATTCACCTGTTAAAGAACATTTTTCTTGAGTTCAGTCTTAAAGTATTATATGCAAGTCTTATGTGAACAGAGTTTTCATTTCCCTGAGATAAATGCCCATGAATTATAAGGATTTCTATGCTTGGTTTGATTAAAAAAAAAAAAAACTGCCCAACTAAAGCGGGATATAGTGACTCATGCCTGTTATCACAGTACTTGGAGATAGAGGTAAGAGTTCAAGACCATCTGGACTGCATAAGAAGTTATTGTCCACTACATAGGAAATTTTAGGCTAGCCTAGGCTACATGAGTCCTTGTCTTACTTTCCTCATTTCCCTCCAAAAACAAAATAAAAACAAACAAAAAAATTTAAAAACCCTAAACAAAAATAAATCAGCCAAACCAAACAATAAGTAAGCCACCCAAGTTGTTTCTTAGGTTGGGTGTACTATTCATATTCTCACCAAAAAAGTATCTGTTACTCCACTTTTTTAAAAAACTTTTTTATTTATTATTATTTTATTCAATTGTGCGTGTATGCATGTATGCGTGTGTATATGTATGTATGTGTGTGTAGAACCACGGACGAATTCCGGAACCATCATGGAGGCCTCCACCTCCTCCTTGTTTACTCTGCCCCAGGATTCACAGGCTCCGCCCACCAGGACCAGAAACGCAGGCTGCCCCCGCTTCCGCCTGGCGTCTATACGTGGGGTCTAAGGATCCGAACTCAGGGCCTTCCGCCTGCAAGGCAGAGGCCTAACCCCTGAGCCACCTCTCCAGCCTCTGTTACCCCACTTCTTATACCTATTTGATGATTTCAGCCTTTCTGATAATTGTTTTTGAATTCGTATATACATGGTAAAATATCATGTACTTCTCATCTATGGATCCTCTTCAATGCATTTTGTAACTGGCATCTCAATTTTTGTTTTTGCTGAGTTTTCTACATATTTTAGATATTTCTTTGTAAGGTATGTAGTTCACAATTTTTTACAAGACTACACATTATATTTTCATCCTTTTAGCAGGAAATGTGCCCATAATTTGTGTGAGATTGGTCAGATTTTCCTATTTATTATTTATTTAGTTGATCTAGCAATTGACCATGACGTTCTAACTCTGAGCTATATCCCCATTCTCTCACATTTTCCTTTCAGGTACCATGCTTTTACTGTCAATTCTCAAAACTCTTTACCTGGCTCTAAGTAGGTCCTAAAAACTTTTTCCAAAAGTATTATAGTCATATTGAAGCCCATGATCTATTTTGAGTAGTTTTCATAGCCTGTTTCCCTCCTTCCTTTTATCCCTTCTTCTTGGCTTCTGGATCTCTAATTGCTCTAGTAATAGTTATTGAAAAAGTTGAATATTTCAGTTAAGTTTCTTTGTATCTCTGCCAAAGATCATCTGGGCATTTACATTGTCATAGTTACTCTTGTCTGCTGCTGCTGACACAACACTCAGAATCAAGTAATTTCAGGGGAGAAAAGGAAGATTTATTTGGCTTACAGTTGCAGAGGGGAGATAAAGTCCATTATGGCAGAAAAGGCATGGCTGCCTGACAGAAGCTGGAGGGGCTTAGGTTACAAAATACCATTAATAAGTAAGCCATCCAAGCTGTTTCCTAGGTTGGCTGTACTATTCACATTCTCACCAGCAAGGTGAGAGATCGCCAGAGCAGACCACTAGCAGAAGCAGAGTGGAGTCATCCCAGCTCGAGGGCCCTACATTCCTCCCTACCCCTGAGACATGGCTCCTCCAGGGAGCTCCACCTCCTAGAGGTGTCATGATCTTTCCAAACATTAACATCTGTCAGAGATGTAAACACGTAAACCTGTGGAAACAACTCACATTTAAACTATGGCACATATACTGTGTGTATCTATTTTCTCTGTTTTTTCTATTAGTCTATTTATCCCGTTTTTCTTCTGAAATACTGACAAAATCAGAAAGTTAATATTTTCTTTTCAGTGTTGTATCTTTGTGGGAGACACTGATGCACAGTTTTCTTTCTTTGTCTGGTTTCAATGTCAGGGTAATCCTGACCTAAGATGAGTTGGGAACAGTTTTCTCCTGTTTTCTCAAACTATAATGTTGGTGTTCTTTTGTCTTATGATTTTTTTTAATTTAATACTTTTTAATTATTATTTCAGCTCATACAAACTCAATAGGTACATCAGTTCCCTCCCTCCCTCCTCCTCCCCCCAAACCTCCTGCTCCCCCTCCCCTCACCCCTCCCTCCCCATCCCCCAGTGCCTCCCGCCGCAATTCCCAAAGAGTCCTTTCTTGTGCATGCCTGACTCTCCTCTTGGCCCTCCTCTCCGATGATGTACAAGGACCCAATGGCATTTCCCTGAACCCTTTCCCGTGTTCCCCTTAAGCATAAGAACACTACTGTGGCTGCCAATCCCTTGCCTCCAAGGATCTTGGTGCTTTTAGCAGATGCTAGACTTTGTGAGGTCAATAGTGTGTTGGACATTGCACAGGGCATGCAAAGTCCAATTATGATTGCTTTGGCCCTAACTTGTGTGGAGTATCTTGCAAATCATTGCTCCTCCCATCCATTTGCTCTTACACTCTTACCGCCCCCTCTTCCGCAAATGTCCCTAAGCTTCAGGATGGGGAGAGATTAGTCTGGCCTAGTTCTAGGTGGTTGATATAGAGTCTCTGAAGTTCTGGATTGTGGTTTGTTGATTTTCTTTTGCAGTTTTGCTGCTCCTGCAATGCCCTTCACTCCATCCTGCTGGGCACTGTATGTCACTCCCTGGCCAGAGACAAAAAGCTATTAAACTGGAGTCTTATTATAAGAGCACATTCAAGGGTAGATGTAATAAAAGTTGGAAACCTCAGTGAGGTCAATCACCCATTTGCAAAATGATTACTTTTTATCTGCCAGTCTATATGCCCTCCTCTTCTGTTGAGATCATTACCCCCTTAGTTGTAAATGATCAGGAACGAACATCTGTGAACTTAACCAGGTGTCACATTACTTTCTTGCAGTCCTTGATGGAGCCTATTTTCTCTACTGTAACATGGTCAGTTCTCTCCTTGTTTCAGGTGTGGCCCTCCAAACCCATCCCTCCTGTTCATATTCCTTGCAATTACTGTAGATAATACATAGATTTACCCATGAGTGTCTCAAGGTGGGATGGGTGGGTTTGGTACTAGGAGCCACCTATTAGGGAGTACATACAGTGCTTAATTTTCTGGGTCTGGGATACTTCACTTAATATAATTGTTTCTAATGACATCCATTTCCTGGAAAATTCCAGTAATTCATCATTTTTGATAGCTGAGTAGTACTCCATTGTATAGATGTACCACAGTTTCCTTATCCACTTGTCAACTGTTGGACATTTGGGTTGATTCCATGACTTTGCTATTGTAAACAGTGCTGCTATGAACATGGTCATGCTTGTGCTATCGAGGTAAACCTCAAAAGTGGAATAGCAGGGTCATATGGCATTTCAATCTTTACTTTCTTTAAGAATCTCCAGACAGCTCGCCAGAGTGGCTATATGAGCCTGCATTCCCACCAGCAATGTAGGAGAGTTCCCTTCTCTGCACATCCTCTTATGATGTTTTGAATTGCTTTTTACTTGGTAATGACCTGTTTCTGAATTCTTATGGTTTGAGCATAATCAAGTCATAGAATGCTAACTTAAAAATAGGGGCAAAAATTGTTTTTTTGATTTTTTTTCCTGATTTTTTAGACAGGATTTGTTATACAGCTCAGATTTGCCTTGAACTTGCAGAGATCCTCCTACTATAACCCTCCAAAAACTGAGATTTCAGGCATCTGCCACCATGTGTGGCTCCTCCCTTGCATCTCACACAGTTTATTTTTCCCTAGAATCCTTGCAAGTAAAGCTTTCTATTTCCCAGCCTCAGGTGCAGCCTCACTTCAATCAGTAGAACATACAATAAATGCTTAGAAAGAGCTGAACTCCGAATGGTTAAGAACGACTGCACCCATTCATCTAATTTAAAGAGCATCTCATGTACTAAATGGAAAACTGATAAACATTCTCTACCTTTGCTACATTTGTGGATTATCATTTTCTCATGGATATCAAGGCTTAGAAATCTCTGGTCTTTTTTGAATAACAAACAGGTGGGACATTGTTGTCTTTTTCTATTCTCCAGCTTGGGAACATGGGAGTGGAAAAATTGAGTTCAAATATTAGTTCGGATATGTATGTATGTATACATTATTTTTAAATTTATTTTTATGCTTTGAAAGTGCACATGTGTACAATGAACTTTAGTTATTTTTGTCTTTATTCTCTTTTTCATTTCCCTCCTTCTGTTGAAAACTTTTCCAAATACCCCTTCTGCTTTCATGTTGTTGAGTTGTGTATGACTTACTGAGTTTGTAGGTATATATTCTCAACAATTTAGTTTAAATTCTGTTTTATAAGTGAGAACATTGTGGTTTATTAACAGTATAGAGTAGAACTTTCTTCCTGAGACAAAAAGAGAGTTAAATTCTTCTCATTTATGTGGAAATTGAGAAGATACACTTTTTTTTTACCTTTTCCATAAAGAAAATTGGTATGTTTGTCTACATGATTTTACAGTGTCCAAAGTTGAAAACAGAGAGGCTAGAAATCTAACACTACCATGAGTATCAATGCTAAGACTACTGGTGGCTGTTAGTGGTAGAACACTTTATGTGCCCAAAGGCCTGGCTGAATCTCAGGTGCCATAATTTAAAAGAAAATGACAAAGAATGGTCGTACTGAAACTTCCAGTTGCTTTTGACTAATAAGTCCAGATACACTATTGTTATTATACTTTTTCAATATCTGTTTTGCAGGAGAACCATGGATTGCTATGGAAAATATGCAGCTGTCATTCTGGTCACATTGTCTGTATTTCTGAATATTCTTCAGTCTCTTCCTGATGGAGAATTTGCAGTGCAAGGTATGTGAGCAAATCTGGACAGGAAGTAGTAAGGGACCCACACATTTTTAGAGACATATCAATAGCTACATCTGTTAATTACAGTTTTACCTTCTTTTGAGATGTAACAATCTCCATTTCTGGGAACATACTGAGGCACTTGTAGCCTGTGAGCATAAAGGGAAATTAGATTCAGAAAACATACTGTGAAGATATGTTTTTCTATTTAAATAACCACCTGTATATTTGTATTAAATAGATTCCTTATTATTTCATATCTGAGATTTAGAAGGAAAAAATGGCGTTTCCAGCTTTATTTTATTTTATCCTACATTTCTCCCAGAGCATTGAGAATTTTTTAATGTTGCCTTTCCAAATGAATTTTCACATTAGTTAACAAGTGAGAAGCAAAAGAAAATCATTTTGTATAGTAAATTTGTTTTGCCCCATTGCTCAAAAATTTCATACAGCAACTAATACAATTCCATCAGCTTTGAAATGTTGAATTACTGCTTGCTATGGTTTTTCTATTGGTAAATGTAAGTATTTGAATCCCAAGTTCCAAGTGTAGCAATCTAGTCTATTATCAGGTTATCTATATTCATCAAGTTTCCTTCACTTGGCATATTTTTCTTTCTTATATTTGGAGTTTCTATGAAGGAAGAATCAACAGAAAATTTTGCTTCTGAGAAAAAGTTTTCTTTTAAGTGAATCTGGGATTTCTATCAACCAAGTTCTTATGTTACTTCTAATAATACAGGGATTGAGAGTCTGTGCTTGGAGAATGAGAAATACTGCAATAGATTTCCCATACAGGTCTGTGAATAATGTAACTCTGATTGGTATCAATAGATACTACATAAGAAGATTGACATAGAGCAAAGTATATTTATTTTCCTTTTATTGTTAATACAAAAAAAATATTTGCCATGCTACAGTAAGGAAAAATTTAGTTTTCTTTTGAATTTTCTGAGTAATTTCCTACTTATCTCTTTTGTTGACTAGGTTGTCCAGAATGTAAACTAAAGGAAAATAAATACTTCTCCAAGTTAGGTGCTCCCATTTATCAGTGCATGGGTTGCTGCTTCTCCAGGGCATATCCTACTCCAGCAAGGTCTAAGAAGACAATGTTGGTTCCTAAGAACATCACCTCGGAGGCCACATGCTGTGTGGCCAAAGCATTTACTAAGGTAAAAGCTTCCTTAGACCCTGACCAGGGACTGGTCATAGAGCACTCATGGGGTATAGTGACACAGGTGTCTAGTAGTCTTTGTTGGTTTCTGCATAGGCAAGATATTCATTGCGTGTGTGTGCGTGCGTGTGTGTGTGTGTGTGTGTGTGTGTGTGTGTGTGTGTGTGTTTTAGAGGGCATTGTGTGTCTATATGGAGGACCAAGGATGACTTTGGGAATCATCCTGATTGCTTCTACCTCCTTTTTTCTTCACTTTGAGATTTCCCAGGCTCCACCCACCAGGGCTGGAACTGCGGGCCACTGGCGTTTTTTTGTGGAACCTGCATTCAAACTCAGGACCTTCTGCTTGTGAAGCAGAATCTTAACCCTGAATCATCTCTCCAACCCACCATCTGGCGTTTTTATATGAGATCTGGGATCTGAACTTAGATCTTTCTGCTTGCGAAGTAACGGTTTTACTGCTGAACTATCGCTCCAACCCAAGGCATGCATTTGTACCCTTCAAATGAAAGTATTGTCCAAACTAAAAAAAAGTTGATTTTAGAGCAACAGAGAAAATAATGGTCATTAGAGACTAAAATTGTGGTGGGGGTCGGATATAAGAAAGTTTGAGAAACCATAACAAAATATGGTTACACAGAAGTGAATTCTCATGTTCTGTAACAGCTAGATGACAGTGCAGCAGAAGCTATTATTTTCTCTGGAAAAGTAAAAGAGAGGCATCCAGTAGTTGCCAGTATGAAGAAATACTAAATGTTAGAGGAGATGGAAATTCTACTATCATCTGATCATTATATATTGCATGTGTGTATAACATAACCATATTATTCTGCATAAATATATGCAATCATTATATAGCAATAAAAAATGAAAAGGCTGGGTGTGGCGGCTCATGCCTGAAATTTCAGCACTGGGGAGACAGAGGCAAGAGGAGCACTATGATTTCAAGGGCCTGCTGAGTCTTATAGTGACTTGTAGGTCAGGCAGGGTTACACAAAACAAAGCAAGAACAACCAAAAAATAAACAAAAATTTAAAAAAGCAAAAAAATAAGTGAGAAAAAAATCAGGGGACCTTGTGAAGCTCTGGAATTTACTCCTCACTACTGCAGAAAGAGAGAGGAAATAGAGAGAGGGCATAGTATGGGCATTTTAGGAGTTGTGGATGTAGCTCAAAAGCAGAGTGCTTGTCTCAGCAGCACTGACAACAGATGCAATAGTGAACTCAACTTATCTGGGATGGAGAGAGCAAGTGTGGAGCTGACTGGAGGCTAGTTGGAGCAAAGCATAATATAGCTTATAATATGGACTGGACTGTTAGAATAAAAAGATCTCTGGGAAGGAAGAGTATATAAATGTTTGTAAATTTATTTAATTCCTCTGACTGCAGTAGTATTCAACAGCTTCCAATTTTGCCTATCTGTCTTTCTCCCTTCCTCCCCACTTAGGCCACAGTGATGGGAAATGCCCGAGTGGAAAACCACACAGAGTGCCACTGCAGCACTTGTTATTATCACAAATCTTGAACATGTTGGACGAGATGGAAACCAGAGCAGATGGATGTGTGGCATTGCAATCCTTCTTCCTAGACCCCTCTGGTGTGCTTTGCTGGTTTCCTGCAGTTTCTTTGCCTTTCTCCTTATTAACCACTAGTGCATTTGGAATAAATTACAGTATTAACATGATCACAAAAATCTGGTTCCATTAGAAATAAATCCTTTAAATTTTTCTTTAATTTGTGTGTGTGTGTGTGTGTGTGTGTGTGTGTGTGTGTATCAGAGGGCATTGGGTGTGTGTCTATGGAGGTCCAAGGATAACTTAAGGACTAACCTTGGACTAGTCTACCTCCTTTTTGCTTTGCTCTAAAATTTCCCTGGCTCAGCCTTCCAAGCTCAGAAGTATAGACCACCACCATTTCCGTGGAATCCAGGATTCAAACTCAGGATCTTCTGCTTTCAAGGCAGAAGTTTAACCACTGAGCTGTCTCTCTGGCTCAGAAATAAAACTTTTTAAGTCACCATTAAATTGTCATTTTTCCTTAACAGTAAAGCTATCTGCTTTTGATAGGACTTGCCATGGGGAGGGGGTGGAGAGGTGGCTCAGGGGTTATACCTCTGCTTTGCAGGCTGAGTCCTGAGTTCGGATCCTGCGTTTCCGGTCCTGGTAGGGCGAAGACTGTAAATCCCGGGGCAGAGTAAAACAAGGAGGAGGTGGAGGCGTCCATGGTGGTTCCGGAATTCGTCCGTGGTTCTACACACACACACACACACACACACACACACACACACACACACACATACATGCACAATTGAAAAAATAATAAATTAAAAAAAAAGGACTTCCCATAGGGAATGAGCCAAGGGATGAACTGGGAACAAAGGTACCTAGGGATCTCACACTGGGGAATCACTTCCACATGGTCTTCCCCAAACATATTTTCCCACCAGTGGTCTGCTTATCAGATAGTTTACTGGGGTCAGAGGAGAAAACATGGAAGCTTCTCTTTTTATGTCCTTTCCATTATTATAGCAGAAAATGTACATACTTTTTAAATAAATACACAAGAACCATGGGTATACAAGTTGAAACATTTTATTGGTGAAAATATGCACAAATGTCTTTCTAAATTTGAAGTTTTTATCTACTTGACTTATGCCAAGCCCCTAAAGAAGTACATCCTGTTTGTCTCTGGTAGCCAGACTATAGCTCAATGGTGGTTGAGGACAGGGTGTTACTATCTTCAGCTAAAATATGCTACTGCTCTGAATTCCTGAAGACCAGATTTTATGTCCCATGTTCAGGCAGGTCTGAATGTATGCAATCAACAAGCGAGAGGCATTCACTGGCACTTGTTGTGCAGGAGGCCCTGTACCATGCACGTCCACTTATCTCCAGCAAATGTTTCAAAGACTATGTATGTGACTCAGTGGCAGAGCTCTCTCTAGCATGCATAAGGTCTTGGATTCAATTCTCAACTTCTTATATGTAAAAGAGTAAAATAAAATATATCAGCATGGTGTCATCCATTAATGTCGCATTTCCTGAGCATTTATACTTAGGAAAAGAGTGGTCTTTACCTTGAGTACAATAATTCATATCTATGAAGTCATTTTAGTCATGGTTTAGATCAAAGCAATCACAATGTTCTATTTCTTAGACAGTCTGAATTCTAAGACAAAGACAAAGAAATGTGAAAGAGTCTTACCAGTCACAGAAAAGGCTTCAAAAATAGATTTAAGCTGATCACAATTACACGTCTACAGTGCCAGCACTTGGGAGGTGGAGAAAAGGAAGATTCAAAATTCAAGGTCATCCTTAACTACATAGTTCAAGGCCAATCATGGATTACATGGAACTTTGTCTGAAACAAATAAAAATTTCATTCATCACAAATTTGTCTAGTTCTTAATGTCTATGTTTCTGAACGACCACCCAGTTGGTAAGTACTTCAAGAGTTGTTGCCAAATCCCCCCAACCCCATCCCGGCCAGGAGGGGGAAATTCGGCGGAAGCCTCAGAGCTTGAGGCAAGGGGGCATGCGTGAGGAGTCACCACAGACCCCAGGAGCAGGCAGAGGACGAGTTTGCAGAGGACGAGTTTGCTGCAGGCTCAATTTATTTAAGGAAGTGTTTGGGCTTATATAATGTCAGAGATCCAATCAGGTGTTGCCATCTCTCCTGGGGGGGCGGGAGAGAGCCACCAATCATTTATCTGTTTACTAGCTGTCCATTGCAGAGGCAGGTTAGATGGCCGCTTCCCATTGGTTGTTCATCCTTCCACCTGCATGGTTCCTCTACTGGGACATGTCCAGGGCATGTCCCTGTGTGGTCAGGCTTGTCGGTGGCCAGACCTTTGGACCTCCTGGGTTTGGGAGCTGGGCTAGGCCCTCCCTGAATCATAGTGCCACGAGGAGTCATGGTAGAAAGATAAGAAACATGAAAACATAAATGAAGACAGTAGTTTTGTTAAGAGAAGTTTCACTCTGTAGTTCAGGCTGCTCTGGACCTCACTTTGCATTCTAGGGTGGCTTTCAACTTGCCACAATCTTTTGCCTTATTCTCCCAAATGCTTGGATTGCAGATGTGAGCCACCATAATTCACTTGCATAGGTCACTTTGTTCATTCATCTCATTTATTATACATGTAGTGAATGCCCAGTCGCTGTTGGTATTTGGATCACAAAGTTCAGATATCAGGGTTGTGTATTGTGTTTAGGAAAGATAGAGAAACTTAATCCAAGAAAATAGCAATGCTGTTCATTAGTGATCTATGAGTTTAGCAGATATTCATGTAGAATATGTTGTATGCCTGGCTTGAAAGCTTATTGGAAGGATCATCATGGGAGGACAGTAATTACACACCCTTGACTGAAGTTCTTGTTGGTCTGAAATGATTCTATTGACAGAAAGAATGGAAGAGACTCTAGCTGAAATGAGAGGAGAGAAACATGTTTCCACGATCATCTAGCTAAGTCGGTGAGTGTGCTAAGGCTGAAAGGTCTAGTCATTCCCACCCATAGTGCCAAGTGTGCTAGCGTTCCTGGGAAGTCCAAGGTGAACAGGACACAGATTCTGCTCTGAAGCAATTTACAGACCACTGGGGAAAAGACACAGACAGTCACAATCTCACTTTGGTGGTTTAAAGGAAGGGACAGTTAACTTGACCTGTTGGGATCTGTCATGAAGAATTTCACAGGGCATGGTGATACCAAGATAAGTTTAGGAGACAAATAGTTAGAGAAGAGAGGACTACATTCCTTTTTTTCCTCTTTGGGATCTCATATTCCCCAAACTGGCCTTGAACTTTCTATATAACCAAGGATGATTTGAACTGCTGAAGTGTGCTTACACTGTTTTTCTCAGGCAAGCAAGCACTCTTTTTTTTTTATTTCTACTCATACAAACTTAATAGGTACTCCGGTCCCCTCCTTCTCCATCCCTCCCCGGATCCCTTTTCTTCCCCCCCCCCCTTTTCCCTTTCCTTTCACTTCCTCCCTCTGTCAAACCTCCCTTTACGTCCTCCACTCCAATGAGGTGTAAGGACTCAGTGGCATTGCCTAGAGCCCTATCTTGTGCTCCCCTTTAGTATGGGAACACTACTGTGACTGTTAATCCCTGCAAGCAACCACTCTTATTTAAACTAAGGATACAGATCAGTTGTTAAAGTGCTTGTCTAGCATGTGTAAATCCCTAGGACTGATGCCTTGCACAGCATAAGTCAGGCATTGTAGAGCATCCCTGTAACTCAAACACTGGGGAAGTGAAAGATGAAGGACCAGAAGTTTAGTGTTTGACAACCAGGCAGCTATCAGCAAGATCAGCAGACACTGAGGCTTGCTTCTCCCTCGCAATCATCTGGAAAAGCCAAGCAGAAGTCCCTGGGAGGAGACACAATATCTTTATCCTGATAATTTCTTGACCTATCTAAACCTGCTTCCACAAATTACAAATCTTGCAAAAATTATGGCATACTGGGAAGATTTCCAATAAAGAACATGGCTCTCTCCTATAAGAGTCAGACCAATCAGGGTTGTAAACTATCTAGACAGGAAAATACTATCCCTTAAGAAAGATGTATGTTCAGAGACTATAGAAATAGTATAAAGCCTGAAGAAGAATGTAAAATGACAAAGTTCTCTGGCCCTTCAAGAAATTTGATTGCCCTGTAATAAACGAACCTATTTTACATTCCATCTCTGTATATCAAATCTGAAATCTTTTTTTTTTTTTTGGTGTATGTATGTGTTCATGTTTTGCAGGTGAGTATGTGTGTGCATGTGTGTGCGTGTGTGTGTGTGTGTGTGTGTAAATATGTGTACAAGAGAGCACTTGAGTGTGTGTGTCTGTGGAGACCCAAGGGTGATATCGGGAATTATCCTGGATTACTTTCCACCTCATTGCTTTGCTGTAAGGATTTCCAGGTTCTGCTTTCCATGAAATACACACTGTTCTTTTCTATCTCCCTCAAACAATTAACAAAAATATTAAAATAAAAGAGAAGTCCTTGTATAGCATGTAAACTATTGTGAATTTCAATTAATATCCAGGTTTTTTCTGATGTAGAAAATGTAAGCAGTCTTTTCTGTCAAAGCCTATGATAACAAACTTTATCTCCACTTTTCCTTTCTTTGGAAGATATTCATATACACAGACTATCTTGCTTAGCAGTTAAATATCTGCTTCTCTCTTTTATCTTTAACCTTTGTTTTTAAAAAAGCCACTGTTCACAAGGTGCCTAAAATCCTGACCCACCCCCACAACCTCTAGAAACAGCTAAATAGTTATAACTTCCCTTTCCCTTTGCCCCTAGTCTTTCATGCATTTTTTCCATTAGTCAACATGGCCCAGATTGTACTGCTGAGCCTAAATCAATAAGGAACAGCCAAATCCCTTCTCTTATATTAGGAACAAAAGATACCAGTTAGATCCACTAGGCACACATGTATTCTTCCACCTCTAAGAATAATTCATTGTACCTTTTCTTTTAATAAAAATAAAGTTTTACCTTGCTAAGACACTTTTATTGGAGTGGTGGTCTTTTCTTTGTGATCCCTAACATTAGGAGCATCTGGGATTAAAACTAGAGCTTTTTTGAAGGGTAGGGAACTCCCTCTAGCTGACCGGGCTAGGCCAACAGTTCCTAAACGGACATCCAATAGCACAGTCACTACAACTAACAATCAACAGATGGGATCTTGTGAAATTAAAGAGCTTCTGTTCAGATAAAGAGATTGTAACACGAGCTCAAAGGCAACCCACAGAATGGGAGAAAATCTTCACAAACCACATATCTGATAGAGCTCTACTATCCAGAGTGCACAAAGAACTTAGAAAACTAAACACCAAGGAAACATATGGGCCAATTAAAAAATGGGCCTCGGAACTTAAAAGAAACTTTACCAAGGACGAAATTAAAATGTCTAACAAATATCTTAAAAAATGCTCCACATCCTTAGCCATCAGGAAAATGCAAATCAAAACTTCCCTGAGATATCATCTCACCCTGGTCAGGATGGCAAAGATCCACAATACAAACAACACCAAGTGCTGGAGAGGATGTGGAGAGAGGGGAACTCTCCTACATTGCTGGTGGGAATGCAGGCTTATACAACCACCCTGGCGAGCCGTCTGGCGATTCTTAAAGAAGTTAAAGATTGAAATGCCATATGATCCTGCTATACCACTTTTGGGAATAACTCCCTATACAGCAAAAATTCACCTCAATAACATAAGCATGACCATGTTCATAGCAGCACTGTTTACAATAGCAAAGTCATGGAATCAGCCCAAATGTCCAACAGTTGACGAGTGGATAAGGAAACTGTGGTACATCTATACAATGGAGTACTACTCAGCCATCAAAAATGATGAATTACTGGAATTTGCCAGGAAATGGATGTCATTAGAAACAATTATATTGAGTAAAGTATCCCAGACATGGAAAATTAAGCACCGTATGTACTCCCTAATAGGTGGATCCTAGTACCAAACCCACTTAGAGACACTCAAAGACAAATGTATGCCCATGCCAGTAATTGTAAAGATTATAAACAGGAGGGATGGGGAAGGAGGGACCCACCAGAAACAAGAAGAGAGGGGACCATGTTACAGCAGAGAAAATAGGCCACCATCAAGGACTGCAAGTAAGTAATGAGACATCTGGTTAAGTTCACAGACTTTTCTTCCTGATCATTTGCAACTGATGGGGTATGATCTCACCACAAGGGGAGGGCATATATGCTGCCTGATAGAAAGTAATCATTTGCAAATGGGTGATTGACCCCTCTCTCACCATGGTTTCCTACATTTATTCCATCTACCTTTCAATATATTTTTATAACAAGACTCTAATTTAACAGGTTTTTATCTCTGGCCAGGGGGTGACATCCAATACCCATCAGGATGGAGCCAAGGGCATTGCAGGAACAGCAAAACTGAAAAAAAAATCAACAAACCATAATTCAGAACATCAGAGACTCTATATCAACCACCTGGAACTGGGCCAGCCTAATCTCTCCCCATCCTGAAGCTCAGGGAAATTTGCGGAAGAGGGGGTGGTAAGATTGTAAGAGCACAAGGATGGGAAAAGTAATGATATGCAAGATATTCCACACAAGTTAGGGCCGAAGCAATCATAATAGGACTTTGCATAACCTGCGCTATGTCCAACACATTATTGACCCCACAAAGTCTAGCATGGACTAAAGGCACTAGGATCCTTGGAGGCAAGGGACTGACAGTCACAGTAGTGTTCCTAAGCTTAAGGGGAACACAGGAAATGGTTCTGGGAAATGCCCCTGGGTCCTTGCACCTCATCGGAGAGGAGGATCCAGAGGAGAGTTTGGCATGCACAGTAAAGGATGCTCCGGGAAGGGGGGAGGAGGCACTGGGGAATGGGGAGGGAAGGGGGAGGGGAGGGTGGAGCAGAGGGGTCGGGAGGGAGGTGGAGGAAGGGAGGGGACCAGTGTACCTGTTAAGTTTGTATGAGCAGAAATAATAATAATAATAAAACTAGAGCTTTCTGCATGCTAGGCAAGTATTTTATTACTGAGGTGCATTTCTAACACATTTTGGGTAAACAGGAATGCTTATAACAAGAGGACTGTGTACACTTCCTCCTTTCTACCTCTTCTTGAAAGTAACTTGTGAGTGATAGTGACTTATTACTTCCAAGGTGAAGTATATTATCTTTGCTTCCCACAGATACTTACGGCATTCCAGATAATGGGGTCTCCAGAAGTCACAATCCCAGGATGACTCATTTACTAGAGCTCCCTACTTGGCATGGGCATATAGAATAAGTGAACAATTAATCTTTGTTCTGGTGTGCTACTGAAATTGCAGTATAGTTTAGGTTTCTCAAACTTTTTCTACTTATATCTTTACTGAAGACACTTTTATATGCATGACTCTAGGAATATAGATATGTAATGAAGTACATAATATTTTTTCACAGTGATGGACAATACTCAGACATAATCTCCCAGAATCTGCAAATAATAATCTTGGGAATGTTAAAAGAGAAGCAGCTATCAGAAAAGTAATGGACACTAAAGATCTGGAAAAAGGGCCACATCCAGGGTAGCAACAACAGCAGGCATCCAGAAAAACCTTTTCCCTTAGCACTGGATGAATGATATCAGGTACACAAAAGAGCAGATGTAGCATGCTATCCCAAAAAGACTTTCCTCATGGCAGCTCAGTAGCCTGAGACTATGAGCTCTCTGGGAAACTCAGACATGAAACTGTATTCTGAAGCCTGAGAAACAGAATACTTCAAGACTATGAGAAAGAGGCTTTAACAATAGATCTGTACAACATCCAGCAAGCTGAAAACCTGGTAAGACTGAAGCCCACAAGGGAACTTTTACATAGACTGCAGGCATTGTACAGCGCGTGGGAAGGACAGCATAGCTCAGGACCAACATTTGCAGCAGAATCCCAAGGAATCTCCCAGAGGTATGACTAGTATCTGACCCTCTTCCTATGAAGCACCACCTGCAGACAGGAACAGCATGGAAGACTTGCGAAAGAGAATGGAACTGCCCATTAGAGTGAGCTCCCAGAAATGAGACAGGCCTCCAGGAGCAGGGGAAGTAATGGGAAAGACTCCAGAAAGAATCCAGAAATTGGACCAATCAGTACTCATGTCCTATATCTCCATCCATCACTCTTTCTCCACACCTATTTATTCTTCATTTAATACCTCATGTCCATTGAGTAGATCAGGTCAGTCTCTGTTCATTTCCCTATCTTGCATCCATACTGTGCCTTTTTCTTATTTTCCTTTCTCCTTTTTACTTTTTTTTTTTTTACTCTTGGACAAGTTTATTTAATGCAGACAAAATGCCTTTGCTTTCAGGTCAAGCAGATTTCATCCTTTAAATCTCCTCATTTTTTATTTTATTTTTTATGTTTATAGTTTTACAAACATGTTGAGTGCTTAGCCCCACTTCCCTCCATCCCTCCTCCCTCCAGTCACCCTTCCTTCCCTTCATCAATCCATCCCATTCACTCCCACCCTCTTGCCTGTCCGATTCTATGGGCCTCAGGGTTCCCTCCGGCTTATCTACTCTTGTGGGTGTTCAGGCTTCTGTGGCAGACCACGTGTCCCCTCTTCAGGCCACCCCACTGATGAGGTATCCCCTTCACTCATCTAGCTCTATTCCCCCAAGGTTTCCACTATATGTTCTTATCTCTCTTGAGTTCCTCAATAGTCTATGGGGGCATGTTGGCATGTCAGTCATTAGTCAGGTCTGGTAAGGACAAGTCTCATTACAAAGAGTTGCTGATTGAAGCAGTCCTGCCTTGAATGGAATGTGTTGTCCAACAGTGGACTTTCCCATCTTTAGATTCTTACAACTTATCACCCCCTTTTCTGGGAGATTTCCTAAGCCTTAGGATGGGGAGAGATTAGTTTGGCCTCATTTTTGCTGAGTTACCAGTACTCTGCACTATGGCTGGCCATTGTTGTCCACTTCACTGCTCTTCTACTGTCCTCAGCTTCATCCTGTCAGGGTGCTGCGATCCTTGACCTCTGTTGTAGAAAAAGACTTCTAGGTTGAGTGCTGAGTGCTCTTCAAGTCTATGGTTTACAGAGCAGTTTGGCATACTGTCTTCTTACCTATAGGTTCATTGGCTGTTTTTCCCTATTTCTTATTTCTTATTCCCTATTTCATTCCCTTTTTTAGGTTCTTGTTCTAGTTAATAGTAACAGGATTGTTTTCCATTCTGGCGAGTGGGACTTGAGTTCAATCAGAAAGCTGTGGGTTGCCTCCTTGATATTCATGCTACTATTACACCCCTGTTTCCGTGGTAATTTTTATTGCAACTTGCAGATCTCAGGAGTTGATGAGGCCTGTGATTATTTATCTTTCCCAGTAGTTTCCATAGTATTCATTGGTAGTATCTAAGCTATTCATCAAGGAGGAAGTTCTCAGACCCATTCCAGTTGATGTATTTTGTCCATATTCTGTGATCAGTATGTGTTGCATCTTCATTCAGTAATAGGATCTCACTGACAGTTTTTTGAAGAGCAACCAAGAAGTGGAAAAAGCCTATAATATTTGGGGACTTTTGAGACCTCTCTGAACAACTTTGTATCAAAAAGTATCACATTCCTATTACTTCTAGTATATTTTTAATTGTCATTCATTTCTAAGTGGATCAGCTCAAGGCTTTTTTTCTTTTTTTTTTCTCCCAAAGGGCACAGAGTAGTCTGCTGGGTCTCTGTGGTGTAGCTTCCTCAGAAATGGGATTATTCTATTTTATATGCTATAATATTATTAACAAACACATTCATTCTCTCTCTCTCTCTTTGTACTTTTAGCTCAAATTCTCTCATTCTTTTTTTACCTAAAGAATTTTCCTTTTAATTTGCAGTTCCCGACCTGTCATTCCCGCCCAGGGTACTGTGCCCCGGTCACCATAGTGCGGAAGGGCTGCTGGACCGGCCCAACCACCGGCGCCACGCAATCCAGCCAGGATGCTCTGTCAGGTGACTTTGCGTTGGTGCGAGGCTGCTCCACCGACTTCTGCAACATGGACCTCAATTTGCACGATACTCTCCCCAACATGAGCCAAGCACCCGACCCGCGGACGCTCAGTGGCACCGAGTGCTACACCTGTTGGGGGTTCACCGGAAGACTGCACCCCTGAAAAGTCCTGCCGGGTCCAGTGTCACCAGAGCCAGAGCGCCTGTTTCCAGGGCAACTTCTCGGTACCCGTGTACATCAGGACCTGCCACCGTCCGTCCTGCACCACGATGGGCACCACCAGCCCCTGGACCTCCATCGACCTCCAGGCCCTCTGCAACAGGGACTCTGTGACGCAGCCCGGCGCCATGTTCCCAGCCCCTCTACGTGCACCCCGCATCCTGGCCCTGGTCCTCGTAGCTCCCCTGCTGGCCATCGCTCTGGGGGGAACCCTCGGACTGCCTGCATAAAAAGCAGGAGTCGATCCCTCTTCTCCTGACACCTGTGGAGCAGCCCTCCTCCCCCCAGCCCTCACCTACTCCCCACTGCCCCCCAACGCTACCTGCCACCTCACCCCCCAAATCTCCCTTTGCCCCTCCTTCACTCTTTCTACCACAAACCCCACCTCTTGATGGGCCGTTCAACCACGAACTCCTCAGTCCACGGAGGCCAGCACCCTGGACATCCAATCACGTCTCAGTAGCGCCACCACCTGGGCATCAAGCTTCAACACACCAGCCTTCCAGAGGACACATCACCAAACCTCCAAAAGTCACTTACGAAACTGCTTTTCTCCAGGCTTGCTGTGCACGCTGCTCATCCCAGCAATATGTGATTGGGTGACGGCAGGAATGTCGTGAGTTCGAGGCTAGTTTACAGCATGAGACCCTGTCTCAAACAACAGCTGCAGAAAAATCTGTTTTTCAGCAGCTATGTGAAACAGATGTCTCTCCCCAGTAGAAATCAGTGCATCTGCTTCCTCCCCAAAGACACAGGTTAGAATGTTGCTCTCAGGACAATTCATGGCAGCCACAAACTGGAAAAAAACTAGATACCTATCCACGGTCAGGTGGATAAAGACACAGCTGAGATTCACACAATGGAGTATCAGACAAGGAAAATAGGCTGAAGAAAACTCCCAAACAATATTAAGAAACACAATAAAGACAAGACAGCAGGTATACAATTGCATTTAAACAAAGCACAAAACGTCAGTGAGACTGAAGTGAGCAGCTGAAAGTCAGGATAGTGAAGACCGTTGGGGAGGAAAGGCAGGGTTCTGGAGGCCCCGACAGAAGCAACTTTAGGAGGAACAGATTTATTCTGCTCACAGCTCAAGGGACAGTTCATCATGGCAGTGAAGCCAAGGCAATAGGAGCCCGAGGCGGCCGGTCACATTGCATCCATTTTCAAAAAGCCAAGAGCTATAGATCATGGATGCTTGCTGCTGCCCCTCAGCTCCTCCTTTTTATTTCATTCATCCAGGATACCAGTCCAGGGGATGGAGCCACCCACAGTGGGCACATCTTCCCACCTCAGTTAACCCAGTCAAGATAATAATCCTTATAGGGGTGACCAGAGACTCGCCTCCTGGGGATTCTAGAGTCCTTCCAGTTAGTAATTGAGATTAATTACCACACAAGGTTTGCATGTAGCCCAGGCTGGTCTTGAACTCGTGTGGTCCAGGCTGGCCCTGAACCCACTATGTGGTCCACGCTGACTTGCTTTGAACCCCTTGGTTCTCCCGTCTCACCTGCTGTGATTACAGGTATGAGTAACTTATGTCTCTTCTCATCTTTCCATGTGTATGTGATTTGCAATAAAAGTTTTAAGACAAAAAAATTTGCAGTTCCCTCTTGTATTCTCTATTATTCAATACTAATCTCTAGTCTCTAATCTTATAGTGATTTTTCTTCTTTTTCTTTTCATTCATCTCCACAGACATAGCCCTAGAGGTAATTCTAGCAGCCCAAGCAGCAGCCATAGGAGCAGCAGCCATCATTGGTGCACTAACATTTCTCAGAGCTCCTGAAAGAGATTCAACTTTGAAATATTATTTTTTTCCTTATCTGATTGTAATGGTGGAGGCTTAATAAGCTTATAGGGAGGTGTTGATGACAAGTTGGGTGCATAAGGCAAAGGAAGGGTAGCGTTAGTGGGCAATAGCCTTATCCTCCTCAGGAAAATGCATATCAAGAATACTTTCATTTTCTATTTCATCCTCTACTGGAAAAACCTTCTTGTTATCTATTTATAAATGATGTTTATTATCTAACACCTGTTTAATCTCCTTCCAAAGTTGCATCTGGTCCATGTATTTCCAATTCTGCTTGTAAAAAGTGTCCAATCAGGACCAAGTGCATGGGTCCATTGTTCCTTCATCTGGAAAAGAAGGCTGTAACTCTGCAACAAGATCTAAAAATCTTACTAATTATTTTTTATCTGCCTTAACTCCTTCTGATTTTAACATGTTTTAAAATTTCAACAAAGAGGTTTCTTTCCTTGCTGTTTACTTTTCCCATAGTTTTTACCTCTGATTACTTCTTTGACCTAAAAATTTCAACAAAGAGGTTTCTTTCCTTGCTGTTTACTTTTCCCATAGTTTTTACCTCTGATTACTTCTTTGACCTAAAAATAAAAGAAGAAAAAAGCAATTCTCATATGCCATCTGCCCACTGAAGTTTCCTTACTTAAACTTGTGAAGTCTCTCATACTAGTAGCCCCACACTAGGCACCAATTGCCAGCCCACAACCAGCACCAAATGCTTGGTCTCAAACCATCCATGGGAGCACTAGTGGGAGCAGTAGGAATTGATCCAGGCAGAGTTAGAGGGAGTGAGGATATCAAGATCCAAAATGAGTTTATTTATAGCAAGCACCAATATTTATCACTAAATCAGGGAACAGTACAGCAAAAAAGATTTCTTTTTTACATAATTAGTTAAGCACACACTGTGAGAACAGATTATATATTGTGAAACTACAAGAAAAATAGAAGTGCCACATAGTGAATTTATGGAGTACACATATTGTTTCCAAATACAGTTAATTATAAACTGTGGCCAGGGTCTGCAATCATGTAGCAGTCTTGTCTTTGGTCTGGAGGTAATATGCCTCAGTGGTCTTAAGACAATCAAGGGAGGAACATGCAGGAAAACACCTTGGCCCAGAACCAGTCCTGAGTCAGGCCATGTGACAGCCTGAGCCCATTACTGAGCAAGAATAAGCAGGAGCATTAATCATCTCTCATGGGGTGGGTGAGAGGTCACACCTGTGACTGCCCATTTCAGATTGTATCATGTCACCAACTTCAAGACAGCGGGTCCTAGGCCTTGGCATTCTCTACATTCTAGAAGACTAATTATTCTGAAAAGTGTCATACACAGGCCAACTATAACTGTGCAGCTGATATAGCTATTGATTATGATATGTTGATGGAGGAAGGAAAACATGCCACTGTTATGGCTCAAATTGAATATACTCAGACTGCTTATGGCCAGATTAATGCAAATGTTCTGAATTAATTGCATCAGACAAGATCCTGATGAATCTTTTTCCAGACTTTGTGTCCGCTTTAGTCAAACTGCAGAATACCTTTTGGTAAATAAGGAGGCAGGTGGCTTGATTACTAAACAATTGGCTTTTGAAAATGCTAATTTCACCTGCCAAACTGCAATCAGACCCTACCATATACCTGCAACTTTAAATGATTATGTTAGATTGGTGCTGGTACTAGCGGTAGTTATACTCAAGGACTATCTATGGTGGCTACCTTACAAGGAACTACTACTATCTCTCATCTGTTAGCTCAGACTTATAAAAAGGGAGGCAACAACAATAGAGGCAATGGTCCGTGTACTTCAATTATAAATAACCTGGTCATGTAAAGAGCAATTGCCCTGAAACTCCTGCTGTGGCTGTAAAAGCAACTGTGCTACATCAGCCAAAACTTTGTCCCTGCTGCTGCTGAGGGAATCATTGGGCAAATGAATGCAAATCTAACAGAGATATTGATGGCAACATACTCCAACAGGAAACTGGGTGAGGGGCCAGCCTCAGGCCCTTCCAAAATTTGGGGTTCACCCTACGTCTCAGGCCTCAACAATGGACCCATTATCAGTGATTCTCTGGAGGCCTGCTCCCCCAGAAAATTCATATCAGATCTCACCAGGGCTACCCCTGGGAGTTCAGGACTTCACCTCAGCGCCAACTCCTGAGTTGTACTGACACCGAACAGGGTGTTATTAAGATTTCCATTGAAGTTTGGGGCCCTTTACCTAAAGGGTATGTAGGAAAGAGTAGTATAACTTTGAGAGGCTTAACTGTCTGTCAAGGAATTATTAATGCTGATCATAAGAGAGAAATCATTGTTTTGGCCTTCTCAGCGTTAAGAATATTTACTGTGGGTCATGGGGAAGGAATTGCTCAAATGTTGATTTTTCCTACAAAATTAATGGGAAAGAAACTTAAAAAGGAACTTAGAGACACATAAGGTTCTGGATCTTCAGATACATATTGGTTGGAATCAATTACTAAGTAGTGACCCATTCTTTCTTTAAGGATAAATGGGAAAGTTTTCTGGCCTTATGGATACCAATATAGATGTGTCTGTGATAGCCTCCCATCATTGGCCTCATTTCTGGCATTTATGTAATACTTAAGCAGAACTGAGAATATATACTGGGAACATATACTGGATCCCAACAAAGCTCTGCCCTCTTACAGTGGGAGATTGAATAGGGCCAAAAAGGAATGTTTCAACCTTATACTTTACCTGGACTAACAGTAAGTTATTCTACAAAGATAGGAGCATATTTATATGTTCCCATTTTCACTGAAAGAATCATGGTAGCCTCAGGACGGACTCCAAATAAAGAATTAGGAAAAAATGAACAGGGAATAGTCATTCCTATGAACCTATTCAGAGACTCCCTTGCTCCAGACTGGGGTATTTTTAATTGGATTCACTGATGTTAGAATGGCTGATCCAATTAATCGACTCTCAGATGAGCCAGTGTGGGTAGATCAGTGGCCTCTTTCAAAGGAAAAAAAGCACTTGCTGCCCACATTCTAATTTAAAAACAGCTAACATTAGAGCATATTCCTCAAGCCCATGGAATATTCCAATTTTTGTAATAAGAAAAAAATCTGGTAAATGGCAACTTTTACAAGATCTTCACCTATGTAAATGCCACTATGGAGTTCTGGGCTCCCTTCAGCCTGGTCTTCCTTCTCCAACTGTTATTCCTAGAAAGTGGTCTTTGATAGTTTTAGATTTAAAAGATTGGTTTATAAATAAAAAAGTCACAGCAATTACAATCCTCATTTCTGTAAATGGTCACATTAGGTGGTTTTTATAACTACCTTCATCTACTACCCATTCTGTATTTCCTCCACCTTCACCAAGCACTTCCTCAGATATTGGCTCTTACATGGAGGGGTAATCCATACCTTCATTCCTGGAGGATCTGGACCATTTACTGTCCTGCCTAGATTGGGTTGTTGTAATTTCCCATTGATCTTAATCACAGGACACGGTAACACCAAGAGATGCTCTAGTGGATCTCCTGCACTCCAGACATACTCTTCCTTACCACCATTGTGGAGAACTAGTCCAATTTCCCCTTGGTGGTTTGGGTCAATCACCCCTCCTATCATTGTTATTCCTTTCTTAGCTTGTTGACTCAAGGGCATCAGAAATCCAAAATAGCCAGGGGAAAACCTTAGCTTCTAGTTCAAAGGAATATTTGCTGTGCCTCTTGGCAGAAACATTCCCTGCTCTGGACCCAAAATTTCTAGGCTGGTAGAACACAGGCTTGCAGGAACAGGAAGCAAAAATTCTCCTAATTGGTCACTAGAGATGATGGTAAGGGAAACCATTCCTGTTCCGCCCCTTGATTCCTGAACCCATGAATCCTGGCTATAAGAGAAACAGTACCATGTATTGGACACTGATTCAAGGACTGACTTCTGGAGAATCCTGCCCCATCCCTCCAGATTATCACCACCTAATAGGCACTGTAGTTGTGCCTTTAAAAGGCCATTCCACCATTCTATCAAGCCAGCTGCTTCAGGATGGTGGGGAACATGGAAAGACAAGTGAATTCCATGGTCATGAGCCCAATGCTTTATTTCTTTAGATGTGAAATAAGTTCCCTGGCCAGAAGTAATGCTATGTGGAATACCATGATGGTGGATAAGACTTCTGTAAGTCCACGGATGGTAGTATTGGCAGAAGCATCATATGCAGGAAAGGCAAATCCATAGTCAGAATAAGTATCTATCCCAGTAAGAACACAGACCTTCCCTTTCCATCTTGTAAGTGGTCCAATGTAATCAACGAGCCACTATGTTGCTGGTTGTTGGGCCCATGCATAACCTCCATCTCTGCCACAATGCCCACTTTTGGCTGGGGAAAGAGGTTGATTGTCCACAAAATAGGTCATCTTATACACCTGATTATTTAATGTTTCCCATGCTGATGTCATCTTTTGATGAGCATTTACACGGGACACAAATATCTTTGTGTCCTTTGCCCACTGGGAGAAATCTGTCCACATGTTTCTTCCCCAGATGTCTTTCTTATCAATTTTCCAATTATGTTCTTTCCAAAAGGATTTGCATTCTTATGGGTGGGAGCCTTCTCTGAGGATCTTGCTCTCGAACTAGGGCCTCTCCTGTTATCCAAATTGAGAGCAGGCTTTGATTTACTACTGGATCTAATCTCCTTGGATAGTTTGTCCTCTGTTTTTTCTTGGTTTAACTCTAAGTTTGCCATTGCATTTTTCATCATCAAATCTTACAGTTCTTCTTTCTGCCTGATTTCTCGTTCTTTTTCATAACTCTGAAAACAACTAAAATATAGCCATATCACACTGTCTAGACTACATTGCTTTGAAATTTCCTCTGCCAAGCACTTCAGTTTAACTTCACGCAAGCTTTCAAGATGGGGGCAAAACTTCACTAAACTCTCTGCCAACATGTGACTCCATGTGTCACTCATCCAGTTGCAAACACAGTCTCTGTTCCCCTTATACTATCACAAGCTGGACTTCCACTGCCAGTGACTATCACAGCATTGCTCTCTTCAGATCTCTCATGATAAAGGTCCATTTACTCCCATTAGCAAGATGCAAAGACTTTCCCAACACAAAGTCTCAAAGTTCTCCATATTTTTCCCAACAAATAGTTCCAAAGGCACACTAGCTATATCTTGGTCATATTGCTGGGTACCAACAACTTTCAGTTTTACAAACAGCTTTACATTGTAGTACCAGATGCTCTTAATCTCACAGCAGTATCCCACTCCTGGTACCAATTTCCGTGACAGTTACTTTTAACTATTGCTGTGAGAGAGCATTCAAATCAATCAACTTAAAGGAGAAAGGGAGATTTATTTGGCTTACAGTTCCAGTTGGATTGATTCCATGACTTTGCTATTGTAAACAGTGCTGCTATGAACATGGTTGTGCTTGTGCTATCGAGGTGAACCTCTGCTGCATGGGGGGTTATTCCCAAAAGTGGAATAGCAGGGTCATATGGCATTTCAATCTTTAATTTCTTTAAGAATCTCAAGACAGCCCGCCAGAGTGGCTATATGAGCCTCCATTCCCACCAGCAATGTAGGAGAGGTCCCTTCTCTCCACATCCTCTCCAACATTTGTTGTTGTTTGTATTGTGGATTTTTGCCATCCTGACCAGGGTGAGATGATATCTCAGCGAAGTTTTGATTTGCATTTCCCTGATGGCTAAAGAAGTGGAGCATTTTTTAAGATATTTGTTAGACATTTTAATTTCATCCCTGGTAAAGTTTCTTTGAAGTTCCAGGGCCCATTTTTTAATTGGGCCATTAGTTTCCTTGGTGTTTAGTTTTCTAAGTTCTTTGTGCACCCTGGATAGTAGAGCTCTATCAGATATGTGGTTAGTGAAGATTTTCTCCCATTCTGTGGGTTGCCTTTGAGCTCGTGTTACAATCTCTTTATCTGAACAGAAGTTCTTTAATTTCACAAGATCCCAACTGTTGAGAGTTGGTAGCAGTGACTGTGCCATTGGATGTCTGTTTAGGAACTGTTGGCCTAGCCCAATCAGCTCAAGGGAGTTCCCTATCCTTTCAACTATGGTTTTTATAGTCTCTGGCCTGATATCAAGGTCCTTGATCCATTTGGAATTAATTCTTGTGAATGATGACAAGTACGGGTCCAGCTTTAATCTTCTGCATGTGGAGATCCCGTTTTGCCAGCATCATTTGTTGAAGATGCTGTTCTTTTTCCATTGGATTCTTTGGGCCCCTTTGTCAAAGACCAAATGGCTGTAATTTTGTTGGCTTATATCTGGGTCTTCAACCCTTATCCATTGATCTGTGTGTCTATTTTGGAGCCAGCACCAGGCTGTTTTTATAACTATGGATTTGTAGTATAGACTAAGGTTTGGTATGGTGATACCTCCAGCAGTGTTTTTGTTACTCAGGATTGTCTTTGCTATCCTGGGTCTTTTGTGCCTCCATATGAATTTTGAGATTGTTTGGTCAACTTCTTTGAAGAATTGCTTTGGGATTTTAATTGGTATAGCGTTGAATTTTTATATTGCCTTTGGTAAGATGGTCATTTTTACGATGTTGATTCTGCCAATCCAGGAACATGGGAGGTCTTTCCACCTTCTGGTGTCTTCTGCAATTTCTTTCTTTAGTATTTTAAAGTTTTCATTGTAAAGGTCTTTTACCTCCCTAGTTAGGTTTATACCAAGGTATTTCATTTTTTTAGGGACTATTGTAAATGGGATTGAGTCTCTCAGGGCTTTTTCACTTCTTTCATTCTGGGAAGGCCACTGATTATTGAACATTTGCTTTGTATCCTGCCACCCTGCTGAACTTCTCAATTAGTTCCAGGAGCTTCCTGGTGGAGTTTTTGGGATCACTCAGGTATAGGATTATATCATCTGCAAATAGAGATAACTTGACTTCTTCCTTGCTGATTCGAATCCCTTTTATGTCCCTTTCTTGTCTTATGGCTTCAGCTAAGACTTCAAGTACAATATTGAAAAGAAGTGGTGACAATGGACAGCCTTGTCTAGTTCCTGATCGAAGTGGGAATACTTCAAGTTTTTTTCCATTGAGTATAATCCTTGCTGTGGGCTTGTTGTATACAGCATTTATTATATTGATAAAGGTTCCTTCCATTCCAACCTTCTCTAGGGTTTTGATCATAAAGGGCTGTTGGATCTTGTCAAAAGCTTTTCCTGCATCTATCGAGAGTATCATGTAGTCTTGAATGTTGGACTGGTTTATATGGTGAATTACATTTATTTTTTTAACACTTTTTATTATTTCCGCTCATACACACTTAATAGGTACACCAAGTTCCCTCCCTCCCTCCTCCTCCCCCCAAACCCCTTGCTCCCCCTCCCCTCACCCCTCCCTTCCCATCCCCCAGTGCCTCCCGCCCCAATTCCCAGAGAGTCCTTTAATATGCATCCCTGACTCTCCTCTGGGCCCTCCTCTCCGATGATGTACAAGGACCCAGTGGCATTTCCCTGAACCCTTTCCCGTGTTCCCCTTAAGCATAAGAACACTACTGTGGCTGCCAATCCCTTGCCTCCAAGGATCTTGGTGCCTTTAGCAGATGCTAGACTTTGTGAGGTCAATAGTGTGTTGGACATTGCACAGGGCATGCAAAGTCCAATTATGATTGCTTCAGCCCTAACTTGTGTGGAGTATCTTGCAAATCATTGCTCCTCCCATCCTTGTGCTCTTACACTCTTACCGCCCCCTCTTCCGCAAATGTCCGTGAGCTTCTGGATGGGGAGAGATTAGTCTGGCTTAATTCTAGGTGGTTGATATAGAGTCTCTGAAGTTCTGGATTGTGGTTTGTTGATTTTCTTTTGCAGTTTTGCTGCTCCTGCAATGCCCTTCACTCCATCCTGCTGGGCATTGTATGTCACCCCCTGGCCAGAGACAAAAAGCTGTTAAACTGGAGTCTTACTATAAGAACACATTCAAGGGTAGATGTAATAAAAGTAGGAAACCACAGTGAGGGAGGGGTCAATTGCCCATTTGCAAAATGGTTACTTTTTATCTGCCAGACTATATGCCTCCCCTTCTGGTGAGATCATACCCCCTCAGTTGTAAATGATCAGGAACAAACGTCTGAGAACTTAACCAGGTGTCTCATTACTTACTTGCAGTCCTTGATAGAGGCCTATTTTCTCTGCTGTAACATGGTCCCCTCTCTCCTTGTGTCTGGTGTGGCCCTCCAACCCCATCCCTCCTGTTCATAATCCTTGCAATTACTGTAGATATTACATAGATTTATCTTTGGGTGTCTCAAGGTGGGCTGGGTAGGTTTGGTACTAGGAGCCACCTATTAGGGAGTACATACGGCACTTAATTTTCTGGGTTTGGGATACTTCACTTAATATAATTGTTTCTAATGACATCCATTTCCCAGCAAATTCCAGTAATTCATCATTTTTGATGGCTGAGTAGTATGCCTGTTTTTGTTTCTTGCACTGTTTTTCTCACCTCCTCCAGGTGTCTGTTGTGTTCCTCTTCAAAGCGATTGATTCGGTTATTTAATTCCTCCCGGATTTAACCTGGGGGGCTGGGGCGGGCTGGGCGCAGGGGATCCTCCTCCCTGGCCCTGCCTGGCTCCGGCTCCGCCTGGCTGGTGGGAGGAGCTAGGTCCCTTGGGCTGCCTGGGGTTTGGGGGGTGGGGGGGCGGAGCTTCCCTAGGTCCCGGTGCGTCCGGGCTGGTCCGTGCCCGCGTCCCAGGCGGCGGAGTGGGGAAAGGGTATTTTTAAGTATGTTTGATCATGCCATTGACATATTCAACAAATCCTTGTGGATTATAAGGAATACCTGTTATATGAGAAATATATTGTTTAGTAAATTGGGCAAAGGCACAAGATGTATAATCTGGTCCATTATCTGTCTTTAAAATCTGTGGTAAACCTAGAAAAGCAGATGTACAGAGAAGAAAGGAAACAGCATGTTTAGCAGTTTCAACCTAAAAGAGATAATGCATGGATAAACAATAAGTATCTCCTAAAACATGTACAAACTGTAATTTACCAGAGGGAACATGAATAACATCCATGTTCCAAGTATGAGAGTGCAGTCCTTGAGGCAGAACTACATAGGAAGGCAAAGGTGTGATATTAATCTTCATGTATGTGATAGTTGATCTTGGGTGACCATACCTGGCATTAATTAAGATCAGCTGAGACCACCTGAAGAGATTATCTGGATCAATACATTTATAATACAAAGACCAGCTCTAGATCCAACAGTTGACGAGTAGATAAGGAAACAGTGGTGCATCTATACAATGGAGTACTAGGCCATTACATTCTGGACTTATCTACAAGACCCACTTGTCCACTTGTTCATTCTGCCATCCGAGGGAAAACTGATGTTCCAGTGAGTACCAATTCTTCACATTTCCTGTCAGATTTAGATGGCGATAGTGTCCATCCACAAATCATTGCATTCAACTTCACCGGGAAGACATGTCAGCCACCCCTATGCCTAACCAGAAGAGTCCCTAACAGAGCATCTTCTTCTCACCTCAAGAAGACAAATCGTGATCATACATAAGGACATCTCTGATAGAAGAGTTGCACTTTTTACTTCACTGGGACTGAGGGGACTCCATCTCAACTTTTCTGCTCCCCAGAAAAATCTCTTGCAGTCAGACTGTTTGTCATATTCAGAAAAGTAATCCTGCTTGGGTCACCTATATGTGTGTCCATGCCGACGAAGCACAAGTTAGGACATTTTTCCATTTTAAAATTGGTCAATACCTGGGCACTCTGATACTGACATACAAAATGTTTCTTTTGATGATGGATTTATAAATTCTGTTTGGACTGACTCTAAAGGTCATTCACAAACTGCACTCTGGAAGCTACCTGCTGCCCTCCAAATGAGTACCTATGTGGTTAAAAAAAAAATCACATTCAGACACTGAGTGTGGCTGTGGCCATGAAGTCGTAGCCACCTGGGCAGGCCCAGGGTGGTTTGAGCCCAGGACAGCCTTTGGAGGTCTGAGCCAGGTCCCTGGGCTCCCATTCCTGGGACAGCCAGTGGCTGCTCACCATGTCTGACGAGCACCAGAACTTCCAGGAACCCAAGGTTGGTTTCTGTGGGAAATACTTCCTGTTTGGCTTCAACATTGTCTTCTGGGTGCTTCTGGGAGTCCTGTTCTTGGCCATCGGCTTCTGGACCTGGGGTGAGAAGGGTATTCTAACATCTCAGTGATGATGGACCTAGGAGGTCTTGACCCGTGTGGCTGTTTGTGGTGGTTGGGGGCATCATGTTGGTGTTGGGCTTTGCTGGCAGCACTGGGGATCTCCAGAACACTTTCCTGCTCAAGTTTTTCTCCATGTTCCTTGGCCTCATCTTCTTCCTAGATCTGGTGTCAGGGATCCTGGCCTTTGTCTTCAAGGACTGAATTCAAGACCAGCTCAGTCAGGATGGCACTGACCTCCAGAATCTTGTTGACTTTGCTCAGGAATATTGGTCTTGCTGTGGAGCCTGAGGGCCCAATGACTAGAACCTCAATATCCCAGAGGAAAATGTCCTTAACACCCCGTGTGGCTATGACATATGGCTCACAGTGGAGCTAAAGCAGCAGGGCTCCAGCCACACCAAAAGCTGGTGTGGGCCAGTTTGAAAAGTGGCTGCAAGACAATCTGATCATGCCAGCCAGTCTTGCTGGGCATTGCCCTTTCTCCAGATCTTTGGCATCTGCCTGGCCCTGAACCTCATGAGTGGCATCAAGGCAGTAAAGGCCAATTGGTGAGGCTGCCAGGGGTCATGGGCATGTACCTGGCTTCATGGGCCTCTGAGAAGTCTCCAGGGGAACCTACCTGAACCTTCCACTTTGCTCACAATAGAAAAGCCAGCAAATCATTTGCTTTGACCTGAGCTGGAGGCGTCATGAATGTGGATGCTCTCTTCACCTGAATAGGCAGTGGTGACTCTGTCAGGACTGCTTGTTCTGAAGTTTCATGTGGCAGGAGTACACAATGATCCCTGGAGCCATCACCATGGTGCTGTGGGGGTGGTGACCCTCTAGGGATAGTCAGGTGAAGTGTAGGAAGGGTGCTGTCATGAAGCGGCCTATTTGTGTCCCCTGGAACATATACCTATTTGTGGGAGGCTTGGAGACCTGTTTCAGAGTTCTCCCTATTAACCACGACCTTGAGCCCATCAGGAAGTAGCCTACCTTGGCCTCAAGTGTCACCAGACTCTGAAATGAGTCCAAGAATTTTCTCTTGCTTGCCTCTCAGAATCACACATGACAATGGCTACAAACTACTCAATAAACTTTTTGAACCCCTCCAACCATATTCATGTCCCAGATACTGAAGAACTTATTTCTCAACTTGACACTCGCTCATGTGTCGACCTTCCTTATGCTTTTTGGTTCCAGAAGATGGGCAATTTTCTGTTGAGTTTCCTAC
This sequence comes from Typhlomys cinereus, assembly GCA_023101885.1. Classification (NCBI taxonomy): domain Eukaryota; kingdom Metazoa; phylum Chordata; class Mammalia; order Rodentia; family Platacanthomyidae; genus Typhlomys; species Typhlomys cinereus. The sequence continues at coordinate 1,721,142 of JALPQD010000219.1, forward strand.
CGGCATTTATTCTATCAGCTGTATTAACTGTTTGATTGTTAATTGTATTTCTCATAAATTTAAGATTAAGTCAGTGCTGGTGTTGAAATAACCCCCATATGTCATAATGCCAACCAATCTTTCTGTGCCTTGGTATGAAGAACAGGGAGCTCGGTTAATTAAGGAACTTACTACCTTAATCAGACCAAAAAGAGTTATCAGAATAATTATTGCTAGCATTCTAGTTGTACTCACTGCCTCTGCTGTGACTAGTACTGTGTCCCTAACTCAGAGTGTACAAACTGTTTATTATGTTAATACTATGAAGAAAAACATTTCTGATGCTTTGGAAACTCAACTGCATGTTGATCAAGATTTACAAAATAGATTAGTTATTTTAGAATAAACTATGTTGGTTGTGTGAGCTGAAGTTCAGAATTTAAAAAACTAAGGGTACTTTCTGGTGCCATTGTAATTATCAATGGATTTGTGTTACTAATAAGATATATAATGACACTGAATAGGCATAAAATTCAGGCTCATTTAAGTGACATATGGAATCATGATGATCTTAATATGAATTTAACAAAACTACATGATCAAATTATGTCTATTGATTGTGTTACTCCTTTACCTGAATATATACAGATGTCTCAAAATCTGCTTTATGGGTTTTCTGTCTTGGATGCAAAGTACTGGAAATTGTGAGCAAGATTTGTTCAGTCAGCTTTGCTTTTGTAGTAGGACTTGGTTTAATTGCCTTTACTGTGGTCTTTGCTTTGCTCAACGGTGCAGTTCGTAAACTACATCTTGATATTTTTAAAATGTCTCTTTTTACAAAAACAAGGGGAGAACTGTAGGGGATGCCGAAGCTTAGGGCATGCTGTCTTTTAAGTTAGTGATTTGATGCCACCTGAAATGGCAGTCACAGGTGTGACCTCTCACCCACCCCATGAGAGATGATTAATGCCTCCTACTTATTCTTGCTCAGCAATGGGCTCAGGCTGTCACATGGCCTGACTCAGGACTGGTTCTGGGCCAAGGTATTTTCCTGAATGTTTCTCCTTTGATTGTCTTAAGACCACTGAAAGCATATTACCTGCAGACCAAAAGAATAACAAGTCTGCTACAGAATTACAGACCCTGACCACAGTTTATAATTAACTGTACTTGGAAATAATGTGTGCTCCATAAATTCATTATGTGACACTTCAATTTTTCTTGTAATTTCAGTGTATAACCTGTTCTCACAGTGTGTGCATACATAATTCTGTAAAAAAGAATTTTTTTGGTGTACTGTTTCCTGATTTAGTGATAAATATTGGTGCTTGCTATGAATAAACTCATTTTGGATCTTGATATCCTCACCGCCTGTGACCCTGCTTGGATCAATTCCTACTGCTCCCACTAGTGTTCCCATGGATGGTTTGTGACTGAGCCTTTCTCCTGGGAAGCTAGGGTCAGTACTAATTGTGGGCCCTGGCATTTAAGAGGTACAGTCTTGTCCCTGGTTCCTCTTTTTTCCTTGCTATCTCTACCTCCTGATGGCTGCTGGGTCACTGAAATTGCAGTGTAGTTCAGAGTTTCTTAATTTTTTTTCCATTCAAGACCCCTTTTTACTGAAGATACTTCTACATTATCCTGGGAGTATAGATATGGAATCTGATTTTTTTCTTTGGCCACGGGCTGTCATACCTTCTGAAATGGAATAATTTGACAATATCCCCTCCAGAACTCTAATCCAAACAAGTAGCCCTTTCTCCCTTAAGTTGTTTGTGTCAAAGCATTATCTCACCCCAAAAGAAGACTAACTGTAGCATAAACAAACAGCTGATTGATATAAGGAGGTCAATACAGTATATGAAAAAGTAATAAAATGAAGCAATAGAAATACTGAAGAAAAAACAAAACAAAATTACAGTAATGGAAAATTCATTAAATCAAGTGGAACATTCACTGGAAAGTCTCATCGGTAAAGTGGATTAGAGAGAATATGGAATATCAAGATTTGAAAACAAAATGAGGAACTGGAACACAAGGGAGAGGAGGTAAAGCATCCAGTAAAGGACAGTGACTAATAGAGAGATATAAAGAGATTAGATTATTGAGAGAGAGAGAGAGAGAGAGAGAGAGAGAGAGAGAGAGAGAGAGAGAAAGAGCTGAGAGGAAGCAGGAGAGCTCGGCCACCAAACCTCGAGGCTTGCTCTGTGATATCCTTTCTTCCAGCACCTTCCTAAAGGTGCCACAACCTTCCAAAACATTAACATCAGCTAAGAATTTAAACACAAGTGCCTTTGAGAGACAACTCACATTCAAACCATAACATTTTTATATTCAGTAGAACCTCTATTATAATTAATGGAGTAAGAAAAAAAATCCCAAAGTAAAAGTAAACTAAAGGAACTTATTATAACCAATAGATGGAACTCTACAGAGATTTCTCTATCTGTTCTCACCAGTTTTAGTTTGAAATCCATTGTTAGGTATTAAAATAGACACACCTGTTTGCATCCTAGATTCATTTGCATAGTATTTTCCTATCCTTTTACCCTATGGTGGTATCTATTTTTGGGGATAAAATATTTCTTGGAGGTAGCAAAAAGATGGATCTCATTTTCTAAGTCAATCAGCTAGTCTGCATCTTTTTATTAGGAGACCAAAGAGTAGTCCTTGTTGTATCTTCTGTAAGTGGGCTTTGTAGTCATAAGTTCATTTAGTTTATTTTTATCACAGAAAGTTTTTACTTTGACTTTAATACATGATATTGCTTTGTACAATATTTCTGATGAAAGATGTGGTCTTTTAGAATTTGGACTATATCTTTCCAAGCTCTTCTGGCTCTAAAGGTTTCTATCAAGTAATCGGTGGCTGCATTTATATGTGATTTGGACCTTTTCTCTTTCAGGGTTCAATACCCTTTATTTTGTGTTTTTATTATTTTAACTATGATATTGTGTGGGAATTTTCTTTGGTCCTGTCCTGTAAAACTACTTATACCTACATTTTTGTTTTATGATTTTATTTAAAATAATGTTTATGCCTCTGATGTTAGAAATAGTATTTCTGTGCCCATAAGTTTTCACCTTTTCCTGATGACCTAAAGATGCTTCCATGTTCCTTTATAAATGTCTCTATCATTGACCTTTACTAAATGATTCTGTTTATCTACTTTGTTCTTAAGCTGATATTCTACTGTTCGCATGATCCAATCTATTGGCAAGGCTTTCCACTGAGATTTCCGTCTTGAGTTTTTATTTTTAGAATTATTTCAGTGTGATTTTCAACACTTCTTTTTATTGACTTCCTTATTTCATTCAACTGTTTAGTTTTGTTCTGTTGGCATATGTTAATGTCTTCTTTCAGTCATTTTAACATGTTTATATTCATTTGGTTGAAACTTTTTGTCTTGAAGTTGCAAGATGTACTTTCACTTTAGGTCATGGCTACGGGACTACTTCTGGAGGAAACATGTCTTTTCATGATTTTTGTGCTGTGACTTGGGCATCTAAACCCAACTTTAATCTCTCTCTCTCTCTCTCTCTCTGTCTGATTTCTTCTTTCAGTGAGGGTGTTTTCAATGTGCAAAAGAGAACTATGGCATAATAGTGTTGTGGTACCATTTCTCTCTGTATGAGGCTCTGTCTGTATTCTTCCTCTAAGAGTCAGCTATTGTCTGCAGTAATAGTAGCAATTCAAAGATTATCATACCCTGGGAAACCTGCTGCTGTCTAGTGTAGTTTTCCTTGCCTTGGTGATTTATCATCTGTCATCTCTGCTGATGGTGGTATTTTAAGTAGGGAGTAGAAAGGAGAATGCCCTGTACAGCAGTGAGTTCCCATGAAAAGCAGTGAGGGTCCTTTGCAGCCTAGAAAGGAGAAAGGAGAGGCATATAGTTGGTAGCATGGTTGGTTTTATCCTAAAAAGGCTGACAGGACCTTGGACAGGACAGGATGAAGAAAGGATAGGGACTTACCTCATGATACTGTTGGTGTGGAGTACTGGGAAAGGGAGGCAAGGTCTTGGGTGGCCTAAAGAGAGTAAAGATGAACCTATCCAATAACACTGTAGGTTTGGGGTGCTAGAAAAAAAAAAAGAGTGTTCTCCTCGATGACTTATGCACAGTTGGGGAAAGAGAGATTTTTCCTTATTGGTGCAGCCACTGTTAAGTCATCCATGCTCCTGTGAATCACTCAAATGAAACTGCAAGAAAGTAGACAATTTGGAAAGAGAAATAGATCAGTAAGAGTGGGAGAGAACATTATATACACACATAAAAATATCTAATAAAACCTTTTTTTAAGAAATAGAGGTTTACTATTAAAATAACAAATGACTTCTCAGTCGAAACATTAAAAGCAAGAAGAGCTTGGAGAGACATACTTCAAGTATTGAATGAGCAAAAATGTCAACCCAGGCTGATTTACCCTGCAAAACTATCCGTCATGATCGAGGGAGAAAGAAACATCCTTCAGCACAAAGACAACTTGAAGGGATACATGTCCACCAAACCAGGCCTTCAAAAAATGCTAGAAATGATACTCAAGCTTGAAGAAAAAAAACAGGCATATCCAGGAGAACAGAAGGGAAGTATAACACCATTAAAAGCGAAGCAATATACTTATAAAAACTACTAAACATAATAAATGTCTGGAATTATAAATAGTTTCTCCATTATAACACTAAATGTTAATGGAATTAACTCACTGATCAAGAGACACAGATTACAAATTTGGATTAAAAATCACAATCCAGCAATCTGCTGCCTGCAGGAAACCTATCTCACCACAAAAGATAAGCATGCCCTAAAAATAAAAGGCTGGTTAACAATTCTACAAGCTAATGGAAGCAGAAAACAGGCAGGGGTAGCCATTATGATATCAGACAAAGTGGACTTCAAACGAAAGAAAATTATAAGAGACACGGATGGATACTACATTTTCGTCACAGGTACAATTCACCAGGAAGACTTCACAATACTGAACATATATGCACCCAATACGGGCCCCTCCACATTCATTAAGAAAACCCTACAGCATCTAAAGCAAGAAATCAACCCCCAAACGATAATTCTTGGGGACTTCAACACCGCCCTCTCAAAATGGGATAGATCGACAGGGCAAAAGCTTAACAGAGACACTTTGGAACTTAATCAAACCCTTAAAGAAATGGACCTTACAGATCTCTATCGAACTTTTCACCCACGCACCAAAGAATACACATTTTTCTCAGCAGCACACAGAACTTTCTCCAAAATAGATCACATATTGGGCCACAAAACGAATCTACACATATACAAAAAAGTTGAAATTCTAACCTGTGCCCTATCAGACCACCACGGCCTAAAGCTGGATATCCACAACACAACAAAGAGAAAATACACCAAGTCCTGGAAACTTAACAATATGATGCTGAATGAGAACTGGATTCAGGAAGAAATTAAAAAGGAAATTCAAGATTTCCTGATAGCGAAAGAAAATGAAAATACAACTTATCAAAATTTCTGGGACACAATGAAAGCTGTTCTAAGAGGTAAGTTCATAGCTCTTAATGCCTACATCAAAAAAATGGAAACATTAGAAATAAACAACTTAACAATGCAGCTTAAAGCTTTAGAGAAACTAGAGCAATCTGATCCCAAAAGTAGTAGAAGAGAGGAGATTAGCAAAATAAGGGGAGAAATATCTGAAATCGAGATTAAGAAAACGATAGAAAAAAATCAACCAGTCAAAAAGCTGGTTCTTTGAAAAAATCAATAAGATTGATACACCCCTAACTAAATTAACCAAAAGCAGGAGAGAGAAAACCCAAATTAACAAAATCAGAAATGAACATGGAATTATCACTACTGATACCCAAGAAATCCAGAGAATTATAATATCATATTTCAAAAACTTATACTCTGTGAAGTTTGACAATACAAAAGAGATGGATGAATTTCTAAGTAAACACTACTTACCTAAATTGAATCAGGAAGTTGTGAATTATTTAAATAGTCCTATAACATATAAAGAAATTGAGGAAGTAATCTCAAATGTTCCCACCAAAAAAATGTCCTGGACCAGATGGCTTCAGCACAGAGTTCTACCAGACATTTAAGGAGTTAATAACACCAATACTCCTTAAACTGTTCCATCAAATAGCAAAGGAAGGAACACTACCAAATTCCTTCTATGAAGCTAATATCGTTTTAATCCCAAAACCTAATAAAGATTCACTTAAAAAAGAAAACTATAGGCCGATCTCTCTGATGAACACAGACGCAAAGATTCTCAACAAAGTCTTAGCAAATGGGATTCAAAAACATATTAAAAAGATCATTCACGGGGACCAAGTAGGCTTCATCCCCGGCACACAAGGTTGGCTCAACATACGCAAATCAATAAATGTAATTCATCATGTAAGCCAGTCCAAAGTCTAAAACCACATGATACTCTCGATAGATGCAGAAAAAGCTTTTGACAAGATCCAACAGACTTTTATGATCAAAACGCTAGAGACAGTAGGAATGGAAGGAACCTTTATCAATATAATAAAAGCTGTATACAACAAGCCCACAGCAAGGATTATGCTCAATGGGGAACAATTGGAAACATTCCCACTTCGATCAGGAACTAGACAAGGCTGTCCACTCTCACCACTTCTATTCAATATTGTACTTGAAGTCTTAGCCGAAGCTATAAGACAAGAAAGGGACATAAGAGGGATTCAAATTGGCAAGGAAGAAGTCAAGCTATCCCTATTTGCAGATGACATGATCTTATACCTGAGTGATCCCAAAAACTCCACCAGGAAGCTCCTGGAACTAATTGAGAGAAGTTCAGCAGGGTGGCAGGATACAAAATAAATGTGCAAAAATCAGAGGCCTTCCTATATGCCCAGAATGAAAAAAGTGAAAAAGCCTTGAGAGAAACAATCCCATTTACTATAGCCCCTAAAAAAATGAAATACCTTCGTATACACCTAACCAAGGAGGTAAAAGACCTTTACAATGAAAACTTTAAAATACTAAAGAAAGAAATTGCAGAAGACACCAGAAGGTGGAAAGACCTCCCATGTTCCTGGATTGGCAGAATCAACATCGTAAAAATGACCATGCTACCAAAGGCAATATACAAATTCAATGCTATACCAATTAAAATCCCAAAGCAATTCTTCAAAGAAGTTGACCAAACAATCTCAAAATTCATATGGAGGCACAAAAGACCCAGGATAGCAAAGACAATCCTGAGTAACAAAAACACTGCTGGAGGTATCACCATACCAAACCTTAGTCTATACTACAAATCCATAGTTATAAAAACAACCTGGTACTGGCTCCAAAATAGACACACAGATCAATGGATAAGGGTTGAAGACCCAGATATAAGCCCACAAAATTACAGACATTTGGTCTTTGACAAAGGGGCCCAAAGAATCCAATGGAAAAAGAACAGCATCTTCAACAAATGGTGATGGCAAAACTGGATCTCCACATGCTGAAGATTAAAGCTGGACCCGTACTTGTCACCATGTACAAGAATTAATTCCAAATGGATCAAGGACCTTGATATCAGGCCAGAGACTATAAAAATCATAGTTGAAAGGATAGGGAACTCCCTCGAGCTGATTGGGCTAGGCCAACAGTTCCTAAACAGACATCCAATGGCACAGTCACTGCTACCAACTCTCAACAGTTGGGATCTTGTGAAATTAAAGAGCTTCTGTTCAGATAAAGAGATTGTAACACGAGCTCAAAGGCAACCCACAGAATGGGAGAAAATCTTCACTAACCACATATCTGATAGAGCTCTATTATCCAGAGTGCACAAAGAACTTAGAAAACTAAACACCAAGGAAATTAATGGCCCAATTAAAAAATGGACCCTGGAACTTAAAAGGAACTTTACTAGGGATGAAATTAAAATGTCTAACAAATATCTTAAAAAATGCTCCTCTTCCTTAGCCATCAGGGAAATGCAAATCAAAACTTCCCTGAGATATCATCTCACCTCGGTCAGGATGGCAAAAATCCACAATACGAACAACACCAAATGCTGGAGAGGATGTGGAGAGAGGGGAACTCTCCTACATTGCTGATGGGAATGCAGGCTCATACAGCCACTCTGGCGAGCCATCTGGAGATTCTTAAAGAAAGTAAAGATTGAAATGCCATATGACCCTGCTATTCCACTTTTGGGTATAACCCCCCATACAGCAGAGGTTTACCTCAATAGCACAAGCACAACCATGTTCATAGCAGCACTGTTTACAATAGCAAAGACATGGAATCAACCCAAATGTCCAACAGTTGACGAGTGGATAAGGAAACTGAGGTACATCTATACAATGGAGTACTACTCAGCCATCAAAAATGATGAATTACTGGAATTTGCCAGGGAAATGGATGTCATTAGAAACAATTATATTAAGTGAAGTATCCCAGACCCAGAAAATTAAGCGCTGTATGTACTCCCTAATAGGTGGCTCCTAGTACCAAACCCACCCAGCCCATCTTGAGACACTCATAGATAAATCTATGTATTACCTACAGTAATTGCAACGATTATGAACAGGAGGGATGGGGTTGGAGGGCCACACCAGAAACAAGGAGAGAAGTGACCATGTTACAGTAGAGAAAATAAGCCTCCATCAAGGACTGCAAGAAAGTAATGTTAAGTTCACAGACATTCGTTCCTGATCATTTACAACTAAGGGGGTATGAACTCACCAGAAGGGGAGGGCATATAGTCCGGCAGATTAAAAAGTAACCATTTTGCAAATGGGTGATTGACCCCTCCCGTTGCCAAATGTCATATGACCCTGTGATTCCACTTTTGGGTATAAGTATTACATCTACCCTTGAATGTGCTCTTATAATAAGACTCCAGTTTAACAGCTTTTTGTCTCTGGCCAGGGAGTGACATACAGTGCCCAGCAGGATGGAGTGAAGGGCATTGCAGGAGCAGCAAAACTGCAAAAGAAAATCAACAAACCACAATCCAGAACTTCAGAGACTCTATATCAACCACCTAGAAGTAGGCCAGACTAATCTCTCCCCATCCTGAAGCTCAGGGACATTTGTGTAAGAGGGGGCGGTAAGAGTGTAAGAGCAAAAGGATGGGAGGAGCAATGATTTGCAAGATACTCCACACAAGTTAGGGCTGAAGCAATCATAATTGGACATTGCATGCCCGGCGCAATGTCCAACACACTATTGACCTCACAAAGTCTAGCATCTGCTAAAGGCACCAAGATCCTTGGAGGCAAGGGATTGACAGCCACAATAGTGTTCCTATGCTTAAGGGGAACACAGGAAAGGGTTCAGGGAAATGCCACTGGGTCCTTGTACGTCATCGGAGAGGAGGGCCCAGAGGAGAGTCAGGCATGCACAAGAAAGGACTCTGGGAATTGGGGCGGGAGACACGTGGGGGATGGGGAGGGGGATGAGGGGAAGGGGAGCAAGGGGTTCCGGGGGAGGAGGAGGGAGGGAGGGAATTGGTGTACCTATTAAGTTTGTATGAGCTGAAATAATAATAAAAATGTATTATTAAAAAAAAGAATTAAATTTTGACTGAATGTTTGAAACCAGAGAACTCAGAACATTTTCAGTATTTTTCAGGGTTGATTAATATTTTGATTTTACAATCATCAATACCAAGAAAGCTACTTCAGTTAAATATTTAGCATAACATGACAAAATATATTTAGAGTCAGAGTCAAAATTGACTTAATTTATTGTGAAACTCAAAATAAGCAACTCAACAATGATTTTTAAAAACATTTTATTTATTTGAGAAAGGAAATGGGAAAAAGAGAACGAGAGCGCGCGCGCGAGAGAGAGAGAGAGAGATTGAAAGAAAGCACACACATGCATGTCATGGTGCAATGGTGGAGGTCAGAGGACAACTCAGGTCACCAAGTTGCAAGCAGGTGTTGGTCTCTCAAACAATATTTGAGCCAAACCTTCTGGGCTGGTGAGATGACTGAGCAGGTAAGATTTGCTGACATATCTGGTGACCTAAGTGTTATTCCCCAGAGCCGACATGTGGAAGTAGGGTACCAAATCCCACAAGTTGTGCTCTGACCTCCAATAAACCCCCCCATAAACAAATATAAAAGAAATCAAACATTCTAACACAATACTACCGAAAATATCTAGTTTGTTACTTGCTGAAAAATTATGGTAGGAAAAACATTAAAAGTCTTTGTTTTCCACAGTTAAAACTGTTAGTTTCTCTAAGAGCAGAAAGTTTTACATATACAGAAAATACTGTAATTCACAAGGTATGCTATTCCTGAATCTGCTTTGAAATGTTTTAAGTAGCATTTGTCAGTGCTACATGAAGTGTCATTATGTACAAGACTGTGTGAAGTCTTGGGATATAACATGGGCAAACCTCCCAGAAATATCTTGCATTCATCATGCACTTGACTCTGAATTAATATTTATTACGTGTTCAGGAACTCTTTACTCTTGACAAGTTTTTTGCACCCCTACTCCAACATCCATTTATATGATCCACAGTTTAAGAGGCTGGAGTTTGGCTTACCTAGGCTTGGTCAAAGTAGGCATTGTAAAATAACAAAAACCTCCCAAGACATGGGTTCTTGTGCTTTATTTTCTTCAAACTGATCAAAATTTAGATAAAGTCAGATTTGTACAGAGGGCACTGATTAAAGCAAGCACATGTTCTACTGACAAACTTTTTGGCTAAAGGCCTGTCATGATCCTCATGCTGTGAAATAGTGCCACATCCAACCATGTTAAATTACTTTTGAGCCAGAACTGTTGGGGCATGCCAGTTGTCTCAGCACTTAGGAGGTGGAGGTAGGAGAAGTCAGAGCTCAAGAACAGTTCTAGACACATAAGGAATTTGAGGCCAGCTGAGATGGACAAGAACCTGCCCCAGAAAAACCAAACTCTTACTCAAGCCAACTCAAAATGACAACTATTTAGTAGGATATGATAGCTCATACCTGTAAGTCCTAGCAGTAGGAGGGCTGTGGCAGTTATCTTGCAGGTTTCATGATAAATTCACAACAAAATGGCTTAAGAGAACATTAATTTTCTGTTCTGATTTCTGGTTACTGTTCCTTGTCAGTATGGCAGGAGAGCCTACACCAATACCCAGCCATATCCACATAACGGCTGAGATAGAGATGATTCTTACTTACCTGACCAGTACTTCTGGCCAAGTATACAGAAGGATGCCAACTATCTCAAACAGTTCTCTTCATTTTACTCACCTGCCTGGGGACTGATCCTGCCCATCATGGGCTGGGACTTCCCCACCAACTAGACAGTTTCCAGAAGGTTTTCTCTGAGCATAACTCAACTACTAATCCTTTACTAATGTGCCCAGAGCTGAAGCCCTCCACCTTCAAGTTGACAACTATATCTAACTATGACAAGGGCCAAAGTAAGATCATTGACACAAGTTTGATGCCGACATAGCCTGGACTACAAAGTGAAGCACTATCTCAAAAAACTGACCCAAACCAAGTGAAATGGTCAGCTAACAGACCAAATAAAAGAAAGCAAATACCAAACAACAACAAAAACAAAACACAGCAAAAATTATACCCCAAATGCCCATAAAACTATTGTAAAAAATGCTGTTTGTATTATCTATATTTTTTTTCAAAGAGATTTTTAGCCAAGACAAACCATGAACTCATGATTCTCCTGTTCCAATCTCCTGAGTTGCTGGGGTTACATACAGCTCTGCCTGATTTGATTAATTATAAATCTCAAAAATTGAAATTGGATTGGATCTCACTAGTTGAGAGTGGCCTTGAGTTCCTATTTCCCCTACTTTTACCTCCAACATGCTGATATTACAGGCACATACCACCATGCCCAGCTCTTACTGGCATTTTATCTGTGATTTAGATGCAATATTCAGGAAGAGAGAAAGATGGGGTTAAAAGTCTTTACCCAATAGAGAGTACTCACAGGTGTGTGGCAAGTAGAGACAGGAAGAGGGCTGCCAGTGGAAAAGCAGGTAGGAATATATAGATCTTGGCAGTGGCAATGACCTTTGTCAATACTTAGTAGTTTTTACAATGTTATGGGCACTGTACACAATGTATTCATCTGGTTTCCACAACAACCTGTAGTGCAGACATTGTTTTTCATCTTCACTAATTTAAAAACACAACTGAGGCTAAGAAGTCTGCCTGAAGTCTAGCAGCCACTAAGATTTGGGATATTGTCCAGTGATCATCCTGTAATGGAACAAGGGTGTTCAGGCTCAGAAAATGCTTTCCCTATCTAAAGATGCCACTCCAGACTTCAAACTGGAAGCTCATAAGGAGTATTGAGTGAATTCTTCCCATTATGTGCTGTCCTTACATACTTCCTTCAAATACTTCCCTCATGTGTTCCTTTCTTGTGCTTCCCATTCCTAGGTGTCTCCACCCTTCACTTGCCTCTCCTCTAGTTTAGTGGGATTTAAGTTCAACCACTTACTTTGTGTGATTCCTGTATATATCTGTGCATGATAATAACTTTGTGTGCTTTATTACTGTTGATCTGCCTATGGTCAGTCTGGTTACTTGGACTCAATTCTGAAACTTTACAGTTTTGAACCTTGAACTCCCTACAAGTACAGTGATAGCATATAAATTTTGATGAGGCCACCATATTGTTACTGGATTTTGGAGTACAGTTTGTGTCCCAACAAGTTATCTGTCCTTGATAACTCAATTAAAAAATAAAATTAATAGGGAAAAGCAAAAAAAAAAAAAAGGAGATTTATTCAATACGGTCACACTGGAGAGAGGTACAAAGAGATCTAGTAACCTCCCACTCCCACATCTGTCAGAACATGAGGATGGGTTTGAATAGAATACAAGAAACATGTGTAGTTCTGCAGTCCTGCTCAGAGTGTGATCCTGTCTATCACTGATCCATTGTTGTTTCAGTTCTAATCTTTCCTGGAAGGTACTCTGACCCTTTCAATACTTTTTTAAATCCATTCCCTTTTCTGGAGATAAGCCATCAATTTGGCTGGCACTAGGCTTCAGCCATTTCCTTCTTTCATAGTAAGATTTCTAAGGGGAAATTGTAGTCATAGATTCCATAAATGCATAAATTACAACTAATAAATTCCTACTAATGTGGGGTCTTGTTTCTATAGTCCAGAGAGTGAAGGAGACAAGTGTTTCTTTAGGATATTATCATCCTTGCCAGAACCATTACAAGAGCATACTTCTCTGTGGCTCTAGGGGTTGGTGCAGCAAGCACAAGAAGATGGTTCATAGTCAGGACATCTTTGCAGAGATAGAATATCCCTAGCTGTGCCTATGAGGAAGGCCTAACAAGGCCCTTTCCTAGCTCTGTATCCTTGTACGAGGAACTTAGTCTTGTTGAGGTTTATCTCCTACCTGTAAACTGGAGAATTATTAATTCCATCTTGTCAACTACCATCTAAACAGATCAGTGACGTGCTCAGTCTACATCTCTGAAGTTTCTGTTTGCTGTCAGCAGTGGCTAATGCATTGACTCATGACTGTTCATTGTGCCAAGAATGGCTGCTAAGTGTTCAGCCATTAGTAGAACATCTATATAACTCCCCTAAGACTCAGAGAATATCACGGAAGAGAAGGTAGAAAGAATGTTAGAGCCAGAAGATGGGGAAGACAATTCTGAAGCACTGTTTCTGGCCATGACATGGTTGTCACATTCAAGAACTCACAGAAACTGCAAGGACATGGGAGGGATTTGTGAGAATTTTGCCTCCCAAGGAGCTATTAATGGTTTCTGGGGAAGTAACTTTGCACATGCTCTATCTAGTAAATAGTTCCACACCCATGCTCATGTAAGTAATCCTGAATAATAAACTTAGTGGGTCACAAAAAACAACCCAACCAAATAAAAGAAGCCATGAAAATGGGAGGGGGGACTTGTTGGGAAGAAGAAAGAGTTGAGCAGGGATGGAACAGAATAATGAGGGTAAAATAACCAAAATACATTATACACACATGTGAAATTGTCAAGGAACAAGGTGAAATGATCCAGAACCCACATTTGAAGCTTAATGAATATTAATCTAGAAGAGACAAAAAACAGGCTAAGTCTACAAGATTCAAACATAAAAATTAAATAAGTGTAACTGGAAAGACAGATAGGATGAGGAAAAGGACTTTAGTGGTCTTACTATGAGTATAGGCAAGAATTAGTGAAAGAGGCCTGTCGCCTTGCCTGCAATAATCACTGTACTTGTCTGTCATTGAAACGAAAAACAGCAGGTCATCTATATACTAAAAGAGACCTGCCTCTTAAGTTAGTTACAAATCTGCAAGGTCACATTCCAAGGCCTGTCCAAAAATAGGTGGAATGTTTCTGACTCTTTGGGGCAGGACAGTCCAAGTTAGCTGTCCTTTCTTCTCTGGATTCTTAAAAGCAAAAGATACTGGCTTTCTTGGACCAAGGGGATGCAAAAGAATGCATCTTTTAAATCACAGGATGTTGAGAATCTGAGTTAGTCCTGTTTTAATTTCTGATTACAGGGGGCACTGTTTTTAGCATGGAAAATTTTGCATGTCTGTAAGTATTATCTTTGTTAGGGAGGCTTTTAAGGCTTGATCCATGTTTTGGAATAAGGCCCATACCTGAGAAGGAGCTTGTATTAGAATTTCCTAAAGAATAGCCTGATTAACCATAACATGGACATTGTTATCCATGGAAGTCTCTCTACAGGATGTTTGTAGAACAGTCAGGCATGTAAACAAAGTAATGCCTAAAGACTATATTATTAACTACGCAAAGAACTTCAATAGCTACTTTGCTAAACCTGTCACTCTCCTGATCCTAACAGTTTCAGCTAAATTGGAGGTTGACAAGGTCTGAGGAAGAAAGTTGAGCACTGAAAATTGTGCTCCCTTATCTATTATAAGAGGAACAAAAATGTCTTCCTACTTGCACTTTAACCCAAGGTTCTCAAGATGTTATAGAAATTGGCATATAGGATCTCTTCACTGGATATCAACAGCAAATTTTTCTTTTTCCTATCAGAGGGAAGCTTGTCATTGGTCCCCAACAAAGGGGCTTGACCCCTGGGCCCTGGGGTTCAGAGAACAATCCTTCCTCTAGTGGGGATTCCCACAGTCAGGACATGGGCCAGGTAAAGGCTTTTTCTTTCTGCTTGGGACAATTTTTTTTTGGAGGTGCCCAATCTCATAGCATTTGAAGCATTTTTTTCTCTCTTTCCCTATGGGAAGGGTTTTGGTTTTTTTGCTTGGGCTTGCCTTGTTCCTATTGTTACTCCATTCCCTTAGGGCCAATATCAAACTTCATCTTTTTTCTTTCCTGATTCTTTTTCTTTTCTCCCTTTCAGAAAAACATCTATATGGATTTATCTGGGTCCTCAGAAAAACTCCTTAAATCCTTTCTAATTTGGGCCAGGTCTTGCAAGGAAAAGGGAACATGGATCCAACTTGACTCAAATGTATCTGGCATCTCTTGAAGATGACAGACTAATGCTTGGGCCTGATTACATAGACCCTGCTTAGTGTCAAAAGAAGAGAGTTTGCCTGAGGTGGAAGATCTTGGATAAAAAGGATGAGATTCCCTTAATTTTGAGGGCATCTTTATTGGGAGACAAAGTTTTCTCCAGGACTTCTTGCTATTTGCTTGTCCTTTGACAGAATGGATCTAGTTGACATACAGAAACCATCTCTCACAAGTTGGCTCTTTTTCAGATTAGTAGGATTAAATATTCTCTAGTTCTTGAGGATGTATTTGAGGGGACTCCTTTGAGGGATGGAATTGGAGGTTCTCATCTGAATATCACACCTGTCACTAAGTTAGTCCTTGGATTTATGATGGGAAAACCTCTCCTTAGCTAAAGTCTAGGGAATCTGGATTTGGGGAATGACACCTGGCTGGGCAGCCAATGCCAAAACCTGGTGCCTGGATGAAGAATCTCCTCCCACCAGTGCCAACATGCCACCACCAGTGATAAAGGGATAAAAGATGCATAATCCACCAATGACTGAAGCTTCCTGAAATATGAATTTCCTGTTCTGTTTACACAGATGGATGGCCATTATCCCAGATATGAAGCCCTTTTTCATTAGAATGAGCACCACTAGAAAATTCCCTCTTTTGACTCACAAGACATAAAACCAAAATCAATCCTCACCATTCGATACAGAGGTGCATGAGAGGGCATCCATGCGCTTGTCTGGCCACACCCTGGGCAGGGCCGACTGATTGTGACTTAGGTTGAACTGTGTCATGACTTGCAATCTGATTCTACTCCGATACCACTTTAGACTGCATGTCATCACCAGGAAACACAGACTGAGCTCACTTGAACTTCGCAGCTATGAAAATATCTTGAGAATCTTATCGTGGGGCTACAGATGTAAGCGCTGAGGCATGGCAGGTCTCCCACCTCAGGCCCCCACTCACACATTCACACAGAGTTTAAAACATTTCCTCCCCCATTTCAAAAGTACCCTACTCTTCCCTTCTGCCTACTCAGAAATGTGAAAAGAGACAGACCCCAGAATTTCTTTTACTCTGGTAGATGGAATCTACCTCTGGTTATCTTATCTCCTCGATGGCTGTGCTAAAATGATGACCTGATCTCCTGGCTGTACTCGTCAAAACGATGCGGGTTCACTAGATCTTTATGTCCAGGTTTTTGTGTTTGGAAGTTTGAGATTGAAACCAGAACACGCATAGAGGATTCAAGGCAGAGTTTGTTAGAAGAGAAAAAGAATGGAACTCACGGATATGAATCCACAAGGAGCAGGAGAGCTGCAGAATGTGATCTTTTCTTCCAGTTTTTCCCCCACCTGTTTCCAATTCTTATACAGCGTTAAAAAGAAGCACCATTCCAGTTCTGCATTTGTTTTATGTTCTTACTTGTTACATGGCATTTCAATGTCTTTCATTGTTGATCAACCATTATATGTGTCTCTAAGAGTCTTATCTGTGTTTTCTGTCTGATCTGTATCATGTTAAATATGTACATTTCATAGAGCAATACATGCATAAGAGTTTTATAATTTCTGTTTGCATTTGTTTTAGATGCAAAGGTTTACCTAGAACTGGGTTTGGAATTCTAATGCCTGTATTACAGGAATAATGTGTCATCAGTAATTAAGTAATTAATGACTGAGCAGAATGCTATGCTTGAGTCTAACTTATTGGGTTTATTACTTCCATGGCCACTTCAAAAATGGTTCAAGCCCAGACCAGCCAAATCTCTCCCCATCCTAAAGTTCAGGGAACCTTACAGAAGAGGGGGTGGCAAGATTTTAAGAGCCTAAAGATGGGGAGAACCAACAATATGCAAGATACTCCACACAAGTTAGAGCTGCAGCAGCCAGAATTGGACTTTGCCTGACCTGCTCAATGGCTGATATGTCAATGACCCCCCAAAATCTAGCATGGATCACAGGGGAGAAGGCTCCAGGCAGTATGATCCTTAGAGACAAGGGATTAAACAGTCATAATAGAGTTCCCATACTAATGGGGAGCCCAAGAAGGGGCTCTGGGCTATGCCACTGAGTCCTGAATCCTCACTAGGGTGGAAGACTCAGAGGGAGGTTTGGTATTCACATAAAGGGATGCTTCAGGAGATAGGAGGAAGGAAGGGAGAGGAAGGGAGGAGGTGAAAGGAAAAGGGGAAAGGGGGGAGAGTACAAGGGGAGACAACTGGGAAGGGGAGGAGAGAAGGAGAGGATGAGGGTACCTATTAAGCTTGTATAATTAGAAAAAAAATAAAATGTGGGAGGAAAAAAATGGTTCAAACTAAGGCTGGAGAGATGGCTCAGGAGTTAAGACTGCCTTGCAAAAATAGTTCAAGCTCCTCTGCCCTTAAAGAAATCATTTAAAATTGTAAGCCCCAGCTTACAATTGCTCTGTCATGGCTCCATTCTGGGTACACATGCAAGCAGGCAGCCCTGAAGGATACTATGGTCATCCATCCATTGATGTGCTGTTTGAGCTGGGTCTGTGAGGCGCATTCTGTTGGGTCACAGTTCCCTCTTGGGATGCACACCCTGACACCCCAGGAGACATAGCAGTCATCCCTCCACCAATGTGTGGGTGCAGGATGTGGCACTGGTGGTCTGGGACAGAGCCTGGTTAGTGAAGCATGAGGTTTTGTTAAAAAATAGAAATACCTTTAAATTTGTTGAGAATATTAATGTGGTTTATTAAAACCCAGACTGAAGCAAAAAAGAGGTAGAAGCAATCCAGGATGATTCCCAATGTCACCTTTGGCCCCTACAGGGACACACGGTGCCCTCTGACACACGCACAGGCACACGCACACACACATGCAAGCACACGTGCACAAATTGAAAAAAAAGTATCAAAAATCTATTTTCAAAATTCACCAATTATGTAGGATCTCATTGCACTGCATCATAAATTAACTATGAATTTAAAAACTACTACCAATGAATTATAAGTCCTTGTTTATAGGAGACACCTACCAAATGGTATTCATTTCATTTGTTTTAAATGTATTTGGCCAATGCATTTCTACAATATTTTGACTTGGTTGGTAGCAAATTATAAACTTTCTTTCACTAAAGGTTTCTATGAAGTAAAAGCAAACAGATATACCTCCTTACTTGGTCTTGATTTTTTTTATTATTTATTCAATGTGTATGTGTGTGTGTGTGCGCGTGCGTGCGTGCGTGCGTGCGTGCATGCGTGCGTGCGTGTGTGTAGAACCAAGGGTGAATTCGGGAACCGTCGTGGACTGCTTCTATCTCCTTTTTTGCTCTGCCCCAGGAGTCACAGGCTCCGCCCGACAGGACCAGAAACGCAGGCTGCCCCAGCCCCTGCCCGGCGTTTGTTCGTGGGATCTGGGATCCAAACTCAGAACCCTCTGCACCCCCCCACCCGCCATCTTTCCAGCCCACTTGGTCTTGATTTTAATGAGATTGCAGTTAATGATTCCATTGTATTCTTGACAAGGTCCTGATGACTTCTTTAGACTTCTGCCCTGCTGCCAAGGTTCCAATGCCCTCCTGCCAGTTTTATAACATCACTTTGTAATCATTTAAAAAATTCCCAAAGTAGCAAAGCCACTATAGATATGGGTTGAATTTGTCCATTTCTTCCACTTATTTTATGGAATTTTGTCCCAGCAACCAAGAAAATACAAATGTCTTCTGAGGATTCCATTGGAATATTCTCCTTGTGGTAAAATACATTGGCTTTCCTCTGTTGGTAATTCAGATTCAAATATCATGATCTCTGAATGGTTTCTACTGAAATGTAATAAGCATATTCTCCTAATTTTTAGATCCTATTTTCTATAATATATCTCCTGAGTGCTAAAGAAATCTTAAAAGATTCTACTGTAACTACATGCTGTTTGGTCATTTGATATTTGATAGTGTTTTGGTATCTACTTAGATATACACACTCTAAATCAGACAAGAACCTTTAGTAACTTGTGTTAAAGTTACTTAAAAGATGTTAAAAGATACTTAAAGTGTGCAACAATTGAATGTTACAATTTATAAATATAAAATGAAAGGTCCTGGATCATGGAGCTAGTAGCTCCCACCATCAGGGCTGGGTTGGTGGTGGTCCCTGTGGCCACGCCCCCTAGGTCCAGGTGCTGGCAGCCTTCACCAACACTCCCCACCTAGATCCCTCCCCTCCATAATCATTAAAAATTCTAAAACTTTTCAAGAATTTAACAGTCCATAGAAACCACAAGCAATGGACTAGTTGACCAACACCATATAAATATCTTCCCATCAAAGAGAAGAAAATCTTTGTATCCAACTCTAAAATAAATAACGCTTTTTACTTTCTTTTTATTCTCAATTGAAAATCACCACAACTAAGATTTATATGCAGCCTATCCAAAAAATCATATGCCCACCTCTTAAGGTCTTAACCATTTACCTGTACCCAGTGCCAAGGAAGTAAAACCTAAAAACTGTACTACCACACTTATCTTTAACCTCTGTCTACTAAACGAACCTTAATTTATATTCCAAGAGTAGCCTTATCTATGAAATAGCACCAAGGAAGACTAGACAAACACATTCAACTCCTAGGCAAACAATAGAAAAAAAAACTGTTAAAATGTAGTAACTCCATCTATCTTACATTAATCAAAAGCATCAAGAACGACATTAAAGATAAAACACGAAATGTCCAAGTCTCAATGTAAATCCATGAAATACAACAAAATCCAAGACAACAAATCTACCAAAAATGTCAACCCCATAATCATGGATTCCAACCAGATAAATCTCCTGGAAACTAGTCAAAAAATCCATGCCCAAGATAATTATTTTCAATGCCTGATTTTTAGTATGACCAAAACAATGAAAGAGGAAATCTGGAGAAGTTAAATAACCATATAAACCATTATGAACAGGAGCTTGGATAATAGGAAAAGAACAGTTGAAGAAACAACACTAGGTATAGAGCAGTTGAAAAAACTCATACAGAGATTAAACTCAAAATAAAAAACAAACTATCTTCAATCTACAAGTCAATAGAGATTCTTATGTGCAGAACTAACAAAGCAAAAATAAAGTATCAGAACTAGAAGACAAGATTGCAGAACAAACTAGTTCAATCACAGGGGTTGAAAAAGCAAAAAAGATACTTCAGAGAAATATTCAAGAATTATGGGACACCTTGAAGAAGCCCAAGCTGTGCATTCATGGAATACCAAAATAAGAAACTCAAAATACCGTATCAGAGGAGATTTTTCAAAATATCATAAATGAAAAATTTCCACATACAAAGAAAGAAATGTACAGGAGGCATATCACACACCAAATAGATATGACCAATATAGAAACTTGCCATGACAAATAATAGTCAAAACGCTACAGATACATGACAAAGAGAATGTGGACAGAGTTACAAGAGAAAAAAAAAAGTCACATTTAAAGATAAGCCTATTAAAATAACAATTGATTTTTTAATGGAAACAGTGAAAGCAAGAAGAGCTTGGAGAGATGGACTTTAGTCATGAATGAGCACAAATGCCAATACAGTCTGATATAACCATCAAAGCTATCAGTCATGATTGAAGATGAAATAAAATTTTTCCATCATAAGTACAAGCTGAAGGCTTACATGACTACCAAACCAGGCCTACAAATGATGTAGAAAAGATACTCAAGCTTGAAGGAAAGAACATATTCAAAAGGATACATGGGAATATATGCCAACACAACTTCCAAGCTAAGTAATCCACATATAAAAGTGGCTAAAAATAAAAAAAATGATGACCCTAAATGTCAATGAAATTAACTCATCAATCAAAAGACACAGGCTACAAACATGGATTAGAAGCCACAACCCATCCATCTGCTGCCTTCGGAAAACATCTCACCACAAAAGACAGGTGTCATAGTTAGGCAGAAGTATCAACTTGACAGTTGAGGGTTTGAACTCTGGGCACATTTATAGAGAATTAGTTCTTAAGTTAGACCCAGAGCAGACCTGAAGGAGATTGTCTAGCTGATGGGGAAGGCCCAGCCCATGGTGGGTAGGATTAGGCCCTGGAATAAAATACAGACAGCTGATTGAGAGAGTTGGTATCTTTCTGTACACTTGACCAGACATGCTAGTCCAGCAAGTAAGGATAGTCCCTCTCTCAGCCATTATGTAGAGATGGTGTGGCCAGTTCCCTTGGCCTGGTGTTGGTGCATGCTCTCCCATCAAGCTGGACTGAGAACTCTAACAGGACTATCAGTAAGAAACAAACCCTTGTTCCCTTAAGCCATCTGATTGTCATTTATCAGCAACCATGCAGACTGACTGAAACAATAGGCACATTCTCATAGTAAAAGGCTGGTCAAAAACACTCCAAGTTAATGGAATAAGGAAACAAGTGTAGCAATTATGATATCTGATAAAATGGACTTCAAAACAAAGAAAATCATAAGAGACACAGGACACTACATATTAGTCAAAGGAACAATTCACCAGTAAAACTCACAACACTGAACATATGCTCATCCACATTCATTAAACAAACACTATATCTAAAACAACAAATCAAATCCAAAATGATAATACTAGGGGATTTCAATACCCCACTCTCAACATTAACTAGGTCAAACTGGTCAAAAACTGAACAGAGACACAGTGTAATTAAATCAAACCATTACCCGAATGGATCTAACAGATTTCTACCAATCCTCCACTCAAACACCAAAGAATACACATTTTTCTCAGCAGCCCATGGAACTTTCTCCAAAACAGACCACATATATTAGGCCACAAAATGAATCTCCACATATACAGGAAACTTGAAATTATAGCCCATACCTTATCAGACCACCATGGACTAAATTTAGCTTGACATTCCACAACAAAACATTAGAAGATACACTAATTTGTGGAAATTAAATACCATGATGTTGAATGAGGAATGGGTCCAGGAAGAAATCAAAAAGGAAATACAAGAATTCCTAGAAGCGAACAATTATGAAAATACAACATATCAAAATCTCTGGGACAAAATGAAAGCTGTCCTAAGAAGTAAGTTTATAGCATGCAATGCCTATATCAAAAAAATGGAAATATCATCAGTAAATAGATTAACAATGCAACTAAAGCTTTAGAGACACAAGAGCAATCCAATTTCAAAAACAGTAGAGAGGAGATTAGAAGAATCAGAGGAGAAATATCCAAAATTAGGATGAGGAAAAAGATACAAAGAATCAACAAACAAAGGGCTGGTTCTTTGAAAAAAAAATCAGCAAGATTGATAAACCCTTAGCCAAATTAACCAAAACCAAAAGAGAGAAAACCCAAATTAATGAAATTAGAGATGAAAATGGAGTTATTGCAACAGATACTAAGGAAATTCAGAGACCTTATACATTACAAAAAATTGATAATCAGAAAGAAATGGATGAATTTCTAAATATGCAAAACCTACCTAAATTGAATCAGAATAAATTGAATTATTTAAATAGTCCTATAATAAATGATTAAATTAAATAAGTAATTACAAATCTTTCTAACAAAAAAAGTCCAGGACCAGAGGGATTCAGTGCAGAATTCTACCAGACATTTGAAGAATCACTAACACCACTACTATTTTAACTATTCTGTGAAATAGCAAAGGAATTTACACTTCCAAATTCTTTTTATGTATCTAATAAAGATACAATTAAAAAAGAAAACTATAAGTTTATAGAAAACTATAAACTATTGATGAATACAGATGTAAAGATACTCAACAAAATCTTAGCAAATTGGATTCAAAAACATATTGAAAAGATTGTTCGCTATGATCAATTAAGATTTAACCCCCCCATACAAGGTTGGTTCAACATATGCAAATTAATAAATATAATCCATCATATAAACAAATCCAAAGAGTGAAATCACATGATACTCTTGATAGATGCAGAAAAAGCTTTTGACAATATCTATGATCTAATCCCTGGAGACAATTGGGAAGGAAGGAACTTATATCAACATAATGAAAGTTAAATACAACAAGCCTATTGTAAGGATCATTTTAAACAGGGAAAAACTTGAAGCATTCCCACTTTGATTAGGAAGTAGGCAAGGCTGTCCACTCTCACCACTTCTATTCAATATTGTGCTTGAAATCTTAGCTACAGCCATAAGAGAAGAGAGGGAGATAAAAGGGTTACAAATTGAAAAAGAAGTCAAGATATCCCCTATTTGCACTTGACATGATCCAATACATAAAAGACCTTAAAACCTCCACCAGGAAATTCCTGGAACTAATACATAGGTTCAGCAAAATGGTAGGTTACAAAATTAATGTTCAAAAATGAGTGGTTTTCCTATACACCAAGGATGAAAAAAGGGAGAAAGTCCTAAGAGAAACAATTCCATTTACCAAAGCCCCTAAGAAAATGAAATACCTTGGTATAAATCTAACCAAGGAAGTGAGAGACCTATACAATGAAAACTTTAAAACCCTAAAGAAGGAAATTACAGAAGACACCAGAAGGTGGAACAATCTCCCACGCTACTGGATTGGTCATAAAATGATCATAAAAATGATCATCCTACCAAAAGCAATACACAGATTCAATGCTCTGCCAATCAAAATTCCAAGATAATTCTTCACTGAAATTAACCAAGCAATCTCAGAATTAATATGGAAGCACAAAAGGCCTAGGATAGCTAAAACAATCCTGAGTAACAAAAACCTTGCTGGCAGTATCACCATACCAAACCTTAATCTATACTACAAATCTATAGTAATAAAAACAACATGGTACTGGTTGCTAAACAGACACACAGATCAATGGAAAAGGGTTGAAGACCCAGACATAACCCAGACATAAGTCATCTGATTTTTGACATAGGGGCTCAGAAAACTCAATGGAAAAAGAACAGCATCTTCAACAAATGGTGCAGGCAAAACTGGATATATACATGCAAAAGGTCGAAATTGGACCCTTACCTGTCTCATGCACAAAAATCAACTCCAAATGGATGAATAACCTTTACATTAGACCAGAGACTGTAAAAATTCTAGAATGAAGAGTATGGAATTCCCTCAAACATATTGGCCCAAGCCAACTTTTTCTAAACAGGACCCCAGTAACACAGGGGTCCTATGTATGTATGTATAAGGGAAGCCCTTATACACTGCTGGTGGGAATGCAGACTTGCACAACCACTCTGGAGATTAGTCAACTAAAGATATTGTTAACCAAGCATAAAGACAAACCACAGAATGGGAGAAAATCTTCACTAACAAGACATCTGATTGAGGACTAATATCCAGAGTTCATAAAGGTCTCAAAGAGATAAACAGTCCAATTAGAAAACGGGTTGTGGAACTTAAAAGAAACTTCTCCCAGGATGAAACTGAAATGTCTAACAAATACCTTAAGAAAAGAGTTACAACTCCCTATCCATCAGGGAAATGCAAGTCAGAGCTACCCTGCGATATCTCACCCCAGTCAGAATGGCAAAAATATAAAATATGTACAATAAAAATGCTGGAGAGGATGAGGGAAGAAGGAAGGCATTGTACGTTGCTGGTAGGAATGCAGACTTGCACAACCACTCTGGAGAATAGTATGAAGGTTTCTAAAAAAGTTCAAAATTGAAATACCATATGACTCTGCTATACCACTACTGGGAATATTCCTCAAAATGGATCGAGTTGGAAGAAGTTATACTGAGTGAAGAATCCCAAGCACAGTCAGTCAGATGTCACATATTCTCCCTTATAAGTGGAACCTAAGTCCAAGTCCTCGAAATGATACACTCAAGGGAAAATCTCTATAATACCTATTATAACCACAAAGTACTATAGCTGTGAGGGTAGGGGAAATAAGATCCCAAGAGAATGGAGACAACAGAATACAATGTAATGGATAAACAAGGCCACTGTCAAGAAAGACCTGTAAGTAGTGAGACACCTGATCCTGTCCAGTGTCAATTTCCTTCCTGTTCACTGGTGTTTGGACTGATTTGAAGTACTGAGTTTTTATCCTACATCATGGTGGGGGGTTAGTAGGCAGCAGGTTGGTTACCCAGAGGCTGACTCTACTCATTACTGTATCCTATTCCTGTTCTTCCCTCTCCTTTAAGCCTTTTCTTATATAAAGGTCTTTTTTTTTTAAAGTTTTTATCTTTAGATAGGAAAGATCACAACACCCAGACAGGAATGCAACCTTGTGCAATGCAAGAACAACAAAATAGACAATAGCCAACTAGAATGCAGAATACCGGAGACTCTACAATGTTTATCTGGAACCAAGCCAGCTAAATCTCTCCACATCCTAAGGCCCAGGGAACCTTATTGAAGAGGGCGTGGTAAGATTGTAAGAGACTAAAGATGGGAAGGACTACTGATGGATAAGACACTCCACTCAAAACAGGGTTACTACAGCCAGGAACTTAATGCAATGAAACTTGATCTTACCAGACTTGCATAACGGCTGGTATATCAACATGCCCTCATAGACTATCAAGGATCTCAGGAGAAATAATTTCAGGCAGTAGGATTCCTAGAAGCAAGGGATTAGACAGGTGGATGGCCCAAGGGCCTCTTGGTCTGCCATAGAAGCCTGAACCCTCACTAAAGCAGGTAATCCAGAGGGAATCCTGGGACCTATATAAACTGACAGACAGATGGGAGGGGGCAGATTGGACCCACTAAGAGAGGGGAGGGAAGAAGGGTGGGGAGAAGTGAAGGAAAGGAGGGATTAAAGAAGGTGGCCAAGATGCCTACTTATTGAACTTGTATGACCAAGAACAAAAAAAGCTTGTGCATAGCAAGGAAGCTATGAGCAGTGTGAGCAATCAGTCTACAGAAAGGGGAAAAGTCTTTGCTAGCTATACTTTAGACAGGAGGCGAATTATTATAAGGTTTAATCCCAAAACCTGCTACGGACATGATGAAAGCTTTAAATGGAGGTCCTCAACTGCCGGGCAAATATGCTCAGAAAGAATGGAGAAAAGGCCAGAATGAAAGTGATACAGGGTTTTTTATGATCTCAGGACTGGTAGGTGGGCTGCAGGGGAGGGATTAAGAAGTTGTTTTTGTTATAAAGTGAAACTCTGG
Source organism: Typhlomys cinereus (assembly GCA_023101885.1). Classification (NCBI taxonomy): domain Eukaryota; kingdom Metazoa; phylum Chordata; class Mammalia; order Rodentia; family Platacanthomyidae; genus Typhlomys; species Typhlomys cinereus. Next base: position 1,747,634 of record JALPQD010000219.1, read on the forward strand.
TTCCTTGCCCAGACCACGAAGTATGTCTTTGACCTTCACTCCCTCGTCCCCTGCAAAGAAACTAAGAATTGGGTAAACATTGGCTTTTACAAGGGCTCACTGGCCATTAGGGAACAGTGACCAACAAGCAAAAGTTCTGCTCTCACTGAGGAGGATGGAGAAAAGAGAGTTCCATCATTCTAGCCTTTTACTAGTGATGAGGGGTGACTCATTTGTTCTTTACTACTTCCCACTGCATGGAGTCAGTGCAGGAAAGGTTACAGGCTGGAGTGATGGAGTTCTGTTCCTGAATCCTCATGGTGAGGGTAATGACCAATGTGGACTGGATCCAACTGAATTTGCAGCCTCTGGCACAAAGTAGTTGGATAAGTAGTCAGGAGCATTTGATTGAAAGAGTGTCAGGTGAATTCTGTAGGAATCTGAATAGGCAAGGCATGACAAACAAAAGGCAAATGACTAGAGGACCTACAAGAGGGAGAATCCAAATCATTGAGAGGGACCATGTTGCAGTTTTGTCTGCATTGTTGCTGATAAAAATCACCATCAAACCACTTTAGGGAACAAGGGGTTTATTTTCTCTTACAATTCTTGGTTATAGTTGTCTTTCCATCTTAATAGAAGAGCTCATACCAACACCGGGGACAAGGGAACTCGCAATGCCATATCCACGTAACAGCTGAGGAGGGGCAATCCTTACTTGCCAGACCAGCATGTATGGCCAAGTATACACAAGGATGCCTACTTCTCAAACAGCTCCCTTCTTTTTATTCATCTGCCCAGGGGCTAGTCCCACTCACCATGGGTTGGACCTTCCCCATCCACTAGACATTTTCCTGCAGGTTCCTCTGGGCCTAATTCAACTACTATTTCTCTACAAATGTGCACAGAACTCAAACCCTCAAATGTCAAATTGACACCTGTGTCTAACTATGACACTCCACCCCTTGTCAACTTGACACAAGAATATATCACTTTTAAACTGTAATCTTTACCTTTTAAATTTATCTTAAATATAAATATATTCAAAAGATCCTAAACATAAGATCATATCAAATCAGTTAAATACTTCCCACATCCTATAATTTAATGTCCCTCTTCTGTTGTTCATTACATAGTCATGGTGGCTCAAAGATTCTGGACAATTCCAATCTCTCTTCACAGCTCAAAGTTGCACAAAAAGCATTTTTTCTGGACCAGGTTGAATATCCACTTGCAGCTGTCCTTAGCACATATTCCATATATATATAGCTCTTCTTGGCAGATGTCCTGTGTTGGTGCTAGCATTTCCAACATCTTCATTTCTCAATGGCAAACCACAATTCAACGCCAAAGCACAAAACGCCCTTTTTGGGCTGGCTTCAACTCCACAAAACAAAATGCCCTTCTTGGGCCTTTCTGCAGGCTTCCTGCCACACACTGCCTGGGCTCCTGCCCTTCTCTGAAATCTTGGAGTAGAACCTCCTCCATCTTGCATCTTTGATGCCTACAAAACCAGTGTCATGTGAATGATGTTGCCAAGTTCTGCCAAGTTCTGACGTAACCTCCAGATGGAGATTGACTCCTGGAATCACGGCTGATTCAGCTCCTCTGTGCTGACTCTCAGAGGAATCTCTATGCTGGGCAGAACCTTAACATAGTGATATTCATTTCTTCCACTGTTCCAGTGCAAAGCATTAGGTTTTTCTTCAACAATACTAATTCTTCAATAGCAGCAGCTGCTTTATTGTCTGCCCTTTCCTCATCCAAAGTTTCAAGGTTGCCAACAACAGCTCTTCTCTATCAAGCAAACCAGTCCATCATCTTTAAATTTAACTTCACCAAAGTCCTTATTCCCTTCATCACAAACTAGGCCCACACAATCCACAACTCTCTCAGCATTTTCCATTATCCAAATGGCCCTTTAAACTCTGCAGAACAGTATCTGCAATCCCCAGACTCAAGAGTTTCAAACATTTCAAAGTTTCTCCAACAAAACCATTCAGATACTACAAAATCCACATAGCCAGATTTACCGGCAACACCCCACTTCCAGTACCGAATTCTGTTGTAGTTATCCTGCATGGTTGCTGATAAAAATCACAGAACAAAACTGCTTAAGAAAATAAGGGTTTAATTTTTTATGATAGTCTGGTTAGAATTCTTCATGGAAAAGAGCTCACACCAACACCAGGAACAAGGGAACTCGCCACGCCATATCCACGTAACAGCTGAGAGAAGGACAATCCTTACTTGCCAGACCAGCATGTATGGCCAAGTATACACAAGGATGCTTATTTCTCAAACAGCTCCCTCCTTTTTATTCACCTGCCCAGGGACTAGTCCCACTCACCATGGGCTGGACTTTACCTATCACTAGACAATCTCCTGCAGGTTCCTCTGGGACTAACTCAACTACTAATTCTCTACAAATGTGCCCAGAGCTTAAACCCTCAAATGTCAAGTTGACACCTGTGTCTAACTATGACAGACCACAATTGGGAGCTCTCTGATGAGCCATTGGCAGAATGGATTTGAACTGTCAAGTTCTAAAAGTTGTTGATCTTCTTTTCACTCCTCCCTCACCATGTGATTGATGTAATAGCAGCATTCTTCCCCTAGGTATAGGTGTGTTCAGAAAAAGAGGCAGTTCTCACATGCTGCAGAATAGACAGAAAAAGAATGTTATCAAAGGGAAATCAATGTATATAGGAAAGTAGGAGATAACACCCCCTTATCTGCTGATGAGGCAGTCCCTAGATACAACTCACAAGGGAGCCCTGAATCTGAGAATGGGAAATGCATGAAAAATAATTTCCAGAGTAACTCAGGGCCCAACTGAAACCCATAGTTTCTTCCTCAGTGGACTTAAGAGTCACAGGGGATGACCTTCAGGACCTTCAAAGACCTTCGAAGTTCTTCTTCCATGAAGCACACACACACACACACACACACACACACACACACACACACACACACACATATAAACACATACATGTGCACACAAATCAAAGAAGAAAACCACTCAAATGATTAGAATACTTTTTAAAGAACGTACATATGTTTTTGAATGAAGAGATTTTGTTTTCTGTTTTATATTTTTCCTTACCAATTGAAGTGTTTCCCAAGAATTTGGATTTACATTTATAATTTAAAGATTAAGCCAAGCATGGAGGACATGCCGATGATCTGAGCACTTGAGAAGTGGAAGACAGTTCAAGGCCAGCTTCAGCTAGCTAGAGAGTTCAGAGAATGAAGCCAACCCAGCCCAAGTGAGATTATCTTAAGAAAATATTTTTATTTTTAAAAATATTTTTACAATATTTATTTGAGGAGAGAGAAAGCACATGCCATTGTGTATGTGTAAAAGTCAGAGGACAACTTTCAGAAGTCAATTCTCTTATTCCATCACATAGACTCTAGAAATTGAACTTAGGTTAACAGGTTTGAGAGCAGGGGTCTTTACACTTTGAATCATCTCTCCAGCCCAATATACCTACTTCTTACTGTAATAGCTCTTACAAGCTGGTATAGTGGTACACGTTTGTAAAGCTAGTACTGGGGAAATTGAGAGGGAAAAAAAACTGCAAGAAGACAGTCTGGGCTACATAAGAGATCTTGTTTCAAAACAAACAATTGATACTGGGGGGAACAGGTGAAACAGGTGAAATTCACAAACTACTTTTTTTTTTTTTTTGTAGTGCTGGGGACTGAATTAAGGCTTTCAATACACTTTATCCATCTACCACTCTTTCCCTGTTTTCTCTCTTTCCTTCTTCCTCACCCTTTTCTTTCTTCTTACTGATTTTTTTGAGACAGAGTCTCACGTAACCTCTTTACCTGTATAAAAATGTAACATGCAAATAGAAGAAATATTTTGATAGTTTGAAGTGCTGGAGATTAAACATAGGACATATCAAGAATGTTTTTGAACTTGTTTACTCCTAAACCATCATATAGTTTCTGATGTGGCTAAAAAAATAATAAAGCTCTTGTTCTCAGAAAGTAAACTGCTAAAAAACTCATGAGTATGGCCTGAAGAGATAATTCAGGAGTTAAGATTCTGCCTCGAAAGTAGAAGGACCTGAATTTGGATCCCAGGTCTCACATGAAAACTCCAGCCAGAAATGGTGGTGCCTTGCACAATCCAGAATGACTCCCGAAGCCATCCTTGGCCCTCCACAGGGATACACAGTGTCCTGATACACACACACACACACACACACACACACACACACACACGGCACTGTGTGTGTCTGTAGAGGCCCAAGGTTGACTTCAGGAATCATCCTTGATTGCTCTACTGCCTTGGTTTTTTTTTTTTTTTTAAACAGTCTCTCTCATGTAAACCAGGCTGCCATTAAACTTCATGTAACTGAGGATGACCTTGATCTACTGATTCTCCTGTCTCTGTCTCCCAAGTGCTGGGATTTGGATACCACATCCCAGTTTTGGTTTGGTTTTGGAGACAATTCCCCTATGTTGCCCGGACTGACCCTGAACTCTGGGCTTAAGCCATTCTCTTTCCTTAGTTCCCTGAATATGTGGAACTATAGGCCGATATTCTCTGCATTTTCAATTGTGTGATAATGATGGATGGAGTAATCATGAAGGTATATGGGTATTTTTAAGTAAGATTAGGGAAAAGGCCTTGAATTGAAGAGGAGGAAAAAGAATTAGACAACACAAGGGTAAAACAGCATGATCAGAAAAACCTTGGGGGTGATAGTTAGAAAGCCAGAAATGCATGCTGAAATATAAGAAGCTCTGCTCAGATAATCCCTGCTCTGAAGATTAGTCCTGCCTGGAGTCTCAGTAATCGCCCCACATATACAGGCTCTTATTAAATAGTGCACTGGGTATTAAAGCATAAGTTGGAAGGAAAAGTCAATTACATTAAGAAAATAATTGAACTGGAAATTTAAAAACTCCCAAGGAGATAAATTAAAACATCAATATTGTGACAAAATGTAAGAGCAAAGGCAAAATTAAATTCAACTTAAAGACTAGATTGTAGAGCCAAAAATTATGTATTTACAGTTTGTGTTACACCATTAAAACAGAGCAGATACCTTTTTTTTTCTTCTTCTACTTATGCCTTAGTTTTTTAGTGATAAGCCTATTATTGTACCATTGAGCTACATTCCTACCTTGATATTTTAGAGACATCAGTGGATAAGATCTTGAAATTTAGAAGGAATCTGATCTCTCTGTATTATCTGGGAACATTTAGATAATGCTGAGGAAAATATGAATGTATATATATGACTATCAGATACAAACTGGATCAAATTTTGTTTAGTGGACACATATTGATGATTTACATTGCTATTTGCCAAGTTAATATTACTATAGGAAGACTGGATATGAGACAGTCTCTACCTTGAAAAACTTACATGCTTTTGCATGAGACTTAATCAGTGATGGGCTCCAAGCAAAAATACAGATCAAAGCTCTATCACTTTAGAGAATGATTATTTAGAGAGGAAGGACTCTATGGGGAAACAAAACAAATAGTTCAAATTTACCTTGCTTCCAGAAATTGCACCCTGATTTTATTTTTGCCATAGCAGTACTAGTCATGCAGAGATTCAATAGGGTGAGAATTTAAGAAGACAGAAAGTAAAAGAACACTGTGTGAAGGTAAGTATGTTATGAGGAGTGTCGAGGTTACTTTTTCTGCTGTTACCAGACAACACTCAGGCTTAAGCAACTTAAAGGGAGAAAGGGCAAATTTATTTGACTTACATTCAGCGGGAGAAACACAGTCCATTCTGGTGGAAAGGCATGATGGCATCAGCAGCTGGAGACTGCAAGAGCAGACTACTAGTGGAAGCAAGGTGGGGCTAACCAACCTCAAAGCTGGCTACTGGTGACATGCCTTCCTCCAGCAAGGCTCTGCCTCCTTAAGGTGCCATGACCTTCTCAAACACCAGCTAAGGATTCAAATGCATGAGCCTAAGGGGATAACTAACATTCAAACCGTGACAGGAGGTAACTCTGGAATACTTTTCAGATGGCAAATAAGGATGGGAGATGAGGAGCTTTAATCACTGGTGGGCTAAAACCAGAGATAGTTTCCCCCAGTGCTTCAGTAATCAGTTTCATTTTGCACTTATGATTTATAGTGAACCAAGAACAGCAAACAGGGAAACAGACTGGGAATGCTAATCATACAGAATATACAGGTAGACGCAATAGTTACTTAGCAATAGTTAGGGAATACTGACTGCAACCCAGGAGCAAGGTGCGAGAGTGAAGTGTGACTCCAGGACTCAGAAACTTTTTTTTGTTGTAGTTAATCCATGCTTGGCAACAATTCCTAGCTTAAGTTTAACTCCCATTCATGTTTAACCCTTGTCTAGCAACAATTTAACAGCTTATTTTTCTGTATCAGGTGGTACCTGCAATTACAGTACTCTGGAGGTCAACCCTGAGAGTCAGAGCAATTTTGAGGCCAGGGCAAGTTTGAGACAAACATAGTCTACATGGCAAGTTTAAAAAGCAGCATGATGGAGGGGGCCTGTTGGAAGAATCCTTGCCTAATATGTGAAAAGAACACTATTGCTCCAAAATGTATCTATTAAGATATTGCTAGCAGATTGAAGAATATGGAACTCAACAAAATTCCAAAAGATCGATACCCTAAAATGGGGAGAAAAAGCTGTGCCTTTTGAAACTTATCTCTCAACATTACTATTTAAAAATCCAATGCCACAACAATATTGTTTTTTTCTTATACTAGATTTTTGCTATTCTGCATTTTTCTTTAAAATATTTACTTATTTATCTCTTTATTTGAAAGAGAGCTAGAACAGGCATGTGCCTGTGGAAGTCAGAGGGCAACTTTGGGAAGTTTGTTTTTTCTTCTCATCATGTGAACTTCTGGGATGAAATTTAGGTCCCCAGGTTTGCATGAAGGCACCTTACCTGATAAGCCCTAGTACTAAATATCTGATAAGGTAGAACAATATATAGGCAAGATATAGGCAAAAAGATACAAATAACCTCCTCTTCTCAGTTATCTGTTCATATAAATTTATGGTTCCCCATTCACCCCTGAGAACTCTCTTACATGTGAACTCAATGTTTCCTGCGCTTTGGAATCATTTCCAGGATTTTCAGCATTTTATTTGATTCTTTTATTCTGCCTCTCAAGGAAAATTAACCCCCTGACAAGCGCGGTTGCTTTGGAAGGCCTGTGCTCGCTCTTCCACCTTGAGGGTCCTGCTGCCCCAGGGCTGCCCGCGCGAGCCCGACCGGGGTCTACCGGCCGCCGCGGAGCCCGATCCGGGTCTACCGGCCGCCGCGGAGCAGATCGCGCTGAGTGATGGTGACCCGACCTGCCTTTCCTGGCGCGTGGCGCTCCCAACCGCCCAGGTCCCTCTCCGCAGGCGCCAGACGTGCCCAGCTTGCAGCCTTCTCCCGGGCGGGAAGAGCGGCCTAGAGGATCCAGCTACCCACAAACAGCGCTCTCGCCTACAACCGGACGGGGCACTGCCTGCTCACTCCGCGCGATCCACTGCCCTTCCTGTCCTAGGCCTACGAGCCTGGACTCTATCTAGAGTGGTCGCCATGTGGCAGCGCCTATCTCTTCCCCCAGCTGTCAGCAATTGAGCCGATCTCAGAAGTCTGTCCATCGGTCAGACTTAGGACAGCAAAAGTCCTTATTAGCTTGCCACGCCCACTGCAGCCACGCCCCGTGCCAAGTACAGCACTACTGTTCGCCCGTAGACCTGCCCCAGAGAGGCTGGGCATCTGGGTGAGGATTTAAGATCGCTTTATGGATGTTGTTCAGTTTCACCGAGGAGCAGGGAGAAGAGTGTGTGAGTTGAATTTAAGGCTCGTAAGATTACGTGAACTTGGTTCATCTGTTCTGTGGATGACAAGATTTTGGAGATCTTCATGCCAAAGTAGATCTGCCGAGATGTGGTATTTCCTTCCTTCTCTCCTCTTTACATCTCTCCCTCCCTTTCTTCTTTTTCTGAACACCCCCTCCTTAGTGCTTCAATTCTGCAGGGTTGAGACTGACCTTAAAAAAATCCTGCTTTTACTATTTACAATAGTAAAGTGATGGAATCAACCCAAATGCCCAACAGCTGATGAGTGAATAAAGAAAATGTGGTACAGTTATACAATGGAATACTACTCAGCCATCAAAAAAGATGAACTGATGCAATTTGCTAGGACATGGGTAGAATTAAAAAAAATTATGAGTAAAGTATCCCAGACACAGAAAATTAGACACCATATGTACTCCCTAATAAGTGGATCCTAGTACCAAACCCACTTAATGACATATTCAAAGATAAATCTCAGTAATACTTAGAGTAATCACAAAGATTATAAATAGAAGGGAAGGGGAAGGAGGGCCCCCTAGAAATAAGGAGAAAGGGAATCATGTTTCAGTAGAGAAAATAGGTCACCATCAAGTATTGCATGTAAGTAGTGAGCCATCTGGTGAAGCTCACTCTCATTTGCAACTGGTCACCTGCCACTGAAGAGGTTTGATCTCACTATTCAGGGAGAGTATGGGGACTGGCAGATTGGCAGATAGATGTTAACCATCCTGTAAATGGGACACTACACCCCCCCCCCCCGTGTCCTATTCCATCTACCTTTGAATCTCCTTTTATAGTAAGATCTTCATTTAAACAGCCTTTTATCTTTGGTTAGGAAGTGACCTTCTATACCAATCAGGATGCAGCCAAGGGCAGTGCAGGAACAGCAAAACTGAAAACAACAACAAACCGTAAGTCAGAAAACCAAAGACCCTATATTAATTACCTGGAACCAGACCAACCAAATCTTTCCCCATCCTAAAGCTCAGAGAAACTTTCGGAAGAGGGGGTGGCAAGATTATAAGAGCCTAAAGATGGGGAAGATTAACAATATGCAAGATACTCCACACAAGTTAGGGCTGCAGTAGCCATAAATGGACGTTGCATGACCTGCACTGGTGACTGAAGGGTTGACGACCCCCTAGGGTCTAGCATGGATCACAGGCAGTGGGGTGCTTAGAGGCAAGGAATTAACAGTATGGTGGTGTTCCCATGCTGGCGGGAAGCCCAAGATAGGGCTCTAGGTTATGCCACTGAGTCCTTATACCTCACTAGGGTGGAGGACTCAGGGATGTTTGGCATCCACACAAGGAAATGCTCCAGGGGGTGGGGGGAGGTACTGGGAGAGGGGGAAGAAGGAGGGTAAGGAGAGGGGGAGGGGGAAGAGAATAAGGGAAGGACCGAGGTACCTATTGAGCTTGTATGACTGGGGGAAAAATTCAATTAAATTTTTAAAAAATCTTGCTTTTTCTGCCTTCCTAAAGCAGGTATTACAGACTTCTATCATTAGGAATAACTCCTTTTCATTCTGCGATTCTTTAGACTTTTTTTTTTTGTCATCTAGTACACATAAACAGCACTTTAGACTACATTGATGCTTTGAGTTGAATCTACATACATTGTTTTTTTGAAACAAGGTCTCATGACTAGGCAGTTTTAGAGCAGCCATGCTGGGACAGTCTCTGGTCTTGGAAGGTCATCTCCCACTGCTGGAGTTACCCAGAAGGAACGCACCCGTCACCAACTTCTCCCAACACTCTGTTCATAAAAGGATGTGGACATTATTTCTCCATTGTAGCTAAGCTCTACTATGAGGTAGGCACAAGATAAACTGGGACCCAACATGAACAGACCAATGAGATAGAGAAGGCCAAGAGTTCCAAACAGATTTACAGAAACTGGAGCTAACAAATAAGGAAAAGTCATCCTGCCCCTCCCATTTTTTACAGGAACTTTCATTAAATACCTGTTATAGTGTAGTTATCACCACTATAGCCACTGTCAAGGTAGGGACTGTTTTTTACTCTAATTTCCCCAAAGCAAATACTGCCTAAATATAAAGTATCAGTGGTTTCACTCACCCCCAAGGATGCAGAAACAGGGCAGTAGCATTCATAGGCAATAGATAAAAGTGATAGGGACAACGGTACACACTGTTTTCTGAGCATTTATCAGATAATAGAGCTCAAAGTCAGAAAATCAAGTGGCCTGAAGGGATGACATCCCCTCGGATAATTCATCCTCCCTTCTTAGCTATCCCAGGTGTCAAGTGCTACACTCCTAGTTCTAGATAATTTTAAAAAACTGTGTATGAGAGATCAAGAATGAGTGAGGGAGAGGGGAAAGACAGAGAGAGAGAGAGAACATATATTACTACAGTGCAAGGGTAGAGTTCAGAGGACAACTCTGAGAAGTAGGTTCTTTCCTTCCATCATGTTACTACAAGGACTTGAACTCATGTCATTAAGTTTGCACATAGGTACCTTTACCCACTGAACCATCTGGCCACCCCACTAAGTAGTTTTTTAAAAAAAATTTATTATTATTATTTGTGCTTGTATGCGTGTGTGTGCATGTGTGTAGAACCACGGACGAATTCCGGAACCACCATGGACCGCCTCCACTTTCTCCTTGTTTACTCTGCCCCGGGATTCACAGGCTCCGCCCTACCAGGGCCAGAAACGCAGGCCGCCCCCGCTTCCGCCCGGCGTCTATACATGGGGTTCTAGGATCCGAACTCAGGACCTTCCGTCTGCAAGGCAGAGGCTTAACCCCTGAGCCACCTCTCCATCCCCACTAAGTAGTTCTTTTAAAAGTCAATATCCGCATGTCATTTTGGACATTTCTCTATACCACTCCTCTTTTCTTTCCTATAAATAAAGTTACATCATGAGGGAATGAAAGAGAGCTTTGTTAATCTTTGATAATCCTTTCAGACCTGGATTTGCTGGCTAATCTTAGGTTTCTCACTTTTTGTATTTTTCACTGGAATCCTAAAATAGCGGGAAGAGGTGAAAGTTCACCTATATACATGAAATACCTAACTTGGAAAAACTAACTACAAATACTAGGAATCATCAAGGACAGTCGTACAGCTTAGTTCAGAGGAAGTGCCTCCTGTCTTTTTTTTTAATACTTTTATTATTTCCGCTCATACAAACTTAATAGGTACACCAGTTCCCTCCCTCCCTCCTCCTCCCCCCCAACCTCCTGCTCCCTCTCCCCTCCCTCCCCCTCCCCCAGTGCCTCCCACCCCAATTCCCAGAGAGTCCTTTCTTGTGCATGCCTGATTCTCCTCTTGGCCCTCCTCTCCGATGACGTACAAGGACCCAGTGGCATTTCCCTGAACCCTTTCCCGTGTTCCCCTTAAGCATAGGAACACTACTGTGGCTGTCAATCCCTTGCCTCCAAACAGGAGGCCAAACAGGCCCAAAACAGGCTGCCCAACCACTGCTTTTTCTGCTCTTCAGATACTATTTTTTTGTATTGGAAAAGAGAAATTTTTAGCCTTTCCACATATTCCTCTGATCTGCTCCACAGCAAACAGAATTGCACTATTTGTGGCTGCTTACTTTATGTAATGCCACAGGACATTCATTTTGGATATGATATCTAGAAAAATTTTTCGTTAATACTCTTGCTTCCATGTCCAAAAGCCACTAAACCTGGCACTATACCCACCTCTCTCTCCAGTCTCTTGCACGCTAATCAAGCACTTTACCAACTGAGCTTCTTCACTCTTCCAAAAAGATTAGCTTTTTTTTTTTTAGATAACGCTGGTAGTGAGGCTTTTATTTTATTTTTTAGGGTGTGTAAGTGGATGAAACAGGGAGTCACATCTGAGTCAAGGATCAGGGGACAATTTGGTGGAGTCTGTTCCTTCCCTCCACCTGTTCAAGCATTTTGAGTTTAGACCCCAGTCCCAGTGTCCCTGACAAGCCCCAATCATTCTTTTAAGCCTTAGCTTTATTATGCACTTTTGAGTTAAATGCTTTGATTACCTTTAACAACTTTTTTTTTTAAGACTGCGAGTTTCCTAACCCAGGCAGGCCTAGAATTCATTACGTCGACAGCGACGATCCTAAGTGGCTGTTCCTGCTGCCTCGGAGAACAGGGTCCCAGCAGTGTTCCTGCAGACGGCAAGACTCGCCGCAGGTTATCCGTCGCAGCGCCAAAGAAAACAACGCGGCTGACTTTCATAATAGACCTTGACGAGTTTGGTTTTCAGCGTCAACTTTCCTGCATCACGATTTTAAAGGAGTGCTACGGCTGGCTGTGTCCACTTCGACCTTTCGCGTCTTCGTCTCCGTTAAGTGGCCAGACGGCTGCGTCGGCGGTCACCTCGGCGGCGCTTCCGGGCCCCGCGCTCGCCGCCGGCTTCTCTACCACGGGGATCGGCCTCGCTTCGCTTAGACCCGGGGCTACTTTCCTTGTGCCTTCCGCGCACACGGCAACGCACGGCAAAGCGCTGCCGAGCCGCAGCCCGAGCCGCCGCCGCTCCTCCCCGACGCGTCTCGGTACCTGCGGCGTCGGCTCCCGCCTCTCGCCGGCCAGCACTCGAGCAAATCCGACGGCCGCTGGCGCAGCTCCGGCCGAGCGCAGCTCCCCGCGGCCGCGCTCGAGCGGACGGCAGCGCAGAACCGCCCGGCGCTTCGGGGTGGGGGAGGCGGCAGCACGCGGCCCTCAGGGGCGCGGGCGACGCCCACGTGACCCGCCGCGCCTGTGGCTCAGGGTGGGCGACCCCGCCGAGCCCCCGCCCGGCCTGGCCCTTTGTACGTGCTGTGCGGCGTGCGAGCGGCCGGGCACGTGACCCCGCGAACGTGGCATTGTGTTATCACGTGACCTAGGTGCGTACGCGACGGAGCGGGCGGCGAAGATGGCGGACGAGGACGCCGAGCAGGAGAGGGCGAGCCGCGGCGGAGGCGGCTGCGCGGCAGAGCTGCGGCGCCTCGGCGAGAGGCTGCAGGAGCTGGAGCGACAGCTGCGGGAGACGAGCGCGCCGGCCGTGGACGCGGCCGCTGCGTACTGTCAGCAGCTCTGCCAGGTGAGGCCGCCGGTCCCCTCCCCCTGCCGCAGCCGGAGGAGCGGGCGAGCGCGGGCGGCCGGGCCGCGCCGGGAGCGCAGGCTCCGCGGAGGCGCCTTTGTGCGGCCGCGGCCCGGCGGGGGGAGGGGACGGCCCGGGGGGGAGGGGGCGGCCCGGCGGGGGGAGGGGGCGGCACGGCGGGGGGAGGGGGCGGGCCGGGCGGAAGGCCGCGTTCCCGCGCCGGGGCCCGCAGGCCGGGGCCCGCCGCTTCCTCCCTCCGCCGCCCCTCCTCTTCCTCCCGCTGCTCGCGCGCCCCGCGCCCCTCCCGTCGGGCCTCAGTCTCCGGGGCTCGAGTGGTGCCCGGGTTCGCGCGTCCTCGCCGCTCCCGGCCGCGTCCTCGCCGCCCCCCGGCCTTTGTTGGAGCCGCGTCTGGCGGCCGAAGGGTCTTTGTTGAGGCTCCCTCGGGCCGTGCGGACCGGTCCTGGCAGCGCGAGCGCCCGGCGCTCCGCGAAAGTTGCCCTCGGTTCAAAGACCGGGTGCCCGTCGCCGGAGAGTACCCACTCCGCAGCCTGCGCCCCCATCCTCTCTGCAGCCTGTTAGGGTTCCTACTGTTGGGTCTCGGAGACGGGAGCCCCGGGGCCGTGCGCCCTGCGCCCCGGCCAGCATTGGCGCTTCCGTTTCCTGAGCCCGGCGCGGGCAGCGACTGCCCACCGGGTGCGGGCGCCGACCACGCCGCCGGCGTCACGCGCGGCAGCATCACGCGCGGCAGCCGGAGCTCTGCACGCCGGCGCGAGTCCCGCTCACTCTGGAAGTTCCAGCCGCTGCGTGTGGCCGAGAGGCTTTAGGTGGAGAAAGACCCAAGTGTTAGATGTGGAGTTTCTCATCTTCACTGGCCGCCTCCAGCTCTGAAAGCCGAGGACGGAGTCTTGGGTCACACTCAGAACATCCATCTGCTGTCCTGTTCTCGTGCCTTGTTTGTCCATAGTTAACTTAAAAAGTGCTTTATGAGATCAAGGATGTGCGACTACAGTTTTTCCTTTAAGGTAATATAGGCCTGGGACCAAAATTAGGAATTTCATGATTGCCTTTGTTAAAGAATTCTTCAAAGTTGCTGGTTACTCTGGAAATACCCACTTACTCCTACTTGGGTAAGAAGAGTATTGATGTTGGGGTCAGAGAAATGGTTCAGCAGGTAAAGGCTCTTACAGCATGTCCTGAATCCCATCCCTAGAACCCAGATGTTGGACCCAGAGATGAGGTTGCTGTAGGTTGTTCTCTCATCTCCAGCTGTACACTGTAGCGTGAACACCCCCAATGACAATAAATGTAACAAGAAAAAAATTGTAAGCACAAAAAAATGCTTCATCACTTTCAATAATAGAAAATCTTTCATAAGTAAAGTGAGCTCTTTGAGACAGGACCTTGCTATGTAGCCCTGGCTGGCCTGGAATTGGGCATTGTAGAACACAACAATCTTGAACTTGGAATTGGAAGTCTTTCAATCTCAGTTTTTCAAGTGCTGGAATTAGAGGTGTGTGCCACCAATACTAGTTTGACATCTTGTAATATAGTCTTATTCTAGAGTGTCTACTGATAGTTTTAGGGATACATATTTTTGAAAAATGGAATTTCACATAAGCAGGACTATTGGGGAGGTGTATGATACTTTTATTTAAAAAATGTTTTATTTATTAGAGATTGAGCAGGTACGTGTGTATGCTGTGACTCGTTTGAAAGTAAGAGAACAACTTTTAGAAATCAGTTTTCTCTTCTACCATGTAGGTTCCAGGGATCAAACTCAGGTCACCAGGTTTGTGTGACCAGGTACTCACTGAGCCTTTTTGCTTTGCTTCGTGTGCATTTTTTTGTTTGTTTGTTTTGGTGTGTGTTTGTGGGGGGGGGGCAGGATTGAACCTAGGACCATCAGTATACTAGATACATCTCTAGCCTTAAGATTACTTTTAATGACGGAAACAGCATTTAAAATAAAGGAATGAAGGTAACTTCCTGTATTTTAGTACTATACAGAAGAGATTGTTTTTATTTGTTTTTAATCTGACCAACAGAAAGCATCAAACTGTAATGAAGTAAACACTGGGCAGGATTTAAGAAATAAGTAATAATTGTTATTATTTTGAGACAGGGTTTTAAGTTGCCCAGTGGTCATAGCAAACTCGCTGTGTAGCTGTCATGGATTAAATGTGTGTTCCCTCCCCACCACAGACTCATTTGTTTGAATCTTGTTGGTGTTACTGTTGGGGAAGGTTGTAGCATCTTTAGCAGGTGGAGCCTTGCTGGAGGTGACAGGGCTAGGCCTTGAGATTTGATAACTCAGACTTACTTCCTCTGAGTTTACTCTTCTTGTCTTTACCTCCTTATGGATTCTGTGACTTGAACCTACCTTTTCTTTCAACCATACCTTCTGGTATGAGATATAGTCATAAATGGACTATATTCCCTCTGGAGTCACAAGCAAGATAAATACTTATTTCTCTGCTAAGTTGCTTGAGTTTTGTGTATATAGTTTCATAGAAGAATAAATACAACAGCAATGGATGACCTTGAATTTATACTTTTGCCTCCACCTTCTGACTGCTAATTAGGATTACAGGAGTACACCACATCCAGTTTTAGTCCACGTTGAGCATTCTCAAATTAATAAAATGGATACAAAATTACAAATTATTCCACATAGTCTGAGAATGATTTTGAATTCTCTTAAAAGTGATCTCTAGACTTGAACAGTGTGATATATGCTTGTATTCTCAGAATTTCAGAAGCCAAGGCATAGGGGATAAATAGGAACTCTAGTCTACATAGTGAGCTGTAGGCTGGCCAGGGCTACAGAATGAGACCTTGACAGTAATGGTTACACTTAACTATTGCTGTGAGAGAACACCCAAATAACTTAAGGGAGAAAAGAAAATTTATTTACCTTAGGGTTCCATAGGGGAGATACAGTCTATCACGGTAGCGGTGATATGACTGGTGGCTGAAGCTGTAGGCAAACTAAATCATGGAAAACATCCACTGAGAGTCTTACTTCTCTGGTCCACTACTGGGAGGTTCCTATGAGATCTATGAAGGTTCTGATTGGATCTAGGGCTGGTCTTTGTATTGTAAATGTGTTGATCTGGATAATTTCTTCAAATGGTCTCAGCTGATCTTAGTTAATATCAGGTGTGTCAAGTTGACAACACAGGATTAACTATTACAATTTTATTTAAAAAAAAAAGACCAAAAGAAGTATTTTAGAGTTGTATCTGGTATTATTACCTGAATTATAGTTAACATGAGAGTTTACTGGCCAATCTAAATAACAGTGTTTCGAAATGCCAGGAGCTAGGAATTATGTCTTATTTTCTGTTCTTCAGAGTACAATCCAACTTTTCTAAGTGACTTTCCCCCTGTCACATGGGCTATTCACGTAGCCAATAGGAATAGTAAGCTTTTTGTTAACATTACTGGGCTTTAAAGCTAATAATTTTGCATTTTTGTAATTCTCAACTTTTTTTTTTTTTTTTAGTGAATTAAGTAAACTACTACCCTGCATTTCAGAAGCTGTGGTAGGTTAGATTACTGCATGTTTCAGGCCAGTTGTGTTATTTAGTGAGACAAACCCCGTCTCAAAACAATTGAATCGCAACAAAAAACCAATTAGCAACCCCTACCCCTACCTCACAAGCTTGCACTGTAACCTGATACAGCCTCCAGCCTCAGATTCCCAGTGTTAGGGTTATAAATTTACCAGCACCTCTCTCTTTCTAATTCTCTTTTCTTCCTTCCCTTTCTGATCCATAGTATGCATTTCTAGGATACAGTGTGTTGCTTCAGTACATGCATGCATCATGTAATAATGTGTGTTACTATAATATATGCATGTATGATGTAGTGTCTGTTTAGTACAATATTATGTAATGATGGCTATTACCTTCAGTACATATGTGGTTGTGTAATGACTAAATCAGGATAATTGGCATATTTATCACCTCAAAACATTTATTTGTATTGGAAGCATTCATTATCCCTCTGAGTGAGTTATTTTCCAGTACACATTAAGCTATTAGCCACATTACTCCAGAAATCTTTCTGCTAATAAAATTGTTCTCTCAACTGAATTCCACTTGTCCCTTCCTCCTTCGTAGTTTCAGGTAGCTAGTTTTTTTCATTTTTAAGAATTTCTTTTCTACTTTACAAGTATATTGAGTATTCATCCTAGCTTCCCTCCCTCCCATCTTCCTCCCTTCCCTTCACCATTCCCTCCTACTCCCTCCCACCTTTCCACCTGTATGATTCTATGGACCCCAGGGTTCACTCTAGCTTGTCTATTCCTATGGGGGTTCAGGATTCCATGGTATATCAAGTTCAGGTAACTAGATTTTTTTTATCGTTTTTGTTTTTTGTTCTACGTGTAAGGTCATTCCATATTTTATCTTTTTGTCCTTGAACATTACATATCCTCCAGTTCTACCCATTTGAGATGGATTTCAAATGACAATTGCATCATTTTTTTGGTGACTGAATAGTATTCTACTTCCATATATATCATATGTTCTTTATACATCAGCTGATAGACCTTTGGCTGATAACAGTACTCCATTGAGCCTGAAACCACAGATATTTCTTCAAAGTATTGATTTCATTTTCTTTTTGCTATATACCTAGTACTGGGATTACAGGATTACTGGATCATATAATGGTTTTGTTTATGATTTTATCTTTTTATGTGTGGAATGTGTATGTATGTATGTGCTATGTTCCTATATGTGGGTGCCCGTGTGAGTATGCATGTTCCCATGTGAGGGTGCTTGTGTGAGTGCATGTTCCCAGTGTGTTTTTGCACGTGTATGTATTCAGATGTGTGGGTATACATTTGTGAGTGCATATTCCCCCATGTGTGAGTGCACATGTATGTGAGTGCTTTTTCCCGTGTGTGTGCATGTGTGTGAGTGTGCGTGTTCCATGCATAGGTGCTCATGTTTATGGTTGCATATTTCCATGTGTGTGAATTCCATGTTCCCATGTGAAGTTTCATGTATATGACTATCCATAAAGGAGACCTGACATTGGTGATGGGAATTGTCCTCAATTGCTCTTTTATTCTTTTTTGACACAGGGTTGCAAATCAGACCCAGAGCTCACTGATGTAGCTAGTTGGTTTAGCTAGCCATATGCTCACAGATTCCCAGTTTCCACCTTGTAAGGATGAAACTGTAGGTGAACTGCCATACCCATTCATATCTGGAGAACCAAACTCCAGTCCTTTTGCTCGTGCAGCAAGTACTTTAACCATTGAGCATTTCCCCTGCCCTAATTTATATTTTTGATAATTAACCAGAACTAGTGACACTGTTGCTTTCCTTCGTATTTGAATTCAGGCCTTGCAAATACTTTGCCACTGAGCCACACTCCTTTTCTTAGTCATAGATTGGATTTGCATGTTCTGGTGATTAGTGACCTGGATCATTCTTTTTTCCATACACATTTTGCCATTTGCATATTTTCATTCTTTTAAATTTTACTTACTGGAACTAGTAGGATATCTCAGTAGGCGTAGTACTTGCTAGCTTTCTTTTGAAGTCAGTTTTCTCTTTGCTCTTTTAAATGAATCATAAGCTCATAAGCACTTTTGCTTGTGAGCCATCTTGTCCTCCCCCCCAGGTTCTGAGAAGGTTCTATCAGAATGTTTTCTGGCCACTCTTGAGTGATTGTGAGGATGGAATTTGTTGTTTGAATTCCTTATATTTTATATTCCTTATATTTTCTGGTCATACTCCTTTGTCGCAGTCCATGCTGCGACCTCAGGGCTCCCCTGGACCAAGTGTAGCAAAGAGTCGGCGAATGAGAGACAGACACACACAACTCTGCGATGGGTGAATCTGAATCTATTTTATTGGAATTTTGTAGCAGCTTTTATACTAGAAAATTTTGGGGCAGAGAATGTTGCACCTGCAGACAGACAGGTATCCTTCTAATCAGCAGGAATCACCTTTAGGAAAAACATTCTTTAAGAACCTAACCCATTGTTTGAGGGTGAGACACAAACAAATCTTTATCACATCTCAACAGGTTTTTTCCCAGCCCTACAACAGGTTTTTCCCAGCCCCTCAGTCTCTCTAAATCTATTTTATAATGTCCCACCAGTCACAGGATCTAAGTCTGTATTGTTGTATTTAACAAAGACTTCATTTGAGATTTAGTTAAAATATACTGAAGTTGAGCTTTTTTTAAATTTGTGTTATATTTGTTATACATTTTTGTAAATGGTAAAAGTGAATCTGTTGGAGGGAGCACATGTTATACATTAATATTTTCTCTTTTTGAGAATATCAGATTCTGGCCGTTACTATATAAGCTGGCCTATATTAAGTTATAATGGTAAGGACTATATTAGGATTTATTTTATTTTTATTAACTCATGTGCCCTATAAGAAATAGTTGTGTATTAATTTTAGGAATTATTTTATTATTTTCAATTAACTTATGTGCTCTATAAAAATAGTTGTGTACTGATTTTACTGAACAGATGGCATAGTCTTCATATTTGTAGAATTTCTGAATTAATTTAACAAGAGTCATATTTTTTAGGGAATTCTACCCACCTATGTTTTAGGACTCTTAAAGTTGTTCTCTAATTTCTTTAAAATCAGCGTATACATTCTGGCTAACAAGTCTATTTACTGTGTATGATTGAACATGAACTTTCTAGTTAGAGTTTAATTTAAAGTTAAAACAGGCTTGGTTTTTATTTAGGAAACAAAAGACTTAAGGCAAATTACTTGACATCTGCAGTTGGGGGGGGGGAGCAGGAACCTAGAGGGAGGTGATAACCTAGCTAGTTTTTGGGAAAAAACAAAAAAGAGACCTGGGACTAGATAGGAGGGTGCCCAATCCACAAAAAAGGGAAGAACTCTGTCAGAGATAGGAGCGTGCACAATCACAAAAAGAGAGGAACTTGTCTGTCAAAGATAAGAGGTGAACTGGGTCCTTGCACCTCATCGGAGAGGAGGACCCAGAGGAGAGTCTGGCATGCACATTAAAGGATGCTCCGGAGATGGGAGAGGGAGGCTCTGGGGAATGGGAAGAGAGGGAGGAGGGAAGGGGAGCATAGGGCAGCGGTGGGAGGTTGGAGGGAGGGAGGGGACTGGTGTACCTGTTAAGTTTGTATGAGTGGAAATTAAAAAAAATAAATAAATGAAAAAAAAAAGATAAGAGGTGAGACTCAAGGGGAGTGGTTCCTGTAGCAACTGAATATTCCAAAGAACAGGCTGCAAGCTTGACAAATCCCGTATGTTTCATATCTTTATTATTTATTTCAAAATAAGCCATGTCCCATTTCCAGAAGGTGCTTCCTTGGAGCTCTCTTCTCCAGGTTGGGATCTTACCAGCCTGGTTGGCACAGGACGTGATACTCCTTGTTAGAGGTATAGTTTGTGACTGTTTTTTTCCCATTCAGAAGGTTCTCTTTGACCAGTAGTACCCTTTCTCCCACACACACCCCCCCGAAGCTTTAGAAGCTTTTTAGTTTCATCTGATACCAAGTACCTCACTTTGTCTTTTAGTCTGTCTTTCACTGTGCCCAGTTCAGGGTTTTCTGCTATTAGTTTCATTTTATATTAAGTTTTCAATCCATTTTATAATAGTGAGAAAAAGCTTAATTTTCATTTTTCTGCATAGGAATATCTGATTTCTCCAGTTCCACTTATTAAAGAGACTCTTCTTTTTCCAATATATATTCTTAGAACCTTTGTGGAATATCAGTTAACTATAGATGTTTGACTTAAAAAATAAATTCATTTATGTTTTGAAATTTTATCTGAGCAAAAGGTGAGCTGGAGAATATAGTGAACTAAAAAGAAATTGCTTATGATTCCTATTTAATAGATCCCTTAGTTCATACAAACCCCATTTCATCACCCACTCTCTTCCCCCTGCACAAAGGAAGAAAGGGGGACCCTTAAGGTGTGAGCCAGTGAAATGACTGAGCAGGTAAAAACTCTTTCCATGCAAACCTGGAGTGCATGCACACACAAATGTTAATAATTTTTTGTTTTATTTATTTATTTATTTAAAAAATTTTTTTATTATTATTTATTCAACTGTGTATGTGCGCGCGTGTGTGTCTGTGTGTATGTGTGTGTCTGTGTATGTGTAGAACCACGGACGAATTCGCGAACCGCCATGGACGCCTCCACCTCCTTCTGCCCCGGGATTCACAGGCTCCGCCCTACCAGGACCAGAAGCGCAGGCCGCCCCCGCTTCCGCCTGGCGTCTATATGTGGGATCTGGGATCCGAACTCGGGACCTTCCGCCTGCAAGGCGGAGGCTTAACCCCTGAGCCACCTCTCCAGCCCCGTTTTATTTATTTTTTAAATCAATGTCTCCCTACTGCTAGTTTTATTTTATTTATTTGAGGGATGGGAAGAAGGGAGGGGGAGAGAGAGAGAGAAAGAGGCAGACAGACAGACAGACATATTTACTGTGTAGGCTTCTGAAGATTGAATTTAGATCCCTAAGTTTGCAAGCAGATGCCTTAACCTGCTGAGCTATCTCATAGGCTATGTATGTGTACATGGGTTGCATGTGCATGCCTACATCTGTGTGCATGTGTATTTTTGAATGTAAGTGCTAATGAGTAGATGTATGCACATGAAGGCCTTGGAGGCTAAGGGTGATACCAGAAATCATCCCCCATTACTCTTGTACTTTCTGTGAGTCTAGGTCTTTAATTAAGCTCAGATTGTGCCCATGTGACTTCTCTGGCTAGGCAGCTTGCTCTGGCGATCCCAGGCTTTGCCTTCCAGGGCTAGAAGTATTGACTGACCAGTAAGTACCCCCACTGGCTTTTTAAAATGAGATCTTAGATTTCAAACTTAGATTCCTTGTGAGGCAAAGGCATTAACCAATGATCCATTTCCCCAGCCCTAATAATTAGAAATAAATACATAATCTAAATCTTAATTGGGTAAATTATAGAACATGGACTGATAAGAATACTTATGAAAATCTTTAATTTTCCTAGGTTTTTAATGTTAGCTTTTTTTATGCACACACTATGTGTGTGCGTGCATGCGCACTTATGTATGTGTACAAGAGGGCACTTGGGTATGCAAGCCCAAGGTGACATTAGAAATCATTCTTGATTATCTCCTTATTACTTTGTTCTGGGTTCTAGGGCCAGAAGTATAGACTGCTGCCATTTCTGCTCAACATTTTTTTTACTTTGTTTGTTCATTCGTTTATTCCTTCGTTCACTTATTTATTTTGCTTGTGTGTGTATATATCAGAAGGCACTGTGTGTCTTTTGTGGAGAACCAAGGATGATTTTGGGAATCCTGGATTGTTTCTCCCTTCTTTATGCTTCACTCTGGCGTTTCCCAGGCTCTGCCCATCAGTGCCAGAAGTCAAGACCACTGCCTTTTCCTTCTGGCATTTTTACATGTGATGTGGGATCCAAACTCAGGACTTTTTGCTTGTGAGGCATTCTTAACTCCTGAGCTCTCTTTCCAGTCCCCACCCAACATTTTTAAATCTTACTTTATTTTATTTTATGTGCGTGTATGTGTGTGTTGTATGCTTGAATATAGTGAGTTTATGATAATTTTACCCCTTAATCCCCAATCTCATATCCTCTCCTTTTTCCTTTATAACCTTTCATCTCTCTTGCCAGTCTCCTTTCCCCTATTTTCAAGTCTTTTCTCCTGTGTGGCCCATTGTGTTTATCTAGTTTGTCTTTGATGATATATGCCTAACATGATTTATATTCCAGCAAGTATCATAGATAAGTGGGTGTACCATTAAGGAAAACATCTTCCTTTTCTTTCCTTATCAGTATTAGTCCTCATTAGTCTCTTAAAGAGGTGTGAAACTTCTGAGATCTTTCCCCCTTCATGGTGAGATGTTGACAAGACAGTTACTGTGCAAGTCTTATGAAATTATGCATATCTGTCATGGAATCATGTATGCCACAGCCCTGTCATGTCCAGGAGGTAATGTCTGGCCCATCACTGTCCCACTTCAGGTTCTTAAAATTTTAACCACTCCCCTCTTCTGTGTTTCCCCTGAGTCTTGGAGTGGGGGCATATGTTCACCCAGCATTTTTGTGTGGGATCCAAACTCAGTTCCTTTTGCTTGCAAGGCAGAGACTTTAATCCCTGAGCCCCATCTCCCAGCCTGGAAAGTTAGCTTTAATGTACATAATATAGGCAACTTATATTAATGTTTTAATATTGGCTTAGAATAAAATTGTAAGAGACCCAGAAAAGTTTTTTATGCTCATTTCCGAGTCATGTCTATTATTATTTGTAAAACTTGGCTATCCTTTTGGAGCTTCTTGGACTGCTTTGCTATGCTAGGTTGGTACTTACTACATATTTTTGTAAATATTAGATTTACTTTTTTAATAGTATGTATGTATAGACAGTTGGTGTTAGGTCCAGCTTTTTTTGTGGGTGTTGGAATTGAACTCAGGTCTTCAGGCTTGAGCAACAAACACTTCTGATTGAACTGTCTCCTAGGTCAGGGATGATTCCAGACTTTAGATAGCATTCTCTGAAAAAAGATAGGGAAGTAATTGTAAAATGAAATTTGTATTTTTTATTTCTAAAGTGAATACAAATATAATGGAAATTTGTTTATTTCCCACAGAGTTCCTGAAAGACTTTAAAGTAATGCATTAAAAAGGAAGCCAACGACATAGTTGAGTGGTGGTTTGTTTATGGGCAATGTTTACTGACTGTATTATATACCGTGCGATCTACTGGCTGTCTTTATCTTTTGGCTACCATGGTTTTTAAATATTTCTCTTGTTTGGCCTGTGCTAGGGTGTGAACATCAAGAGTTCCTGCTAGGCTTTTCCTAGTGTCTATTTTGAAAGATTGACTCACAGTTGTGGGATTGTGTGTATCACATGTGCACACACACTCAAAGACTTTTCTGTCATACACTCACATGGGCTTTCTGATGTGACATAACATGCACAGGTTTTGTAGTTGTGACATACATACTCCTGCAGGCTTTCTGGCATGACATACTCACAGGGACTTTCTAATGTGACACACTCACACGGGTTTTCTGGTGTGCATGGATTTTCTGGTGTGATACATTTTCATGGGCTTTCCTGTGTGACACTTGCACAGGTTCTCCTGTATGATACGCTCACGTGGGTTTCTGGTATAATTCACTGACCCAGTTAGTGCTTAGAACACACTCAGTAGCCTTCGTTCAGTCCCTAAAAATATGAACCAGAAGTAATCAAATTTGAGCTTGGTGTAATTTCAGCAGTGAAGAGGCAGAGAGAGGGAATTACCAGCTTGGGCCACATAGTGAGAGGAGGTAAGATTTGGGTTAGACCTGTTAGTGACTTGTTGCTATGATAAATAAAAAAGGAAAACAGGAGAGTTACTGTTGGAATTGTGTATTTAAAACATTATGTATTTGTTTTACCAACTGCAAGTTGATTGTTTTGTTTGCATGTTTGGAGGTTGAGTCAGGATGATCAGTAGTTTAGGTTAGCCTTGGTTATAAAGCAAGTGCAGGGTCAGCCTGGGCTACTTAAGTTCCTATCTAAAAACTAACAACAGTTCTTTTCTCTGTGTGATAAACAAACCCTGGAAGGTGTTAAGGCTATAACTCAGTGAAGAATATTTGCCTAGGGCATCAAGGCTTTGATTATAGGATGAAGTCTTTCCAACTGCTTATAGCACATTCCTTAAGAAACTAGCCTTTCTTCTTTTATAGTAGAGGAGGTTTTAATTTGTAAGACACATTAAATCAGAAGGTTAGATGGCTTGTTAATTAGTGGTAATTTTTTTAAAATATGGAACGTTTCACCAATTTGCATGTCATCATTGAGCGGGGGCCATGCTAATCTTCTATATGTTGTTCCAATTTTAGTGTATATGCTGCTGAAGTGAGCACGTTAATTAATGATAATTACTTCAGGTACTGAGGGAGAAATAAGCTACTTAAAATTTAAAAACTTAAATAATACTCATGAGAGATACTTTAAATGTTCATAATTAGTATGATTGCATCTGAAGATATTAAGTGCTCTAGAATATGCTTATGTCATTTTTAGCTAAGGGGAAAATAATTGAGACTTTCCTTGCCTAAAATTAAAATAAGAGATGTGTTTCTATAGTTTCTTGGTTTATTTCTTGATTTAGCAGTGTTGGGATCACACAGAGAATAAGATTTTGTTTTGAGACAGAGTCCAGGCTGATCTGGAGCTTGTCTGTGGTGGGGACTGCAGAGCTTTAATCTTCCAGGCCAGGAGTACCTCTTTGCTCAACACTTCACTCTGGGCATCAAGAGTTGCACAGTGCGCCTCAGAAGAAAAACGTTACTTTGCCTCCTTAATTCTACATTTAGAAAATGTAATGGTCGGGTTGGAGTGATGGCTCAGGGGTTAAGATTGTCTTGCAAGCACAGAAGGTCCTGAGTTCAGTTCCAAGTCCCACATAAAAATGCCAGGCGGAAATGGCAGTGGCCTGCACTTCCGGCCCTTGTGGGCAGAGCCTGGGAAATCCCAGAGCCAAGCAAAAAGAAGGTAGAAGCAGTCTGGGATGATTCCTGAAGTCATCCTTTATCCTCACAGGGACATGTCGTGCCCTCTGATACACACACACACACACACACACACACACACACACACACACATGCATATAAATACGCAAAATAAATAGTGCCCTCTGATACACACACATATATGCAGAATAAGTAAAGTTTAAGAATGTGAAGTTGAGTAAATTGGGCAAGAAATGAGTCAGACTTAATATATTCAGTATGATCTATTTATAGAATATTTCCAAAATGACCTGATGTTATAACAGTTATTTTGAATACAAGACTTTCGAGGGCATTGGGTGTATACACATCAGCACTTCATAATGCTGGTGCTTGAACTCAAGGACTTTATGTGTACCAGGCAACTATTGTTCCACTGAACCATGTTTTCCAACCTGAGAATTTACGTGCAGATAGTCGTAGTGTGGGTTTCTTTGTTTTTCTTCTCAAACCACCTTTTATAGCTCGTTTGATTCTGGAAGGCAGACAAAACAAAAGCAGCAACAGCAGCAGCAAAACTCTTTTGTCTTCCTTTGAGCCCTTTATGTACATTTGTTCTCTGGGATTGCTGGGGTTTGAGACACACATTCCTGCACATCCCTGAAATCCTCACATGCTCAAGACCTTTTTGCATTTAGTTGAGTTTCTAGGAATTTGACCCAGGATCTTGTGTACCATTGAACCTTCCCTCAACTCTCAAGTGCCATTTTAGGCACAGTGCTTGCATGTAATCTAGGCACATCCTCTGGCATACTTTAAATCATTCTTTGTATGCCCAAGTCAATGTAAATGCTGTATAAGGTTTGTATTTATTCAGAAACTAGTTTTAAAACCATTGCCATTCAGCATAGAGTCTTATGTTTTCATCCTTTATTTGTTCAGTCCATAGATACAGAACCCATGTGGCCTGATGATGTACTTTACTTGACAATGTGTTAGATGCAGTGAATTAAATCTTGCAGTTCTTTGTATGTGTTTAATTTATTTACAGGCGGTGAAAGTATGCACACCAGCCAGGCTGTACCTGTGAAAGTCAGAGACAACTTTTGGAGTTGATCTTCTCCTTTCATCTGATGGGTTCCAGGGATCTGGGTAAAAGACAGCCTGCTTTGACATGCCGGGCTAGTCCATACACCAAATCCTGGGATTCTAAGTTTTAATTTAATTTCATCCTGGAGCACTAGTTTTAATGTTTATGTTCCTGTTATTGTGATAATTTGGCTTGCCACTGCAGCTTTTCCTTACTGAGAAATAAATAATATTTTTGTTTCTTGGTCATTTATTTATTTAGTAATATTTTTTGTTTGTTTTGTTTTGTTTTGAGACAAGGGTCTCTTTTAGCTGGGGTTGTCCTCAAACTACCTCTATAGCCTAGAATGACCTCCAGATTCTCCTGCCTTCCACTTCGTAAGTGCTGAGATTATAGGCAAAGGCTGCCACACTTGAATTTTTTTCCTTTGGCCTCGAACGGAGACTTTTTGTTGGCCTACAAAGTAATCATAGTTACATGAAATAGCCTCCCTAATACACAAAAAGATTTTTATTTAGCTTATTAGCCTACATTTTAGAAAAGGTAGCATCAGATTTGTAGTAATTTGTAAAAGACTTTTTCCCATGTGTGATAGTGTTCTCATATGAGTAAGTATGCCAGCAAATGGTTGGCTTTACAGTTGAAACTTTTTGTTGCCCAAAAGAAAAGAGATTTTAAAAAAAAAATTTCCCTAGGGCTGAAGAATGGCTCAGGGGTTAAGAGTCTGCCTCACAAGGTCCTGAGTTTTGATCCCAGGTCCCATATAAAAAAATGCCAGGTGGAAATGATGATGGCCTGCATTTCTCGCCCTGTGGGCAGAGAGCCTGGGAAATCCCAGAGTGAAGCAAAAAGGAGGTGAAAGCAATCCAGGATGATTCCCGAAGTCACCCTTGGTCCTTTACAGGGACATACAATATCCCTCCATCTCTCTCTCTCTCTCTCTTTCTCTCTCTCTTTCTCTCTCTCTCTCTCCCTCTCTCTCTCTCTCTCTCTCTCTCACACACACACACACACACACACACACACACACATACACCCAATAAATAGGTAAAGTTAAAAAAAAATCCCTAGTCTATCCTAAATTTTACTCTGGAATTTTTATTTATTTACATCATGTGTCTTTGTACCGGTTGTGTGTGTCCAAGTGTGCGCATGTATTATGACACAGTGTAAAAGGCAGGGCAGTTTGCAAAATTCGGTTCTCTCCTTCAGCTTATGGTTTCTAGAGATCCAGCTCAAGTCTAACTAAAGATTTGTCAACAAACACCTTTCACTGCAGAGCCATCTCACTGGTCTCAGTCCAGAATTTCATAGAGGCTGTGGTGATAAAAGAGAAACCAGGAAATTAAAAGTACAGATTTTGAGCTATGATTTGAATTCCAAGTGTTATTTCCAGTGTGTTCTTGGGTCTGGTTTTGTTGTTTTGCCTCTGTTCCATACCAAGCTTGAAGGCAGAACGTTTGCTGTATTCTTTGTATGGACTGAAAGTATACAGATTGCATATTAACTGTTACTTTAGGAGGGCTTGATATGGCTTTTTCCTTCATGAAAGAGCATTAATCTTAGTGGTAATAAACTACTGAAACCTGCAGATAACTGCATGACAGAGAGCTTACCTAACAATAGAAAACAAAGCTGTTTGGTTCTTAACCTCTGTTGGGTTTTTCTTACTTTACCTTGATGTATAAAGTTAACTTCTGCATGAAGTTGGGCAAGTACTGATCAAGAGTTGGACAGCACCAAGTTGCAGAGCTTGCATGTGAGTTTACATATGGTTGTAGCGTGACTTTCTTCCTAGACAGGTGTTATATTTTGTGTTATTCCTTAACTTGCTCCATTCTGACTTCTCTCACACACTTTTAGTCTTGTCTTAAAAGCAAAAGACATCAATCATAGCTTGCCTTTCCTTTGCTTAAACAGTTAACACATTCTCTTTTGTCTTAGTAAAATTTTAGTTATCATACAGGATGAGTTTTACTGTGTTTTAATGTATATGTGTCATTCATTATACATTGCTCATATCCCATTTACCTTCCCTTGTCTGTCACCCCATTCATTCTTTTCCTCAAAGAGTTTCTCTGCTGCTTTTACAATATAGATATATAGGTCATAGTTGGATAATAGGTAGTATAGATAGATGATAGATCAATGTAGATGCTCATGAGGAAAAAAGATAAACTATTTTTCTTTCCTTCTGTTAACCTCCATTTGTTGGGTTTGTTGGTTGAAATAGGGTGTTCCTGTGTAATCTTGACTGGCCTTCAATTTATGATCCTCCTGCTTTTGCCTTTCATATATCACCAAGCCCTGCTAAAAATTTATTCAGAGGGCATACGTCATGTTTTGCGTGGAGGTCAGAGGACAACTTGTAAGTATTGGTTCTTGCTTCCATCACATGGGTTCCTGGGATTGAACTCAGGTCATCAGGCTTGATGGCAAATGCGTTTGCCTGATGACCCATTTCACTGGCCCATTCATACTTTTAGTTTGTGTGTGTGTGTGTGTGTGTGTGTGTGTGTGTGTGTGTGTGTGTCTATATGAGTGTCTGTGTGTATCAGAGGGCACTGTATGTATCTATAGAAGCCCAAAGGTATCTTCAAGAATCACCCTGGATTGTGCCACCCCCATTTTGCTTGTTCTTTAGTGTCCCAGGCTCCTTGGAAGGCCAGAGAAATACAGGCTGCTGCCATTTCCACCTGATTTTTTTTAAAACAAACAACAACAAAAACAAAACCGTGGGATCCAAACTCAAGACCTGCCTACAAGGCAGTCCTACTTTCGTTTTTAATGGTTTTAAACTTTAGTGTGTGTGTGTGTGTGTGTGTGTGTGTGTGTGTGTGTGTGTGTGGCAGGGGTGGTGGTGTTAACAGGGCACTGTGTATCCCTATGGAGAGCCAAGGGTGACTTCAGGAATCATCCTGGATTGCTTAGCTCTGGGATTTCCCAGGCTCTGCCCACCAGGACCAAAAGGGCAGGCCACTGCAGTTTCTGCTCGATATTTTTATATGAGACCTGATATCCGAACTTAGAACTTGGCACCTTCTGTTTGGGAGGCAGAGTCTTAACCCCTGGACATCTCTCCAACCTCCTACTTTTGGTTTTTGAAGACTTAATTACACAGTTTATTTTTAATCTGTCATAAAAAGACACATTAAATAAGCTCATTATTTGGTATCTTAGTTTCTTTCCCTGTTGCTGTAATAAATACCCCAACAAAGGCAAACTCAAAAGAGACTTTATTTCAGCGTATGGTTCAGGGTGTGTGCGCCCTCACTAGAGGAGGAGGAGCGAGGGATGTATGCTGGTGCTCAGCTCATCCCTTTCGTTTAGTCCAGAGAATGCCACCCAGAGTGTCAGGTCTCAGTCTCAGTCAATCTGCTCCAGATGTCCAGAGGCTCTTTTCTAGATCTCATGAACTTGACAACTAGGAGTAACTATTACAGTATCTGACTAGAAACATGGTGTTGATGTGTATGATGTGTGAATATGGAACTACTGACTAGGCATGGTAGACAGGGAGATTTACACACACAGTTTCATAAAAATATTGGCAAAAGACACGAATGTTCAGGTGCACAAAGGTGTGCTTGAGAGATGCAGCAGGATGGGCCATAGTCTCCACCTGGCCATGATCAGCTGGCAGAGGTACACCCTGGATCCATGGTATGTGGACACATTACACATAAAGGGGCCTCCATTGACCACTGCCCTTAAGCGTTGTTGACAGTTCTGCTGACCATTCCCCTTTTTCTATTGCCCCATCTAACCTCTTCCAAGTTAGAGGTCATTGAGGACTTCAGAACCTAACACTCTACCAGCACACATAGATGCTCTTGTGGGCAGAACCTCACATCCCTTCAGAGCATAGTTCACAGCAGACCCCACGTATGGAATTTCACCCCTTCCACACAGGGGACTGGTTTGTATCTGGCTAGGATCCAGAACACCCAGGTAAGAAACTGTGGCAGGAAAAAGTTTTTGTTTCCAAAAGTACTTCTTCTGGGAAAGGGCAAACAGACTTAATTCGACTTAATTGCTGACTTTAGCAGTCCTTCCAACACCTGTGAAAACCGATATAACCAGCAATCCCAGGGGAGGGGGAACCACTGAGAGGCAACACTGGGGCGAGTGTCATCTATTTTAGGGTTATCACCCTGTATTTGTTTATTGATCGATTGGTTTAATATATGTATATGTATATATATATGTATGTATGTTTTGTTTTTCTTCAATTGTGTCTGTTTTCTAACAGTTTAGTTTCTCTTTATAATTGCTTATTTTTTGTATCTACTTGTAATTTTATGTCACAATAGACTAGACCTTCATAACTGCCTTTTACCTCTGTTTATTTGCACAGATCTTTTTGACATTTCAACATCTATAACAGTCTCCTTGCCACTTCTATCTCCAGCCCGTACATCCTTCTAATTCATATTTTATCCTTTTCCATACCTTCATTTTACTACTTTAAATATTAGTACTTTTTGCTCTAAAAAATCTGTATGTTTTTTTCCAATCAGTACCCCAATGCCAACATCTTTAAATCTTAACAGAGACATAAGTAATGCAAAAGCTACAGCTAGGAAAAAAATGAGGACTGCTAATGCTGATTGGGGGAGGAGGGTACTATATCTCTTTGGTTAACAGCTGAAGGAAGTGTAATTCTAGTGAATATATGCTGTTAAGAGGACTCACAGAAAACAAAAGTTATAAAAGGGGGAAGTTAAAGCTGGTAGTACATCCCTTCACAGATACAAAGACACACAAAAAGAGTATGAGGTAAACTTACCATGAATCAATCCTGACTCCCAAACTCCCTGTTAATGGAAGTCAGAATCTCAGAGATAGTTGAAATGTCCAAGAAAATATAGAGAAATTTAGCTTTTCTTTCAGTTTTACTTATTTATATTTCGTGTGCCTATGTGGGTTGTGTGTGCATTTATGTGCAGGTACATGTGAGTACTGTGTGTGTGTGTGTGTGTGTGTGTGTGTGTGTGTGTGTGTGTGGTGTGGTGTATAAGTCATTCTCTGCCTATTCCTCTGAGACAAGATCTCTCCAGCAATCCTCCTCTCTCCACTCTCCAGGATTGGGGCACAGGAATTTACAGGGATGCCCTGACTTGTTACATTGGTTCAGGGATCTGAATTCTGATTCTCATGAATGGTGAACAAGCAATTCTACCTCCTATTTCCCAGGAATCCTACATTTTAAAAACAACTGTATAGAAAACTCAAACTTAAAAAAAAAAAGACTAAAAAATGCATAAACTAAGTAAACCCTTTCAAGACCTCAACAAGACTCTAAAGTGAATAAGTAAAAGTGAGTAAATTGGAGGAAAAAATACAAAATGCTGAGGAAAAATTCAGAAAGAAAATTGAAGCACTGAAAATATACTAAATTAATTCTGGAAATGAAAGAATCAGTTATGAATACCGTACCAGAAAACTTCACCCAACAAGTAAGAATACACAGAACAAATTTCAGGAATGGAGAACAAGTTGAGACAATCTATATTCAGACCCAAATAAAGGAAAAACTTAATGAACATGAGCAGTACTTCCAAGAAGTCTGGGGTATATTGATGATACCAAACCTAAGAACTCATGGGATGGAAGAAGAAACTTAAGATTAAAATCAAAAGCAGTAGATAAATTATTTAATAAAATTATAGCAGTAACTCCCCAAATCTAGAGAAAGGAGTCAGCATTCAAACACAAGAAGCATTTAGAGCTTCGGTAACGATGACTAGGGAAAGACACATCATCATAAAGAAGTCAAAAATACAAAGAAACAACATTGAAAGCTGCAAGAAGAAATCAGAATTTTCACATCTTTAATGAAGGATTTTAAAAGCTAGAAAAGCATAGAATACCAAATTTCAAGCCCTGTAAATAAATTAAGATCAATTAAGATTGAACTACTCAGGAAAGTTATCTGAGAATTGATGGAGAAATCAGACTTTGAAGACAAACACAATTTAGGCAATCCGTGACCTCCATGCCAGAATTGAGATTTTTAAAAAAATTTTTTTATTATTTATTCAATTTTGTGTGTGTGTGTGTGTAGAACCACAGGCTAATTCCAGAACCACCATGGACGCCTCCACTTCCTCCTTGTTTACTCTTCTCTGGGATTCACAGGCTCTGCCCTACCAGGACCAGAAATGCAGGCCGCTCCTGCTTCCGCCCGGCATCTATACGTGGGGTCTAGGATCTGAACTCAGGACCTTCCGCCTGCAAGGCAGAGGCTTAACCCCTGAGCCATCTTTCCAGCCCCCAGAATTGAGATTTTTAAAGGGACTGCTCTATAAAAAGGAAAATGAAAGACACCTAAACTGAAAATGTGAGAAAGACCAGCCAAGTGAGCATATGAACCCAGGGATGCAAAGTTGGTTCAATATACATAAACCAAGAAATGTGATACATCATGTAAATAAGTTTTTAAGGATAGAAGTCACGAAATGAGCTAGGTGAATATGTAAAAAAACATTTAGCAAAGTTTAACATTCCTTCATAATAAAAGTCTTAGAGAAATTAGAAATGGATCAAGTATATTCAAAATAATGAAAGCTGTATATTACATACCCATAGTCAACATACTAAATGGGGGAAAATAAGACCATTCCTCTAAAATCTTGGAACAAGGGAACTCACACTCTTTTTCTCAATTTAGAGCTCAAAATCTAACTAACTAGAGTAATAAGATAAAAACATATAAAACAGGTAAAAAGAAATAGAAAAGAAGCTGTACTCTCCCTTTTCTCAGATCACATGATTCTATTTAAAAGATGCTATATATTCTATTAGAAAACTCATTTGACAAATTGGAAATTGGAAATACCAAATAACAAAGTATTGAGGAGTAAGCCTAACTACAAAAGTGAAAGAGTTCTGCTAGAAAACATTGGCTCTGAAGAAAAGAAACTAAAGACTCCAGAGGCTAGAAAGATCTTGCGTCTGATTGATAGAATTGATATTATGAAAATGGCAAAGTTACTACATTAACCTATATATGCAGTACAATCTTCATCAAAATGCTATTGCATTCTTCAAAGAAATAGAAAAATAATTCATATAGAAACACAGTGATCATACATAGGTTGGAGAAATGGCTCAGGGTCTTTGGATCCCAGGTCCCATGTAAAAAAACAATAGACAGAAATAGTGTCAGCCTGCACTTCTGGCCTTTGAAGTCAGCCTGGGAAACCCCAGAGCAAAGCAAAAGGAGTAGCGCAATCCAGGATGGTTCTGAAAGTCACCCCGGCCTCCACAAGCATGATAGGGTTGACAATGAGTGCTCCACGGTTGACCCCATACAGTTTGGATGGACTCAGTGGATCATGAAAATACTCAAGAACATGAAGATGGGAAGGGAATTATTGGGGAGAGACGTATATGTCAAGATACATTGTGTATGTGTATGAAATGATCGAGGAAAGACTCCTATTCTGAATTAAGAGACTGAGGTTGCTTGGGGTGTGTTCAAAAGAAAAACTTCATTCACTAGTAGGCTAGAATCTGAGCATCACTCAAGGGATTCTAGCAAAGATCCCTAAGGTTACAGCCAGTTTTATATATTGACAGGAAAACAAGCAAGAAAAGGGGAGTAGGTGAGATAATTTATAAGCAGGGTTTGCATTTCTTTAGGTAATGTGTGACAGAGGTCAGTGTGGTCACCCAAGTTTCCAGACATGACATTCTTTTGTCTTGCAGCTACAGAGAATATCTCAGACTGCCAGGCACCAAGTATTCTGAAGATTAGAAGGGGGGAGGGGAAGTGACTCGCTTCTTGCTGCTTTTGGTGAGCAGCAGTTTTGCGTCCTTTATCTGCTTTATTCCCTCTTCTTCTTCAGATCATAACTTCCCTTATGATCTGGCCTTAATTCAAATACTAATTCTCAGAGCTAGAACCCTTAGTTGGCAAGTTGACACCTGTATTTATGACCTGACAGCCTGAGTTGATCCCAGAACTCAAACTGAGTAGAAGGAGAGGACAGAGTACTTGAAAGTTATACTCTGACCTCCCTATGCTCTGTGGCGCATACAGATATCCACAAATTGACAGCTCCCAAATTCACTTTCTGTGCCAAAATTGCTTTATATAAGAATCTAATATGCATATGTTATGCATGCAAACATTTAAATAAAATATTAGAAAATAGAACTTAGAAACATGAACATGTAATTCTTTACAGTATTGCAGATATTTCTATGGTAATTTAGTGTTGATTCAGCTTCTAAAAACATGTGCATGTTAGACTAAAAGGCCCCATTCAGCAGATGCTGAAAGTTGAATTTCATAAAATTCAGATACTTACTTAAATCTTCATATAATATGAACACTAAAGTAATAACAAAAACTAATAGGAAATCATTTTAAATTATGGAACACTAAATCCACTCTGATGTAGGTAGAGACACTTGTTATGACAACTTGTCTTGCTTTTCCTCTTGCTGTGATGAAATACCCTCACAAGTCTATTTAAAGGAGAAAGGGGTTATTCTCAGTTATAGGTACAGTACATCATGATAGGAAACTGAAGGCTGAAGGTTTGTTGTGGAAAAACATTAAAAAATTGTACTCAATATAGCAAAATTGTAAACTAACACAATTTAATACTTTAACTTAACCAGGTTTTTTCCAGTATTGGGGATCAGATCAAGTGCCTAATAATACATGGTGGGCAAGTGCTCTTTCACTGAGTACATCACTAGCTCTAAAACAGTTTAACCAGTTTAAAAACACGTTAGAAATAAGTCTGAGGTCTCAAGAATGGCCACAAGGTAAAGTTTCAGTTTTGCAGAAGAGTATACAACCATAGTTCAGGAAATTCAGTGGGCTTATATGCTGGACACCAGAACTCTGTGCCCTGCTCTTAAGTGGTGACTGATTCATACATGAATGATTCAGAAGTGAAACATTCTGGAAGCATGAGTTATTGGGTGTATGACAATAGTTTTCAAATATGATATATTTAGATTTCAGGACCTCCTGACTCAGGATACTAAATTCTTAGAAGCATTTTGCAAAGCCGCTGTGTCAAAGCAAATGTCACCCACAAGTGTGATTGCTCACATGCATTTGCACAGTAAAAACTCTGGGAAGTTAGTTTAGTCCTGTAATCTGACACTCTCCTAATAAGGATTAGAAGCTTAAAAGTTATTTTAAAAAAGGAGACATTTTAATATGCAGATGAACAAAGTCTTTAATCAACGCAATATATAGAGAAGTACAAAGTTGGCGATGAAGCCACTTTAATGCACGTGGCATGTGGCACTAGTCATAGTCTGAGGCCATCATACCTGGCAGCATAACCTTGCCTGTTTAGATAAATAGCAACAACAAAAAGCTGATAATGAATAAAAGATTATTTTTTGTAGTATTAAAAAGTCTAAAGAAAGAGGAGGTAGCTCAGTGCTTGGCTTAAGTATATAACACCTTGTGTTGATCCCCAGCACCCATGTACTGGGCATGGTAGTATATAAGGTCATCCTTAGCTGCATAGTTCCAGGCCATCGTGGGACACATTAAACCCTGTTTAAAGAAGAGGAGGGGGATGAAAGAAAGATGACAATCTGGCAAAGAATGAGAACTGTGGAGAGGAGGTAGTTCATGAATGAATAAAATCAAATGGCCAAGACACACAAAAGGAGATCAGATTAGAGAAACTGCTGAATTTAAATGGCCCATGAATGTGAAAAAACATTTGGGAAGACAACTTGGAAAAGTGTTTGATTCTGTCGAATTTTATGAGCATCCACGCTATAAATATTGTAGAGATAAGAACTTCTGCCAGTATATGTCATATTCTGCAGTGAGTGTACCTTGATCTGTTAGTCTGTGGCTCATGGTCTTGGTGAAATGTGATGTTCTGTAACTGAGCAAGGCAGGCCAATTGTGATACACATACTGTAGCTGTGATCGTTAGACTTCCTTCCTTTAAGTTCATGTGTTTGGGTTGTGGATTCCTTAAGGTACAGGTGTTGCCACCTACTACTCTTCTGGATTTGAACCTTCCATTTAGTATTTTCGTGCATGTTGGGTTAGAATCATCACTCTAGATTTGAATCACATGTTTACCTTCAGTATGATTGCTTAACTGTCAGTCAAAATGTAAAGGTTTAAGACAATTAGCTCTCTGTTGTTTGTGTTGAAATATAATTCAAAATTAAATAGTGTGAAGACTTTTCTCCATAGGATTCTACATTATAAGAATTCAGTGGGTGGGATCTAAAAGCATTCCTGTTAACAGGTTGTGTATTTTATGTCTTTTACGGAATTAGACACTTAGGGATGTTGTTAGTGTGAGATATGCTCATGATGGTCCAAGATTGAGAATAGGTAAGGAAGCTGATTGAGTTGCTTTTAGGAGCCCCCCTTCTTTAAAAAAAAAAAAAAAAAAAAGCAAATGGCATACAAAAACTGGAGAAATTTGTCAAAAGAAAGGAGATAGGGAATCATACTTCAGTAGAGAAAATAGCCACGGTCAAGTATTACATGTAAGTAGCAAGACATCTGGTGCAGCTCACTCTCACTTCCCTTCCTGGTCACTTGGAACTGAACAGGTTTGATCTCACCAATCAGGGAGGATATAGGGACTGGCAGATACATGGTAACCATATGGCAAATGGGACACTGATATTCCCCACACACACATACACTGCTGTGTCCTATTCCTGTTCTTCCATCTACCTTTGAGTCTCCTCTTATATTAAGATCTTCGTTTAAACAGTCTTTTATCTTTGGTTAGATGACCTTCTATACCAGTCGGGATGCAGCCAAGGGCAGTGCAGGAAAAGCAAAACTGAAAACAACCAACCGTCATTCACAACACCAAAGACCCTACATTATTCACCTGGAACCAGACCAGCCACATCTCTCCCCATTCTAAAGCTCAAGCGGAAGAGGGTTGGCAAGATTGTAAGAGCCTAAAGATGGGGAGGACCAACGATATGAAAGATACTGCATATAAGTTAGGGCTGCAGCAGTCAGAATTGGACTTTGCCTGACCTGCACAATGGCTGACATGTCACCAACCCCTCAAAATCTAGCATGGATCACAGGGGAGAAGGCTCCAGGCAGTAGGAGCCTTAGAGACAAGGGATTAAACAGTCATAATAGAATTCCCATGCTAAGGGGAGCCCAAGAAGGAGGGTCGGGCTATGCCACTGAGTCCTGAACCCTCACTAGGGTGGAGGACTCAGAAGGAGGTTCTGGTGTCCACATAAAGGGATACTCCAGGGGATAGGAGGGAGGAAGGGGGAGGCACTGGGAGAGGGGGAGGAAAGGAGGATGAAAGGAAAGGCGGAAGGGGGGAAAGGAGGGGTGAGGGAGAGCATGGGGATACTTACTGAGCTTATATGATTAGGAAAAAAAATTGTGGGAAAAAAAAAACAGGAGAAATTATTATGGACCATACCATGTTAGACTAGAAATAGAGAAATTTGCAGACTGTGATTAATCCATAAAACCCAAAATGCTATCCAGAAAACAGTCATTGGAACATAGATTCCTAAAGTCCTGAAGAAGTGAGGATTAAATGCTTATGTCAGGGGCTTATAACATACATCAGATCTTTGCAGCAGTACAAGTACATGTCATATCTTTATAGCAACACATTAGTTATTGAACCACATCAGTCATTTGTGGCACACATCTGGAGTTGCTCAGAGATTCAAAGCTATCCGAAGCTCAGTTTCTGTGAATAGTTTTCTCATGCCTTGGCATGATGATTACAGTAGTGTGAATTATGTCAAATTCCTAATTGTTTGTTTTTTGTTTGTTTGTTTTTTGACAATACTAAAGGGCTACTGAAGTAACTTCTGCAGTAGGCCACTTGCTGGCAGCAGTAGACAGATGTGGAGAAGCAAGTATCTGAACCTGAAGAAAGTAGAAGTAACATTTTCAGATAATCTCGGATTTCATCAGTCTTCTGAGTTCTGATTTTTCGGGAGAATGATACAAAGGCAACACCTCAGAAGAAAATAATGGCGATGGAGAAGCTCAAACCTGGGGTACTGAAGCAGACTTGGGAGCTGGCAGTGAACAGGTGAACATCAGCTCTCTGCAGTCAGCCTCCTGAGAAACTTGGTCATGGGAATACTACCTTCTCCAGTCTAGACAGGAGTATTTTGTACCCCAAAATTAACCAGAGATTCTTGTCGGTTACTAAGTTTAATTAGCTACTTACTAGCTAATTCAATTTTTAAGTTGATTTGTAAGTTATTTTTGTATTATGGTGTTTGAATTGTGCACATTCTTTGAAGGGTGGGATTTACAAATTCGTATCATTTTGTAGTTTTTCATTGGACTTGATGTGGAGAAGAAGAGTCTTGACAGAAACTTGCCTCCCGTTTGTGTAGTCCAGGCTTGTCCCATTGTTTCCTTATGGAAGAACATTCAACATGTTTCATCTGGTTTTTTGAAAGAAAGAAGACATTGTCATTATCTGATACCACCCTGCTATGACCACGTACCTCTTTCCCATGGAACTGTAACATAGGGCATGGTGAACAGATTTAAACTTTAATATGGCAGTTTCTGTCTTTCCCGGTGTTCTGTGTTTTGTATCATGCTTAAGAAACCTTTGAGATAATCTTTTTAGAGGTAGGTAATTAATATCTAGGTTGTTGTATGCAGTAATAATGGTGGCTTTTTATGTCTCCTCTATAGATTGTTTTATTACAAGGGGTTAGAAACTGCGTTTGCTAGAATAGCACATTTAGCTTCATATGCTGACAAGTAACAAAACACAAGATAGGAGTGGGGAGTCCTTCTCCTCACTCTGTATCTCCTTTGTTCTGTCCTGTAGGAGCCTTAGGTATTTAGGAATATTGATTGTGATAAAAATTTGACAGGAGTGTGGGCTGCTCCTCAGGCAGCAGCAGCTCCTTATCCATTAACGAGACCACCTTTGATTGACACTGTGCATGCTTCTCTCTCCCATCCCTTCACTCTCAGAGGCCAATGTAAACACCACCCCTATACCTTAAAACAGGGAAAAACGTGGTTGGGACTGGAAATGTAGCTTGGTGGTAGACCACCATATGTGAGACTCTAAATTTAGTTTTCTCAACACCACACAAACATGCACATACAAAACCCGCAGGGCTGACAGTTGCCACATATATCCTTTTCTGTGGCAATATAGCTGTTGTGGTTAAAGATCTTTTCCTAGCTTTCACTGTCATTTTTTCCCCGTTTAGTTTTTGAGAAAAGTGGCTCTTCTTGACCCTAGAGTTATGCCTGTGGCCTGTGATTCCACAGTAACTTTAAGCAATATTTGTTAAATAGTTTGGACTTTCCTTGTTGACCCCCCCTTTTTAAATAATTTACTAATTTGAGAGAGACATACTGCATGTGTGCAATCACACTTGTGCCACGATACATATGTAGAGTTTAGAGAACCACTTGTGAGGGTCAGTTCTCCTCTTGTACTGTGTGGGCTTCAGGGATCAAATTCAGGTGGCCAGGTTTGTACATAGGTGCTTTACCCACTGAGTCACCTTGTTGGTCCCCTTCTTGATATTTTTTTCAGAAAGGTACATTTATTAATAATTAAAAATTGTTATTTCATTTTTCTACTTTTACAAATGTATCGAGCACTTATACCTGCTTCCCTCCATCCTCCATCTCTTCTGTTTCCCTCCCTCCTTTCCTTTCACCGATCCATTTCCCTCCCTCCTGCCCTGTTCGTGATTTCTTAATGCTAAATCTATTGTATATTAAACTTAAATACACCAGCTCTGTGTCAGCTCTTGTCATCTGTGTCTATGCCAGGGTCACACTGGCTTATCCAGTATATTTAGACTTAAGTCTTAATGTAAGTACTCTCAACTGGCTCTTCAAGATTGACCTTTTGTGTGAATTTTACTATCAGACGGTAAAGTTCTGTTGAAAGATTCCTAAGGAGATTTCATTAGCATTGCTTTGCTTTGTTATTTATTTTTATTTTTGGTTATTTTTTGTAGTTGATTTAATAGAAAGCTAAGTTGTCTTCAGAAAAAAAAATCTCAGAAGACTTAAGTTTTATACCTGTTAACTGGTTATGAAGTATGTGAATAACTATTAAATGTAGTTGGTTGTGTACTTGGGAAAGAGC
The DNA here is from genome assembly GCA_023101885.1 of Typhlomys cinereus. NCBI lineage: Eukaryota > Metazoa > Chordata > Mammalia > Rodentia > Platacanthomyidae > Typhlomys > Typhlomys cinereus. Next base: position 1,788,173 of record JALPQD010000219.1, read on the forward strand.
TGTCAGGATCGTTCCGTTTGCAAGTTACTGTGAGATGATGGAAGGAGCACTCTGAAACTGAACAGAAATTTGTCATGCTATGGGTGAATAAATGTGGCCAACAGCATTTGTGGTATCTAGCTAGCACATGTTTCAAGTTGTTGATTATATAATTTGTACTCACTGGTTTTCAGTTCTCTCTCTCTCTCTCTCTCTCTCTCTCTCTCTCTCTCTCTCTCTCTCTCTCACTACACACACTCTCATTATTTGTATTTAGGACCGTTTGGATCTCCTTAGAAGCTTGGTCACATGTCTGGGATCCTTGTGTGTCCATACTTCATTACAAAGTTCCAAGCCATGTGTAGGGTATTTTGTGGTCTTTACTATATGGCAAATCCTTGAACAAAACTTCGTTGTTAGAAGCTTAACTCTTTTTTTTTTTAATTTTTAACATATAATTGGCATGCTTGTTCATGCATGCGCAACGCGGGTACAGTGGCACGCACGTGGAGGTCAAAAGACAGTTTGGTGAAGTGGGTTTTCTCCCTCCTCTGTGCTCTGGCCATCGCATTTTGGTTCTCAGGCTTGGCAGACTTTTTTAATTTCTTCTCCCTCCTTCCCTCCTTTTCTCCCCTCCATTCCTCCCTCCTCCCCTCCCTCTCTTTCCTTTCCTTTCTTTTCTTTCTGTATCAGAGGGCACTGTGTGTCCCTGTGGAGGACCAAGGGTGATTTGGGGAATCATCCTGGATTGCTTCTACCTCCTTTTTGCTTGGCTCTGGGATTTCCTGGGTTCTGTCCACCAGGGCTGGAAGTGCAGGTCACTACCAGGCACCATTTCCTGCTGGCATTTTTATATGGGACCTGGGATCCAAACTCAAGACCTTCTGCTTGTGAGGCAGAGTCCTTAACCTCTGAGCCATCTCTCTAGCCCCAACTTAATCCATTTTAATGCACCCAGCATTTCAAGTTGGTTTTGCTTCAGTGTTTCTTTGTTGAATTTCTCTTTATACCAAGTGTCGCCTTCCTTATTACTTTATTTTATTTTATAAATTTATTTATAAATTTATTTATTTTATTATTTTTTCCTCTTTGATTTTTTTAATCTATAATATGTAATGTTCAGAAGGTAGTTCTTCAGCACAGGAGTTTAGGCTGCCTAATCAAGCTTTCTATTATTTTCTGAGTAGAATGTTAACTGTGTGAGCAACCACAGCTGCTGAACATTCCCACTTGCAAATGCCACACTAGTCAATTAGCAGCAGTGGCCCCTTTGATGTGAGTACCTGTTAGGATATAAAAAGCCAAGGATAATATGGTGTACACAGTTTGTACTTAGTAAGATTAGCCATTACTCACCTAGGAAAGTAGGTGAGTAAAGATAATTATAAAATTAACTTTTGGAAAAGAAAAATGTAATTGCTGTAGTTGGGGAGGGAAAGTCTACAGATTTTAAAGGTTATTAAAAATAGGAATGATCCAGAACTTCAGAGACTATATCAATCACATAGAACTAGGCCAGCCTAATCTCTCCCCATCCTGGAGCTCAGGGACATTTGCGGAAGAGGGGGCGGTAAGAGTGTAAGAGCACAAGGATGGGAGGAGCAACGATTTGCAAGATTCTCAACAATAGTTGGGGCCAAAGCAATCATAATGGGACTTTGCATGCCCTGCGCAATGTCCAGCGCACTGTTGCCCTCATAAAGTCTAGCATCTGTTAAGGGCACCGAGACCCCTGGAGGCAAGGGATTGACAGCCATAGTAGTGATCTTATGCTTAAGGGGAACAAGAGAAAGGGCTTATGGAAATGCCACTGGGTCCTTATATGTCATCGGAGAGGAGGACCCAGTGGAGAGTTAGGCGTACACAATAAAGGACTCTCTGGGAATTGGGGGGGAGGCACTGGGGGATGGGGAGGGGGAGGAGGGGGTTCGGGGGGAGGAGGGGGGAGGGAGGGAACTGGTAAAAAAATTTTAAAATGTATAATTAAATTTTTAATAAAAAAAAGAAAAAAAACAGAATGGAAAAAAAAATAGGAATGATTCCACATAAAAAGTAACAAGAGGAGGTGGTAAGGATGAGAGGAAAGGGCATGCAAGTAAGAGGGTATATACATATGATGTAAGTATTAAGGATGCCTCATGGGAAAGCCTCTGACCTAAGTGAGTAGTGTGCAAACAGAAGCAAAAACACTGTGAGACATATAGCAAGAGTGGAAGTTAAATGAAAGAAAATGAGGAAAAGGACTTGTAGAATGCATTGCCAGCACTGAGTTGAAAGCTAAAATTCTCATACCGTCTGGCTCTAGCAAGGCCTATATGCTGTTGAAGTGGAGGAAACTGTTGGCATTGCAGCTTTTGTTCCCAGGGGAGAGACTGGGCTGTAAATACTTTCCTAATAGTATCTTGGAACTGACTGCTGCATTCCACCATGGTATGGCCTCATCTGGTCCTGGATCCAATGAAGATGAGGCACAGCGCTTCTCTGGCAGTTTTCTTCATCAGTCCTAAGTTGGTAGAGCAGTCTTCAACTGGGTTCAGATGCTCAAGCTTTCCTGACTGCTTCCCCATGTAGTTTCCCCGTGGTTAATAAATATTCTCAGACCTTGTCTTTTGTAGAATAAGAACTCACTGCGTTTTGTTATTTTCTTTCCCCAACTTTCTAATCCGACCTCATACCCAGAAATCCCCTGATTTTACAGTTTGTCTTTGATACCAGAATCTTTTTTTTTCTTGTAGCTGTGATAAAATATTCTCATGAAAGTAACTTAAAGGAGAAATGTTTTTTTCTGACTCACATTCAAGGAATGGAAGTTCTGAAACTCCTGCTCACATTGCATTCCTATAATCAAGAACCAGAGAGCAATGAAATATCTTTGTTCAAGCCCCTTTACTCATTTATGAAGTCCATGATCACAACTAAGGAATCATGCAACTCATTTTGGGCTGGTCTTCTCATCTCAATTAACATAATCAATCCCCCTAGGCGTGCCCAGAGGCCTGACTATAGATTAGTGTATATTCTGTCAAGTTGGCAAATAGCACTAACCTCACAGCTTCACTCCTTGTCAAGTTAACATCAAAACGCATCACTTTTAATCCCCTTAAACCTCTCCATAAGCTCATGGCCATCAGGTTTATATTATAATGTAAACTACTTTCAGTTTATCAAGAGTCCTTATAATATTCAGTAATTCTAAAATGTTAGAAGTCGAAAGTCTCTTTAGCTCAGAGCGCCTATAAAATAAAGTTACACGTTTCCGACATACAATGTGAGCAGTATAAATATTCTTCCAAATGGAATAATTGTGGTATAGCATAGAATGTTTGCCAATCACCAAAGTAAGACCAAAATCCAATGGCAAATACCAATTCCTGCTATCCCATATCTGACAACTGGGGCATATGAAGAAACTGGCTGTGCTCCAAAGCATGCAGCATACGTGGCCTCTCTTTTGAGCTGGCTTCACTTCATACCCACAGTTTCCCTTGACAGGTATCCCATGCCCCTGGCATCTCCATATCCTAAAAGCTCCACTGTGACTTAGACTTCACCTTTACACCTTTGCACATGGCTTCTCAGAGCCATCTTAAAGGGACCCAAGTCTGCTGTACATTGCCTGGCCTCAAATGCTGTCTGCTACCATGAAACAATACTTCATGACTGTCTTATAAGGTTTATATTTTGATGTAAACTACTTCCAGTAGTTTCAGTGCCTTCAAGACTATCATCGGATGGTGTTGTCAAGTTCTGCACCTTGTTCGGACCATAGCTTCTGTATGTTGACACTGGAAAATAACCTCCCTAGGCAGTTCCTTTTAGAGAACATCATTCTTTGTTCAGTCTTTTTCCTTCACATAAGTTGGCATCTTACCCAATTCAGAGAGTCAGTTTTCTCCTTATTGGTGCTAACTTCAACACTTTACAGGTGCTCTTCTCTAAAAATCGCTGCCAAATACATTAGTTCAATTAAAATAAACTTCACTCGAGTCCTTATGATGTAGGCAATATGAAACCAGATTCTTGGCCATAACCACACATGGCATCTAGCCCTATTCCCTGAGTGTTTGTTCCCCTCTGAAACTTCATGAGCTGCACCTTTGTTATTTGTTCTGTCAGCATCATGTCTTCAAGTTCCTTCCATAATAGCCTATTAAACTGTGCCTCTAGCACAGTAGGGCTTTTCTAGCTCAAACTTAAAAATTCTTCCACAGAATTTGTTCCACTTGAGCTTATGGAGAGGTTTAAGGGGGTTAAAGGTGATGTGTTTTGATGTCAACTTGACAAGAGGTGAAGCTGTGAGGTTAGTGTTATTGGAACCTTCTTGGTACCAATTTTCTTAGTTTCTTTTCTTGTTGCTGTTATAAAATACCCTGACAAAAACAACCAAAGGAGAAAGGGTTTAATCCGGATCATAATTCAAGGGTACAAGCCATCATGATAGGGAAATCAAGGAGGCAAAGCCTTTTTTTTTTTTTTTTTTTTTTTTGTGGTAGTGTTGTACTTTGTTTTATAAGAATGTCTTGAACTCAGGTTACTCATTTTGTGCACAGGCACCTTCTGAGACATCTCATCTGCACTCTTTTTTTTGAATGTACAACCACAACTATAAAGTAAAGGAACTTAATAAAAAAGATAAAATGTACTTCATATACAAAATGGAGCACAGCATAGCATTAATCTTTCAAGTAGGTTGATAATCTCCCGTGTATAGTGTTTATAATAAAACTAATTTTTTTAAAAAAAAATACTTTATTTACTCTGTGTGTGTGTGTGTGTGTGTGTGTGTGTGTGTGTGTGTGTGTGTCTGTCCCTGTGGATTGATTCTACCTCCTCCTCGTTTGGCTCTGGGATTTTCCAGGCTCTGCCCAGCAGAGCCAGAAGAGCAAGCTGCTGCCATTTCCTCTTGGTGTTTTTACATGGGACCTAGGAACCAAACTCAGGACCTTCTGCTTGTGAGGCAGAGTCTTAAACCCCCAGCCCAATAAAACACTAATTTAGAAATGAGTTTTCTTATATAGAAAAATAAGACATTTGATTAGGAAAGCTTGTTCTTTTATTCATTTGCCAAATGAATACAAGGAACTATAACTTTATTATTTGGTAATTATAAATGTATGAAGAAATACACTACAAATATTATAATATTTGTATTAAATATTAAATATAATATTAAAAACCATAGAGCCTGGGTGAATGGCACACACCTGTAATTCCAGCATTTGGGTAATACACATGGAGGAGGATTGTATGTGAAGGAGGATTCGAGGCAGCCGTGTGTGTGTGTGTGTGTGTGTGTGTGTGTGTGTGTGTGTGTGTGTAAATAGCAACAGAAAAAAGCCAAGTTACTGATGCTGTTTTTTCCCAGTAAGAAAGAACATAGCTTTAGCTGACTAGTTGTGAAATTGTTTTCGGTGTTGAAATCACAAATTCCAGTTTGGTTCATATATCTATGGAATCATCTCAGGCTGCTGAGGATAGCCCTGAAGTTCTGAAACAATCCACACCACTTGACAATATCTCTAAAATTCTAGAGCTGTTTAGGCTACGGAGAGCCATGTCCTCCTGCCTCACTGCTGGCATAAAGTAAATCAGCAAAAGAGCTAGACCATCACAATTTAAAATTCTGTTCCTTCAGTTTTATTATTTGAATAAAAAAATTGATATCTGTAGATTTTTGACTGTAGAACTAAGCCACAGAAAAGGTCTGAAATACCTAAAAATCATGTGCTTTAAGAGCAGTTTTTCTTGAGAGTGAGCGACAGTCATTGATCACTTGTGCCTGAAGGCTTTTGTTTAGGAGCTTTTTCCCTTCCATCTTCAGAGGAAAGCACAGGATCTGGACTCCCAGAAGGCCTTGCTTCTGCTGGGTATCCTCGAAGGATTCTGAAACCAATACTGTTGAAACCACCTGAAACACTGGTCTGAGCCACTCTGGCACCAGCTTGAGCTGCCTCTGGCTCCGTAAAGTACTTGTGCTGGACCAGAAAAGCCTGGCGACAATGGTGCTGATTCTGAGAACCAGTAGTTCATGTTAAATATAATTACAATAAGCATATTAATTATATTTTACCTAAATGCTAATAGGCAGTGCATATGAAATTCTCAGGATGCTGTATAGTTTGTATTTAAGTATGCAGTAATGCAGTAACTATGATTTGCTATCTGAATTAAGTTTTCTTTATTCATCAGTCTATTCTTCATGTTTCATAGATTTAAATTTTCTTACCAGACTTAGTTTGCAGTGTGTTCATTAATGGAAGCAATCCCATGAGTTGCAGAAAGACTTTTCAATTATCTCTTCACTGTCTCAGTCTTAACTAGATCACAAGTGACATTACATCATAGTGTCATTATCTGTGTGTGTGAGACTGAATGTAAATAAATATAAACATAGTGATATTCATTTGTCTTATTTTTTGCTTTTAAGTAAGAGCAAGCCTACCCAGTAAAGATACTTAAATTTGACTGTGGCTGGCAAAAGGATTATATGTAGTACTTACCTCAGAATTGTGGTAATTGAAATTATGTAGGTAAAAACTCGGCTGCATAGGTAATTATAGTACAGCCATATTACCACAAAATGTAGTTGGTTGTAGTGAGCATTATGCTTCAAAAGGAATAAGCTTCTTTATCTTTGCTATTTGGTTAGTATAATATTGTATACATCACTGGACTCTGACTACATTATAAAACAGAATTAAACGATGGGGTTTTTTTGGGAGGGGAGACAGGGAGACATGATGAAGTTGAACTCTTGGCTTCATGCATGCTAGGTCGGTACCTTACCTCTATTGCAATCACTTTCTTTTATTGTGTGAAAATACTATAACACAAGGAAAAAGGATTATTTATTTGGCTTATGGTTCCAGGGTAGATACAGCTCATTTATGATGGGAATCATTTAACAGAATGCATGTCTAGAAGCAGAAGCAGGAGTCCATTTCAAGTAGGAGGAAGAAAGCAAGATTGCAAGAGGAAGCCGGGCTAGGCTGTCAAGCTTCAAGGCCTGCCCCATTTGGCCTGCCTTCCTCTAGTAAGGCTCCATCTCCTAAAGGTGCCACAACCTTTCCAAACTTTTTTATTAAAAATTCTCCTTTTATACAAACATAATGAGTTGTCATCTCCCCTTCCCCCAACCTTCCCTAAAGTTAGCATCAGCTAAGGACTCAGGTAAGCCTGTGGAAGCCTATTCATATTTGAACCTCAAGAACCACCAACTACATTTCCAACCCGTGTTCGTTACTTATTTTGAGTTAAGGTCTTGCTTCATTTACCAGACTGGCCTTGAACTCGGTCCATCTGCCTAAACCTCCTAAAGAACTGGGACTACAGGACAGGACTGTACCTCTAGGCCCAACTCTGAATGAAATGATCTTGAAAGTGTCTTTCCATTGAAAAATGAGTCTGATTACTGCATTCCTTCCTGAATGCTTTGTTAAAGCAATAGATACAAATAAGTAGCTTTTTTTTAAATTGAAGAAAATATACAACTTATTTGTAGATACTTTTCCATTTTATAATAGTTTTACTGATAACTAGTTTTAATAACAAAAAAAGGTCTGTTGTCATTATACTTAGTTGTTTGTTATGAATGTCAACTCTTGTAATTTAAAAAAAATTTTTTTATTATTCAATTGTGTGTGTGTGTGTGTGTGTATGTAGAACCACGGGCAAATTCGGGAACCACCATGGACCGCCTCCACTTCCTCCTTATTTACTCTTCTCTGGGATTCACAGGCTCCGCCCTACCAGGACCAGAAACACAGGCCACCCCCGCTTCCGCCCGGCATCTATATGTGGGGTCTAGGATCCAAACTCAGGACCTTCCACCTGCAAGGCAGAGGCTTAACCCTTGAGCCACCTCTCCAGCCCCAACTCTTGTAATTTTATGCAAGTATAAATATTAGTGTTTTTTGAGACACAGGTTATAAATATTACTGGATTTTTTTGTTTGTTTGGTTTTTGAGACAAGGTCTCATTTAGTCTACTCACTATGTAGCCCAGGCTACTTGACTTGATTCTTTTTTTTTAACTTTCTGTTTTCTTTTTTGCATATATGTATGTGTATGTGTCTGTGTGTATCAAAGGGCACTCTGTGTTCCTCTGAAGGCTCAAGGATGACTTTGGGAATCATCCTGGATTGTTCTACCTCCTCTTTGCTTTGCTTTGGAGTTTCCTAGGTTCTGCCTTCTTCTAGGACTGCAAGTGCAGGCCACTGCTGTTTCTGTCTAATTTTTTTACATGGATTTGGAATCTGAACTCAGGACCTCTGCTTGAGAGACTGAGCCATCTCTCCAGTCCTGACTTGATCCTTTTGTCTCAGCCTCCTGAGTTACCAGATTCCAAGTGTGTGCTACCAAGGTGCCGGACTGCCTTTCTTTCTCCCCTTTGCCCTTCCTTCCTCTCCAACTTCCTTCTCCTTCCCTTCCCTTGCTTTCAGTCCAGGCACATCTCCCATTCTTGGTTCAAGCCATTTTCCTGCCTTTTCATTTTGAATAGCTGGGACTACCTAGGCATACAATCCTGTGAGAAGTGTTTTTTACCCAACACCAAATACATAGTTGTCTTTCCCACTGACTTTTCTATAGTTGTCCAGCAACAAATCAGTGTTCTGTAATTAATTCACTTTAATTTTAACACTACTGTCAGGGGCTGGTTTCTCTTGGCAGAAGCTCCCCTTTATAAGTTACCCATACTTGAGCACTTGTTGGGTAATACTGCTGCTCTAGGCTCTCTGCATTTATGCTAGACTTAGCTACAAAGTTAATACCCCTCTTCAGGCTGGATTAATTTGTTAAAGGGAGTTATAGAACTCAGGAAAATACTGATTATTGCTATCTGTTTTAAGAACAGTGTGTGGGTTAGATCCAGAGGCTTTGATATCCCTGCCCTGTTGTTTTTGCCACCTTTTTTTTTTTCTCCAAAATAATAATAATTAAAAAAAAAACAGTTTGCTAGCTCAAAAGCTCTCTGAGCTCTTTTTTTTTGGGGGGGGTGTTAATATAAGTTTCCACTCTGGAAGTATGGTTAATTAGAGCTTGAACTCAATGATACCCTAGCTCTTTTCTTTCGCTTTCCCAGAGGCTGGAGTAGTGGAGCTGGAAATCCCACCTTGACTGTGACATGGTCATTCTTTGGGTCAGTCCCATCCTGAAGCATCCCAGTGCACCTAAGCCAAGTCCTCTGATGGCATAAAGATCTGTCACTCATTTACAGGACGCAAGAAATGGAATACTTTCATTCTTGAGGTGCAAGCTCGAGAGATGGTAATTCAGGGATTCCTTTGACAAAGTGTTTACTTGCTGATTTGCATATTTTCTTGTATAAACTTGGTTGACTAGCAGTCTAATCCTTCCATGTAAAGCTGGAATTTTTGTTTTTAGTCTTTCAACTTCATTGCTCATCTGAGTGATGTAGTTGATTAGAAGACTGAAGAATATAACCATTTCAGGCCTAGGAGAAAATGGAAAGTTACTCTGTTTCTGGGAATTTTTTTTTTTTTTATTTCCACTCATACAACTTTAACAGGTATACCGGTCCCCTCCCTCCCTCCAACCTCCCACTGCCCTATGCCCCCCTCCCCTCCCCCTCCCTTCCCATCCCCCAGTGCCTCCCCCTCCCATCCCTGGAGCATCCTTTAATGTGCATGCCAGACTCTCCTCTGGGTCCTCCTCTCCGATGAGGTGCAAGGACCCAGTGGCATTTCCTAGAACCCTTTCCTGTGTTTAAATCATAGGAACACTACTGTGGCTGTCAGTCCCTTGCCTCCAAGGATCTTAGTGCCTTTAGCAAATGCTAGAATTTGAGGGGTCAGTAGTGTGTTGGACATTGCACAGGGCATGCAAAGTCCAAGTATGATTGCTTTGGCCCTAACTTGTGTGGAGTATCTTGCATATCATTGCTCCTCCCATCCTTATGCTCTTACAATCTTACCGCCCCCTCTTCCGCAAATTTTCTGGGAATATTTATTTATCTATCTCCCACATTTTATTTTTTTCCTAATCATACAAGTTCAATAGGTACCCCCGTGCTCTCCCTCACCCTTCCCCTCTCCCATTGTCCCCCATTGTACTCTCCCCCTTCCGCCTTTCCTTTCATCCTCCTTTCCTCCCCCTCTCCAAGTGCCTCCCCCTTCCTCCCTCCTATCCCCTGGAGTATCCCTTTATGTAGACACTAGAACCTCCCTCTGAGTCCTCCACCCTAGTGAGGGTTCAGGACTCAGTGGCATAGCCCGACCCTCCTTCTTGGGCTCCCCTTAGCATGGGAACTCTATTATGACTGTTTAATCCCTTGTCTCTAAGGCTCCTACTGCCTGGAGCCTTCTCCCCTGTGATCCATGCTAGATTTTGAGGGGTTGGTGACATGTCAGCCATTGTGCAGGTCAGGCAAAGTCCAATTCTGACTGCTGCAGCCCTAACTTATATGCAGTATCTTTCATATCGTTGGTCCTCCCCATCTTTAGGCTCTTACAATCTTGCCAACCCTCTTCCGCTTGAGCTTTAGAATGGGGAGAGATGTGGCTGGTCTGGTTCCAGGTGAATAATGTAGGGTCTTTGGTGTTGTGAATTACGGTTGGTTGTTTTCAGTTTTGCTTTTCCTGCACTGCCCTTGGCTGCATCCCGACTGGTATAGAAGGTCATCTAACCAAAGATAAAAGACTGTTTAAACGAAGATCTTAATATAAGAGGAGACTCAAAGGTAGATGGAAGAACAGGAATAGGACACAGCAGTGTATGTGTGTGTGGGGAATATCAGTGTCCCATTTGCCATATGGTTACCATGTATCTGCCAGTCCCTATATCCTTCCTGATTGGTGAGATCAAACCTGTTCAGTTCCAAGTGACCAGGAAGGGAAGTGAGAGTGAGCTGCACCAGATGTCTTGTTACTTAAATGCATTATATTACCATGGCCTGTTTTCTCTAATGAAGTGTGTTCCCCTATCTCCTTTCTTTTGAGGTCCTCCTTTCCCTTCCTTCCTGTTTATAATCCTTTATAATATTTATATTATAGAATATTATAAAATTGCATTATTGTGTACTATATATAATTAATTATATAATACATAATATAAATATAAAATATTATCCTTATTTATTTTTTAAAGAAGAATTCTGCAGAAGTGGATTCAAATTGGAATGGTACTGTATGTAGTGATATGATTAGGCTGTTTGCAGGGACACCTGGATTATCCTAGATGGGTAGGCAGCCTCATCTTGCTTTGCTGACCAGTAATATAGCATCTTCTTTGTAACTGCACTTTAGCTGACCTGTGAGAGTCCTTGAGAACAGATAGGGATGCCCTATCCCAAAGCCCGTGTCACTACCTGCATTAAAATGTAAAGCAAGAGGCTACTGGGGCTAGGACTCCGCCTCACAAACAGAAGGCCCTGAGTTTGAATCCCATGTTCCATATCCCATGTAAAAATGCCAGGCAGAAGCAGCAGTGGCCTGCACTTCTGGTCCTGGGGAGCCTGGGAAATCCTAGAGTGCCCTTTTGACACACACTCACACGTGCGCACACACGCACATACAAACTAAATAAAGTTTTTAAAAAGCTTAAAGCAAGAGCTAAGTGTGGTGGTACAGATCTGAAATCTTAGTACTTGGTTGTATGAGGCAGGAGGTTTTTTGTGAGTTTGAGACTAACCTGGTTTTTATAGCAAAACCTTATCTGGCAAAACAACTTTTACCTTTAGATTTCTGGGTATTTCAAACTTGGAGGCACAAAGGAACTTAACACTGATTCTTTTGCTCCTTAGAACCTATTTTGACCATGAAGGATTTGACCATGGTGGATTGTAGGGAGAGATAAGGAATGCATTTACAGCAGATTATTAGACTAATGAGTCTTTATCCTTATAGATAACCTGTTTGTCTTCTTAAGGAAAGGGCACTTGAATTCCCATGTGTTTTAAATCTGAAAGCATGAAACCGAAGTATTTGGGGTTCCACTTCATTTGGTTACATTGGAGACTTTGGGAGACAGTCTGTAGTAACTCAGGTTTTATTTACTAGATTGTAAATAAAAAATATATATACCATATATACATCACTTCCCAGTCTCTTCAGTCACTTTTTTTCAATAGTATGGAGAGAAAGCATTTTTCATTTTCAGTAATTCGGATGAAGTGAATTTGGAATTAAAGTGATGCATGTTTTACTCAAAACTCCAATCATATTACACATACTAATTTACAGTCATTCTTCAATACCTTTAAAACTAGGTTTATATATTGAAGACCTGTAGATAACTTATTAAATGGAAAGCTTCTCAAAAAGTAGTTTTTTCAGGATGGAGAGATGGCTCAGGGGTTTAAGCCTCTGCCCCATCTGGATCCCATGTATAAAACGCCAGGCAGAAATAGAAATGGCAGTGGCCTGTACTTTTGACCCTAAAAGGCAGAGTCTGGAAAACTCCAGAGTAAAGCAAAAGAGTAGGTACCATAATCCAGGATGATTCCCAAATTTATGCACACAGAGAAATGCAAAGAAAAAAATCCATACTGTACTTTTTCATGGACTGTAAAAGCTTGTCTTCACTTGAGAACAGATAGAGATGCCCTATCCCAAAGCCTGTATCACTACCTGCATTAAAATGTAAAGTAAGAGGCTTTCTTTTGGGTATCTTTTGAGCTCTCCCCTGCAGTCAGCTGTTGCTTGCCCAAGTATCTTTTAAACAGCTCTCAAAGATATTTTAAACCATCAGCCTTGATGAGTGAATCAACGTGGATCCTTTCTCTTAGCTGCTAGAAATAATACTTCGCTATTATTTTGATAATATTTATTTTTTATGGGTTTTTCAACTCCAAATTTCTTAATTGGGAAAGAAGAAAATTGATTAATCTGTATGTTTTTATGAAAATTAAAAAAAAATTTTTAACCATTCCTTCCAAAACAGACGCTTCTTGAATATGCAGAGAGATGGAAAACTTCAGAAGATCCTTTCCCTTTATTGGAGGTGTACACGGTGGCTCTCCAAAGTTATGTTAGAGCCCGACCTTCCCTCACCTCTGAGTGTGAAAGCGTAGCCTTGGTTCTGGAACGCTTGGCACTGTGAGTAGACCTTTAAAAAGTGAAGCAAAGACAGTAGTTCATTGTTACTTAAACTTTAATGTTATCTCCCCTCTTACATTAATTTCCTGCTACTTATTTTTATTTTACTTTGAATTTTAGCAATTTTAGTAATTGTTTATATCCTCACCAACCTTTTGTTTCATAGAAGCTGTGTTGAACTTTTACTGTGTCTGCCTGTTGAGTTATCAGATAAACAATGGAAACAATTTCAGACACTGGTACAGGTGAGAGAATATTTATTCTTTTAATGTGGAGAGATTTTCTATCAGTATTTCTGATTCTTAAAATTATTTGGCTAATCTTCAAACTATCTACATAATGACATTATTTGCTGCTCTTGTTAACACAGTGTCTTACATAGTAGATGGTGAATGAACACATTGGTGTAGGTAGCTGGATTGAATATTTCAGCATTTTTATGATCATATGTTAATTATTATTATTATGTAATTAGGGCTTTGCCAAAGCAGCCAGTGAATACAATAGGAAATGCTTTCATTTGGATATAGAAACTGTTTAATTACTGTCTGAAGGTTTGTAATAAGCTTTGTAAAAATTTAACATCTTTTGTTTTTACGAAAGCCTAATGAATAGATATTCCCCATTGTAAAGGTAAAGGAACTGAGGCTTATACTCAACTCTTTATCTGCTCAAATGTAGCTCATATCAGAGTAGTTTTTTGAAGCAAGGTTCTCTTTCTAAAGCCCTATTTTTCCTTCTTGTACTTGAAGACATGCTTGGTCTCTTAATTAGTACTATTTTCTACTTCTGTGCAGTTCTGTACAATTTAGCTTGTTATTTTGGAATTCTTTCAGGAAAATTAAATTTTATTTCATTATTTCAAGCACTAGATTTTGAGGTAAATTTGGATTAGTTGGTTAGTTAAAAAGTACATTCCTAGTTTGTTTCAAAAGACATGGTTCTTTTCTCATCTCTCTATTTCTTTGTCTCTGTCTCTTACCAGAGTTCTTGAGGAATATTTCAAAGAGGGCTAACCTTAAATTTTAGAGATAAGTGAATAAGCTACAGTTGCGCATAGAAATCAACTTTTCTGTTTTAATATTAAAGTATCACAACATCCTTGAAGGTAGGATTCATCTTATTTAATACCACAGGATAGCACATAGTGTCTTACAAATAATAGAACTTAGTAATTGTTGAAATGAAAGGTTCTTATATAATAAAGAAAGAAGAAACAGAAAAGGAAAACTTTAGCCAGTCTTGATGACACATGCCTGTAATCCCAACACTTGGGAGGCGGAGGCAAGTGAATCAGTTCTAGGCCAATCTCAACTACACAGTGAGTTCTAAGCTGACCTTTACTGTATAGTGAGTTCTAGGAATAAGCTATGCCATACAGTGAGTTCTAGGATAGCTTACAGTACACAATGAGTTTTAGGCTATAGTGTACTATACAGTGAGTTCTAGGATAGTCCCTACTATGTTGAGTGATAGCATCAGTTACACTGCAGCTAAACTTTCTGTAATGCATGTTCTACTTTAGTGTGTTAGTAGAGCTTGTGTATTCGGTTTTTCACAACTAGTATTTAATTATAGTTGAGTAATTGTTTCAGAACTTTCATTTATTGGCATTCATATTTACCCAGCACCAAATTCAATATGCTGTATATTCAAGACACTGCTGAGTTCTCATGCTGTGGCTTTTGTTGACAGTTGTTGGATAAACTTTCAAATTCTTTGGGAACCAGTATATTAGTCTACACTTTCATACAGACTAAGAGGAGGAAGTAACTTTTCAGGAGAGGCACAGTACTAGGGATCAAACCCTTGGTGTGTGTTGGGCCACCACTGTGCCACATTTACAGTCAAAGCCTCAGGGAACACCTTTTAAATCAACTTATATTCACTTACCAAGATGTTCTTGAGTTTTTTGAAATGGGAAGGTTATTAAGGCTTTGAGGAACAGTCTTTTTATTTGAGCGTAACATTCAGCATAACCTTAAGGGTGTATGTGACAGTTTGCTCTCACTTTAGGTCTTCTTCAAGGTTAATTTATGCCTGCTTTATCCCCCTTTGCCTCCCTGTTTCTGGCTGTTTAAACAGTGCTTTACCTGTGAAAACAGGAATCATTGTTCTCTTCCCAGTTACTGGCCATACCAATTCTCAATAAACTACTAGTGATTTGGAAAAAACTAGCATGCACACAATCCCATGTCGTCTGTGGCATAAAATTTTCAAGACTATGTGATGCATAACTAAAATCCTTCATTTAGCTATTTTCTGTTGTAATTCACATTTTAGAATGTGTGCAGACCATGTTACAAAACTCTTTATTAATAGTTTTGAGGAGTTTTACAAAACTAGAAAATATGAAGTGTGTCAGACCCTTCATACTTACAGATATTCTGATTATTAAATATATGCGGTCCTTCATGCTTTGGGAAATCATGATCGCTTCTTGAGAAGGAATTTTACTCTTGATTTACACTTTGGAAAAAAGTAACGGGGTTCATTTCTATAAAGACTTTTAAAATAATTTACAGTTGGTTTCTTATTCTTGAAATTTGTTTTTAAATAATAGAAGTAAAGGAATTTGATACTTTGTAATGTGATATGAAAATTTTAAGATTTAAGTCATTTTACAAAGGTTTAGTGTTTATTTAAAATCTGATGATCTTGCATTTAAAAGTCTTTCGTTATTCTTTGGATGTTTATTTCATATTTATAGGTTGCTCATGAAAAGCTGGTGGAGAATGGCAGCTGTGAATTGCATTTTTTAGCTACTCTAGCTCAAGAGACTGGGGTGTGGAAAAACCCAGTGTTGTGCACTATTTTTTCCCAGGAGCCACTGGATAAGGATAAAGGTAAATTTTCTAGAGATGGGGGTGGGGGGAGAGCACAATAGTCATTAGATTAGAAAATAACATTTAAATTTATTTGCACATGATTCATTTCAAATTGTTACAGAGAACGTCCATTTGATTAAGTTTTATGTGAAGAACTTGAAGCCTTCCACATACAAGAATTTAGAATAACTTTCAACAGAGGAGCTGAGGTAGTTTCCTGACAAGATGTAGCTCATTGGTGATTAATCTATTGGACAAAGGGAAAGCAGAAACAAGGTAGTTGAAGGTTTCCTTGAGAATATTATGAGGCACCTTTGCAAAAACTTCAGGCCTTTTGTTTTTGGCATTGGTGCTCTTAGTTGATTGCTCAGCTATACTATGCTGTACTGTTTTGTGAGCTTATGCAATAAGGTGGGACTCTAGGTGTTGTATTGGAGGCACGCAGAGCTAAGCTACAATAGATTAGAAAGGAATTAGGGCTTATGTATCTTGAAACCTGAAGCATTTAACTACAGCAGTAAGAAAGAAATGAACATGTTGGTATTTATGCCACTGTTTGCTTCATCCATTATTACTGATGGTAAAATTTTAGTGATTTGCTGTAATAGTTAGTGTTGAAAGCTGTTGCTTATGAATTCTTCTGATATTTTGATATTTACCCAAAGCCTCCCAGTTTATCTTCAAGCATTTTGTCTGTCTTTCTACCATTTTCCTCGTTTTTTGATCGTTCTAACAGTGCTATTGCCCTTTCCTTAATTCCTATAAGAAACTTTTTATCTTTCCTTCAGGGATGTTCAGAGTCTGTAGTGTACATGTGACCTTGAAGAAATAGAAAGTAGATACTTGTTTGTCTATTGTTTCAGGCAGGGTGTCATGTTATAATTCAGGCCGACTTGAACTGTGTAGCCCAGGTTGCCCTCTAATTTGCTGTAGTCCTTCCTTTTCAGAGGTGGGATTGCAGGCATATACAACCATACCAGCTTTTTACATGTATTAAGGGAATTTGAAATCAGGTCCTCATGCTTGTACAACTGAACCATATTCCTTGTCTATATAGTCTCTCTCTCTCTCTCTCTCTCTCTCTCTCTTTTTTTTTTTTTTTTTGGTAAGAATTTCCCAATTCTTTATATAATTGATAATAATTTCTATATATTTGATAACTTGATAGTATAATGTAACTCATTTTGACGATATTCAACCTTATTCCCTTCTATGTCCCCTGAACCACTCTAGAACATTTCCTTTCCCAACTTCAGCTCTTTTTTTTTTAAGTATCCCACTAATGCCCATTAGTACTATCACATGTATGTGGATTTGGGACCATGCATTGAGTATTGGCAACTTGCTAGTAGTGACCATGCCTCCAAAGGAAAAAGAACTCTCTTACTCACTAGCCACCATCTGCCTCTAGCTCTTTAACCAAATGGTAGGGGTAGTCTGCCCTTCCCTGTCCACCTCATTCCTGTTGTCTCTGTTGGAATCTAGTCCTGGTCTTGTGCAGATCACCACAGCTTCTATTCGTTTTTTCATTGAACAGCTATATTATGTCCAAAGACAGCATTTTACCACATTCCTCCTGATCTTTATATATAAGCTTTCTACTCCCTTTCATGATATTCCTGAGCCTTGGTTAGGCTAGTTAGTATGATATAAATGTCCAATTTATAAATGTTCATTTAGGGCTAAGCACTCAATGGCCACTTATTCTCAGCACTTTGACCAGTGATGAGTCTCTGCATTGACTGTTTAGATCCATTTCAGAAATAAACTTGTGTGACCAGAATGAGAGCAGTTCTAACCTCTGGGTTGAAGCTTAACTATTTCAAAAGACAATTTGATCTGTCCAAAAGTAGATCTCCCTATGAACTTTTGACCAGGTTTACAGAACCAGGCATGAATTCTCGCTAAGTATTTGTATAGCAACTAGCGCTCTCTCTCTCATAGTTAGGCACAGGTATCAAATTAACAGTTGAGGATTTGAGCTCTGGGCACATTTGTAGAGAATTAGCTGTTGAGTTATGTCCAGAGCAAACGTGCAGGAGATTGTCTAGTTGGCAGGAAACACTCAGCCCACAGTGGGTGGGACTAGGTTCTGGAATAAAACACAGAGAGCCGATTGAGAAAGTTGGCTAAGTCTGGCAAGTAAGGATTGTCCTTCTCTCAGCTGTTATGTAGAGATGGTGTGGCCAGTTTCCTTGGCCCTGGTGCTGGTGTGAGCTCTCCTGCTAAGATGGACAAACAACTGTAACCAGGAATCGTAAGACAAACTGAACCCTTTGTTCCCTTAAGCTGTTTGATGGTGATTTATCAGCAACCATGTAGGTAAACTGCATCTCTCTCTCCCCCTCCTCTTCCGCTTCTCCCTCTCCCCCTCTCCCTCTCCTTTTCTCTTCTTTTCCCTCTCCCTCTTCCTCCTTCCCTCCCTCCCTTCTTCCTCCCTCCAATTCTAATGTATTTCTATAAGGGTCATTCTAGCCTCTTCTTACTTACCTATAGCCTCAAACTTTATTAGAAGGTATGTAAGTGGAATCATTCAAAATTGATGGCTTTTGCACCTCTGTAAGGTTTCTTTAGGCCTCAGATTCCATTCATTTCCAAAGTTGCTTAGGTTAGTACCTTATTAGTACCTATTTTCCTATCCCTTTGAGTGAAACATCTTTAGACATTTGTAATACAATGAACCCCCCATTCCCTAGCTTTATATTTGTATAGTAGATCTTACATGTGAGCTACACTTCCAGCACCACAGTTAGGTTCAGGTGTCACACTCTTGGAGTGTGTACCCTGTAAGTTTTGTAGGTTTGAATACCTTAAGATGGTACGTTTTACTGTGAAGTTCTATTGGTTTTTATAGTCATATAAAACATTCATGGTAAAGCTTTGGTTCCTTGCCCTAAACAATAGCACCCATGTGTCACTCATTCAACTTTCTCCTGGAAACCCAAATCTTACTTGCTATCTATAGTTTTGCCTTTTACATTATGTTGTATATAGTTGCAGCCTTTTCAGTTTGGTTTCTTTGACTTGACAACATAAATTTAACATTCTCTATGTCTTTATGTGACTTAATAACTTATTCCTGTTTATTAGCACTTAATATTTCATTTTATCAATGTACTAAGAGTTTGTCGAACAGTCTTCTGTGCATTTCTGTATTGTAAATATCGAGCAATATTTATCATACAGAACTTCCCAAGCAGTTTTAGAGATTCAGCTCTTCTAATAGTGCTGTGTAGTGATAACCAATTGTTTGTATTTGCATTTTTGTAGTGACAAATGATATCAAATATCTTTTAATGCGTACTTTACATATGTATATGTTTGATGAAGCAGCTGTTAGATCCATTTGGCTGTTTTTAACTGGTTGTTTTTGTTCAGTTAGCAGTTGTTAGTGTTGGGGATATAATCCTTTAGCAGATTGTCATGTTTTCTAAAGCAAGTCATTTCTTTAATTTTACCTCTGACTTGTCTTCTTCCAGTGACTTAGTAAGAGCAGGAATTCCATACTTTGAAAAATCTCAATATTCACTTTTTTTTTTTTTTAATATGGGATCTGTGATCCAAACTCAGGACCTTCTACTTGCAATGCCTTTCATGAAATTGCAAATGCCCTGAGGCATTTCTGAAGTTCAGTATTCACTTTTATGAATCATAATTTTGTTGTTTTTATTCTGAAAGTCTGTTGCCAAATTCACCATCATGCAGACTTCTTTAATTTTTTAAGGATGTTATAGTTTTGCATTTTCTTCATAGCTTATCTATTTCAATATAATGTCTTTAGAAGTATAGCCTTGGGTTTAATTTATACCTATTCTGATGTTCTTTTTCTAGTTTTTTAAATCTAAACGTACCAGAATCTACATTAGAAAATAATTCTCCTTTTCTCTGCTGCCTTAAGTAACACCTATATTGAAGCAGTAGGGCTTTTCTTTGAAGTCACTGCCTCCTTCTGTCTTAGTTCTCTGAGCATTTTGGTGAGCTAGTTTAGCTTTGAAGTTCTGCTTTACTAACAGTTTATATATGTTAATCAAAGTGTCTGATACTCGTAGTATATACTTGAACCCGAGTCGTCTTTTACTACTTTTGTGAATGTCATTTTAAAATGTAAACTTAGAAGAGGGTCACACAGAATTCTTGGGCAGTTCCTCCTCTGTGTCTATATTGAAGTAGGACTTATAGCAATTTTGTCAGGCTACTGTGCCATTTTCTTTAGCTGTTGTACTATTTTATAGTTTTATTAACAGTATATAGAACTATCAATTTCTCTTTATCATCACTATTTGTTCTTAGTTATCTATTCTAAGGTTACTAATGATTACGAGGCAGCATATTTGATCATTTGTTTATCTTCCTTTTAAGATATACCTATTTTAGGGGCTTGAGAGGTGGCTCAGGGGTTAACCCTCTGCCTTGCAGGCAGAAGGTCCTGAGTTCGGATCCTAGACCCCACATATAGATGCCAGGCAGAAGCAGGGGCGGCCTGCGTTTCTGGTCCTGGTAGGGCAGAGCCTGTGAATCCCCAGGGCAGAGTAAACAAGGAGGAGGTGGAGGTGGTCCATGGTGGTTCCCGAATTCGCCCATAGTTCTACACATACACACACATGTACAATTAAATAAATTAAAAAATATATATACCTATTTTATCCATAGTCTCTTGTTTTTATGGAACCCTTCATGAATTTGCATGTCATCTCTGCTCAGGAGCTATGGTAATCTTCTTTGCTGTATCATTCCAATTTTAATATGTGCTGCTGAAGCAAGCATCATTTTATTTATTTTTTAAAATATTTGTGTGAGAAGGCTATGGAGGTGGAGGTCAGAAGTCCGTTCTTTCCTTCCACCTACATGGACTTCTGGAGGATTAAACTCAGGTCACCAGGTTTGTATGCAGACAACTTACCTGCTAAGCTCTCTCTCTGCTCAACCAGTCCATTTTAATTAACTGCTTTATTTTTTCTTTTTAGTTACATGAGTTTTTAATATTCTAGATATTAACTCTTTGTCAGATGTGACTTGTAAATGTTTTCTCCCATTTATGGTCTTTTTGCTCTATAACTATGTCATTTCATGCATTCAAGTTTGAGAAGATCCCATTTATCTATTTTGTTTTTTATTGTCTTGTGTGTAATAGCCAAGAAATAATTGCAGAATGTAATGCCATCAAACTTTTTTCCCTGTGATTTCTTTAATTTGTTGTTACATGTATATGGTAATTATGTGCTAAGTGTGGCATGCACATACCTCAGTGCCTGTGCCATGGTGTGCACGGAGAGTTCAGTACCTGCTGTGGGTGTGATGTGGAGGTAGGAGAATGCAGCATCTGCCTTGGGTGTAATGTGGAGGTAGAAAGGCACAGTACCTTTCATGGGTATGATGTGGAAGTAGGAGGGTGCAGCACCTGCTCTAGGTGTAATGTGGAAGTAGGAGCGTATGGCACCTTCCATTGTGAAAACTTGACACTGAGATATTGCTTGGGCACTTGCTAGGGTGCGAGTGGTCTGCTGATAGGCAGAGGTGCCAGTCCCAAGGAGTCATAGTAGTGTCATGTCTCATGTGATTTTTTCTGCTCCATGACAGTGCCACTAGGCCAGCTATTAATGGAGTTTTAGTAGAAGTAGGCAGCATTGCATTGAGTTCTTGGGTAAAACATTCTTGATATAAAGTGAAGCTACCATGTGACATTACCTGTTACCATTCTCCAGCTCTTAACATTCTTATCACCTCCTCTTCTACAAGGTTCCAAGAGCCTTGGAATGGGAGGTGGTTATGGATGTCTTGATTCAGGCTGAGCTATCAGTAAGTGCTTTTATTTTATACTTTGGCCATTTCCTTTGCACATGGGTACTTTTTGGTTGAGTACTGAGTTCTTCTTTGGCCTATGATAAATGTTTAATGGTAGCTTACTATCAAATATTTATAGTTAACTCTAAAAAGTTTATTCTCTCCCAGGGCCTATGGTTTCCCTATCTGTGGGTATCTGGCTTGGTTTACAGCACCAGAGATGTGTTCCAATGCTTTCCTTCTTTTAGAGCCTTTGTCTTCCCCCTATTAGTCCCAACTTATATTTCTTTTTAGTTAATGGCTATTATAAAAATTTCTACTTGGGAGTGTCATTCTGAAGATTCAAAGTTAGCTTCTGGCTATAAAGAGGAACATGAAATGTTAGTCTTTCTTCTGTCTGGGATACTTTGTTCAATATTATTATGTCTTCTGATTCCATCTATTTACAGCAAATTATATAATTTCATTTTTTAATGACTGAATAATATTCTGTAGTATATATGAACTACATTTTTATTATCTGTTCATCCAGCGATGGACATTTGAACTGATTTCCATTTCTTTGTGACTTGTGCTGTGATAAACATGAATGTGCAAGTGTAAATTTTTTGTAAATGTAATATGGCATCCTTTGAGAATATTTCCAGGAGTGCTATAGCTGGGTCATAGGTAGTTCCATTTTTAGAACTTCGAGGTTAATTTCCAAAGAGGTTGTATAAGTTTGCACTCCTACCAGCAATGTATAAAAGATTCCTTTTCCCACATTCTCTCCAGCATTTGTTTTATGTTTTTTATTTTAGCCATTCTGACTGGGGTAAGATTATCATCTCAGTGTGGTTTTAATTTGCATTTCTCTGGTGGCTAGGGACATTGAGCACTTTTTGAGATATTCGTTAGCTATTTTAATGTCATTGTGTGAAAAGTTTCTTTTGAGTTCTGAGACCTTTTTTGATTTGGTTGTTTGATTTTTTGGTGTTAATTTTTGTGTTTCTTTATGTATTCTGGATACATATATGGCTACAAAAATTTTCTCCCATTCTGTGGATTATTTTTGCTCATTTGATTTCTTTTGCAAAGCAGACACTTTTTAATTTTGTAAGATCCCACTTGTTGATGGTCTTATTTTCTGCATGGATGGGATTCTGTACAGAAAATTTTTACTTCGTCCTTTCACTTCTGGTGTATTTTCCCCCCTAGGAGTGTCATCATCTTCAGTCTAATATCAAGATCTTTGATACATTTATTTGGAGTTAATTGCATAGTGGGAGGTATGGGTCTAGTTTCATTTTTGTACATGTAGACATCCAATATTCCCAGCACCACTTACTAGGATACTGTCTCTTCCCCAGTGTATGCTTTTAGTGTCTTTGTCAAATATCAAGTGACTCTAGGTGCATGGATATCTGGGTCCTCAACACTGATCCATTGAACAGTGTGTCTGTTTTTGTGCTGATATCTTTGATGCAAGTCTTTCTCTTTCTTTATTAGACTTATTCCTAAGTATTTTATTATTTTTAATATTTTAAATTGAATCGTTAATTCCTTTTTGAATTTTTTATTATATAAGTGCAAATGATTTTGTGGGTTGATCTGTATATTCTAAAACTTTGCTAATTTATTAGTTCTAGTAATTTTGTAAATGGAATCCTTAGGATTTTCAACAACCTGCTAAAAAGAGATTGTTTACTTCTTTTCCAATTTAGATGCCTTTATTACTTAATAGAAGGGGAGAAAGATTTACATAATTAACTGATGCAGATCATGTTGAATACTGGAATTTACTCTTTGGATGCAAGTAAAAGTTCTTTTAAAGATGAAAGATAATCAAATATGTACTTTAAAACAAATATCTTGGTTATCTGCCTGAGTATCCTGGATCTGCAGAATTGGCAGAATTTATCTAAGGCCTAGAGTGATGCTGAAGACTAGCAGATCTCTGCAAGATGTCTAATAGAGATTCGGACTGGGGCTTAGGGTGGCAGTGGTAGGTAGTAGAAATACAGACAAAGTGTATAGAATCGAATAGTTGAAGTGACAGCTAACTCTGGATGTATGGGTGATATATTCAGGAAAAGAATTTGTATATGTGTGTGTGTTGTGGTTAGGTTTTTCAGATGTTAACATGTATAAGATGTGTCTGTGTATTCAAGTGTATATTTGTATGTGGATGGGTATATGTGTGGGGGATGTATGTACACTATTGTACTTGAGAGTCTTCAGAGACCCAGGGGTGATATTGGGATTGGGAGTTATCCCCAATCATTCTTCCATCTTACTGTGAGCCTAGGTATCTAATTAAACATAGTATATACACCATTAAGGTTAGTCTGCTAAGCCAACCTGTTCTGGAGAGACCCAGGCTCTGTTTTCTAGGACTGGAAGTACAGTTTTAACCACTGAGCCATCTTCCCAGCCACAGAAAAGAAATTTTTTCAAACTAGTTCTTAAGTTTGACTTGAGAACATACCTATATAGATGGGTCTTTGAAGATGATACATATTTTTTGTTTTGTATTTTGCTTTTTTTGAGACAGAATCACATTGATTAAATTCTCAGACCTGTCTCATAAGTGCTGGGATGGGATACAAGCATAATCCATCGTGTCCAGCTAGAAAGTTTTATATGCTGTTGGAGATCCTTGTGAAGAAGTGAGTCAGAGATGCTACAAACTTGATTATTCATAAACCTGGGCATGGAGCCATGTACTCTGTGATTCCACTTTTGGGATGAAATCAAGATTGTAAGATGAGTCGTATAACTTACAGCACAATATTAGTGCAATGATTTATTTATCCCAAAGATTTAACTTATAAAATGTAATTATATTTTCATTTTAACTTAATAATATGAGAGTGGCATTTTATGACTGGTTTTGCTCAATTGAATTGGCTGAATATGATGCTTTTATGTCTCCTATAGGTTTGAACACAGTTAAGCTTGCTTTTTTTTCTTGAAGCATAGCATAGAAATGCAGAGAAAGTAGCTAGAAAGACTTATCATGAGTAAAATTTAAAATGTTTTGCATTTTTGTGATGTAAGGGTAAGAAGCATAATTTGGATTGAAATCTGATGCATGTAGCTAATTATTCAGAGGTAAAATTTATTGACCATAAATCTGCCAAGCACTAGAATAGGAACCCTTTAATGCAGTATCACAACTCTGTAAGAAAAATTATGTTCTAAATTAGAAATAGTGAGAAGAAGAAAATGAACTGAATAGAAATGAAAAGATTAATAGGAGGGAGTGGGGAGGAAGCAGGAACATTTGAATGTTAGAGTGTCATTGTCCTTTGGCTCATCAAATCAGAATACATAGCTATTTTTCTTTAAAGACTTCTATTTCACAGCTTTTTATTGTCCTAAAGTGCGATTCTGATTAGAAGTAAACACATTAGAAGTAAACACCATAATGAATTTCGTGTTTATTTGGTTCTGATGCTGTTCTGTGAAATTTCAAGTCAGAAGACCAGTTACTCTAGTATTGGTTCTGTCATTACATGGCCACAGCTCCAGGGAGTCATTTGCTTCCTAGGAGCCTCAGTTTACCTTTCTGCCAAATGATGGAGCTGCAAAAAATGATTCGTGTTTTTTTTTCCGTGTTTTCTTTTCTATTGTATTAGTATTCTGTGTTTCTTGTAAATCCATTTTGCCCTTAGTGTGATAGTGATTTCTAGTGATTTCTTATCATTTAAAAGTAAACATTAGAATTTTGAAAATTTATACAAATATAATCTGGTTTAGTTTACTGTCAAGAAAAGAGAGTAGTCTGTATGGAAGTCTAGGCTTGAACTAAAAAGTTGATCCTGTATTATTATATAAACACTCATGAGTTTAATATTGAGAAGTCAGTCTTGGTACTTTCTAAACAGATTTTTTTTCATGGCATAGTGAAACACATAGATTAAAATAAAGGTATGAGAATAGAGGGTTCAAAAGAAAGAGTGCATGTTTTCCAATTTGCAAACTACTTAGCAGACATGTCTTCCATGGAATTACTAGAAGAGAAAAAGGTGCATTTATTTAGAAGGTTTCAAATTTAATTCCTAGAAGTTTTTAAAAGGGTTCAAGCTAGCCATCAAAAATTAATGTTTGACTTGATTCTTGTGTATATAAAGAAAAATTACTAAAAAGTTAAATTAATGCCTGTGAAACCATAAATTCTCACTCAGAGGAAGAGGGGAGAAGAAAGAAAAAGAAAATTCTCGTTTATAGGAGATGTAAAAAGCACTAAAAGGGCTGGAGAGATTGCTCAGAGGTTAAGACTCTGTCTCACAAGCAAAAGGTCCTGAGTTCAGATCCCAGGTCCAAGGTAAAAAACACCACGCAGAAACAACTTTGGGTGGTGCCTAGGAAATCCCAGAGAGAAGCAAGAAGGAGATAGAAGCAATCCAGAATGATTCCCAGAAGTCACCCTTGATCCTTCACAGGGACATACAGTGCCCTCTGATACACACATACACACACACACACACACACACACACACACACACACACACACTATAAAGTTAAAAAAAAAAGCACTAGGAAACTCAGTTTGAAAAGAATAGAAATATATTCTTCATAATGTATCAATATTTAGCAATTGTTATTTACTTACAAAAGTTTGAAAGGATTCGTCCAGTAACAAACTTCTCCTTTTTTGGTATTTTTATAGATATTTTAAAACATCCATATAGATATTAAAAACATCCATTCAAAAAGACATACTTCACTCTTATAAAACAACAAATAAATACATCATCAATATTGAGCCAATTAATTGAATTTTTTGTTCTAGAATTTCCAAATATCCTTTGTAGTTGCAGGAATAGTTGTGCAGTGCCTTGGTTTTTTTTAGCATTTAGCCTTTAGGGGCAATAACCCGTATTGTTCCAGAACAGTTTTATGCAAAATTATTTTCATCTTTAAGAAGTTTACATAGAATCATTCTCGGTTATCTCCAAGGGACAAAAACATTCAGTGCAACTTTTAAAATGTGGCCAGTCAAGCATACCAACATATGCCTGTGATCCCTGCACCTGAGAAGCTGAGGCAGAAGAATCACAAAATTGAGGCCAGTCTGGGCTGCATTGTGAGATCCTGTCTTAGGACAAAGTTGACAATAAAATAAGTTGTGAATGTGACCTGTTGTTTTAAAGTCAGTGATTGGCAGTGATTGTAAATTTCCAGGAAGGAAAAGTTTTGGTTTCTGTATTTTCTTAATTCCTTCTAAGTATTTGTGTTGCAAATGAATTACCAAATGTTAATAATCTGTTATGTCTTGTTTTTTTAAGTGAATGACTTTTTAGCTTTTGAGGGTCCCATCTTGTTGGATATGAGAATTAAGCATCTAATCAAAACCAATCAGTTAAATCGAGCATCTGCTCTAGCAAAGCTGTGTTCTGACCATCCAGAGATTGGTGCCAAAGGCAGTTTTAAGCAAACTTACCTTGTGTGTCTTTGTACGTCATCACCAAATGAGAAACTAATCGAAGAGGTAAGTATCTTTTTTGTTAGTAATATTTTTTATTAGATTAGAATGTTCTGGGGTCCCGTGTAAAAGAGTTAAGGCAGCATTGCTGTGAGTTGCAGTGGTGTGCTTCTGGGTGGACAGCTTCTTTTCCAGCAGCTTCCAAAGTCATAAGGGGACAGTTTGCTTCTTCTTGTTTAAATAATGCTGATCTTTGCATCGTTTTGACTGAATTAAGAGTGTTGGTGATATCTTAACAAGACCATAGGGTTTTAATTTTGTGTTATTTGACCATAACTTCCGTTTTGTTTGACTTCAGGATAGTTGAAAATATTTTTTGCTGGGTAATTTAAATAAGAGTAATTCTGGATAGAAGTCACATAATCCTATTTGTAGAGTATATGTAAGTAAACATGTATTTTATATAGCATAATATATATATCATTTTGAGAGATTGTTTTCATTGACATATTTAAAGTAAATGCTTATTTCTTTAAAATAAGATTCTGATTTTACTTCACTTCATATAAAGTAATATTTATGAGAGTACAGTTGGGAGCCAATGGGAATTCCAGTGAAGTTGTAGGTAAAGTAGAAAAAATGAAAAGTTGATGTACAGCAGTTTATATTTAAAGAATTTAGATAAAGAGAACAGTAAGTGACTCAGAACAGAAGAGAGCACAAAGGAGCTGGGAGAGACATAAGGGGCATGACTGGAGAAAGACTAAGGCATGAAGCAGAGAGCATGTTGATCTTGATACAAAAAACGGCTTGTAATTAGTTGGGAGCAATGATGTAGGTGTGGTCCCAAATAAGAAACAAACCCGTTGGGTCTGTGTGGACACAAGGTGTTTCAGCAAATGTGGTTTTAGGTGGCTTCTGGTGGATAAAGTAAAATTAAAAATCATAGGCCCTGGCCTAGGATGTGATTCCGTTAGTTTACATGTTGTCTAATCTAAATATTTTCCTTATAATTTCTTTTATCTTTTCACAAGCAATTTGCATTTATAAATTGCTGTGTATGAGCATAGATTCGAAAACTGAAGTTTTCTTAGTAGTTGAAAACAACAAATTTAATTGAAAGATGTATAAAATGTCTTAAAGTAGGCTCTGAACTGTTTTCGGCATTAAGTGAACATATTTGGGCCAGGAGTGGGTTAAAGGCAAGTAAGACATTGTCCCTACACTAAAGAACCATGCCTTTTAATAGAAAGCTTTCCAAGTGTATGATGGTTTAATTAGCTTTGAAGTTGAAGGCCAAATTTGTAGTTTTAAGGTAAAACCTATATTTCTAGATCTCTAAATAATCAGATCTTAAAATACTCAGCCTAAAGTTCCTCCTGGTAAAATTATCAAGAGTTGAATAGCAGAATATACTTCAGAAAATTCTCTGCAAACACCCTAGGTACCTCTGATGTCATATGGAATGAACTTATTCCTCATTCCTTTTTTCAGCAGGTAGAATTAATACCTCTTGTTCTTAACTGTGGCTCAGAAAAAAAAAAAAAACAAAACTATGTTCTATCTAAGACAAAGGGTTCATCATGGAGTGCCAGCAAGGTTCTAGGATATATGTAAGGAATATTTCTAGATTTTCTAGACCAATCTAGAGATTGATTTTTTTTTTTTAATATCTGTATTGGGAACAATTAAAGCTTGCTCTCTGGTGTTCTTTATGAGATAATGCATTGACTTGTCAGCCAGACCTCTTATGATCCAAAGGAAAGTAGCTAGATCATGTGTGCCTTAAAAACTTCCCAAAGATTGGGCTGGAGAAGTGGCTCAGGGGTTAAGCCTCTGCCTTGCAGGCGGAAGGTCCTGAGTTCGGATCCCAGACCCCACGTATAGACGCTGGGCGGAAGCGGGGGCGGCCTGCGTTTCCGGCCCTGGTAGGGCGGAGCCTCTGAATCCCAGGGCAGAGTAAAGAAGAAAGAGGCGTCCATGGTGGTTCCTGAATTCGTCCATGGTTCTACACGCGCACATACACATGCACAATTGAATAAATAATAATAATAAATCTTTTTAAAAAAAAAAAAACTTCCCAAAGATAGTCACCTATTGAGAGAATTTTAGTCACATACATATATTCCTTGCTCATCTGCCACACACTTGGTTCATTTACTGTGGTTTTATTTGGTTCTTGTAAGCATTTGAATTTTTAAACCCATTTCTTAAGAGAGTAATAGACGTAGACTTTGTTAGTAGTCAGGCCTGAATTGACAGTCCTTCTGAGACTATACATGTAGGTAGTAAACACAGTGGTGTTAGTTTACATCTTAAAAAGAAAAATGCTTTTTTGTTTCCTCTACCCATCTATTTCCTTATTTACTATTCCCTAGGCTGGGAAGACGGTTCGCCCAAACATGAGGGACCCGAGTTTGGATCCCTACCACCCACATAAAACCAAACACAATAGTGTTGATCTGTTAATACTTTTACTTCACCAAAGATTCAGCATGTTATATCTTATAAGGAGACTATTCTGATTGGTTTTAACTATTTTTTTCCAGAGTTACAAATTTTCTGATATTCAAAATTTTGCTAATTTTTCAAAATAGAGAATAGTCTCTTGAGTATAACAAATGTTTCAGTTGGTGTTGTATATATGTATGTATACACATAGGAATAAATATACACATAAACCACTCTGAGCCTTTTTTCTACAATGAGATGTGATTTGAATACCCCAATCATGAGTTTTTCAGAGTCTGACTTTTTGAACACAGACATAATAACAGAAGTAGAAGAATTCTGTGCCTGATATTATGCTTTGGGTCACAGTAAAAATATAGGTATGCTAAAAGATACCGTGAGCACAGGATGTGGCAAGAAATTTCATGTTCAGATTTGGGTCACAAACCTAATCTCAAAACCCCAAAGATATATCATTATATGTGCACAAATATTTTTACATCTGAACCACATTTGATCCCAGGCATTTTGGATGAACTGCACTGAGCCTGTGGTAACATCTCTCCAACAAGCTTTCTTGCTAGATAGTGCTATTTCTAAAGTGCTTTTTAGTACTATTTCTATTCAGTACTATTTCTACAGAAATTGGCACTAAGCTAATAGTTTGCTTACATTACTGTTAATAACATCCTGAAAGAGAGGACCTCGGCATCCAAATAGGATGCATTCCAGTGCAGTGCAAAAGCAGCAAAACTGAAAACAGCCAGCCATGGTACAGAATATCAATGACCCTACAATGCTCACCTGAAACTACATCAGCCAAACTTTCCTGATCCTAAGGCTCAGAGAACCTTGAGGAAGAGGGGGTGGCAAAACTGTAAGAGCCTAAAGATGGGGAGGTCCACCGCTGGACAACATACTCCATTCAAGACTGGGCTGTGGCAGCCAGGAACTTATTGCACTGAGAGTTGACCTTACCTGACCGGCACATGGATGACATGTCAACAAGCTCCCATAGACTAGCAAGGATCTCAGGAGAGATGGTTTGAGACAGTAGGATCCTTAGAGGCAAGGGATTAGACAGGTATAGGGGAGTACCCATACTAGTGGGTGACCCAAGGAAGGGCCCCCTGATCTGCCACAGAAACCTGAACCTCCACTAGAATAGATGATTCAGAGGGAATTCAGGGCTCATATAAGCTGATGTACAGGAGGATGGAAGGGAACAAGTGGGAAACACCAAGAGAGGGGAGGCAGAAAGGGAAAGGGAGAGATAAAGGAAGCAAAGGAGGACAGAAGAGGGGAAGAAAGGGAAGAGGGAAAGGAGAAAGGAGAGCGAAGATACTTGCTCATTGAGCTTGTATAATGAGCTGAAATTAAAATTAAAAAATAAGCAAGAAAACCCTTCAGGTTGATTTAGTAACATCTGTCAGCATGAATTTATTGAGATAGTTGTTTTCAATTAACAGAATCCTGTAAAGGATAATGTCAGATGGCAAGAATTCAGGTTATTCATGTCAGTCAGATGTAGTTTGATGTGTGGGTCTGTCCATTTGCTGTTGTTAATTTACCAAATGGTGTAATGTGTTTGAGATTGTTATATAAAATGTTAATATCTACCTAGTGATAAAGTCTTGACTATATAATATGCATAAAATTTCTTGTGTTTAACATTGTACACATTAAAAAAGAATAAATATGATCATTTATCCCTTATTTTGTACTTTGCATGGGGCCACAAGTTTTCGTAGCAAAGCATCAGACCGAGGAGTGGGCAGAGTATTGGCCACACTGTGGTGGACCAACATAGTCTTGTTTGTTTTGTGGTTGAAGCAAAAGTTTCACTATGTAGCTCAAGCTGACCTCAGATCAATCTTCCTGCATCAACCTTCATCATAGGATCACAGGTGCATACAATAGATATCTTGGGTTTTCTTTTTTATTTTATTTATTTAGTGTGTGTATGTGTGTGCATATAACAGACATCTTGGGTTTTTTTTTTTAATTCCTTATTATTTTATTTAGTGTGTGGATGTGTATATCGGACTGTGTGTCTCTGTGGAGGCCCATGGGCGACTTCAGGAATTATCCTGGATTGCTTCTACCTCCTTTGCTTCTCTTCAGGATTTACCAGGCTCCGCCCTCCAGAGCCAGAAGTGCAGGCCTCCATTGTTAACACCTGCCATTTTTACATGGGACCTGGGAACTGAACTCAGGACCTTCTACTTTCAAGACAGTCTTAATCCCTGAACTATCTCTTCAGCCCTTGGGTTTTATTCTTAACTCAGTCACTGCTTTTATGTTTTCTTTAAGAAATCATCGTTGTTAATCACACTAGTATAAAAATTTATCTTTTTCTTAGTTTTCGTTTGTTTGTTTGAAACAGGGTGTCGTATAGCCTAGCAGATGATGATCTTGAACTTAATGATCTTCCTGCTTTTTCTTCTTGAGTGCTTATATTTACACGCATACACCACCATGCCCAGATCCTTCTTAGTAATGGTGGTTGTTGGTTGGTTGGTGGTGTAGTTTCACTTCATATATAAAATGAAACCTCTGATTCTGTTACCTCATAGCCTTCATCTTCATTATCAAACATGAACTTTAAGTTATACTTCTGTTATCCATGTAAACACTTATTCTGAATACATTATGGTTACACATCCACTTTTGCTTGCCCTGTGATTTCTAGAGCATGAAGGTGCTGTGTTTGGTCTTTTGTTCATTTTATCAGTTTGTTTGTACCATGTGGAGGTAATCTGTTTGTTCTGTAGAACAAAGTTTGTGATTGTCTGATGCTTATCTCATCCTTTGTCTTACTTTGTCTTACATCCTTTGTTGTTGTAGAGATCATAAGCTAATTACTTAATTTATACAGAATAGCATTGTGACAAAGTAATTTTACTTTACCTTTTGTAAGTAATCAGTAGGTAAGGATAGATCATTAAATGAAGCAAATTACCATGGTCTAAATATGTGAAACAGTAAGTTTGTATGAAAAATAAAATAGTGGACCTAAGTGAGCTTATCTGAAAAGTGAAAAAGACATAAAATGTTTGGTTTTTTTCCTCCCCTTGGATGAAGAGATACTTTGTTATAATTTACCCAGTATAATTCTCTGTGTCTTTCTGCTACTCATAATGCTAAGTTAAATGAATGGATAAAGTGGGGAGTAAAATTGCTTGTACTTTACTTGTTCAGATCATGGGTCTGATTTAGTGGGCAAAGGATCCTTTTAATAAATACATATTTACTGAAATTATAAAAATTTTCAAGAATTTCAATTGGGTTTCCTATGTCTCATTTTCTAATTTACAGTATTTTTTATTACTGTATTAATTTTTTGTTATAAAGCAGCATTACTTTAAAAAATTCTATAGCATAGTCTTTGTTGTAGTTACAATTTGATAATATAATAAATAAGCTAATAGCATATTTTACTGATGACAGTGATTTGTGGAAATACTATGAAAGCTTTAAGATGTGTTTCTTTGTATTCTAACACAGTGCCACTTTGTGGAATGCTTGTTTTCTTTTTGTGCAGATTTCTGATGTTGACTGCAAAGATGCTCTCGAGATGATCTGTAATTTAGAGTCTGATGGTGATGAGAAAAGTGCTCTTGTGTTGTGCACTGCATTTTTATCACGGCAGCTCCAGCGAGGAGATATGTACTGTGCTTGGTGAGTTTTCTCTGGGAAGGAAATTGTGTTAGTGAAAATACAAAATGGGTTTTGAAAATTCAGGTAGAAGACTGGATAGATGGCTCAGGGGTTAAGTCTGCCTCCCAAGCAGAAGGTACTGAGTTCAGATCCAGGGCCCGGGTGACAATGCCAGGCAGAAACAGCAGAGGCCCAGCCCTAGTGGACGGAGCCCGGGGACATCCTGGAGTGAAGCAAAAGGAAGTAGAAGCAATCGAAGATTATTCCTGAATTCACCCTTGGTCCTCCACAGGAATTATACACACAGTGCCCTCTGATACACATGCACAAACATGTAAGAATAAATAATAAAGTTTAAAAAGAAAATTCAGGTAGATAGAAATTTTTAGAAATCTCTCTGTCTTACCAAGACATCAAAGCTTATCTTCCTATACTATATTCTGTTCAGACTAGTAAACCGTAATTCATATTTTAGCTTTAAAAACTTTCAGTTTAAGGACCACCTGATTTAAAAGCTTTCTTTTGTTCCCATAAGTTGCTAAGTAATGATTCAATTTGTGTATTTTTCTGCTTTATGTTGCATACTTTAAGTTACTTAGCTGTTATCACTTGTATAATGGACATGTAGCTTATTTCCTGTTTGAAGACATCATTCCACTTCACTAACTTCTTATAGTGCTCTCCTTCAGTACATGCTTTCTAATGTAGTACATTCCTAAATCCATGTAACTTGTTACATATATCCCTTTGGGAGGTGTCAGCAAATAGTAGTTTCCATTGACTTAAAAAGCTTGAGATCAGCACTCTTGGATTACATTGTCCAAGATGAACAGTTTATATTGTCCTTCAACAGATTTATTGGACTTTACTTTTGTAATTTGTGTGTGTGTGTGTGTGTGTGTGTCTATCAGAGGGCATTGTGTGTGCCTATGGAATCACCCTGAACTGTGCTGCCACCTCTTTGCTTTGCTCTGGAGTTTCCCAGTCGCTGCCATTTCCACCTGGCATTTTTACTTGGGATCAGGAATCCAAACTTAGGACCTTCTATTTTCCAGGCAGAGGCTTAACCCCTGAGCCATCTGTCCAGCCCCTGAATAAGACTTCATAAAGAAACCTCGACTGATAACATTCTCATGTGTGATAATATTATCAAATAACACATGACATACAAATATTAAACAGATAGGGTAAATAGTAGCTATGTAGTAAAAGTTCATAGTTTTCAAGTTTCTCTGGTGATTCTTTTTGTTGTGAAGAAAATTAAATATGTGACTCACAAACAGAAGTTTCTGAGTTTGAATCTCAGATCTCACGTAAAAACTCCAGATGGACCCTGGTGAGTGGAGCCTGGGAAATCGCAGAGCAAAGCAAAAAGGAAGTAGGCACAATCCAGAATGATTCCTGAAGTCATCCCTGCTTCTCCATAGGTACACATAGAGCACTCTGATACACACATATGTGCATGTAGGCAGATATGCAAAAATAAATAAATACAGTACTTGAAAAGGAAAATTATGTATTTAGTGTGGAGGGGATTGATATAAAAAGCAATGGTAAATGTGTTCATCAAGGATCGGTATACTGTAGATACGGAGTAGTATGAAAATCTACAATGACTGAGAAATCAGTGTGGTACATTGGTTAAAAAAAGACATCAGAGTCGATGTATAGGCTACATAGCAGCAATCTGTTACAAATTCTTCAAGTTCAGCATTAATGTTCACATTTAAAAGACACTTTTAAGATACATAGTTGAAAGCCAGTAAGTAGCACAGCTAGTAAGTTGTAAGGACTTCCTTCTGGGTATGGGATGTGTTGAAAGTCAAGTGCCAGAGATGTTAATCAGGGGCTGAAGAGATAGGTCAGGGTTAAGCCTCTGCCTCGAAAGCAAAAGGACCTGAGTTCAGATCCCAGGTCCCACATAAAAACATCAGGTGGAAATGGCAGTGGCCTGCACTTTGGATCTAGAAGGTGGAGCCTAGGAAACCCTAGACTAAAGCCAAAAAAGAGATAGAGTAACTCGGGATTGTTTCAAGTTTCACCATTGAGCTTCCGCTGGCAAACACAGTGCTCGCTCTCGCTCTCTCTCTCTCTCTCTCTCTCTCTCTCTCTCTCACACACACACACACACACACACACACACACGGGTGGGCATGCACATGCACACAGGGACCCTCCTCCCCATATTGTGATATGCAGTTAGTCATTAATAGTCTTTTTATATGCCCACCCATACTTGAACTTACGCCAGGTAAAAGTGGTTTAATTATTTTTGAGATTCGTTTCTCAATTCCCCAAGCCCCAACTTCATTCTCACTCAGAACACTTA
Organism: Typhlomys cinereus; assembly: GCA_023101885.1. Taxonomy (NCBI): domain Eukaryota; kingdom Metazoa; phylum Chordata; class Mammalia; order Rodentia; family Platacanthomyidae; genus Typhlomys; species Typhlomys cinereus. The sequence goes on from JALPQD010000219.1 coordinate 1,823,665, forward strand.
AAAAATTAACCAGTCCTATCTTTTTGAAAATTTATTTATGTGTGTGTGTGCACGCGCGCGCATGCATGCATGTGTGCATATATCGGAGGGTATTATTTATGCCTGTAGAGTCCCAAGAGTGACTTTGAAAATCATCCTGGATTTTTCTACCTCCTATTTGCACTGCTCTGGGATTTCTCATTCTGTGCCTTCCAGGGTTGGAAGTGGAGGCCACCTCTATTTTCGTGCACTGTTTTTACATAGACTTTGGGATCCAAACTCAAATCTTTCTGCTTTCCATGGAAAGGTTTAACCCATGAGTATTCTTTCTAGCCTTAATCAGTCTTAAGAATAGTAAAAAATTGAGACCTTTGGGTCAGTGATGATACAGTTATGCATTAAATTAGAAGGATGGTGAATTAGTTAGAATGGCAACTACCCTTTTCATACAGTCACACATTATTTAATGACATTATTTATACATTCTGAGAAATGTGTGATTATGATAATTTTTTTCATTAAGCCAATATCAGTGTTTGTTTCTAAACTAGGAAGGGTACAATGATAAGATGAATAATTTTAAAGGGACAATCAACCTACATGTGGTCTTTGTCACTTGAAAGGCCATTATAGGATGTGTGACTGTGCTGCTTTTCAATTTTCAGAGGAAATCAAAGGTAAAGGTTTATAAAGAACTAGAGAAGTGAAAGTAATTGTTTTAATGTCTCAACATAAGCAACTGAAAGGATGGAGAAAGGCTCAAAGTTCAAAATTACCGTACAGCATGGCTGAGAATCAGGTCAGCAAGAGCTATAGGCTTCTGGCTAACTGACATTTGTAGTGCAGAAGCCAAGAGCAGAAGCTGAGTGCATGCTAATGCTCAGCTCCTTTTCTCCCTTTTATTCAGTGTAGAAACTCAACTCAGAAACGTTGCCACACAGTGTCAGTGGGTCTTCCCACTTCAGTTAACCCAATATGGATAATCCCCACAAGGATGCTCAGAGGCACCTCATATAGGCAATACTAGGTTGTGTCAGGTTGATAGCTGAGACTAACCATCACAGGATCAAAACTTTATAAACGATGTAGAATATCTCCAAATACAGGTAAAATCTAGTAAGTGAGAGAACTTTCAGGTGAGTAATGTAAAGGACCAACCAACTACCTGAGAAGCTGGAACACGAAGTATTCATCAAAACATTAATGATGGGGCTGGAGAGGTGGCTCAGGGGTTAAGCCTCTGCCTTGCAGGCAGAAGGTCCTGAGTTCGGATCCCAGATCCCACGTATAAACGCCAGGCGGAAGCGGGGGTGGCCTGTGCTTCTGGTCCTGGTAGGGCGGAGCCTGTGAATCCCGGGGCAGAAGGAAGTGGAGGCGTCCATGGTGGTTCGCGATTCGTCCGTGGTTCTACACACACACATACACACATGCGCGCGCACATACATACGCACACACACACAATTGAATAAATAATAATAAAAAAATTAAAAAAAAAATTAATGATGAACAGAAAAGAACTTGTGTATGACAGGACAGTTACTTACCACCTTACATTATTCTCTATGAAAAAAATTGAATTTAAAAGTTAAAAATTCATTTCAATTTCTACATTTTCTTTTTTTTTTAAGCTCAGTGGCACAGATTAGATTCCCTCTCCTTAATTCATTGCTCTTGGCTCTTTTGTTCATCTAGTGGTAATAGCAACCTTACAGATTTGACTTCAATTTAGAAAGTGCATGTTTTGTGTGGTAAATTATTCTGGGTGATAATTGGAATAGAAAGCATGCTAGGCAGGTGCTATGTATTGAAGCATAGCACCTAGATAAATTTGTGTGGGTGTGTGTTGTGTATCAGAGGACACTGTGTGTCCCTGTAGAGGAGCAAGAGTAGTTATGGAAATTTCTGTTGCTTCTACATCTTTTTTGTTTCTCTCTGGTATTTCCTAGGCTCCACCTTTCAGAAAGTGGAGATCACCATCATTTCAACCTTATGTCTTTAGATGGGATCTGGGATCTGAACTCAGGTCCTTCTGCTTCTGCAGAAGTCTTAACCCCTTCAGTCCCATAGGTGAATATGCTTTTTAAAGTGATTGTGCATTGTTAGATTTTTGTGCACATACACATACACACTTTGCACTTTGATACTGCATAGCTGACTCAACGTTACCATTTATAAAACTTGAATTAAGTGTTAAGAGCTTTCCTAATTAAAAGATGACACAACAATGTGTTGAAAAATGCTGATCAATTAAATGAATTACCTGATTTTACTTGGTTTTCAGAAAAATCAAAATTCAGACTCATCTTGCATCTAGACTTCCAATACATTAGCAAGAGTGACACAATACAGTCCATAATTGTTACATTCTTCTCCATCTTGTCTTTTAACCTTCTTTTTTAAAGGGAACTCACTCTCTTCTGGAGTAAATTGCAGCAGAGGGTAGAACCATCAATACAAGTGTACCTAGAGAGGTGTCGCCAACTTTCTTTGTTAACGAAGACTGTGTATCACATTTTTTTCCTGATTAAAGTTATTAATTCAGAGGTAAGAATAATCACAATATGTTTCCTCCCTTAATTATAAATCATCTTTAACATTATTTTAGTTTTTATTATTTTGTCACTTCAGGTGTTTTTTTTCCCTTTGCTTTAGTGCTGTGGACATTGATTTTCTTATTAATCATTTTTAACATGATTCAGAGAAAACTAAAATATATTTGAAAACAGAAAGCTTACTTCTGGCATATTGGAAAGTAATATTTATGATACTTGCAAGTTTTGTTCTTCAACTGTACTTACATGTGTTACACTGAAATGCGCAAAGAAGAATATAGAAATGGTTGTATTACTAGCAGATTTTATTGTCTCCTACAAAATAGTCACAGACATTAGATAACACAAAACAAACACCTTTTATTTGCAGCTGAAGTGACTAGAATATTAAGAGATCTCTTCTGGGTTCAAAGTGAAGAGTAGCCCAAAAACTAGAGCAGAAAATTTTGAGTTAGGAGCTAGGATATAGCTCAGTTGATCAAGTGTTTGCCTAGCATGCACGAAACCCTGAATTCGATTCCCAGCACTATATAAACCTAGCATGATGGTGCCCCTTTGATCTCAATCCATAGCTTCACTGCAGATTCAGACTCAGATACAAGAGGTATGAAGAAGGAAAGAAGGTAAATACCTAAGGTTCAGCAGCCTCATAGGGACAGGAGATAGCTATGTAGAAATCAAAAGTGTTGAGCCTTCTGAGGGAATTTAGATCAGTACTTTTATTTAAAAGTAGACTAGAAAAATAATATACCTACGGATGTTACGTAATTGTCCAAAATTACGTAAATTACAGGATCAAAAAAATCTAAAGATTTATTTATGATCATAATCATAGGTATGCGTAGCTCAGATTCGGGGGCTCAAATGTACCATAAGTTGTAGTTCAGGAATTCCCAACAAGGGTAAGAGAGAGATGATAAGCTCAGTATTTAAACACATGCATGAAGATTACAGATCCCCAGAACCAATGTCAATACCAGGTAGGCGTAGCAGCACACCTGTAATTTCTGTGCTCTGAAGGTAGACACAGGATCCGCAGAGCAAGATAACTAATGAAAGTATCAGTGATGTCTGAGTTTTATGGATAGACCCTGCCTCGTGAACCAGTAAAGGTCAAGAGTAATTGAGGAAGAATCTCTCTCTCTCTTTCTCTCTCACACACAAACACTCCAAGTGAATAATGAATGATGTTTAGGAAGTGATAAATGGGCTGTTGACTTCTGAGGCATATCTGTAGAAGCAAAACAAACTACTTTGGAGAGATGTGCAATGTGTACTCAGCTGTCATATATAAAGCCCTGCTTTAGATGAATTCATCACCAAGGCTGTGGTAAATACCTGGCCAAAGCAAACACAGGGGAGATGATTTTATACTTCTCACAAGCTTAAGTTATAGTCTATCATGGCAAGGAACTGATAACTGCAGAAGACTGAGACAGCATCACATTTACAGGATTAATGGATGAATGCATGCCCATGTTTGCTCAGCACCCTTTCTCATTTCATTCATAATTGTTCTTAAGCCTGAAATTGGCATGTCTTCCCACCTCAGCCTAAGCAGTCCAGACAATCTCCTCTAAGAGTGCTCAGAGGCCAGCATTAATCTAGAGAACCTATTTCAGCTCTGGCCACAGGGTGCAAGATTGACAATTAATACTAAGTGTTGTACCCTCTATGAAGGAACTGTAGCTGTGAAGAGCTAAAATTGAACATGTGTGAATAAAAGCTACAAATATATAAAAAACATGTTAGGCATTTAGGTTCCTAACAAAGTATGAAAATTTTTCCTGAATGGATTTCACTAAAGATTAGTATGGTGGTTTCTTTAATAATATGAACAGTATATGTGGGTAAATCTATCAAATATAAGGAAAGATACAAACTAGCAACTAAAAGGCATGAGAAAGAATGATATTATTAAAACAACTAACCAGATTTAAAGACTCAGAAAAACTTTTAGAAATAATAAAACAGTAATTGCAATCAACAACTACAGATGGTCATGTAGATTAGATGCCACTGAAGAAGAAACTGGAGAGAGCTTCTAGTGGTCTGCCTTCATCTCGTAAGGCTTGGGATTATAGCTGTGTGCCACTACATTAAGCAGGCTATCATTCTTCTATTAAACAATCCCTCTATAGCTGAGCTACACTTCTCATTTAGGAGGAAAGAATCTGAGTACTCAGCTGCCTCCTAACAATATTTGGATTTTACTGATAGTAATTTGGTAGCAGTTCTACTTGTTTTTATTTAAATGTATACAGAAGATGTTTTCCCCCAAAGTGCCATCATTGTATAGGATCAAAAATTCAGAATGATGAAGTATTTTTAAATTACTATATTTTTTGAAAGGCAAGACCAAAATTTCTGTCTCTTTTTAAAAGAACGTTTTAAACCTAATCAGTAAATCTTAATTTTTTTGGGGGGGGGGATTGGTCTTGAATTAATTTCTCAGCCCTGTCAACCTCGTTAACTCAAAGTCAAATAATAAACAAACAGGACAGTAAGTTTTCTTACTACTTACATTCTTATTTCTTACATTACTCTGAAGTTTTAAAATTCAGATTATATGTTAGTTGCCTAACTATCGAATACGCAATCATAGCAAAGTAGAAGGACCTGGAACTAGAAGCCAGGTAGTCTAAGTATTGATTTTAACTCACCTGTTGACTAGTCTTAATAACCTTGACCACTCTGGTGAGTTAAGGAAATCAGGTAAGGTGACACCACACACTGAGAAAACTTAAAATAGAGCTACCCTGTCCATGATGACAGTTAATGTTTTAGGTGCTTAGTGGTGCCATGTGGCAAGTAGTGCCTCATACTTTAACATAGATGTAGAATGTTCTCATCATAAACAGTTGTATTGGGTAGCATTCTTTGTTTGTTTGAGATGGAGGCTTAAGCAGCCCAAACTAATTTCAAACTGTCTCTCTGAGAATAATCTTGAACCCTTGGTCTTTCTGCCTTCATCTCCTAAGGCTTGGGATTATAGCTGTGTGCCACCACATCAAGCAGGCTATCACTCTTCTATTAAACACTCTACAGCTGAGCTACATTACAAGCCATGACTAGCATACTTCCAGAGAAAGGCAAAGTATATAAGAAAGCAGTTTAGGGGCTGGAGAGATGTCTCAGGGGTTAAAACTCTGCCTCACAAGCAGAAGGTCCTGAGTTCGGATCCCAGGTCTCATATTTAAAAAAAAAAAATGCCAGGCAGAAAAGGCTGGTAGGTGGAGCCTGGGAAATCTCTTAGCAAAACAAAAAGGAGGTAAAAGCAATCCAGGATGATTCCCATGTCACCCTTGGCCCTCCACTGGGACACATAGTACTCTCTGATTTACACATACACACATACACACTTGCATATGTGCAAAATACAAATAAATAAATCAAGCAGCTATAAAGATGGCTCAGGGATTAAGACTATGCCTTGCAAGTAGGTCCTGAGTTGATATCCCAGGTCCCACATAAAAAAAAATGCCAGGTGAAAACAGCTGTGGCCTACATTTCAAGCTCGGTGGGCAGAGCCTGGAAAATTCCAGAGTGAAGCAAGGAGGTAGAAGCAATCCAGGATGATTCCCAAAGTCACCCTTGGTCCTCCACAGGGCTATAAGTGTCTCCTGAGATACACACAGACACACACACATACACACGCGCGCGCGCGCGCACACACACACACACACACACACACACAGAAAATAAAATAAAATATTAAAAAATAAATCAAGTTTAAAAAACAAAAAAAGTTTTGGAAGCATCGTTATTACATGAAGAAGTTTTCCAGAGCAGCAGCCTTTTTAGCAGTGATATATAATATACAATTGCTTTTTACCTCAAAATTTCATGTTTTGCATGAAAAGTTTTTCTTTTTGCCTTTTTTAACTTTCTGAAATATAACCAGAAAAGGTTTTATCTTAAAACAGGAGTGATATAGTATTACTGATCTAGTACTAAAGAGACCTTGAGGTTATGCCCTAGTGGCAAGTAAGTCTGTTTTCCAGATGATAAAATGTAACCTTTTTTGTACTGTTGGTGGTATGTGCCTAATGCTGGCTCTTTTTGTCAGAATTTTCAGGAGTTGGAGACTTATCAGGCAGCCACTCCTATATTTATTTTAAAATCATTCCTTCTTAAGTCTTAATTGAGGTCTGCAAAGGAATTACAGCAAGTAACTGAGTGCATTTTTTTAGATTCATGGAATGTAGCTTTTCCCAGATTTCTTGAAGTTATAATTAAAAGTTCTAGTCCTGCTGTTAATGATTTCATAGTCTGCTGGTTATAAACACGTGTAATTTCTATTTAATAGTAATGTTGAGATTCTAGTGTATTCATTAGTCTTGTGCCTGCTAGTGCAAGTGCAAAATAAATTTTAAAAGTGGGTCATCTAATTCAATTGTCTGTGTTGATGCCCAAGTAGCAATGGCTAAACAAAGAAGAGGGAAAGTTACTAGTCACTGGAAAAGTAAGTATCAAAAGAGAGAATAGTGGGGCTGGAGAGGTATCAGGGGTTAAGCCTCTGCCTTGCAGGTGGACGGTCCTGAGTTCGGATCCTAAACCCCACATATAGACGCCTGGCGGAAGCGGGGGCGGCCTGCGTTTCTGGTCCTGGTGGGGCGGAGCCTGTAAATCCCCAGGCAGAGTAAACAAGGAGGAAGTGGAGGCGGCCCATGGTGGTTCCCGAATTCGTCCGTGGTTTTACACACAGACACATACAATACACACACGTGCACACACACATATACACAGAATTGAATAAATAATAAAATTTTTAAAAAGACAGAGAAAATAGAGTGGAGAAATGACTCAGGGATTAAGTTATGCCTCTGCTTTGCAGTCAGAATGTCTTGAGTTCCTATACCGGATTCCATGTAAAAACTCTAAGCAGAAATGGCTGCGGTCCTGGGAAACGGAGCCTGGAAGTCTCCGCAGTAAAGCAAATAGGAGATAGAAGCAATCCAAGGTGGTTCTGAAGTAACCCTTGGGCTTCCACAGTCACACACAGGCAAATGCCAAAAAAAAGGATGATAGAGTATTTGGGAAACTACAGGTAGCTTAGTTTGTATGAAGTATAGGTTGTGTGGTTAGCAGGGTACGAAAATTAAGGCTAAAATAGATAAAAATGGGTCAGATTTTAAGGGCCCTTTTATGTTCCACAGTAGGTTTACATTAATATGCACAAGTAACCATTTAAAGAATTCAAAGCCAGGCTAAAACTATAGTAGCTTGTGATACTATAGATGTCAGGGAGGGGTTAAGGCATAACACTTGTAAAGGGCTTGTAGGATGAATGGAATGTCACAGTGAGAAATAAAGTCAGCATGAAAGCCTTTGTAATTTGAGGTATAGATACTTGCAGCCAGAGGTCAGCAAGTGGAGGGAAGCTGTGAACAAGCTATGTGCTTGTTGCCAGGTACTGTACACTGTACACAACTGTAACCTAGAACTTAAGAGTCTCAGGGAGAAGGATCTGAATTCAGAGCCAGCCTAGACAATAACACAAGGTTCTACCTAAAAAAAAAAAAAAAAAAAAAAAAATTTGTGGTTAACATTTTCATGTCTTTGTATAAAACAGAGGTCAACATAGCACGTTAGCTACCTAACACTGTTGTTGTGAGTAGGAAGTGTCTGAAGTGCATAGGACAGCAGCCAACAGGATAGGAATGTTGTTGAGATTCCTCATAATTTTAGCTGTATTTTGTTTTTGAGTCTGCCTTACTCACTTTTAGAGAGTTTGACATTCATGTAAAAGAAAATAGTTGCCTTCTCCATGGTAGATTCCCTTCATTTAAAAGCATCTAATTCTTGCTTTGATTCATTTTTCTCCACTATTGTATGGATTTTTCTAAATCACAGCCTTCTGAAATTTTTACTCTGCTTACATACCAGTCCTTGCCTTTGGATCCTGACTGGCCTTTGACTTTTCTAGGCTTCTTTATGCTTCCCATGCAGCTTTACCTACTCATGCCTTTTTCTTTCTTGCTTATCATTAAAGAAAAGTAGCTTAATTGTCCAGTAATTATTTGTATCCTCCAAGGCATTGTAATAGGCATTTACATTTTATTGTAGAAATTGTATAGTTTAAATCTCTCTCAAAGCAGAATGAAATACACAGGGTTATGTAAAAGCTAGAACATTCTTTTGTCCTTACCACTCTCCCAGTTGTCCTACTTTTTTTCCTGTCACTTTTAATATAGATCTCTCCACAGCCATCACACCCATTTCTTCATCTTTGTGCCCTTAAGTCTCCTAGAGTCAATGCTTGTTAGCACTGCAATTTGTTTTAATACTCCATATTGTCTGCTTTCTGGACTGTGGATGTACTGACACCTCTAGTTTTCTTGCTTCTCCTCATCGCGCTTTGACCCTATGTTGTATGTACTCCGATCTGAATGTAACAAAGATCTCTGATTTGTTTCTCTCACATTGTTGTCTCCTCACACCTGCTGTCTTTCAGTTGACTCACCTTCGTAACATATATCTAATGTCAATTCATTGTATGAGTTAAAAAAATCCTTTTCGTTAGTTCTGTCTTGTCCTGTTCTTAAGAAGGTCACCCATATGGTAGTGATGGAATGTTCCAATTATGTCAGCATTAAAAACCTTATCATCAAGGATCAAATAACTTTTCTAGAAGTAAAATTCTTTCATTAGTAACAGGTTAGGGAGTCTGGAGACATTGTTTCAGAAAGGGATTTAAGACAGCTGATGACTATTTTCTGTGTTCTACACATTTTTACTAAGCTGTCCTAGGCACGTCAGACACTTCGTACTTTCCAACTCACAACAACAGTGTTAGGTAGTTAAAGTGCTATGTTGACCTCTGTTTTATAAAAAAAACATGAACAGGCAGGTGAATTCCCAAACTCCTATAGTAGATACTTTACCATTGAGGTTTTTTCCTTCTTTCAATACCTATTTTTTAATGCTGTTCTATACAGTTTATTTCATGTATGTTACTCTCTTCCCTCTTCCCATACCAGGATAATCTGTAGTACTTTGAAGGGAAGTATTTCATTCACTGCTGTTACAAGATTTAAGGATCTCAACCTTAAAAATTTAATTAAAGAATAAATCTATACTACTTAATGTAGATTTACATTTACTGTTTGTATTTTCACAGACTGAAGGTGCTGGACTTGCTACTTGCATAGAATTATGTATAAAAGCTCTTCGCTTAGAATCTACAGAAAATACTGAAGTGAAAATATCAATTTGCAAGACCATTTCATGTTTGTTGCCTGAGGATCTGGAAGTTAAACGTGCTTGTCAGCTGAGTGAATTTCTTATTGAACCCACAGTAGATGCGTATTATGCCGTGGAGATGTTATACAACCAGCCAGACCAGAAATATGATGAAGAGAATCTTCCAATTCCAAATTCTCTTCGGTGTGAGCTTCTACTTGTTTTGAAAACTCATTGGCCCTTTGATCCAGAGTTTTGGGATTGGAAAACCTTGAAACGACAGTGTCTTGCACTGATGGGGGAAGAAGCATCCATTGTGTCATCAATTGATGAATTAAATGACAGTGAAGTGTATGACAAAGTACATTACCAGGAGGAGAGTAAAGATACCTCTGTAAATAGGCTTTCTGGCAATCTCATAGAAACTAGTGATGGAAAGCAGAAGAAGCGAGAAATGAAAGAGTTAAGAGAAAGAGGGTTTATATCAGCTAGGTTTAGGAATTGGCAAGCCTACATGCAATATTGTGTGTTATGTGACAAGGAATTCTTGGGACACAGAATAGTGCGACACGCTCAGAAACATTATAAAGATGGGGTTTACAGTTGCCCTATATGTGCAAAGAACTTCAATTCAAAAGAAACTTTTGTACCTCATGTTACACTGCATGTTAAGCAATCTAGTAAGGAGAGACTAGCAGCTATGAAACCAATAAGAAGATTGGGAAGACCTCCTAAAATCACAACCACCCCTGAAAATCAAAAGACTAACGTCATAGCCAAACAAGAGCAGCGACCTATTAAAAAGAATAGTCTCTATTCAACAGATTTCATAGTGTTTAATGATAATGATGGTTCTGATGATGAGAATGATGACAAAGATAAATCTTATGAGCCAGAAAATATCCTAGTGCAGAAGCCAGTACCTGTTAATGAATTTAATTGTCCTGTAGCTCTCTGTAAAAAGGGCTTTAAGTACTTTAAAAACCTAATTGCTCATGTAAAGGGGCATAAGGATAATGAAGATGCCAAACGCTTTCTTGAAATGCAAAGCAAAAAAGTCATTTGCCAATACTGTAGACGACACTTTGTAAGTGTCACTCATCTCAATGACCACTTACAAATGCACTGTGGCAGCAAGCCATACATATGTATACAGATGAAATGTAAGGCTGGTTTCAATAGCTATGCAGAGCTCTTAGCCCATCGGAAGGAGCATCAAGTTTTTAGAGCAAAGTGTTTATTTCCCAAATGTGGCAGGATTTTTTCACAGGCCTATCTACTCTATGACCATGAAGCACAACATTACAACACTTTCACTTGTAAGTTCACAGGCTGTGGTAAAGTTTATCGTTCTCAGAGCGAGATGGAGAAGCATCTCGATGATCACAATACTCCTGAGAAGATGCTACTTCCTGAAGACGAGTTTCACTTGACTGTAGATAGAGTGTATCAGAATCCAGGAGAGAATCCTAAGAAAGAAAGACTCGTGCCTCCTTCAGAAAATACCATTGACAGCAACCTGCCAGCAGGCAGAAGTGACATTTGGGATGAAAAGAAAGAGTCAGCTATAGCTGAAAAAGGCCATATCTCTGCCTCAGAACTCAGGCAAGCTAATGGGCCTTCATCAGCTTGTTTGGGAAATTTTGCTGCTGCTGTTGCTCCTACTATTACTGCTGCTGCTACTACTCCTACTGTTCTTCAGGCCAATGAAGTAGCTGTGTCTATCAAGGATAACTTTGGAAAGCAAGTAAACTTAACTGTCCAAGGCACTGGCGAGCCACTAATCACAGATTTGCATAAGCCTGCTGAAGGTGCTGGCATTGATTTGCATCATCTAGATTTCCAAGAAAGAAAAAAACATGATTCCATTAAGAAAACCCAAATTGTTCAAGATTCTTTGATTAATACAGAAACCCTGAAGATAGATGGGCTTAACCCACAGAACTTAGAACAGCACATGAACGCTCTGATGACATTTTCTGTGCATAGTCAGACAGGATTTCACAACAATTTGCAAACATCTAAACTTGAAAGTAGTGGTGATGTTAAGGCATCATCTGGCCTATATGACTTACCTCTGAAGACGCTGGAAAGTGTCACCTTTGCCCCATCCCAACCCAGCCTATGCAGTTCACTGGGATGTCCACCAGTGCCTCCAAAAGCTCAAGACCAGAAATTCAGCTGCCAGGTGGAGGGATGTACTCGAACCTATAACTCTTCTCAAAGCATTGGAAAACACATGAAAACAGCACACCCTGACCAGTATGCTGCTTTTAAAATGCAGCGCAAAACTAAAAAAGGTCAAAAGTCTAACAACTTAAACTTAACCAATCATGGCAAGTTTGTTTATGTTTTACCATCACAGGTTAGCAGCTCCAGTAAAGTTTTTTTTACACCTCAGACCAAAGCCAGTGGTAATCCTGCTTGTTGTTCAGCCCAGCTGCAACACGTCTCACCTGCCATTTTTCCAGCTCATTTAACAAGTGTATCTGGTCCATTATTACCCTCCATAGAAAGTGCCGTAAGTCCAAATATACCTTCTCAGGATAAAAGTGAACAAGATAGCATGTTATGTCCTCAAATGGATAATTTGCCCACTACCACCTTGCCAGTACAAATGGAGGATCTAACCAAAACAGTCTTGCCTTTGAGTATTGACAGTGAATCAGATCCTTTCCTTCCTTTACCTGCAGAAGGTAATTCTCTCTTCCCTTCACCAGCAGATAGTGAGACTAATAATGTTTTTTCCCAACTGGAAAACAGTACAAATCATTATTCCTCCCAGATTGAAACAAACACTAATCCCTCCTTCCTGAAGACTGGCGGTGATGAAAATGCTGTTTTTCCTTCCCAAGTGAACATAACAGATGACTTCAGTGGCACTAGTTCCCAACGGTGTGTATTTACAAAAGTAAAAAAAGACCGCAATCAAGGCCAAAATGGCACAGAAAGAAAACCCAAGCATAACAAAAGGGCTAAGTGGCCTGCAATTATCCGAGATGGAAAATTTATCTGTAGCAGATGTTACAGGGCTTTCACTAATCCCAGGTCGCTAGGCGGACATTTATCTAAAAGGTCTTACTGCAAACCACTGGATGGAGCAGAAATTGCTCAAGAACTTCTCCAGAATAGTGGACAGCCTTCCCTGCTGGCCAGCATGATTCTGTCCTCAAGTGCAGTGAATCCACAGCAGCCACACCAGTCGACCTTCAATCCAGAGGCACATTTCAAGGATCCTTCCTTCCTGCAACTCCTTGACAGTCGCCAGTCAACATTTCTGCCAAGTTCATTTTCTAGATCGGGTGTTAGTCAAGAAGGCAGCGAAATTATTAAGCAGGCTTTAGAGACTGCTGGCATTTCCAGCACGTTTGAAAGTGCTGAAGTACTTTCACAGGTGATTACTGCAGGTTGTGCCTCAGATGCAGCTACATTGCCAAATTCAACTGTGACACCCTTGTTGCCAACCGTTTGCCACACAGACACCTTGCCTACAAGCCAGAGTAGAACATCAAACTCCAAAGCTTCCACCGTCAAGGAATGTAACAACGGTTTGCCTGTTTTTACAACCAACAATTTGCTACTGAAGACTGTGGAAAATGGTTTGTGCTCCAGTTCATTCACTAATTCTCCTGAGCCATCACAAAATTTTGTCAATAATAGTTCACGTGTTTCAGTTATAAGTGGTCCTCAAAACACAAGATCCAGCTATTTAAATAAAAAAGGAAATAGTGCATCTAAGAGAAGAAAAAAGATTCCTTCTCTACTGATTGCACCCAGCGCTTCCCAAAACTTAGTACCAAGGGACTTAACAGCAAAGAATACTGAGGTCCCTTCTACAAACCTTAATTCAAACGTAGTGCTGAATCATAAACCTCAGGGCTTAATGGAAAGTCGATCACAGAAATTAAATAATACTGAGAATCACTTTTTTATAACTGATATAAAAGAGAGCTTCAAAGCCAGTATCGAGCATCATTCAATGCTAACCCCTTTGACATTAAAAACTGAAAATGGAGATTCCCAGATGATGGCTTTGAACTCCTGCAATTCAGTGAGCTCTGATTTGCATATTTCTGAAGACAATGTTATGCAGAACTTTGAAAAGACTCTTGAAATTATTAAAACTGCAATGAATTCTCAAATACTTGAGGTAAAAAGTGAATCCCAGGGTACTGGTGAAATACGACAGGATGCTCAAGAAAATTACAACATGCAGCTTCCCTCAGTAAACCCTGTACCAAATGACAGGTTGCCTGACTCTTCTCAGTTTTCCTCTTTCATAACTGTTATGCCAACAGAAAGTAGCACTCCTCAGTCTGAAATATTACAGGAGGATCAAATACAAGACATTTTAGAAAGGTTACAAAAATTGAAATTAGAAAGTGATATATCCAGTCCAGCTTCCCATTGTGTACTAGTAAATACATCAGTAGCACTGGATCCTGCTCCTGTTAAATCAGTTCCAAGTACCATAGTTGTTCAGCCAGTTCCTGAAATGATACATGTTCAGCTTAACGACAGAGTCAGCAAACCTTTCGTGTGTCAAAACCAAGGGTGTAATTATAGTGCCATGACAAAGGATGCCCTCTTTAAGCACTATGGTAAGATACATCAATATACTGCAGAGATGATTCTTGAAATTAAGAAGAATCAGTTAAAATTTGCTCCATTTAAATGTGTAGTACCTACCTGCACAAAAACATTTACAAGAAATTCTAATCTCCGGGCACACTGTCAGCTGGTACATCACTTTACAACAGAAGAAATGGTGAAGTTGAAAATAAAAAGACCATATGGAAGAAAATCTCAAAATGAAAATTTGTTGACCCCACAAATTACCCAAATGAACAAACCGCCTACAACAGAGGAAAACAAAGAATTCCAAACTTCTTTGGAATTACGTGCACCATCACAAAATGCCCTCAGTAATGTAACAATAATCTCGGAAAAGCAACCTATAGAAAAAAAAACTCCTGAGAAATCAGAAAGTTTTTCACAACCTACCACCATTACTTGTAATACAAGCTCACTGACAAGTATACCAACCAAGGGACGAAAAGTTAGGAAACACAGAAAAGAGAAGGAGGAGAAAAAACGAAAGAAACCAGATTCTCAGTCCCTTGAGTTTCCAACACGATACAGTCCATACAGACCTTACTGTTGCGTTCACCAGGGATGCTTTGCTGCTTTTACAATACAGCAAAACTTGATTCTTCATTACCAAGCTGTACACAAATCAGATCTTCCTGCCTTTTCTGCAGAAGTTGAAGAGGAATGTGAAGCTGGAAAAGAAAGTGAAGAAAATGAAACCAGACAAGCTATGAAAGAATTTCGATGTCAGGTCAGTGACTGTTCTCGAATTTTTCAAGCAATTACAGGCCTCATCCAACATTATATGAAACTTCACGAGATGACACCTGAGGAAATTGAAAGCATGACCGCATCTGTGAATGTTGGCAAGTTTCCATGTGACCAGTTGGAATGCACGTCTTCATTTACAACATACTTAAACTATGTTGTGCATCTTGAGGCCGACCATGGCATTGGAATGAGGAACAGTAAGACAGAAGAGGATGGCATATACAAGTGCGACTGCGAAGGCTGCGATCGAGTCTACGCAACTAGGTCTAATCTCCTGAGACACATTTTTAATAAGCATAATGACAAACACAAAGCTCATTTGATTCGGCCAAGAAAATTGACTGGCCAGGAAAACATGTCAAGTAAGGCAAACCAAGAAAAGTCAAAGTTTAAGCACCAGACAGGAAAATCCAGCAGATCTGGAAAAGAAGAGTCAAAAATGCCTAAAACAAAGAGGAAGAAAAAAAGTAACCTTGAAAATACAAATACCAAGATAGTGCAGATTGAGGAAAATAAGCCCTATTCTCTAAAACGTGGAAAGCATGTGTATTCCATAAAGGCTAGAAATGATGCCTTGTCAGAGTGTACAAGCAAATTTGTGACCCAATATCCATGTATGATAAGGGGGTGTACCTCAGTTGTTACAAGTGAAAGCAATATAATTAGGCATTATAAGTGCCATAAATTATCAAAGGCATTTACATCACAACACCGCAATCTTCTAATTGTCTTTAAACAGTGTAGCAATTCACAAGCAAAGGAAATTTCAGAGCAAGAAAGTGATAGAAAGGAAGTAAGAAGTTCTGACACATTTGTGTTAGAGAAAAACGATAGCTCAAGACTTTATGCTCCACAGAAAGAACTTGGAAGAAATCAAAAAGATGAGATGGATGAGCTAACAGAATTATTTATTAGAAAATTAATAAATGAAGATTGCACAAGTGTGGAGACCCAACCTACTACTACTTCAAATGGAAATAATGATTTTCATGAAAATGATCCATGCAAATCAGAAAGACAAAAAGGTAATTTGAAAAGAATTAATAAAGAAAGAAACATCTTGCAAAATAAAAAAAGGAAAATTGAAAAAAATGAGCCAACATTAGCATCTGAGGTAAATAATGTGTGTAAAGTAGAAGAAACTGCCATTGCAGTTCAAACCACTGAGGAGCATCCTGCATCTTTTGACTGGAGCTCTTTTAAACCAATGGGATTCGAAGTGTCATTTCTTAAGTTTCTTGAAGAGTCTGCAGTGAAGCAAAAGAAAAGTACTGAGAGAGACTCTCCAAGTAGTGTTAAAAGAGGATCCCACTCACAGTCAAGGAAAAACACTGATAAGACTGCTGTGAATGATGGAAATCACATTTGTTCTAGTAAAGAAACTGAAACCCTTGTACAGTTTGCCAACCCTTCACACCTTCAGTTCCGTGATAAGATAAAAATTGTTTTAGACAAGACTCTTAAGGATTGCACTGAACTTATGCTGAAGCAACTTCAGGAAATGAAACCTACTGTCAGTCTGAAAAAACTTGAAGTGCTTTCAAATGGTCCAGACAGATGTGTTGTAAAAGAAATCAGTGTAGGCAAAGCCACAGGCAGAGGACAATACTGAAAACTGATGTGTTATAAATGTCATTTGTGGTTTTATTTTAAATAGGAAGCCATTAAGCATGCTGTAATTGTGAAGTTTTTGACTTTTTGTTGATGACATGAAATAACCTAGCCAAAAAAAAAAACAAACAGGAAACAAAAAAAAAAAATCCATGACATTTGTCATGTAGAAATTTACTTTATCCCTATGGGACTTGAACAGAATCAATGCTTCATTTATTGTAAATGTTGAGTTAAAGTTTCTATCTCCCAATTGTCCTCTTCATAAACTAGATGGAATTCTGTGTTAATGGTATGTTTGACCAGGTCACTCCTGTGTAACAGTACTCTTGTAGATAGGATAGTTTTTGTATATAATTTATTATTTTAAATCATTTGCTGCCACCAGCAGTGTGTAAGTCTAAACTATTAAGTGATACATTTATATTTGGAATTTTAATTTTAAGTGATGAAGCTTTTAAAACTTTTATTGTTTTAAATTAAGAACTTTTTGAACTAAAAGACTGCCGTAGATTTTTTTTTTTACATGAACATTTATTTACAAGTGATGTGAAGGTTATGTTCCACATTGTAGGCATATCATGCCCACGCTGCTGTACACATTTCTATCCTGAGTGTCAGAAGTGCTCAGGTGATGTCAGTGCAGGTTCTTTACCGGTTTCCAGCAGCTATAGGTTCTTTTGGTTTCTTTGGTTGCTTCTAATGGGCATAGTATTGTGAGTCCATGCAATGTGTCAGATTTGTGATTCATGGTTTTACTACGTTGAAAATTCAAGGTTGGTATATTGAAAATCCTTTGTCAATGTGATAGAAATTAGTGGTGTGAAGCAGTGTAAATATCTGAGGTGGTGATTTGTGAAGTAGCCCAGTATTGCCTTAAATAAAACCACATTTCATTTCTTGTTTTGTACATGTGATCTTATAAAGGTTTTTCCCATTTTCTGAGATTTATAGATGGTATATAGCTTTAAACTATAAACTTTTGTGGAAAAATATTTTAAACCTTTTTTTATAAATTTTCAAATTGGAATCATCAAAGTGAGCCCATCTTGTGTTTATAAAACACAAGAATATAACATTTGTAGTTACATAGATGAGACACTTTCTATAAGGAAGATGATATTCTGATTTTACTGTTTAGAGACATTTAGAGTGTACAGATTTGTCTGTATTTTCTCACCATATCTAATGATACATTTTCATTAGATTAGTCTTTAAGAGCAGTATTAGTTATAATTATTTTGATCATTCAGTACATAGTTCTTACAACTTAGCTTTATTTACCGTATTTATGATGAGTTTATGGCCAGAGGCAAAGATTATTTCTAGAGCGCTGACAACCTTTGTTTTTAAGTTCGATTGAAACCATGCTGACTGAAGAGAAGACATTCTTTGAATATTTACTTCTGTTTTTGCTTGACACAATAGTAATGTTTTAATGTTGTGTTTTAAGACAGTTAACATTCACAATATTAGCCTGAAACCTAATTGTCATGTGAAGACATGTCTAGTCCGTGTGTAAATTCAGATTTGTAGGATAAATGAAGCACTTAACTTAAACTGCTGGTCCTCTGAATAAGTGCATGGTAAAGGAGTGAATGAATTTCTTTTGGAAAATGTTTTTAAAGTTCTATTATAGTTTTATTTGGGACCTATTGGGGTATATTGTGTAGTTGGTTTCACCTTAAGGTTTATTTTCAATATGCATAAAACTTGACACATTAAAATCTCTACCCTTTGGTAAGCCCATTGTTATTTATTAAAATAAATTTTTTGTTTTCATAGGTGATTAATTCATTTTTTCTAAAGAATGACTATAATTTAAAGCTTTTGTTAGCAATGAAATGATTTCTTACAGCTTTTTAAAAAGCTTACTTAATTTCACATGTGGACATTATGCAGAGCTGATAGAGAACATTAGCAAGTGTGTTTATTTGTGATCATTGTATTGTGAACCCAAAATGAAGATGAAGAGCCTGAAGTTGTGATTTACACCTGGAATTCCAGTACTCAGGAGGCTAAGTCAGGTGGATCCATGTGAGATCCTGTCTCACAAAAAAGAAGGGAAAGAAAGTATCGTGGATTTTCTTTCCTGATTCCTTAGAAAGTATTTGTTCTATATTTAGGGGAAAGGATTTGCCAGCATCAAGTGACACATATATCTTTATGCACTATCTATATAGTGTATGCTAAGTAATTATGGGAGAGTGGGTACTATACAGATAAATTATCCTGTAAAATAATTTACAGAATACCTTGTTGGCAAAATCTAATGTGAAATGTGATTTTAAAAAATTGTATGTTTTTCATGGTATACTTTTCCCTCAATCTGTCACCTTTGAGATGTCTTCTTTCTGCAATCTAAATTCACCCAGGATTTCATCATTACAAATTAGTTTCCTATTCTAAAGAATTTTGCTATTACAATTGAGAACCCTGTGGTTCACATTACATCATCTAATTTTGAATTTTTTCACGAATATCCAGTATGTTATTTTTACTTAACTTTTATTTACTGTATTTGTGCACACACACAAGCATGCCACAGGTATATATATATATATATATATATATATATATATATATATATATATATATATATATATATGGAGGTCAGAAAGTAACTGTGGAAGTCATTTCTCTCCACTATGTGATTTTTCAGGCATTAGGTCAGCAAACACCAGTAAACACCTTCACAACACTGCACTATCACAATGGCCTTAGTTAAATTTGTTTAAAGGACTGGGCTGAAGCATATTTTAACAAAGAAGTGGTTATTGAGCACATTTAAGGTGGTGGACCATTTGATCAAGTGATAAAGAACTAAGTGTTGTATTGGGAATAAGTAAGCTGGAGATTAATACCAGAAAGACATTTCTGGCAAAACTTTGAGAAACAGGGTGAAGTTTGGAGATTAAGAGTTTACAACAAATGCTAGTAATCCAAGGCAGCCCTTTTCCAATGTGTGAGAATTCTAGGATGTGCAAAGTCAACTGACTAGAGAGGTCTAGGATTAATTAACCTGAAAATATTTTTCTGTTTTGATGTTAACATGTATGTATTTCCCACTGACTAGTGTTTTAATGACGCGACTTTGGAAAGTGCCCACCTAAAAGGACATTCAAGGCCTAGAATAACTCAGTTGTGAAGGTGAGAAGGTTTGATCCCCAGAACCTCACCCTCCAAAAAAATTAATTTTGTTCGATCAGCATGAATAACCAGTGTGTACCATTTGAACTGTAGCAGTTTACAAATGTGGGTGATTGTGCTTGGTGCTTCAGTGAATTGGTATGTATCATATTGGTTGTTAATGGTCTAAGTATCAATGATGTGTGGTACTTGTTAAACAAATGCAACTTTGTCAAAGTCTTACCAAGCTCTCCAGTTTTTTTTTTAAATATTTTTCTGCCATTTTTAAATTTTTATTTATTATTTATTCAATTGTGTGTGTATGCATGTGTGTGTTTGCGTGTAGCAGCATGGACGAATTCGGGAACAACCATGGACGCCTCCACCTCCTCCTTGTTTAATCTGCCCCCGGATTCACAGGCCTCGCCCTACCAGGACCAGAAACGCAGGCCGCCCCCCCCCGCTTCCGCCCAGGCATCTATATATGGGGTCTAGGATCCGAACTCAGGATCTTCCACCTGCAAGGCAGAGGCTTAACCCCTGAGCCACCTCTCCAGCCCCGCTCTCCAGTTTTTAAATGCTTTGTGTGTATGTGGGTATAGAAGAGGACACTATGTGCCCATGGAGACCCAAGGGTCATTTGGGTATCATCCTAGGGATCTCTACCACCTCACTGCTTTGCTGTTTTCTCAGGCTCCACCTTCCAGGTCAAAAGTACAGGTTGTCCCTATTTATACCTGGCATTTTTATATAGGATTTGGGGAGCAAATTCGGGTCCTTTTGCTTATGAGGGAGAGGCTTAACCATGAGCCCTACCTCCAGCTCCTCTCCAGACATTCCCACTCTGTTGCCAAGTTCTTGGCAGTGTTCCATTTCACTGAAGGAATCCTGAGCTTTCCTACTGTACCTCCTGTGTGCCTCCTGTTTGTATTGCAATTGCTTGTTCATTTGTATGATAGATTCCTCGTCCTTCGATTCTCAGTGTTTCACCTCCTCACACCACCAAAATTTATGTGCCTGTTTATGACTTTATTTCATGTATTTGTGTTTGTGGGTGAGTGCACATCTGTGTTCAAGTTTGTGTACATGTATGTGAAGGCCCAAGGGTGATAACGGAAATCCTCCTCTATCGCTCTCCTACCTTATTGATGTGATCCTGGGTAATTAAACCTAGACATGTTTTGAGGGCTGTTCTGGCCACCAGCTTGCTGTAGTGACTCTTAGGCTCTGTTTCCAGAGCTAGACATACAAAAACGCTTATCTCATGACTCTCATTCCCTAACCCCTGGCATTTTAAATGGAATCTAGGAATCTGACCTCCGGTCTTTTTGCTTGAAGGGCAAAATCTTTAACCATAGAACCATCCCCCCAGTCTGTTCATAATTTTGTAATTGTTTACTCTTCTGCCTTCCATCACTACTGTCTCTGAAGAAAGTGATCCTGGTGGTTGTCTTCAGATGCTGCTCATTGGCCCTCTCATTTCAGTCATCTGTTCCCCACTTTGCAGTCTAGCTTTCAATTCCTTTTCTATATCCACAGTCTTATAGCTCATCTGCTCAAGGTATCTTCGCTAAAAAGTGCTGCCTTTTTCAGAACTTGGTGCAGCTTGTTAGCAGTCTGACTGTACCTTTCTCTGTCATCAGGTCCTGGGGGGAAAATCCAAAACTTAACAGTGGAGTAAATAGAAAAGTACAATGATAATCTCTGAAGATGGTATTGTGAGTGGCTGTTTAGCTTTCTGTTGTGTATTTTGAGACATTCTCCTATACCAGACACGGTAACCTTGAAAATAAACTCATCCCTTTGCCTCCACATCTAGCTTCTTGTTTTCTTTTTTCTTTTGTGTATGTGCGTGCGTGCGTGTGTGTATAGCGTGTGTCTGGAGGCCCAAGGATGAGTTTGGGAATCACTGTGGGTTGTCCTATCACCTCTTTGCTCTGCAAGTTTCCCAGGCTCTGCCTTCTAGAGCTGGAAGTACAGGTTGCTGCCATTTCTGCCTGCTGTTTTTATGTGACATCTGGATCCAAACTCAGGACCGTTCTGTTTTCAAGGCAGAGCCTTAACCCCTGAGACATTTCTCCGGCCACTTCTAGTTTTCTTAGACTGCTTCCACAAGCTTAAGGTATGTGTTTCTAACCACAAGCTTTTCCACTACTAAGTCTTATATTTTTGTTTGAGTACATGTGTGTGCATGTGGAGGCCCAAGGGTGACATTAAGAATCATCCTGGATTGCTGTACCTTCTTGTTACTTGGTTCTGGGGATTCCTAGGCTATGGTTTCCAGGACTGGAATTACAAGAGAATAGTCTCATATTCGTTGTGAAGCAAAGGCTTTAACCCCTTTGCCATCTCACTGTCATCTTAAATCTTATCTGCAGTGTTACCTGCTTCTCAAAAACCAACTTGTCTTCTGGATTCCACCCTGCCTCAGGAATTTTACGTTAACTTGCTTTTTTCTGGCACTTTTTTTAGAAACTTTCCCAGAGATTTTTTTTTTTTTTTTATTCAGCTGTGTGTGTGTGTGTGTGTGTGTGTGTGTGTGTGCGCGCGCGCGTGTGCGCGCGCGTAGAACCACGGACAAATTCGGGAACCAGCATGGACCGCCTCCACCTCCTTGTTTACTCTGCCCCAGGATTCACAGGCTCCGCCCTATCAGGACCAGAAATGCTAGAGCTGCCCCCGCTTCCTCCTGGCGTCTATACATGGGGTCTAAGATCATGAACTCGGGACCTTCCGCCTACAAGGCAGAGGCTTAACCCCTGAGCCACCTCTCCAGCCCCTCCCAGAGATTTATAGATAGGACCTATATAACTTGCTCATAATCTATGCCCAGGAACAGATCATGTGGCTGCACTGCCTGTCTTGATAGTCATATGTACTTGCCCTTTTAATGCTGTTCTTAACTGATCCCAAACCTCTTGTGTATTGATTCATGCTTATATCCCTTAGGAATGTTCAATAGTTTTGATGATTCCCCTGATAATACTTGTTTCTTCTAGTTACCAACACATTTTCTTAGTTTTAATTTCACCTTTATTGTCTCCTGTTCTAAGTATTTGGCCTCTGGGTTGTTAAGTGTCTGTCAGCAGCTGGCCTGTTAGTACCTGCCTCTGAATCATTGTATATCTCAGCACACTGATGTAGTCTTTGTGTGAAATCCAGTATGTATAAAGCTTTTCATCATTTTCCCACAACTGTCCAACCAGGAAGTACCTAAACCATGTTTTCTTCAACTTCTTAATCTACTCCTTTACCAACATTCCTTATCTGGAAAAAGAAGTCTTTGCTGTTATCAATAGCTATCCAAATCACAGTTGTGATCATTTCTACCTTCTATGTGTGGAAGAACCTCTCTGTTTCTCTTCATGTTATAACCAATCCAGAACACAATCATCTCTTGCCTGGAACCTTCTCCCAATTGGCTTTCTTCCAGAATCTTTTTTTAAAATAAGTTTGATGGGGCTGGAGAGGTGGCTCAGGGATTAAGCCTCTGCCTTGCAGGTGGAAGGTCCTGAGTTCGGATCCTAGACCCCACGTATAGACACCGGACTGAAGTGGGGGCGGCCTGCGTTTCTGATCCTGGTAGAGCGGAGCCTGTGAATCCCGAGGCAGAGTAAACAAGGAGGAGGTGGAGGCGTCCATGGTGGTTCCCCTATTCGCCGGTGGTTCTACACGCACACACACACACACACAATTGAATAAAGTAATAAAATAAGTTTGAAAGGAAGAAACCCTCATTTTCACATCTTGTTTACAGTGGGATGTTCATTTGGTGTGGTTTATACCTATGTTGACACATTTTGTTGATGTTTTTGCCTAGCCTTTTCACATCTCAGGGCCCTTACATGTAACATTTATGTGCACATGTATGTCCGCAGCCTGTGTGGAGTACTCTTTCGTTGTCATTCCTTGTCTTTGCACTTGAGACTCTCTCTTCACTGCAGCTGTATTGGCCAGACTAGCTGGTTGTGAGCTTTAGGGGGGCTGTTTGGTCTCTACCAGTTTCCCACAGATGTGCACAGATTACATCCAATTAGGGCATTGCATCTAGCTCTGGGGTCCTGTTCCCATCCCTATAACACTTTCTCTCTCTCTCTGTCTCTCTGTCTCTCTCTCTCTCTCTCTCTCTGATAGATGCTGTTTTTATTGTTACCAATTGTCAAATATTACACCTCTAGTCTGTTGATTGTTCACTGCTGAAATACTTTCATGGTGTTTACCACAAGTTGCAGTTGGTTTATTGTTTTCCTTGTGAGCTATAGGCTGCACAAGGGCACATGTTTTTTACTTATGTAACCCAGGACCTAGTATGGCAAAAGTATTCAGTGACAGTAAATATTTAGCTGGTACATAATGGTATTTAAGATTCTGACTAATGAGATCAGAGTTAAGGTACACAACTGTGCTGTGAAGGAGTGATGCAGGGCACCAGGAGATTCAGGTATATAGCTTCAGTCAAGAGAAAAGTGCTCAAATCTCTCATAGAAATGCAAAGAGATTCTTACGGTTTTACACTTTCACCAGTTGAAACTATTCTAGTGTAAACTTTAGAAATCCCACTACCATGTTAGTCTACCTGATTCAAGAAAGATCATGTGGATAAGAGTAGTGGTGTTACAATAAAGCAAGAAGACAAATGAATATTTTGAGATTTTTTTAAATGGGTTATAGGAAAGGAGAGAGCTAGGACATGCCAAAAGTTTGTGGAATATCAAAGTAGGACTGCAGTTGGGAGCTTCATGAATATCCATGTTAAGAGGAAGACTATAGAATAGGATTCAGGACTGCCTACTGAGGAACTCAAAGTCATAAGAATAAAATTAAAGTATTTAAAAGAGGTGTATCTACTTTCCCATTCTGCTGAATTGAAAATCATCTAACAGCCTTTAGATTCAGTGGTTAGCAGCTTTTCAGCACAGTTTAAGTGGTGGTGAGCTTTGAAGGCGAGCAATAGTAAACCTTGAGAGTGATGGCTGGAAGGGAATTGTAGGATTCCCGTAACCCTTAGAGAGAGTGGAGAGAAAGCATGCCAGTGCCAATGAAGATGGGCGTGCATAGTATGTATGCAGTTGTAGTTATGTGTCTTTCTGTAGTGGAGAGGCATCTGTAAGACTACCTAATAAGATGAGGGACCCTTCTTATTAAGTCAAATGGGCCCCTTTTATGTAGAGGCTTTTATTGTTGATTGACACCGTGACCCTTATTTTGCAAGTGATACTGTACACAGAGTCAGTCTTGTTTGTCAAATCATACATCTAAACATCAGAGTCCAGGTTGGTAATCATTATTTGAGGTGCCACCCCTAAAAGCTAGTGTACTCATACTGAAATTTCAAAGCCTTTTTTTTTTTTACATGAAAATCAGACCAGAGATGTAGTTCAGTGGGAAGAGCTCTTACCTCTCAGGTGTGAGAACCTGGTTTGAGTTCCAACACTGCCAAAACAAAAACATCTTCACTAAACCTGGTTAATACAGAATTGTCTTAATTGCATCATTACAAAATATTCTGCTCAAAAGAAATTTTCTCATTGTCTCATAATTGTGCTTATGGAATCAGCATCCTCACAAAAATCCCTGCCCCATTTGAACAGAATTAAAACTCTGACTATAAAAAGTAACCTGCTCAAAAACTTGGTGATAAGACTGATGTTTGGAGGCCCACAAGATGGAAGGAGAGTACCTAGAGAAATGACTTCAGGAAGTAGTAGCTGTCTTCTGAAATTCACTAATACATTTATATCATTACATATTTTTTCTCTCTCATTCTCACATACCATGGTACACATTCCTTTTTTCTCTCATAAATAATTTTTTTATTAAAAATGTAATTATACATTTTAAATTTTTTTACCAGTTCCCTCCCTCCCCTCTCCTCCCCCCGAACCCCCTCCTCCCCCCAAACCCCCTCCTTCCCCTCCTCTCCCTCCCCATCCCCCAGTGCCTCCCCCCCAATTCCCAGAGAGTCCTTTATTGTGTACGCCTGACTCTCCACTGGGTCCTCCTCCGATGACATATAAGGACCCAGTGGCATTTCCATAAGCCCTTTCTCTTGTTCCCCTTAAGCATAAGATCACTACTATGGCTGTCAATCCCTTGCCTCCAGGGATCTCGGTGCCCTTAACAGATGCTAGACTTTATGAGGGCAACAGTGCGCTGGACATTGCGCAGGGCATGCAAAGTCCCATTATGATTGCTTTGGCCCCAACTATTGTTGAGAATCTTGCAAATCGTTGCTCCTCCCATCCTTTTGCTCTTACAATCTTACCACCCCCTCTTCCGCAAATGTCCCTGAGCTCCAGGATGGGGAGAGATTAGGCTGGCCTAGTTCTATGTGATTGATATAGAGTCTCTGAAGTTCTGGATTGTGGTTTGTTGATTTTCTTTTGCAGTTTTGCTGCTCCTGCAATGCCCTTCACTCCATCCTGCTAGGCACTGTATGTCACCCCCTGGCCAGAGACAAAAAGCTGTTAAACTGGAGTCTTGTTATAATAGCACATTCAAGGGTAGATGTAATAAAAATAGGAAACCTCAGTAAGGGAGGGGTCCATCACCCATTTGCAAAATGATTACTTTTTATTTGCTAGACTATATGCCCTCCCCTTCTGGTGAGATCAGGAAAGAACGTCTGTGAACTTAACCAGGTTTCTCATTACTTACTTGCAGACCTTGATGGAGGCCTATTTTCTCTGCTGTAACATGAATAATTTTTTTAAAGAGAAAAACTAACTGAATTTACCCACGGAATCTTGAGCCTTTAACAACTTTCAAGAGTAGTAAAGCCAGTGGTATAAAAAGAGAAAAGGAAGACCACAAACATTTTGTGGCCCTTCCCAACACCAAATAATGGTGCACTTACTTTATGAACTCCAAGTGTATTACTGGGCTCCCTCCTTGCACCACCTCCCAAAGCTGATATCACTCACTGGTTATGTAAAATTTGAAATTTGTAGGCTATGGGTTAGAGAAATAGCTCAGCGAGAAAACACGATTAGAGAAAGCACTTTAATGTGTGCAAGGCACTGAGATCCATATGCACACATTGCTTTAAATACTGGTTGGAAGCCAGTCTTCCTACAGCTTGTCAACAGCTTTTTAAACTTGCCTTTTTTATTGACCAAGCTCTATCATCTAGCAGATTTTCTCAGAATCACTATATTGAATCAAAAAAACAGGCATGCTCCAATAGAGATTTCTAATCTTTCATATGCAGACATGGACATTTACTACATATAGT
Source organism: Typhlomys cinereus (assembly GCA_023101885.1). Taxonomy (NCBI): domain Eukaryota; kingdom Metazoa; phylum Chordata; class Mammalia; order Rodentia; family Platacanthomyidae; genus Typhlomys; species Typhlomys cinereus. Next base: position 1,850,716 of record JALPQD010000219.1, read on the forward strand.
GGAACTTGAGAATGTCCAACTCAGGAACTGGAGAGATGGCTAAAGGGTTAAGTCTATGCCTCAAAAGCAGGAAGTCCTGAGTTACAGGTCCCATGTAAAAACCCCAGACAGAACCAGCAGCAGTCTGCACTTCTGACCATGGTGGGAGGAGCCTGGGAAGTCCCAAAGCAAAGCAAAAAGGAGGTAGAAGCAATCAAGGATGATTCCCAAAGTCACCCTTGATCCTGCACAGGAATACACACACACACACACACACACATTCAACTTTACTGGGAGACCTGTACTGAGAGTTATTGGTTCACTTTAGGGCAAGTTAGTATTCATAATGGAAACAAACTAAATCCTTTTTTATTACAGCCCAAACCAAACACTGAGACTCAGTCTATGAATCTGGAGCTAGGATGGCAGGCAAAGCCCTGAGCTGCCTCTGGTTCCAGGTAGGCATGGCCATGCCTAGCTTTTTCACATGGGTTCTGAGGAGTTAAACTCACTAATACCTGTGCATCAAGCATTTCTTTCGATGCTAGAATTTTCATTATTTTGTCAAGTGGCTGTTGAAGAAGTTGATTAATAGGATTTCCCTATATTTCACCTTATTTTTTTCTTTATATTCAGGGTTTTTTTTTAGTAGAAAAGAAACAGTATTTGTTTTATTGACACCACCAAGTTTAAACCTGTGTTTAACAAACAAACCCTATAAATAGCACCATGGTGAAGAGTCTAGCCTGTTTTACCAAGCCATTTTTTTTAATTTTTATTCAATTGTGCGTGTGTGCGCATGTGTGTATGTATGTGTGTGTGTGTGTGTGTGTGTAGAACCACAGGCGAATTCAGGAACCACCATGGGCTGCCTCCAGCTCCTCCTTGTTTACTCTGCCCGGGGATTCACAGGCTCTGCCCTACCAGGAACAGAAACGCAGGCTGCCCCTGCTTCCACTTGGCGTCTATACCTGGGATCTAGGATCCGAATTCAGGACCTTCCACCTGCAAGGCAGAGGCTTAACCCCTGAGTCACCTCTCCAGCCCCCTACCAAGCCATTTACAACTTAAAATAAGTACACAGGACCCAATGTCTTTCATCTACCTGTGATCCTTGAATACTTACCAAAATTAAGTCTGCATAGTTATGCATCCCATTTGCTCCACTACAGTCAGGCTACATACAACTGGTTCTGTACATACTTTAGAACTGGTCATGACCAAGTTTAGAAAAGCCATAAGAAATAGATTCCTAACTACAGAAGCTGCAAATTTCAAAAGGTTATGAAAAAACTAGAGACTTCCTTTTATGTGCAAAGAAATAGATTTCTGTAAAAATATATACAATTTTTACAGATAAATGCATTTACAAGTTGTTTCTATTTTAAAATTGAGGATATTCAGTATTCGTAACTAATTAGTGAACCTTTAAGTCAAGTATTCGTGGCCATCACTAGGCTAATAAACTAAGAACCATCCAAACCAAGTCAAAGCAGAACAGGTAGAAAGTCCTGAACACTTGGATTTTAAGAATTACTCCTGGGAAAGCTAGTCATAAACAAGCTTCCCTTCACAAACTTGTACAGTAATGAGGCTTCTAGTCATAGTTTGGTTACTTGTAGCTTAAAACATGTTACAAGGGTCACCGCCATTCTTAGTACTTCTCTTAACACTACAGGAAGTTAATGAATTCTGTGCATGTTTGATGAATGCTATCAACTAGCCTGGCTACTGGCCACTCCTCTGGTTCTAGACAAGAAAATGAAGTCCTTCCACCTGTACGCTTCAAGTCTGTAACGTCCTCCACCGCCTCCCAGTTTGCTGAGAGTGAACTTGGCTTCTTTCAGACAGTAACTCTTCAGAGGGAGTTCTTTTCCCATGTATTTATTGTTAGCCATTATCCTGTGGTCACTTGCTTCCTGGATTCTTAAAGCTCGGGCAGCTTCAAGTCCAACTCCATAAATACATTTAATTTCTCATGGAGGCAGGTGGGTTTGGTTTGTTGTTGTTGCTTTAGAGTCACATCCTGTACTTACAAGGCTATCTGATCAGGTAAGCCAAAGCAGCCCCCACTCCAGCAACACCTGCAAAAGCCAGCAGCATTTCTGATGCTGCCTTCTAGGTCCTGTACATGGAAGAACATAAATCCATCCCAGCCTTTTTGTTTGACTAGCCAGTCCCGGTCTCTCCTTACAAGAACATCGGTGATCCTTTCTGTTAATGGTTCAATGCAGTTTTCTTGGTTTATGCTTTTGAAGTGTTTGGCCACAAAGGCACCAAAAGAAATGAGTCAATCCTGCCCCAGTTTGTTATGTCACTGAAAACATTTATCATCACTGGAGATACAGATTTGACATCTTCTTCATTTTTAATGTTTTCTAAGCATGCCTTGGAAAGCCGGCTGGTGGTTGCGCTGTACCCGTTGCCCACCGCCGCAGGGTCTCCAGCGCCTTCCGACTGGGTGGTCCCGCCCGGCTCAAGGGCTCCGCGTCCTGGGCGCCCTGGGCCTGCTCCGGAGGAACCGAGAGAGGATCTCCAGCGACTGCCGGTGCCGCTCGTCGGCGGCGGCGCGGGGCTCTTTCTGGGCTCCCCGGCGCGCTTTGCCAGGGGCTCCTCAGGAGGCTGACGCCGCCGGCCCGGGCTGCCGTCTCAGCCGGCGCCGCGCGAGGGTGGGCGCGAGGAGCAGCTTCTCCGGGGCGCCAACGGGCGCGGCCGCGCGACCCTCCGGGCGTCCTGCGCCTGGACCTCCGGGGGACTCCCGCCGGCGCAGCCGCGGGACCCCGCCGAGCTTTGGCCCTCTGGGCAGCCACCAGTCGGCACCCGCCGGGGAGGCGCCCAAGTACAAATCGAGTCGGGGGTTGGGGATTTAGCTCAGTGGTAGAGCGCTTGCCTAGCAAGCGCGAGGCCCTGGGTTCGGTCCCCAGCACCGAAAAAAAAAAAAAAAAAGATAAAATTACAAAAAGACCAAAAAAAAAAACAAGGGCACAAATCGAGTCCGATTACCGTTTCTCCGGAGGCCAAGCGCAGTGGGGCAAGCGCTGCCCTAGGCCTGGGGAAGGACTTGACTCGAAGGAAGTGAAGTTAGGAGTCTACATTCAGATTTTAAAAAGGAATATTACCTCCCTGATCTCCCACTAGTGGACACATTAGAGTAGGCAACGTATCTATCCATTAGGGAAGTCATTTTTAGCACATGCATCTGCCGATTTACATTTAAATTGGCCTCAACATTTGTGAGACAGGATCTCCCTCTCTAGTCAAACTAGCCTTGAATTCATAATCCTGCCTTAGATTCTGGAATGCTGAGATTTCAGACATGGGCCACTACATCTGGCTATGTCATAGTAAGGCACAGATGTCAACTTGACAGCTGAGGGTTTGAGTTCTGGGTATATTTGTAGAGAATTAGTTGAGTTAAGCCACCATGACTATGTGATGAGCAACAGAAGATGGATATTGAAGTAAAGGATGCGGTATTTGATTTGCTGAACTCTGATCTTAATGTTTTCTTATTGTGTCAAGATACTTCTGTTTTGGGCTGGAGAGGTGGCTCAGGGGTTAAGCCTCCACCTTGGAGGCGGAAGGTCCTGAGTTCGGATCCCAGATCCCACGTATAGATGCCAGGCGGAAGCGGGGGCGGCCTGCGCTTCTGGTCCTGGTAGGGCAGAGCCTGTGAATCCCGGGGAGGAAGGAGGTGGAGGCGTCCATGGTGGTTCGCGAGTTCGTCCGGGTTCTACACACACACACACACACACACACACACACACAGACACATGCACATGCACATGTGCACAGTTGAATAAATAATAAAAAAATTTTAAAAAGATACTTCTGTTTTAATGTTTTATCTGTTTTTAAAGTATTTAACTTATTCTGATTTAATACATTCTTAAGGTTAAGAAACTTTGAACTTCTAAAATCTTGGAACTAAAGTTTTAATGAGGAAACATTTTAAATTTGTCTACGAAGTGTATTTATATTTTTGAGATGAATTTAACATCTGTGGGGACAAGGATCGAAGGTTACAGTTTAGAAGTGCTATGTTTTTGTGTCAAGTTGACAAGGGATAGAGTGTCATAGTTAGGCACAGGTATCAACTTGACAATTGAGAGTTTAAGTTTTGGGCACATTTGTAGAGAATTAGTTGTTGAGTTAAGCCTGGAGCAAACCTGCAGGAGATTATCTAGCTGATGGGGAAGGCCCAGCCCATGGTGGGTGGGATTTGGCCCTGGAATCAAATACAAACAGCTGGTTGAGAGAGTTGGCATCCTTGTGTTTACATGGCCAGACATGCTGGCCTGGCAAGCTAGGATCATCCTTCTCTCAGTCATTATGTGAAGATGGTGTGGCCAGTTCCTCAGTTCTGATGTTGGTGTGAGCTCTCCCTGTCAAGCTGGACTGTTGCAGTCTTGGGGGCCCACGGAGACCCTTGGGGGCGGGGATAAGCTGGCGGAAGTCAATGACACAGACTCCGGGAGTCAGGCGAGTGGCAACAGCAGGCTTGCAGGCTGGCTCGTTTATTTGTAAGTATTGGGACAGCCTATATATCCCAGCCAATATCCCATAAGTCCCAGCGTGAGGTTTTTGCTGTGTTGTTCTGTTCAGGTTGGTCCTCTCAGCCAGGCAGTTTGACGTCAGCACCAGGCACAGCGGCAGGTTCTAGCTTGGGGAAATTGCATTTGCGCATGTGGCCCACACAATCAATACAGGCCTGCCTGGTCCGTTCCTCCTACACTGGACTAAGAACTGGACTATTGTAAGAGAACAAACCCCTTGTTTCCTTAAGCCGTTTGACTATGCATGCTAACTGCCAGCTTTCTTTTAGAGTTACACACTTTATTATCCAGTCCCATCCCTCCTCCTCTTCCCACTTCAGATCTTCTTCCCAACTAATCTTCCAATCTCCCTCTTGCTTTCATATGTGTCCCACTAATTTCATTTTTATATTACCTGTACTGGATATGCCTGAGCACTTAATGGAGCATGGATAATATATCAGTGGGTATACGAGCAAAGTTGTTGCCCACTTCCCAGAACCTCTGTTTGGCATTAACCCTCTAAAGTCTTTCAAGGAAATGTAGTGACTAATTGCTTCTCCCATGGTGAAATGTTGATATAGTATAATTCTTGTTCAGTTCTCATGGAGGTATCCATAGTTACAATGAGTTCATAGATGCAGTAGCCCATCATGTCTAGGAGATCCTGTCTGACAGCATATCTCCCCACCCTCTCATAATTTGCTACTACTTCTTAAGTGTTCCTGAACCTTGGGCTGGGGGGGGGGTGTGATTTAGATTATCTGTTTAGGGCTAAGCAGTCCAGTAACTTCTACACTTTAGTCAGTTATGATTGCCTATATTAAACACCTTCCATTGCAAAAGGAAGCTTCTAAATGAAGTGCTAAGAGTTCTTTTTAATCCACAGATACAATGATAAATGTTTAGATGATAGTTAGATATCATTTCCTTGAGCTAAACTTTAGTAGTTTAGCAGGTAGGGACTATATCCTTCTCTTCTATAGGTTCCTGCCCTGGTTTACAATATCAGCAAAGTGAATCCTGCCTAAATCTTAATAATAAGAAAAATCAGTTATCCCCATACCATCTTTAGCACTATTGTACTAATGGTCACCTCTTGCCAGGATGGTTGTTATTGTAGCTTCCAGACTTCACAGCTGAGTGAGGCTGTTGATTGCTTTTCTTCCTCGCCAGCCTACATTATGCCTTTCATAATACCTTCCAGTAGTATGAAAACTGGCCAGCATGGAGGAAGCTTGTAGATCAGTTCCGGGTTGCTTTTCTTGTGTGTCCTATTGTCACATTTACTTTTACTGCTGCTGTGAGACAATACTGAGACCCAAGCAACTTAAGGAGAGAAAAAGATTTATTTAGCTTATGGTTCCAGAGGGAAGACACAGTTCATTATGAGGAAAAGGCACGGCAAGACAAGCAGCAGCTGAAGGTGGGTTGGGTCACTGCAGACATCATGAAGGCCTAGAGTGCAAGTACACAGCAGACTGCTTAGAGGAAGTAGGGTGGAAGTAACCAATATCAAGGCCCACTCCTTGTGACAGGCCTTCCTCCCACAAGGCTCCACCTCCTAAAGTTTCCTCTACCTTCCCAAACATTAACAGTTAATGATGCAAGCACATGAGCCTATGGGAGACAACTCATATTCAAATCATGATATCTTCAGTGATAAGGTCCTTAGTATCATGTTCTTAGAGGACAACCAAGAACAATAGCAAAATCCTATATTGTTTGGGAGTCTTTAAGACATCTCTGACCAATGACTCATTAGGAAATATTGTTTCAGAGTTTCTGTTTGGGGATTTTTGTGTTCTGGAGTCACAGATTGAAATCAGAACATATCGAGAGGTTAAACCAGGAATGTAACTGAAAATGAAAGAAAAGAGAAGAAACTCCTGTATGCTCCATCCAAGGGAGTGAAAGAGGATGCCGTCGTCTTAAACTGGGAAAGCATTAAAGCAGAGGAGATAGCTTAAGGTCAGAGAGATTAGACAGAGAGCCATCATAAATATGTGGATAGATGAGGGCAGAGCTGCTCCTCCATGACTGTGCTGTGGAATTGCAAAAAGAGAAAGGTGATGAGTGGAGCCACATCTTTTTTTTTTAATTTATTGTGTGTGTGTGTGTGTGTGTGTGTGTGTGTGTGTGTGTGTGTGTATCAGAGAGCACTGTGTGTCTCTGAAGAAAACCAAGTCAAGAGTGACTCCAGAAATCATCCTGGATTATTTCTATCTCCATTTTGCTTCTTTCTGGGATTTCCCAGGCTCCACCCACCAAGGCTGGAAGTACAGACCATCACCATTTCCTCCTGGTATCTGAGGGACCTGGTATCTGAACTCAGGACCTTCTGCTTGTGAGACATACTCTAGCCCTTGAGCCATCTCTCCAGCCCCCACAATCATGTATAGTCTGGCATTTCTAATGAGTGGCTCAGGTGTTACTATGGAAGTGAGATTAAAAACTAGAGGGGTGATAGGTATAGTTTCCACAGAATTGGACACTCCTGACTGTACTAACTGTCCAATAGAAATTAAATTATTTTTATTGTTTCCCCACTCTATCTGGTGAGGATATTTGAAGCTCCAGGGAGAAGGGGTGACAACTGATCTGGCTGCTTTGTGCTGAATGGGAGCTGATGAAGAAGAGGGGAAATGTCAAATACCCTCATTCCAAGTGTCTGGATGGTACGGGGGTTCACAATAGGTAGGATTCTGTTGAACTGTCATCTGGAGTCATATTGAACTTATTCTAGGAGAGACAAATTAAATATGAAGGTTAAGTAAGCAAGGTCCAAATATAATGACTAATAGTATTGTAACAAATGGCATAAATCAATGTAACCAGGAAGATGGGAAGAACGAGGCTATGTTGAACTTGTTAATTACTTTGTTCATTTATCTAATGATATTCTTAGCCTTTTTGTTGGTGGAAACCAGGGGTCTGCGTAAATATTCCAAAGAATGTAACTGATACTCACCAGGATGCTAAGATAGCAATAAATGTTAATTAAGGGGGTTAAGAAGAACCCAAGATAATCTGGCTCTGGACTTGCAGCATTCCAGGTCTCTTCACTTCACTGAAGTTCTAATTAAGTCAATCAGCTTTCTAAAGTGCAGCAGCACCTTTTCAGAAGCTTCATAGTCCCCCCCCATCATAGTTTTGTGTATGTGGGAGCCACATACTATTGTCCCACATCATAGACTCATTCTTAGTGTCTGATATAGATGAGGATGAGTAGTAGAAAAGCAGTCTTCAGGAATGAGAAATAGCTAGTTGGTAGAGCCATGAATAAAATCCTGACTCATATTAATTCTTCTAGCCACAATGATTCAGACCTGTTATATATTTTTTCCATCCTCTGTATCTAACATAACATTTATGTGTGACCTGTCATTAGAAATATATATAAAATTAAAGTAATCAATTGCATTGTCTGGCCCAGTGAGGCAAAAGTAATAGCAAGGGAAACAAACATTACAGATGTAACATTTACCTTGAGACCAAGTTGACATTAGTTAAAAATCTTATGTTCATAACCAAAACCAGGCTGTGTCTATTTTTTTGAAGCTTGATTTTTTTTCTACAACAGTCTTTTGCCCTATAACATACTTTAACCTTCTAAGCATTTCCTTCTATTTCCATTTTTAGAATAAGTTTGACCTTACTATACAGAGTTCTTTCTCATCTAAAAGCATTCTTTTCTTATCAACAAAGTATCTCATATCTACAAAAAGCCAGTGAGTCGCAGGGACTGGCTGCAGCGGGAACAGAGCTTCCAGCACCTTGAATGAAGACCAGCTGTGAACACCAGCTGCTCATAGAATTTAGGATTCTAAGCTCCAGAGAACCTGGTCTTCTGATTCTCTTAATGGCTAGAAATTCAATTTCAGTAAACAATATCTTTGGTCCACTAAATTATAGTTAATTTTATTGACTTTGTGTTGCTTGAATTTTCTTTTGGAAAGAATATAAATGGATAAGTGTCATGCATTAAAGACTTTACATATAGTTTTAATAACAATATATTTTAAAAAATCGTCAATGTCAGGAGTCAATGAGAAACATGGAGTAGAAAGAACAGACCTCACAGAGCCAAAACACATAAACATTCTACTCTTAGGGCGTGCATAAACATCATGAGCTGGTTGTTTCTAAAGGGCATCTTCTCATGAACAATGTTAATATTCTTCTCATTCACACACATGGGCTCCTGATGGCCACTGAAGGCACGTGTGCACCTTTTCGTCCTTTTCACCACAGTTACCAAGCACTTTGAGCTCAGACCAGAAGCTGTTCCTTGGCCACAGCTTCATGTTTCTCATGGGCAGCTTATCTAGAAAGAGCATCTTCTGTGCAAAAACCTGCATAAATTTGTTAAAAAAATTAGAATTGCTTCTTTCAGTTTGGAACTAAATAATAACTACCAAATTGCAACAATGCAATGTCCCCATTAAAAATTCCTACCATAAGGAAAATCATAAAAAAATAAACACAACTTACCTTTTGATGCAAACGTGGAGATTAAGAAGAGATTCAGGCAGTCACTCATTTGATGTAAAGAGAAAGAGCTGATTATTGTATTAAGACCAGGAGAAAAAAAGAGCCTTTGTGGTTTCCAGGATAGTACAAGCCCAACAGCTGTAACATGAGCATCTGTTTGGGCTTTTAACCTGATGAGGATCCTTGGGCCTCTGTTGTTGCAGTGTACTTTAAAAGAGAACTGGAACTGAAAATAAAAATTCAAAGGTACTCATGCACATATACACATATTTCTTTATAAAACCTCAGTACCATTTACACACAGTAGCCAGAAGAGAGTGTTTCATTTCTTCAAATGATTTTGTAAGGATTTATCAAAAGCTATCTAATCAAAGACAAAAAAACAATTCAAGCTAATCTATCTTTTATCAGTTTGATCTCACATTATATGCACTAGTCTTAGCAGTGCAGAAAGTGGAAAGGTATGGCTTTCTTGTCAACTTTCTGTAAATATCACACATTCTACTACTGCAGCACTAGGGAGAAAAGCACAGGTTTGATCCAGAAATTGACAGCAAATATTTACTAAACATATCAGAAAAATAGAGAAAGAGAGCGAGTAGGAAGAGAGATTACTTTGTTGTGGTGGCTCACACAAAGGTAGAAGGATTACTGTGAGTCTAAGGCCATATTGGCTATTCAGTAAGAATAAGCAACATTTTTTTTAATGATTGGGGAGTGCTGTTTTCGTTTTTCTTTTTTAATTTTGTTTTTTATTATTTGTTTTTACATGTACACGTGCACTTTGTGTGTGTGTTTGTGTGTGTGTGTGTGTGTGTGTGTGTGTGCACGTGCACATGCACATATGCATCATAGGGCACTGTGTGTCCCTGTGGGGGACCAAGGATTGGTCCTACCTCCTTTTTGTTTCACTGTGGAATTTCCAGGTTTTGCCCACCAGGGCTGGAAGTGCAGGCCATGGTGTTTCCACCTCTTGCAAGGCAGAGTCTTAACCCTGAGCCATCTCTCTAGCCATGTTTTGGCTTTTTATGTGTTGGGATCTCAAAATTCACCCTCTCTCTGTGTAACTGAAAATGATCTCGAACTTCTAATTCTTCTCCTTTCTCTTTCTACCTTTCTCATAACTACACACACACACGCGCGCGCGCGCGCACACACACACACAAATAAATAATTTTAAAAAGACTGCACTTTTCAAGAGTTGTAACTATTAATGACTATGGAACTTTTAAAGTCAGACTATAAAATTACACTGTAAAAGAAGCATACAAACACACGCAAATAGTAACTTTTTAAAGTAGTTTTAATTTGCATTTCTCTAATGCCAAGTGTGATGTATTGTCAGTTTGACACCTAGAAGACAGACCTCTAAGTCTACCTGAGAGGAATTCTAATTCCACTGGTTATGTCTGTGATGGATTTTCTTGATTACATTGATAGGTGAGGGGTGATTAGCCCACTGTGGGCAGGACTATTTCCTAGGTATGGGTTCCAGAACTATAATGAGACAGAGATATGAGCATAGGCAAAAATGTATTCACTCCTTCTTTCCATTTTTTTCATCTTTCTGAGCCCCAGCAGAAAATGAGAACAACAGACACAATAGGCTCAAACCCAGGGACCATGGAGATCATAACAGCAGAAATGGCAGGTAGCAATGATAACTCTCATTTGCTTTTCCTGGCACCTAAGTTAATGCCCCGGAGATTCACCCCAAAGAACAACAGCAACATGAAGACTGGGTCTCCAAAAGAGTCCCAGTACAAATCATTTTGTCATGTTGGTTTCATCAGGTGTCTGAAAGCTCACCTCTGTCCTTACAGTGTCAACCCTTGATGGCAGCAAGGGTTTGAGGAAGTAATGAAACAACCAGACTGCTCAGGAAATGGAATGCTGCCAGGGCCTGATGCTAGGGAACAAGACACAAGCCTCAGGTGCCAAGTCACTCCTGCACCACACATTCCTACCACATGCCTTGCTTCATTCTGCAATCTTATTGTGGCAGGACAGCTATAGGAAGCCCATCCTGAAAGCCTGACCCCACTGAGATGATATAGGAAATTCTTATAGGAATTCACAAACCCATGAGTATGTAAAGTTCAGGGCATGAGAATCTTCGAAACTACTCTCAACAAACACCAGATGTCCCCATAGTGCTGGTTATCATAAGTTCTTAGTTCATTAACAACAGTTTCCAGAAAGGCTGTTATATTTCTTAAAGTAAATAATTGCCAAAAAGGATTTCTTTCCATTTGACAACACAAAAGAGATGGATGAATTCCTAAGTAAACACAACTTATCTAAATTGAATCAGGAAGTTGTGAATTGTTTAAATAGTCCTATAACATAGAGGAAATTGATGAAGTAATCTCAAATCTTCCACCAAAAAAATGACCTGGACCAGATGGATTCAGCACAGAAGTCTACCAGTCATTTAAAGAGCTAATAACACCAATACTCCTTAAACTGTTTCATCAAATAGCAAAGGAAGGAACACTACCAAATTCCTTCTATGAAGCTAATATCGTCTTAATCCCAAAACCTAATAAAGATACATTTAAAAAAGAAAACTATAGGCCAATCTCTCTGATGAACACAGATGCAAAGATTCTCAACAAAGTCTTAGCAAATCATATTCAAAAACATATCAAAAATATCATTCACAGAGATCAAATAGGCTTTATCCCAGACATACAAGGTTGGTTCAACATACACAAATCAATAAATGTAATTCACCATATAAACCAGTCCAAAGTCAAGACCACATGATACTCTCGATAAATGCAGAAAAAGCTTTTGACAAGATCCAACAGCCCTTCATGATCAAAATCCTAGAGACAGTTGGAATGAAAGGAACCTTTATCAATATAATAAAAGCTGTATACAACAAGCCAACAGCAAGGATTATGCTCAATGGGGAACAATTGGAAGCATTCCCACTTCGATCAGGAACTAGACAAGACTGTCCACTCTCACCACTTCTATTCAATATTGTACTTGAAGTCTTAGCTGAAGCCATAAGACAAGAAAGGGACATAAAAGGGATTCAAATTGGCAAGGCAGAAGTCAAGCTATCCCTATTTGCAGATGACAGGATCTTATACCTGAGGGATCCCAAAACTCCACCAGGAAGGTCTTGGAACTAATACAGAAGTTCAGCAGGGTGGCCGGATACAAAATAAATGTACAAAAATCAGTGGCCTTCCTATATGACCAGAATGAAAGAAGTGAAAAAGCCTTGAGAGAAGCAATCCCATTTACTATAGCCCTTAAAAAAATGAAATACCTTAGTATAAACTTAACCAAGGAAGTAAGAGACCTTTATAATGAAAACTTTAAAACCCTAAAGAAAGAAATTGCAGAAGACACCAGAAGTTGGAAAGACCTCCCATGTTCCTGGATTGGCAGAATCATTATCATAAAAATGACCATCCTACCAAAAGCAATATACAGATTCAATGCTACATCAATTAAAATCCCAAAGCAATTCTTTAAAGAAGTTGACCAAACAATCTCAAAATTCATATGGAGGCACAAAAGACCCAGGACAGCAAAAACAATCCTGAGTAACAAAAACACTGCTGGAGGTATAACCATACCAAACCCTAATCTATACTATAAATCCATAGTTGTAAAAAACAGCCTGGTATTGGATCCAAAATAGACACACAGATCAATGGATAAGGGTTGAAGACCTAGATATAAGCCCACACAACTACAGCCATTTGATCTTTGACAAAGGGGCCCAAAAAATCCAATGGAAAAAGAACAGCATGTTCAACAAATGGTGCTGGCAAAACTGGATCTCCACATGCAGAAGATTAAAGCTGGACCCGTACTTGTCACCATGCACAAGAATTAATTCCAAATGGATCAAGGACATTAATATTAGGCCAGAGACTATAAAAACCATAGTTGAAAGGGTAGGGAACTCCCTTGAGCTGATTGGGCTAGGCCAACAGTTCCTAAACGGACATCCAATCGCACAGTCACTACAACCAACACTCAACAGATGGGATCTTGTGAAGTTAAAGAGCTTCTGTTCAGATAAAGAGATTGTAACTCGAGGACAAAGGCAACCCACAGAATGGGAGAAAATCTTCACTAACCACATATCTGATAGAGCTCTATTATCCAGAGTACACAAAGAACTTAGAAAACTAAACACCAAGAAAACAAATGGGCCAATTAAAAATGGGCCTTGGAACTTAAAAGAAACTTTACCATGGACGAAATTAAAATGTCTAACAAATATCTTTAAAAAATGCTCCACATCCTTAGCCATCAAGGAAATGCAAATCAAAACCTCCCTGAGATATCATCTGTATCAGTTACTCTTAACTGTTGCTGTGAGAGAAAACCCAAAGTCAATCAACGTAAGGGAGAAAGGGAGGTTTATTCAGCTTATGGTTCCAGAGGAAAGGTACAGTCTCTCAAAGCAGAGGTGTCATGGCTGGCTGGCCAAAGCTGGAGGAGGCTAAGTCACCGCAGACATCTTGGAAGCTGAGAGCTGCAGACTGCTTGCTGCAAAGGCAAAGTTCTCTTGGAGGTAGGGTAGTACTACTAGTCCACCTCAAGGCCCACCCCTTGTGGCTGTCTTCCTCCAGCAAGGCTCCACCTCTCAAGGTGCCATGACCTTGCCAAACACATGAGACTGTGGGGGACACATTTCAAACCATGACATCATCTCACCCTGGTGAGGATGGCAAAAATCCACAATACAAACAACAACAAATGCTGGAAAGGATATGGAGAGAGGGGAACTCTCCTACATTGCTGGTAGGAATGCAGGCTCATAAACCACTCTGGCGAGCCATCTGGCGATTCTTAAAAATGTTAAAGATTGAAATGTCATATGACCCTGCTATTCCACTTTTGGGAATAACCCCCCATGCAGCAGAGGTTCACCTCGATAGCACAAGCACAACCATGTTCATAGCAGCACTGTTTACAATAGCAAAGACATGGAATCAACCCAAATGTCCAACAGTTGACAAGTGGATAAGGAAACTGGTACATCTATACAATGGAGTACTACTCAGCCATCAAAAATGATGAATTATTGGAATTTGCCGGGAAATGGATGGAATTAGAAACAATTATATTGAGTGAAGTGTCCCAGACATAGAAAATTAAGCACTGTATGTACTCCCTAATAGGTGGATCCTAGTACCAAACCCATTTAGAGACACTCAAGGATAAATCTCTGTAATACCTAAGTAATTGCAAAGATTATAAACAGGAGGGATGGGGAAGGAGGGCCCCATCAGAAACAAGGAGAGAGGGGATCATGTTACAGCAGAGAAAATAGGCCACCATCAAGGACTGCAAGTAAGTGATGAAACATGTGGTTAAGTTCACAGACTTTCCTTCCTCATCATTTGCAACTGATGGGGTATGATCTCACCAGAAGGGGAGGACATATAGTCTGGCAGATAGAAAGTAATCATTTTGCAAATGGGTGACTGACCCCTCCCTCACCACAGTCTCCTACTTTTATTACATCTACCTTTGAATATACTCTTATAACAAGACTCTAATTTACAGGTTTTTATTTCTGGCCAGGGGGTGACATCCAATACCCATCAGGATGGAGCTAAGGGCATGGCAGGAACAGCAAAACCGGAAAAAAAAATCAACAAACCATAATTCAGAACATCAGAGACTCTATATCAACCACCTGGAACCAGGGCATCCTAATCCCCATCCTGAAGCTCAGGGAAATTTGCGGAAGATGGGGCGGTAAGATTTTAAGAGCACAAGGATGGGAAGAGTAATGATATGCAAGATACTCCACACAAGTTAGGGCCGAAGCAATCATAATAGGACGATGTCCAACACATTATTGACCCCACAAAGTCTAGCAGGGACTAAAGGCACTAGGATCCTTGGAGGTTAGGGATTGACAGCCACAGTAGTGTTCTTATGCTTAAGGGGAACACAAAAAAGGGTTCTAGGAAATGCCACTGGGTCCTTGCATCTCATCGGAGAGGAGGACCCAGAGGAGAGTTTGACATGTATATTAAAGGATGCTCCGGGGATGGGAGGGGGAGGCACTGGGGGATGGAGAGAGAGGGGGGAAGAGAGGGGAAGCAGGGGGGTGGGGGGAGTGGAAGGAGGGAAGGGACCGGTGTTCCTGTTAAGTTTGTATGAGCAGAAATTTTTTAAAAAAAGGATTTCTTTCCTCTTTTTTTCTTTTTTTTTTTTTTCAATCAGGATGTAACCTCTATAATCGCCCATTTGTAACACTGTCTGGGGATCTTTGCTTTGGATTTATGATCCTTAGTGAGGACCCAATGACCAGTAATAAAAATATCAGCTTTTAATTGCCATTGTTCACTTACTGTAGGCAGACCATCCATGACTATGGATTTATTCTCCCAAGTAATAAGACATTCCTTTGACTATGAAGTCAAAGAAAAATTCCCCACTTGCACTTTTTTAAAATTTTTTTATTATTATTTATTCAACTGCGTGCATGTGCGTGTGTATGTGTGCGCGTGTGTATGTGTGCGCGTGTGTGTGTGTGTCTGTGTACGTGTAGAACCACGGACGAACTTGTGAACCACCATGGAAGCCTCCACCTCCTTCTGCCCCGGGATTCACAGGCTCTGCCCTACCAGGACCAGAAGCGCAGGTCGCCCCCGCTTCCGCCTGGCATCTATACGTGGGATCTGGGATCCGAACTCAGGACCTTCCGCCTGCAAGGCGGAGGCTTAACCCCTGAGCCACCTCTCCAGCCCCCCACTTGCACTTTTAACTTGTGTAGCTCTCATGGTTTGAATGTGTGTCACACTCCTCCCAATGGCTCATATGTTTGAATCCTTAGCTGGTGTTTAAGAATGTTTAAGAAGGTTGTGGCTCCTTTAGGAGGGGGAGCCTTTTGGGAGGAAGGCACACCACAGAAGGCAGACCTGGAGGTTTAGTGGTCAGGTAATGTTTTCTTGTTCTGTCTGCCTCCATGATGCCTGAAGTGACCTAAACCACCTCCTGCTTCTGCTGCCATACATCTTCTGCTGTGAGAATCCTACCTTACTGTACTATATCTCCACTCTGAACTGTAAGTCAAATAAATCTCCTTTTCTCCCCTAAAGTTATTTATGGATATTATCGCACAGCAGAGAGAAGAGTAGCTTCAACAGTGGCAATCTTAAACAAGACTAGAGCCATGTGCCTAGGCAAGTCTCTTCCTTGGATTCAGCAACCTATCAGAAACCCAACAGAAACCATTCCTTTTCTTTCTTTCTTTCTTCTTTTCTCCTTTCTTCTTCCTTCCTTCTTTTTCTCTTTCTTTCTTTCTTTTTCTCTTTTTCTTTCTTTCTTTCTTTCTTTCTTTCTTTTCTTTCTTTCTCTTTCTTTCTTTCTTTCTTTCTTTCTTTCTTTCTTTCTTTCTTTCTCTCTCTCTCTCTCTCTCTCTCCCTCCCTCCCTCCCTCTCTCTCTCTTTCTTTCTCCTTTTTTACTTTCTTAGTAGAAGGTAGAAGAAGTAACCTCAGAGATGCTTGTAGCAAGGACTTGAATTTCAGTATTATGGGACTTAGTCTCAGGAAAAGAGAAATAATAGTTACTGGTTCTGGGGATAAGGAATCTTTCAAACTGGTAAGTAAAACTCCAGGGTAGGTAGGTAGGAAGTTGGTGAGGGTCAGGTTAGGTGAGGTTCGGAAATTGTTCTAAATGTCCATTGATGCAGATTTCCCACCCACAGATTTACATCCCAACACCTAAAGAAGCCATTCTGTATTGGCAGTAGATCTCCAGTGGTCCTGATGTATCCCAGAAGAATCAGGGAATGTGTTCCTCCTGATGTGTTCCAGGAAAATGAACTGATTTTAAGGAACTTTAAATGTTTAAACTCTGAATGGTGGAAGGGCATGCCTATATGCTTGAGAATGTGTACATGTACTGTGCGTGCGTGTGTGTGTGTGTGTGTGTGTGTGTGTGTGTGTAGGTATATATGAACTGATTGTGTGCCCCAAGTGTTTGCTCATCTGAATGAATCACACGAATTAGGCTATGAGATTGATTGGACTTTAATCTGGGATTTTATGGGACTGATTTGGTTCAGTGAGCACTTAAAAAATGTGTGGTCTTGGGCTGGAGAGGTGGCTCAGGAGTTAAGCCTCTGCCTTGCAGGCGGAAGGTCCTGAGTTCGGATCCCAGATCCCATGTATAGACGGCAGGAGGAAGCGGGGCGGCCTGTGCTTCTGGTCCTGGTAGGGCGGAGCCTGTGAATCCCGGGGCAGAAGGAGGTGGAGGCGTCCATGGTGGTTCGCGAGTTCGTCTGTGGTTCTACACACACACAGCAGATGCGCGCGCGCACACATACATACGCACACACGCACAATTGAATAAAAAAGTAAAAAATATATAGGTTTTTAAAAAAAATGTGTGGTCTTATACTGTGGTCTCTTTGGCTATAGGAAAGAGACAATCAGACAGACACCTTCTTGAAGCAGGCTGGTCATCCCCAATACTTCTTACTCACTACAGCACACAAACACATAGAAGGATTTAGATGGGGTCAAGTCAATCTAACTCCCAGACCCATATAGTTTTGGAAACAATGGAAGAGAATTTTAAGTAAGGGATTGGAGGAAACTGTGGGATCAAGATGAAGCGATCCAGGCTGCAGACCTTGTGTGACCTAGAATGGCCATCTTATGGGATAAACTGGCTATTTGAAAGCACCCTAGACCTCTTCGCCATCAGATGAGTTTGGGAAATCTGCACCAATGGACATTTAGAACAATTCCCAAATATTGACTCCTGGTATACACTTGCAAGGGACCTGCCTGGGTAGCTGAGATACTGAGTTCCAGGGAATGGCATTCCATAGCTCATAGCATTTTAGAGCAGGAACCCTGCACACAAATTCACCAAGGGGATGATAATCTGTAGCCCCCACCCTGACACTCCCTCCTCTTCACAAATGCCAAGACTTCAGCTACCAATATCCACAGATGGTTCTGCTAAATGGGGAACTGCCATTTCCTGCATTGTCTCTGACCCCTGCACACAGTCACCACTACTGTCACCACCACCACTAGAGCCTTTACTGGATAGAGAATTGTCTGCTCCATGGAAATTGTACCAGCCCATTCCCCTCAATTACCTGAGATGACAATCCAGGTAGAAGAAGACAATTCCATGAACTTTGGGAAAATAGAAAAAAAGGAACCACTCCCCAGGCATAGGGAAGATTGACTTAATAGGAATTAGCTTTGGTATGCTCTCTATGCCAAGTTCCATGTCCATCACTTCTCCAAGAAGATGGGATGAGTGTAGATCTTTGCTGATATATCTCTATGATGCTGATGAATGGCAGAGAGTAATGAGAGCCACCAAAATTTGGCTGACTAGCCGGGCTCCCCAATGGTCCCCAAATGCAGAGAGATTTGCAGATGAGGCACTTCTGAACACTTGCCCTATATGGGATCCAAATACCCATGAGGAAGCTTAATCTCTCAAACTAATGAGGCAGGCAGGCACTCTTAGAGGGTGCATGAGCTGGTGGTGCCAGATCTACCACCAACATAAGTCAGTGAAGTGCTCCAGGGAGAATAGGAGTCTGCAGGACAAGTCTATACGATATTGTGTGATACTCCCTTTGCTCCAGTGGCAACAGAGCACCACTCCATGTGAACACTGCCTTTGTGATCCAAGCAGTGGATCCCCTGAAAACTCCAGCGTTTGGAGGAATTCACAGGGAAAAACATTAGTGAACTGATAAAAATCACATCAAAGGTTTTGCTACTGCCAATTGAGAGGCAATAGCAAAAAAGGAAAGAAAAAAACATGATAAATACAGAGCAAAGGTTCCGGTGGTCAAGAGGCAGGAAGCCTTATAGGCACAGCAGCAGGAAGTGAGGGCATTGGAAACATAAATGCTCAGAGCTGGGAGAGGATTCTTCAAAAAAGGAGGCAGAAACCCATGAGCCAAAGAAAAAGTCAACTTTGATAGTTGCAGCCATGAAACCCAAACCCCACAGGCATCTGCCTGCATCTAGTAATGAACATAGATGGGAAAATGAGGCACATTGAAGATGACCGGGTTCAATTTACATTTCTCCCCGTGAACCTTTGGCTTGTGTCAATTTAGGGGGAAAATCCATGGACTTGTTATTAGACACTGGTGCTGAGATATTGATCATCACCAAGCTGTTAGGGAAAGTTACCAAGGATACAGTTTTCATTATTGAAGTATCAGGACCTCTAAAAGGCATAGTTATTGTGCGATTCAGGACCATTCAGTAGAAGACCACAAAGTCCACCATTGGTTCCTATAGGTGCCAGAGGCTTCTAGACCTATGTTAGGGAGATAGCTCCTCTCTAAATTAGAAACTACAGTAGTCACGTACCCGTGGTCAAAGGGAGCCTCAGGAATTCCTGTAATGACTCTGGAAATTAGCCCAGAAAAGAAATGGAGAGTCTGTAAAGAATATACCGATGGTACAGAAAAGATAGCTATCCAATTCTTTGTTCAATCCTCAGCAGTATGCGATACAAACAGAATCATCAGGCTAGCCCCAAGTCACCTGCCAGTCTTGGTGATATTAAAGCCAGGAGCCCTTCCAGTCAGACAGAGACAATATCCCATTCCCAGGGAAGCAAGACAAGGCAGGTATCCTCAGGAATATTCAATCCCTGTGGAATATGCCTCTGCTACCCATGAGGTAACGCTAAGGAGGTAACCACTAGGGAGGTTTGTGAAAAGGGGACCGAAGAACTGTTAAAATTTTACAAAATTCAGGAGATAAAGTCTGCAGAAAGAAAGCATGGATATGCTGTGAAGAATTTACATAGTTAGAATACCACATCAGCAAAGGTCATAGGAGACTAGAAATTAAAAAAAAAGCAGGTTATGATTATCTTTCCCAGCCCCAGAACTAAGTATTACATCCAAGAATTCCTTGGGGCTGCAAATTATTGTCACTCGTGGATCCCCACTTTTTCCACCATAGCCAAGCCCCTCTACCAGACCTTTGAGGATCTGGAAATGAGCCTCTTGCATGGGGAGCAGAACAAGGAGACGCCTTCCAACAGTTAAAGAAACTTTTGATTCAAGCTCCTACCTGATGTCACAAAACTATTTACCCTGTATGTTCATGAAAAATGATAGGATCAGATTATGGGTTCTGACTCAAATGGATGGGACCCTGGCATGGACCGGTGAGATAGCTCTCTAAAAAACTGGATATTGTTGCAGCAGGATGGTCCCCGCATTATGCTGCTTGCCCAGGAAGCAGATAAACTGACTCTGGGTCAAGAAATACCATTTGTGTGCCACCTTGAGTCATATTCCTTTTAAACAGATCAGCAAACAGATGAAGGGAGAATGCATAACCTGTTATCAGACCAAGCTGGGAAGAAATACCCACATCAAGGTAGAAGTGGTAAGAACTCTAAGTCCAGCCACTTTTCTGCCAGAAGAGGAGGGAAAGCCTCTTCATTCTTGTGAAGAAATAATGGAGTAAGTTTTCTCTTCTCAGCCTGACCTATGGGATAACCCTCTTCCCAACTCTGAATTGGAATTGTTTACTAATAGGAGTAGAAGCTTCCAACAAAATGAGTATCAAACTAGCTATACGGCAATGACAGAGACAGAAGTGATAGAGAGTGAACAGTTCCCTAATTACTGGTCCATTCTAAACAAAACAGAACAAAACAAAAGAGCTACATGCTTTGACTCAAGCTTTATCTCTGGCAGAAGGAAAGAGAGAAATGACTTTTCCAGTTTCTAAATATATGTTTGACACTTTACATATTCGCAGGGTGATCTGTCTAGAGAGGGGCTTATTGACTTCAGAGGCAAAAAGAATAAAAATCAATGACCAAATCCTCTTGCTTCTAGAAGCCATATGGTGCCCCAAAGTAATTGCATTGCCTGGCACACTCAAAAGGAAAAGGTCACAGCCTATTAGCAGATCAGGCTGTGAAGCAAGTGGCCCTCTAAACAGACAGTTAAAAGTGTGCATTTTGCACTTCCCACACTTCTTGAGTGTCCAAAGTACAAAAGCAAGGAGGAGATGCAAGCTGAAATTATGTTGACAAACTCCAAACTGCAGGGGCTGGCTAATCACCCCTGAAGGTATGCCACCCTGGAAAGAAGCACAAGGAATAGTTAGGCTTGGCCAAGACTACAACATCTACTGAAGCAATATTTGATAATACCTAGATTGAGACAGGCATTGTGCATGGAACAATCCCAAACCCCCTGTCACCGTTGTTAATTCAGAAAAAGGACCAGCAGCCCTTAGAGGATTTGGAGATAGATTTCCAGACTTATGTCCAGCAGGGGATATTGGTACCTGCTGGTGATAGGCTGTACTTGTTCGTGTGTGTGGAGGCGTTTCTTACTAAGAAGAAACCCAAGAAGTAGCATGAATATTAACAAGACAGATCATTCCTCATGTCAGTGTTCCAGCCAGCATTGGTTCAGACAATGAGCCTGAGTTTGTTAGTGATATGATTCTGTTTCAGGAGAGGTTTTTATGTCCAGGTTCTTGTGTTCAAGAGTTGAAGATTGAAACCAGAGCATGTGTAGAAGATTAAGGAAGAGTTTATTAGAAAAAAGAAAGAATGGAACTTACAGACAAGGGAGCCAAAGGGAGCCAGAAGGGTCAGGCAGATCCAGGAAAAGTGCTGGATCCTTACTGATAAGTTACAGTTTCTATAAACCTGATTGGAGTTTTAGGTTCCTTACATCTGGTTGGTCTGTTTATAGTGGGAGCCCAGCCCAGTGAACCTTGTGGCTAACCTCATGGTCAAGCTGTTTCTTTTGAGGAACTTACTGCAATGGACAGCTCATCTCCATACTCTTTCACATTAAAACCAATTCCTCCAGATTAATAGGGTGTGTTCGTTCAGGATAATCCCAGCAATGGGGGATGACTTTCAAAAACCTTAAAAGGCTTTCAAAATGGCTGGAGAGATGGCTCAGGGGTTAAGAGTCTGCCTCACAAGCAGAAAGCCCTAAGTTCAGATCTTAGGTCTCACCTAAAAATGCTAGGCAAAAATGGCTGTGGCCTGGTGGGCAGCACCTGGAGAATCCCAGAGTAAAGCAAAAAGGAAGTAAAAGCCATCCAGGATGATTCTTGAAGTCACCTTGGTCCTCCACAGGGACACAAGTTCTCTCTCTCTCCCTCTCTGTCTCATACACACACACACACACACACACACACACACACACACACACACACACATAAATAAATGAATAAATAAATTATTTAATTTTTTTTTAAAAAGACCTTCAAAGACCTGCCCAGCATGGCCCTGTTCTAAAATTGCCTACGTTTAACAGGTTTGTAGGGGAGTTGGACTGTCATGGAATTTGTACATGTGGTATCACCTCCAATCTTCAGACAAGTGGAAAGAATGAACAGAATTCTTAAAACCTCCTTAACAAAGTATCATCAGAAAACTGGCCTTCCACGATGGCCTTCAAACTGCCCTTGGTATTATCTTCAAAATCCAAAGCATTCTTTGAAAGTTCGGGTTTTTCCCCTTTTGCAACTCTCTTTGCTCACCCCCAATGCTTTAGAGGGAAAGTGGAAATCTCAGGGAGTTTGGCTAGACTTACCTCCAGAGATATATGCTGAAAATTATAGCCACAGCAAGAAACAGCACAAGAATTAAACCTACCCCCACCTCCCAAGTCAAACAAGTCCTTACATTGCCACTCCCTCAGGGACTGGGTTTAGATACAGGTCCCAGTTAGGGGCAATTTTGACCCCAAATGGGAGGGACCCTACCAAGTAGTACTAACTACAGTCTTGGCTCTAAAAGTTGCAGAAATAAAACCCTGGATCCACCACATCCACACAATGGCAGCCAACTCTACTGAAGACTGGAGAGCAGAGACTGATGTGAGCGAGCAACCCCCTGCATCTGAGATTCTCCAAAACAATGCCAGGCAAGACCAAAGAATCATCAGCCAGACTGATCCACAGACCCACTTATGAATGTGTGCGAGACCAGAGCATCAGAATCTTCTCGACTGACTGGAGATCTATGAAAAAGCTAATATTTTGAGTAATATACTGCTATTCATTGCTTATGCATGCCTCTTCTCATAGCTTTTGCTTTTGCTGCAGGACTTCTTGTCACAGCTTCATTCAGTTGAGTGGACTTGTGCAGAAAAGTCCCTCCTAGTTTGTTAGTCTTACTGATGTTGCCCCTGATGTTACATCTTCCTTGAGCTGAGATGACTGGCCCACCCTTGAGAGTAATGCTGACCTGCTACTCTAGTGGTTGGTGGATTGCCACAACCACTACAAACTTCCTAGAGCCAGAAGAATGTACCATTTCATTTAGTTCGTGTGGGTGAGGTCCAAGGTTGTCATTCCATCTTAGGCAAGGTTAGAATCCTTTGCTCTAATGACAAAATGTACTCCCATAACAAGGTGGGAGTCTATGGGCATGTATTGAGAACAATGAGAGATAACTGTGAGGGAAGAGGACATTCACACTTAAAGAATTGGACATGTGTAGATTTTGCAAGCCCAGGGGCATGGACTGGCACTCCCACTGTGGGAAACAGGATAGAATATCCAATTAACTTTTGTTAACCCAGGTACCTGGAGGTACTGAGATGCAGGACTGGGCAGGTACAGCTTTCCATTTGTCAAATACAGCATCCTAGAGCTGTCTGTAGAGGAAGTAAACAGTCCAACAAGTGAGCTCTACTCTCTGGACAATCCCTGGGCCCCAGAACCACATATTGCACCTGAGCAGCTGGATAATAAAACCCAAAACAAACATCCTGAGATGGATGCAATTCATGTCTCTGACACAAATGCTGGCTCTAATTAATGCCAGCCACAAGCTCTTCCCTCAGGCTGCCCCCCTTCTAGGAGAGAATTTTTGGATATGCTTAACAGCAAACTAAATTAGGCTTTGAGGGTAGGAATTTTTAATGTAATTTTCACAAACACTATAGAAAGAAACTACCTAGATGGGTAGGCTGTTCCCATGATAGGCACTGCCCAATGTACTGTAACCAAGCCTGGATACATAAGTCTGATGCTCAGAGCAGCAACACCTGAAGGGGCATATTTTGCCCATCCTAGTGGCATCCACACTTGTTATCCAGGCAAGTAATATAAACTGGCTCCAGACTTAAGTATTTTACTAGGAAAGGAAGTGGAATACTTCTTAAATCCCCAGGGAGTCAGATAGAAAAGAGACCCAATTCTCCTGCTGATTCTGCTGGGAATGACTCTGTTTGGGACCCTAGCCATAATGTTTTGGGGATGACTCTCTAGAAGTCTGTACATATCCAGGTTCTTGTGTTCAGAGTCAAAGACTGAAACCATAACACGTATAGAAGATTAAGGCAGAGTTTATTAGAGGAGGGGAAGAATGGAACTCAAGGATTCCAGACATGGAGGACCATGAGAGGCAAGGGCAACTCAGAGAATTCATGGACTCCAGGCGTGGAATCCATGAGGGGCATGAATCTGGAAAGAACTCATGGACTCTAGATGTGGAGTGCCATGAAGGGTAGGCACCAAAAATGGCTGCCAAGGTCAAGAATATTTATATACTTAGGCAAGGGAGGGGGAAGAAATGGTTTTTCCTCACTGGATGGCTCACATTGGGACCCAACCCAGTTGATCTTGTGCCCACCTGCAGTTGGGGCTGGACATCAAGCTATTTCTTTTGATGGACTTTACTTATCTGATATAGAGAACTCATCTCCATATCCTTTCATAGGGATGTTGACCATCTTCTCTCTGTGGGGGGCTGGAGTCCATTCCTCAACAGTTCCTTCAGGGTGATCTCAGCAGTGGGGGATGGCCTTTAGGAATTTCAAAGACCTTTAAAGACTGTCCCAGCATGGCTATTTTATTTTTATTTTTTTTAATTTTTTAAATTATTATTATTTACTCAACTGTGCGCATGTGCGTGTGTATGTGTGTGCGTGTGTGTATGTCTGTGTCTGTGTATGTGTAGAACCACGGACGAATTCGTGAACCACCATGGACGCCTCCACCTCCTTCTGCCCCGGGATTCACAGGCTCCGCCCTACCAGGACCAGAAGCGCAGGCTGCCCCCGCTTCTGCCTGGCGTCTATATGTGGGATCTGGGATCCGAACTCAGGACCTTCCGCCTGCAAGGCGGAGGCTTAACCCCTGAGCCACCTCTCCAGCCCCCCAGCCTGGCTATTTTAAACCTGCCTAAACAAGAGCCACTGCAATAGGTCTTCAACAAATACAGCACAACCAACTCTCAACGATAGCTGCCAGTAGCTAGCTGCTCAGTAGGTGATGGCTGAAGGCTGGAGAATTCCTAGAGTCTTTAGTGGAAGGCTAGAGGGTCGAAGAAACTGGGCAGCCAGAAGGAAGAGTGATTCCTAGCACAGCTGCAAGAAGCCTCTTTTCTCTTTGGTGGCTCCTTTTTTATATGATGCAGTACTGGGAGGATCCTATAAGATCTTTGGAAGTTCTGATAGAATCTAGGGCAGGTATAATCCTATCAGGTGATCTCAGTTGATTCTTGCAAATGTGGTCTCAGTCCATCTTAGTTAATATTGGGTGTGCCAAGTTGACACCCAGGCTTAACTATCATAAATCCACCCCTTGTCAACTTGACACCAAATCACATTTCCTTAGGCCATTAAAAAATCTCCAAATAAAAACAGTATGATTCATAATTCCGCCTAACATAATATAGCTATCCACATACAACTGCACATGCATTATTTTTCCAAGATTAATGACAATGCCCCTTGAGAAATGCTTAGTCTTTAGTATCCTATAACACCATATCATAATGTAGATTACAACATTTTATCACATAACTACAGATTAACATTACATTATGTAAATATCTTCTTAGAGTATAGTATGTGCACATGCACAAGCCTATTCTTGATATTGTAGACCAGGAGCACTCATGGCAATTATAATTCTCTGGTGCACCAAAGAATTGGCTTACCAAAGAATTCAAAGTGGTTGCTACCTCTTGCTCACTTGGCCCAATAAGCATAATGGACCAAGGTGATGCCTTGTGGGAGAGACAAGTGATTAATATCACTACAAACCAAGTTATGGCACAGGGCTGGAGAATTAATATATCTTTGAGGTAGAACAGTAAAAGTATACTATACTGCTGGCCTTGCCAGCTGAAAACAAATTGCTTCTGATGGTCCTTTGAGAAAAAAGCATTTGCAAGGTAAATAGCTGCATACCAAGTACCAGGAGATGTGTTAACTTGCTCAAGCAAAGAAACTACATCTGACACAGCAGCTGTGCAATAATCAGCTGTCATTCTCCATGATCCATCTGTCTTCCGTACAGGTCAAATAGGAGAATTAAAGGGAGAGGTGGTAGGAACCATCACCCCTACATCCTCCAATTCCTTGATGGTGGCACTAATTTCTGTGATCCCTCCAGGGATGTGATACTGTTTCTGGTTTACTATTTTCCCTGACAGAGACAAGTCTAAAGGCTTCCATTTGACCTTTCCTACCATAATAGCCCTTACTCCACAGGTCAAGGAACCAATATGGGGATTCTGCCAACTTCTGAATATATCTGTACCAATTATACATTCTGGAACTGGAGAAATAACCACAGGATGAGTTCAGGGACCCACTTGACCTACTGTGAGATGAACATCAGCAAAAATTTCATCAATACCTGTCCCCCATAAGCCCCTACTTTAACTAGAGGGCCACAATGCTTTTTAGGATCTCCAGGAATCAGTGTCAACTCAAAACCAGTATCCAGTAGGCCCCAAAATGTCTGATCATTTCCTTTCCCCCAATGTACAGCAGATTTTGTAAAAGACCGTAGGTTCCTTCTGGGAAGGACAGGAGAAAGATTAATAGTAAAGGTCTTTGTTATTGTGCCTAAGTCTTTCCTCAAGATGACCCAGCCTCCCCTTCATTCAAAGGAGTTCTGGATCTGCAAACTGACTTAAATCTGGAAACTGATTGACAGGTCATGACTCTCTGCTACTATGATTCAAAGCCGCCCTTCCATCATTTGCTATAGAAAGTTTCTGCTTATACAGATCATATAAAAACTTGTAGGCTTCTTATTGATTTTACTCTTGGGAACACCATGATTAATTAACCAATACCAAAGATCTAAGCAAGTCAGACCACTATGGATACTGTTCTTTCTACACTGTGCATTATGGTTGGTATGTTTGCCACTAGTGATTCAATGCTACTCCTTGGCCCCTGCTGCTCTTGGGTCCATTAGGCCCATTGGATTTAATTCCTCTAATTGAACAGCAATATCACCCATTGTTAATGATAGTGCAAGGAGAAGTGCAATGGTGGCACCCTTCAAATTTTGTGGAGCCCCTCTCACCAATTTGTATAATACAATCTTGATGAAAAGCATATCATCTGGATTCTGCCACTCAGAATTATATTTTAAAAGACAAATCCAGTCAAGCATACCAATTTCCCTGAGCATTTTAATCACATTGCTAACACTAAATACAAGGAATATCTGGTATCTTCAACTCTTTTTCAGAAGGCCAAATGCTTCAGCCACTTATTCAAATGAACTCTTGGTGCCATTTTTAACTCTACGAGCTGCAACATTAAACATAGAATCTCTACTCAATGGACCCATTTCAATAAACTCAGTTTAATCCAGTTTTATACTCCTTCCACCAGTTTCCCACAGCTTTAATATCCATTCCCAGGGGTATTCTCCAGATTGCTGTTTGAACATGTTACAAAACTCATGAAGTTCTCTAGGAATATAGCAAACCTCCTCATATATCGCACTTTCTATGTAATCTCTAGGGGCCTGCTTAAACTTGAGTCTGGTAATAGGCTTAGAGGCAACCACAGGTGGCACTCTACAATATTGGCATTGTTCTAAGGAAAATCCTTACCCTCTCCTCAGCCAAACAAGAGTTAATTTCCTCAGGCAAAGACTGAGACTGAGAATGTTGTAGGAAGTAGAGGTGGGAATTCATTGTCTACCAAGGATGGTAAGACTACTTCCCTGGATGAAAGAGGCCCATGGGAATTTGAGGGTACACTGACTTCAGCCTCCTCTGAGTCTTCCCACACATAAACATCCCAGTTTTCAGGATCCCAGTCCTTTCCAATCAGTGCTCTGACTTTAACTGCAGAGACATTCTGAGGCTGGAACTTTAATTTATGTTACAACTCAGCCAATCTAATAATTAAAGCTTGAGTTTGATTTTCAGCAGTTCGAGCCCTATTACTACTGGAGAGAAGATTCTCTTCCAGAGCACACCTAGAAACTTCCAAGTTACTTACATGCATTTGAAGCTAATTATTTTCATCTCTGAGATCTTTCTTTTCTTTCTCTATTTTATCCAGAGAAGCTTCCAAAGCACACTTAGAAGACTTTAGATTTTTTATGCTCATCTTGAACTGGGTAGTTTCATCTGAGACTTTCATTCTCATTTTGTACTTTATCCAGAGATGTTAAAAGCAACCAACCAGCATCAGTATTTTCCTTAGATTATCAAAAGTATTATATACAGAATCACTAAACTTTACTCCTCACAACGGATGCATCAGAACTATACATCATCCCCACTTTTATCAGTTCTTTGATAAGCTCACACCATGGAATTTTGGTGATCTTCATATCACTAAGGCAGTCTTTAGTACCTGGAGGTTTCATAGTGTTGGAAAACCAGCTCCAGATAAGCTCAAGTCTAATCAGAAATTCATCTTTCTAATTCTGTGCCTCCAGGCCACTCCCAGTACCAAAATCTGTATTGGTCAGGGTTCTCTGAAGAAACAAAATCTATAGAATATAGTATTTATAAATAAGTTTATTAAAATAATTCACAATAAAAAGTAGTGTCCTTCAAAGGAGCCACCCACAGCTGCCTTGCTCTTGGCTAGAATATTCCAAAACATCAAAAGATCCCGAGAAGATCTCAACCTTTACTTTTCTGGAGAATTGAAGATGCTGGGTTCTGACATTGGTGAAGAACAGCTGGGTTCCATCAGTGATGAACAGCAAACAACAGCAATGCCTAGAAGCCAGGCTCCAAAGGCAGCAGAAATAGCAACAACATGGTAGAAAAGATGAAGCTACAAGTCATCAAGGACAGAGGCAGCAGCAACAGCAACAAAGAAGGCCATGGTGCTCTAAAAGTGAACAATGATCACAGAATGGACTCCACAGCAAGTTGACATAAGATAAGGGAAGAGCAAGTCCCTCCTCCTTACACTTCCTATTATCTGGTCCACCACTGGAAAGTACCAGTCACTATGGGCTGGGTTCTCCACAGCAATCAATCAAGTACCTGCAGTGGCCATTCCAACCATTAACCCTCCACAGCTGCATCCCAGTCTGCAACTGTCAAGTTGACACCAAAATGCAACCATAACAACGATGTACTTAAAAATTCTTTTATTATTTTCTCCTTGTAGATAAGCTATCCCAGAATGAAAAGCAAAGGGTGGGCTAGGGTTCTGACACTAGAGAGCCCCTCTACAGATTTTCTTCCCAATGAAACATATATGTGAAAACAAATCCTTTTTTTAGAATAATTACCACAAATCCAGAATACTCTTTTTTTAAATTTATTTATTCAACTGTGCGTGTGTGTGTGTATGTGTGTGTGTGTAGAACCACAGGCGAATTCCGAAACCACCTCCGCCTCCTCCTTGTATACTCTGCCTCGGGATTCACAGGCTCCGCCCTACCAGAACCAAAAACGCAGGCTGCCCCCACTTCCGCCCGGCATCTATATGTGAGATCTATGATCCAAACTCAGGACCTTCTGCCTGCAAAGCAGAGGCTTAACCCTTGAGCCACCTCTCCAGCCCCAAATTCGGAATACTCTTAATACACAATCTAAAATTTTATTAAGAGTGTGACATATTCCAACCAGAACAAACTCACAGAAATTAATCAAGAAAGCCATAACCAAGATAATGATTTTCAAAGCCTGATCTTTACTATGATTAAAACAATGAAAGAAGAAATACAAGCAGATCTAAATTACTGCACCAGCCAATATGATCAGGAACACAAAAGGCACTTAGATGAGATGAGAAAAGCAGTTGAAGAAACAAAATTAAACATAGAGCAGTTAAAACAATCTCAAACAGAGATTAAACTTGAACTAAAAGACAAGCTATCTTTAAAACAGAACACAGCAGAACTAAAGAAGCAGAAAATAGAACATTGGCTCTTGAAGATAAATGGCAGAATAAACTAGTTCAATCAAAGAGGTTATAAAAGCTAAAAAGATACTTGAGAGGATATTCAATAGTTGTGGGACACCTTGAAGAGCCTAATCTGTGCATTCATGAAATATCAGAACAAGAAACCCAAAATATCATACTTGAAGTGTCAAAGTTTGATATGTATCTCCCATAGTCTCATGTGTTTGGAAAAGTCATGGCACATTTGAGAGATGGAGCCTTGCAGGAGGAAGGTGGTCACATATGATGGACCTTGAGGTAGATTAGTCCCACCCTACCGCCAGTCTTGCAGCTCTCAGCCTCCAAGATATTTGCAGTGATGTAGCCTGCCTCCAACCTCATCCGGCTAGCAAGTCATGTTTCCTGTGCCATAAAAGACTATATCTCCCCTCTGGAACTCTAAGCCAGATAAATCTTTCCCTCTTAAATTGTTTGACTTTGGGTGTTCTCTCACAGCAACAGAAAAGAGTACATTACAGGGGGAAAATTTTCAAATTATCATAAAGGAAAACTTTCCACATCTGAAGAAAGAGATGCCCATCTAAATGTGACCAAAATAGAAACTCACAACAACAAATAAAAATAGTCAAAACACTACACATACAAGACAAAGAGAATGTGCTAAAAGCTCCAAGAGAAAAAAAAAAAACAAATAACTTTTAAAGGTAAATGTATTAAAATAAGAACTGATTTTTCAATGGAAACAATAAAAGCCAAAAGAGCTTGGAGAGACATACTTCAAGTCATGAATGAGCACAGATGTCAACTCAGGGTGCTATACACATCAAAACTATCAGTCATGATAGAAGGTGAAAGAAATATTTTCCACCATAAAGACACATTGAAGGCTTACATGACCACCAAACCAGGCCTTCAAAAAATGGTAGACTCAAACTCAGAGAAAAGAACAACCATCTACAAGAGGACAGAAGGGAAGTATAATACCATCACAACCTCCAAGCTAAGTAATATACATGTAAAAGCCAGGAAAAACAAAAAATATCAGGAATCAACAGTAATTTCTCAATTATAACCCTAAATGTCAATGTAATTAAAATCAATCAAAAGACACAAGTTACACACATGGATGAGAAATCACAACCCATCCATCCTCTAGGAAACACATCTTACCCCAAAATATAGGCACATTTTCAAAGTAAAAGGCTGGTCAAAAATACTTCAAGCTAATGGAAAAAGGAAACAAATATCTGAGGCAATTATGGTATCTGACAAAATGGACTTCAAACCAATAAAAATCATAAGAGACACAGAAGGATACTACATTTTAGTCAAAGGAAGAATTCATCAGGAAGACTTCACAATACTAAACATATATGCATCAATATGGGCTCACCCACCTTCATTAAACAAACACTACAACATCTAAAGCAACAAATCAATCCCAAAACAATAATATTAGGGAATTTCAATACCCCACTCACAACATGGAATAGGTCAATAGACTAAAACTCAACAGAAACACACTGGAACTTAGTCAAACCATTACTGAAATGGACCTAACTGATCTCTACTGAACCATCTATCCAAACACCAAGGAATACACATTTTACTCAGCAGCCTACAGAATTCTCTCCAAAAGAGAGTTGATCTAAAGCTTGACATCTGCAAGAAAACAAATAGTAGAAAATCCACTAATTCTTAGAAATTAAATACCATAATGTTGAATGAGAAAATACCATAATTTCTGAATGCAGAAAGAAATCAAAAAGGAAATTCAAGAATTTCTAGAAGTGAATGATAATGAAAATATAACATATCAAAATCTCTGGGACATAATGAAAGCTATCTTGAGGTAAGTTTATAGCTATTAATGCCTGTATCAAGAAAACAGAAATGTCACAAATAAATAACAAATAATGAAGCTTAAAACTTTAGAGACACAAGAGCAATCCAATCTGAAAAGCAGTAGAAGAAAGGAGATTAGCAAAATCAGGGGAGAAATATCTGAAATTGAGATAAGGAAAACAATACAAAGACAACAATACAAAGACAAAGAGCTGGTCCTTTGAAAAAAAATCACTCAGATTGATATCTCTCTAACTAAATTAACCAGAAATCAAGAGAGAGAAAGCCCAAATTACAAAATTAGAGGTGAAAATGGAGTTATCACAACTGATACTCAAGAAATTCAGAGAATTATAAGGTCATATCTCAAAACCATGTACTTCATAAAATTCAATAATTAGAAAGAAATGGATGAATTTCTGAGTAAGCACAACTTACCTAAATTGAATCAGAACAAAATGAATTATTTAAATAGTTCTATAACGAATGAGGAAATTAGAGAGATAATCTCGGATGTTTGCACCCAAAAAACGTCCTGGAGCAGATGGATTCAGCACAGAATTCTACCAGACATTTAAAAAACAGTTAATACCACTACTTCTTAAACTATTCCATAAAATAACAAATGAAAGAACATTTTCAAATTCTTTTTGTGAAACCTAATAAAGACACACTTAAAAAAGAAAACTATAGGCCAATCTCTTTGATGAACACAGATGCAAAGATACTCAACACAGTCTTAGCGAATCAGATTCAAAAACATATCAAAAGGATTATTCACTATGAGCAATAGGATTTATCCCAAGAATGCAAGGTTGGTTCAATATATGCAGAACAATAAATGTAATCCATCATATAAACCAATCCAAAGTCCAAGACCACATGATACTCTCAATAGATGGAGAAGAAGATTTTGACGAGATCCAATATCCTTTATGATCAAAACACTAAAGACAGTTGGAATGGAAGAAACTTATATCAACATAATAAAAGCTATATACAACAAGCCAACAGCAAGGATTTTACTAAATGGGGAAAAACTTGAAGCATTCCCACTTTTTAGCTAGAGCCATCTAAGATGAGGGAGGGAGATAAAAGGGATTCAAATCAGAAAAGAAGTCAAGATACCTCTATTTTCAGATGACATGATTGTATACCTGAAAGATCCTAAAAACTGCACTAGGAAACTTCTAGAACTAATACGTAAGTTCAGTAAAGTGTCAGGTTAAAAAATAAATTTGCAAAAATCAGTGCCCTTCCTGTTGGACCCTGAGACCCTCGCCCTAAAACTCACAAAGCAGGCTGGTTCAAGCCCACAGTATAGCCCTTGCTTGTAGTCATTCAGGCATCCATTGTTTATAGCCATCCAAGCATCCATTGTTAGTCATTGCTTAAAACTATGTACAGCCTTGAGCTTTTTACACCACCCCTTAAGACCTCCAGCCCTTCAGTTCTGGAAAAGCAAGTTTGCCCAAAGGGGAATTCCATCAATGAAGGTCACCCAGAATGAACAGCCTGCGGTTAAGCAGGTGGACTGGAACGATTACCAAGAGCCAACTCCACCCGAGCTCTTGCCGACCAATGACTGTAAAGGTCATAGAAAATTCCTCAGCTAAGCAACCCCCCCTACCCCAAGACCCCTTAAAAACCCCTTGCCCGAGCTGCTCGGGGCCGCTTCAGTCTTTCCTGCGTGAAAGGTTGCTGGAGCCGCCCGGCGCGTCGTTAAATAAAACCTCATGCTATTGCAGCGAGAAGGGTCTTGGTCTTTCTCTCGGTGGCCTCGTTCCTGACTGAAAGACGGGGGTCTTTCATTTTGGGGGCTCGTCCGGGATTCGAGACCCCCGAGAGATTGCCCCAACACCGGCCTCGGAGGTATGTGAGCGCTCCTGTCTGTCTTTACTTGTGCTTTGTTTAAGTCTGTGTCTGTTTGTGTTTGATACTGTGTCTGTTTGTTTCCTCTTATGAGGTTCGGGGCAGTCAGTAACTGCGAGACAGACGTGTCATATCGCAGAGACCGTGAGAGTCCCAGGGGACGCTCTGGACTCTCTGTAGGGGAAAGGACAGAAGTGTCCGTTCCCCATCTGGTTTTGTTTAATCTGCTGTCCGTAGTTTGTCTAATCTGCAGTCTGTAGTTTGTCTAATCTGCAGTCTGTAGTTTGTCTGATCTGAAGTCTGCAGTATTTGTGTCTTGTCTATCTTGTCTTGAATCACTAAAAGGATATTAGGAAAAGAACCCAAAATCTGAGTGTTGAGGTAGAGAATGTTGCCTGTGATGATAAAGAGTTACTTAAAATGTTCTAACTTGATTGGTTACTTGGATTTCTTATAATATGTGGGTTTTATGTTTCAAAATAACAAGCTGTGGCCACTATAAATTTCATTGCACGCTTATGATCACATTTTGGTTTTTGACTCTGTTTACTATTTGGCATGCTCAATTTAAATGCACGTGCACACTTAGGAATAAATCATTTTGATAATGTAAAAAGGCCTGAGTACGTACTGAACAAAATATCTTGTTTTATCTTGAAGCTTCACAAAAAGTGGCATTGTGTTTTTACCTAGGATCTGGTAACATCACTTTTGTAGTTCCTTTAAAAGTTTGTTTTCCCATGAGTAATACCAACATATCTAACAGCCAGAAAGGAAAACTGATTTCTGAAAAATTCATTGGAATTCCTTCATTCTCCTGGTATGTACGAGTTCCCTTTCTTGGGGACAAATCTGCTTTCTAATTCCCTGTTCCCAGGTGTACTCCTATGTTCTGCTATATAATGATTTTTAAGATAAGGTCTACTGCCTCTTTTAAAGGATATTTCTTACAGGATAACTAATGTGAAAACAGCAGGAAACCATCAACTAGAAAGAAATATATATGTATAGTACGTAGAGGTAAAGAAGGTTTTGGGATGAGATATGTTACTTAGAAAGTTAAAGTATGTGCAGGAGGTTTATGAGTTGGTTACTTAAAAGAATGTTAAAGTATGTTGTGAAGGTTTGTGGGATGTAGAGTTATGAGAAGACTGAAAATAAGAGATGATGGTTAAAGAAAATATTATTTGTTATGTTTCTTCCATGTTATAAAACAAAAGATATTGAGCCTCAGAAATTGGAAATTAAGAATTAAGCTTCATGTATTCAAATGTATTTCAGTTGTCTGTTTAAAGCAGAAAATTGGTTACTTCAAAAATCCCAACTTCTCAAGGACAGTAGGAATCTTATAGTGGGGTCATAAGTGAAAACTGGAGAAGTCTGAGACCAGGGCCCTCCCTGCCCCCAGGGAGGTGGCCAGCAGGAGAAGCTGAGGCCCCGCCTCAGCTACAGCTTGGAACAGACTCAAGGCCAACTAGGGAGTTTCTCTAAATCTTGGACTTTACGGTAAAAGAGACTGTGCTAAACCAACCTCTGCTCACCTTTTGGAGCAGGCCTCTCTTGGAGGGGGAAGAAAAGGGCACCTGCAAAATGGGGGAGGGAATGTTTTAACCTCTGTATGAATGTGTGAGTGAGTGTCGGCCTGAGGTGGGAAACCTGTAACACCTCTGGCTCGAGTTTGTAGTCCCACGGCGAGATCCCTAAGATCTCTTAAAGCCACGGGATTCGATTGGGCCAGTTCTGCGTTTCCATGGTGATAACATATGGTCTAGGGTGGGATCGGATTAGAATCTGATCGCAAGTCACGAAACAGCTGAACCCACTATGGCTAAGTTATCACCCATGACTCTGCAAAGAGTGTGGCCAGACTGGTACTTGAATGATCTCTCCTGGAGGGATTCCCAACCTTTGTCCGTCTGCGTCGTGTGGTGGGGATCAATGTGACTCTAGCTCTTGGTCTACGTAGTACAGTGGGGATCAATGTAACTTTAGCCTTTGTTAGTCAATGGAAGGGAATTCCTAAAAATGTTTGCCCTGAAGGAAAGTGTTTCAAGTCTGAGACAATGACTATGCTGTTTAAATAGCATAGGGAATACAGGAAGCTTCAGGCATGTGTGGACCATGGACTCGCCCCTTTTAGTGTCATCGGGTGGGGCTTTGGTGGCATTGGGTGGAGTGCTGGCCTCCCCGGACCACATTATGGGCAGTGTCAATGGATGTCTTTGCTGACAACACTGTGTATATAGTGATTATCAGAGCTCTGCTAAGCCACGCGTCCTTTCCTCAAGTCCAGGTTCACTAATTGAAGCCAAAAGAGAGAGATTTCCCCTTCCTGTGTCCAGGGACTATCTAGAAATTGTGAATGCTTAGTTCTACCAACCTAAAAGAGGGTCAAGTCATAGTATATTCTCAGACATGCCCTGTATACATCTTAAACAAGAGATGATCCCAGGAAGATCTTTAAGTTATACTACCATCCAACTAGACAAACAAATGCCAGAAAGTTGAGAGACTATAGAGCTGGACCATAAGTACCAGCTAGTAATTCAGGAAAAGCTTTGCCTCCCAATCCCCTCAAGACTAAGGTGAAACAGACAGGAATTTCATTTAGCTTCCATGTCAGCCAAAGTTCTTATCTGTCAGAAGTAAAGTTCTTATCTGTCAGAAGTAAACTCTCATGTGGAGGACAACAGGGTTTTCATCTGTTGAGGGAAATAGGTCCCCATCATCTGTAAGGGAGAGGTTGGCACCATCAGGAAGCTTTCATTTCTGTCTTGGAGGTAGAATCCTTTGTTTCTGTTTGTCCTAGGACTTTAAAAATAGGACAGGTGACCTAGGACTCAGTATAAAAAGAAAAGAAAGAGAAAGAACCAGAAAGCAAAGAAATCAGAACTTGACATTTGCCTTAGGGGATAGGTTAAACAGGCACCCCAAGCAGATCAACCCAGGACCCCTCCCGACAGGGGAAAGGTGGAAAAAGATGCTTCGAATATGACCAGACTGGGCGCTTTGAGACTGTTGTGAGCACAGAAAGCTTTCATGTGGCCTATGTCCCAACTATGGGAATTTCCACTGGAGGAAGATTGCCCCCTGAACCTCAGGGCCCAGGGGTCGAGCGAGTTCTCTGGTGGAGACCAATGAAATGGATGGCCTGAAGCTCTTAGCTTCCCTCCGATGGGAAAAAGGAGTTTGCCACTGATATCCAGCAAAAGGAAGCCCAAAAGTGCCAGGTTGAGCATCTCGTGAGAACCTTGGGTTTAACGTGCAAATGGGAAGCCTCTTTGTTTCTATGTTAATAGACAAGGGAGCACAAAATTCTAGTGCTCAACTTCCTTCCTAGGCTTTTGTCAACTTTTGATTTTACTAAAATGTTTAAGATCAGGAAAATGACAGGCTCATTGCACTCACAAAGTAACTACTGAGATTCCTTATATGCTTAATAGTGATGCTTTTTAGGCATTCCTTTGTTTACATACCTGAGTGCCCGAATATTCAAGGTTTAGGCTTAATAGAATAAAATAGTTTAGCACTGTTATAAAGTCATCCACGTGGCTCTGGTTTTAGATGCACCAAAGGTATTAAAAGAGAAAATCATGGGTTACAGAAAATGCCAGATAGCATGTAACAAAAGTCTGCAGTTTAAAGACCCTAAATGCTGCATCCTTATCCAACCATTCTGATGGATAAGATTCCAACCTGATAAGATATTATCTCAAGGAAACATTTTCTGGAGAAAAGACATGGCTTTATTTAGGAGAAATAAAAAAACATAGAAATTGTCAGGTCTTGGTGTTTCTTCCCAGTTCAGGCCTACAGCCTGTTCCCTGGGGAAGGTCACTGTAACCCCATGGGCAGGTGCTAGGAATTTCTTGGTATGTCACAATAACGCCCAGGGACAGGTGCTAAACATTCTTTCCTAGGTAATTTACATTTTGCCCCGGGCTGGCATGAGCCCCCAGGCCGAGCCCGCCTAGACCCCTTCTGCCCCTGCCGCACCCCTCTCCACCCTGGCCACAGGTGTTTGGGCTCCGTGGTTGTTGACCTCCTCTACTAGAGAGATTAAGAAAACTGGAGTGGTGTTTGACGCCAGCTTGTTCCTGCTGCTTTCCTTGACAGTATTCAGCATCGTGAGTGTGACGGCCTACATTGCCTTGGCCCTGCTCTCTGACTATCAGCTTTAGAAGGGTATGATCCAAGCAATCCAGAAATCAGATAAAGGCCACCCATTCAGGACATATTTGGAATCTAATGTTGCTAGATCCGAGGAATTGATTCTGCTCTCAGTCATGTGAACTGCACCATAAAAGAACTCAGGTGCCTTTTCTTAGTTGATGATTTAGTTGATCCTCTGAAGTTTGCAGTTACTATGGGTGTTTACTTACATTGGTGCCTTGCTCAACGGTCTGACACCACTGATTTTAGCTGATTTCACTCTTCAGTATTCCTGTTATTTATGACTGACATCCCAAGTGCAGATAGATCATTACCTAGGACTTGCAAGCAAGAATGTTAAAGATGCTATGCCTAAAATCCAAGCAAAATTCCTGGATTGAAGCGCAAAGCAGAGAAATGAAAAGATGCTATCATAGGAGGAATTATTCTTTTAATAATTATATTGCTTAAGCTCACGCTGGGACTTATAAAATGTTGGGGACATGTATAGTTAATTGTAAAATATGTTCCTTACTGAAATCAAAAGGAGCTCAATCTTTCTCTCTCTATATAAAAAAATGTAGTCTCTGTTACAAGTATGTGGGCTCAGCCTCTTGGCTATCTGGTGCAGCATTATAGACTGGCTAGATTTGCAAATACTGAGAGAATATTTCTGTTAAGTGCCATTATCCTCAAGCAATGGGATAGGTTCTTGGAAAAAATGTCCTTCCTAAAAGTAAAGCTGTCACAGAAGTTTCAGTAAACGGGTCCAGATTCACTAAGCCAAGAGAGTTGTTTTTGTTCTCCATTCTGCTGACTCCTTGCCTCACCTGATCCAGGGGAGCCCTGGTCTCGAGGCTGCAGCTCTGGCCTTAAGGCACCCAAGAAAGACAGTTTATGCTATAGAATTAAAACCAGAGACATAGGTTGGCAAAAAGTTTAATAAAGTTTTTCCCTTGTCCTAAAAGGTTGCCTAAAGTTAAACTCAGTGCTTGACAGAGGGAAAAAGCAATGGCAAACTTAAGAAGTAAACTAAGAAAAACAGAAAAACTCCAGGTGTAGCTCTAGAGCAGCTCCATTAGCTAATCAATGCTGGCTTTTCATTTAGATCAGAGAAATGGTGCTACATCCCTTTGATCCCCCAAAAGAAAAAGACTTATGTTGCTTTATTTTTCAGAATAAAAAAGGAGGATAATTTAGATTGCTCTGTACGAAGAATCAGTTCGCATTGTTTTGGACAGGTTTTAAAATATTATCTACAGTAGCCAGAGGAAAAAGGTCTCCTTGGCTTTTACACCTTGTAAATGTGTTCTTTTACTAACTCCTGCTTGCTTGTACCCACAGCAAGACTGCTGAGCTTGTTGGGCTTATCTCATGTACCTTCCCAATTACAATGATCTGGTCCTTCTATAGATTCTGGAGACTCAATTTGCCTGTGTTTTGTCTTCTTTTATTCCAACCTTGAGGTAATAAAGCCATCTATCAAAGACCTCTAGACCAACCCAGCATTTCATAGATGAGAATGTCAGACTGCTCTTATTTCCTTCGCCCCGATTCAGCAGGAAGCAGCCAGATCGAATCATCGCCCTTTATCCCCAGAGCAGTCTGAATTCTCAAATAGGTTTATGGGAAAGTGAGGCAGGATTAGAGCAGCTATGCTGGGATGGGTCTCTCAAGGTCTTTGGAATTCTGAAGAGACATCTCCTACTGCTGGAATCGCCTGGAAGGAACACCCTTGCTGAAAAACTGACTCCAATCCTCCCAGAAATTTACCGCAAGAACTGTGACTAACACTCCATGATTGGAGTGTGCCTATAGAAAAGGGGGGAATGTTGGACCCTGAGACCCTCGCCCTAAAATTCACAAAGCAGGCTGGTTCAAGCCCACAGTATAGCCCTTGCTTGTAGTCATTCAGGCATCCATTGTTTATAGCCATCCAAGCATCCATTGTTAGTCATTGCTTAAAACTATGTACAGCCTTGAGCTTTTTACAGGTATTTCCCCACCCCTTAAGACCTCCAGCCCTTCAGTTCTGGAAAAGCAAGTTTGCCCAAAGGGGAATTCCATCAATGAAGGTCACCCAGAATGAACAGCCTGCGGTTAAGCAGGTGGACTGGAACGATTACCAAGAGCCAACTCCACCCGAGCTCTTGCCGACCAATGACTGTAAAGGTCATAGAAAATTCCTCAGCTAAGCAACCCCCCCTACCCCAAGACCCCTTAAAAACCCCTTGCCCGAGCTGCTCGGGGCCCTTCAGTCTTTCCTGCGTGAAAGGTTGCTGGAGCCGCCCGGCGCGTCGTTAAATAAAACCTCATGCTATTGCAGCGAGAAGGGTCTTGGTCTTTCTCTCGGTGGCCTCGTTCCTGACTGAAAGACGGGGGTCTTTCACTTCCTATGCACCAAGGGTGAAAAAAAAATGAGAAAATCCTAAGAGAAACAATCCCATTTAGTACCCCTAAAAAATGAAATACCTTGGTATAAATCTAATCAAAGGAATGAGAGACCTTTGTAAAGAAAATTTTAAAACCCTAAAGAAAGAAATTACAGAGACACCAGGTGCTCATGCTCCTGGATTGGCAGAATTAACATCATAAAAATGATCATTCTACTGAGATGGACTTCAGAAATCAGTTTACAATAGGTTAAAAAGATTTTTAAAACTAATAGAAAAAACTCCCTTCTCCAGACTTTTACAAGAATCTTGAGAACTCAGATACATCCTGTTTGGCACAAATTCTTACATGCTCTGCTGAAACTAGGGTGAGCATTTCCTGTAACTCTAACAAGATGCTGGTTAGCGTCTGTAAATCTTGCTTTTTACATCAAGGTCACAAGTTTAGATAACATTCAGATGTCCTGGGACCAACAACAAGATGTTCTTTCCCAAGGTCTGACTGCCCACAGTGTGGCTCTGCTCTGCTAATTCTGTGATAAACATCCTGTCACCACTTTCCCATATCCCCCTTACGGGTTCTTTCCCATGGTACTTCCCCAGCCCCCTATTTTGCTTCAAATGGAAAGCCCCCCAAACCCCACTCTGTGGTTTTCTGCTATAAAAACTTCCTGCTTCCTGAAGTCCACACTGCATTTTGAGATCCTGAACTCAAATGCAGTCCTGGAGCTTCAGCCTGCCTTTGCCCTAAAATAAAATCTTTTCCTTAGCCTGAATCTGGAGTCTGTGTCTCATTGAACGGAAAACTGGACCCCATAACACTGCCAAAAGCAATATACAGATTCAATGCTATACCAATCAAAATTCCAAAGCAATTCTTTATAGAAAATGACCACACAGGAAGGACAAAAGGCCAAGGATAGCAAAAATAATCCTGAGTAACAAAAAAACTGCTGTAGGTATCACCACACAAACCTTTAATCTATCCTATAAATCCATGGTAATAAAAAGAACATGGTACTGGTTCCAAAATAGACACATAGATCAATGGATAAGGGTTGAATACCCAGACATGGCCCAAACAATATAGCCATCTGATAGTTGGCAAAGGGGCCCAAAAAACTCAAAGGAAAACAAAACAAAACAAAACAGTATCTGCTAATGGTGCTGGCAAAATTGGACAACCACAAAAATGGATCAAAGTTCTTAATATCAGACCAGAGACTATAAAATCCCTAGTAGAAAGAGTAGGGAATTCCCTTGATAGGATTGGGCTAGGCCAACATTTTCTAAACAAAACCCAATAGCACAGGCACTCAAACTAAACACTCAACAAATGGAATCTTATGAAATTAAATAAAGGTATGTGCTGTCCAGCTGTTAGCTAAATAGTATGTAAACAGAGCAAAAAGACAACCCACAAAATGGGAGAAAATCTTCACTAACCACATATCTTATGGAGGTCTA
The DNA here is from genome assembly GCA_023101885.1 of Typhlomys cinereus. Classification (NCBI taxonomy): domain Eukaryota; kingdom Metazoa; phylum Chordata; class Mammalia; order Rodentia; family Platacanthomyidae; genus Typhlomys; species Typhlomys cinereus. The sequence goes on from JALPQD010000219.1 coordinate 1,892,581, forward strand.
ATAACCAGAGTGCACAAAGAACTTAAAAATTTAAGCACAAAGAAGATAAAAAGCCCAATTAGAAAATGGGCTTTTCCAGAGATGAAATTGAAATGTCTAACAAATATCTTTAAAAAAATTCTACATCCCTAAACATCAGGAAAATGCAAATCAAAACTACCCTGAGATATCAATTCACCCTCTTCAGGTCAGCAAAAATCTATAATACAAACAATAAATGCTGGAGAAAATGTGAGGAGAAGAGAACTCTCATACACTGCTGGTGGGAATGCAGGCTTGTTCAACCACCCTGGAGATGGGTATACTAGTTTCTAATGGGAAATGCTATATGACCCTACTATACCACTACTAGGAATAATCCCTAAAATGCATTAATTCACTACAAGTGTCATGAGAACATCCATGTTCATTACAACACTATTTGCAATAGCAAAGTCATGGAATCAATCCAAATGCCCAACAGTTAATGAATAGATAATTTATACAAAGGATTACTACTCAGGCATCAAAAAATGAATTGATGAAATTTGCTGGTAAGTTAGAAGAAATTATACTGAGTGAAATATCCCAGGCAGTGAAAGACACTATGTTGTCCCTTGGATCCTAGTTCCAAATCCACTTAATAACATACTCAAAGGTAAATCTGTATAACATCCCCTATAACTACAAAGCATTATGACTAGGAGGAAAGGGGAAAAAAGACCTCAGAAGAAAGGAGACAAAAGAACATACTTCAATAGAAAAATTAGTCCATGGTCATGAACTGCATGTAAATAGCAAGACATTTGATGTGGCTCACTATCATTTCCTTCCTGTTCACTTGGGATTGGACAGGTTTGATCCCCCCAGTTGGGGAGGGGACGGGGCCTGGCAGTTAGAGGGTAACCAATCAGCAACCAGGAGACTAATCTCCCTCACTACTGTGTCCTACTCCTATTCTTTCATATATCTTTAAGTCTTTTCTTATATTAAGATGTTTGTTTAAACAGTCTTTTTATCTTTGGTTAGGAGGTAACCTCAACATCCCATCAGAATGCAGCCAAGGGCATTGCAGGAATAGCAAAACTGAAAACAACAACCAACTATAATTCAGAACACCAGCGACCCTACACTGTTCATCTGGAACCAAACCAGTCAAATCTCTCCCATCTTAAAGCTCAGGGAACTTTGCAGAATAGGGGGCAACAGATTGTAAGAGCATAAAGATGGGGGAGAATCACAGATAGTCAAGATACTCGATTCAAGTCTGAGCTGAGGCAGATAGGATATTGCTACAATGTGATTTGACCTTGCCTAACCTGCTCAATGGCTGACATGTCAACAAATCCCCAAAGTCTAGCATGAATCTCTCCAGGGGAGAGAGCTTCAGACAGTAGAATCCTTAGAGGCAAGGGGTTAGACAGATATAACACAGTTCCCATGTGTGGCCCAAGTGGATAGCACAAGAAGAGGCCCCAAGGTATGCCACTGAGTCTTGAATCCTCACTAGTGTAGATGACTCAAAGGGAAATTTAGCGCCCATATAAACAGATGTTCAGGAGGGTGGGAGGGAGCAGGGAGAGGAGGAGGAAGGAAAAAAGCATGAGAAAGAGAGAATAAGGAGAGAATAAGATGGGGGGAGACAAGAGAGGGAAAGTGAGGGAGAGGGGGAAGGGAAAAGAAGCTTAATAAATAACTTTTGCAAAAAAAGAATGTGATATATGTAAAATAACAAATACCTAAGATCTTCATGTTGGATTGGCGGTACAGTCCAGAGCATTAAAGTGCCTTTCCCATGAGAGCTTGATGGCCTGAGTTTGTTAAAGGTCTGGTAGTCTACCCAATGGGGCACAGACAATGAGCTTGACTGAAAAGGATTTTTACTGAAAGTGTGTCAAACAGAACTGAAACTTCAGGACTCCCCCAATTTCAGGACCTTAGATGGAGCCCTGAACAAGGGAAAGGTGTAGTTTTTTATAGTAGTTTTTAAGTTGGTATGTGCTGTCCAGCTAGTGATTCAAGTTGGTAGTTTAGGAGAGTGGGTGGGCCACTCTTAGGTCATAGAAACCACAGACTTATGTGTCAGTTAGGGGCTGCAGCTGAAGGCTTGGATAAGGAAGAGGGGAGGGGTGTGAACCTTCAAGGCTGGAGCTCCAAAATTAGTTTCCGTTATTCCCCTGAAGCCCTGGAGAAAAAGATTTTTCTTACAGTCAGCACAGAAAAGCTGGATCAGCTGTGATTCAAGGGGGCCAATCTCTAACCCAAGACAATAGCAAAACTTGGCAAAGTCATCCATGTGGTTCTGGTTTTAGAGGCGTGAAGAATGCAAAATACATCACTCCTCCAAGATTTCTGAGAATGGTGGAATCCAGGCAGTATATGACAGAAAGCCTGCAGTTTGGAGACCCAAGAAGGGCAGTTTGTTCTGTGGAGCTAAAGCTGGAAAATATGTGTTGGTGGAGAGTTTAGCAAAGTTTTGCCCTTGTCCTGAAATCTTACCTGAAGTTGAACTCAGTGCTTGGAAGAAGAAAAATGCAATAGCGAATTTAAAGAGTTAAAGTAGGAAGAAGTAGAAAGCAAAATATCTACTGTTAAACAAACTAACTCCATTAGCAAATCAAAGCTGGAGCAGAGGTGTGGCACTACACTGAGGGCAAGATTACCAGTAGAGAAAGGAGAACTAATTTAGATTATTCTGCCCAAAGATTCTCAGACAGTTCACAAGGTTTGGACAGGCCTTAGAATACGACCTTGGAGATTTGCAGCTGCTAGAGGAAAAAGGTCTCTTCCCCTATGTAGATTACCTGCAACTCTTGGCTTTCACACCAGACAAAGGTGACTATTCCAGGCAAGAAAATAGGTTTTCTTTACCAACACTTGCTTTTATCCACAATAAGACTGCCAAGCTATTTTTGCTTATCCCATCTGCCTTTCCAATTACAATGGTTTAATCCTTATGTTTAGATCTTATAGGCTTAATTTATCTATTTTGTCTCTTACAGATTAATATCCACAAAACTTCAAATGTGGGGACCTCTAGACCATCCCAGCAATCTCGTAGACTGCTCACACTTCCTTTGCCCCAAGTCAACAGGAAGTAGCCAGAGTGACTGTTGAGCAGTTACTTGAGCAGTCAAGTCTTATTCCTTGAGCAGTCTGGGGCCTCAAAAGATAAAGGGATGGGGGGAAATTAGGCAGTTTTAGAGCAGCCATGCTGGGATGGTGTCTGAAGGTCTTGGAAGGTCATCTCCCTCTGCTGGAATTACCCTGGAGGAACACAACCTTTGTTAACTTTCCTAACCCTTTGCTTGTGAAATATATGAAGATTAATGCTCCACTGTAGGTAAGTTAAATCCATCAAAAGAAATAGCCCCACCTAGAGGTGGGCACAAGATCAACTAGGTTGAGCCCCAATGTGAGCTAACTAATGAGGAATAACTGTCCCCCCACTTGTGCACCTACATAAATATACCTGACCTTCGCAGCCATCTTTGGCACCTGCCCCTCATGGCATCCCTCATCTGGAGTCCTTGAGTTCTTTTCTAGCTCCTTGCCCTCCATGGATTTCATTCCTGGAATTCATGAATTCTCCAGGGTCCCCGCCCCTACATTTAGATTTCTAGAGAGTCACCCCACAACAATCCCAAAGCCACTGTTGGCAATGGGAGGTGGAAACAGGAGGGTCTCCAGAAGCCTATGAGACCTCTAGGCTGGTTTGTATAGCAGCGAGGAGACTCTGACTCAGAGCAAGTGGCAAGGCAAGGGCAGATACCTGAAGGCTGTCACACAATCCATACCATATAAACACTTAGCATACTTCCCAACACTCTATACACAAATATACGTACATACACACAAAGACACATAGATACTCACACATGCACACATACCATACATGTATATACACACAGACACATACCTACACAGACACACACTTACACACAGACATATGCACTCATACATATACACATATTATTGTGTTAAATTTACTTTTCAAAATGAAAAATAAAATATTCTCTGTTAGAAAAAAGGGGAGCTACATTATTAAATCTTACCAAAGAAAAGCAATAACTAATACACTTAAGGATAAAATTTAATTTAAAATTGTTAATATTAAGATATAGAAATTATTGACTATCTACTTGTGCATCCTTCTTTCTAAGAAAAAAAATCAAACAGAATTGGCTTTTTCATAGTGCTTATTTTTCCCAACTTAAGACTAAAGGAAAAAAAATGGCCAGGTGTCTTTGAAATCTAAAATCTTTTTATAGTTTTACAAGGAGTCACATCATTAAATGCAGATTAAAGTACTTATTAAAGATTGATTAATGTTATAGAAGAACTAATCAAGTTCATCTAACCTAAAAATCTAAAAAGATAAATCTAAGTAAAAGCTTTAGATGTTTTCTTTTTTTATAATACATTTTTTATATTATTTCAGCTCATACAAACTTAATAGGTACACCAGTTCCCTCCCTCCCTCCCTCCTCCTCCCCCCCAGCCCCCTGCTCCCCCTCCCCTCACTCCTCCCACCCCATCCCCCAGTGCCTCCCGCCCCGATTCCCAGAGTCCTTTCTTGTGCATCTCTGACTCTCCTCTGGGCCCTCCTCTCCGATGACGTACAAGGACCCAGTGGCATTTCCCTGAACCCTTTCCCGTGTTCCCCTTAAGCATAGGAACACTACTGTGGCTGTCAATCCCTTGCCTCCAAGGATCTTGGTGCCTTTAGCAGATGCTAGACTTTGTAAGGTCAATAGTGTGTTGGACATTACGCAGGGCATGCAAAGTCCAAATATGATTGCTTCGGCCTTAACTTGTGTGGAGTATCTCGCATATCATTACTCCTCCCATCCTTGTGCTCTTACAGTCTTACCACCCCCTCTTCCTCAAATTTCCCTGAGCTTCAGGATGGGGAGAGATTAGTCTGGCCCAGTTCCAGGTAGTTGATATAGAGTCTCTGATGTTCTGGATTATGTTTGGTTAATTTTTTTTTTTCAGTTTTGCTGTTCCTGCAATGCCCTTCACTCCATCCTGATGGGTATTGGATGTCACCCCCTGGCCAGAGATTAAAAACCTGTTAAATTAGAGTCTTGTTATAAGAGTATATTCAAAGGTAGATGTAATAAAAGTAGGAAGCCACAGTGAGGGAGGGGTCAATCACCCATTTGAGAAATGGTTACTTTCTATCTGCCAGACTATATGCCTTCCCCTTCTGGTAAGATCATACCCCATCAGTTGTAAATGATCAGGAAGGAAAGTCTGTGAACTTAGCCAGATGTCTCATTATTTACTTGCAGTCCTTGATGGTGGCCTATTTTCTCTGCTGTAACATGGTCCCCTCTCTCCATGTTACTGGTGTGGCCCTCCTTCCCCATCCCTCCTGTTCATAATCTTTGCAATTACTGTAGGTATTACAGAGATTTATCTTTGAGTGTCTCTAAGTGGGTTTGGTACTAGGAGTACATACGGTGCTTAATTTTCTGTGTCTGGGATACTTCACTCAATATAATTGTTTCTAATTCCATCCATTTCCCGGCAAATTCCAGTAATTCATCATTTTTGATGGCTGAGTAGTAGTCCATTGTATAGATGTACCACAGTTTCCTTATCCACTCGTCAACTGTTGGACATTTGGGCTGATTCCATGACTTTGCTATTGTAAACAGTGCTGCTATGAACATGGTCGTGCTTGTGCTATCGTGGTAAATTTTTGCTGTATGGGGGGTTATTCCCAAAAGTGGAATAGCAGGGTCATATGGCATTTCAATCTTTAATTTCTTTAAGAATCTCCAGACGGCTCGCCAGAGTGGCTGTATGAGCCTGCATTCCCACCAGCAATGTAGGAGAGTTCCCCTCTGTCCACATCCTCTCCAGCACTTGGTGTTATTTGTATTGTGGATTTTTGCCATCATAGATGTTTTTCAAACTGAAAGGGAGGAAAGATAAAGAACCAGGAAAGAAAAAAAATTGAAGTTTGAAATTTACCCAAGGCAATGAAATAACAAGAGTCAAGGCATAACCGAACAGACAACCCAACATCTCTTACCACAAGGAAAGAGGAAAAAAAATACTTTAAAAGTCCCTCTACTGGGACCAATGATGAAGCATGAGGCTCTTAACTTCCCTCCAATGGGAGAAAGGAGTTTGCTGCCGATACCCAGTGACGGAGAGACCAAATACCAGATTGATAAAACCTTGAATTTACATGTAAGTGGGAAACCAACTTATTCTTCTTTTAATAGACAATTTTCAGTGCTCAACTTTCTTCCCAGGCATTTGTCAACCTCTCTGAGTTAACTAGAACTGTTAGGATCAGGGGAATGATAGGTTTAGTAAAGTAACTACTGAAATTTCTTGTATACTTGATGGTATGGACTATAGACATTCCTTTGTTTACATGCCCAAATGCCCTATAAAAGTCTTAAGTTTAGACTTAATGGAACATTTTAGCATTGTTATAAAGTTGTCCATGTTACAGTTAGTCAGGCTATTCTTGAAGAAATTTTAAATTTTAAATATTAAAATTGTTCCATGTCACGTATGGGCCTTGTCCCAAAACGTGGTTGATCCATAAGACCCTCCCCACCAAAGGTAATAATCAGAAACTCACAAAGTTTTTCATGTCACAGAACAGTGTCCCATATAATCAGAAACTAGAGCAAGGCTGATTCAGATTCTCAACAACTTGAAATTTAAAAGATTTATTCTTTTGCATTCCTTTGGTCTCAGAAGGGAAAGGAGAGTTAACTTGGGTTGTTCTGCCCAATGATTCAGAGACAGTCCACATATTTTTAGACAGGCCTTAGAATGTGACCTTGCATATTTACAGACAGTAGTGACTATTCCAGATAACATAACAGGTTTTATTTTTTTAATCATTTTTATTAATATGTAATATTAATTATAAACATGGTGGGTGGTTGTTCCTGACCTCCTTCCCTTTCCCCCAACATGTGTTTTTTTAATTATTTTTACTTTTACTCTTTTACAATCTCATACATGTAGACAATACATTTTGATCATAGCTCCCCCTATCTCTCTTCTACTTGCCCTGGATATTTCCCTAGCATGTCCATCTTCTGCCTTTATGTCCTAATTTTTTAAATTGGACAATATAAAATAATATGTAAGCAATAAAAGAAAATACATTAATGATGTAGATAGTTATGATTGAACTCCTAGCTCCACATGGTACACAGCAGTTACATGTTCAGTGCCTCTAGTAGCAGGGATAACATGTTTTCTTTATTAACTCTTGCCTGTACCCATAGAAACACCTTTAAGTTACTTTTGCTTATCCTATCTACCTTCCCAATTACAATGGCTTAATCTTTGTGTTTGGATCTTGTAGGCTTATTTGTTTGATTTTTTTCTAGATTAATATCCATAAAGCTTCAAATGTGGGAACCTCTGGACCATCCCAGCATTCATAGATGAGGACTATTGATTGCTCACACTTCCTTTGCCCCAATTCAGCAGGAAGTATCCAGCGTGGAAGTCACCCCTCATCCACGGCCTCAGTATGAACAGACCAATGATGTTGCAGGGAAAATAGTCTCGACTGTCCCAATGTCATAGGGTTCTTGTGTTCCGGAGTCGAAGCTTGAAACCAGAACACGGTGTAGAGGATTAAGGTAGAGTTATTAGAGAAGAGAAAGGTTGGAACTCATGGACTCCAGACGTGGAGTGCCAAGAGGGGCTAGGATGCCTCCATGAGAAGCAGAAATGAAACAAAGCTCATGGCACTAGAGCGCCATGAGGGGCTAGAGAGCCCATGAGAACTCACAGTGCCTAGGCATGGAATTCATGAGAAGCAAGGAACATGAAATAACTCCAACTGAACACTCAATTTATGCCATTCAGGTTAAATAAGTAGAAAAGCACTGCTTGGCAACTGCGAGAAGGAAACCAATGAGACCTGCGCATCATCACGTCAACAATGAAAGGAATGTAAAGCAGCACTTTAACAAAGGAACCCAGAAGTTGTATTCATGTCACACCTCCTGAGCACATTGTTTTTTTTTAAGGGTTATTTTGTTTGATTTTGTTTGTTTGTTTGTTTGCCTTTTATCTGCAAAATGAGGAACTACAGAGTAGCTTGAGTCAGAAGTTCCCTGCTCTCATATGCCTACTTTTAAAATCCTAAGATGTTATAGGCTTAGGGGGCTTTGCCTTGGAGGTCTTACCTTGACGGCCCCTGAGGTGCCTTTAAAAAAATAGAAAAGAAAAAAAGAGTATAGCTTAGAGACACCAAAAAAAAAAAAGCAAATTCCTAGACTCTCTGCAAAGTGTACTTAGCCAGACCTTGTGTTTTATGATAAGGTTCATGAGTGTCTACAAAATTACTTATTCAGACCCTGTGTTTTAAGATAAGGTTCACAACTCTCCTGAGGATTCCATGCCACACCTGAGGACTTCTGCTCCTTAGTGTTGTCACTGATACTAGCTTCATGTTATGGTTGCATTTTGGTGTCAACTTAACAGCTGAAGACTGGGGCACAGCTGTGGAGGGTTAATTGTTAGAATGGCTCCTGAACTGGTCTGCAGGTACTTGACAGATTGCTGTGGAAAACTCAGCCCATAGTGGGTGGTATTTCTAGTTGTGGAGCATATAAAAGGAAGGACAAGAAGGAGGGGCTTGCTTTTCCCTTATTCTGTGTCCATTTGCTGTGGAGTCCACTCTGCGAGTGTTGTTCACTTTTAGAGCATCGTGGCCTTCTTTGTTGCTGCTGCTGCTGCTTCTGTCCTTGGCTGACTTGGAGCTTCATCTTTTCTACCATGTTATTGCTGTTCCTGCTGCCTTTGGAGCCTGGTCTCTAGGCCTTGCTGCTGTTCACTGTTCATCACCGACATCGAAGCCCAGCTGTTCTTCACCAATGTCAGAACCCAGTATCTTTGACCCTCCAAAAAAGTAAAGGCTTGAGACCTTTTTGGGATCTTTTGGTTTTGTGAAACATCCTGTCAAGAATGAGGCAGCTGTGGGTGGCTACTTTGAAGGACACTACTTTTTATTGTGAGTTACTTTAATAAACTTATTTATATATATGTATTATATTCTATAGATTCTGTTTCTTCTGAGAACCTTGACTAATACACTTTGATAAAGCCTCTTCTTTTTCTTTAAAAATGTATTAGGTGTCAGAGTGGTGAATTCCTGAGTGGCCCCAACCCTACAACAGCTGTGAAAACAAAACCTGACAAAACTCATTGTGCATTAGTACGTAGTGTATTAGTACAGAAACAAAGACCGATTCAGCAAGTGCAAGATGACTACTATTGTCCCTTGTCCTCAGGAAGCCATTTCTTTGGATGCCAGTGCAAGATGCTACAAGCTATTGCCTGGCCTTCCAGCTTTGGGCACCTCAGGCCACTGGATAAGACCAGTATAGCAGTTTGCCTGTATGGTTGCTGATAAGTGATCATCAAAAGACTTAACAGAACAAGGGACTTATTTTCTCTTACAGTTCTCAGCCTGGCTTGATAGGAGAGCATGCACCAACACCAGGGCTGAGGGAACTGATCACACCATCTCTATGTAATGGCTGAGAGAGGGACAATCCTTACTTGCCAGACCAACATGGCCAAGTATACATAAGGAGCCAACTTTCTCAATTAACTCTGTGTATTTTATTCCCAGGCCTAATCCCACCCACCATGGCTGGGCTTTCCTCATCAGCTAGACAATCTCCTGCAGGTTTGCTCTAGGCTCAGCTCAACCACTAATTCTCTACAAATGTGCCCAGAGCTTAAACCCTCAACAGTCAACTTGACACCCGTGCCTAACTAGGAAAGGCAGCTTCTCTAGCTGGAATCTCTGTTCTGGTTTCCATGAGAGGACTCAGAAAGGAACAGACTATGAACTTCAGATATGAAAGAGAATCTTCTCGGTAGGGGTCAATATGAACCTTCTTGGCAAAGTTGGCAGTTTTTATCTCTACAAAGGCAGTGCTAACTGCTTTCAGGTAACTATGCTGGTTATTAAATCACACAATCAGACCCAACGGGATACTTGTGCTTTTCCAATATACACCTCTTCACCAAACAGGTCATTCAAGATAGCAGCAAAGCATTCCATGCAAGATACCAGCAAAAACCATCCTGCTTGGGTCCAGCTTTTGAGATGGGATCTGGACAAAGTTGCTGTAAGCCAGTATCCAAGGAATTACCTACACTTCCTTGTAGTGCATCTTTCAACTGGATGTGTTGAAATAATATTCATTCTGCCCATCCAGGATAAGCAAGTCATGAGGGCAAGCCTGAAACAAGGCCCAGACAGACTTCTCTAGCTCCTGCAGTCTGTAGGTGAAGTCTTGGGTCCCAGGATGCTACACAGAGGCTCTTTGAAGTCATCTCTTTGAAGCATTAGTTGGAGGAGTGACTGCAGCAAGACAGCTTGTTCTTGGTCTATTGGAGAGCCAACTCCTACCCTTAGTGGAACAACCTCTGGGGCTACCTCCAGTCAGAGACAAGAATGGGAGAGGAGAGGACATGTGAAGGCTTGAAATCAAACTTGAAAGGTTTCTGAGTCAGAGGGGCTGTTAAAGAGTACAGGATGGGCTGGTGTCCTGGCGAGAATTCTCTAACTGAGGATGCTGGAAACTTGACCAAGTCAGACCCAAGAAGATTCAGAGGCAGGAAACTCAAGGGAGTTTTTACTAGAACATTTCCAAGTGGGCTTTGAAGCATACTCAATACCAACTGTATAAGTCTCCCTAAATATTCTGATGATGTTATATCATTCATATTAAGTGTTAAATTTTGTGCTGTGTTATGTGTACACAATTCAAAAAATTGAAAGAAGGAATATTAAATACAATGAAATTTAGCTAATATGTGCTTTAAAATAGGCTAACTAATAGAACTATGTGGCTTCTGTTTCTGTAACCTGGCTTGCTGAACTTGGCTTTAGAAAGAAAAAATGCTAAATTGTTTATTTGGATCCATGGTAACTGAAAGGAGGACTAATAGAACACAAAGAGAAATTTAAATATTAACTTTTAACCTATCTTTCTGCTTCTGTATCTTGGCTTGCTTATATAGCATAGAGAAAGAAATATTTTACTACTTCTAATCTAAATAGGAGACAATAGCTGTACCTGGATATGTGCTGACTACAGAATTAAAAATAGGCCAATTGTGATTGGGAATTTACTGCTAAGCACCCTTCTCTAAGAAACAAGAAATCAAAAAAACAAAAAGATGCCAGGCATCTGCAATTTTTGCCTTTGAAAACTTGTTTAACACCATTTGGGGCTGCACTTCCAGACGAAAGAGCTCTGGGGTGTGGCTCCAGTGCACTGGTTTTTGTAGTAAAGCTTTTCTTCACCCAATTTCTATGTGGTGAGTCTTTGTTTGGTGTATCCGGACCCCACAACAATTGTTTAATACATGAAAGATTAAAATTCTTCTCTAAAATCAGATCCTACTAGAGGTTTATTTCATCAATGTGCTCGAGACATAGACAAAAGGAAGCAGAACTCCAGACATTCAGAGTTAACTTGTAAATTTGGCTTTTGGGGTTTTCAACAACAGAAATAAAATAGAGACAATTCAAACGGGTCACTGGGAATGATTGCAGACACAAGAACAACCCAATTAACAATTTTAACCCTGAGAATAATGTATTTCCCAGGCAGACAACAAGAAGCTTAGGCTGGAAAAAGAGAATTTCTAATGGACAGTGTTTGGCACAGATTGGGAACCAGGGCATGGACAATAACTGCTTACCACAGAATTCTTACAAACAGGGCTGTGTCCTCTACTAAGAGGAAGATTCTCAGAAGGAAAGATGCTCCTTTCCTTGAAGGGAGAATGGACCATTAGTGCCAGTGGTGGCTGCCGCTGGAGACTCCTGCTGTCTAGCCTTCCTGACTACAGATGTTCACTGAAAGAAGGAATATTGAATAAAATAAAATTTAGCTAATGTGTGGTTTAAAATAGGCTAACTAATGGAACTAATGTGGCTTCTGCTTCTGTAACCTGGCTTGCTGAACTTGGTTTTAGAAAGAGAAAGTGCTGAATTGTTTATTCGGACCTTTGCTGGGATCTATGGTAACCACAAACTGAAAATAAGTCAACCAAGACCTGGGAACAGCCTGTTATGCACAGTTCTCAGAAAACAAATTGTTAAAGTAATAGCCAGGTGACTGTACAATGAACCAGATTTTTGTGGTTTTTGCCTTTATAAACTGGTGCCACCTGTCCCTCAGGGCTGCACTTCAGAGCAAGAGTTTTGGAGTGTGGCCCCGAGGCACCCGCCTGCAATAAAGCTTTTCTCTTCATCCAATTTCTGTGTGTCAGGTCATTATTGGGAGTATTCCAGACCCCATAACAACCACCAAGATACCACAAGAGACTCTTAAAATGGGGAGTAAAATAGTTAATTTTCTTCCTAATAATGGGATTTGTTCTCTGTCTCAATATTACTGAATGAACCTGTGTAGTAACCAGTATTGATGGGAATTCACAAAGTCTAAGGAATTCTTATCATCCTCAAACTTCAGAATCGCTCCATACATGGCCCCATAGCAAGGCAGAGAATTGGAAGTCCCTACTCAAAAGTTAGAGAACATTCCTAGACCCATAGCTTAATAATCCATCTGAAATTCATGACATGTAACTATTTAGAATACTTACATAGTAACAAAACCAATGTTTATAGATGAACCTTGCCAAAGAAGTATATATCTTCTGATGTTTGCTGATACCTCAGGGTAAAGACCTACTCTATCCAGACTAAGAGAACTCATAAAATATTCTCTAAAATAAAAACCTTCAATCTCTCTACAACATCAAGAGCATCTTAATGACAATACCGTGGGCACCTACAAACTATTAAAAGCCTAAAAATCTTTAAATTCTCTTCAAACAAAAAAAAAAGAATTTTTTTAACACTAATCTAAGCCTCATATATAAATTTATCAGAGTTGTAAGCCTGCTTTGGATTTAGGTCTTCCTTATTTCTCTTTAGGATTCTTGCTCCTCAAAGACAACCTCACAATGTCTTTTCTCAATCCATTCCACCACTGCAGTTCTCCTCAGAACTATTCTTTTGTATTTTGCCACATTCATGCCTGTTGGGCCCACCCAGGATTTGCCCCAGGGCATGGCCGAGCACATGGGACTAAAAATGGTGCTGAGGGCAAGGGTCTTGGGAGTAACCTGATCACTTCAGAGAGCCCTAATTGGCTTTCAGGTATTTACCTGCCTCCTGTGCTGAGTGACATTGAACTTGACCATTAGCACCTGTAGGATGTCTTGACCTTGTGACACAATTGGATGCCCGTTTCGCGCCTTGGTGGCCTTTGTCTATAAAAGTTCCTTTTCTCCCCCTAATAAACTGAGATCTGCTTCTGACGATCTCCCCGGCCAGTGCCGAGTCTCTGGGGGTAGAGGTGGAGGTGGGGATGGCTAAAACCTGCTTTCATCACAGCCAGCAGCTGTGTGTTTGAGTGAGTGAATGAGTGTGTGAGTGGGCACTGGTTCCCACACATGCCCTCAGAATGTTTTTGTTTGTTTGTTTGCTTGTTTGTTTGTTTTTGACAATGCATAGGCTCACACTCCTGGGAACAAGCTCCTGTGAGCACATGCATCCACAAACACTCACACATATACACTGCACACAAAGGTTTTCATGGGATACTTATGGCCATGAATTTCCTAGTTTTGGCTGTTTCTGGTTTATTGGTTGGTGTAATCATGTTACTTTTGTGTAGACCTTGTACTTTTAATCTTGTAAAGTCTGCATCTTCTCAGATATTGACACTTTTGAATTAAACTCCATTTGACACAGTGATTCTAGCAGACTTCTATTGAGTCCAAAGTTTCCTTTACAGCTGATGAGTAAAACTAAGGCAAGATTAGAGCAGCTATGCTGGGATGGGTCTCTAAGCTCTTTGGAATTCCTGAAGACCATCCTCCATTGCTGGAATCACCCTGAAGGAACACCCCTGCTGAGGAACTGACTCCAGTCCTCCCAGAGATAAGATGGTCAACTTTCCTATGAAAGGATTATGGAGATGAGCTCTCCATATTCAACAACAACTTGGTCTCTAGCTCCAAGTGGGCCCAGGAGCAACTGGGTTAAGCCCCAATAGGAACTAACCAATGAGAAAAAGCCAGTTTCCCCTGGCTTGTCTAAGTGTACAAATATGTCTGATCCTGGCACCTCTACATCTGGAGTCCATGAGTTTCCATACTTTCTCTCCACTAATAAACTCTACCTTAATCTCCTACCCGTGTTCTGGTTTCAGTTTTCTGAAACACAAGAACCCTGTAACATTGGGACAGTCATTCCCACACATTTGGTCCCTGAACAGGGACCCTACAACATTTGGGGACCCCAAAGGGACTGTCCTGCATCAAACCAAGGAGACAGTTTAGACTGAAAATGAAAGAGGGATTCCCCCTATCAGTTGATCATCATTCTTCAGCTCTCCAAAAGATTTCTGGGAACAGACTTTTCTGAGAGTGCTGTTGTGACAGAAGAGAAAGGCATCAAGAAGAAAATCAGGTGGCAGAAAGACCAGAAATCCCTTCCCATCAGGGCTACATACAAAGGACAGAGCTCACACTCTCCAGATGCTTATAGATGACATAGAAAGGTGTATGCTCTTGGATGACTCCAGTGGAGATTCTCACCTCTGTTGTAATTCTGTGTCCTGTTCTCTGACTATACCACATGCTCATAGGCTAGTGGCAAAGCATGTTTTACTGTCTGTCAAAGCTCTACTTCCTTCTGGAAGCAAATGTACAAAATACAGTATTCACAGAAGAGAGGGGGGCAGTTTTCAGGGCTTGCAGGAAACGGTGGAGACTTAGAAATCTTAAATGAAAACAGATGACGCATAGAAACCCCCTTTGCGTGCATTCAAAGTTTTACTTAGTTTGCATTTGAAACTTTCCTTCTCTGTGGATTTCAGCCTTTTCACTGTGATTTTGTATGTGTGTTGAAGTGAAGCCCAAGCCACTTCTACCATTTCTACCAGGTGATTTTTAGGTGAGATCTGGGATTTAAACTCAAGTCCTTCTGCTTGAAGAGGCAGAGTCTTAATCCCTGAGCCATCTCTCTAGTCCTCTTCACTGTGAATTTTTAACACTGTTGTTTCCAACAAGAAAGTATTTAGCTTATCAACAGCTTACCTTCCTTAACTTGGCACATCCACAACCCTCTATGAATGAAGCATAGTATTCTACAGATAACCTTGCCTGTATGTCATGTATCTTACAACAGTTTCCAAATGACATAAGGAAAATGTTCCTGTTAAGAAGAAAGTGAGGAGCAGGGGATAAAAGCAAAGATAAAACAAGAAAACCCTATTGTTTATATGAACTTGAGACTTTTCAGGGTTTTTTTCTTTTTCTTTTGAGGCTTCTGGAAAACTTTCTGGGGGTATTAAAGAACTTTTTTGTATCTTCCACATTTCAGTAACTAGTTAATGAACTAAAAGGATATAATTAAGGACTGGGGAGATGACTCAAGAGATTAAAGTCTTTGCCTCATGTAAGTAAAAGGACTTGAGTTCAGACTCAGCAGACCCAAGTGAAAATGGTAGGCAGATGTGGCAGAGGTCTGCAATTCCAGCCCGAGAAAGTGGAGCCTGGGAAATTACAGAACAAAACAATAAAGGATTTCTGATGCATCCAGGATTTCTGATGTTACCCTTGGGCCTCCACAGGCACACACATTCAAGTACCCTTTTGTATACAACACACACTCACACATACATGCAAAAAAAGAGAGATACAGTTAAAAGTAAATAGAATGTATCTTCTACTTCTGTAATCTTAAGAAATATCTTCTCAGGCAGATACCATTGTTTCAAATAAAATTGTTCTATGGCGTTGCCTTTACAATGATCACACAATAAAAGTTTATGCTGAAGCTAGATGTACTTACATCTTTGGTGGTCAACAATTGTTTTGCATTGCTGGAAGCTTTTATTGTGTTAGAAATCCAAATTTTCACATAATTTTCTTAAAATATATTAAAATTATGTATTCTTCTCTTCAAAGTATAAGCTATTTGTTCAAAAAAAATTTTTTTTGTTTTGTTTTATTTATTTTGGGTGCTTTTTTTCTCCAAAGTCTTGAAAGTGGATTTCATACAGCCCAGGCAGACTTCAAAGTTACTATAGTTAAGATGACTTTTCTCTTTCCTGCATTCCCCTCCCAAGTCAAGGTTATTAAGGAGCCATGCCAGCATTCTCAGCAGCAATGCAACAGTGCTTAATTGCAGCTTCTGAGTGCTCCACTCTCAGCAACAATGAAACTATTTCTAATTTGAAAAATGGAAAGCAAACTTTCTGCCCTGTGTTCCAAGAGCTCTCAATATCTAGTACAAATGATAAAAGCAGCAACAGGCAAGATCTCTATAAAAGTTCTTAGCTCCATGCTGGCCCACAAAGTAAAAGGCTCTTGAGAAGCTTGGTTTGACAGTCAGTTTGTTGATTCATGCTGAGGAGCTCAAGTGCCTCAAGTGCTTTTCTTGGTGACATGTTTTTAAATGTCACATTACCCAGTGTAGCCACAGAATACCCCAAGAGTTAGAGTGGGAAGGCATGGAAAAGGGGATATGTGAACAATTGGGATAGCTTTTACAAACTGTTATGATGCATTTGTTTAATCTCCACACTTGTTAACTGAAAATTCACTCACAGGAGCCAGATTTCCTTAGTTCACATTGATTATCCCATACTATACTTTAGCTTTGTCATGTTTTGAAATGTAAGTTACTCCCACAGGCTTATGTGCTTGAATCTTCAGTCTTGGGGAAGGTTATGGCACGGTTAGGAGGTGAGCCTTGCTGGAGGAAGGCCGTCAGAGAGCTTGGTTAGCCCCACCCTGCTCCAGCTAGTCAGTCTGCTCCTGCAGTTGGCAGTTTGACTTACACGCCTCCAGCTTCTGCCAGCCAGCCGTGCCTTTCCCACCATAAAGGACTATATCTCCCCTTTGGAAGTATAAGATGAATAAATCTCCCTTTTCTCCCCTTAAGTTGTTTGAGTCTGAGTAGTATGTCACAGCAACAGGTCAGCATTTATATTACTTATTTTTTAAAAAAACCTGTCATTGGTGTGTGTTTTATTAAATCTTGTAAGTAAATTATTAATTATTGCAGGAAAAATAGTCTCATCGGAGATCCCAAATGCAAACCCTCACTGGAGTCATTTAGGCTTCAGAGCCTATGGTTAGAAAAGTTAAATGGAACTGTATTTCTACACAGATGGAGTTCTGCTTTATTCTGTTATATAAATCTATTGTCTTAGTTTCCTTTCCTGTAGCTTTGATGAAATACTGTGACAAAAACAACTTAAAGAAGGAAGACATCTCAGATACTTTCAGTTGCTATGATGAATGCATGACTCAAATAATTTAGGGAAATAAGAGGACCTTTATTCATGCTCATGATTCTATGTTACAGTGGATTCTCAGGGTAGGAGAGTTATCAGCAGGATATACCCACCCCATATCCATTGGAAAAGTTGAGAGAGGGGCATATTTTCTACCTTGCCAGTCTGCCGTAACCAACCAATTCTTTCTCCATTTTATCTACCTGTCTAGAAAATGGCCCCACTCAATATGGGTTGGATCTTCTCACACTCCATTAGACAATCTCCTATAGGTTTGTCCAGAGGCTTTTAGCTGGAAAGCACTTTGTAAGTGTTCCCAAGATTCAGCCCTCGATTGTTAAGTCGACATCTGCAACTAACTGCCACAGATAGAGTATTTTGTTTTAGTCCATCATGCCTGGGAAGTTGGTTTGAGGCAGTTGGTCACATCACATCCACAATCAGTAAGTGGGGAGTAATGAATTCCTGTGTTCAGGTAGCCTTCTCCTTTTTACACAGTTCAGGATCCCACTTCAGGTAGATTTGTTACCCCAGGTAGGCAGGCCTTCTCCTTATGTCCATTAACCTAGTCAAAATAATCATCTGCAGGCATGCCCAAAGGCTCATCTCTCAGATGATTTTAGATCTGGAGTTGGCAATTGAGATCAATCATCATACTTGTACTTTCAATTTCATGTATGGGTAATATACCTGACCCACGGAACTTACAGAGAAACGATTTAACTGGTTACAACTTCAATTTACAGACTACCTTCTCAATAAGTCACTGTAACAGAAGCTTGAAACCTCAGTCACATCCCATCCACAGTCAAGAAACAGAGAGGGAATGCATGCATGCATACATGTTTGTTAATGTTCAGCTCTCCTCATTCTTACATAGTTATGGGTACCCTGCCTAGGAAATGGTCCTGCTTACAGTGAACTGCGTCTTCTCACCTCAATTATTAATGCAATCAAGACAATTCCACATAGGCATGCCCAGAGGCCAACCTTAATCAAGAGAATTCCTTTCAGATGGGCTTAGGGGGCCGATCTCCTAGATGCCAGGCTAACAATACTAACCATCATGCCTACTAAATAGTAGTAAATGTTAATGGTGCTTTTCAAATTGAAGGTCATACCCAGATAAGTATCACTTTTCAAAGTAATTGAAGTTGCTATTTAGTGCTATCATTTCTACTGCGAAATAGAAAGCCCTTTAGATTTTCTCTGTTGTTTTTTATCCTCAGGTTATGTTCTTTCCATGTGTTTTATTCATTTTTTTACCTGATCACAAAAGATAAATTAATTACAGATAACAAGGAAGCATCCTGAAGAGCTAAGGATCAAGTTGGGTCTGTTCATACATATGTAACATAATAATGTCTTATAGTCCTGAGGTTTTCTTAGCTTCAGGGAAGACAACTTCTTTACAGAAATTTCATGTATTTTATCAGAAAAGTATCTGGCATCAATGAAGTTTTTGAACTTCGAAAAGTTCAATCTTAAGTCCGTAAAGACAAAAAGAACAAAATGAAAAGGGCCCATTCTCTAATGACCAGACCCAGTAACTCTCCATGCCTCCTGAAGGTTCTTGGCATTTCACACTGAATGAATGGTCTGTCTCAAGAAGTCAAGTGGTGTTAGACAATTTACTACCTCACCTTAGTGAGCTGCCTTTTTGAGCTTTATACAAATATGGTCCACAAAAGACCCAAGAGGCAAGGTCAGGTAAATCTCTTTTAATTGCTACGTAATGAGGCAGGATATGAAGGCAGGGAAAATTAGAGGGCTCCTTCAAGTCTTTTGCTAGCAGCAAAGCAAGAATCCCAACGCACTAACAATAGTTTAAGACCTTTCTCCTTTCTTAACCATTAACCTACAATTTCTAGGAATCTTGCCAGAAACCCCATTTATAGTAAGAACTATGTACTAGCTTTCCCTCCCTTCTATAACTCTAGTGGTTCACCCAGTCTTTCTCACCTTATCAGATCATAGCTTTATCCAAGGGATCTCTATCCAATCTCACTTTCTTTTTTTTTTTTTTTTAGTTTTTATTTATTTATTTATTATTTATTCAACTGTGCGTGTATGCGTGTGTGTGCATGTATGTGTGTGTATGTAGAACCACGGATGAATTCGGGAACCACCATGGACGCCTCCAGGACCAGAAACGCAAGCCGCCCCCGCTTCTGTCTGGCGTATATGTGGGGTCTAGGATCCGAACTCAGGACCTTCCGCCTGCAAGGCAGAGGCTTAACCCCTGAGCGTCCTCTCGAGCCCCCCCAATCTCACTTTCAAAGAGAGAAAAAAGAAAAAGGTTGTTTCTTAACAACCTTTAAAGATGCAATTTGAGAGCCACCAAATGGCTAATAAAGACAATCAATTCTGACTCTTTCTGGAGCCTACACCCATATATCTTATTTCCTTTTTAAATTATTATTTTATTTTTCTAGTTTTACAAACATATTGAGCCCTTTATCCCTGCTTCCCTCCATCCCCCTCCCTCCCATCCCTTCATCAATCCATCCACTCCCTCCCACTTCCCTGGCTGTCTTCTTCTATGGAGCCCAGAGTTCCCTCTAGCTTGTCTGTTCTTATGGGGATTCAAGCTTCTGTGGTATACCAAGTTGCCTCTCTTTGGGCCACTCAACTGATTGGAGACATTTCCCTTTACTCATCTAGCTTTAGTCCTGAACGTTCCACTGAATGTTCTCTCTCTTGAGTTCCTTGATGTCTATGGGGCTTGTTTGCATGTCATTATTTCTGTGATTCTTGAAGAAGCCTATATCTATGTCCTCAAGTATATCTTTTTCCCTCTTGAGGACCCCTTCTTTCTTCTTCTTCTTCTTCTTCTTCTTCTTCTTCTTCTTCTTCTTCTTCTTCTTCTTCTTCTTCTTCTTCTTCTTCTTCTTTTCTCTCTCTCTCTGCCATTTACTTACTGAAGAGAAATATCTCTCTGATATTTACTCATTAAAGAGAGCAAGCCCACACATGCTTACCATGCTGACACAGGTGGAGTTACAGGACAGCTTTCAGCAATTGGTTCTTGCCTTCCATCATTTAAAGCTCCAGGGATGAAGCTTAGGTCTCCAGGTTTTCCGGCAGACATCTCACCTGCTGAGCCATCTCAAGGGTCCACCTTTCTCTTAACGCTGGTAATTAAATATTTTTATTAATCTTTAATTCTGCTGCATCATAAGTCTAGTTTTGAAATTCTCTTCAGCATGGAAACCACAAATCTGGGTTTGGCCTGAGTCAAGGTCCCTGGAATTCTGGGGACTCCTCTACTGCTGAGGGGGCTGTGTGGAGCTGTGTCTCTCTCCGGATCCTTCTGAGGGGTAAGAGTGTGTAAGAACCCATCTGCCGTATTTCTAGCCCTGGCATCTATTCTTTTTTTTTTTTTTTTATCATTTTTTAAACTGGCATCTATTCTTTATTAAACCCTTTATATCAGTTCTGATCTGGTAAATACCTTGGCCTCATTATTCCAGGCATGATAAAATTAACTTTAAATTTCATTTTACCTTAAAGAACAAAATTTACGTTAAATATCCTTTGCCAAAAGCTGATATAAACCCAAATTCAAGTGTTCATTATTCTGTTTGTCTTGACATAATTCTCACCCCCCAACATTATATATACCCAGTATCAACTAAAGCGTCAACAGAGTGCCTACAAACCTAACACCCAGCCCTGTGGTCTCAGCCACGGCTGCTGCTGACAGCTTCTGGGCACCTCAAGCAGCCAAGAGAATGCAGAACATTCGCTGAATATACACACTTAAATGGCTGCCCTTGAAATGCAAGCAGAAAATCCCCAGTCACAATGCTTTCCACTTCCACTAAATGAATACGTATTTCTAGATGTCTCCTTTTAGATATAGAGTACACACGAAACGAGAGCTTTTTTGAAGCTGGTAGCTGAAAACCAAAGTCTAAAGCTGGAGAAACCCTATGTGCCCTTTGCACCTGGAAACGCCCGGGGCTGGGCCGGGCTCGCTCGGCGGCCTCCGGGCCGTAGGGGGCGCTGTGGACGATCTCCATGTCCCTCGGGCTGCGCGGCCCGGTGCACGTAACCCGAGTGCTGGTCTGCGGTGGGAGCTGCGTCGGCTTCACTTGCTGCTGGCCGAGGGGTTTGAAGGCCGCCGGCCCGGCGAGAACTTGGCGGCCGTACATGCTTGTGTTTTGGGCGGGCGCGGTGAGCTGGGCGTAGTGCGCAGCCAGAGACTGGAGACCCGGTTCGCAGGTGCGGTGCAGGTTACTTGTTTCTTATAGAAAAGGCAATCTGCGGGATCTATTTGCTAAACCCAAGTGATTTAAACGTCTCGATTTTCAGATATTGTGATAATTTACAAGTGCAAATTCTTTTTCTTTTAAAAAGTCAATTCAGGTTCATGCTGGCTTGGTGTGAGGGAGTGGAACAGGAGTGGCCTGAAATTTGGAGAAATGGACTATTCCCTCCCACCCCCCAGCAAAGTATTTTCTATGGGGCTGGACTTCTCTGTTTTAGGAGAGCTGAGGGTTGGATGAATAATGATTTTCAATCATATTTTGCAATCGGTGGCATTGCTCCTTTTATAAAGGTGGGTGCAGAATCAACTTCCTGCCTAGAAACATGCAGCCTGAACTACAAGAACTGAGATTCAAAACCGTGCTCCTGGCCCACGGTACTTTGCACTGTTTTAAAGTGCTTATCCTCCAGATTTGAAGCTATTATCTTAGTACCAGGGTAGCGTCGTGTGCAAAACGAAATGGAAAGTGTATTTGTACACTCGTTAAAATATTTCGTTTATTTGGTAATTCTCTAAATTTTTTGAAAGAAAGGCCTTGACTTCTGTAAAATTTCTGGTGACAAGCATTCCATGACTGTGATTTTGTTTTGGCTACCATTGAAGTGTTTAATTGTGCAGTGTATATTTGGAAATGGAGGTTTTATTTTCCTAGGGTAGTCCTCTGTGCTTTATATTTCTATATTTCTGTCTACACTGCTGAACAGGTGGCCATGACAATTTTATTCAGCTGATTGTGTGTGTGTGTTCATGAGTGGAATGCTTCGATGTTATTCTTCAGAAGCCATCCACCTTGTTTTCAGAGACAAGCAGGGGCTCGGGATCAGACTGGACTCCCAGGTCTTTCCTGCAAGCCCTAGGGATCCCTGCCTCCAGCACTGGATGATCCATACCTGCCTTTCTTTTTTTAAATTCTTGGACGGTTTCATATATGGATATAATGAATTTTAGCCGTTCCCACCATTACTACCCTTTTCTCTGAAGCCCCATGTCTTCAGAAGTCCTTCTCCTAGTTCAGTTCTAGCTTTTGGCTGTGAGAGCTTTTGGCTTGTACTACTCACTGTTCACTGACTGAGCTATCTCCCTGGCACCCTCTAGTGATTTTTTTTTAAAATGTGGTTTGCCAGATAAATTCTAGACCATCTCCCTGTGCATTAATTTTTTTTTTTAAGGTGAGAAAATACACTAAAAAATGACCAGTGTTCTTATTAAGTCTTTCCGGCCCCATCCAATGATCAGTGTGTTTTTATTAATTGCCTGAAACTCCATCCTATCTCAGTGGAAAGCAGCAATTCACTTTTTTCCTGTTGCATTTTTCACAGGAAGGAATAGGAAGAACAAAGTAAAATACACTCATCAGAGATATAAATTTATAAACAAGTATGAAATTATACTCATGTGCGCATGTATATGTATGTGTGTTTGTGTGTATACACATAACAGATTCTTGATGATGAGAAAAAAGAAGAAATGAGCAATGGAAAAAGGAAGGTACCTAGCCTGCAGTGCCAAGCTTATTATTTTGCAAATGGCCACACATGTTTGTCACAGAATCACTTAATAGTACAATGTCAGATTTCCAGCATCAGAATGATATGCCTTTAAACACAAAAGATTTTTTTTTTTTTTAACGTGGGACCTGGGATCCAAACTCAGAACCTTCTGCTTGTGAGACAGAGTCACAACCCCTGAGCCATCTCTCCAGCCCACAAAAGATTTTTTAAATCCATGTTGAAAATAAACAGACCTTTCAGGGGATTGTAACTAGAGACTGTTCTGTGTTGTATGCAAATGCGTAGGTCCATATTTCAGGGTCAGGCAGCACAACAAAAGTAAGGCCAGAGGGTGAAGAAAGTGATGGGAACACTTGATCCAGTGGAATTCAGCTAGGCTTTAACATTTCATTTGGCTGGTAAGGCTTGTTCAAGACTGCACTTGAGCTTTTATCAGTTTTTCAGCTTTTTCAGGTCTATACTCATTAGTTGAAAATAACTAGCCAGTGGGTAAGGCCCCTAGTCACTCACAAACCTGGCAACCTGAGTTTGATCCCTGAAAGCCCATATAGTGAAAGGAAAGAACTGACTTTCAAAAAATATTGTCCCTTGACTTTCATCCATGCACACCTCCTCCCTTTTAGCCCTTCTTTCTCTTAAATAAATAAAATATTTAAAGCAAGTAAGAAAATAGCTTTTCATTTAAAAGCTCAATTGTTGAATTTGAGATTTTTAAGTATTGATGATTGACTCATCTAGGAAGAAGAAACTAAATTTTTTCATTTTCATACTTCGTTATTCAACTAGCACACCTTGATTTTCCAGTTCAGCCACATACATGAAACTTTGTGGGCATGTCAGGAAACACAGAAGAAATTTATATGCAAAAGGTTTGTTGTTGTCACTATTTTTTTATAGCACATGTAACAAATTCCTAGCTACTATGATTCTTTTAGGCCTTAGTAATCAGTATTTTTATTGAAAGAACATAGGCTAAAATTCTGTATTAGTTTGATAGATGCAGTTACAAGAGGTCTGTTGCATCATCTTCAAAGACAGGCTCATAAGAGGAGAGGCAGCGATACAGGTGAATGGTCCTGGGTTTATAGTTCACATTTTCTACTGTCAGTATGATAAAGAGTTTACCATGAACAGTTCATTATTAAGGTGAATTTAGAGGTGTCTATACTATCTTCATTCCTTATTACAGATATAGTATACATTCTGCTAAGAAATTGGAGATAAAAGAATCTTGAAGCTAAATCAGGAGCTTATAATTTGTGGTAGAACAGCAGATAGATGGGGAGAGAGGTTTTTTTAGACCTGATTCAAGTAGGCTTAATTTTATAACATACACATATCACTTCATCTCTTTGATTTTAAAAATACAGGTTGAACCTCCCTAATGTGAAAATCAGAAATCTAAGGTGCTTCAAAATTTGAAGCTTTATGAATCAGTGTGATGCCACAAGTGGATAATTTTCCACTTGATTCCATGTAACATTCTATTTCCAAGATGCAGGTGCTCAACATAGCTTATTCAACATCCACAAGGGAAAAGACCTTTTCAGTTCCCTTTGGATTCCATGGGAAAGGACCAGTCCCCTAAAGATGGGGCAAATCTTTTTGACATACAAGTGGATTTTTCTACCCAAGCACACCCTCAGTGAACAATAGAATGGCATGTGTCCAATCCCAGCACATCAATGGCAGGTTCCCCATAATGTCCCGCCTGCAACTAAGATCTACACACACTACTCACTCTTTTCTTTTGCTTATTCTCTATTCTGCCTCTATCTGTGGCATGAAGATACTGTTTACAAGCATTTAGAAGACCGCAAATACCTCTGTGAGTAACAGTGATAAAAGAAAGTGGAAGCATTTATGTTTGTAGCATAGAAAGTCAATCTGTTGGAAAAACTGGACAGTGAAGCAAGTGTGAAACACATTACTAAAGAGTGTGGTGTTGGAGTGACCACCATATATGATCTGAACAAGCAGAAGGATAAATTGCTGAAGTTCTGTGCTGAGAGTAGTGAGCCAAGGTTAGTGCATTGCTCATGGCTGGGAATAAAAAACACTGCATATGGCTGAGAATAAAGTTCTTTTTTTTTTAATTATTTATTTATTTATTCAATTGTGCGCGTGTGCATATGTATGTGTGTGTGTGTGTGCGCGCGCGCGCGCGTGTGTGTATGTGTGTGTGTAGAACCACGGACGAATTTGGGAACCACCATGGACGCCTCCACTTCCTCCGCCCCGGGATTCACAGGCTCCGCCCTACCAGGACCAGAACCGCAGGCCGCCCCTGCTTCCGCCTAGAGTCTATATGTGGGATCTGGGATCCGAACTCAGGACCTTCCGCCTGCAAGGCGGAGGCTTAACCCCTGAGCCACCTCTCCAGCCCCTCAGAATAAAGTTCTTGATCAAGTCTGAAACAACGGATCTGTCAGTGTCTCAGAACACATGCCACCGAATGGTGTCCTGGTCATGAAACAAGTAAAGATCCATTATAGTGACTGAAAATTGACAGGCACTATAAATATTGGTTACAGAAATTTAAGAAATGCCATGGCATTAGGCTTAGAGGTATGTGGTTATAAAGTACCTGCTGGGTACAAAGCAGCAGAGAAATTCACTAAAGAAGGGGAAAATAAAGAGGTTTTTAACATTAATAAATGAGGTTCATGCACTTACCAGTGGTGAAGTAGAAGAACTGGTTCTGAATCAAAGTGGCCGTAGTAATAGTGATGACAAAGATGATGATGTTGATTACACTGATGATGTGGTTGCCTGTCAACAACATAGTCATCAGATCAAACAGACTCCCAAGAGGACTCTAGAGGAAACACTTAGAAAACTGCCCAGCAGATGCTTCCTGTCCCTAGAAGGACCACGTCTTGATCCATGTGCTGATTTGGCTGTTTCTTATCTCTCTCTCTCTTTCTCTCTCTCTCTCTCTCTCTCAAACACACACATGCACACACACACACACACACACACACACACACACACACACAAGATAATATAGTTCTCAAAGAGCACTCAGGTACAGACTGAAAGCTGCTATTAGCATCGTGCAGAGATTCTGGTCCTGCTGCCTAGTTATACTGGACGTGTGAACTGGTTTTCAGTGTATTGCGAGTAACTGTAAGAAAATGATATATTCAATGATGCCAAAAAGTCTTAGATGAATGTCCATACAGAAGTCTGAGTGAATGATACCTTTACTTTCTGATGGGTCAGAGTATACAAATGTGGTTTCTTCCACAAAATTATTAAACATAATGTATAAAGTTACCTTCATTTCATGTATATAAGATTTATATGAAACACTAATGAATTCTAGATGTTTAGCCTAGGGTCCTGTCCCTTAAATATATTATTACAGCTAACTTAACTATTCCAAAATCTAAATACAATTCAGATTTCTTTTGGTCCAAAACATTTACTATGAGGGCTATTCTCAACCTGTAATGACATTTCTGATGGCCATAAGTTTGTCCTTATGTATAATTAATAATTTAACTTTTGAATTCAGCAGTGAGGTGAATTAACTACCCTGAGTTCCAGCATGTCTTCATCCACAAAAAGTAAAAAAGAATGCTCTCCGATCTGTGCCCTCTACCATATCTCCAATTAATTTGTTTTTCTTCCCTGCGAACAACTTTAATACATTTTCCATAGGCTCTTTTTGTTTTAATTACATGGGGCTGCTTTCCAGTAATAAAAAGAAATATCGTGTGTCAGTTTCTGATTAAAATGACTTCATCTTCATATGTTTGTTTTTCCAGGCCTTTTCAGTATTTATCCAGTTCCCCTATAGTGATAAACATTGAGACTGTGGTTCAGCCCTAACAACATGGCCTCATGTTGATGATATCTGCCCAATGTTTCTTGCCTACTGACAAACTGAGATGTATTTACACTTCATTCCCCATTTGCTCCTTCTCATATTAGTAGTCAAAAAGAAACATCACTGTAACACTTGTACACCTGGCAGCCAGCATTTGTGGGCAGGCTAAGGAAATTTCAGGTGTGTTACGGATTGTTCTAGGGATTTACTATGGTAAAGAAAAATATGATTCTAGGAGATAAAGTTAGTAATTTGTATGTAGGAGAAATTTAAAAAACAAAAATGATTGCTGACTACGTTCTGTGGTGGTGGTGGTGGTGGTGGTGGTGGTGATGTGTGTGTGTAATGCTGGGGATTGAGCACAGGTGTTGTGCATGCTAATAAACACTTTACCACAGCTATATCCCCAGTCCCTTTAATGTTTCAAATGCTGATGAAGCAGGTATGCTTTGCCAGTTGTGATTTCTTTCATATGCTTCTTGCCAAAGATGGACCCTGCAGAGAATGTCTGCAGAGAAAGATGGATAATCTGTTCTGGTAGAACAGAATTTTAAGTGCTGTGAGTTTCACCAATGTTTAACTGTTGTTCTCCTGTAATCACCAACACAATACATGTGCCCAAATAATGACAAATTGTAAATGAATGACTGACAAGTTCCCAAGATAATGGTGAGCAAATTCCAATACTATTTTTGGATGACAGTTTTTCTGCTCATGTTCCCACAATTGGATCATTTGTGGTGGTCTTCCAAGAATAATTCACACAATGAAAATTAACTCCGAACTGATTATGAGAAAACCAGAATTTATATGAGACGGAAAAGTCTGAGAATGTGATTGTGTGTGTAATTGCTGAGAACAGAGGTCTCTATGGTGATGAACAGTTGACAGGAAGCAACATGATTTCCCACTGGCACAAGTTACTCCTGAAAGAAGACTACAGCCTGGATATTTAAACATTCAGTACCCAGTTGCCTGCTGTTGCGAGCATCACAAGTTTGAGTCTGGTAACTGTTGTGACAGGGAGCAGTTTGTTTCCCAAGAGTCCTTGATGACTACTTGCTGGTGTGAAAATGGTGTTGGTAGTGATGGTGAGGGTGCTGGCAACAATCACCATAATATGCAGGGAGAAAAGCAGTGGAGCCGTCATCCCCTTCGAAATGTAGAAACAAACGATTCTTCCCTTTAAGCAGATGCTCCTGGTGTGGTATCTGCCCAGTTGTGTGCTACAGATCATGTTTTCAAAGGTTGAGCACCTAGTTTTCTCAGTAACTATAAAGTTGTAAAAATACTGTTTTTAACATCTGCAAAATAGGGCGTGGAAAGGTAGTTCAGGGGTTAATCCTGTGCCTTGCAAGCAGAAAGTCCTGAGTCCCCATGTCAGATCCATGTAACAGGACCCAGTGGAAATAATGGCGGCCTGCACTTCTGATCCTAGAATACAGAGCCTGGGAAACTCCAGAGCAAAGCAAAGAGGAGGTATGTAATCCTCCCAAAGAATCAATGAACCAAGAATACTTGTTTAAAGCACCAGTGAATGTTTCTTTTTTTAATTATTATTTATTATTTATTCAATTGTGCATGTATGTGCGCACGCATGTGTGTGTGTGTGTGTGTGTGTGTGTGTGTGTGTGTGTGTGTAGAACCATGGGCGAATTCAGGAACCACCATGGACGCCTCCACCTCCTCCTTGTTTACTCTGCCCTGGGGATTCACAGGCTCCGCCCTACCAGGACCAGAAACGCAGGCTGCCCCTGCTTCCGCCCGGCGTCTGTACGTGGGGTCTAGGATCCGAACTCAGGACCTTCCGCCTGCAAGGCAGAGGCTTAACCCTTGAGTCACCTCTCCAGCCCCCATCAGTGAATGTTTCATTCATGATATTTATTGTACAGAAGGTTGCAGAATTTTCCTTATATTATCAGTAACTTTATCCTGGAAGATTACTTCCTCCATTTTCTCTTCCATACCTCACTTAACCTTAGATAGCATCAATAATACCTAGAGAGAAAGAGTCTCCACATGTTGACACTGAATAGTAGAATCAAGAGGCAAAAGACTTACTTCGATTGAACAGGAAAGGTTTCAAGGAGAGAGTGCCTAGCCAGCTAGTAGAAGAGTACTCATCTCATACTTAATGACTGGGAGTAGGTTAACATGGCTACTGTTTGTATGTGAAAGGGAGATTGGAGATCAGCAGAGGATGCAGAGAGAGGATGAGGGGAAATGGCCCCAGAGAGGATGCAGAGAAATGGGAGGAATGAGGCCGCGGAGGAGGTATCCAGCAAAGGAATAGTAATGCTTTCTGAAGAGCAAGTGGGGAGAAACCAAGAGGAAATAAAGCAACACCTTATCCTGGCCTTGTACAGCAGGCTACAGTGTGGCTCAGGCAACAAAACCATTTTCAGACTTAACACTTCACTGGCCCATTTAGGAAAGAAGAGAGGGAGGAAAAAGATGGGAAGGGGAAGGGAAGGAACCATGCAAACCAACAACTTAAAGCTCCATTTACAAAGTAGTGACATCACTTTCAGTGCATATCTAGATCTGTAAAGAAAAAGGTTAATCAAGGAGACATGTGTAAAGGAAAATATTTTCTTTTGTTTTTAGGTAGTAATCATCAGTCAAGATGTCTTCAGCACCCGAGCCTCCACTTAAAAAGGAACCAGCAAAAGAGCCAGACTTTCGAACCCCCAGTCTCAGAGGGGTGCGCACCACAACTTTATTTCGAGCTGTGAATCCAGAGCTCTTCATTAAGCCTGTAAGAGACGCATTCAGAATCAGTCATGTAGAAGTTCTGCTTCCTTGTGTCCCTGATTTTTTTTATGGACACTTTATGTTGCCTACGACCTCTCTAACCTGGGCATGGTAGCTCACACTGTAAGCCTAAAACTTGGGAGATAGAGGCAGAAAGACCATCATGAGTTAGAGGCCAGCCTGGGGCTATCATGTGAGACCCTATCTGATAAAGTAAAGGAAAATCTGCAGTGCTGGTTAAATGTTGTTTCACATAAAAAGCAAAATATTTTGAGGGTATTTCAAAATTTTGTAAATGTTTGTGTATTTTAATAGATCATCTTATCCCATGAAGTACTAACCAGGTTTAGTCTCTGAGAAAAACAAGATTCTGCATATTCAGGGTGATATGGCTTGTAGACAAATGGATCTTGGATTGTTCCATTCACTTGAAGCAATGTTTGATCAAGTATGAGTAGATCAATATGATCTTCCATTGATAAGACAAAATAAAAATCTTTTAAGTCTTACAGACAGCATTTCCAATTATTATATTTTTTCTTTTGTCTTAGAGTTTAAGAGATAGGGTCTTAAGCCGCTCAGGCTAGCCAAGCTATGTAGCCTATGTATCCTTGAGCTCTTGATTTCCTGCCTCAGAAACCTCCATGCTATTATTACAGGTATACAGCACCATTCATGACTTAATTATTACCATCTAAAGTAGTATTACAGATAATTGTATGTGAAATTCATATATTTGTACACTGTTATATAGTAGCTAATTGTTTATGTTCTTATAAATTAGTACATATTGTTTCATTTAATGAATTTTATTTTTAAATGTACATTCTGTCTTCAAATAATGTAAATTAAATCAAATTACTATAAAATGTGATACATACTGAAGTATTTAAAACCTGAGTGGAATTTTAATAATAGTTGCAGCATAAACTGTTTTAAATGATCAACTTATCAAACCACTGAAGTATTTAAAAACCTTGAGCTGTTATGTTCTTTTGACTTCTGCAAACATTTCAGAATTGAAATTTAAAATGCTCTAAGCCTATTGCTTTTGTGAGGTGTTCACCCAAATGGAAAAATTTGACCCTATTTTAAGAATATGACTTGAAATAGAAGTGTAGTGTCATGTATTTCCCTTTTCAATTTCTCTGTCAACCATGGTCTCCAAATCTAATATTTGATTTGTCTGAAGAAGATGACAACATATAAAATTACAATTGTTTTTATTATTGTTGTTAATGGCTTACTGTTCCTAACTTGTAAATCAAACTTTATCATAGACATACGTGTTAAGGAAAAACATAGTATTATATACTGTGCAGTACTGTCTGTTTCAGCCATCCACTGAAAGTCTAGGAACATATCCTCCCATGGATAAGGAGGAGAGAAACAGAAATATTATTGTTATCATTTCTATGTATATACACTAACCAAAGAAAATCCAGATTGTTAAGTATAAACATGTACAGAATATAGCCTGAATTATAATTTCAGAAATCACAAGTCTAATAGACAAAATGGGTCTGGAAGTCTTCATCTCCTTTAATTAAAGGCACATCACTTTGCTTTTTCTTAGGTTTTACAGCAATATTCAAGATCATTGGTACAGCATAGTTTCTGTTTTCAATCACTGAATTTCTTTTTATTGAGAATTTTCATTTTTCATTTAGGTTTATGTCTTTGCCTGGATCCTCTCTCTGCCCCCTTATCAATCCTGCCATGTCCCACCTGCCCTCCTGTCCCTCCACTGTGTGTATCACAGATCTCCCTTTGATGTGCCTGTGTTGGTAAAGGAATCAAACATCTTCTGTAGTGCATTAATCACTAAATTTCTTGAACTTGTATGTTCTCAATGAAGAGAGCATATGTTGCCATCATTATTGCATATACTACAGGTTATGAAAGTATTTTTTTTACAATTATCCATATATTGGGAATAGCATTCCTCATTTTCTAATAAAATAAGCCGAGCTGAGATTACCAGTAGGCCCAGAAAAGAGACATAGCACCATATTACTCACACCTGTTTCAGTTTTCATCTTCCCGGGAAAAGTTTAATCTGTCCTGGCAGAGTCCTTCTTCATTTGTAAATAATCATGAGTTGAACTAATTGAATAAAACACTGATTGTTGTAGAAATGTTTCAGAGTACTAGGATGGGAATGAAGACTTGGCATATCCAGGGGAAATGCAATAAGTACCTGGTACTTCTCAAATTATCAGTCTTAATGAGACTTTGCAATTTTCTTTTTTTGACAGAACAAACCCATGATGGCTTTTGGTCTGGTAGCCCTTTCGCTTTGTGTGGCATACATTGGTTATCTCCATGTAGCACAAGAGAACAAAAAGGAACTCTATGAAGCCATTGATAGTGATGGACATAGTTACATGAGGAGAAAAACATCGAGGTGGGACTGAAAGCTGGTCTCAAAGGTGAAGCTGCAGTTCAGGCCTTGAAGTCTTCAAATGAAAGGCCGGGAGTGCACAGATCTATGTTTTCTGCTCTAGAGTTCGTATTGCACCAGACCACGGTCCCTTACAGCTGTCATCTCGTTCTTTTCTACAAACAGAGCTGCTCAATATCTATGAAATTCTCCCATAAAAGTGCCTTGTGGATTAAGTTGTTTTGTTAATTAATAAATTCTGTATAATAAGTCTTTCATGTAAATTTACATGGAGTTTTTACTTTTTATTTTTGAGTTGTGTATGGTATGTATGGCGATATATGCATATATGTGTGTGATATGTGGTGTATTCATATAGAGGGTTGCAGGTGCTTATGCACACATATGCAGAAGCCAGGGGAAGACATGTATTGTCCATCTGTCTTTTTTGTGGCCATTACATTTAATTAGGGTCTTGCAAAAGCGAAGGTGGAAGGTTGTTTGCTTAAGTGAGGGTCACTGAGGAATATGACTCTTCCTGCTCCACCAACCTTTAACTGTAGCTCCTCAGGAAGGGGTAGGGCCTTATGATCCTCTCTCCCATCTAGGATGGGATGCTGATAAGTCCAGTCTGGTGCAGGGCTTATTCACGTAGCCACAGCTGCCGTGAGTTTATAGGTGCAACAGCCACGCTGGGTCTAGAAGACACTCCTTTCTATCATCCAGTTTATACATTCTTTCTGCCCTTTCCTTGGTGTTTGAATTTTGGAGAGTTCATATCGGATGTCCCCATTTAGGGCTGAGTACTCAACAGTCAGTTATTCTTAGTACTTCAAGCAGACATGAGTCTCTGCATTAACTTCTGTCCATGACAAACAGAAGCTTCTATGATCAAGGCTGAGAGCAGCACTGACCTATAGGTAGAAACAAATATTTAGAACTTTGACAGTATCATTTAGCTCAATAGCAATAGTAATTCTCCCTAAGACTTGTGGCATAAAGAAGATATCCTTCTTAGGTACTGAAATAATGATTAAATTGCCATGACAGTCCATTCCGCTCACTCTGACAAAGTCACCATCAGAAGAAAATGGCTTCAAGGAAGTCCATTTTCCTGGATAAGTCATGGCATGTTTTCTCTTTCTATGAAATGCTGTTTGGCTGTTGCGTGTATCTGTTGCTTAATATTTAGTGAAATCACTAACAGCTTTGGGATATCCCTAAGCTTTGACTAAATTAAACATGAAAATTTTAATATAGAAACTCCTGAATGGCCTGGATTTCTTAAGTTGGCTACAAAACAAATTTTGTTATATGTGTGAATATTATGAAGCTTTAAAAAACAAAATCTATGCCAAATCTCATGAAGCCCTTAAAAGCCACTTGTATGAGGAACCTGACCCTTTTGATTAAAAAAAAAAAAAGAAAATATTTCTCACATCTACAATTTTAGCTATGTGTACTTAAGAATTTTAGAAATATGCCAACCATTGTCTACTGAACTTCTAGTCAGCAGTTAATAGTTAACCTGTCCTAGGACATGATATTTTAGTTGTTGTTAAGGAAGCTTGATTTTTTCCAGAACAGAAAAACACTGGCTATGTCCCAATTATTGTCTTTCACTCTTACGGTTGATTTGTTTTGTTCCTTGTGAAACTGCAATCTGCTTTTGCTTGCCAAAAAGTTTTGTACTTAAACTGTAGCTTTGTGTCCAATAAACGGACTCAGATTCACCTTCCACTAGAGTTGTGTGTCTCTGTTTCCCATCGCCAACTCCTTTGCCCACCTGGTTCAGGATCCCTGAATCCCCTGTCCTGGTCCCAACTCAGTTAGTCCATGGCATTAAATGAATTGAATTATTTACTTGTGAAGTTTCCATTTTTTAAATATAGGTATCAAAAACTATAAACTTACCTCTTAGGACAGCTTTAATTGTGTCCCAGAGATTTTGATATGTTGCATTTTCATTATTGTTCACTTCTAGGAAAACTTGAATTTCTTTGTTTTCTTTCTGAATCCATTTTTTCATTCAGCATCATGGTGTTTAATTTCCAAGAATTCGTGTATTTTCTGCTACTTGTTATGTTGTGGATGTCCAGCTTTAGAGCATGGTGGTCTGATAAAGTAAAGGCTATAATTTCAACTTTCCTGTACATGTCAAGATTCATCTTGTGGCCCAATATGTGGTCTATTTTGGAGAAAGTTCTGTGTGCTGCTGAAAAGAATGTGTATTCCTTGGTGCTTGGATAGAAGGTAGAGTAGAGATCTCTCATTTCAGTAAGGTTTTAATTTAGTTCCATTGTGTCTCTGTTGAGGTTTTGGCCTATTGATCCATCCCAAGTTGAGAGTGCAGTATTGAAACCCCCAAGTATTATCATTTTGGGATTGATTTCTTGTTTAGCCATTGTGGTTGTTTGCTTAATGAATGTGGAAGAGCCCATATTAGGTGAGTATATGTTCAGTATTATGAAGTCTTCCTAGTGAGTTGTTTCTGTGACTAAAATGTATTATCCTTCTGTATCTCTTATGATTTTCTTTGGTTTGAAGTCCACTTTGTCAGATAGCAAAATTGCTACTTCTTTCCTGATTCCATTCATTTGAAGAATTTTTGACCAGTGTTTTACTTTTAGAATGTGCCTATCTTTTGGGGTGAGATGTATTTCCTGGAGGCAACGGATGGATGGGTTTTGATTTCTAATCCATGTTTGTAACCTATATCTTTTGATTGGTGAGTTAATTCCATTGACATTTAATATTATAATGGAGAAATTACTTTTAATTCCTGACATTTTGTGTTTAGTGGCTTTCACATAGTGATATTATACTTCCCTTCTGTTCTCTTAGAAATGCTTGTTCTTTTCTTCAAGCTTGAGTATCTTTTTTAGCATTTTTTGAAGGCTTGGTCTGGTGGTCATGTAAGCCTTCAAGTTGTCTTTATGGTGGAAAATTTTTATGACTGATAGTTTTGCTGGGTATATCAGCCTGAGTTGACATTTGTCCTCATTCAATACTTGAAGTAGTACATCTCTCCAAGCTCTTCTGCCTTTAACCGTTTCCATTGAAAAATCATTTGTTATTTTAGTAGATTTACCTTGAAAAGTGACTTGTTTTTTTTTTCTCTTGAAGCTCTCAGCACATTCTCTTATCTTGTATGTGTAGTGTTTTGACTAGTATTTGCCTTGAGGCGTTTCTATTTTGGTCATAATCTGTTTGGTGTGTGAAATGCCTCTTGTATTTGGATGGGCCTCTCTTTCTTTAGATGTGGAAAGTTTTCCTTTATGATCATTTGAAATATTTCCTCGGGTGTGGTATTTTGGGATTCTTATTCTGGTATTCCATGAATGTGCATGTTAGGCTTCATCAAGGTGTCCCTTAAGTCTTGAATATTCCTCTCACATATCTTCTACTTTGTCTTCAAGATCCGATATTCTATTTTCTGCTTCATTAGTTCTGCTGATAAGACTCTTTACTGAGTTCTGGGTTGAAGACAGCCTGTCTTTTAGTTTGAGTTTAAACTCTGCTTGAGATTGTTTTAACTTTACATGACTATTTTTGTTTCTTCAACTGCTTTTCTCTTCTCCTCCAAGTGCCTGTTGTGTTCCTGTTCAAACTGGTTGATGGGGTTATTTAACTCCTCCCAGATTTCCTTTCATTGTTTTGATCATAGTAAAGATCAGGGTTTGAAAATCATTCTCTTGGGTATTGCTTTCTTGGCTATTTCCTGTGAGTTTGTTCTGGTTACATTCCATGATTATGGTGTGGGTTCTTTTTTAGGAGGTTTGTTGTCTTGGCTTTTGTTTCTCATGGATTTGTGCTGTGACCTGGGCATTTTTGTTTTATCTCTTATGTCCTTCTTTTTGTTTCGTGTGGTTTTGGCTGAACTGAATTAGTATTACTACATGAGCAATTATTACTAGTGTTTGCCTTGGAGATGAGTATGCCTATCTAGTGTTGTTGTTTCTTAGATGAGACTATCGGACTGTTAGTATGTCAATTAAGGCCTGTTTAATAGACAAGAATTAAAGATTAGCATGGCAATGCACTTTTTAGATTTACTTTTTTGGTGATACGTGAGGTATAATCCCTGAAGTTGCATGGGTTTTGGGGGCTAAATGGAAATGTTAATGTTAAAACATTAGTTAAATGTGACTAATAATTGAGAGGAACAAGATATTAAAAAGGGTTCACTTATCTGAGAGCTGGATGTGAAGATTCTCTCCCATATGATGGGATGATTTTAGAAGATCTCAGATGAATGAATGGTGTTGTCTCCTAGTCCTTTGCTTGGGTTTTCTCCTGACTCTTGAATTTTGAGGAGTAGGAAGTCCACCCTGGTCTGGGTCCAGGTCCGGTTGGGTCTGGGTCTGGGCAGAAAGGCAGAGTGGTTAGTGGAATGCACAAATAACCTAGGGCCTGGGACATGGTCTAGGGGCCTTACCTCAGCAGCGGGGATTCTGTCCTGTTCCTGGTCCAGGGCAGAAAGTCAGAGTGGACTTATGGGGTTCACAGATGACCTGGGGTCTTGCGTGTGGTCTAGGGGCCTTACCTGAGGAACAGGGAGTCTGCCCTAGTCCAGGTCCAGGGCAGAAAAATTACCTTATTATTTGATTTTATTTTTTCTCTCCCCATAATCCCCATTCCCATCATCCCTCCTTTTCCACTGGTAACTGCTCATCTCCCCTCATATTTTCAAGTCTTTTGACTTGTGTGACTGACTGTGCTTCATGTAATTTGTTTTTGATGTAATATGCCTGACATGATTTGTCACACGTCAGGCTCTTACAGTCTTACTTCCCCCCTTCTGTGATGTTTCCTGAGCCTTGGGGTGGGAGTATATGTGTCTTATATGTCCTAATAAGTGCCAAGAATTCCACATCACTTATTTTCTGCAAATTTTACCACCTGTGTTTTTCTGTAGTAAACACTTTCTATTGCAGAAGGAGGCTTTGAGGTTGAATGCTAAGTATGCCTTCAATCTTCAAGTATAATAACAGGTGTCTTCATACCTAAACTTTCATAGCCTGCTCTTTGCCTGTAACCTTTGTCCTCCCTTTTCACAGGCTTTTATTCTAATTTACAGGAATGTGGTCCTTTCTGACAAACACGTCTTAAATCTGTTCAGAAAACTATCATTTGCCTCCTTGATATTCATGCCACTATTACATTCATCAGTATCACTTCTTGCTATGGTAATTATTATTGCAACTTGCAAATTTCACAGATTGATGAGACTTTTGATTGCCTTTCTCCCTCAGTAGCTTCCATAGTACTCTCTGATACTTTGTAAGCTATCTAGCAAGAAGGAAGTTTCTAGATCAGTATCAGCAGCTGGTGTTTTTTTGTTCATTTCCTGTGAAATGTGTTGTGTCTTCAATAATACGGTCTTACTGTCAGTTTCTGGAAGGCAACCAAGAGCTGTGGCAAAAACCTATACTATTTGGAGAGTCTTTGAGACCTTTCAAACCAACTTATCAGTTGGTTATCACATATCTGTTACTTCTACTAGTATTTAATTGTTTCTGGGTTCTATCTGGTTGCATTTCATATTCTAAAGGTTTTTCTCTTACTACCTCAACCCCTCCTATACTTCACCCACTAATCTATCTCCTAAGAATTTTCTCCCATTATTCCTTCCCTCATCTGGCCACCCATGTGTACCACATTTTCATTAACCATTCCTCTGTTTATGGGTATACAAGCTGATTCCATTTCCTTATTATTGTGCACAGAGCTGCATTGAACATAGATATACACATGTCTTTGTAGTAAGATGTAGAGTCTGTCTAATATAGGCTTTATTAGTTGTTTAATAATGTTGTAAACAAGACCAAGTATTCCTTTTTTTATTTCTTTTTTTAATTTATTTTTTCCACTCATACACACTTGATAGGTACCCCATTCCCCTCCCTTCCTCCACCCCTCCCTGGATCCCCTTGTTCCCTCCCCCTTTTTTCCCTTCCTTCCCCCTCCCTCCTTTTCTTCCAGTCCTCCCCTCTCCCATTCCTGGAGCAGCCTTTAGTGTGCATGTCAAACTTCCCTCTGGGGTCCTCCTCTTTGATGAGGTGTAAGGACTCAGTAGCATTGCCTAGAGCTTTTTTTTTGTGTTCCCCTTTAGTATAGGAACACTATTGTGGCTGTTAATCCCATGCCTCTAAGATCTTAGAGCCTGTGATCCAAGCTAGACTTTGGGGGGATCAATGACATGTTGGTCATTGCGCAGGTCATGCAAAGTCCTATTATGATTACTTCGGTCCTAACGTGTGGAGTATCTTGCATAGCATTGCTCCTCCCCATCTTTAGGCTCTTACAATCTTGCCGCCCCCTCTCCTGCAAATTTCCCTGAGCTTTGGGATGAGGAAAGATTAGGCTGGCCTGGTTCCTGGTGATTAATGTAAGGTCTCTGATGTTCTGAATTATGGTTATTCTTTTTTTTTTTTTCTTCTTCCAGTTTTGCTGTTCCTGTACCACCCTTGACTCCATTCTGATGGGTATTGGATATCACCTCCTAGCCAGAGATAAAAGGCTGTTAAAATAGAGTTTTATTATAAGAGTAGATTCAAAGGTAGATGGAATAAGAGTAGGAGATCGCTGTGAGGGGGGCTCAGTCTCCCATTTGCAGGATGATTACCTTTGACCAAGTATTCTTATAGTGATCTAAAAGCTAGAATTAGCAAATAAGAAAAGATAAGGTCTTTACAATTATGCATTTATCTTATATAATTTAAACTCTTTCCAATAGAGTACCAGACATGTCATTTCTAGATATTTACTCCATTCTCCATATGTCATCTATATATATCTATACCTATCTATCTATCTGTCTGTCTGCCTATCTATCTATCTATCTATCTATCTATCTATCTATCTATCTATCTATCTATCTATCTAATCTATCTTCTTCTGTCTGTCTGTCTATCTATCTATCTATCTAGCTAGCTAGCTATCTATCTAGCTATCTGTCTATCTATCTATGCCGTTTGCCTGCATGGTTGCTGATAAGTCACCATTAAACAGCTTAAGGGGATAAGGGGTATATTTTGTTATGGTAGTCCAGTTACAGTTCATAGTCCAGCTTGCTGGGAGAGCACCAGAGCCAAGGGAACTGGCCACACCATCTCTACACAATGGCTGAGAGAGGGACAATCTCCATTTGCCAGACCAGCATGTCCAGCCAAGTGTAAACAAGGATGCTCACTCTCTTAACCAGCTATCTGTATTTTATTCCGGGGCCTTCCCCATCAGCTGAACGATTCCTGCAGGTTTGCTCTGGGCCTAATTGAACTGCTAATTCTCTACAAATGTGCCCAAAGCTTAAACTCTCAACTGTCAAGTTGACACCTGTGTCTAACTATGACTATATGTATATGTAAGTCTGGGATTTCCAGACTTTGCCTTCCCGGGCTGGAAGTATAGGCCACTTCCATTTCTGCTTAGTGTTTTTACGTGAGATCTGGGTGGGAGTCCAGCTTAGGTCCTTCTGTTTACAAGGCAGAGGCTTAACCCTAGAGCCATTTCTCCAACCGCTAATTTTCATTTCTAGCACTTCATTGTGATTTAACTAGTTACATGCAGATGCAACATATGTCTGGTATAATATTAAAAGCCTTAACCAGGGTTTGGGATGATGACTCAGTAGATAAAGTGATAAAGTAAATTATTATAATCCCAGTGCTGAGGAGGCAGAAACCAAGAGAATTTTTGTAAGTTCAAGGCCAGTCTGGTTTATCTAGCAAGTTCCAGACTAGGGACGGTCATGTAGTGAGTGAGTCTTGTCTCAAGAACCAGTAAACAGGAAGGGGAAAGGGGGGGAGGGAACAAGAGGGTCCAGGGAAGGGTGGAGGGATGGATGGGGAAGAATGGAGTACTTATCAACTTTGTATGAGTGGAAAAAAGAAATTAAAAAAAGAGAAGTTACTGCAGAAGATAAATAATCAAAGGTCTCATCAACCTTTGAGATCTGCAAGTTACAATAAAAATCACTGTGGCAACAAAAAAAAAGAACTAACAAACATAAAACTTTTGAAAATTGGCTTAATAAAAGTATCTTCCATAAGAAACTGTATTTCCCAGTTTCATTGCTATATCACAAAAATTATTAAAAAAAACTGAAAAGAGATTACCTCCATTGTTGGCCTTAAAATAAATTTATTTCTTTAAAATACTCACATAGGCTGTGTTTAGCTGAGTAGTGTTCCCTTCTATGCAAAGAAGTCCAGATCTTAATCTGCAGAATCAGACATAATGACATAATCAGACATAATGACAATATCACCTTGTACCAATGTGATCAAGTTTAGGATTCGAAAATGTCAAGATCACTGGAGGGCATAGATTGGTCTACTATCACCACAAGGATCTACAGATCAAGGACAGAGAAAGGGATATGTCAGCCCAAAGCATTCAAAGAAAACTGTGCGACTTTCGACTGTGAGACTTGAGAAGCTGGACAAATAGGTTCTCTCCAAAGCTTTCCAAAAGGAATCAACCTTCCTGCCATCTTGATTTCTGCCATAAAATCATTTGGATTCTGATCCCTAGAATGCAAAAGAATACATTTGTGTTGTAGTTAAGCTGTAGAGATCATGCTAATTTTACTAGTAACGTATGAGGAAAATGGATGATTGCTGGTTCCTGCTCTCATTTGTACTTATTTCAGGCTGCTTTTATGAGCAAAGCTTGTCTTACCTGGCAACAGTTGCTAAGTAAGGTGACAACTTAATGGTAGACACTGGGAGGGAGCAACAGTTTATATCTTCCCCAATCCAGTGCTCATACCTTGTATGGCAGAGGCTTTCAGAACTGTTGTTTTAAAATGTTAAACACAACCACCATCTGATCTTGACAAATTATTTAGTCCTTACCAGCCTCTAGAATACTCTTAACATCTGAAACCTCTTCCAGCGTTTTTAAACTTCTAGCTTCTCTTGAAACTATTTTTTCTGATCCTGATATTATTTTAAATGTAAGTAGTAGGAAGCAGCTGAAATTTAACTATGATCAAAAATCCAGACTATACAAATTTTGTTTGCTGTGCTGTCTGTAATAAGATAATCCCACCATCCCCCTTTGGGGAAACCTTCAAACGGATCTATGAGTACAAGCCATTCAAGACACGCTTTTATTCTCACAGGGACATACTGGGTAAGTGACTGTATTGGTTTTTTGCTTGTTTTTTTTTGTTTAAATGTTTGATAGCATGAATTGTTTAAATGTTTGATAGCATTGTATTTTATTCATCCTCTTTGACTTTGATCAGCTTGTTCCTGTTTAAAGTTGCTTGTCTCTATAAGACTTCTTTCATGAAGTGATGTGTTCAATCCAGTTTCTCCACTT
Source organism: Typhlomys cinereus (assembly GCA_023101885.1). Taxonomy (NCBI): domain Eukaryota; kingdom Metazoa; phylum Chordata; class Mammalia; order Rodentia; family Platacanthomyidae; genus Typhlomys; species Typhlomys cinereus. The sequence continues at coordinate 1,933,997 of JALPQD010000219.1, forward strand.
ATAGTTCTGAGCAGTGGATAGGACTTTTTAACTGCTCAATCTGTTACATATTGTGAATAAGAACATTAATATTATCTTTTAAGATTGTTTTTGAAATTTTAATGAAATAGCTTTCCTTATTATAACATCTGTAATATCATAGTAAATGTGGGTTCTTTTAAACCTCCACTGGTTGTGAGGATTTTCCATTACATAAGTAAGAAAACACCTAAATAATGAGTGAAAGAAACTATAGACTCTATTTCATAGCTAGTCAAAAATTCATACAAACTACACAGGAGTATTTACTACACACACATAGTATGTAACCAAATGAAGTGTGCTTTGTTTTATCTCTCATTTATATCCAAAAAGATTTTAACCTAGACTTGCATTTCACATGCATTTTCATAAAATCTCAAATGCTTTTCCAAGCATTTTTGTAGTAAACTTAAAAAAAAAGGGAGAGAGAGAAAAAAAGAAGTCCGAGAGGAAAGGAGGTCACATTGTGGTCATCCTCTGAAATGTCAATTCCTGGAAGGACTTTAAGTTTCAGTAAATTTTTCATATGAATTATAATCTCTAAGTGACTACTTATATCCTATTCTTAGATATATATTGACATATGTCAGTGAGTCATATATAGATGTCTGAATCCCAACATTAAGGAGATAATTTAAACCTATTTAGAAGTTGATATTTTATACTGGTCAGCCTGTATTCTTCATTTAAATTATTACACATCAAAAAAGAGTAAAAATTCTGTCTTCTTTGTAAATTTTTTTGTTTTTTGGGTTTTTTTTTTTGCATATGTGTGTGTGTGTGTGTGTGTGTGTGTGTGTGTGTGTGTGTGTGTGTTTCTGTATGTGTGTGTTCTGTATGTGTGTCTGTGTGTATCAAAGGGTACTGTGTGTGCCTATGGAGGCCCAGGGGTGAGATCAGGAATGTGCTACCTCCTTTTTGCTTTACTCTGAAGTTTCCCAAGCTCTGTATTTCAGGGCTGAAAGTAGAGGCCACTGCCATTTACATCTGATGTTTTCATAGGGATCTGGAATCTGAATTCAGGATCTTCTGCTTGTGACTCAGAGTTTTAACTCTGAGTTTAACTCTCTTCAGCCCCATTCTTTGTAAATTTGAAAGTATAGATGCATCTGTGCAGAAGTCAGGGAGTGCTCGATACAGCAGCGCTGATTCACTTCAGGACATAACATTTTATTTTTAATACAACTGGGCAAACAGATCCATTATATTTGAATCCCCAAAGTCAGGACTTAGCATGTAGATAGTTTTTTTACATGTTTAAAAAACTCTTTGTTTTGAACTAATTTGAACCATACATTGCAAAAAGAAGATCAGTGAATTTCTATGGACTCTTTATCTAACTCTTTCCAGTGATGTCTTACATAATCCTGATGCAATGTCAAAACCAGGAAGCTGGCATTAGAATAATGTTTAACTCAGGCACACAGCTTGCATGTAATTTCTTATTATGCAGCTTCATGAAATTTACCACATGTATAATCATGTAACTATCACCTCAAAGAAACTCCATCATGCTATTCTTTAATAGTTATACTCTTGCTCTATCTCAGAACTCTGGAAACATTACTCTATTTATCTGTATTATTATGTCACTGTGAGAATGCAATGTTACAGATTCCAGATATAAACATCTCCTGCCCACTTTTCTTCCTTGAGTTTTGCTTTTTGACACTTTCACACATGTGCACAATACAGTCTGATTTCTCTCCTGCAGTCTCTTTCACCTTTCTGACTACTGGCTCCTCTTTTCTTACTTGTCTTCCTCTCACATTCATGTCTAATATGAAACCTTTGACACTGGCCTTTTCATCTGCATCATAATGGCCTTTGGATTCATGCAGTGTTTGTATTGTCAGTATCATCTCCTTGTCAACATGAGCATTTTTTTTTGGTTCGTGCATGTGCTCACTTTGGTGTGTGTGTATTTTACATGTAAGAGGATGTATATGTGTGTGCAAGAGTGTATACAACTGGGCATTTGAGTGTGCATGCTTGTGGTAGTCCAAGGATGACATCAGGAATCATCCTGGATTGCTTTATCTCCTTATTGCTTTACTCTGGGGTTTCCCAGACTCTGCTTTCTGGGCTGGAAGTATAGGTCACACTCATATCTGCCCAGCATTTCAGTTCAGATCTGGGAACCTGAACTCAGGTTCTTTTGCTTGGTAGGCATTGGCATTAAGCACTGAACCATCTCTACAGCCAAACATGAGCATTTTTAAAAAGCTCAGCAGATATCTTCTGCAGGGACTGAAGAGAAGAAATATAAAGTAGCAATAGCTAAGTATTAAAAAAGGAACAACACCCTATATTTATATCATATTTTGAAGAAGTTCAACACATTGATGGTCCATGCTTAGTTACATTTATTCCTAGAAATTCATTCATAATTATTCCTATACAGTGTTGAATTTTGTAATATGTGTCCATTTCTATCATAGCATTTGCTGCTCTGCATATTAAGATTCACTAATGATCTAATGGAAAAAAGATTTTATGCCATTGTCTTAGTTTTTTTTCCTGTTGCTGGGATAAAATAATTCAACAAAAGCCATGTAATGGGAAAAAAGTTTCTTCTAGCTTACAGTTTAAGGTACAGTCCATCATGGTGGGGAAGTCAGGGCAACAGGAGCTTGAATCATCTATCACACTGCATCCACTGTCAAGAAATAGATAGCAAAGAATGCATGCTGCTGCTCAGTGCCATGTCTCCATTTATACAGTCCAGGATCCCATCCTAGGAATGGTGTCATCCACAGTGGTTAGGTCTTCCCACCTCAAGAAAATCCCCTACAGACATTCCCAAATTTCTGTTTCTCAGGTGAGTCTACATTCTGTCAATTTGTCATTTAATACTAGCCATCACAGCTACGTATCTTTCAGTTATAGGAAATAGAATATAGATATAAGAAATATCACATATCAGTATATACTGATCACATACAATATTAGCATAGGAAATATTACAGCTTTGAATAGATCTCAGAAAGTAGGCTCTCATAGTGGAATTGTTGATCCTTTTACCAGAAACCCAATGGAGAACCTGCACCAGGCCTTCCATCTACATGCTTATCCTCAGTGGGTTGACTTATGTTTGTTATTGCAATCAGGCCTAATCCAGCATCTGGGAAAGAAAGGATATGTACACAACATTTCTAATCATCTGCTAATCTAATTTTGGAAGTCCCAGAGAAAAAAGAGCTATTTTCTCCTAATGTCTTTACAGGACTCTGTGGAGGAGAGTGGCTGGCCAGGCTTGAGGATGTGTGCTCTTTGGCCAATCTCTATGAGTTGGATGCTACTACTGACAATCTTACCAAAACACTCTTAAATGTGGAAGGAAATTCTTGAGAGATCCAGGTCTATTTGGAGAGGGGAGGTGCTGAGTAAACACACATGAGCCTTGCCAATCTAGGACCTATGAGAGATGCCGTAGTTTAAGATATGTCTTGTGATTTTAGGGTGCTATCATCAAGATATAATTGTAACACTTAGTATAATCATTCAGTTTATATACAATGTTAAAAGGTGAATGAAATGAAGAATAAGTACTGTAGGAATCTAGACTGCAAAGAGAATCACGGTGTAAGATTTCAAGTACTCAAAGGATTTGTCACACCTGCAACAATTTAAGACGCACTTAGGGGCTAGAAAGATGGCTCAGGGTTTAAGACTCTGACTCACAAGCAGAAAGTCCTGAGTTCAGATACTAGGTCCCACGTGAAAACACCACGCAGAAACGGCAGTCAATTGCACTTCCGGCCCTGATGGGCACAACCTGGGAAATCCCCATGAGAAACAAATAGGAGGTAGAAGCAATCCAGGATAAAGCCTGAATTCAACCTTGGTCCTCCACAGGGACACACAGTGCCTTCTCTCTCTCTCTCTCTCTCTCTCTCTCTCTCTCTCACACACACACACACACACAAGCAAAATAAAGTTAGAAAAAAAAGAGCCACTTTGATGAGAGGTGGGCAAACTTATGACCAGGCCAAAAGGGCTGAGTTCTTAGCTTTGGGTCCCGTCTATCCCCTGCCTATTTGATTTTGTGTGACTCTCTAATTTTCTAGTTACTACCTTATCTGAATATGGAATTATTATAAAGCAGTAAAACTCACAAAGATGCACATAGCAAAGAAAAGCACATATATATATATATAAGTATTAGAGAAGTCGGGCTTCCTCTCCTGCAGGCAGAGTAAGCACCAGCATCCAAGAGTGCTGGGACTGAAAAGTTGATGATGTCCTAAGACCTCACCAACCATTTCAAGTTTTCTGGCTGTTACCGGAATTCCAAATTAAGTACATCAATGCTAGTGTCCAAATATTCCTGAACTGGACATCTAAGCCACCTCCCCCACAAGACTCTGGGAACATCTCGGAAGAGGGTATGGTAAGATTGTAAGAGCTGTACGGGGCAGGGGTGTGGCCAGGCATTATCTGGACATGAATTCACTGCAGCTATGTATATTTTCATAAGACCTGAATTGGATTTGTGCTATCAACATTTCACCATTGAAGAGGAAAGGTCTCAGGAGGCCTCACACTTCCCTGAGAGACTGATAAAGGTTAATACTAATGGAGGGAAAGAGAAGATGCCATGTTTTCCTTGATAAAAGATTCAGGTTCCAGCTAGTGCTCAGGCACATACTATCCAAGGAAACCCTGATGAGACTCACTGGATCACACATGTGAAAAGACATGAAAATAGGAGGGAAACTAGCAAGGAAGAAGGGTTGCATTGGGAAAAGAAGAGGTGGGATTAGGGATTAAGATATTTAAATATCATAAGTTCAGTATATTCATGTATGAAACATTAAAAGAATAAAAAATTAAAAGAAAAGAAAGCTAGGGTGCACTTTGCAGGGATTTGTGATCATTTCTCTTCGAATACACAGATATTGGGGAAAATATTCTAAGCCAAGAAGAACAATTCCAAGAGGACTGTGCTCAAAGAAAGCATTGCAAAAGCAGAGGCCAAAGTATGGAATCAGGTAAAGAACTTAGTGCATCTTGATAGTTTTTCCCCCACTTTTTGCAATGTCTAAACTGTAGCTAACTGTGGGACCTTGAGCAAGTTCCTTCTCTTTAGTTTTGACTTCTTTATCTGTACAAGAGTGATCATAGTAATACCTGCTCTGTTGAACTGCCAAGAGGGGTCAGTAAGAGATGTCCTGCACACGATTGGTGCTCAAGAAGTAGTGTGCCCTTCAGGAGTCTCTGTCCTTTACTGCCTTCAGGACAGATGACTCCTGCCTCTTTCTCCCCGTTTGATTGAAACTGTGTATGTTTATCTTATCTTCAAGTATAGATCCATCGTGCAACATGGAATACCTCCAAATGCTCATTTTCTCCGAATGCTTCATCTTGCCCCAGTCTTCTTCTAGTCTACCTCCAAATAATCCTTGGTGCCAATAGGCACCATGGTATATGCTGACAGGCCCAGTAACCAAGAAGCCTGAGATGAGAGGATCACTTGGGCCCACCCACATATTCAAGAGCAGCCTAGACAACCTAATATGACTCCATAGAGCAAAATAAAACAAATCCCAGAGTGCCATGGAGGCGTCACAGTGGGAACTGAGCAGAGAAACTTTTCTTCTTCTTTTTTTTTTTTGAGATAAGAAATATGAGTTTTATTAGAACTGAGGGCCTGGTGACCAAGGCAACCATAATTTAGCCTTAAGGTGAGAGAATGGTGTTAGAACGCAAGAGATAACTTAATGTCAAAGAGGACAGGAAGAGAGCCGCCATGGCTAGAATGGTAAGAGGATGTGTGAAGAGAGTCCTTAGTGAGGAGAGTCAGCAAGAGCTAGAGAGGGAGAGGAAAGAGAGAGAGAGAGAGAGAGAGAGAGAGAGAGAGCTGTTCTTTCCACCATAAACAGGATGATATAAATGGCTTTCTAAATAGAATTAAAGCTCCTATAAGACAAGATACCCACAGTGCTAAGAATCTATTTACAATAAAGTTCAAATTGATTATGAGCCTTCAGTTCCTTATGAACCATCCTAATCTAAGGTGATGTTTTTGTGAAGAGTCTACAATTTGAGTTTATGTCTTGCTATTGTTATTCTTTTCAAATAAACTAATAACAATTCTTTCCAAACTCCTGTGAGGGAATGGTGTGATGCTCCCCCCTCCCTGTTCATCTCCTTTCAGCGCTGTTCACCTCTCAATGTTCCTGAATTCTCTAGATGAGCAGAACCCACAGTCTATGTATCATTGAACTGACTTGCTTTTTGAAAGCACAGCAATACCAGTCAAGCTTGGGACACGTTAGGGCTCAACTGACTAAGGCAGTCTGAGTACTGTTGGGGAATGTGAGCAGGAACAGAGAGAGCAATTATGGATCCTATGGTGGCCAATACTTTTCCTCAAACATGAAAATCTGACTTTGCCAGCTTCTCAATAACAAGTTGTGCTCTGCTTGTCCTGACATATTAATAAACAAATTGGCTTCTTCTTTTAAAGGCTAATGAGCGTCAAAAACAAGCCATCGAGAAAGCACTTGAAGATGCAAATGCTAGACACAAATTTGAAGTTCAAGTTTTGAAAGAGAAACATCAAAAAGATTTAGAGGTTTGTTGGCTTGTTTTTTGTAGTGATTGTTGTTTTTTTTTTAATTAAAATTCGTAAAGAAAAACCACTTTAATTTGTTGGCAAAGAAATGAGAAAAGCAATACTTTTTCATTTATTTTTATTCTTTCAGAGTTTCATATGTAAATACAATGAATTTATCTCTTACTACCCAATTCCAGCCCCCCTTTTTTCCCCACTACAAAACTTATTCCCAACCAGACTTCCTTTTAATTTCAGAGTATTAACTGTCTCAGGCATGGAACCTCTTGAGATATTTTCTCTTCCAGGTTTAAATGTTGATAAGCCAAGTATTGTGCAGGTTTTGTGGAAGTAAGCATGGTTTAGTGAATTCATAGATGCAACAGCCCTGTCATGTCCAGAAGATACTGTCTGACTGCGCTCCTCCCCATCCTCAGACTCCTACATTACACTCCCTCTCTTCCATGATGTTCTCTGAGCCTTGGAATGGGGGGGGTTGCAATTAATTTTTCTGCTGCTGCTGTGAGATATGAGACAACACTCATACACAATTTTTGGGAAGAAGAGGAAATTTATTTGGCTTACTGTTCCAGACAGGAGTACAGTCCATTATGGCAGAAAAAGCGTGGTAGGCAGCAAAAGCTGAAGTTGGCTTAGGTCTTATCATCATCATGGAGTCAGCAAGCAATAAACTCGAGAGACTGCTAGCAGAAGCAGGGTGGGCTAAACAACCTTCAGGCTTGCCCCCTACGACAGCCCTTCTAAAGTTGCCATAAGCTTCTCAAACATTAACAGCACCTGAAGGTTGAAGCACATGAGTCTTTGGGAGACAACTCACATTCAAAACATTACAGAGGGTGATTTAGATGCTTTGTTTAGGTCTGAGCAGTCACCAGTCATTTATTCTATGTACTTGGTTTACTTGTGATTCTCTATATGCAATAGCTTCCATGAAAAGCAATAACTTTAAAGTCCAGATTAGTATTTTGTTAAGTTTTTCAGAGAGTTCTAGTGGGTCACAAGAGATAGAATTCTATGAATCAAATGACCATGTAAAGTAAATCACATTTCCTACTTTCCTAGAGATGTTTCATCCCACTCAGGTGACCCTGACAGCCTGTCCGTAGCACCCTGATCTCCGTCACAGCAGTCATCACTGTTGCAATTAGAACAGCTGACTGTGTGATTGGTGGTTGGTGTCTGGTTCCCCAAAATGACCATGGTTTTCCTCAGGACATCTGTCAACTCTGTCAGTCCTGGTGCTCAGGACAATTCCTTGACTTAGCAGGGGCTCTAGTTACTGGACAGTTGAAGCCTACTGTTTTCTTTCTTCTTTTGGGATTTCTGATTGTGTCCTTTTTCATAAATTTGCATTTGCTACATTACCATGAGGAACTTCTGTTCAAGTATTCCTGCAAGCCCAATGGTCATGAAAACTCTTTATTGCTTTCAGTTTTCATTATATGTCTTCACTGTGCTTGGTACTGTTACATGCATGCATACTGAGTGTTTATCATTCTTCCGCTAATTCTCCCTTTCTTTCTTTTTCTTTTCTTACCTGGCCTCTCCTGTTTGCTTCTATCTTCACAGGATTTCATGTATCTGTGTTAAATCTAGGAACCAATATGAAAGGAAATATACAATATTTGTTTTTCCAAGATTTGCTTAATTTACTTAATGTAAGTTCGACTTGCATCCGTCTTCCTGTGAATAACTTAACTTCATTCTTATTTATGGTTGGAAAAATTCAGTGTACTATATATACCACATTTTCTTTGTCTATCCCTCTGTTGAACTCCTAGGCTGCAACCTGCTCAGATAGTAAACTTTCTAGCAGAGGCTTCATTCCAGGGATTCATTTAGAACATATCTCTAACATGAAACCCACTCAGATGACAAGGACACTGAACTGTCCCTGTATTTGACCAAGGGAGAGACAAAAATGGACAAAAGGCCAGAGAGACGTGACCTGGTTCCTACCAGGCATAAGGCTGCTCTCTGCTTGCCTTGAAGACCTGCTTCACCCAATCTTGGCATGGTCCCAAGGAGTTTGGCTACCCAAGGAATGGCTGTGTCCATAAGGGAAAGGCAAAACTTGATGAAAACTTGGCAGTTCTTAGTTTAAAACATGAAAAAATCTTTTCCCAAGAGTGACAGTGTGCAAAATTGTCTGTAATATCTCTATTCAGTAAACAAGAACAGGTTCACAAAGCTGCATCAAAATGTGAGCTGTTTCTAAGGGGAACACAAAAAAGTACTGTAGGCAATGCTACTGAGTCCTTATACCTCATCAGAGAGGAAGACCCAGAGGGAAGTTTGACATGCACACTAAAGGATGCTCCAGGGATGGGAGTGGGGGGGGGGACAATGGGAGAAAGGGATGGGGGGGGAAGAAGGGAGGGGGCAAGGGGATCCAGGGAGGGGTGAAGGGGAGGGAGGGGAATGGGGTACCTATCAAGTTTGTATGAGTGGAAAAAAATAAATATTTAAATAAATAAAAATGTGAGCTGTCTCACTTAAAACACATTTTGATCAAAGCACTAGATCAGAACATGAACTGAAGAAGAACACTGCTAAACAGGAGATTCCTGAATTATCATTGAAATTTAAATATATATCACATAGTATTTGCATATATGTATGTATGTATATCATGTATCATGGGAGGCAATAAAATGATTTTCATTTTACTAACTCATTACATAAAAGAACTATGGAGTTTAATTATCTGAATTCTAGTTTAGAACCCAACTACATAAGTGTCCGGGATATTTTTAAATTTTGATTTCAATAGAAACCTGTTAATATTTCATTTTTCTAAAGCTCAACCACATGGCGGTCTCTATTACAAGAATATATTTGGAAACCTTAAATGAAAATATTTCCTAATGTAGGCTGCTGGTTCCCCACAGTAGAAACTCTCAGACCACCACTCAGATGGCTTTACACTTACCTAACACCTTCACCATCACAGATGTGCTTATTTAACGTTTTAAATCCAAGCCAGATTAAATGGCTGGAAACTAGAAATGATACAAAGGCTTCCTGACAGTAGCTGGAACCAATAGTTTCAACTCAAAGAAAAAGAAGAGGGCTGGGAAAACAGCAGCGAGTAACGCAAAAGGATCTGAGTTCAGATTCCCAGATCACATGTAAAAATGTTGGGCTGATGTTGCAGTGTTCTACAATTCCAGCCTTGGAAAGTAGAGTCTGGGAAATCTCAAAACAAAACAACAAGGAAGAAGAGCAATCTAGAATGATTCCTGATTTCTTGATGTCACCTTTGGGCCTTCATAGGCACACGCACTCTAGTGTATACACACACATACATGAAGGAAGGAAGAAGGAAGGAAGGAAGGAAGGAAGGAAGGAAGGAAGGAAGGAAGGAAGGAAGGAAGGAAGGAAGGAAGGAAGGAAGGAAGGGAAGGAGGAAGGAAGGAAGGAAGGAAGGAAGGAAGGAAGGAAGGAAGGGAAAGAGAAAGAAAGAAATTTAAAAAAAAGAAAGAAAGAAAGAAAAAGGAAAGAAAAGAAAGAAAGAAAGAAAGAAAGAAAGAAAGAAAGAAAGAAAGAAAGAAAGAAAGAAAGAAAGAAAGAAAGAACAGAGAAAGGAAAACAGGGAGGGAGGGAGGGAGGGAGGAAAGGAAGGAAGGAAAGAAGGAAATAAATAGAGAATGAGAGAATAGCAAGAACCAGCAGCAGCGGCGAGGTCCTGGTATCTGCAGCAGCAGCAGGTGCCCTGTGGTCCTGAGCAGCTCTTTAGTACAGGTAGACTCCACAGTTCAGCACCAACATTCTTCACTAGTGACACTGGACAGTCAAAAAAATGTAAGCATGTTCTTATGCTCTCTTCAGGAAAAGACATTTAGAGATACTAACATTCAAACTGTTTTATGATTTAAAAAGTATAGACGTAAGGGACCAAGACTTCTGTGAGAAAAAGCCAGATAGCTTTCTTAAATACCAGCATTTTCTTTAAAAGCTTTAATTTTTTTTTTGCAATTTTGAGTCCACTGTGAGAGTCTCAAAGTTAGATTATGCTGTCTCTCTCTATTTAAATTCCCATGCTTTTATTGTTGGGGTATTTGTGATGCTTTTTCTGGCTCTCACTTCTCACACCCATTCCCCCCCCCACCTTTCTCTTATAGAGAATGAAGTCTAACAATTCTTTTTCAGTGCTAGGGCTTCGCTCGCTTGTGTGAGACAATGATCCTACCACTAAACTATACTCCCAATCCCTTCTAACAGATACTTTGTGTTTTCTTTCTCATATAGATTTCTATCACAACATTCACTGCAAAATTATACAAAGCAGACACCAATCCTCAAACAGTAATCTGGTCTTGTTCAATATAGTTATCCACTGGGAACAAGGTCCAAGCCTCCTTGAGCTCCTGGCATCTGGGTCTCAAAACTGCCTGGACCCCAGTGAAGTTAGTGAACTTTCAAATTGTGACAGGGTTTCCTGTAGGACCTTTGTGAACCTTTCTACAAATCTCCATTCTCACCAGAACTTCTCTGTGGCTGCAAGCACTGCACAAGTTCTCCTGCACCCAAGAGGTGGCCTCCTGTCCCTCCATGACAGGGGAGAAATGCTAGGGAGTGCTGAGTAGCAGAAGACAGGCTCTTGTGCTGCTTAGCACATCTTTCTCATGGGCTTTGGGTTCCCTTCTGTATAACAGGAGACATAATATTTATTTCTGCCATTTTCCAGAACTTATTAGAATATCACGTTTTATGTTCCTGTGTGTAATGATAATAGGGCCATCAAGCTGAGTGGTACATTGCTTGTCTGACATATGCAAGACTCTGGGTTTGGTCCCCACAACTAAAGAAAAAAGAAAACACTAAACCAATCACTCTGCTTTCTAATTCAACTGTTTTCCTTTTTACATATGGCCATTCAATGTTATCTTTACCATATATATTTGTATTTATGCCATATTTACATCTAGTTTTTCTGTGTGATCTTCACCATGTATATATACCATATAATTTATATATAGCCTTTCAATATGATCCTTTACCATATGTATTTTATATCCCATATAGTTTCCATATAACCTTTTGGTGTAATCTTTACCATATATATTTGCATATGTGCTATATGGTTTACATGTAGTCTTTCAATGTAATCTTTACCATATAAATATACTATAGAATTTCTATATAGTCTTTCAATGTGATTTTTACCATATGTATGTACCCATATGGTTTACATATAGCTTTTCAATGCCACACATAACCACCTAATTTGAACGTGTTATTGATGCCACGTGTAGGCAAAAACTTTCTAGATCACTCACAGATTTCTTTTAAATTATCTTTCATAGGTGCATATTCTGTCAGGTAGGTGAAACTATGATGCATCTAGCCTCTAAGCATTCATTTGAAACATCAAAGTTGTAATATCTAAACTTGTTTTTTCCATTATATTTCCATTAAGGAAATGCAGCTTAACACCAAAATAGAGATGTTTAAAGACATGGATAAGGAAATGAATCGAGAGCACTCAGCAGCAGAGCAACGCATGGTGCACAGAATCCAAAGACTTATGATGGAGTGTCACAGAGAGAAGATGGAGGCCGTGAAGAAAGCCAGGGAAGAGGAAAGGCAGATTGCCCAGGAGGCAATCGAGGCCCAGAAAAGGTATTTCAAAGAACACATGTGCACATTAGTATCTGTATTAGTTACTCTTAACTGTTCTGTGAGAGAGCATTCAAAGTAAGCAACTTAAGAAGAAAGGGAGATGTATTCGGTGGACGGTTCCAGAGAGGAGAAGCAGTCTTTCATGGAGGAGGTGCCATGGCTGGTGGCTGGAGGCAGGTTAAGTCACTGCAAACATCCTGGAGGCTCAGAGCGGCCCAGTCCAGTAGGCCAGTGAGTGACGGCTGAAGACTGGAGGAGAATCTCTCTTCCAAGTCTTCTGTTCTATAGTTCCTTTTATCTGGTCTACTACTGGGAGGTTCCAATCAGATCTAGAGCTGGTCTTTGTATTGTAAATGTATCGATCTGGAAAACTTTCTTCAGTTGACACTCAGGATTAATTACCACAGCATCCAAATCAATCACTTAGAGAAGAGTAGGACTAAGGTTTATACATGAAGGGAGAAAGAGAGAGAGAGAGAGTGAGAGAGAGAGAGAGAGAGAGTTTAAAGAAGAACAGGATCAGAATGTTCCAGTTATTCTTCTGTTGCTGTGATAAAATACTCTGGCTGAGCAATTTAGGAAACAGAGTGAACAAGAACAAGAAGTGGAGCCATGTCATCAAATCTCAAGTCTCCCCAAGTTATGAGCTTCTTTCAGCAAGGCTCCACCTCTTAAAGAGCCCATAACCATCCCAACCAACTTGGAATCAAGTAATCAACACACCAGTCTGTGGAAGACATTTCACATTCAAACCACGGCACATAAGTTTTCAGAGATTTAATTACCCCCTTCTCTTGAAAGATGGCTGCTCTTCTCAGTATTGTTTTTCCATTCTGGATATCCAGTTTGAAATGGCAGGGAAGATGACTGAATTAAGAAATATTTTCCCGGGCTGGAGAGGTGGCTCAGGGGTTAAGCAGGCGGAAGGTCCTGAGTTCGAATCCCAGATCCCACGTATAGACGCCAGACGGAAGCGGGGGCGGCCTGCGCTTCTGGTCCTGGTAGGGCGGAGCCTGTGAAGCCCAGGGCAGAAGGAGGTGGAGGCATCCATGGTGGTTCACGAATTCGTCCGTGGTTCTACACATACACATACACAGACACACACACAGACACAGACGCGCACGCGCACATACACACAGTTGAATAAAAAAAAAATTAAAAAAAAAAAGAAATATTTTCCCATAAGCACATAAAAATCAATATTTACATCGTCTGGCTTACTTCATATACTATTGTAGATGTGTTAGATATATATGCAAAATATTTTTAAAGAAATGTATCAAAGAAAACACACAAACCACTACTTATTGCTTCCCTACCCTCCTACTCTCAAAACAAACATACATAACAAAGCCTTTTCATATGTTTGATGTGTTTATAGCAGTATATATGTGCATAATTATAATTAATAATTCTTTTCACACAAGTCATATTGTACATATACAATTCTCTGAGTGTATGTGTGTATGAGAGAGAAAGCACATGTGGGAGAGAGGGAGAGAGAGAGGAGAGATGTAAGAGACAGCGATAGAGAAACTCCATGGTAGCTTAGTTAGGAGCCCAGATGCCAAGGCTGGTCAGGCTCAAGATAAAACCTTTGTTTCCACATGTAGAGGGACCTGCCCAGGACCACAGAACTATAGCAGCAAAACCAAGATAGAAAACTCCCTGCTTGGTCTCCCAGCTTGGAGTTTGTTCTTATTGCTTGTGCTAAGCATATCTGGTTTGTATAATTAACAGGCAAAAATCTTGTCTCATTAAAACAGTTCCAATGATAAGCCCTTATATTTGTTCAGTCTCTTCTCCCAGTCTCTGTTCCACTACTTTTGGCCCCTTAATCATAACTTACACAACTTCCTGTAACACAGGTTAGCTTAAAGGAGGATCCCAAGAATGCACAAGTAATGCTAAAATCAGGTCCTGGCATCTCCTTGTCATATGCCTTTGGCAGTCTCTCTCGAGGACTCAAGATATACAGCATGGCAGAATCCCCTGGAAGGACGTGTGTGTGTGTGTGTGTGTGTGTGTGTATGTGTGTGTATGTGTGTGTGTATGTATGTGTGTGTGTATATATGTGTATATGTGTGTGTGTGTGTGTGTGTGTGTGTATGCATGTATGTGTGTATGTGTATGCATGTATGGCTCATATGTATGTTTTTTGAGGCAGGATTTCAGTGTTTAGAGGAGGTTGGCCTAGAATTCACTCTGTAACATGTAAAATGGGCTTCTGACTTTAGCTTTTGCCTTCAAAGTGATCCTGCAAGTGTTTGAGGAAAGAACATACCAGAGATACAGTCTGGAGATGGAAAGGGGAAAAAAAACAAGAAACACTAACATATCCACTTCCTCAGTCCTTCCTCATAAGTGCCCTTTGTAGACTTTGTTTTAGGGAAGAAAAATACAGATGAACTAGTTTGTACAAATAAAAAAAATTAAACATACCATAAGAAGAGAATATTTTTCTATGGCAGATAATTTTCTTATATTAAAGATACTTTCAAACATTAATTTATTAAGCTTTTGTTATGCTCCAACTTAGCTACTTTAAAATTTGATATTATTTGTCACAACAAAATGCATTAGAAAGAATACATTTGTATGAGCTTTGTGTTCATTCACAGTTTATTGCTTGCCCATAGTATCCACACTGGGCACTATGCCAGGCAGGGCAGCTCCAAAAACTCCATGCCTTGTGTCCCAGCCTATTTGTGACTTCAGCCACCATGCTTTGTATTTCAACTCCTTGAAATTTAGAGACACTCTGACCTGAAACCAAAAGGCATAAATTCCCAAGAAAAATTCGGGCTCTGAATTAGACTGGGAGAAGTTGGGAAGGGTATTCAGAAAAATATCAGAATTTTGTGAGAAGAGCAGATTTTGATATTATGGATTTGTGTGTGTGTGTGTGTGTGTGTGTGTGTGTATCAGAGGGTCAGTGTTCCATTTGCAGGATGGTTACCATCTATCTACCTGCCAGTCCCCATACACTCCCCGATTGGTGAGATCAAACCTCCTCAGTTACAAGTAACCAGGAAGGGAAGTGAGAGTGAGCTTCACCAGATGTCTGGCTACTTACGTGCAATACTTGATGGTGACCTATTTTCTCTACTGAAGCAGGTATCATGGATTTTTTAAAGGACTGTGACTAAGGGCAGGACTCAGAGTCTTTTTTTTTAAATTTTTTAAATTATTTATTCAACTGCGTGTGTGCATGTATGTGTGTGCATGTATGTGTGTGTGTGTGTGTGTGTGTGTGTGTAGAACCAGGGACAAATTTGGGAACCACCATGGACCACCTCCACCTCTTCCTTGTTTACTCTGCCCCGGGATTCACAGGCTCCACCCTACCAGGACCAGAAATGTAGGCCACTCTACTTCCACCTGGCGAAGGACTCAGAGTCTTCTGAGACAGACTTTATTGAATTAATTGAGTCAGCTTGGTGGAGGGAAGGGTGGTATGGGGATTCCTGTATGGAGTGAGGAGCCAGACCTGCACAGCAAGAAACTTACAACTGCTGTGGCTGGACTGTTTTATAAATTGGGCTTAATAACACAGTCACTAACAATTTTTTTGTTGATGAGTTAGAAATTTTATTATTTTTTATTTTTATTTTTTTCTGCTCATATAAATATAATAGGAACCCCTGTCCCCTCCTTCCCTCAACCCCTCCCTGGACCTCCCTGTTCCCTCCCCGCTTTGTCCCTTCCTTTCCCCCCTCCCTCCCTTTCTCCCAGTGCCCCCTCCCTCATCTCTGAAGCATCCTTTAATGAGTATATCAAACTTTCCTCTGGGTCCTCCTCTCTGATGAGGTGTAAGGACTCAGTGGCATTTCCTAGAACTCTTTCTTGAGTCACTAATAGAATTTAAGGGGTCGTTATTAGTACCTATACAGAAGACTGTCAACCTTGGTGAGGAGAGGTCATTAGGTTGGCTGCTGTAAATTATGTGTAACTGCAGTGTAACCAAAGATCAAAGTCTTTCAACAATGGTTCTCACAGTGTGATCTAAGAATTCTCATTCCCCAGGCCCTTTCAAGAGGAAGAGGAAGATCATGAAGTTAGAATTATTTTCTTGGTAATAAGATGTTCTTTTTCGTTCTCCTCCAATGAATATAATGTTTTCCAGGAGTTTTATGATATTAGATATCACAATATATTGAAATAGCAGGAATATAAAAAACTAGTTGTTCTGCAGCCACACATTAAAGAAGTTTTCAAACAAATGTAAAACTATACCAATCTTTTCACCAAATATTATTTTGTTTGGGAAAAAATTTTTCACAAGCATTATCTGTTAGTGCATAATAGATTTATTGTTGTTTTACCTTAATTAATAAATGTTTTAATTGTTGCTTTTTAGCCCCTAATTTTGCTAAAGTCATTAGATATATCTCATATAAACTAAAGATTTTTTTAGTTCCTCAGTAGTTGTGAACATTAAGGTGTCCTGTGACCAGAAAATGTTGTCCAGACAAAATTAAGATGAAATCTAAATTCAACCTGTGAGTGTAAAGTTTTTTACCTGTCTGGCTAGAGGTAGTGACTTGGGCCTATAATCCCAATACTCAAGGAGCCTATGGCAAGTGGATCAAGAGTTGGAGACAAGTGTAACTTACACAGTGAGTTTGAGGTCAGTCAGAGTAACAACATCACACATTAATGAGGCTGTCTCAACAAAACAGAAAGCACTGAACTGATATGAACACTATTTTTTTTAAAAAAGTGAACTCTTATTCCCAAAGTTGCCACTAGACACTAAATTAACAGCTTGATCCCAGCCTATAGCAGGAATGATTATGACCTTCCCACTATGAGAAAAAAATGAAATTGTTAATAGCTAAAATAGTTCAAAAAATTCATATATGCCAGCTTGAAGAAGCTAGTGGCTCATTCCAATGATGTAATGATTTTTCTGAACATCTATTATTAAAGATAAAATTGTGTTTTCAACCACTTAACTTATAAATCTATATCATCTTTTGCAGCAAGGCCATAGAAAACTTCATGCACAGTGGTGTGACAGTTATTAATGACCAGAAAATGAACTTTGGCCAGTTGATCAAAGCAAAGGAACATGAAATGAACCTCTACTATGGCATGGCTCAGAGGCAGAAGCAGGAGGAGGTCCAGGAGGTGCTTCAAGAAGCTGAGAAAACCCATCAGGCCACTCTTGGCAATATGATGAATAAGCTGGTTAATACCCAGGGAGAGCTGGTGTCGGTAGAAAAACAACTGGGAATCATGACAAATTGGAAAGATTTTCTGGAAGAAGAATTACAGGAAACCAGAGAAGCATTTCAAAAATTTATCAACGATACCTTTCCTAAACTTTCCCCGGGACATGCTGATTTTATTCTGCCGGAAAGAAAGCAAATACCTTCTAATCTTAAGGAAAATGAAGCAATTGTTGATTAGAAGTTGTCAGCTGGAATGTCATCACAAAAGACAGAATGCCAGAAACTAAATAAATATACTCAAAATCATGTCTTGTTCCCATGTTGCTCAGCGTTCTACTGGGTTGTGAGCATATTTAGTTGGCTTTTAAAGTATGTAAAGAAATAGGTTTCTTTATGGGCTTTTCATAATGTGTTCAACTCTCCTTGATTCCTTTCCACCTTCCTCCAATCCTCACATTCAGAGCAAAAGCCTTGTTGGCTCTTCACTCGCCCCACCCCCAATGGCCATCCTCGCTTACAAAGCCCACACTTAGTCATATACCTCATTGAGACACACTCCTCTTTGTCTCCTGTGTCCCCACCCATAAGCCCAGGGACCATAAAATTCTACTCCCCCTTCTCCTTTTGAGAATTAGCCCATGTCATCACGTAATCAATAAACTTTTTTCACCCTTTTTCTGTGGCATGGCACGTTCGGGCTTTTCATCTTACACAATGGTGTTGAAAACCCAGCTGAGGCCCTCCTTCTCAGACCCCAGCACAAACCATGAAATTGCCTGATGACTCAAACTAGAAACATCCTCCACCTGGCTAAGTCCTAAGGTACTTTCTCTCTCTCTCTCTCTTTCTCTCTCCTTTCAATTCCTCTTACCCTTCACCCCTTACTGCTATAGCTTCCCCTTTCCTCTCAGCAAATACCAGGGTTCTTGTAACCCCGTTTTCTCCTCTCTGCCTTCATTGGTCTTGGCTGTGGAGTGTACTGGGTATTTCTTCTTATAGGTAGCCTTGTAGAAATGGTCACCTTGACTTCTGCCTTGATAGCTGCACCTGGAATGTGCACCTGGAATGTGGAGAGTCAGCTTTTCTTTTTTTTTTTTTTTAATACATTTTTTATTATTTCCGCTCATGCAATCTTAATAGGTAGACCAGTTCCCTCCCTCCCTCCTCCTCCCCCCGAACTCCCTGCTCCCCCTCCCTCTCTCCCCATCCCCCAGTGTATGCCCCCCAATTCCCAGAGAGTCCTTTATTGTGTATGCCTAACTCTCCTCTGGGTCCTCCTCTCCGATGACGTACAAGGAACCAGTGGCTTTTCCCTGAACCCTTTCTCGTGTTCCCTTTAAGCATAGGAACACTACTGTGGCTGTCAATCCCTTGCCTCCAAGGATCTTGGTGTCTTTAGCTGATGCTAGACTTTGTGAGGTCAATAGTGTGTTGGACATTGCGCAGGGCATGCAAAGTCCTATTATGATTGCTTCAGCCCTAACTTGTGTGGAGTATCTTGCAAATCATTGCTCCTCCCATCCGTTTGCTCTTACAATCTTACCACCCCCTCTTCCGCAAATGTCCCTGAGCTTCAGGATGGGGGAGATTAGGCTGGCCTAGTTCTATGTGGTTGATATAGAGTCTCTGAAGTTCTGGATTGTGGTTTGTTGATTTTCTTTTGCAGTTTTGCTGCTCCTGCAATGCCCTTCACTCCATCCTGATGGGCACTGTATGTCACCCCCTGGCCAGAGACAAAAAGCTGTTAAACTGGAGTCTTGTTATAATAGCACATTCAAGGGTAGATGTAATAAAAGTAGGAAACCTCAGTGAGGGAGGGGTCAGTCACCCATTTGCAAAATGATTACTTTTTATCTGCCAGACTATATGCCCTCCCCTTCTGGTGAGATCATACCCCCTCAGTTGTACATGATCAGGAACGAACGTCTGTGAACTTAACCAGGTGTCACATTACTTACTTGCATTCCTTGATGGAGGCCTATTTTCTCTGCTGTAACATGGTCCCCTCTCTCCTTGTGTCTGGTGTGGCCCTCCAACCCCATCCCTCCTGTTCATAATCCTTGCAATTACTGTATTACATAGGTTTACCTTTAAGTGTCTCAATGTGGGCTGGGTGAGTTTGATACTAGGAGCCACCTATTAGGGAGTACATACGGCGCTTAATTTTCTGGGTTTGGGATACTTCATTTGATATAATTGTTTCTAATGACATCCATTTCCCGGCAAATTCCAGTAATTCATCATTCTTGATGGCTGAGTAGTACTCCATTGTATAGATGTACCACAGTTTCCTTATTCACTTATCAACTGTTGGACATTTGGGTTGATTCCATGTCTTTGCTATTATAAACAGTGCTGCTATGAACATGGTCGTGTTTGTGCTATCGAGGTGAACCTCTGCTGCATGGGGGGTTATTCCCAAAAGTGGGATAGCAGGGTCATATGGCATTTCAATCTTTAATTTCTTTAAGAATCTCCAGACGGCTCGCCAGAGTGGCTGTATGAGCCTGCACTCCCACCAGCAATGTAGGAGAGTTCCCCTCTCTCCACATCCTCTCCAGCATTTGTTGTTGTTTGTGTTGTGGATTTCTGTCATCCTGACCGGGGTGAGATGATATCTCAGGGAAGTTTTAATTTGCATTTCCCTCATGGCTAAGGAAGTGGAGCATTTTTTAAGATATTTGTTAGACATTTTAATTTCATCCCTAGTAAAATTTCTTTTAAGTTCCAGGGCCCATTTTTTAATTGGGCCATTGTTTTCCTTGGAGTTTAGTTTTCTAAGTTCTTTGTGCACTCTGGACAGTAGAGCTCTATCAGATATGTGGTTAGTGAAGATTTTCTCCCATTCTGTGGGTTGCCTTTGAGCTCGTGTTACAATCTCTTTATCTGAACAGAAGCTCTTTAATTTCACAAGGTCCCAACTGTTGAGAGTTGGTAGCAGTGACTGTGCCATTGGGTGTCTGTTTAGGAAATGTTGGCCTAGCCCAATCAGCTCGAGGGAGTTTCCTATCCTTTCAACTATGGTTTTTATATTCTCTAGCCTTATATCAAGGTCCTTGATCCATTTGGAATTAAGTCTTGTACATGGTGACAAATACGGGTCCAGCTTTAATCTTGTGCATGTGGAGATCCAGTTTTGCCAGCACCGTTTGTTGAAGATGCTGTTCTTTTTCCATTGGATTCTTTGGGCCCCTTTGTCAAAGATCAAATGGCTGTATTTTTGTGGGCTTATATCTGGGTCTTCAACCCTTATCCATTGATCTGTGTGTCTATTTTGGAGCCAGTACCAGGCTGTTTTTATAACTATGGATTTGTAATATAGACTAAGGTTTGGTATGGTAATACCTCCAGCAGTGTTTTTGTTACTCAGGATTGTCTTTGCTATCCTGGGTCTTTTGTGCCTCCATATGAATTTTGAGATTATTTGGTCAACTTCTTTAAAGAATTGCTTTGTGATTTTAATTGGCATAGCATTGAATTTGTATATTGCCTTTGGTAGGATGGTCATTTTTACAATGTTGATTCTTCCAATCCAGGAACATGGGAGGTCTTTCCACCTTCTGATGTCTTCTGCAATTTCTTTCTTTAGGGTTTTAAAGTTTTCATTGTAAAGGTCTTTTACCTCCTTGGTTAGGTTCATACCAAGGTACTTCATTTTTTTAGGGGCTATAGTAAATGGGATTGTTTCTCTCAAGGCTTTTTCACTTCTTTCATTCTGGGCATATAGGAAGGCCACTGATTTTTGCACATTTATTTTGTATCCTGCCACCCTGCTGAACTTCTCTCAATTAGTTCCAGGAGCTTCCTAGTGGAGTTTTTGGGATCACTCAGGTATAAGATCATGTCATCTGCAAATAGGGATAGCTTGACTTCTTCCTTGCCGATTCGAATCCCTTTTATGTCCCTTTCTTGTCTTATGGCTTCAGCTAAGACTTCAAGTACAATATTGAATAGAAGTGATGAGAGTGGACAGCCTTGTCTAGTTCCTGATCGAAGTGGGAATGCTTCCAATTGTTCCCCATTGAACATAATCCTTGCTGTGGGCTTGTTGTATACAGCTTTTATTATATTGATAAAGGTTCCTTCCATTCCTACTGTCTCCAGCGTTTTGATCATAAAAGGCTGTTGGATCTTGTCAAAAGCTTTTTCTGCATCTATCGAGAGTATCATGTGGTCTTGGACTTTGGACTGGTTTAGATGATGAATTACATTTATTGATTTGCGTATGTTGAACCAACTTTGTGTGCCGGGGATGAAGCCTACTTGGTTCCTGTGAATGATCTTTTTGATATGTTTTTGAATCTGATTTGCTAAGACTTTGTTGAGAATCTTTGCGTCTGTGTTCATCAGAGAGATCGGCCTATAGTTTTCTTTTTTAGTGAATCTTTATTAGGTTTTGGGATTAAGACGATTTTAGCTTCGTAGAAGAAATTTGGTAGTGTTCCTTCCTTTGCTATTTGATGGAACAGTTTAAGAAGTATTGGTGTTATTAACTCCTTAAATGTCTGGTAGAATTCTGTGCTGAATCCATCTGGTCCAGGACATTTTTTGGTGGGAAGATTCAAGATTACTTCTTCAATTTCCTTATATGTTATAGGATTATTTGAATAATTCACAACTTCCTGATTCAGTTTAGGTAGGTTGTGTTTACTTAGAAATTCATCCATCTCTTTTGTGTTGTCAAACTTCACAGAGTATAAGTTTTTGAAATATGATGTTATAATTATACTCTAGATTTCTTGGGTATCAGTAGTGATAACTCCATGTTCATTTCTAATTTTGTTACTTTGGGTTTTCTCTCTCTTGCTTTTGGTTAATTTAGCTAGGGGTGTATCAATCTTATTGATTTTTTCAAAGAACCAGCTTTTTTTTTTTTTATTTCAGCTCATACAAACTTATTAGGTACACCAGTTCCCTCCCTTCCTCCTCCTCCCCCCGTATCCCCTGCTCTCCCTCCCCACTCCTCTCCCTCCCCATCCCCCAGTGCCTCCCGCCCCAATTCCCAGAGAGTCCTTTCTTGTGCATGTCTGATTTTCCTCTGGGCCCTCCTCTCCGATGACGTACAAGGACCCAGTGGCCTTTCCCTGAACCATTTCCCGTGTTCCCCTTAGGTATAGGAACACTGCTGTGGCTGCCAATCCTTTACCTCCAAGGCTCTTGGTGCCTTTAGCAGATGCTAGACTTTGTGAGGTCAACAGTGTGTTGGACAATGCGCAGGGAAAGAACCAGCTTTTTGACTGGTTGATTTTTTCTATTGTTTTCTCAGTCTTGATTTTAGATATTTCTCCCTTTATTTTGCTAATCTCCTCTCTTCTACTACTTTTGGGATCAGATTGCTCAAGTTTCTCTAGAGCCTTAAGCTGCATTGTTAAGTTGTTTATTTCTGATGTTTCCATTTTTGATGTAGGCATTAAGAGCTATGAACTTACCTCTTAGGACAGCTTTCATTGTGTCCCAGAGATTTTGGTAAGTTCTATTTTCATTATCGTTCACTTTCAGGAAATCTTGAATTTCCTTTTTAATTTCTTCCTGAATCCAGTTCTCATTCAGCATCATATTGTTAAGTTTCCAGGAGTTAGTGTATTTTCTCTTGTTTGTTGTGTTGTGGATGTCCAGCTTTAGGCTGTGGTGGTCTGATAGGGCACAGGTTAGAATTTCAACTTTTTTGTATATGTGTAGATTCATTTTGTGGCCCAATATGTGATCTATTTTGGAGAAAGTCCGTGTGCTGCTGAGAAAAATGTGTATTCTTTGGTACGTGGATGAAAAGTTCGATAGAGATCTGTAAGGTCCATTTCTTTCAGGGTTTGATTAAGTTCCAAAGTGTCTCTGTTAAGCTTTTGACCTATTGATCTATCCCATGTTGAGAGGGCGGTGTTGAAGTCCCCAAGAATTATCGTTTGGGGGTTGATTTCTTGCTTTAGATGCTGCAGAGTTTTCTTAATGAATGTGGAGGGGCCCGTATTGGGTGCATATATGTTCAGTATTGTGAAGTCTTCCTGGTGAATTGTACCTGTGACTAAAATGTAGTATCCATCTGTGTCTCTTATGATTTTCTTTGGTTTGAAGTCCACTTTGTCTGAAAGCATAATTGCTACCCCTGCCTGTTTCCTGGTTCCATTAGCTTGCAAGATTTTGGACCAGCCTTTCATTCTTAGGATGTGCCTATCTTTTGTGGTGAGATGAGTTTCCTGAAGGCAGCAGATTGCTGGATTGTGGTTTTTAATCCAAGTTTGTAATCTGTGTCTCTTAATCGGTGAGTTAATACCATTGACATTTAATGTTATAATGGAGAAATTATTTTTAATTCTGGACATTTTTTATGTTTAGTAGATTTTGTAAGCATGTTGTTTGATATTTATGTTTTGGTGGTATTATACTTCCATTCTATCCTCCTGGATACGCTTGTTCTTTTCTTCAAGCTTGAGTATCATTTCTAGCATTTTTTGAAGGCCTGGTTTGGTAGACATGTATCCCTTCAAGTTGTCGTTGTGCTGGAAGACTTTTCTTTCTCCCTCAATCATGACAGATAGTTTTGCCGGGTATATCACTCTGGGTTGGCATTTTTGCTCATTTAATACTTGAAGTATGTCTCTCCAAGCTCTTTTTGCTTTTACTGTTTCCATTGAGTAGTCATTTGTTATTCTAATAGGTTTACCTTTAAAAGTGACTTGCTTTTTTCTCTTGAAGCTCTCAGCACCTTTTCTTTGTCTTGAATGTGGAGTGTTTTGACTATTATTTGCCGTGGCGATTTTCTATTTTGGTCATATGTGTTTGGAGTGTGAAATGCCTCTTGTATTTGGATAGGCCTCTCTTTAGTTGTGGGAAGTTTTCATTTATGATGCATTGAAATATTTCCTCCGGTGTGGTATTTTGGGATTCTTGTTCTGGTATTCCATGAATGCGCATGTTAGGCTTTTTCAGGGTTTCCCATATCTGCTGAATGTTCCTCTCCAGTATCTTTTTGGCTTTAACAATCTCTTCCATTGAGCTGGTTAATTCTCCCACTTTGTCTTCAAGATCTGAAATTCTATTTTCTGCCTCATTTGTTCTGCTGTTAAGACTCTCTGTTGAGTTTTGGGTTGAAGATAACTTGTCTTTTAGTTCAATTTTAAACTCTGCCTGAGACTGTTTTAACTGCTCTATACCTATTTTTGTTTCTTGAACTGTTTTTCTGAACTCCTCCAAGTGCCTGTTGTGTTCCTGTTCAAAGTGGTTGATACGGTTGTTTAACTCTTCTCGGATTTCCTCTTTCATAGTATTAATCATGGTAATGATCATACTCTGAAAGTCGTTATATTGGGTCTGGCTTTCATGGCTATTTTCCGTGGATTTGTTCTGGTCGGAATCCTTCATTATGGGATTGATTCTTTCAGTGGGAGATTGGTCTTCTTGGGTTTTGTTTCTCGTGGATCTGCACTTTGACTTGTACATTGTTGTTTTGTTTTTTAGGACCTTTCAGTTTCTGTGTGTTTTTCACTGAATCAACGTAGTTGGTATTGTTACACTTGCCAGTTTTTACTAGTGCTTGCCTTGGATTGGGTATGTTTGTGTATTATTATTGTTATATCCTAGATGAGGCCACTAGGCTGTTAGTACGTCAGTTAAGTCAGGTTATGTATCCAGGGGGTGAATATTAGTTTGGTAGTGCACTTTTACGATTTAGTATCTTGGTGAAATGTGGGGGTGAGTGGTGTATTCCCTGGAGTTGTATGTTTTTTGGGTGGCTGTATGAGGAAGTTGATCTACAGCATTGATACTAGAAAGGATCAGTAAGGTGAAAGAAAAGAAGAAAAAAAAAGTTTACTTATCTTTGGGCTGGATGTGAAGAATCTCGCCCACATGATATAATGATTGTAGTGGAGTCCAGATGTATGGCCTGTGTTCCCTTTGTTCCTTAGAATTTTGCTTGCGTTTCCTTTGGGCTCTTGAATTCTGAATAGCAGTGTGTCTTCCGTGGACCACGTGCGTAGGTCCCCGGTGGGCCAGAGAGGCAGAGGGTCTGATGTTGATGGCCGAATTCTTCACCTGAGACCTGGGAAGGTCGGCGGAGGGGGCGGGACCCTGGGGGCAAAGCCGGCGGCCCACGCGCGCGGTGCTGTTGGCCCGAGAGTCAGCTTTTCTTAGGCCCATTTTAGCCCCTAATTTCCATTCATTGCCATCCTTTATATGTGATCTAATATACTGATGATAATTACATGTTATTAGATAAACTAAATCAAATAATTGACAAGTTCAATGTAGCTTCTCCAGAGTACAGTAATTCATACCCCCCTTGATCAAACCCTCAATTATATATCATATTTTTAGTCCTTGTATGTGGAAGCTGCCTTCTTAAACTTCTTGTCAATCTTGTCTCTCCTAGATTAAGACCCATCATCCTCTTCACCGTGAGGCACCAGGGTGGGTCCATGACTGCAGTGTAACTTTTCCCATGCCGACCCTATCCAGCAGGAAGGAATAATGAATGAATGTGTTGCCTCTTACCATCAGTAAAAAGCTGGAATGATAGATTCCCTTTTCTCCAATCCCCAAATTCAGAGCAAAAGCTCTGTTGGCTGGTCACTGCCCCTCATGTCCATCCAGCACTTGCAAGCCTGCACATATTCATGTATCTCTTTAGGATACACTCCCTTCTGTCCCCTGTATCCCCACCCATAAGCCCAAGAAGTATAAAACTACGCCTCCCCTTTAGGCACTTCTTTCTCCTCCTGAAAATCAGCCTGTGTCACCATGTAATCAATAAACTTTTTTCACACCTTGACTGTGGCATGGTGTGTTAAGGCTTTTTATTTTACACCCTCGCTGTCCCTGGGCTTCCCTCTTCTATAAAAAATTTGATGGAAAACTGAAAGATCTAAAAGCAGGACAAGTTGAGCAGCAAGTCTAACCTAAGAAAGGAAAGCATGAGCGAGAGAAAGGGCAGACTGATTGGGAAGGAAAGTTTTCAGGAGGAAGGTGAACATGCTTCTGCACCTGACTTTTTCATCTCTCCTCCAGATGTGTAGGTGAGCTTGCCTTCATGCAGGAGAGAAGAAGCTGGTTTGTTTTCATATCACAGGTATTCCTCTATTCTTTCTCCTTCTCTCCCTTAAGACCATTTCCTCCCCCTTCACTTTCCTTTCCACTTTCATGATTTACACAACACACACACCCGCACACACACACAATTTAAATCTAGACTCTGCACATGAGCAAAGCAAGCCTTTTTCTCTGAAGCCAGTTCTTTTCATTTATCATAATGATCTCCAGGTCCATCCATTTGCTGGAAAATGTTAGACTTCATTTTTTTTTATATGTCCGGGCCCATGAACCAACATAAACCCAGACTTACATGCAGGAAACAGAAGTGGGAGCGGTAGAAATTGATCAGGCATCGGGTCAGAGGGAGCCTAGGATGTCCTCCATCATCCAAGCCAACTTTATTATAGCATACATGAGTATTTACAGGAAAACAATCAAGAAGCAGGGCCAAATTCAGGAAAACAAAGAAGAGCAGGACCAAGTTCTTTACAGGATTACGAAAAATGTATACATTCCAGTTAACAAAGACAAAGCAGGAGTGACATCTACTTGCCGCTGGACCAGACGTGATGTCTCCAGACAGAGAAAACAGGCATGGCATCTTGTTGCTAGAAGGGAATGGAAGATGTATG
This sequence comes from Typhlomys cinereus, assembly GCA_023101885.1. NCBI lineage: Eukaryota > Metazoa > Chordata > Mammalia > Rodentia > Platacanthomyidae > Typhlomys > Typhlomys cinereus. Next base: position 1,961,056 of record JALPQD010000219.1, read on the forward strand.
CCTCAACGGTTACTTGGTCCGTGCATTAGCATATCTCAAATCTGTAGGAAGGAATTTTTTGTGATGTATTATGTTATTTGATTGCATATATTGAACCATTTTTGCATCCCTGGAATGAAGCAATATGGCCATGAGTGATCTTAATATGTTCCTGAATAAGATTTACAATTCAGAATTTGTGCATCTATGTTCATCATAGAAACTGTTTACAACTTTCTTTTTGTGTGTGTCATCCAGGTTTAATATTAATTTAATTCTGAATTCATAGAATGTGTTTGGCAATCATCATTTCCTTTCTATTTTAGGAAAGAATTTTTCCCTGAAGCTTTGGTAAAATTCAGCAGTGACTCTGTAAGTCCTGAGCTTTTTCTTCATGGGGAAACTTTTATGGCTGCTTCAATTTAACTGCTTGCTATGTGTTTTTAAAAGTTGTAGCGTCTTGATTTGTTTGATAAGTCATTTGTGCCTACGAATTTATCCATTTATTCTAGCTTTTCACATTTTTTATTGTTGTTTGCTGGAATGTTCCGTCATGATCTCCTGGATTTCATCGGGATGTGTTATATAACTTCCCTCTTCTTTTCTTAAATAAAATTATCAAATTAACATTTATACACATGTCTCTTGCCTCCCTCATTCTCCCCTCCCTTTCTACTCCTTCCTTTCCTCCCACTCCCATTCCATCCCATCTGTCATAGTTAAGCACAGGTGTCAACTTGACTGTTGAAGGTTTGAGCTCTGGGCACATTTGTGGAGAATTAGTATTTGAGTTGAGCCCAGAGCAAATCTGAAGGACATTGTCTAGTTGATGTCTGTCCCATGGTGGGTGTGATTAGGCCCTGGAATAAATCATAGAGAGCTGGTTGAGAGAGTCGGCATCCTTCTGTCCATCTCTCAGCTGTTATGTGGTGATGGTGTGGCCAGTTCCCTGTGCTCTGGTGTTGGTGTGAGCTCTTCCATCAAGCTGGACTGAGAACTGTAACCAGGAATCGTAAGAAAGAATAAACACTTGTTCCCTTAAACCATTGATGGCCATTTATCAGCAACCATGCAGGCTGACTGCAACACCATCCTTCATCCCATCCCTACGTGGGCCCCTCCTATTCTCCTGTCCTTTAGTTCTGTGGGTCCTGGGGTTTCCTCTGTATCATTTGTTTTCAAGAGGGTTCAATTGAATGGTGGCGTCAGTAACTAGCAAGATACCCAGAGAAAAGTGGTTGGGAACAAGGCCCTGTGGGAAAGCCTGTCTTCCTCCAGCATGCATCCATGATTTCTTAAGTCTCCTGGGGAACCCTGCATCACACTAGAGTTTTGTGGGCATTTAGCAAGTTACTGCAGCACCCTGTGCTTTGATTTATTCATCTATAAAACATGCCTTATTATACCTTCTGAAATGGCTTCTTTATAATTATTAAAATCTATCAGACACTCAGCATGGTACAGGTTCACAGTACTTCAGCATATGTTTGGTATTAGTACTGCCAGAATGCAGCTTTGTTTTTTTTTTAAAATCAGCCTGACTAATTGGAAAACTACCTTTTTTTCTGTGGTTTTCTGACTTCTTGGAAATTAGTAAACTATACCAAACCATAAACATCAGTCTTGAGGTTCCCAGATCTAGGCTGGGAAGTATAGGGACATCTAAAGCACTTCAGAACTTAGCATCTGGCTTCTCCATTGGCTGCTGATGGGAAGTTGAAGAGTAAATGATAAGAGAGGTGGCCTTGGAACCACTGAGTCCTGATGACCTCATGCATAAGCTTTGGTTTTCACCTTTGCAAAATGGGGTTGTGACAGTAGCTCCCTCACAGTGCTGACACTGAATTGAAGAAGCAGCCAAAGTGAAGACCTATATAACACTCACTAATCAAACTTGACCTTGTGGAGAGTAATGTCTAAGAAAGTGTCAGCAGGTGAGATTGCTCTGGGACAAACAGGCTGGAGTTCACACAGGAGAGTTTCCTTGTGGGGAGAGAATCTCCTGGGAGGATTGGAACAGGCAAAGGTAAGTTCAAAAGAAAGCAGCATTAGTTAAAAACACCAAGAAGGAAGTTTAGTAAAGACATGTGTTACTATAGACCATGTTGCTAATGCCAGCATGCCATAGAAGTAAATAGGCAAGTGTAGTAAGTATACTTTGACTTGTAAAAGATATAGGATATTGTGGATGACTTCTCATGGATTCTGTAAAATTCCTGGTTTGGAAAATTGCATTTAAGTGTATACAGTTGAAAATTGGGAAAAGGTAGATGTCGTAAGCGATAGGATTCTTTTTTTTAAATTATTTGCCTGAGAGAAGGGGAAAGGGTGAGGAAGAGGGAAGTAGCATTTACAGGCATCCCATGGTGCACAGGTGGAAGTCAGAGGACAGCTTAATTTTTGAAAGCTCAGTTCTTTTTTCACAATATGGTCTTCAAGGGATTGAACTTAGGTTGCCAGGTTTGCACGCAGGGACCATTCCCTAGGGTCCTATTTTGACACTAGGTGCCTCCCTTACATATATGTGGGAAAAGTGAATCTGGGTCTGTATTGGACATCACTGAACATCATAGGAGTAGCTGTCAGACACTGATATTATTGCGGCTGAACTGGGAGCAGTTCACACTGCTTCACACTAGCATGAAAGATAACACTGACATGGAAGGAGGGGACTTCTTTCTTTTCAGGAACTGTACTTGAAGACTGAGGATCATCTGGTTAATTTCTATCTGGGATTAAATGTCAGGCCTTTGACTGCACACATTTCCCGTTTCTTTCATAAACAGGACCATTCAAAGTGCACATTGCTCATTCATATTGTATAAATTGCAAATTTGGACATCTAGGGATTTCAGAATTAAGGAACAACGTTAGTAACAACAGATTGCCAGCTACTTCACCATCCCTGGATAGTTAGGCCCCCTGGAGTTCTGTCTCCTATCAGTGTAGAAGGACTAATAGAATGATGGAAGGCAGGAGGCCTGAGCTTTGCTGAACTACATTCTATTGTCACCTTCTCCATCTTCTCCTTCTTTGGAATCTTACAGTTCCTGACTCATAAAACCGTTTAAGAAACTGTTGAAACCAAGATTCCTTTCTAGAAAAAAATATGCATATGAACAGAAGCTAAAGTACCTCCATGCAGCTGAAAATCCCCGTCTTCTGGAAAAAGGTGCTTCTCACCAAACAAATAAGAAACAATTCATTGTCTGACACATCATCATCTTTCTAGCATTTTAGATTTTTATTTTTTTATTTTATTTTCTTATGTATAGAAGGCTAATGTTTCAGTTCTATCCTAAGAGTTTTCTGTGTATATAGTCATGTGAGCAGTACGGGAACCATGTGGCTGATGGATCCCACTACATAGCCAGGAAAGTGAGACGTATGGAGATTTAATTGTTTTCTCAAAATCACAGAGTCAAGAGACTGTTCCTGTCCAAAGCAAAGTGTTAAGTGCTTTCACTCTATTCATGTGTCTCTTCCCAGCATATTTAACTTACAGGGTTGGCATATGTTATTTGGGAAAGTTATTAGTTCCTTAGGGTAGTTGAAATAAGCGAGTACAAACTAGGTGACTTAAGGCTCAGAAACATATCTATTCTTCCACAGCTCTGGAGCTCCACTGTAGGAAAGGTATCATTGGTCCCCCTGCTCTAGCATCCCTTGGGGTGTAGCACATCTTTCTCTCTCTTTGCAAAGTCTTTACAGCCCTTCTTCTCTATGTGTGCAAGTTATCTTCTTCTTACAAAAATTTTTGGGTACAATAGACTCATCTCTTCATCTCAGGATCCTTAAGTTACTCACATGCACAGAAATCCATTTATAAACAGAGTATCACTTGCCAGAGATCAGGACTTGATATATTATTGAATATGTTATAGGTCTTTCTATATTAAAGAAGTCAGATTCAATCCAGTGAGATGGCAGGGGGTGAAGGTATCTGTGTGCAAACATGGCGACCTGAGTTCAATCCCCAGAGGCCTTAGTGGAAGGACAGAACAAACTTTCATCTTCCAAAAGTTGTTTTCTGACCTTCACACGGACACACCCCTGGTTCTCTCTCTCTCTCTCTCTCTCTCTCTCTCTCTTCTCTCTCTCTCCCCCCTCCTCTTTCTTTCTTTCCTCAAATAATTTTTGAAAGGGAAAAACCAGCAGAAGCTTCCAGGACAGAGTGATCCTAAACAAACAGAACTGCGTATTGAAACTCTGTAACACAACAACAACAAACTCTCAAGAACATACATCACCTGCTTCAAAACTTCAAAGCTACAGGAGCAATGCATTGGCTGAACACAGGCAAATAGATCATGAATCACAAAAGAGAATGTAAGATTAGTCACTGCCTCTGACTGCACAGCAAAGACAATGAAAGAAGAGAGAATCCTTAGATTAAAGGGTGCTGGAGCAACTGTACATAAAAAAGAGAAAAAAAAAAACTGCATAGACACAGCTCCACCACACTTGTGTCCTACTATACCTGCTGCTCAGAATAATCACAATCTAAACTTAAGTTACAAAAAAATAAATTCCTAGACGATAGCATAAAAAAACTACAGGTTTTTTTTTTTTAACTTGTTTTTCTTTTGGTGTGTGTTTATTTTTTAGACAGGCACTCCTTATGTAGCTGAGGCTGATTCAAATTTGCAATCCTCTTGCCTCTGCCCACTGAGTAACGCACTTACAGATATGCATCATCATGCCCAATTCGAAGAAACACTTAGTAAAACAATAAAAGCAAAATCCGTGATGGAAAAAACAGACAAGCTGAACTCCATTAAAGTTAAAAACCTCTGCTTTACTAAAGACCTAGTCTAGAGAAGTCAGAAAGTTGAAGAAATATATATACAATAGACTATTATCCATAATATACAGAGATCTTTTGAAAGATCTTTCAACAATCAGAAACATACCAATTTAAAAAGAAAAATGGGGCAAAAAAATTAACATCACCAAAGAAGTTATGTACACAACAGAGAAACATACAAAAAGCCTTTCAAGGTTACCTATAAATACACAACTGCAAATTATTTTTTTGTGTGTGTTTTTATTTATTTATTTATTTATTTATTTTTATTTCCACTCATACAACTTTAATAGGTACACCACTCCCCTCCCTCCCTCCAATCTCCCACCACCCTATACCCTCCTCCCAACCCCCCTCCCTCCCCATCCTCCAGTGCCTCCCCCTCCAATCCCCGGAGCATCCTTTAATGTGCATGCTAGACTCTCCTCTGGGTCCTCCTCTCCGATGAGGTGCAAGGACCCAGTGGCATTTCCCAGAACCCTTTCCTGTGTTCCCCTTAAGCATAGGAACACTACTGTGGCTGTCAATCCTTTGCCTCCTAGGATCTTAGTGCCTTTAGCAAATGCTAGAATTTGAGGGGTCAATAGTGTGTTGGACATTGTGCAGGGCTTTCGTTCCTGATCATTTACTACTGATGGGGTATGATCTTACCAGAAAGGGAAGGTGTATAGTCTGGCAGATAGAAAGTAACCATTTCGCAAATGGGTGATTGACCCCTCCCTCACTGTGGTTTCTTACTTTTATTACATCTACCTTTGAATATACTCTTATAATAAGACTCTAGTTTAACAGCTTTTTAACTCTGGCCAGGGGGTGACATTCAACACCCATCAGGATGGAGTGAAGGGCATTGCAGGAGCAACAAAACTGGAAAAAAAAAAAACAACAAACCATAATCCAGAACATCAGAGACTCTATATCAACTACATGGAACTAGGCCAGCCTAATTTCTCCCCATTGTAACAACTGCAAATTAAAACAGCAATGTACTCACTCACTTGAGGCTGAAACCCATGCACGGACGCCACCAGGTGTTGTCCAGGAGGAAGAGCATCTTTCTTAGCTCAGGGAAGCCACTTAAGAATGGAGTTGACAGTTCTTTATAGACCCAAGTGCTCTCTGGCTGTGCGTGTGACACATAAGCCACTCTTACATGATCACACTCTTTAGTCTTTATCCAAGTGAGTTGAAAACTTAATTATACATAAAAACCTGTTTGCGCTAGGGATGGTGGCTGATGTTTACAAGCCAAGCACTTGGGAGGCTGACACAGGAAGAACACCATGACTTCAACCTGGGCTACGTAGTAAGTTCTAGACCATTCTACCTTTAAAATGAGACCCTGTGGCAAAAACAAAACAAAAATAGCAACAAAAAAAAACCTACATGCAAACATTTACACTGACATTCTTCTTCATAACTGCACAGGCTGGGAAACGATCCAGATGTCCTTTGACAGGTGATTGAGCAAACAAACTATAGACACATGTGCAGCTGATTATTTTTATTATTGCTGCGATTATTATTACTGTTATTATTATTATTCCTCAACGGAAACCAAGTTATCATGCCAAGGACAGACATGCAAATTTAAATGCATATTTCTAAGTGAAAGAAGTAACTTCAAAAGATCACATACTCCTAGATTCTGATAAAGGCAAGATTGTGGAGACAAACTAATCATTGGCTTCTAGAAATCAGGAAAGAGAGAGGGATGGATAGACAGAGTACCAAGGGGGAGGCTGCAGGGGTGAGGGTGGGGGAAGAATAATGGAAACTCCAAACTTTCCACTCAATTCTTCTAAGGCACTAAAACTGCTCCAAAAGGAAAAAAAAATCATAGTTTCCCCAAGACCCATCATGTGACATGCCTTTGGTATCTATATGTTAGACTATCTTTCCTTCCACTAAATTACCAGTTCATAGTCACTATATGATATCAATGTCACTACATGCTGGGCTCTGTTCTAGGAACTGGGAATAAAGTACTAAAATGGGAATGGGGAGCTAGAGAGATGGCTCAGGGGTTAAGACTCTGTCTCGTAAGCAGACAGGGACACACAGTGCCTTCTGATACACACACACAAAATAAAATAAAATATAAAATAAAATAAAATGGGGCTGGGGATGTAGTTTAGTTGACAAAGGGCTTGCCTGGCATGCACAAGCCCTTGGTTCAGTCTCTAGCACTTTGAAAACCAGGTGTGCTGGTACATGTATGGAATCCCGAAATTCAAGATGTACACACAGGAGTATTAGAAATTCAAGGATATCCTCCATTAAATATCAAGCTTGAGGGCAACCTGGGCTATATGAGGTGACATCTCAGGAGAAAATTAAAAATTAAAACAATAAAAATGAAACAAATGTTCAAAAGATTCAGAAATTTCATATATATAGCTTATCTTATGAAAGTTTTATTTTATGAAAAAGTTACATGTATACAATTTTTACCCTACATAACAAAAATTTTTTTCCTAGTGAAAAATATCTATCTATCCTAGTGTTGCTTATAATGACAGAAATTTGAAAACATGGCAAATAATCCATAACACAGAAATACTTCAGGAAATTATGGCACATACATGAAATTGTATAGTACATAGCAATTAGATTCTATAATAAGATATGGAAATGCCTGTTAGGAAGTTGAGTTTAAAGGAAAATTATAAATTGTGAGAACACAAAACAAAAACACACCAGTCACACAGGTTGATATGCTGACAATGTTAATCCTAAAATAATTGCTCAAAAGGGACTGGGAAGATTGTTCAGTCAGTCAAATGCTTGCTTCGTAAGCATGAGGGAGGACCAGAAGTGGTGTTGTAGGCTGGAGAGACAAAAACAGGTATCCCTGGGCTTGTTAGCCAACCAGCCTAGTTTATTTTGCAAGCTTCAGGCTAGAGAAAGATCCTGTTTAATAAAACATGATGGACAACATCTGAAGAGCAACATCAAAAAACTGTCCTCAGTCTCCAAACGTGCCTTGGCATGTCAGAGGGTTGAAGGGTGGAAGAACACTGAAGAAGTGGGATAAGGTGAGTTTGCCCACATAGGGCAAGAAAGTCTCCCAGAGCTCTTTGTCTTGTGGTTCCTTTTATCTAATCTGCTACTGGGAGGTTCCATACAGATTTAGGGTTGGTCTTTGTTGCAAATATATTGATCCAGATAATCTCTTCAGGTGGTTTGGCAGCTGATTTCTTAGTTAATCCCAGGTGTGATCAAGTTGACAACCAGGATTAACTATCACATTCATGGAAGACATTTTGATAGATAGCATAAAAGTAAAAGGCAGCCATGATCTCACCACCCAGATATAACCACTGTTCTGTTATAGGGCATTACCTTTATTTTGGTTACATTACTTTGTGATTGATACATATAAACTTGTGAACAATCTCTACAGAGATGCAGTTTTTTTTTCTGACAGGATTCCCACTCTTTGGTGCCCCCACTTTCAGGGCAGAGCTTCTGCTTAATGGCTGCTGTACCCATAGGAGTGCTTTTAAGGGCATGTGCTTGCCTCACTCAAATGCAGGTTCAAGATCAAAGACTGATCCCAGCCAACCTCCTGGGCTGGGCAAAAGTCCTAGGAAATCACCTCCAGACCCTCCCCCTCACTCCACCCACCAGCCTTGTATAAAACCTGCCATTCCCTTCTTTTTCTTTTTCTCTTTCTTCTCCTCTCCCTCTTCTCATAAAGAGGCCTGGCGGTTCTGGAACTCCATTAAAAACTTCCATCTGATCCTGGTATGGTGTGTGTCTGGGGTAACCACTTGGCATTTATATTTTACATTCTCCTTGTCTTTTTATGTTTTACTTTTTAGATCACAGGGCAACCTCTGCTCCTCACAGAAAATGTTAGAATGAATATAAAGAAATAAAGACAATTTACCAATAATTTTAGCCTCAGGTTCAATTTGCCGTGTTGTGAATAAATTGACAGAATAAACTGGTTTCTTTTTTACTCTATTTATTTAGCCCGTGTGTGTGTGTGTGTGTGTGTGTGTGTGTGTGTGTGTGTGTGTATGTGTGTGTGTATAAAGGACCAAGGGTGACTTCAGGAAGCATCTGGATTGCTTCTACCTCCTTTTTCCCAGGCTCCACCCACCAGGGCCAGAAGTGCCAACCTGGCATTTTTACATAGGATCTGGGATTCAAACTCAGGACCTTCTGCTTTTGAGGCAGAGTCTTAACCCCTGAGCCATCTCTCCAGCCCATGACTGACATTTTTATATATTATATGCATGTGAATAGAGTTGAGATAATACTGTATATAAATTTTGTATTTGGAGTTTTAATAGTAATAGAAAAATACAAGACTTTTGTTACTACTTTAGTACCTACCTATCTTAGTCACTCTTCAGTTGTTATAATAAATATAAAAGTAATTTAGCTTACAGTTTCAGTTACAGTCCATTATGATGAGAGAGTTATACCAACACCAGGAGCTGAGAGAACTAGCCATACCATGCCTACAAGAAGAGTTGAGAGTTGGAGAGAATGGCTTGGGAGTTAACCCTCTGCCTTGCGAGCAGAAGGTTCTGAGTTCAGATCCTGGATCCCATGTAAAAATGTCAGGAGGAAAGGCAGATTAGACAATGTTCTGTTTTCTTTTTGGTGCACTTGTAGATGTGATTTAGCCTCGTTGTCCAGATTGGCTTCCGTTTTGCCATCCTTCTGCCTCAGCCTATCAAATGCTAAAATTAAAGGTGTGAATCACTTAAACTTCTGATCCTGGAAGGCAGAGTCTGGAAAACTCCAGATCAAAGCAAAGAAGAGGTAGAGCAATCCAAGATGATTATCAAAGTCACTCCTGGGCCTCCACAGGCACACATAGTACCCTCTGACACACACAGACAATAAATAAATAAATAAATAATTGAATGAATGAATGAATCAATGTATCAATGAATGAATCAATGAATAAATAATCTTAAAAATAAAAGAAAGGCTGAGAGAAGGGCATACTTCCTAGCTTTCCTGTCTGCCAAGCCAACCAGTTTTCTCTGTCTTATTCACTTTCATAGAGAATAGTCCCATATACTATGGGCTGGGTCTTCCCCAGTAATTAGGTAATCTTCTACAGTGTTGTTCAGAGGTATGCCTTAATTAAGTAAGTTAGAAAGACTCAACTCTCATTTGTCAAATTGGCACTTAAAACTAACTGCCAGACTACCTACTTCTTTATCTTATCAATATTCCTTAAATATCAGATGAATAGATTTTCAGCGTTGTGATAAACTCTTTTTTGCTTGTTTGCAAACTGAACTCAGGGACCTTACATGGGCCAGACAACTACTCTAACCACCTTCCTCCTCCTTCTAAATATATATTTTAACAGAAGCTTCCTCCACATTCCAGGAAAAGCATTTAGGAGAAAATAAATAAAAGCTTTTGATACCATACTGTGACTTATATAGTCTCAATTTTGAGTTAATTTATTTTTCAGTAATCTGGAAACACTCTTAAAGAAAACATAGTATTTTTATGATTTATTTATGATTTGAGACAGTCACTGTTAAGGATAAAATTCTGAAAAAACTGTAAAATTCTGGATGAGCTTAGTGATTCACACCTTTAATTCTAGCATTTGATAGGCTAAGGCAGAAGGATGGCAAAATGGAGGCCAATCTGGACAACGAGGCTAAATCACATCTACAACTGCACCAAAGAAAACAGAATGTTGTCTAATCTGCCTTTCACGTCTCTTCAGTTGGGCTTTATGTGATGACACGTGAGGCCAAGCCTAACAGTATTTTTAAGGAGCAAAACCCATCACTCAAAATGCAGAAGTGGTCCTTACATCCTTGGGCAAGGGAAGAGTTTCACTGGACAGCCCATTGTGCTTCCAAACTCTGTATGCCAAGCTAAATTGTGGGCCTGTTGTCAGCACACCCTGCCCAGTCCTTAGCCTTTCCTCTGGCTTCTTGGAGTATCTGGCTGCAGAATTCTTTTGAACAAGGGCACATGAAATTCTCCATTACTTTTCAAAGTTAGATATGCTTGTAAGAATTCCATTAATTCTGTTTTTTTCACTTTCAAACTGACTCATTTTTTATTCCTCTTTCAAACCTGCACATGTGTATATACATGTATATACATAAGGATACATGTATATATGTACATATATCAAATTATGACAAATAACATGTCTGCATACTGAACTTTTTGTTCAATGCGCAGTGAACATTCCTTTGTTGGGATGTGGATTCTTTGGCTTCCTCCCTCCACCCATTCTCCGGAGCGACCCCACCTGTCTGACGGTCTACTCCGCCCTCCGCCTCGCCTGTCCAACTGCCTCTCAAGCCCCACCCCTGCCTCTCAAGCCCCACCCCTGCCTCTCAAGCCCCACTCCTCCCTCTAAAGCCCCTCCCCTCCCTCTCAAGCCCCACCCCCGCCCCGAGCGTCGTTCCGTCTCCAGGTAACCGAGCGCAGCCGCGGCTTCCTCGCTGCTGGTGGGCTGTGTAGGCCGGGGCAGAGGTCCAGTCGCCACCGGGCTTTCCTTTCCTTCCGGCCGTGCCAGACCCTCGAAACTCGGCGTGTTTTACAGGCGAGCGCCGCGAGGAGCCCAGGTCCGGCGGCGGGGCGGCGGGGAGCTCCGTGCCCTTGAGCTACAGGTGGGCTCCGCGAGAAGCGGAGATCGAGGCCGGCGGGGCGGCGGGGGGCGCCGAACGGCAGCTGGTGACGCGACGCGGGGCTCAGGTGGATCGGTCTTCTCGCCCTCTCTGCGCAGGCGCGGACCCGCGGAGCCGCGGCGGTGGGAGCCGTTCACCTGTCGGTTCACCTGTCCGTGGCGGGCCTGGCACCGCCGTGCCTAGCGCTGCCGCCGTACCTACCCATAGCTGCGCCAAGCCCTGCCCGGAACAAGATACTTCTAGGCAGTGATACCTACTAGGTTCCTTCGGCCCTTTCATCGAGGAGGCGGTGACGGCGAGTCGTCTGGCTGGACCGCGGCGGCCCCTACTCCAGGTCCGCAGTGGAAATTAATAAAACCAGGAAGCTTGATCAAAAACTACTCTTCCTCCATACTCATGATAAAAATAGCCAGACGTTCCTTGTTCTCCGCATAACACGTTTTGATATTTAAAAAATATTCCAGTTGCTTGATAGGAGGAGAGGTGGAAAGAGGGAGAAAGAGAGAAGGAGGTTGAGAGAAAGAGAGAGCGAGAGAGAACGAGAGAGAGAGAGAGAGGTAAACCACGGACTTTTCTAGTCATTGATATACGCTTATTCGTGTACCTGTCACCTACATGTGAATGTCAGAGGACAAGTCTCAGAGATGGGGTCTCACGCTCCACCTTGTGGGTTCCTGGGATCAAACCTAGGTTACTAGATTTGCCTGTAGGCTGTCCACCCCTTACTACCTCACAGGCCAGCTTTGATTTAATGTTTTTTTGTTTACCAATTAGAGTTCATATCCCAACTTGGTTGTATATAAAAAAGTATTTAAGATGATCCAAGCAATACTTTGTTGGTAGAATAGTCCTACTGTTACGAAAGGTCCTTCAGTAAGCTACACTTTGCTGCTTACATAGACAGGGAGCTGGTTTCCCTGTTATCTTTTTCCTTCCAAATAGCTGCTCAGCTTGTAATTTTTATTTATTTATTTTTTTTAAACTTTTTTTTAATTTTTATTTTTTTTAAATTATTTATTCAATTGTGTGTGTGTGTGCATATGTATGTGTGTGTGCACGCGTGCGTGTGTCCGTGTGTGTAGAACCACGGACGAATTCGGGAACCACCATGGACGCCTCCACCTCCTCCTGCTCCGGGATTCACAGGCTCCGCCCTACCAGGACCAGAGGCGCAGGCCGCCCCCGCTTCCGCCTGGCGTCTATACGTGGGATCTGGGATCCGAACTCAGGACCTTCTGCCTGCAAGGCAGATGCTTAACCCCTGAGCCACCTCTCCAGCCCAGCTTCTAATTTTTAAAGAAGAATTTATGGTATAATCATTTTGGTGCCCACATCACTGAAATGTAGAGTAAATGGTTCAATTATCCAATTGTCCAAGTTTCTCTCTATCATGAAAGAACCACCATCAACTAGTTGGGGATGGAGTTTACTGTAAATTTTCACATTAGGATTTTTTACTTATCTGGCAAAAAACTGATAGTGGTTCAAAAATATCAGCAGAGTTATTTTCTGAACTTACTGCAACCCCACTATTTGATTACAATAAAAGTGTCATGGTTTGAAATGTGTCCCCCACAGTCTCATGTGTTTGGCAAGAGGTGAGCCTTGAGAAATGGAGCCTTGCTGGAGGAAGGCGGTCACAAGGGGTGGGGCTTGAGGTGGATTGGTCCCACCCTTCCCCCAAGAGAAGTCTGCCTTTGCAGCAAGCAGTTTTGCAGCTCTCAGCCTCCAAGATGTGTGCAGTGACCTAGCCTCCTCCAGCTTCAGCCAGCCAGCTGTGCCACCTCCGCTTTGAAAGACTGTATCTGCCCTCTCAACCTGTAGACTGAATAAATCTCCCTTTCTCTCTTAAGTTGCTTGACTTTGGGTACTCTCTCACAGAAATAGTTAAGAATAACTGTTATAAAAAGTTTTCAGTAAATTTTAAAAAATGAGAAAAACAGTTGGAGTCTAGGTAAAGGTTAAATAGAAAGTTAGTAAACATTAGGGCTTTTCCAGGTATAATAGTGAAGAAATGTATACAGGAAAAATGCACACAAGTATTGAAAACTGCTTTCACTTCTTTATTTAGTCACGATGCCTCCTACCCAAGCAGAAAGTGTCATAAAGAATATCATACGGGAGATAGGACAGGAATGTGCAGTCCATGGAGAGATCGTTTCTGAAACTCTAGTTGCTTTCATGGTAAGATAAACTATTTTTGTAAATTACTGCTTTCTCAAAAAATTTTTAAATGTAATGTTCTTTAAAATTCTGTGACACTTCCCTAGATTCTTTTCAGTTGAAAACATCCTGACATCATCAGATAAGTTAGTGGAACATATCTTTTGAAAGTCCACAATTCACATCAGTCACTGATTTGCAATGCCTAATGTCAGGAGAGTTAGGTCAGTGTTACAGACATAAGAAGTGGTCTGCTGTGGAGGACTTTTTTGCTTGCATTTTTGTTCACCATTGTGAAATTAATTCATTACTTGATTTCTCTACTTTTATTTTGATTAACAACCCTAGTGAAAACATGATGAGATATGCTATAGTTTTCCACTTTGAAAATATAACCTTTGCTTCTAGTCCATTTTCCATGATGTTTTCTTTTGGTTTATTTTTTAATTAATTTGTGTGTGGGGGAGAGTGTGTGGCCATGTATAACACAGGACTCTGTGTGTGTCTGTATTTTCTCTGTATTGTGCTACCTCCGCTTTGCTCTGGAGTTTCCCAGGCTCCACCTTGCAGGGCCAGAAGTACTGACCCTTGCCATTTCTGCCTGTTTTTTTTTTTTTTTTTTTTTTTGAATCTGGGATCTGAGCTCTCATTCTTTTGGTTGTGAGGTAGAGGCTTAACCCCTGAGCAATTTCTCCAGCTCTGCCATGGAATTTTGTAGATCATATTTAGGTTTGGTGTTTATTACTTATTGTCATCAACCTCTAACAAAAAGGCTAATGAACAGTAATGAGAATTGTTGAAAACCAACCTTCAAATAATCAAGAGGTAGCTGTTTAGAAAGTTAGAAATGAATTAAGCTAATTTCCTGATAATATGAAGTGAAGTTATTTGGTGCACTGTTTTTCTACTTCAGGTGAAAGCTGTTGTCTTGAATCCCAGTAATGGCTTCAACATGGATAGAACCCTCATAAAAAATGATGTGCAGAAACTTGTTAAGGTGATTGTCCAACAGTTGTCAAGTTTGGAATTATTTTCAAGTTTAAACACCATATCTGTGCTATCTGTTTTTGCTATCAACTGCATGAATAAAGCCCACAAAATAGTGGTACAAATAACTGAAAGATTTATTTCTTCTGGAGATGCATGGGCTGCTGTGGCTTCTTGATGCCCCAGGCTCTCATCTCTGGCTCTTCTCCATGTCATAAGGTAGTTTTTCTACCAGTAGTGGAAAGAAGGGGAAAGACTCTGACAAAAAAAAAAAAAAAGTCAATGTATCAGAAAATGTAAGAATTCATGGCTGTTTTCTCCTAGCTTTGTGTGGCTCGACTATTGGACAGTAAAAATCCATCCCTGGATACCATTAAGATGCAGGTCTACTTTGATATGAATTATACAAGTAGAGGTAACTTACCTATTTTCATACTCTTTAAAAGCTTATAATACATTTTATTTTAGATTAAAAAAGTTTTAATTTGGTTGACAATAGATTTAATTGCTTCACGGAATTAATTTTTTTCAGTCTTTAGATAATTTCCACCTTTGAGGTGATATGTTAGTCAGACTACTATTACTGTAATAAATTCTTCTTTACAAAAATAGGTTTATTTTTGGTGGTTTAGAGATTTTAGTTCATGCTGTGTTGTTCCCATTGCTTTGTGGACATGGAGGTGCATCATGGCAGGAACCTGTACCCAGGCAGAATTTTCTTGTGGCCGGGAAGCAAAAGAGAATAGTTCTAGGATCCCCCAGGGCCGCATTCACAGTCACCACTATTTACAATAATGCTGTGGCCAATAATACATATGGCTTTGAAGAACATTTATCCACATTATAGTATTTGAAGAATTTAGTACTGTTGGAAATGTTAAATGAGAAAAATGCCAGTGGTCTTTTTAAAAAGATGTTAAATATGTTTATGCTTATAGTTTAGATACAGGTGTTATGCTTATAATTAGATACAGGTGTCAAGTTGATGGCTGAGGGTTTGAGCTCTGGGCACATTTGTAGAGAATTAGTAGTTGAGTTAAGCCCAGGACCCAACCCAATGTGGGTGAGACTAGGCCCTGGACAAGTGAATAAAATATAGAGAGCTGATTGAGAAAATTGGCATCCTTGTGTACACTTTGACAGACATGCTGGTCTAGCAAGTAAGGATCGTCCCTCTCTCAGCAGTCCTATGCATATTAAGTGGCCAGTTCCCTTGGCCCCTAATGTTGGTATGGACTCAGTCCCCTGCCAAGCTGGAATAAGACTATAACTGGACAGTCATAAGAGAAAATAACCCCCTTGTTCCCTTAAGCAGTTTGTCATGATTTTATCAGCAACCATACAGAGTAACTGCAACAGGTTATAAAAATGATGTTTACAAGTCTATTATTTTTAACCTCTATATCACTAATATGTAACAATCAGAAATTGTTATTAATTAATAAAATTAATATTAATTTTTATTTTCTTATTTTAAAAGATATTTATCTGAATTATGTAACTATCTCAAAGTGAAATAAGTTATGAGAAATTTGAGTTTGAAATGTATTTTATTATGTAAATGTATTGTGTTACACATATATCAAAGTCAAGTTGGAAACAAGGAGGAAAGGAACTTAAATTCCTTTTAAGATTGCCTCTGTATCTGTTTTAGTTACTCTTATGTTGTCATTTAAAAATTAGGGAGACGATTTATCTTATCTACCAGATCCAGAGAGTTAGAGTTTATCATGATAGGGAAGGAATGAGGAGACTAATATTGTAGTTAACCTGCAAGGTTGCTGATAAATTCATGATAAAACAGCTTAAGGGAACAAGGGGTTTTAATTTGTCTTATGTCTGGCAAAGTGTATCAAAGGATGACAACTTTTTGGCCAGATCCCTCTGCATTATTCACCTGTCCAGGGACTGATTCCACATATCATGGACTGGGCCTCTCCATCAGTCAGACAGTCTCCCTCAGACTAATGTGGGGTTTAATTCAACTACCGGTTCTTTAGAAATGTGCCCAGAGTTTGAACCCTCAGCAGTCAACACTGATATCTAGTTGACAGGCGGGAAAGGGATAGGGAGTGGGCTCATATTACATCCACATTCCGGAAGCCAAGAAAGAGCAGAAGCATGGCTGCTCTGTCAGACCTCAAGGTCTAGCAAGGCTTCACTCTCAAATAGCACCACAGTCAACTTCTGACCCTCATATTCTTTTTTTTTTCCTCACACATTTTACTTTTTTCCTAATTACACAAGCTCTATAGATACCCCCATTTTCTCTCTCTCCCCTCCCCTTCCCAGTCGTTCCCCATTGCACTCTCCCTCCTTTCTCCCTTCTTTTCACCCCCCTCCCTCCCTTCCCCTTTCTCAGAGCCTCCCTCCCATCCCCTGGAGCATGCTTTTCTGTGAACACCAAACCTCCCTCTGAGTCCTCCACGCTAGCGAGGGTTCAGGACTCAGTGGCATAGCTCGGTGTCTCTTCTTGGGCTCCCCCTTAATATGGGAACTCTATTCTGTTTAATTCCTTATCTCTAAGGATCCTACTGCCTGGAGCCTTCTCCCTTGTGATCCATGCTAGACTTTGAGGGGTCGTTGACATGTCAGCCATTGTGTAGGTCAGGTAAAGTCCAATTCTGGCTGCTGCAGCCCTAAGTTGTGTGGAGTATCTTGCATGTCATCGGTCCTCCCCATCTTTAGGCTCTTACAGTCTTGCTGTCTCCTCTTCTACAAGGCTCCTTGAGCTTTAGGATGGGGAGAGATTTGGCTGGTCTGGTTCTGGGTGATTAATGTAGGATCTTTGGTGTTCTGAATTATGGTTTGTTGTTGTTTTCAGTTTTGCTTTTCCTACACTGCCGTGGCTGCATCCCAATTGGTTTTGAAAGTCATCTCCTAACCAAAGATAAAAGACTGTTTAAACGAAGAGCTTAATATAAGAGGAGACTGAAAAGTAGATGAAAGAATAGAAGTAGGACACAGGAATGGAGGAGAGGGGTCAGTGTCCCATTTGCCAGATTGTCACTGTCTATTTGCCAGTCCCTATATCTTCCCTGATTGGTGAGATCAAACCTGTTCAGTCTCAAATGACCAGGAAGGGAAGTGAGAGTGAGCTACACTAGATGTATCACTATTTACATACAATACATGACCATGGCCTATTTTCTCTGCTGAAGCGTGATCCCTTCTCCTTTCTTTTGAGATCATCCTTCCCCTTGCCTCCTGTTTATAATCCTTTGTGTCATAGTCTTTAATAGTAAACACTATTCGAAAGTCCAGCATTAGACTTAAGATAATCTCTTAACTGTATCTTCCTATAAAATAAAAACAAATTATATTTTTCCAACAACAAAGTAAAATAAGCATTTGCATCCCAAAAGAAAGGAGTGAGGAGATTATAAGGGATGATTGGATCAAAGCAAGACTGGAATGCAGCAGGGCAAATACCAAATTCTGCAGCTCTATAGCCAGCATTTAGGGCTCCTGATAAAATTTTCTTAGTTCCAAAGGACTTAGGTGGTTCTTCCCCAGACTTGCTACCTGAAACACACATCTCTGTCTTAGATTGGCTCCAAAAGCAGTCTTCCTCGGCAGACATCTCACAGTTCTGACATCTCCAGCATCTTGTGGTTTCCACCTCAAGTTAGACATTACCTTCACAACCTCAGACTGTTTTTTCAGGGACTCTGACCCTGCCACAGATTGTCTGGCCTCAGTCACTCTCTAAAACCATGGAAGAAGAATCCATGATCCCCTCCATCTTGCATCTTTCATGCCTCCAAAATCAGCATCATGTGAATGACATCTTTTTAAATTCTGTTGTTAAGTCAGGATGGAACCTTGGATCAAGTTATAGCAGTTTCTGAATGCCGAGGTTTGGAGAAAAGACTCCCAAGAAGGTTGTTTTCAAGCAGCAGAAAAAGTCCTTGGAATTTTGACCCTAGACTTAATCCTTTTAAGGGGATTTGTATTTTTTTTTTTTTACTTTATTTATTTGTGTGTGTGTGTGCTTGTGTATCAAAGGGCACTGAATGTTCCTGTGGAGGACCAAGGGTGACTTCAGGGTGACTTCAGGAATACCTTGATGTTGCAGTTCGCTTGCATGGTTGCTGATAAACGACCATCAAATGGCTTAAGGGAACAACAAGGGGTTTATTTTCTTACTGATAGTCCAGTTATATAGTCTGTAGTCCAGCTTGACTGGAGAACATGCACCAAAAGAACTGGCCACACCATCACCACATAATGGCTAAGAGAGGGACGATCCTTATTTGCCAGATCAGCATGTCTGACCAAGTATAAGGAGGAGGCCAACTCTCTCAACCAGCTGTCTGTATTTTATTCCAGGGCCTAATCCCACCCACTATAGACTGGGCCTTCCCCATCAACTAGATAATCTCCTGCAGGTTTGCTCAGTGCCTATCTCAATCACTAATTCTCTACAAATGTGCCCAGAGCTCAAACCCTCAACTGTCAAGTTGACATCCGTGCCTAACTATGACACCTGGATTGCTCTTTTCTCCTTTTTGCTTCTCTCTGGAGTTTCCCAGACTCTGCTCATCAGGGCCAGAAGTGCAGGCCACAGTTTCTGTCTGGCAGTTTTTACATGGGACCTAGGATCGGACCTCAGGATTTTCTGCTTTCAAGGCAGAGTCTTAACCTCTGAGCTACCTCTCCAGCCTCAGATTTGTATTCTTATAAGTTAGAACTTTGATTCCTAAGGTCTTTCCCTTAGAACATCTTTACTATTCCAGTACAGGGGAGGAGGCTTTTCTTCAATTGCACCAATTTCTTTAACCATCATAGCCTTTTTTTTTTTTTTTTAATTCAATTGTGCGTGTGTGCGCGCGTGCGTGTGTGTGTATATGTGTGTGTGTAGAACCACGGACAAATTCGGGAACCACCATGGACGCCTCCACCTCCTCCTTGTTTACTCTGTCCCCGGATTCACAGGCTCCGTCCTACCAGGACCAGAAGCGCAGACCGCCCCTGCTTCCGCCTGGCGTCTATACGTGGGATCTGGGATCCGAACTCAGGACCCTCCCCCTCCAAGGCAGAGGCTTAACCCCTGAGCCACCTCTCCAGCCCCATAGCCTTTTTTTTAAATACATGCCTTGGTTGTAACCTTAGACTTCCTACTGTTCTTTTCCTCTTCAAACAATACGTTTTCCATGTTTTCAGTCCCACTTGTTGCTTTTTTTTCATTTTAGATATGTATAAGAGTAATCAGTAACCATGCTGCAGACTCAGTGCTATTCTGTCTTGAAATTTCCTCCACCAAGCCTGGGAAATCCCAGAGCAAAACAAAAAGGAGGTAGAACAATCCAAGTCACTCTTGGGCTTCCACATGCACACACAGTGCTCACTGATACACAGACAGATATACACACACCCATGTACATACCAAAAGAAGAAAAGAAAAGAAAAGAAAAGAAAAAAGAAACAACAACAAGAAAAAAACAATCTGAAGTAGATCTGAAGATGTGAAGCTTAGTGGTAGAACAGGGTGTTTAGCTTACATAAAGTCCCGAGTTCAACTCTAGCACCACACAATAAAAAGGGAATAAAACCAAACCAAACTCTTGAAATAAGAATTTTAAAAGTTGACAAGAAAACTTGTTTATGTGAGAGAAGTATCTAAAACCCAAGTCCTCCAAGACTATATTTCCAGAATGTTGGAAAGTGATCACAAAGAGGCTTGTGGGATCTGAAGCTCTCGTTTTTTGAGATTAAAAAAAGGAAGGAAAAAAAACCAATTCTAAATTGGCTGGACTTTATAAAATTGCAATCAGGAGGGTTATTTATTGTCATAGTGTCTTGCTTTATTTATTTATATAAAATGAATCTCACATTCTTTAAATTGTATACAACTTGGTTCAAGTTTCTGTGTCACTTAAAAAAAAACAACTTAGTACTTTTCTGTGGCACTTTCATCCTGCCAAGTACAAAGGCTAGGCATGTGGCAGCAGTGCCCACTGGTCTGTATGGCGTGGATTTCATTTGCTTGTAGGTAAGTTGCTGTTCTGCCTGGTGCAGAGCTCTGTGCCTTACAGGAGTCCCTCAGTGAGTCAGTGCCGTAAAGTAAGAACCAGCTACTTAGGTCACTTGGCTGTCTTTTTCCCTTCTCTTCCATTCTGCCTGTCCCCCTGCTCAGATGTTTTTGGGAAGTTTTCATTCCTGGGTTGATGGTATTCTGCATCAAGTTTTTTTCAAAAGAAAAGGCATAGTGAAGCATGGAGCTCATGCCTGTCATCTCATTACTCAGAAGGCTGAAGCGGCAGGATTATCATGTGTCTGCCAACCTGGATTAGGTAGTGAGTTCCAGGCCTGCCTAAATGACCGTGTGAAACCTCATCTCATTAAGGGAGGAATGGCTCAGGAGTAAAGGTTCTTGCCTCACAAGCCTGGTAATTTCAGATTATCAGAGTTCAATTCCTGGAATTCACAAGATAGAAAGAGAGAATCAACTCCAGAAAATTGTCCTCTGATTGCACATGCACTGGCAAGTGCACATATACACACATGCACACGCGTGCACACACACACATGAATGAATAAACAAATAATTTGAAAAGAAGACAGTTGAGCCTTGTGGCTCACGCCTAAAATCCCAACACAGAAGGCACAAGGATCGCTTGGGTTCAAGGCTAGACTGCTGGGCTACAGAGAGAGGTCCTGTCTTAAAGAAGTCTGGAGATAAATTCAGTGGTGAATTATCTGTCATGTGTGAGATCCTAGGTTCAATTCCCGTAACTGCAAAAAAAATTTTTTTAAAGATAGGAATTCAAGGTATTCTTTGGTTAGATATCAAGTTTGAGGCCAGTCTGGAGTACATGAAATCCTTTCTTAAAGGAAAAAAAAAAGAAAGAAAGAAAAAAAAATGGTCGTGAGCATGTGAATGAGACAGAAGGGTTTGGAGAGGGCATGTTGCCTTTGAAAGGTGGCCCTCATCACTCTAGATGTGCTGCTTGCATTGTGGCAATTTAGACAAACTAGAAAACATGCTGAGTGATCAACTGAATGGTTGGTTAGAATATGATTCTCTTAATTAGCAAACGATCATGGGGAAAACATGCATTTTTAATTTAGAAAAAAAACTTGACAGTTAACATGCTTCTATTTACTTTGATTTAGTGTAATAATTTGTTGCAGTGTTCATTCTAGAGATACAGTCATTTTCAGCTCAAAATAGAGTGAAAACATAATTCTCCAATCCACATTTAACAAACCAAATTGGTTATTAGAGATTTATAGGCAAATATATCCGTTTTGAAAGTAATCTTGGCCACTTTAAACTAGATTCTGTATGGATTTGAGTACCTAGCACTTCCCAGACGATCAGGAATTACTCTAATGTGTTGGGAAATGCAGCAGAGCCCATGAGAGAGTCACCCACAGAAGGGTCCAGTGAAAACGTTTTACTGCCATCAGATCATTCTGTTGCTGTTTGCAATGTTTTTCTGAGGCCTTTAGCAATCACATGCTAACAGTGAGCTGCCGATGCCGCATTTCAGAGCCCTAACTACAGAGACCAAGTGTCCTTTAGATTTAATTCCCTCCCTCCTTTGAAGGGGCTGGAGACCAACTGCAGAAGATACTCAACCCCAACCACCTCATTTTTGGGGGGTGAGGTTATCTGGGATGGGAATTGTCCAAATAGTACTCCCTCTGAGCATACAGAGTTGTGCCTTTAGGGCAACTAATTTGGAGTTCCAAGTCATTTTTCATGAGTGGAGTTTCTGAAGGTTTGTTAGTAAGAGGATGGCACAGAGGGAGAGAAGGGAAATGTCTGCAAAGGGTTTATAGGAAGAAGATGCTCATTTTTATTTACTTGAATGGGCCGTTTAGCATCTTCAGTTAATATTGCCATGGGTAGGAAAGGCCTGTGGGTGAGATGCTTTCAGGTAAAGTACTAAAGAACCAGGCATAGTGTAATCCCAGCACTCAGGAGGCCCAGGCAGGAAAATCAAGAGGGAAGCTTCATAGGGAGACCCTGCCTCAAGAAAGAAGGGGGAAAAAAAAAGAAGGAAAGAAATAACTAGGGGCCAGTGGCATGACTAAGTAAGTAAAGGTGTCTCCTAGGTTTGATCCCTGGAAGCCCACATGGTGAAAGGAGAGAACCAACCTTTGAAAGTTGCCCTCTGACCTCCACATAAGCCATGACATGCATATGCCTCTTGGCTCACATATGTGAGATCTCTCTCTCTTTCTCTCTCTCTCTCTCTCCAATTACTGAATGAACTAATGTAATACTATCTCACACAAACTTTTGGATTCATCTTTTTTGTTTGTTGCTTTTTTGATACAGGGTATATAACCCGGCTGGCCTCGAACTCTCACAGATCCTCCTGTCTTGGCCTCCTGAATGCTGGGATTTATTGGTGTGAGCCACCAGCCTAGCTTGGATAGTGTTGGTACTGGGAAGATGTCTTAGATCTTCCAGGTTAAGAGGTTCCAACAGGAAGGGCCCTGCCCGGGGCGCTGTTTGTAGCAGAGCTGCCTAGCAATGTCAGTGTCATGTCAGAACTTTAGAGTCTACATTTACATCTTGGGCTCCAGCCTTCTCCCAGAAAAAGCGAAGAAAAGAATTTAGATACTTTTGTTCTTATCCCTGGCTTCAGTGACCCTATTGATAAATGTCTAAATGCACATTCCTTTGCCTTAACTACCTCTGTGAGATTCCATTGTAATGCCAAAGCAAAACTCTCCTGATTAAAATAGGGAGAAGTTGGCTATAGGTTTTCCGTTCCAAAGTCAGTGCCTTTTCTCTGTCAGATGTGTGTGCATGCATATACATGTATGTATGTGTGTGTGTGTATATATATATATATGTATATTTTATTTTGCATTTCCTTCAGCTTTACTATAAAATTATTAAAGTTCACATGCCCAAGCACTGTTTGAAAAAAAAGAAAGAAATTTCCTCCACTGAAAATATAACTTCATTGCATTTAAATTCACTATCAGGAAAGTTCTCAGGACATGGACACAATGCAATTGAGATTATTTGTCAAAATGTAACCTGAACGACCTCTATCCTAGTTTTCTATGAAGTCCTGTTTCCCTCTGAAACCTCATAAGCCAGGCCACCAGAGTCTTCACTTCTCTCAGCATATCTGTCTTTTAAGTTCCCACAAGAATGGTCTATGAAGTTTGACTTTCCTATGCCAAAGTTCCAAACTCTTTCACATTCCTCCCACAAAACAATTCCAGAGACTTAAAAGTCACACTGTCAGGTTTATTACAGCAACAATCCTACTTTTCTGAAACTAATTTCTGTTTTGGTTTCTCTTCAATTGCTTTAATAAAGTCATCACTCTGGAACTGTATAAAGTCAAAATAAACTTTTATCCCCTCAAATTTCTTTAGTCAGAATGTTTATTAGCAATTGAAGAGTAACTAAAACATCTCTTTGTAATGCAATTATTATCGACCATTTGGTTGTTGTTATATTTTTTTCTATGAAGTAGAGACTCAGCTATGGTACTATATAAAATCAGATTTTATTTCTTTGCTCAATAATAGACTTTAAAGTGAAAAAAAAAGAAATCAAGGAAATCTAATTTGTATTTCTTCAGCTTATGAAAGTTCTCACTTGTAGTAAGATTGTAGATAAGAATGGTGTTGAGTTGAAATCTTAATTATCGACCATGAAATTGTAATTGAGATGCCATACTGAGTCAATTACCAGAAGTATTGTGCTGATGAAGGTGGCCTCCTGCTGCGTGAAGCCTGTTTCTCAGCATGGCATGACCAGAAAGAAGAGAGGCATGATTCTTGATACATTATTCCATTATTAGCAATTCTGTGCAGAAGTCTAAAATGGGAATACATGTAGTTGAAGAAGAGTATGTACACTACATAGATAATTAAAATAAAAATACGTATAGTTGAAGTGAAGAAGAGTATGTACAGGACATAAACAGTTACGTTAAATGTGCTTATGTGTGGCAAAAATACATGTATTATAATATGTGCATATGTAATATTTTATGTGTATGTATATGTGTGTAGAAATGCCCTTTTCCACATTCTGCTTCATTATGAGGTTGAGGTCATTTCTGATGCTTACTTTTTTAAAGACCTTAAGTCTTACATGTTTTGGCAAAGACATTCCACTTAAATCACCTCAAGAAATGTTTCTTATTGCAGTTTTGTTTTTGTTTTTGCCTTGAAGATACTTGCTGAGGCCATTGTTTCCTATTTTGCTATTATACCTTAAAAAAAAAATCAAGGTGCGGAGGTTTAGTTCAGGGGAAAAACACTATTGGTTCTATCCCCAATACTGGGAATGTGCTGGGATAGGGCTGGAGTGAACTTGATTTCATGAAATCGTCATACCTAAGCCAGTTGTTTCTTAGTCCTTATCTGGGAAGAAGGCTAAGTATTGAATAGTAATTATTTGCTAATTTTAGAGGACTTTCTTGAAGAACATCACCGAGTCCTAGAGTCTAGGTTAGGCTCTGTTAGCAGAGAAATAACAGACAACAGAGCATGTGGTAGAGAAGAGCTGGAAAGCCTCTACAGAAAAATCGTCAGCTACGTGTTACTACGCTCTGGGCTTGGGTCCCCCACGGACATCAAAATCGTCAGAGAGGCAACAGGTAAAATGCAGCAATGGAGCTGACTAGAGGGTTTAGTGGGTAAAAGTGCTTTCTCTCTCTCTCTCTCTCTCAATAATTTTTTAATCTTTTCTTTTTCAATTTAATTAATTTTTTCTACTTTTACAAGCATATTGAGTATTCATCCCAGCTTTCCTCCCTCTCCCTTCTCTCCCATCCTCTCCCTTCCCTTCACTATTCTCTCCCACCCTTCTGCCTGTATGCTTCTATGGACCTCAGGGTTCACTTGACTTGTCTATTCCTGTGGAGGTTCAGGTCTCCGTGTGTAACAAGTTACCTCTCTTCAGGCCACCCCACTGGTATGTACATTTCCCTTCACTTGTCCAGCTTTAGACCCAAAGGTTTCCACTGACATATGCAATAAAAGTTTAAAAAGTAGAAATGATTTCAAATAAGTGAGCCTATCGACCATCATATTTTATGAAACATGTTAAAAAGATGCAAGTTTCCCTTTTATCCTTAAGAAAATTGGCACAAATAAGTTAAAACTTACCTAGATCCCTAGATTTCAATACAATGTATATTTCAATACATATGTGTGACATAAGAGTATAAGGGGCATTGTGAGGAAGAAGGAAAGAATCCAAAGGGAGGGATAGGAGCAGGTAATAGGGGGAAAACTCTAATTTGTAAAGCATCAAATAGAATAGAGATTATATCTGGTGGGGGAAAAAGAGGACCAGTGAGAGGGCTAGAGGATAAGGGGCAAATGTGGGCAGAGTATAATGACACATATATGTGAAAATGTCATGATGATGCCCATATTTTATATGTTAACTGAAAACATAATTTTAAAAAGCTATTAAAGGATGAGGGAGATGGTTAAAGCTTTTGCCTTGCAAGCAAAAAGACCTGAGCTCAGATCCCCAGATCCCACATAAAAAATGAAGAGCTAATATGGCAGCCTTATAATTCTGACCCTGGAAGGCAGAGGTTGGGAAAGCCTAGAGCAAAGGAAGAAGAAGTTAGAATAATCCATGATGATTCCTGATGATACCCTTGGGTCTCCATAGGTACACACACTCAAAAATGCCCACCCCCCCACACGCATGCACACTGAAACACTACTAAAAAATTAAATTTCTGTTAGTTATTAACTTCAAATTACAGCTCTAGACAATTAAACAGTGTTCATTTTACTAGAAGTTGCACATGCCCAGTGACCTCTTGACACCTCATTGGAAGACCATCTATATCATTTTTCAGAGTCTCAGCTGGGACCCCTGGGAAGGGATATCTCACATGGGCAGAGACATTTAGGCTACCATCTGAAAAGGATATTGGAAGAGGATACTTTCTTATTCTCAGGAAATACTTGCCTATTTTCATACTTTAAAATGGGGAGTAGAGCTAGTGTGGTGATACACACATACCTGTAATCTCAATACTCAGGAGTGGACGGCAGGAGGATCAGGATTTCTAGGCAAGCCACAACTGTATATCAAGATAAAAACCTGGACTACACAAGACCCTGTGTTAATAAATAAATATGTAAATAAAAAGGAATAATTTGCCAAAAAGATAGCTTAGTGGCTAAAGTACCTGCTTGCAAGCCTGGTGGGCTGAATTCAATCTCTGGAAGCTTACGTGGTAGAAGGAAAGAACTGTCTTCTGACCTCCCCCCATATGTTATAACATCACTTTCTCTCTCTCCCTCTCTCTCTCTCTCTCTTTCAAATAATTAAAAATTTAAAAAGTAATAAGCAAAATATGCAGCCTTATTATGCATAACACTAGAAAGATGAGTCCCGGAACTTTCTGCTGAAGGAAAGAAACTTACCTAAGTTCCTTTTATATTTTGCTTCCCTTATGGCCACTTCAGCTGCCCTGCAGAGTATCTTTCCTCAGGCTGAGCTTGGAACATTTCTGACTCTTGGCAAGAAGGACAAAGAACGCCAGCTGAAGGAGCTGACCATGATTGTCACTGGGATCCGATTATTTAACCGAGACTGTGGGAAAGGAGGAGAAGGCATCGATGACTGTATGTGGACTATTGGGTAAAATGTGACCACTTTCTGGACTCTTTGTCTTAGATTCTCTTTTGACTCCCTCTTGCCTTTCTTCTCTGACACGCAGTGCCAGCTATTCTCCATGAAGCAATCCCAGCCACCACAGAGCACATCGACATACAGCTTCAGGCTGCCCAGGAGCAGGCATTTAAATACACCGCCATCCTGGAGAAAGTTACCAAGAACCCTCTCTTGAGCAAAGAGCTTCAGCCGTGCATGCTAAAAGAGGCGCTGTTCAACATCCGGCAGTATGAAATCTTCCTTCAGATTGTTTTGGTGAGCTAGCATCGCTCTGGCCTTTGCCATGTACCATCTTGAGACGGCGGCAGCCTCAGAACCTGCACAGCTTGTATTGCTGTGGTGAGGCCAGGAATGAAAGCAGAACCAAGACAGTTAGACTTGATCTCCTCAGAAAAACATTGGTAGAGATTAATTTTACAGTTGATGATTCTCTTTGGCATTTTATAGTGTGATGGTTAATGTGCTCTAAGTAAGCAATAGATGTGGGGGGGCACTATTTTAATTCAGAATATGTATTTAACATGTTGCTTGGTAAGGACCTAGCATTTAAATAATTATTTGCTGGTAGTAAAAGCTTTTGTAGCTGATGGTTTTATTTGATGAACAAACCAAATACATCCCAAGAACTGAAAGATGTGATGAAGTGGTATTTATAAACTTTTTAAAAAGCAGTGACACCTTTCTTTTGGATAGAGAATTATTCAGAGTCCTAAGCCATGGAAAAGATAGGTCACAATGATAGGACTGGAGTAGGCTTTCTTTAAAGAATACCCCAGGCCACCTGGCTTACAAAGAACATGGTGTTCTTCCTCCACTGCAAGTCAAAAAGAAAACTTATTTTCACACTACAGTTAACACAAGCTAGTGTAACTTAGAAAGGTATGATGGTTTTCTCCCAAGCAGGGATAGCTGCATGTTCTCTAAGCAGATCAGTCTGAAGATGGCATCAGATCCTGCTGGCTAGATTCTCAGTCCTCATCAGATCCCTCAGCATGAGGGCCGAGTCCTCATGAACTTATGGAATGGGGGCTGAGTCCCTTCTGAGTGCACCATCCCCCAGAAGCTTCTGAATGTTCAGTTATCCAGAACCCCTCAAAAATGTCTCCTGGGTTTTAATGGAGATTTCACTGCAAAGGAATGATAGCTAATGACGCCAAGGCCTATTTAGACTTCTGTTGACCTTGCTGTGTAGCATTCCTTCTACCAAAGTATTAGGGACATCCAATCTGCCTTCTGTAGAAAAATGTGATGGTTAGTGTTAATTGTCAAGTTGATATGATTTAAAATCACTCAGGAGACAATACCTTTCAGTGAGATTATATATGTTTAGGTTAGCCTCTAGGCATGCCTTTGGGGAATTATCTTGACCAGGTTAGTAGAGGTGTGGTTGGACAGTGAACCTGACTATATAAAAAAGAGAAAGTGAGATGACCACATGTACTTATCACTCTCTTTTTCAGACTTCTGCCTTGACTTCCCCATTGATGGACTGTACCCTCAAACTATGAACCAAAAATCAACCCTTTCTCCCCTTAAGTTCCTTTTGTTTGGGGCATTTTATTACAATGACAGAAAAGTAATGGAAACAGGCAAGTTTAGATGAGAGGATTTTTTTGTGACCATCTCTAAAACAGAACGATGAAGAAAGATTAGAATTTCTATGATCTATCTTGCAAAGAAGAAATGTAATGCATATGGCTCTTTTAAGGAAGGAGGGGGTTATGAACCAGGAACCGTGGATGAAATCCTTAAGATAAATCAGAGTGCCACAACTTCATGACAGTCTGATTGCTTTCCCCTGGTCACTTTTTTATAAACCTTACTTTTCATATCTGTGAGACTCAGTGGCAGGGGATCTCTCTTCTGTCTGAGGAAAGAGTGCTTTTTGAGGGACAGGACAGAATGCCTTTCTGAACTTATATCTTTATGACTTGACGCTGCCTTCCTGTGCTTTCCATCAGCTTCTTCTTATCTAGCTACAGGGACTAAAGAGATAGGTATCATGATGACCTAAGTTCATTGACACAAATTAGTGTGAATAATTATTGACTTGTCTAACTGTGAGCACAAGGAAGGACTGAAAATGAGTTGTTCAATGTCAGATCACCCTGATGTTAAATGTTCATCTGACATTTAAAGCCTTCCATAGCTAGTCAGATAATAAGGGAATGTTATAGTCACTGGTCCATAGGAGGGAACCTTCACTTTTGTTTTCTACTCATGGAGAGAATAGCATTAAAAAGAACCTTGGGAACTCTGATAAGGTTTGGGTGTTTCAGAAGATCTATTCATTACAGAGCATGGTTTAGAAGCTTTTAATCATAAATCAGATCCAGCTGGCTATCTTAAATTCTCATTGGACTCTACTTCTCAAAGATAGAGAGCCAATGAGTAGAATGTACCAGTGAGGTCTTAAATTCTCACTGGACGCCACCTCTCGAGGACAGAGAACCAATGAGTAGAATGTATGAGTGAATGTGGACTCTGATCAGACTGCCTGGATCCAGTCCTGAGTTTCACTTACTGAGTCCTGCAGACAGGTGCTTAATCTCCCATATCCATAAGATGATTTACATATGCTACTAAATACCTGCCATAAAGAACTTGAAGGAGGAAGGATTTGTCTTGGCATATGGATTCAGAGGGTGTAGTCTTGGTGAGTAAGCCCAATGTGCTAGCACAGAACATGTCGCCAGAGTCCTCTCTTCACCTCATGGAAGATCGAGCAAAGAGAGAGGCAGGGAGGGAGACCGGGACAGGGTACAGGCCCTGGTGGCCACAATCTTCCAGCAAGGCCTGATCTTCCAGACTCCAGAACCACCCAAAATAGTACTAACAACCAGGGTCCAAAGCCCCCAGTATAAAGGCTTGAGGAGGACACTTCATACTGAAACCACAGTGTGTCCTTTATTTTTTTATTTTTTTATTTTATCTTTTTTTTATTAATACATTTTTTATTATTATTTCAGCTCATACAAACTTAATAGGTACACCAGTTCCCTCCCTCCCCCCTCCCCCCCAACCCCCTGCTCTCCCTCCCCCTAACCCCTGCCGCCCCATCCCCCCGTGCCTCCCGTCCCAATTCCCAGAGCCCTTTCTTGTGCATGCCTGACTCTCCTCTGGGCCCTCCTCTTCGATGACGTACAAGGACCCAGTGGCATTTCCCTGAACCCTTTCCTGTGTTCCCCTTAAGCATAGGAACACTACTGTGGCTGTCAATCCCTTGCCTCCAAGGATCTTGGTGCCTTTAGCAGATGCTAGACTTTGTGAAGTCAATAGTGTGTTGGACATTGCTCCGGGCATGCAACCACAGTGTGTCCTTTACTGTGCAAGAACTCAGTGTGCAGTCACTGCTGCTGGCTTTAGCTCCAAGCAATTTACAAAGAGAACTGCTTATTATTTCTTTGTTATCAGGAACAGTTCTTAAAGCCTGAAACTTTTTGTAGATCTTCCTCTTCCTGTGTTGGCAAGGCAGCACAGCATTTAGAGTCTGACAGTCCTGATAATGCCAATGAAAAGATAGGGTGGAGGGTGCAAGCATTTCCTGTGTGTTTCACATGCTAATGCATTGGAGTTGCATGTTATGGAATCAGGTGTCCTGTTGTCAAACTGGTCTCAAACCACTGACCTTAAGTTGATCTTCCTGCCTCCACCTCTCCAGGGGTGGGGTTACAGGCATATACCCCCACACTTCCTAACATATTTACAGTATAGTTTTGTAATTCTTCTTAACCATGGGTGCTATGCTGAATGAAAGCTCTTCAAGCTTATTCTTGGGTAAAGCTATAGCAGCTTCTGAGATTTCCCACCCTGTGGCCACTGTTTTGCTGGGTGCTTCAATGAATTTGACAAACCTTGTTGAAAATTGAAGAAAGTAAGAGGAACTTGATTAGAGAGAGAGAGAGAGAGAGACAGAGAGAGAGAGAGAGAGAGAGAGAGAGGAGAGGAGATAAAAAAACACGTTTGGACCATGTACTTCTCTGAAATATTTACTATTATTTTTGAGCAACGGTATCTCTGGACTGGCATTACAACACAGAGCTCCACCTTTATGATAAGTTCTTTTCCTTAGCATATAAATAGAGCACTTACTCTAGGACACAATGTGGAAAAGTCAGGGCTTTCCTTGAACCTGCAGAGACCCATACCTCTGAGCTAGGGAAAGGACTCCATGGTATTTCCTGTCAAGTTTTATATGTGCCATTTGCCATAAATACAACTTTCCCTTTCAAGAACATATGTAGACTTCTTTCTGATCCTTGTTGCTGTCACATAAATCTCTCAATGTGATATTTTCTCATTCAGTTCCTGAATCAAAGCTAACCAGCAAGGTGAGAAAGCTCTGTGGGGCAGGTAAGAAACCTATTGGTTGTAATGGGTAATGTTGTATGGAGTGAGGAGGGAAGAGGGACAGGAAGATTGGAAAACTGAAAGCCAGCTTTGTGTTCTGCTTGAGCAGCCAAATCTGTTTTTTCTTATGGAGCAGTTTCTCAATGTTCTGGTGTGTGTGTGTGTGTGTGTGTGTGTGTGTGTGTGTGTGTGTGTTAGTGTTATTTAAAATTGCCCAGTAGAGTTGGATGTACAGTTCTGTGGTAGAGCACTTGTACTCCTGTAATCTAGCACTTTGTAGGATTGTGAATTTGTGGCAAGTCTATGTGACCATAGCAAGACTATATTTTTAAAAAATTAAAAAAACAAAGAAAGGAAAGAAGGGGAAAGGGAATGAAAAGAAAGGAGGGAAACTATGGAGGAATGGAAGAACACAGGTGTAGGGAGTGAGGGAGAAAAGAAGGAAGAAAGTCATTCCTTATATAATATTGACCATCAGCAACATGCTATCTCTGTTCCATCTTAGGCACTACTCAGTTAGGGAAGTGTTGCTTTTTGTTTGGTAAGAGAAAGTGCTTGAAATAATGTACTAGCTTGTTTTTTTTTTTTTACCATGTCCCATGATCGTTGTGTGATGTCTTTAGCAGTAGGATCTTACTGTGGGTTAATGGCAAATATTTATTTTGTTTTGAGTGCCCTTTACGTCTCTCTTTCCAACAGCTCTTTTAGGAGGTATTACTTTCTTGGTTGTGGGAAATCTACTTAATCATGCACAGATTCTGGCAGGAACATGTCAGGTTAATTTCTGTTTTCTCTTTCCCTCTCTCTTCCCTTGTGTGGGGTTTAGTGTTGATACATTTTTTCAGGTTCTATTTTTAGGTGGATTTTTAGAGTGCAAGGTTTCTGTCTGGCTGTTTTATATGCTTAGTGGTAATTTTTGCAATCCACTCCTGTCTTATTCATTTATTTATCTTTCCCTTTTAAAATTTCCCCCCATTTTGCCCTTTCAGCCTTCTTATCCCTTGTCTATTATTTCCCCTCCCCATTCCTCACACCCCTAACTTGTGTGGTTTTTCTAATTTACAGATATGATGGGAGTTTCTTTTATGAGAGTATCATCCTGAAGAATCCACATACAAGGGAACACATGTGGCATTTACCTCTCTGTGTCTGGAGTACTTCAGAATGCTTTTCTTAATAATACTGATTTTTAAGATTCCAGCCTTCCAGATTTTAGTTTTCAGAGGAACGCTTCATTAAGAAATTGGAAAATAGCCATGCAGCTATGCAAAGTGGATGCCTGGGAACTATTGCTTGAAGATACAACTAGATCTATCTAAGAACATTTGTACACATTCAAGAAAAATTATATTACTATATATTCAAAAGCTTTATAAGTTAAAAATACTAGAGCACCATCTGTATGCCAGTACAGTGGCATGGAGGTAGTGATCTGAACTCTGAGTTCGGTATCTTCTAGACACTGCAAGCATGTAGGGCTTAACTCCTGGTTTAGAGTGAAGCTATGTCCTGACCCAGATGATATTCTCTTTGCAGTCAGATATCCTTGCTTGTGCCCAGGAAGTAGAGATGATGATCAAGCAGCTCGGGGCACAACTGCAGCAACTGAAAATGACAGTAAAATCAAAGACAGCAGTCCCAACATCACAAGTCTTTGTGAGTATTTGTCGTTACCAAACCTGTGGCTGTATACATGCAAGTGCGTACACTGAGCTAGCTCTCTAATCCTTTTTTTTTTTTCCTTTTGAGATGGGAACTTACTTTGTAGCTCAGTTTGAACTCTGTGTGTCCTAGACTGGCCCTGAACTTGTGATCCTTCTGCTTTCACCTCCTGAGTGCTGGGATCATAGGCACGTGTCACCATGTCAGGCATAACCTCTCAAGGGCAAATCTCTTTTTTAGTTCTATAAATAGTACCTGAATTCCTTAGAATTATTTTCAGCTCCTAAAATATACAACAGTTTTATACAAGTTGTTCCTCTTATGTTATATCTGCTGTATGTTTGATGAGAATAGTTACCACTGAAGGCAATGAAATCTTAATATCAGCACAGGCTGATATTAAGGAACATGGTAGTATTAAAATATGTTTGTAGGGCTGTCATATGGCTTAGTTAGTAAAGTTAAGCCAGAAAAATCACTTTGACTTGCTGGCCAGCCAATCTGGCACAATCAGTGAGAGTCCCTGCATCAAAAAGGGAGAAAGTGATAGAAGGCTCCTAACATTGACCTCTGGCCTCCACATATGCATCCATGCACACACACTCACGAATATGCAAGCTAGTACACACACACACACACACACACACACACACACACACGAATATATATTCACAAGAAAGAAAATGTATTCATAGTTGTCAGTCATTTCTGGAAAGAGAATTAATCTTTCTATTTTACCATGTGTTGTCTTTCTGATTCTATAGACAAACTTGGAGGCCAAGATCTGAACAATTGAGGTGTATAGTGTTCATGCAATACTATACAGACCATTTGGCTCTGGTAGCTTTCTGCAGTCATTCTCAGCATATGGGTTATTTATTTGTGTGTATGTGTGTGTGTGTGAAAGAGAGAGAGAGAGAGAGAGAGAGAGAGAGAGAGAAAGAGAGAGAGAGAGAGGAGGAGGAAGAACATGAAAACAGGTGTGAGTATGCCTTGAGGATGGTTGTTCTCTTTTTCCCCTGAGTCATGTTTCTGGCTCTCAGTATTTGTTTTAAAAACCAAGAAACAAAAGGATAAGTGGTTTAGTTTCCAGGGAGGCCTGACTGATTTTTCATTTGTCTATAATTTACTCTTATTTATTGTAAATGAAAACATTTTATTGCATTGATCCGAAATTTTTACTTTAGAATTTACAAGATAGACCCTAAGATCCCCTAAGATCCATTTGCATACTTTCAAGCTTCTTTCAATCCATGATTGGGCCAGATAAATCTAGTATAATAAATCACATTTAGAGTCTTTTTAGAATTTATTTTTGAGAGAGAGAAGGAGAGGGGAGAAAGAGGAAAGAGAAAACACATGCATTCATACCATTGTGCATAAATGAAGGTCAGAGGACAACTTTGGAAGTTCTCTTTTTTTCCTATATAGCTTCTGGGGATTGGACTCAGGTCATCAGGTTTGCAAGCAGGGCCTTACCTGCTGACTTATCTCATCAGTCCACATTTATTTTTTTATTTTTTAAATTTTTTTATTATTTATTATTTATTCAACTGTGTGTGTATGCATGTGTGCGCTTGTGTGTATGTATGTGTGTGTGTAGAACCATGGACAAATTCCGGAACCACCATGAACGCCTCCACCTTCTCCTTGTTTACTCTGCCCCGGGATTCACAGGCCGCCCTACCAGGACCAGAAGCGCAGGCCGCCCCCGCTTCTGCCTGGCGTCTATATGTGGGGTCTAGGATCAGAACTCAAGACCTTCCGCCTGCAAGGCAGAGGCTTATCCCTGAGCCACCTCTCCAGCCCCCACATTTATTATTTTAACAAAAACTCTGAAAGATAATTTTCCCCTTAGTCTTGTGAGATGAACTTTCTTAGATGATCAGATGTGTTTAATTTTTATCTAGAGTCTTTCCTAATTTCACATGACATGTACTTATGTAGGCATGAGTTTCTTCACAAATGGCCATCATACTTGTTTTAGAGTGCAGTAAGTCATAATTCTGCCATGTGGCTACATTTCATGTTTTTCTCTCCTTCAGCCCATCTTCATTGCACTAGCCAGTCTGTGGATTAGTTTTCAGGATGAAACTGTTTTGATTAGTGTCCTCAGTAATTTGACCACTCACCTTGAGCAATTCCTGGGCACTCATGAACTTCTGTTTCCTGAGAAATTGATGCAAAGTCTTCTCGATGGTGTGACTGTGAAGACAGATGTGTCTAGAATACAAGAACATATGGGTAATAGAAATCATCCATATTTTCTCCTCTTTTTAAAAATTACCTCCATATAGAAGTCATTCTTTGTTTTATTTACTTATTTTTGGCATTTATGTGTGTGTGCATGTGTTTGTATACAAGAGGGCACTTTCGTGTGTGTGCCCAAGGGTGACATTGGGAATCACTGTGGGTTGCTCTACTTCCCTATTGCTTTGCTCTGGAGCTTCCAAAGCTTCACTTTGTGGGCTAGAATTAACAAACTGTTTCCATTTCTACCCAGTGTTTTTATGTGGGGTGTGGGAATGGAACTCAGGTCCTTCTGCTTGGGAGGCAGAAGCTTTAATCCCTGAGCCATCTCCCTAGCCCCACTCTTTTGTTTAAAATGTTTGTGCCATAGATTTCTGATAAAGTATTAAATTATTTATTTATATATAAATATAAGAGATTGATGTTAATTATAGAAAATGTGGAAAAAGCCAATCATGGTGGCATGTATCTATAATCTAAGCACGTGGGGGTGATGGAATAAGAGTAGACGGTCAGCCTCAATAGTGAATTGAAGGCTAGCCTGGAGTCCAGGAAACTCTATCTCAAAAACCAAAATCAAACAAAAACAAACAAACAAATAAGCACCAGTGTAAAAATCACAAACTATGGAGAGTAATTATCTTTCTCTACATGGAAAGTAAATACCTTTCTTTCCAGCAATCACCATCTTTCATGGCTTTATGTGTGCATTCTGTCACAGGACTAGTGATTGTATAATTGATTCAATGAGAAAATAGTTGCTATATTGTTGCAAAGAAAGCTCTTTTCCTAGAAGATAATTTGTCCTATGGCATCTGAGAGTCAAGTTGCGGTTTATAAACCAGTATATTTTAATTCTTATAAAATTAACTGAACTAAAAAAAAATAAAATAAAATAAAATTAACTGAACTAATTTCAAGAAATTCAAGCAATTTTCAATGGTTTACCCACTAATTTATGATTTATTCTCTAGCGAGTGCTTAGGCACATGCCATCAAAGACAACCCAGATGAAGTTCAGTGGGCCACGGGCAAGAAGATATAAAAGTAGAAGGGAGAATGGTAGAGAAGAAGAAAGCTTGTAGTGAGAGAAAGAGGGGGATGGGATTAAAAAATAAAGGGTGAAATGATATAAATACATTGTAGTCATGTATAAGACTCTAAAATAATAAAAATAAATTTAAAAACAAGAAGAAAAGATGTATCATTACTTATAGAAGGTTATCATTGTCAATAAACTTTTTACTATTTTGGTTAAAGAATTCAAATTTCATAAGAAATGCCAGAATAGAATCTGGAACTTAAGGGGCTGGAGAGGTGGCTCAGGGGTTAAGCCTCTGCTTTGCAGGCGGAAGGTCCTGAGTTCGGATCCTAGACCTCACGTATAGACTCCAGGCGGAAGCAGGAGCAGCCTGCATTTCTGGTCCTGGGCAGAGTAAACAAGGAGGAGGTGGAGGTGGTCCATGGTGGTTCCTGAATTCGCCCAATTCTACACACACACATATACATACACACACACATGTGAGCACACACGCATACACGCACAATTGAATTAAAAAAAAAAAAGAATCTGGAACTTAAAACCTAACATGAAATTAGATAATTTCTTTTTCAAATTTTATTTTGGTAAAATTAGAAAATAAAAATGCAGCTGTGACTCCTGTGCTTAAAGCATTGGGATATACAAACACAAAATTAAATCAAAAGTATCCTCTCAGTAAAAGTTTTTACTAGTTACATATTCTATGTAAATATGGGGTGGAAAGTTGGAATGACTAAGTATCAGCTGCACTGGACAGATAGTTACTCTAAAATGACTTGGAATGTGATGTGTCATTTCTTCATAGTCAGGATTTCTCTTTCACTAAAACACTATTCATCAAATTATTCTTCCGGAACTGGGAGAGTCAGTGTTCTTCCAAAAGACTGTAATTTACACCTAGTGCATCTTATTCTAATGACCTTGGATATAGTAGGATAAGAAAGATTTATTTTTTTCAAAGTTATCTATTTACTTTTGGTTGTGACCACAAAGTCATTTGGGCTGTCTATAGTTTGGATTTAGAATCAGGCTTAGAAGTAGATGTGCAGATGGGGCTGGAGAGGTGGCTCAGGGGTTAAGCCTCTGCCTTGCAGGCGGAAAGTCATGCAGATCCTAGACCCCACGTATAGATGCCGGATAGAAGCGGGGCGGCCTGTGTTTCTGGTCCTGATAGGGCAGAGCCTGTGAATCCCCAGGGCAGAGTAAACAAGGAGGAGGTAGAGACGGTCCATGGTGGTTCCCAAATTCGTCT
The DNA here is from genome assembly GCA_023101885.1 of Typhlomys cinereus. NCBI lineage: Eukaryota > Metazoa > Chordata > Mammalia > Rodentia > Platacanthomyidae > Typhlomys > Typhlomys cinereus. The sequence continues at coordinate 1,998,823 of JALPQD010000219.1, forward strand.
GTGGTTCTACACACACACACACACACACACACACACACACACACACACACATGCGCACACACGCACATAAATAATAAAAAAATTTTAAAAAGTAGATGTGCAGTTGAAAAAGTGAGGGGATTTGGAGAACAGTTTTTCACAGGTATGTTATGCTTATATGAAATGTGCTTAGTTTGCATGCCAGTAATTCAAACCACATTAATGAAGGGCATTTTTCAACCTTGCTTGGAGCATCTCTGCTGCCTGAAGATGTAGTGTTGTGATGTGTACACTCTGTAATCAAAGGGACCTTCTGAATGCTCTGGGAGAAGGGCCTCAGTCAACATCTCTCCTAGTAGTGAAATGGGTTTTTCTGCAAGGCTTCTACAAGTTCCTCACCCTGAAGTCAAGTTCTGCTTGTACATTTACTCCACATCTATTGACCATGGATGCTCAATGAGGTCATATATATGCTATAGGAAGAACCAACCCCATAAATTTGGATTTGTACTTCAAGGAGAGTTCATCACTCTGAGAAGATATAAGAAGTTGATCTTTACAATGACCTGCTGCTGCTTCATTTAGGAAATTTATTATCTTCAAGAATAAAAGACTTTTCCTGTTCTCTTTCATTTTAGAAGAGAGAGTGCAGCCGGCAGATTTCAGAAAACTGGAATGGCTGTTTCCAGAAACAACAGCAAATTTTGACAAGCTGCTAATTCAGTATCGAGGATTTTGTGGTTATACATTTGCTACAGTAGATGGTCTTCTCCTTCCAGGTATGTCACTGTATACATGACTCCTCCTTCCCAGTGCTTTTTTCATACAGAGAGAACATTGTCATTCATTCACTCTTCAAAACTTTTCAGAGTCAGAGGGGAGGCCCAGGGACAACCCACACAATGTCTGTCTTGACGTGTGTCATGTCTGGAAGTGTGTCACGTGGTACATTCACACAAACGAGATCTATCAGATAAGTAGTTGAAAATGTGAACAGAGCAAGTGTCCGTCATCTGAAATGTTTCACATTTCCTTTTAATTTTGCAAAGAGTTACATTAGGGAAGGGGTCAAGGTTGAAACACAAAACCCACTCAGGTTTCATGGACAGCTCATGCACACAACCTAAGGTAATTTTATGTACTGTTGATACATTTTGTCTGTGACCCACCCGTAAAGCCATGTGCAGAATTTTCTGCTTGCAGCACCATGATGTTTCTGAAAATGTCTCATATTTTAGAGCATTTTACATTTTGGATCAGAGTTGCTCAGCCCCTATGAGATAATACAGACTATAGTGCCATGCAGAGGGGAGACTCTTGTGCAATACAGGATTCAAGAAGTGTGATTCTACTAAAAATCACATCATCTCTTACAGTAGTCACTGGGCAGTCCATGCTTATTTGACTCATGTGTTCACTCAAAAATACTCTTGTCACTTTATAGTTAAACTCTGTCTTAGTTTTCTCTTCTGTAATAAAATTCCCTGACAAAAGGAATCCGTGAAAGAAAAGGTTTACTCTGGCTCACAACTCAGGGTGCAGGCCATCACAGTGGGGAAGTCAAAGTTAAAGACTCTTTTTTTTTTTAATTTATTATTTATTCAATTGTGTGTGTGTGTGTGTGTGTGTGTGTGTGTGTGTGTGTGTGTGTGTGTATGTGTGTGTATGTGTGTGTATATGTAGAACCACGGACGAATTTGGGAACCACCATGGATGCCTCCACTTCCTCCGTGTTTACTCTGCCCCAGGATTCACAGGCTCCGCCCTACCAGGACCAGAAATGCAGGCCGCCCCCGCTTCCGCCTGGCGTCTATACGTGGGGTCAAGGATCCGAACTCAGTACCTTCCGCCTGCAAGGCAGAGGCTTAACCCCTGAGCCACCTCTCCAGCCCCCAAAGTTATAGACTCTTAAAGCAGCAGATCACATCATATCCATCATCAGAAAGCAGAGAATGGCGGGTTTTTGTGTGCTCAGCTCACTTTCTCCTTTTTAAGTAGTCCAGGATCCCAGCCCAGGGAATGGCTCCACTCACACTGCTCTTTATATCTTGTTAACATAATGAAGGTAATTCCCCAAGACATGGCCAGAGCCTTATCTCCCAGGTGACTGTAGATATGATCAGGTTGACAGTAAGACGAACCCTCAAGCAAGTCAGCATTTCTCTACAAGTTAGAGTTTTCTAAGGAAATAACTTTACCAAATAATATTCCTCTGTGGTTAAAGACTATTGTTAGAGCTTCTCCAAATACAGACTAAATCACACACTGAGAGGCTATAGTTTCTGATCTAAAAAGTGCTATACTTTCTGATTATTAAAAAGTGTGAAATGGAATATCAAGAGGCTTTCTCTGATTAGAATAAATACAGTGCCATGGAGGTGTTTGTTTTTTTTACCATGTATAATCAACTCCTTTCTCCGTCATGATCTCTTTCCTTGTTTTGTTCAGCTTTACAGGTGGTATTGCTTTTTACTGTTGAATTACTGGTGTTCTATGCAGTACATGTCAGAGATCAGACAAGTTGGATCATTTCTTACAATTTTTTATAATTAAAGAAAAGTTTACCATAAAGAATTGAGATAAGAGCCTATTAGTCAATTTTCTAGAGGAATTTATTATATTGGCATATGAAATGAGGTCCAGGTAGTCCAACAGTGACTGTCTATAGCGCTCATTCCACTGAATATCTCAACAGTCCCAGTCTAGTGCTAAATTGCCCAAAGGATTCATGGAGAGCTACTTGGTTTTCAGTCAGAGAAGTTGGGTTCTAATGGCAGAAAAGATGACCTTGTTAGGGTAGGACAAGAGAGAGCATGTTCCTTTCTTGTGCTTCTTTTTATTTTATCAGCTGCTAGAAGGTGCTACCCACATTTAGGGTGCATCATCGTATTTCCAATAACTCATTTCAGATAATCCCCTCCAGTTGATCTGATGGTCTGTTAGTTAATCCAGGTCAAGTAGACAGCCAAGATTAACTATCACAGAGTCCCAGTGAGGATCACTGGTGCTAGGGAAAGGACCTCTCCAAAGTCACAGGTAGTGAGAGACAGTAGATGTGAGAGTTTTCTTCTTTCTTTCCTTCTTCAATCTATTCTCTTCCCTGCCTTCTTTTCGGGTGATATAAATAACAAAAGGGAGTCACTAGGGATAAGCATGAAGCAGACAGTGGACATGAGGTAACAACAAATGTGGTCCAGCTTGTACCAGCTGCATTAGTAATAGAAGAGGAAATGGGAAAGCAGAAGAAATGCCAGGCTATGGGATCGAGTCTTCTTTGATAAACTAAGGTTCAATTCTGTTTGTTGTTATCATTTCTACTTACCACATTGTTTAGGTAGTACCATCTTCAGAGGTACTTTGTGGAATGTCTCTCCTTCCATTTGAGACCTGAGTTCAAATTCTCAGCACCTATGTAAAAAAGTCGAATGTAGCCACACATATGCCTACAGCCCTGTTGCTGTGGTTACAGAGACAGGAGAGTAAGTGGGGCTTGGTGGGCTGCCAAGTTCCATATAAAGAGAAAACCCATCTCAGGAGAATACAAAGATGGAGATTATAGAGCAGGACACTTGATATTTTCTTTTCACTTCTGTGTGCATGCCACACATGCACATATATATACGTACACACACACATACACATATCATATATCCATACATAAGTGGGTTATGTATGCTTAAGTGGGGTTGGATATTTATCAGACTAAAAGGTTTTTCATAAAGGATGTTTATGCTTCCTTCATCTGAATAGTAGAAAGTATTTTTTACATTTAAAAAATAGATTTTAATGGATAGAAAGATGGCTCAGTGGTTAAAACCTTTGACTTACAAGCAAAGCCCTAAGTTTGGATCCATAGATCCCATGAACAGATATGGCAGTGACCTGTCATTCTGACTTGGAAGGCAAAGCTTGGGAAGCCCCACAGCAAAGCAACAGGTGGACGAGCAATCGAGTGATTTATGAAACCACTCTTGGGTCTCCAAAGGCACACACTCAAGTGCCCTCTTGTAGATACACACACACACACACACACACACACACACACACACACACACACACAAAATGTTTTTAAAAATTTGATAAATTTTTAATTTAATTTTAATTTTAATAAAATTAATTTTAAATTAATTTAAATTTAATTTAAATAAAAAAATACAGCTTTTGCAGCAGGCAGTCTAGCAACTCTCAGCATCCAAGATGTCTGTGCTGATTTAGCCTACCTCCAATCATGCTGAGTCTACTATCAAAAACTATCTCCCCTCCGGAGCCATAAGCTGAATAAATCTCCCTTTCTCCCTTAAGTTGTTTGACATTGGGTGTTCTTTCATAGCAACACAAGAGTAATTAGTACAGAAATTGGTACTGAGAAGTGGGTATTGCTGTAAGATTAAGAGCTTCTGGTACCACAATATGAAATGTTTTGAAGTTAAAAGAAATTGGCACCGGAGAAGTAGGGTGTTCCTGTGTAAGACTAAGAGAATCTGGCTGGTACCAAAAAGTACAGTTGTTTATGGTACCCAGCAGTATGGCCAATGCTATGCTGTAATATGGCTAGTGTGCCTCTGCAACTGTTTGTTGGGAGAAATTTGGAGATTGGGATTTTGTGTGGGAAAAGCTTTTGTGTCTTGCAGACAGAGCCAAATGGACCTTTATTGTGACAGTTTGGAAGACAGCAAGGCTATTAGAAATGCAGATAGTGAAACCCAGCTTGTGATTGTCCAGAGGAGAACAAAGACTGTATTTGGAATTGGATTAGAGACAAATGGGCCATGTGTTGGCAGAGAGTTTAGTGAAGTTTTACCTTCATTCTGAATGCTTGTCTGAAGTTAAGTTTGAATGCTTGGCAGAGGAACTATCAAGGCAATGTAGTCTGGACAATGTGACATGGCTACTTTTTCGTGCTCTTCTTCAGAGTTGTAATGGTTACTCTTTTCTGTTGCTGTGAGACAACACTGAAGTTCAAACAATTTAATGGAAGAAAGGAAGATTTATTCAGCTTATAGTTCCAGAAAAGAGATACAGTCTTTTGTGGTGGACATGGTATGGCTGTCTGACAGAAGCTGGAGCAGGCCTAGATCACTGCAAGCATCTTGTAGGCTGAGAACTACAAGATACCTGTTGCAAAGTCAGACCTCTCCAGGAGGTAGGGTGGGACTAGTCCACCTCAAGGCCCATCCCTTATGACCATCTTCCTCCAGTAAGGCTCCACCTCTCAGTGGTGCCATGACTTTCCCAAATACATGAGACTGCAGGGGACACATTTTAGAATGGGAATATTTATTCTGTGCCATTTTGTTTTATAAGTATTTAACTTGAGTCTTTGGACTTTGGACTGTGTTGGGACTACTGATGTGGTCTGTGTTGAGACTTTTACAGTTGGATGTGGTTTGCGTACTGTAATGTTGATGAGCTTATGGGGGCCAGGGGTAGAGTGTCCTGGTTTGAAATGTGTCCCCCAAAGTCTCATGTGTTTGGAAATGTTATAGAAGCTTTGAAAGGTGAAGTCTTGCTGGAGGAAGGCAGTCACCAGGGTATGGGCCTTGGTGGGTTAGTCCCACTCTATCTTCTGGAAAAGTCTGCTTTTGCAGCAGGCAGTCTAGCAGCTCTCAGCCTCCAGGATGGATGGATAACGTAGGCCTCCTCCAGCTTCTGCCTCCAGCCATGCTGCATCCACCATGAAAGAGTATACCTCCCCTATGGAACTGTAAGCTGAATAAATCTTCCTTTCTCCCTTAAAAAATAAATAAAAATACAATTGTATGAATTTAATAAAATGTCATGTCATTTAATAAAATTTTAACCAAATTGATAATTATAACCATTTAGCAAAATAAATATATAATTGACATATTAAAAATTGTACAGGCAGGCTCCAGCTCTGCAAACAAAACAAAACAAAACCCAGGAAGTCGGGCTGGAGAGGTGGCTCAGGGGTTAAGCCTCCGCCTTGCAGGCGGAAGGACCTGGGTTTGGATCTCAGATCCCACGTATAGATGCCAGGCGGAAGCGGGGGCGGCCTGTGTTTCTGGTCCTGGTAGGGCGGAGCCTGTGAATCCCGGGGCAGAAGGAGGTGGAGGTGTCCATGGTGGTTCGCGAATTCGTCCGTGGTTCTGCACACACATACACACACACAGACACACGCGCGCGCATGTACACACACATATGCACACAGTTGAATAAATAATAATAATAAAAAAAAACCCAGGAAGTCATAGGAAAAGTTCTGTGGCTTCTTTCAAACATATAACCTCTTATTTCACATGTAATTCAGTTCTTACTTTTCAGGAAATCCAACAATTGGAATTTTGAAATATAAAGAAAAGTATTACACATTCAACAGTAGAGATGCTGCATATTCATTTGCAGAAAATCCTGACTGTTATATAGATTTAATTAAGGAAAAGGCCAAAAAGAATGCAGAGTTAATTCAGCTACTGGAACTTCATCAGCAGTTTGAAACTCTCATTCCCTACTCTCAGGTTGGTACTTATTTGGATCCGAGTTTGTAGTTTTTGACAATTTGATTAGACTTGTATCTTAGTATTGTTTGTTGCATATCTTTCTACCAGTGAAGTTCAACATCTTTCAATTCCTTAAGATAGGATCTTGTATGTAGTCCAGAGTAGCCTCATGCTTGGTCTCCTCCTGCCTCAGCCTCCTAGTGCTGGGATGATGGTGGGCATCATGGTGACTGACTTCAGCATCTCTCCTGTTGTTTGTCCATGCACGCATGCTTCCCATGTGCACATCAAGTATTCATAAGTGTATTCCACGCGCAAACATTCTTTTTTCTAGTCTTTTGCCAGTTTTAGTTAAATATTTTAGCCATCTTTTTATGGTGTTTATTCTTTTATAAGTACTAATTATATATAAACCTGTTTCTTTAGATGAGAGATGTTGACAAACATTATATAAAACCTATTACAAAGTGTGAAAATAGCACCCAGACAGATACGCATATATTGCCACCAAATATTGTTCGATCATATGAGTGGAATGAATGGGAATTAAGAAGAAAAGCTATACAATTGGTTTGTAACAGTTTGTTTCTAAATTATTCACAGATTAGGAGATTTTAATGTTTATGAAGTTGATAAGTTAAATTATTTATATATACATAATGAGTTCTACAGTTTTTTGTTTAAAAAAACTTGCATAATTTTTAATTTGGATGATCTGTGTGATAGGTTGTCTTCTAATTTTAACTATATGTAGAAATATGGAGGCATGAAGCCATTCTCTGATAATATGAGCCATTTATTAGAATAATAGCTTCTATGTACCTAATAGTTTTAACTTTGGGGCAAGTCTATAGAGAATTCTTCTGTTCAGGACTAATGGTTCAGACATGTAATCCCTCAGCTCAGGAAAATAGGAAATGAGCTCACTTGCTGAGTTACCCAAGCTGTCCTATTAGACACAAAAAGTTATGAACTGTTGAGGATATTCAGGTTTCTCTGTTCTTGAGTTGGGAGAAGATTGTTTAAAAAGTTAGGAAAGCTAGCCAAATCTCAGTCAGGAGGATCAAAAACCAAGGTCTGTGAGGAGGCTACCTACAGAGTGAGTTCAAAGCCAGCTTAGGTAACTAGGCAAGGCCTTATTATGGCATTTCTCAGGATATTTTGTAATAAACAATCAAGTAATTTTCTTGGTCTGGTCTGGGGGTATATATATAGCTCAGTGTTAAAGTACTTGCCATTATGTGTGAGGCCCTGGGTTTTATCTCCAACATGAAGAAATTATTTGCTTCTGTGAGAGTTGCTTAGAACAGTAAAATGGTACCAAAGTTTTACTAACATAGACAATACTGTATGTATGTAGGGAGAGAGTTGGGCTTTCAGTCATCCAAACTCTGAAATGCCCCAGGGCTCTTCTCCTTCATTCATGTGCTGTAGTGCCCTCTGAGTTTTTTTTTTTTTTTTTTTCACATTCTTATCCATAATCTTATCAGCCCTCTTCTTCTCCCCTTTTTCATTGTGACACCTGGGGACAAATAGTTTCTTGCACATGCTGGGCAAACAGACCACCAAGTTGTTATTAGCTTCTACATGTTTTCTAGCATGATCTGTTTAGACTCATGTCTACAGTTAGCCATTAAGGGAGAAAACAAAAATAATGTAGAAGATAAGCTTCAAAATAATGTTTTGAATTGGAAACACTTTGCATTAAAAACAGGCCTACTGCAAAAAACAAAACAAAATAAAACAAACAAAAATTTAAGCTTTTCTCCTAAAAAGGAAACACAAGTTATGGTGGGGGAAAATTCAAGTTATATGAATCTCCCATCACAGTAATGAATAATAGTGAAAGAGTAGGAACAAACACGAGTATCATTTGAAGACATAAGTGAGCTCACTAACTCTGACTCTGGGGTGTTCCTTCTTTGATCTCATTTTTTCAGTTTAGCATACTTTCACACTTCGTGACGATTATTTGATTTCCAATTATAGCCTAAATTTTATAGTGTTCTAATATTCATAGAAACTGTGGTATTTTATTTCTTTATGGATTAGGACAACGAGAGACAGGTATTAACTAAGCACCCAAGGACATTTTACATTGCTCACTCTTCAGAGAAATGTTAATGCTTATTTTGTTTCTCTGTTTAGACCAATTTACGCCAGAAAATTACTCACTCAGTACAAACTGATCTTAGTCACATGAGAAGAGAAAACAGCTCACAGGTGTATCCTTCCAAAGAAGCAAGTACCCAGTCCATGAGAGAAAACAGCTCTCGAGTGCCCCGTCCTCAGATTTACCTGGCTGGTCTTCGTGGGGGAAAAAGCAAAACTACTCACGGGGTAAAGGTAAACTTGACCAGAGCAGTTGATGAAACCTAGAGATGATAGCATTTGTTCCTTAACTGTGAAGAATGACAAATGCTTCCAGGTTTTTTGCATCTGTGAAAATTAATTTTGTGGGGCTGGCATAGTCATAGGCTACATGAATGTTCAGTAGATCCCTGTATTCTTTCTATCAAACTGTAACAAAAATTGAAAAGCAATTTTCTGTAACATGTTTTTCATTCTATTAAAATTGACAAGTAAAATTCTGTTCATTAATCTTTTAGAAAAGTTTGACATCTTTAAGATAATAATATAAGACTATTGGATAATCATAATGTTAAGCATTAGCATTCTGGAACATAATAATTAATTTAGCTATTCAGTGTTGACATAAATTCAGTTGCTGTGTAATAAACTACTATTAAGCCAACATACATATATATATATACACACATATATATTATTGTTTAAGATCAGGAGATTTTATATAAAATCTGGACTTCATACTCCGTGAGAAAATCAGAGTGTATGGTAACTGTATTAGTTACTTTTTGTGTTGCTGTGAGACAATACCCAAAGTTAAGCAATTTAAGAAAGAAAGGGAGATTTATTCAGCTACAGTCTTTCATAGCAGAAACAGCATGGTTGGTTTTAGAAGCTAGAGACAGGTTCTGTCACACCCATCTGGGAGTCTGAAAGCTACAAGACTGCAAACTACAAGAACAGAAGTAGGGTGGGATTAATTTACCTCGAGGCCCACTCCTCATGACTGCCTTCCTCTAGCAAGGATCTAACTCCTAATGGTGCCATGACTTTCTCAAACATATGAGACTGTGGGGGGACGCATTTCAAACCATAACATTCCACTCTGGCCCCTATAGGCTCATTGACATCTTATTATGAAAACCTTAGTCACTCTCTTGGGCTGGTCCTTCCCATGGTACACAGCTCTCCTTGACAGATGTCCCACATTGATTCTGCCGTCTGTAACATCTTCACTTGTCAATGGCACACCACTCTTTAACTTCACAGCATGAGTTGTCCTTTTTTTAAATGTTTTAAAATTTCTTCCTAGTTTTATAAACATATTGAGTACTTATCCCTTCCCCCTCTTTCTCTTCCCCTCTTTCTTCCTTCCCTTTCCTCCCATGATCAATCCATCCCACTCTCTCTCCCTCAGTCCTGCCTGTCTACTTCTATGGGCCCATGGTTCCCTCTGGATTGTTAGTTCTAGTGGAGGTTCAGGACCCTGTGGCAGACCAAGTGGTTCCTCTTCTCCCACTGATAGGGGCACTCTCTTTCACCTGTCCAACTCTAACACTCAAAGTTTTCACTGCATGTGTCATAGTTGGGCACAGGTATCAACTTTGACAGTTGAGGGTCTGAGCTCTGGGCACATTTGTAGAAAATTAGTGGTTGAGTTAGGCCCATAGCAGACCTGCAGAAGAATGTCTAGCTGATGGAGAAAGCCCAGGCCATGGTGGGTGGGATTTGGCCCTGGAATAAAATAAAATACAGCTGGTTAAGAGAGTTGGCATCCTTTTGTACACTTGGCCAGACATGCCAAGATGGTGTGGCCAGTTCCCTTAGCCTTGGTGTTGGTGTGAGCTCTTTTGTCAACTTGGACTGAGAAGTGTAACCAGATAACCATAAGAGACAATAAACCCCATGTTCCCTTAAGCCATTTGATGGTCATTTATCAGCAACAGTGCAGGCGGACTGCAACAGCATGTAATTATCTCTTTTGAGATCCTCATTAGTTTATAGGGGCATGGTATGTCAGCCATTATATTATGTAGGTCTGGTAAGGACAAGTCTCATTACAGTGAGTTCCTGGATGCAGCAACCCTGCCTTGAGTGGAATGACTTGTCCATTGGTGGACCTTTCCATCTTTAGGCTCTTCAATCTTATTCCCTCTTCTGAAAGATCCCCTAAACTATCCTTCTTGGGCCTTTGTGATACTCAATCCTAGGTGTCAACTTGACACAACTGGCATTAATTAAGATCAGCTGAGACAACCTGAAGAGATTATATGGATCAATACATTTACAATACAACGACCAACCTTAGATCTGATTGGAAACTCCCTATATCTCACTGGAACCTCCCTGTAGCAAACCAGATAAAAGGAACCATAGAACAGGAGACTGGGAAGAAGAAAGACTTTCCAGGAATCCTTTAGCCTTCAGCCACATAAATGGGAGTGACTTAGCCTGCCAGCTTCAGCCACCAGCCATTTCTCCTCTATCATGAAAATCTATTTCTCTCCCTGGAACTATAAGTTGAATAAATCTCCCTTTCTCCCTTCTGTTGTTTGACTTTGGATGTTCTCTAACAGCAATAGCTAAGGGTAACCATTACAGCTTCTAAACCTACCTCCTCCCTCTTGCATCTTTGACACCTCTAAAACCTGAGGATGTCTTTGCCAAATTCTGCAACAACCTTGGGTTGTAATTGACACCTTTGACTCATAGCTGGTTCACCTTCTCTGTGTTGACTGTAGGAAACATATTTTTCTGTCCTGGGCAGTGTCTTCAGAGGAGAAACAGACTTGTTCTTTGGATTTCTGTCCTTTAGCTCTTCCCTTCCTGAAGAACTTGCATTCTTATGGGTGAGTGCCTTCTTTGAGAATCTTGCCCTCAGGGTAGGGCCTCTCCTATAATCCAAATAAAGAGCAGGCTTTGATTTGCTAATGGAGCTACTCTGTTTAACAATAGTTGACATTTTGTTTTCTACTTCTTTCTGGTTCAGCTCTAAGTTTGTCATTGTACACACAAAGCACATGTATCACTATCAAGACTGTCTTGCCTTGAAAGTTCCTTTGCCAAACACTCAAATTTAACTTCAGGCAAGCTCTAAACTTCACCAAACTCTCTGCCAGCACATGGCTGCATTAGTCACTGGTCCCTTTCCAAACACAGTCTTTGTTCCTCTCTGGACCATCACAGCCTGGGTTTCCACTGCCTGTATTTCTAACAGCCTTACTCTCTTCCAAACTCTCACAAGAAAGGCCCACTTGGTTCTGTCTCTAAGACACAAAGGCTTTTCCAGTGCAAAGTCTCAAATTTTTCCATATTTCGCCCAACAGTTTTAAAGTCACATCATAGCATTGGCTATACTGCTGGGTACCAACTTTTCTGTTTCACAAACAACAATTTCACATTTTGCCACCAGAGTTTCTTAGTCTCACACAGCAACTCCCCATTCTCGGTACGAATTTCTGTACTAGTTACTCTTTGTGTTGCTGTGAGATAATACCCAAAGTCAATCAACTTAAGGAAGAAAGGGAGATTTATTCAGCTTACAGTTCCAGAGGGGAGACATAGTCTTTCATGGCACAAACAGCATGGTTGGTGGTAGGAGCTTGAGATTGACTATGTCACACCCATTAGGAGGCTGAGAGCTACAAGAATGCTAACTACAAGACCAGACCACTCCTGGAAAGAGGGTGGGACTAATTCACCTCAAGGCCTACCCCCAATATTTGCCTTCCTCCAGCCAGTATCCACCTCCTAAGAGTACATGCCCTTCCCCAACACATGAGATTATGAGGGACACGTTTAAAATCATGACAGTGACCCTGGCAGTCTTGCAGTTTGGTCCTTTCTAGATGTCTGTTTAATCTTGTGCCTGTTGAGCAATAGTGTTTCCATATCGGCTTGCCTCACCTTATTTTTTCCTGTGAATTATGGTAGCTACAGGTATAATTTCCTCTTCTTTTATATACTTCTGATACCAAGACATGGATAAGAAAGGTTCAAAATACAGTTTGCTAAGCTTGCTTTAGCAGCTGGAGATGAGAGGTAGGGGTGAGGAGTTTGGCATATTTTTTCTGAACTGTAATTTTTTTAACTAGAGCATTTGTGCAGTTTGTTTTCTGTGTAGGTTAAATGTTATTTATAGCATCAATATATGTTAAATTCCATTTTACATAGGTATTACATAAAGGTTAATTTCAAACAGACCTACTTTTAAATTGTCTCGATTTCCATACCTTGAAGCTTAAAAACTAAGTTATAAATAGGTTGTCTGATAGGTCAAAGCTGAAAAGGAAATGGGGTGGTGTCATAGTTAGGCACAGGTGTCAACTTGACTGTGGAAGGTTTGAGCTCTGGGCACATTTGTAGAGAGTTGATGGTTGAGTTAAGCACAGAGCAAACCTGCAAGAGATTGTCTAGCTGATGCAGAAGGTCCAGCCTATGGTGGGTGGGACTAGGTCCTGGGGTAAATCACAGGGAGCTGGTTGAGAGAGGCAGCATCGTTCTGTTCACTTGGCCAGACATACTAGTCTGGCAAGTAAGGATTGTCCATCTCTCAGCTGTTATGTGATGATGGTGTGGCCAGTTCCCTCAGCCCTGGTGTTGGTGCGTGCTCTTCTGTGAACTGTAACCAGTAATCATAAGAGAACATAAACCCCTTGTTCTCTTATGCCATTTGATGTCATTTATCAGCAACCGTGCAGGCAAACTGTACCAGGAGTGGGGTGTTGCTGATAAATCTGACTATGTGGACTTTGTGCCTTTTGATTGGTTTTGCTGGACAAAGTTCACTTGGCCAGACATGTTGGTCCGGCAAGTAAGGAAATGTTTCAAGATTTTTACTTTGTGGATTACCAATACCATTCTTCAGGGTTTAGTGGGCCAATTGGATAATGTCAGTGATGCATTGTTTGGGCCCAATTTGTGATGAAGGGAACAAGGCCTTTGGCGAAGTTGAATTTGAAGATGATAGACTGGTTTGCTTGACAGAGGAGAGCTGTGTTGGTGGCCGTGAAGATCTGGAAGTGGAAAGGGCAGGCAGCAGAATATCTGCTGCTATTGGAGAAATGAATATCAGTGAAAGAGAACCTAGTGACTTGCATTGGGATGATGGAAGATATGAAAACCACCATATGGCAAGTTTATGGCTTGAAAATCCAGATTCCTTCAGGGGCTGAAAGCCCAGGTTAAAGTTGTTTCTTGCCTTTTGGAAGTTTAGCTGCCTAGTAGAGGCTTTTCCAGCATCAGAGCACAAGATTTGGTGCAACTGTGGCTTAAGTGGACCAAACCGCGTTTGGAACTCTCTTTGGAGTCTGGCAGCATACCCCAGGTGATACTGGTTTTGGTGCACAATTTTAGGGGTTCATGGAAAGCAGCAAAAGGTTGGCACTCAGTGACAGGCATAGAATTCCTGCTAGAGAAGGTGAAGCTTATAACTGTAGAGCCAAACCCAGAGTGTTGGAGATGCCAGAACCGTGGGATGTATGCTGAGGGCGACTATGAGTGAAGATTCAGCCTGGTTCAAGGAACTCTGCTTTTACAACTAGGAGCTGCAAACAGGGACTGGGAATGCCTAGAATCTTTGAGCCACCTTGACTATATGATGAGCAACAGAAGATGGACATTGAAGTACAGGATGCGGTAATTTGCTGGATTTTGATCTTAGTTTAAATGTTTTTTCTTATATCAAGATCCTTCTGTTTTAATGTTTTATCTGTTTTAAAGTATTTAACTTATTTTGATTTAAGATTCTTAAGGTTAATAAATGTTGAACAATTAAGATGTTGCAACTGAAGTTTTAATGAGAAAACATTTTAAATTTGCCCATGAAATGTATTTATATTTTTAAGAAAACATCTTAATATCTATGGGTACAAAGATCTAAAGTTACAGTTTAAATGTACTATGTTTTTGTGTCAAGTTGACAAGAGGTGGATGTCATAGTTAGGCACAGGTGACAACTTGACTGTTGAGTGAGCTCTGGGCACATTTATAGAGTTGATGTTTGAGTTAAATACAGAGCAAACCTGCAAGAGATTGTCTAGCTGATAGGAAAGTCAAGCCCATGGTGGGTGGAACTAGGTCCTGGAATAAATCACTGAGAGCTGGTTGAGAGAGATGACATCGTTCTGTTTACTTGGCCAGACATGCTGGTCCGGCAAGTAAGGATTGTCCGTCTCTCAGCTGTTATGTGGTGATGGTGTGGCCAGTTCCCTCAGCCCTGGTGTTGGTGTGTGCTCTCCCATCAAGCTGGACTGAACTGTAACCAGTAATCGTAAGAGAAAATAAATCCTTGTTCCCTTATGCTGTTTGATGTCATTTATCAGCAACCATGCAGGCTAACTGCAACAGATGGGGTCATTATGGAACTAAGTTTTATTAAAACAGGATTGTGATTTTGTCTTTTCAGTTCATCCTCACTCAATTCTACAAATTTCATAAACAGAAGTCACCATTTGGGATTAATTTAGGGATGGAGTTAGCATGACCTAATGAATAAAAATATCAGATCCAATTTGAAAAGCCAAGCTTGTAATTTCATAAAATCATTGAGTCAGTATAAAAGAATCAGATTCAAAGGTGCAAGATCAGATGAGAAACATCCTCATCCAGGTCTGCCACTGTCTATTCAAGCTTTATTAGTCCAAGAGTTTCCAGCCATAGGCTAGGCTATTCCTGAAGCTCATCCTTAGTTCAGCAAGTAATAGATGGAATAATTTTTTTATAAAACATTTCTTCTCCCTCTTTATTTACTTGTGTGATCAAATACACCTCTAGTTATCCATTAGCATATATTGGATTGGAAACTGCTTTTTCTCCTAATTATAACGGATCCTCAGAGGCCAAATAAAGCTCTGAGTTACAAGACACTGCAGTGTGTGTGCAGGAGCAGTCCCTGGGGCAGAGATGGTGCAGCTAGACACGCTGCTCCTCAGCAACTCAAAGGACACCACGTGGATGGTCAGTAGCTCCATGTCATGCCCACTGCAGAGTCCTCAGCTTGTGACTTCCCTGGGCTCTTTTGCCCACCTTCTCCTTTGACTGGCCTTGGCTGCCTCTGCATCTTGTCCTCAGGTGTTCTCCTAGATTTTCTTGAACGAAAGGCCCAGGCACCCAACTATAAGGAAGGAACATGGCCATTTCCCTGGGGTTCCAACTTCTTCCAGAGCATAAAGGGGAAAACCTTGGGTCTCTCCTTCTGGCTACGCATCTATATCTCCCCTGTTTGGAGAAATGTCCATGCTTATAGGTATATTCATTCATATATTCATTCATTATTTGTGAAACTGGTTGATAATAAAGTTTGTCATTCTGACAAAATGCACACATACACAATAAAAATTGTCCAGTCTCCTCTTCCCCTCTTGCTATCCTCTCCACACAACACACATGTTCATCAAATTAAGCCAAACTCTTTAATTGGATTGTTGGCTTCAATTTCATAACTCTTTCTCTTGCTCTTCTCTGTTGCCTGTAATGTATTCAAAGAGCTGAATTAGGTTTTACCTTTTCCGTGGAGATTTTTTTTACATCAACTGTGAAAGAGCAATTGCTTCTTCTTTTAATGTCTTAAGATTTGAACTATTTTAGTTAACTTTATATGCCTGGCATTTATACAGCATGGTTAGTTAGATGAATGAATTTTTTTTATTATTATTTATTCATCTGTGTGCATGTGTGTGTGTATGTGCGCGCGCGTGTGTATGTCTGTGTGTGTGTGTGTCTGTGTATGTGTAGAACCACGGACGAATTCACGAACCACCATGGATGCCTCCACCTCCTTTTGCCTCGGGATTCACAGGCTCCGCCCTACCAGGACCAGAAGCACAGGCCACCCCCGCTTCCGCCTGGCGTCTATACGTGGGATCTGGGATCCGAACTCAGGACCTTCCGCCTGCAAGGCAGAGGCTTAACCCCTGAGCCACCTCTCCATCTCCGATGAATGAATTTTTTAAAAAAAGGATAAATGAAGGCAAAAACTAGGAACAGAGTAATGATTGAAGTGTTTATTTAGTAGTTTAGATGAGCACTGATAAAGAATAAAGTAGTTATTTGTGCAAAAAGAAGGGACAAGGAAGATTGAACATCTTATTGGGGATGATGAGAAATAAAGTTGGACAGAGTATAGAAGTAAGGTTGGCAGACTATGTGGAGGTTTTGGAAAACACTTTGTATGTTCTGTAGTAGAAGAGTAAACAGCCACTGCAGATTCAGGAGCAGATGGACTATGGAAGAGACCTGAAGTTGGAGAGAGAGCTGAGAACCTCGTGAGAACCAGGACCTACTGTGATGGGATAAATGTTACACTGCAGTAAGAGTTTATGACATCTGAGGAAAGAGAAAGAAAAATCAAAGTGTGACCTGAGGGTTTCTGTCCATGGATAATTATGAGGAGGAGCACATTAGTCAAAAAGATACTGTTCTGTATTTGAATATTTGAGTTGAAAGGATTACTTTGCTAGTACATAATGGCAGGAATTTAGTCTGGACAAAGATAATTTGGAAATGCATCCCTACAAGAGTGAGGTGCATCAAGAAGGAAGACTAATAAGGATGAGTAGACATCTCTGTGTCCTCCTATGTTCCTGACTGCTTCTCTTTGGGTTTATTTTTCAATATAAAAGAAGGATAATAATAGCATCTGACCTATTAAGTCACCATAAGGATGATAAAATGAGTGACATGTATGAAGTTCTTATGGAAATGCTGGTCAGCATTAGCTGAGGAGGAGTTTCCAATGTCTCATTAGTGATATATACTATTTCTTGTTGTTTTCAGTTCCAGATTAATGCCTACTATTATTCTTGTACCTTATGCCTTTGAAAATAATAGGTAAACAAAAGAGAGGGAAGAGTTAGATGACATAGGCAACTGCTGAGCTCTTTTTTTGATTTTTAAATCTATTTTTTTTAATTTACTAAAAAAATGAGCTGACTGCCCACTCCTACCCTCCCCACTTCTTTCCCACCATCTTCTCCCTCCCCCAATGCATCCCTATCTCTCCTATCCTCATGAGTCTCTGCTTGTTAGGAATTGTCTTGAGTAGAATTAAAGCTCCAGCAACTTAAGCAGAAAATGCTAAAAGTAATTAGAGAGATTAGACATTTGTTATTGTTAGGCAGGAAAAGGAAAGCAGGATTCTGATAACTAAGAAAGTGAGGCAAGCAAGTGTATCACCAGCTATTTCCTGCATTTATTATTTCTAGCCTAGGCACTGAATTTTGCATTATCTCCCTGTGTCATTTTATTTTTAATTATAAAGGCAAAGTTTCTTTTACAATTTTAAATAATATTATGCCAGAGGAAAGAATCATTTTAAAATAACAATAACCTAACATATAGGTTTAAGATGGCTTTCTTTGTAGCAGAATAAGAGTGATGTGCTTAAGTTGTTATGCACACAAACATATTTAGATGTCGTAATGTTGTGAGAGAGCATCCAAAGTCAAACAACTTATGGGAGAAAGATTTACTCAACTTACAGTTCCAGAGGGGAAATAGATCTTTCACAGTGGAGATGGCATGGCTGGCTGGCTGGCAGACTAAGTCACAGCAGACTTTCCCATAGCTTGAGCATTCCTAGAAATATCTCTCCACTTATATTCTGTGGTCCCTTTTGTACGGGCCATTACTATGAGGTTCCTATGGGATCTATGGAAGTTCCCATGGAATTTAGGGTGGGTATAATCCTTTCAAGTGGTCTCAGTTGGTCCTTCCAGGTGTAGTCTCAGTCAATCTTAGTTAATACCACATATGTGAAGTTGACACGCAGGCTTAACTATCACAGATGTCTATGAATATGTATACTTTTGAGATAGCGTCTTACTGTGTAACCCAAGCTGATCTTGAATTGAAAATCTTGTGTTGGCTTCTGTACCAATTACTCTTAGCTGTTGCTGTGAGACAATACTCAAACTCAAGAAACTTAAAGGGAGAAAGGGAGATTTATTCACCTTATGGTTCCAGAAAGGAGATATAGTCCTTCAATGTGGGAATTATGGCTTGCTGGCAGAAGTTGGAGGCAGTCTAAGTCACTGCAGACATCATGGAGTCTGAGAGCTGCTACTGCAAGCCCAAGAACAGACTCACTAACTCAAGCAGGGCAGGGCTAACCAACCTCAATGACCACCTCCTGTGACGGCCTTCCTCCAGCAAGACTACACCTTTTGAAGTGCCATGACTTTCCTAAACAATTAAAGATTCAGACACATTAGTCTATGGGGGCAACTCACATTTCAAACCCTGACATCTTCCCTGGTGCTGGAAACTGAAGAGCAAAGTAAATGTGATAGTAATCTTGGGTGTCAATATGACCACACCTGGCATTAACTAAGATCAGCTGTCAGACTACCTGAAGAGATTGTCCAGGTCAATAACTTGCAATACAAAGACCAGCCCTACATCTGATTGGAACCTTCCAGTAGCAAACCAGATAAAAGGAACCACAGAACAGAAGACTTTGAAGAGAGACTTTCCACTTCTTTGACTCTCCAGAATGTTTGCAGTGACTTAGCCTGCCTCCAGCTTCAGCCACCACCCCTGTGTCTCCTCCTTGAAAGACTTTTTCCCCTCTGCAACCCTTAGCTGAATAAATCTCCCTAACTCCCTTAAGTTGCTTGACTTTTAATGCTCTCTCTCAGCAACAGTTAAGAATAACTATTACAGTAAATTTCTCATGAGAAGAGACATAGAACTGGAGTGTGTTCAACCCCCGTTGGACCCAAGTTTTGGACTGCCAGAGCCCTCTTCTCTTCCTAGAACACACCACCTCATTTGCAAAGCAGAGACTTAACTTCTGAGCCATCTCTTCAGCTCCTCCACCTGGTTTGTTATCCAATGGCCATATCAACTCTTTTGCCTTAGGATCTGACTTCCCCCCCTAGAGTCATTTTGTGTATCTGCTGAGTGTAAGACCCTTTCTGGTGTTGCTATTTCTGATCGTGCAAGTGTCAAAAACATTGTTATTTACACTAAATGCTGTTACTAAATGTGACTTTATTATCATATTTCCCTGACTAGCCAACAGCTTCACCATAGTAGAGAATTAATAAGTCTTTCCTGTTACTTCATTTTTAGCTTCTTGTCTATGGGAGTGGCCTTGGGTGGTCTCCCAGGTGGAAGCTTCTTATCAAAGTTTAGTTGGTTTCAATCAGCTGCATTAGCTACAGAGATGTATGGAAGAAATATATGTCTGGAATCCAGTTTTCCAGGCCATGGAGGTATTTCATTTTCTTTGGGCCTGTAATCCTGTCTTCCTACAAAAAGAAGCTATCCACCGGGCCAGCCAGACGAGGGGGTCTGGGGGGGAGAACACTGGGGCCTCGGGGCTAGAGGTGAGGGGGTGAGCCCACCACGGGGACACTACCAGACCCTGGGAATCAGGTGAGAGGCAGCAGTGGACGAGATGCCGCAGATTCAGAGTCATTAGGGGGTTTGGGCTTATATAGGTCAGGGTCCAATCAGGTTGTTAACCCCTCCAAGCTTCCATTTTGCATTTTTTAAGAAGTAGGATTCCAAAACTATTCTATGGATATTATACACAGTTCAATCTATCAATCTATCAAAAACATTACTTTAAATTTCACCTTAGTTCATCCTTCCCTAAAACTCTGTGAATATTTTCTTAGCTTTGCTTCCTCAACACTTTATGATTGCTCTAAGTGGACTTTGTTGAGATGCAGTTTGACAAGCTGTTCCTTGTGGTCTCAAGTCACAATGATTCAACTTAAGGAATCCATTTATTAGCTTGCAGTTAAGAGCAGGTCCTCACCAGAATGAACACTCAATTCAGAAGATGGAAAGGTTAATAAAGTCAGAAACCACAATTACATCATAAGCTAGCTGACAGAATATCTGAAGTCTCAGAGAAAAAAACTAACTTTACAGTATTGTAAGAATGATACTTTTTCTTGAGATGCAGGTAGTTTGGTTAGGTTCTGTTTCATAGGTGTGGTTAGCATGGGAAATGAAGTCTGGGAAAAGTAAGATAAAGCACAAATGAATTGAAACAAAGCAGAGTTACTTCTGTTAGGACAAGAAACATTAGTTTGATGTAAATGGAGTTAAATGCCTTTTTTATATAACAAATAGAATTCAGTAGCATGATTCATGAATAAAAGTGACACAAATTGACTCACAAAATAGTATTTTATTCACTACATAAGGGGTGCATGTGGGCGCTCGTGCGAGAGTGTGTGTGTGTGTGTGTGTGTGTGTGTGTGTGTAAAATGCCATGTACCACCAGTGTAATTGGTTACACAATCCAGAACTGGAAAAAAAAATCAAGATTTGTCTGAAACTTCTTGTTTCCAAAAATAAAAATTTTTCAAAAGGTGATGTAGACTTTAAAAAAAGCAAGACTTAGAAAGACTATAATTGGACAATTTGAACATTATAAACAGAATAGTTATGGTTAATTAAAGTAATCTGAGATTATAATATATTAAAAAAGAAAGAGATTAATTATAACAATAGATATAACAAAAAATACAAGTCTAATTTTAATCCTAATATCTATCTATCTATCTATCTATCTATCTATCTATCTATCTATCTATCTATCTATCTATCTATCTATCTATCTATCTATTTTATTTCTGCTCATACAAACTTACCGGGTACCCCAGTCCCCTCCCTCCCTCCACCTCCCTCCACCCCCCTGCTTCCCCTTCCCCTCCCTCCCCATCCCCCAGTGTTTCCCCCACCTAATCCCGGGAGCATCCTTTACTGTGCGTGCCAAACTCTCCTCTGGGTCCTCCTCTCCGATGAGGTACAAGGACCCAGGGGCATTTCCCAGAACCATTTCCTGTGTTCCTCTTAAGCTTAGGAACACTACTGTGACTATCAGTCCCTAGCTTCCAAGGATCCTAGTGCCTTTAGTCCATGCTAGACTTTGTGGGGTCAATAATGTGTTGGACATAGCGCAGGTCATGCAAAGTCCTATTATGATTGCTTCAGCCCTAACTTGTGTGGAGTATCTTGCATATCATTACTCTTCCCATCCTTGTGCTTTTACACTCTTACCGCCCCCTCTTCTGCAAATTTCCCTGAGCTTCAGGATGGGGAGAAATTAGGCTGGCCTAGTTCCAGGTGGTTGATATAGAGTCTCTGATGTTCTGAATTATGGTTTGTTGATTTTTTTTTTCCGGTTTTGCTGCTCCTGCATTGCCCTTGGCTCTATCCTGATGGGTATTCGAAGTCACCCCTTGCAATCCTTGATGGTGGCCTATTTTCTCTGCTGTAACATGGTTCCCTCTCTCCTTGTTTCTGGTGGGGCCGTCCTTCCCCATCCCTCCTGTTTATAATCTTTGCAATTACTATAGGTATTACAGAGATTTATCTTTGAGTGTCTTTAAGTGGGTTTGGTACTAGGATCCACCTATTAGGGAGTACATATGGCACTTAATTTTCCGTGTCTGGGATACTTCACTCAATATAATTGTTTCTAATTCCATCCATTTCCCAGCAAATTCCATTAATTCATTATTTTTGATGGCTGAGTAGTATTCCATTATATAAATGTACCACATTTTCCTTATCCACTCATCAACTATTGGACATTTGGGCTGATTCCATGACTTTGCTATTGTAAACAGTACTGCTATGAACATGGTCGTGCTTGTGTTATCGAGGTGAATTTTTGCTATATGGAGGGTTATTCCCAAAAGTGGAATAGTAGGATCATATGGCATTTCAATCTTTAACTTCTTTAAGAATCGCCAGATGGCTTGCCAGAGTGGTTGTATGAGCCTGCAGTCCCACCAGCAATGTAGGAGAGTTCCCCTCTCTCCACATCCTCTCCAGCACTTGGTATTGTTTGTATTGTGGATTTTTGCCATCCTGACAGGGGTGAGATAATAACTCAGGGAAGTTTTGATTTGCATTTCCCTGATGGCTAAGGATGTGGAGCATTTTTTAAGATATTTGTTAGACATTTTAATTTCGTCCCTGGTAAAGTTTCTTTTAAGTTCCAGGGCCCATTTTTTTTTTAACATTTTTTATTATTTCCGCTCATACAAACTTAGTAGGTACACTGGTTCCCTCCCTCCCTCCTCCTCCCCCCGACCCCCCTGCTCCCCCTCCCCTCACCCCTCCCTCCCCATTCCCCAGTGCCTCCACCCCCAATCCCTGGAGAATCCTTTAATGTGCATGCCATACTCTCCTCTGGGCCCTCCTCTCCGATGACGTACAAGGACCCAGTGGCATTTCCCTGAACCCTATCCTGTGTTCCCCTTAAGCATAAGAACACTACTGTGGCTATCAATCCCTTGCCTCCAAGGATCTTGGTGCCTTTAGCAAATGCTAGACTTTGTGGGGTCAATAGTGTGTTGGACATTGCGCAGGCCAAGGCCCATTTTTTAATTGGGCCATTTGTTTCCTTGGTGTTTAGTTTTCTAAGTTCTTTGTGCACTCTGGATAATAGAGCTCTATTAGATATGTGGTTTGTGAGGATTTTCTCCCATTCTGTGGGTTGCCTTTGTGCTCGAGTTACAATCTCTTTATCTGAACAGAAGCTCTTTAATTTCACAAGATCCCATCTGTTGAGTGTTGGTTGTAGTGACTGTGCTATTAGATGTCCGTTTAGGAACTGTTGGCTTAGCTCAATCAGCTCGAGGGAGTTCTCTACCCTTTCAACTATGGTTTTTATAGTCTCTGGCCTTATATCGAGGTCCTTGATCCATTTGGAATTAATTCTTGTACATGGTGACAAGTATGGGTCCAGCTTTAATCTTCTGCATGTGGAGATCCAGTTTTGCCAGCACCATTTGTTGAAGATGCTGTTCTTTTTCCATTGGATTCTTTGGGCCCCTTTGTCAAAGATCAAATGGCTGTAGTTGTGTGGGCTTATATCTGGGTCTTCAACCCTTATCCATTGATCTGTGTGTCTATTTTGGAGCCAATACCAGGCTGTTTTTTACAACTATGGATTTGTAGTATAGATTAAGGTTTGGTATGATGATATACCTCCAGCCATGTTTTTGTTACTCAGGATTGTTTTTGCTATACTGGTCTTTTGTGCCTCCATATGATTTTTGAGATTGTTTTGGTCAAGTTCTTTAAAGAATTGCTTTGGGATTTTAATTGGTATAGCATTGAATCTGTATATTGCCTTTGGTAGGATGGTCATTTTTATGATATTGATTCTGCCAATCTAGGAATATGGGAGGTCTTTCCACCTTCTGGTGTCTTCTGCTATTTCTTTCTTTAGGGATTTAAAGTTTTCATTATAAAGGTCTCTTACTTCCTTAGTTAGGTTTATACCAAGGTAATTCATTTTTTTAAGGGCTATAGTAAATGGGATTGTTTTTCTCAAGGCTTTTTCACTTCTTTCATTCTGGGCATATAGGAAGGCCACTGATTTTTGTACATTTATTTTGTATCCTGCCACCCTGCTGAACTTCTCTCAATTAGTTCCAGGAGCTTCCTAGTGGAGTTTTGGGATCACTCAGGTATAAGATCATGTCATCTGCAAATAGAGATAATTTGACTTCTTCCTTGCCGATTTGAATCCCTCTTATGTCCCTTTCTTGTCTTATGGCTTCAGCTAAGACTTCAAGTACAATATTGAATAGAAGTGGTGAGAGTGGACAGCCTTGTGTAGTTCCTGATCGAAGTGAGAATGCTTCAAATTTTTCCCCATTGAGTAGAATCCTTGCTGTGGGCTTGTTGTATACAGCTTTTATTATATTGATAAAAGTTCCTTCCATTCCAGCCTTTTCTAGGGTTTTGATCATAAAGGGCTGTTGGATCTTTTCAAAAGCTTTTTCTGCATCTATCGAGAGTATCATGTGGTCTTGGACTCTGGACTGGTTTATATGGTGAATTACATTTATTGATTTGCATATGTTGAACTAACCTTGTATGCCTGGGATAAAGCCTACTTGATCCCCGTGGATGATCTTTTTGATATGTTTTTGAATCCGATTAGCTAAGACTTTGTTGAGAATCTTTGCATCTGTGTTCATCAGAGGGATTGGCCTGTAGTTTTCTTTTTTAAGTGTATCTTTATTAGGTTTTGGGATTAAGACCACATTAGCTTCATAGAAGGAATTTGGTAATGTTCCTTTCTTTGCTATTTGATGGAACAGTTTAAGGAGTATTGGTGTTATTAACTCCTTAGATGTCTGGTAGAACTCTGTGCTAAATCCATCTAGTCCAGGACATTTTTTGGTGGGAAGATTCGAGATTACTTCCTCAATTTCCTCATATGTTATAGGACTATTTAAATAATTCATAACTTCCTAATCCAATTTAGATAAGTTGTGTTTACTTAGGAATTCATCCATCTCCTTTGTGTTGTCAAATTTCACAGAGTAAAAGTTTTTGAAATATGGCGTTATAATTCTTTGGATTTCTTGGATATCAGTAGTGATAATTCCATTTTCATTTCTAATTTTGTTAATTTGTGCTTTATTTCTCTTGCTTTTTGTTAATTTAGCTAGGAGTGTATCAATCTTATTGATTTTTTTCAAAAAACCAGCTTTTTGACTGGTTAATTTTCTGTATCGTTTTCTTAAATCTTGATTTCGGATATTTCTCCCCTTATTTTGTTAATCTCCTCTCTTCTACTGCTTTTGGGATCAGATTGCTCTAGTATCTCTAAAGCTTTAAGCTACATTGTTAAGTTATTTATTTCGGATGTTTCCATTTTTTTTTTTTTTTGATGTAGGCATTAAGAGCTATGAACTTACCTCTTAGAACAGCTTTCATTGTGTCCCAGAGATTTTGGTAAGTTGTATTTTCATTATCGTTCACTTTCAGGAAATCTTGAATTTCCTTTATAATTTCTTCCTGAATCCAATTCTCCTTCAGCATCATAGTGTTAAGTTTCCAGGAGTTAGTGTATTTTCTGTTGCTTGTTGTGTTGTGGATGTCAAGCTTTAGGCCGTGGTGGTCTGATAAAGTACAGGCTAGAATGTCACCTTTCCTGTATATGTGTACTTTCATTGTGTGGCCCAATATGTGATCTATTTTGGAGAAAGTTCCATGTGCTGCTGAGAAAAATGTGTATTCTTTGGTGCGTGGATGAAAAGTTCGATAGAGATCTGTAAGATCCATTTAAGTAAGGGTTTGATTAAGTTCCAAATTGTCTCTGTTAAGTTTTTTACCTGTTGATCTATCCCATGTTGAGAGGGCGGTGTTGAAATCCCCAAGAATTATCATTTTGGGATGATTTCTTGCTTTAGACGTTTTAGGGCTTGCTTAATGAATGTGGGGGGGGGGCGTATTGGGTGCATATATGTTCATTATTGTGAAGTCTTCCTGGTGAATTGTACCTGTGACTAAAATGTAGTATCCATCTGTGTCTCTTATGAGTTTTTTTTTTGGTTTGAAGTCCACTTCGTCCGATAGCATAATGGCTTACCCCTGCCTTTTTTCTGGTTCCATTAGCTTGTAGAATTTTTGACCAGCTTTTTATTTTTAGGATGTGCCTATCTTTTGTGGTGAGATGGGTTTCCTGCAGGCAGCAGATTGATGGATTTTGATTTTTAATCCAATTTTGTAATCTGTGTCTCTTGATCGGTGAGTTAAGTCCATTAACATTTAATGTTATAATGGAGAAACTATTTTTAATTCTGGACATTTATTATGTTAGTGGCTTTTATAAGTGTATTGTTTCATCTTTAGATTTTGGTAGTATTATACTTCCCTTCTGTTCTCCTGGATATGCCTGTTTTTTCCTTCAAGCTTAAGTATCATTTCTAGCATTTTTTGAAGGCCTGGTTTGGTGGACATGTATCCCTTCAAGTTGTCTTTGTGCTGGAAAACTTTTCTCTCTCCCTCGATCATGCTGAATAGTTTTGCGGGGTATATCAGCCTGGGTTGACATTTTTGCTCATTCAATACTTGAAGTATGTCTCTCCAAGCTCTTCTTGCTTTTACTGTTTCCCTTGAGAAGTCATTTGTTATTTTAATAGATTTACCTTTAAAAGTGTCTTGTTGTTTTTTCCCTTGAGGCTCTCAGCACCATTTCTTTATCTTGAATGTGGTGTGTTTTAACTATTATTTGCCGTGGGAAGTTTCTATTTTGGTCATATCTGTTTGGGGTGCAGAATGCCTCTTATATATGGATGGGCCTCTCTTTTTTTAGATGAGGAAAGTTTTCCTTGATGATCGTTTGAAAATTTCCTCAGATGTGGTATTTTGGGATTCTTGCTCTGGTATTCCATGAATACACATGTTTGGTTTCTTCAGGGTGTCCCATAACTCTTGAATATTTCTCTCAAGTATCTTTTTGGCTTTAGCAACCTCTTCCATTGAGCTGGTTTATACTCCCACTTTGTCTTCAAGGTCTGACATTCTGTTTTCTGTTTCGTTAGTTCTGTTGATAAGGTGCTCTGTTGAGTTCTGGGTTGAAGATAACTTGTTTTTTAGTTCAGTTTTAAACTCTGCTTGAGTCTATTTTAACTGCTCTATGCCTGTTTTTGTTTCTTGTACTGTTTTTCTCAGGTCCTCCAAGTGTCTGTTGTGTTCCTCTTCAAAGTGATTGATGCGGTTATTTAATTCCTCCTGGATTTCCTCTTTCATAGTATTGAGCATGGTAATGATCATGTTTTGAAAGTCATTATCCTGGGTAAGGCTTTCTTGGTTATTTTCCATGGTTGGAGTCTATCATTATGAGATTAATTCTTTCAGTGGGAGATTTTTTTTCCTGGGTGTTGTTTCTCATGGATTTGCACTTTGACTTGGGCATTGTCCTTTTAACTCTTAAGACCTTCTTTCAATTTCTGTGAGTTTTTCACTGAACTGAATTATTGGCCTGGGGTTTGGGGTTGAGCGGGGGGAGGGGTGGGAGCTTACCTAGGTCGACCTGAGTCCCAGCTGGACTGCACGTGTCCTGGGGCAGGTGGGGAAAGGGCTTTAATCCTCGTAATTAAAGTATATTATGTCATCTGAGATTATAATATATTAAAAAGGAAGAGACTAATCAGAACAACCGTTATAACGAAAAATACATAGTCTAATTTTAATCCTCATAATTAAAGCACATTATATAATAAGGAACTGAGTCATTGCACAAGTGTGAAATGTGCCTGTTGCAGGTAGGGGTGATTAGCATTAGTGAGCAACACATGCATCCAGGTAAAGAGAGGCCTAATAAGGTTCCAAGATGAGAATGCTAATGCTGCATGAGAATACATCTCAATGCTAGAGTATTTACTTATCATATGATCTCCAACTCTAGCAAAAAGGAAGAAAAGTCTCATTTTCTGGGAATACTTCCTACATTGTATTAATATGTGATTATTTTTAGTATGTCACATGGAAGTTTTTAAGTAAAGATGTTGAGACATATTTAAATGCACATCTAAGGACAACTCAATGGGATTGTTACAGCAAAAACCATTGTTGGAGTTAAAAGGAATATTAGGGATTAAGCTGAGAAATCTGGAACAGTAGGAAGGCAAGTGAGAGGGTGTAGTTGTGTTGGAGAACTTCAATGCGGTACCCAGTACAAATGGGTGCACTTGCCTTAGTGATTTCTTTCCTTTTTTAAATTTTATTTATCGTGTGTGTGTGTGTGTGTGTTGTGTGTGTGTAAGAGGGCACCGTGTGTCCCTATGGAGGACCAAGGGTGACGTTGGGAATCATCCTGGATTGCTTCTACTTCCTTTTTGCTTCTCTCTACGATTTCCCAGGCTTTGCCTCTGCCATTTCTATCTGTTGTTTTTTTACGTGGGACCTGGGGTTTTAATTCAGGACCTTCTTACTTGTGAGGCAGAGTCTTAACCCCTGAGCAATCTCTCCAGCCCATGATTTCTTTCTATATGCTAAATGAATCAACATATATCCCACCCATTGAAAACCCTCCTACTGATATTCGGTTCTTCCTCCTCCTCCTCCTTTTTTAGTCTTACAAGCATATTTAGTATTAATTTCTGCTTTCCTCCATCCCCACTCCCTTCGACCTCCTTTTTGCATGGCTCTTGAGATATCCCATGCTCTGCCCACCAGGGGCAGAAATGCAGGCCAGAACCATCTTTCATTTGGCTTTTTGTTGTTGTTGTTGTTAACTCTGAACTCAGGACCTTCTGCTTTTGAGGCAGAATCTTAACCCCTGAGGCATCTCTCTAGCCCTATTCGGTTCTTCTTGATGCTACTGTTTACTTCATCCTCATTCAAACCAGCGAGCACCTGACATACTACATCAATTGACTGAAGGTGCTCCGGGCAGTCATCAGATATTTTAAATATGCCAAACCACACACTGGCAATTTCCCCCTTCATAGGAGTGTAAGGCCTGGAAGAAGCTGTTGAATAAATAATTTTTGTGGTGGAATGTTAAATCTGAGTTTAAACCCTACTTGATACATCTCAGTACTTGTTTAGAATCACCTGAGCCATGCAGGAAGATCAATGAGGAACTGAGCTTCCAGGTCTAAGACACCATACAGCACTGCAGGCTCATAGAGCCCATGTCATGGTAGAGTTGAAGCCTGGATGTGTAGTCACGCTCCTCTCTGCCAAAACATTTTGGGATCTGTTGACTCGTGAAGTGCTTCTTCTCAAATGATCAAATGATGTTGTTTTAAAATTGTTTCCCTACTTTTACTTTATTCCTTTGCTAGAAAGGACAGCATTTCTCTTATATTTCTCACAAGAAGGTGAAAGCTACTGTATCTCAGTATTTCATATTCCTGCTCCTGTAAGGGGTGTTATTTATGGTATCTTGAATCAATGCATATATTATTTATTTGAAACAAGATCTTATTTTGTAGCCAGCTTGGCCCTGAAATAATCCTACTACACAGCTTCCAAGTGCTGGTATCACAGGTATGGGTTATACCCTATGTCAATACAGATTTCTTATTATGCGATTTGTTTCATCATGGGTTTATTTTCTACTATTGTGTCTACTGACCTTGCTATGGTTAGATTTGGATGTCTACTTGACAGTTTCAGGCTGTTTGGGGCACACCTGTGAAGAATCAATGGTTGGAGCAGGCCCCTGAACAAGTCTGCAGGTACTTGCTTAATCGATGTGGAAAACAGCCCATGGGAGCTTTCCAGTTGTGGACCACATAAAAGGAAGTACAAAGAAGGACTTGTTTTTTCTTTCTCCTGTGTCAACTTCCTGTTGAGTCTACTTTTTGAGCATGGTTGCCTTCTTCAAGCATTGTTGCTTTCTTTATTGCTGCTGCCTCTATTGCCTTCATCCCTTGTTGACTCAGAGGTCCGTCTTTGGAGAACTGTTCATTGCCCAACTGTTCTTTGAAGAAGTCAGAGCCCATTGTCTTCAACCCTCTAGCGACATAGAGGCTCTACACCTTGGGATCC
This sequence comes from Typhlomys cinereus, assembly GCA_023101885.1. Classification (NCBI taxonomy): domain Eukaryota; kingdom Metazoa; phylum Chordata; class Mammalia; order Rodentia; family Platacanthomyidae; genus Typhlomys; species Typhlomys cinereus. Next base: position 2,028,627 of record JALPQD010000219.1, read on the forward strand.
TTCAGCTTTGTGAGACACTCTGGTCAAGAACAAAGCAGTTATGGATAGCTACTTTGAAGGACATTTCTTTTATTGTGAATTGATTTAACAAAGTTATTTATATATGTTAAATGTTAGGCATGTTGAACATAAAATGACTCAGGTTGCTCCCCCTTCTCCCTTTGATATACGAGTTAGACAAAAAAAACCTTCACAGTTCCTAGTCTACTTAGATAAGGCAACTCCCTTTTCCAAGGACAATTTCATGGCCCCCAGCTTGTTTGCAGCTCCCAAGGACTTTCCCGCACTTCAGAGTGAGCTCCCCTTCCCATTCCAGTACTTTTCCAATTACATGCCCCTGGCCTAAGTCACATACTTCTGGTCACATGATGACCAAGTCCTATAAGAGACCTCAGAACTAGAATTCTCTCTCTCTAAAGTGTTCTCTGCTTCCCTTCCTCTCTGCTTCTCTGTTTGTTTTTGGAGACAGCCATGCTATATGCTGCTTGCCTATTTTATCCTCTTGCTTGCTTGATAATAAATCTCCTTTATATATTATGTGCTGGTTTTGGTGTGACTTTGTAGCCCCATCATTCCAAGGTAGGGGCTTTCCCAAGAGTCCTCATAATATATACGTTCAATTCTGTTTCCACAGAACCCTGATTAATATAATCCCCCATAGGGACAAAACAGTGATTAATGTAGTTACAGTGCTTGTTAATGAATTTAATATTTCCAAGGCTCCTAGTTGTCCAAAGATCATATTAGATGTCTTAATTGCTTTGATAAAAATACACTGACAAAAGCAACTTAAAGGAGAAAGGGTTTATTTTGGCTCCAGCTCCAGGATACACTCCATCATAGCAGTGAAGTGAGGACTGCAGAGACTTGAAGCAGTTGGTTTCATTGTATCAACAATCAGGAATCGAGAGAACAGTGAATGCTATGTTAGTGTTTAGCACTTTCTCCACACTGTACAATCCAGGGTTATCACCCAGGGAATGGTCCAGTCCACAGTCTAACCAGGTCTTCCCATATCAGTTAGCCCAGTTAGGATAATACCCCACAGAGGCTGACCTTAATCTAGATCATCCCTCACAAATGTGCCTGGAATCCTATCTTGTAGACAGGTTAAATCCATCAAGTTGACAATGTTGAGAAAACATACTTTTATCCCAACTGAGAAACTGATTCTTATTAAAGGTGTTAAAAGAAATTTTAGTTATGCATGCCAGCCAGAATCAGAAAGAATTCCAGTAAGTATTTCTTCTTTTTTTTTTAATCCTTAAGAAGAACAGACTTTAACAATAAAGTTCTATTTTCTTGTGAGGTAGCAACACATATTCAAATACAAAGAATACATAAGTCTGTGACAATACTTTTTACCATTGTAGATGCTGTTTTGGGGAGAACTTTGTTAGAAAACAAATACTTGTTAAATTGAATTTTAAAAAAAGATTTACATAGCTTCAACAGACACAAAAGATGCAGAGATTTTTTAAAAGAAAACAAATATATATATATATATATATTTTAAGTTTTATTATTTATTCAATTGTGCGTGTGTGTGTGTATGTATGTGTGTGTGTAGAACCACGGACGAATGCGGGAACCACCATGGACCGCCTCCATCTCCTCCTTGTTTACTCTGCCCGGGGATTCACAGGCTCCGCCCTACCAGGGCCAGAAACGCAGGTCACCCCGCTTCTGCCCGGCTCTATACGTGGGGTCTAGGATCCGAACTCAGGATCTTCCGCCTGCAAGGCAGTGACTTAACCCCTGAGCCACCTCTCCAGCCCCCCAAATATATTCTTTTATAGGACTCTATAAAAAGTTGCTTAGGGTTACTCTATCAAAGCGCAGAGCTCTGGGTCTTGGTGGTGGGTTTTTTTTTTCCTAGCTCAGCACTTCACTAGTCCAGTTAACATGAAGAAACGAATCTGAACTTTGGAAATTTGGTAATGACAATTTTTCTTTATTCACTTAAAAAAAATCCTGACATATCACTCCTAATTCTGGACTGAGAGAAGGTTATGAACACTCATTTTTTTGGACCTTCTACCAATGAAAACCAGCTGTATTTTGAAGATGTGGAGGGTCAGCCCTTCATCGTTGCCAGGCATTTCCCAGTTAGCAATAACACCTTCTAAGGACTACATGGTTTGTGTTCCGATGCCAAGAACTGCTATAAACGAAATCAAGAATCTGGTTGGTTCAGAAAACGTTGGCATTTATATCATATTTAACCAAAGAAGGCAAATCCACTCTCAGCAAGTATTTCTAAAGTTACATCCTGTTTTGTAGGAAAACTATTAAATAAGAAGGGGATAGGTGAGATGGTCGATTTTACACTTTTCTAGATATTTATAATTAATGATGGTTCCAAGCTTTCCAGTTCTGAAGATTAGAAGGGGAGAGGGATGACAGGCAGCGATCTTTTTTTTTTAATTATTTTTTATTCAATTGTGCGTGTGTGCGTATGTATGTGCGCGCCCGTGTGTGTGTGTGTGTGTGTGTGTGTGTGTGTGTCTGTGTATGTGTAGAACCACGGACGAATCGGGAACCACCATGGACGCCTCCACCTCCTTCTGCCCCGGGATTCACAGGCTCCGCCTTACCAGGATCAGAAGCGCAGGCCGGGCGCTTGACAGGCAGCGATCTTAACCTAATGCTTCAAAACCTACATCATGCCTGGTTGGATTGGTACAGCTAAAGGCAATGCAGATGACGCTTGAGAGTTAAAAGTAATGTAGATTATACTATATTTACTCATGAGGTAATAATGGAAAGCAATGACCCAGGTGGAAGATACAAACACGATAAGGATAGTTTCGGTAGCTTCTGACTTGGATCTCCTCTATCAGCTTTCACTAGTGAATCACCAAACCCGATCCCCAATCTTTGGCTAGAAGCGCCTTTGGAAAGACTACACTTCCCAGAAGGAAACGCGGCTCCTTGACTCGGCTTCCTGGTCGTCCGCAAGCGGCTCTGAGTCTCCCGGGCTGGCCCTAAGCCCTGCTCCAGCCGGCTTCCGTTCGCGACGTTGTCTCCGGCGGCTCAGGTCCGGCCACGGGTTTCAGTTCCGGGCCGGGCGGTGCGGCGCTCTAGGCCGGCGCCCGCGTCTCTATGGCCGCAGGGCGGACTTGCGGACGGAGGGGTTGCGGGGGGGGGCGCGCTTCCGGCCCGTGAGGGACCGTGGCCAGCATGGCAGCCCCGCGAGGTGAGGCGGGGGCCGCGGAGGCGCAGGGGGCGTGGGGCTGGCAGGTGGGCGTGGGGACGCGGCGTGGAGGCCGGGGCTCGGGCTCGCGGACGGGACGGCGACGGCCATTTCTGGAGCCTCTGCCCGGATGAGATGCGCGGGCCGTCCGAGGCTTCGGCTCGCCGGTGCCGGGCTCCGGGGCTCGGCCTGGTGGCCCAGGTGGAGGCTCCGGGGCTCCGGGGCTCAGGCCACGCCGGCCGCTCGCTTGCTGGGCCCGGAGCAGTTTTGGGCCGAGCTGCAGCCAGGGGCGGTCGGAAGCTGGGGTTCGGCGGGGACGACCCCGCTGTCGCACTGACTCAGGTCGACTTCGAACCTGGGAGTTGTGTGCCCGCCGCGACTGCGGTCAGCGTTCTTCCCAGTGCGTTCTGCGCTGGGCGAATGCTGCGCAAGTACCAGGGAAGGTGGTTTTCGTGCATGGGAAAGCCTCGGTGCCGGCGGGTGCCCGGCAGGTGCCCGGGCCGCGTCCGCGTTGCGCGGGCTCGAGCCCTGCCTGGGAGTAGGAGGAGCGACGGGAAGTAGCTGTTTGATGCCTCGCGCAGAGTGGGGGCTGCAGGTGGACGGCAAGTGGACGCTGGCAAAGTTCATATGGAGGCTCCTGCTGCCCGCATAGAGCCTGAGTTCGGTCCCCTGACGCCCACCTGGTGGAAGGAGAGAACTGTTTGCAGAAGTTTCCCTTACACCCTCACCTGTGTATCATGGGATCCATTTGCACCTCTCTCTTTCTCGCTGCTTCTTCCTCCCCTTCCGACCTCCCGCTCAAAAACAAAACAAAACAAAACAAAACAAACAAAAAGGACAAAAGGCAAATCATTAACTGAAATGAAATGGGTGTAAGAACTTACCGATTTAGGCTTATTGCTACTACATATTTTGTTATGCTTGGTTATGGTATAATTTTTATCCTAATAAAAGTATGGTTTTCATTCTTTTCTGAGAGCCTCAGAATTAATTTACCAGGCACTTCTTGCATCTCCAAGACTTCAGGTATTGCAAATAATATCCCCCATGAAATATTGTAACTGAAAATGAAAGAAAGCATGACTCCAGACTGTCTTTGTGGCACCTAATGGGAACTTGGTGAGCCTATGCTGTCTTTAGTTATTGAGTATTGGTTTTAGAATGATTTGAATTCTCAAGAAAGTTTAAAGTATTTGCATTACATGAGTTTTTAGATTATCTTGAAAAAGTTTAAATTCCTTATAACTGAGATTTCTCCCTTCCCTGCTCCAGGGAGGTCACCAGATATGCTGAACTTACTGCGGAACAGATCGGCATAGCGCACTACTGGGATGGCACAGCCTATATAGTCCCAGCTACTGGGGAGTCTGAGACAGGGGTTACTTGAGTACAGGAGTTCTGGGCTATAGTGACCTCCTAGGAGCAGGAGAGGGGAGAAACTCCATCAGAAAATTTGGACAAAGAAGAGAGAATATGTTATAATGATAAACCAAAATGCCAATTAGAACTGTTAAAAACACTGTTTAGTTGAAATAGATTTCTAAAGTGGTATTGCATTACAGAGTCCTATGTTTATGAGTATATAAATTCACTATTTTACTAAGATTAGTAATTATTTTTAATAATATAGTCTATTCCCATATAATGTATATAGGTAGTTTTTCAAGGTGGTGACAAAATAATATTAAAATAAATCTAAAAAATAAACACTATATTGCTTTTGGAATCAGGAATTTACATAACAGCCAAAATAAAGATTTGAATTTGACGTTCTAATCTCTCTCTCTCTCCCGCTCTCACTCTTCCTTTCTCTCTCTCTTCAGGTCTGTGTGAGGTTCATGGGTTTGTGTGGGTATGTTTGTGGGTAAAGACCTGAAGTTGACCTTACATGTTCTTGCTCAATAGCTCTCCACTTCAGTTATTGAGGAATGGTCTCAGTTGAACCTATAGTTTGCCTATCAGGATGAGTTAGTCTAGCTAACCACCTTGCCCTAGGGATTCTCTGCCTCTGTTGGGATTACAAGTGGCAGCTCTGCTGTTATTTTCATGGGTTCTAGGGATCTGAACTCCAGTCCTTATGCTTCTGGGGCAAGTGTCTCATTCACTGAGCCATCTCCCAGGTCCACAACTACTCTTATTTGTGGAAGTGTTGGTAAGTGAGGACTTGGGCAAGCAATCTTTTCTCTGAAGGGCCAATGTCTCTGTCATTACTAATGAACTCTATACTTTTGGACAAAATATAGCCAAATTAATTTAGAGACCAAAATATGACTGACTTCCAATAAAAATTAATGGACATTGAAATTTTAAATTAGTGTACTTTCCAAATATTATAAAGTGGCATTCCCCCTCACCCCCTGTCATTTGAAAGTGTAAAGCTATCCCAACAGAGTAAAAATGTGGACAATGTGGTTATGTTCCCCTGTACTGACTGATGAGATATTATTGGTGTTTAGCTTTGAAGTCATAAACTCCTGGTCTTGAAAGTTAAGAACAAAGCAGACATTGTAGTGGCCCCCTTCTCTTTATTCTATCTAAACCTTTCTTTTTCTTTTGTGGTTTTTTTTTTGTTTGTTTGTTTGTTTTTTCTTTCTTTCTTTTCCTTTTTTTTAATTCCTTGCATCTTTGGAGGAAAAAAAGGCAGTAATAAGCCTTAATTATTCTATCATACTACCTTTTGGGCAAAATCTGGTATGATTTTTAAAAGTTGTTTACAATTCACAAATCATTTTTTAGTTCCTCAAGGAGCAAATCTGAAGAACCTGTTTCCTTATTTAAAAGTGTGTGTTTGACGCATTTACTGTATTTCCCTATGAAAGAAGTCTTTGAGGTCAGACTTCAAAGCAGTGAACAAAAATACATTTAGCTCATAGGGTGGTTCCAGCAGTAGCCTGTAAGTCACTCCAAATCACTCTGGTTTTTAACTTGGGATTGGCAAAGTGGGAGCTGCTTTCCAGGTCCACCTATTTTCATATGGCCCATGAACTAAGAACAGTTGTTGAGTTCACCTGCATGATTGCTGAAAATTCACCACCAAACGGCTTAAGGGAACAAGGAATTTATTCTCTTAGGACAATCAGGTTACAGTTCATAGTCCAGCTTGACGGGAGAGCATGCACCAACACCAGGGCCGAGGGAATTGTCCATACCATCTGTACATAACGGCTGACAGAGGGACGATCCTTATTTGCCAGACTAGCATGTCTGGCCAAGTGTATATAAGGATGCCAGCTTTCTCAACTAGCTCTTTCTGTTTTATTCTAGGGCCTAATCCCACCCACCTGGGCTTTCCCCATCAGCCAGACAATCTCCTGCAAGTTTGCTGTGGGTGTAAACCAACCACTAATACTCCACAAATGTGCCCAGAGCTCAAACCCTCAATTGTCAAGTTGGCACCTGTGCCTAACTATGACAACAGTGTTTACAGGTGACTACTTGTAATAGATTTGATAACAGAACATTGACGGAACAAGTAAATCAAAAGTTATCTCCTAATAATTCTATTCTCAAAAGCAGATTTGCATTACAAGAGTTGCACTCATTTATAATTGTTAAAATAGTGTGGATACTGATTTTCTCATTATATAAGTAGCTTATATGAGAAAGTCGATGGCTGAATGTTGGTGCCATCATAGCAGAGCAGAAGCATGAGGGCAACCTGTTCCCTGGAGCTCATGTTCCCACTCAGGATGGCACTGCTCAGATAACACCTGTGGGCAGTTCTTAAACTGGGTGTTCCATATGTTATGTACTTCCTGCCTTGCAAAATTTCTAGGTTTGTAATTAGAATTCTTTCTGTGATTAATTATTTTTCAGATAATGCAGTAAAATGTTTTTAATTTTGATTAAGTTCTGTGTTAAACATCACATTTTAAAATTTCTTTGTTGGTTTCATTCGGTTGTTTTTTTTTGTCATTTTCTTCTCTTTCCATGAAGAGTCTTCCTCCTCCTCTTCCCATTAAGAGTCTTCTTCACAACAAGTTTCCTCCTACTTTTATGTCCTTTTTTGTGTACATGATGTATGGTGTCCAACAAGGGCTGCGTGCACCAGTGTGTGCCCTTGTGCCCAATGCAACATAAGTGATATATCAGTGAGAGTGCCACTAAGCAGGTGAGTATCCCTCCTACAGCTAACATCAGAACCATCATATGGAAGCATCTCTTCCTGCACAGGATACCTCCATTTGGGGGTCATATTTTTTTCTTTTTCAACTGTGCCTTCAGTAAGGTAAAAACTTAGTGGGTTTCTATGTAGTTTTATTATAATTAGTTAATTATCCCTCCTCTACCCCTCTGCTACACCGTTCCTTCCTCTCTTCACCCTTAAACCCTTTCCTTGTGACATGCCACTTGTGTTTTGTTCCGTTCTCTCCCATAAACTCATTCCCCTTTGTTTTCGTGGCTTTCAACAAGTATTTTTAAGTACAGAAACCTGAAGGCTGAAAGCTAAGATCTACATCTAAGAGAGAACATTAAGTATTTTTTTCAATGCATTTTTTTTTTTTTTGGAGACAGTCTCAGGATGTAGCTCAGGCTGGTCTGGAATTTATGACCTCAACCTCCTCAGTTCTGGGATTGAATGCATGTACCACCAAGATTATTTCTATTTTGAAAAAAATTTATCTTTGTTGTTATATGGCATTTTCCTCCAAATGCAGCTGCCTTTTTTCCCAAGACCAAGAGAGAGACTGGGAGGAGTAAAATGCACATGCCTGTCCACTTACCAGCATGTGTTGCACATGTGTTCATACATGTGTCACTCATGTAGCCCTCACACAGTAAGGTTGGGAGGTGCCCTAGAATATACAAGCTAAGGAAGATTAGTTGAGGAAATTCCATCTAGGCAGCCACAGGAAAGCCAGCAGCTATGCTGTTGGTGAGCTGCCTTTGAAAGGTCCCTGCTTCTGTTGATAAGCCTCATCCCTTCTTCCGTAAGTAAGCCCAATAAATTTGCTAGTTTATCATTACTTTGGTCTGTCTTTGAACTCCTACCTGGAGGTGAGGTGGGGTGGGGGTGGGGGTGGTAGTTGTGTGGTATTTTCCCAGAAGAAGTAGTCACAAAACATTGCATGGGTGGGGTAGAACACATGCCATTACATGAGCATGTGGGTCCAAGAGGGCAAGTTACAGGAATTGGTTCTCTCTTTCCACGTGTAGGTTTTTTGGAGATTGAACTCAGGCCATCATGTACACTAAGCTATCTTGCCACCTTTACTACAATTCTCCTAAATCACACAGAGTTACTTCTTTTACTTTCTCTTTGCTGTCTTGGAGAACTTATTTAGGGGTAGTAGTAGGGAGCTTAGCTATATCTTGTCTACTTGTTAGTTGACACTTCTTCACTGGGAAGTCAATCCTCTTGCCTTGGGATACAGCTTTAGGGTTACCTATGAAGTTAGTGAGGGAGGAAGGGGGGACCCACTTGTCCTTGCAGACACCCCAGTCTGCCCTGGTGACCAGTGGAATGCCATGTTGCAGCCAGATTGCCCTCAGTCTTCTCCTGAATTTTTAAGTTTGGAACGTGCATTGCTTTGCTTTTATAAGTTTGTTATCTTGAGGATAGTTGTGTAGCTTACAAAATCTTGAACTAGGAGTGGTATGCCACCGTCATAGAGTTGGGGCACTGAAAAGATTCACACCATGTTTTGTGTTCATATAACTAAAAAGTATTGAGGTTGAATTTTAGTTCTCATACTTTAACACCGTATTTTGTACTGGATATTGGTAAGTGTTTTGGATATAACTAGTTGATTAGCTATGTGTATATGTTAAGTGTGTGTTAAATGATATTTTTGTTGCACCTATTTTTCAGAAAATGTCAGTTTACTCTTCAAGCTATACTGTCTGGCAGTGATGACCCTGGTGGCTGCAGCCTACACCATAGCATTACGGTACACAAGAACAACAGACAAAGAACTCTACTTTTCAACAACAGCTGTGTGTATCACAGAAGTTATAAAGTTAGTGCTAAGTGTTGGACTTTTAGCTAAGTAAGTAAAACTGCTTTTAGAGTATTCAATTGTTTTCCTCCTAAAGTATTCATTAGGAAATTCAAGCTGCATCTCTAGAGTACTGTTTCTCTAGGGCAGTTTTCTGCCCCGAGGAGATATTTTTTGTTGTCACAATTTGGAGACATTTGTGGTGTCCAGTCTGTAGGGTTTAAAATGCTATTAAATATTCTGCAGTATCCAGGACAGCTTTTGAAAACAAAGCTGCCCTGCCTGAATATCAGTAATGCTGAAGTTGGAGGACTCTTTTCTTAGCAGGGCTGGTGAGCTATGTCCTGTGTCTCACATACCGCTTGCTGCCTGCTTTGTCCTAGTGGAGACTGTTGCTCACGAAGCCTAGAATAGATGCTATTTTACCTTTATGGGAGACATTTATTGATTTGCTGGAATGGGTGTGTCTGGTGTTTCCTGGTGAATGCTAACCTCTGCTTCTGTTTCCTTATGTTGTCTTTGTACTTTGTAATGTTGAGGCAAGTGCCTTGTTCAGTGCAGGATACTATAGAAGAATCACATTAGCTGAAGGTGCACTGCAAGGTAAGAAGGATTTTAAGGCAAAATGGCCCTAACTTTATTTCTAGTTTTCCTGTGACTGTGGCTTTTCATTGGAGAAAATATTACAGAGTGATGAGAACTAAGTGAAATTCTATTGTAACTTAGGAAGATTTAAGAGATGGGGTATGTTTAAATCACTGGGGACAGGTGAGACTTAACACAGATTTTATTATGTGTGTTGGTTAGAGTGAGATACACTGAGAAGTCACATGAGTAGCTGGTAAGAGTAGGATGTATTGAGAATTCCCATGTGTAGATTTTCAGATAGTAACAGGCAAATTACATTTCAGCACCCTAACTCATTTCAGGAGTATTTGTTCAGCAACTTCTACCAACACTTTACTCTGGGTACTGCTTATACCAGTGTGACTGGAGTGTCACATATGCAGTCTGGGTTTAACTCACATAGACTCATGTATCATGTGAAAGAGCATTTGAGGAGTGACTTGGGGAAGAAGCAAGGACAGAGAAATAACTTGTGGCTAGATGGTAGAAGGCTTTAATATATTTGAGCTTAAAATTTATTTGTAGGTGAAACACTGTTGTAATCTGTCTTGTCTGGTTACCAGTGCAGTAAAATCTTAAACCTTTATTGGAATGATTAGTTTTTCTGGAATTTTTTCTTTTACTATGAAATCCTTTATTCATTCTGAGTGATGGCGAATAAGTCAGAGGTGTGTATGTGTGTGTACTACATATACGTGTATATACACAATTATGGATTTATGATGACAGAAGAGACAGGATGTTAGGTGTGCTCTATCACTCTCTGCCTATTTCCTTGAGACTAGGGTCTCCTATTGAGCCTGGAGCTAGGTGGCAGTTAGCATTCCCTGGTGATTCTCCTGTCTCCATTCCTGGCAGTGTCAGGGTAACAAGTGTGTCAGTGAAGCAAACAAGTCATTTCTTTCTCTATTTTATCTCTTAAGTACACCGTGTCCAGCACGGCGACCATGAAGCTGCCTTGAAGCTGAGAAAAGAACAGGCGGAAAGAAAGAATCACACAGACACAGAAATAAGAAAGAACAGAACGAGCCAGGCAGGTGGGGATCACAGCCTCCTAATGGGAGAGTAGTGAGAATTCTACCTGCTTGCTTCCAAGACTTTTATTTATAACTTACACAGCTTGTGTTTATTGATAATGCCATATTAGGAAGGCTTTGAGGTGTGAGCCCTTGCCTGATTGGAAGGGAATAAGAAAGTGAACGAGCCATTCAGTTTCCAGTATGTGCTCAGACAGTCTTTGTGGAGTCAAGGGAGAAGTCTGCATTCTGAGACTTGCATGAAAACACCTTGGGAGACACTCTCTCCACTTTACACAGTTTCCTTTGATCTCAACGCTTTTGCTGTAACATTAGAAGGGTCTCCAGAACATCTGTGGGCCTGACTAATATTATGTACATTTGTTTTTATGATGAGTTTATGATTTTTGACCGTCTCAGCCTTCTGATGCTTTTTTCCCAGCAGCCACAGAATAGCTCTTCTGTATAGAGCTTTCCACTGAGTGGCACTGCACATGTGAGGCCTTGCCTGAACTTTTACATGGGAGCTGGAAATTTGAACTCAGGTCTTATGCTTGTACAGCAAACACTCTTTTCATTGAGTCATCTGTACAGCCCTGAGAAGTACCTTCAATAGGCAAAAGTCCATGTTTAAAATTCCAGAATAATGTCTACTTAAAAATCTAAGAAAAAAAGTGTCTTAAGACTTAAGTTTCTTTTGGGCTGGAGAAATCACTCAGGGGTTAAGACTCTGTCTTGAAGGCAGAAGGTTCTGAGTTCAGATCCCAAGTACCACATAAAAACACCAGGCGGTGTGTCTCACTGAAACTTGTATGTTGAAACCTAACCTCCCCCCCAATGCAAAGTCAGACCCTGAGGAAGTAGAATTTGTAAAAAAAAAAAAAAAAAAAAAAAAAACCACCAGGTGGAAATGGTGACAGCCTGCATTTACGGCCCTGGTGGGTGGAGCCTGGGAAATCCCAGAGCCAAGCAAGAAGGAGGTAGAAGCAATCCAGGATGATCCTCGAAGTCACCCTTGGTCCTCCACAGAGACACACAGTGCCCTCTGATACACATACACACACACACACACACACTCAAAAAAGACTTGGTTTCTTTTTAGAAAAACATAGGGGTTTACCAACTTCAAAAGGGCAAAAATGTGTAATTCAGGAATTAGCACAGACAAATCATCATCACCTAGTTTATGTCTTGTCTTGTTTTGTTTTGTTTTTTAATCGTTGAGACAGTCTCACTGTGTGGCCCAGGCTGGCCTTGAGCTCTAACTCTGCCTCAGATTCTTCAGTGGGATTATAGGCAAGTGCACCATGCCTGGCAGCAGCTGGTTTAAACTATAAAGTCAAATCACGATTCATTTTGTTTTATAACTTACTAGTTTTTAGAAACAAATAAAGATAAGTAAGCTGATTTTCTGCCAATCCACCCACATAGTCTTTGTGTTTTATTTTGATAAATTTCCAGCTGTATTTTGCTTGATGTGTAGTAGTCTTGATTTTTCTTCAGTAATGCATGGTTATTGGTGTGGTCAGTTTTGTGGAAACTTTGTAAATTATATGAACGTAAAACAAAAATTTCTTTTTTGTCTCCCACATTTTATTTTTTTCCTAATCATGTAAATTCAATAGGTACCCCATACTCTCTCTTTCTCCAAAACAAAAATTTCTAAAAAGTTAGATGTTACTTAAATAGTACCATGATTTAAAAAAAACAGATATTCTCAACATCATGGATAATACAAAGGCACGCAAAGATCAGGACAGTCAGGGAAAGGTAGAGACTTGTGGCACACAGAGTTTTAGACTTGACATTATGTAGCTAGGAATTTGGATATGGCTTAAGACATAAAGAGTTTCTTAGTAAAGAAAGCATGAAAGAAGTGAAATGTGTTTGAAGCTATTTAATTGTGGAGTGACTTTGTGGAGAAGTATATTGGAAGATAGTCACATGTACTTGTTGGAAACATGTAGTGAAGACTGACCCTGATGTTCAAACAAGAAAGCATTCAAATTCTGGGAACGCCTTGGTTTCAAGAAGTTTATCTGCGAAACGTTGACTTCTTAGAATGATGAAAGAACAAAAGGTAAAGGTTTTCTTGCTAGCAAAGTCACACAGTTTGAGGTTATAAAATGCAGCATCACATAAATCATCGTTATTATTTCTTCAGGATACCATAATCACAGTGGATTTTTGACTTGCCACTACCTCTCAAGTACTGGGATTACAGGTGCACACAACCACACCTAACTTCCTCAGAGTATCATTAAATGTGATGGTTAGTAAGGTAAATTTGTTGATTTACTTAGTAAACAGTTAGGAGCTTACCACATCTAGATAAGAAGCATATTTATATTGCAGAGTTCTGCCGGTGGGGAGCTTGTGCTGGAGAACTAAATGTTAGGACGAGTTAAGATGCTGCTATGAAAAAAAGCACTGGTCGTGGGAAGGAGTCCCCTTGGGGAATTCCTCCTTAAGGGAACCATGTTTATGGCACTTTGGCAAAAGAGCAGAACGACCAAGATATTAAAATCCAGAAGCAAAAAAAAGTCTTGATTTTTCAAGAATGTGTCCTGTGTGTTGTGTAGGGGGTAAGGGGATGGGTAGAGGAAGTGGGGCTGGGAATCAAGAAAAGTCACCAAGGCCCAGAGCCATTTTAGAGCTATAATGATCCCAGATTTGATTCCAAGTCCGGTAGAAAATCATTGCCTGTTTTCAGTTAGGAAGTGCCATTACAACCCTTTTGTTTAAGCAAAATGAATTTGAAGCAATGGTTTCTGTTTTAACTTAGGATTTTCCCATGCAACAAAAGTACAGAAGATAGGAGGAAGTAGTAGAGGCCTGGGATAATCTCCAGGACAGCGCGGGAGGTGGAGGGCAAGAAGCCTAGATGCTCCCCAAAGGCCATATAGTAAAGTCTTGCTTTCAGCAGAAGCTCTTAGGTTTGCTGTGTATGCTGGGGCGACTTGTGAGAAGACCCTGGACTCCTTTTTCTGTCTCACTTCTTGGCCATGAAGGGAACAGTTTTGCTCTGCACATTCCCGCTGTGATGTGCTGCCTAGCCTTCAGCCATGGGGCCAGGATCACCATTGGTCCTCCACAGGAACATAGTGTCCCTGTGAGATACACACACACTTTTTTTTTTTTTTTAAAAGAAGGCTTGTTTTTTCTTCCTATACATTTGAAACAATGTTTTCTGTTTTAACTTAGGGTTTCCCCATTCTTATCAATTTCACTTAAAATTTCCCAGAATGTTTGGAATATGAAATTATACTCATTTCAGTCAGAAGTTAAGAATGTATAAAAGAAAAGGAATGTGTAGAGGAATTAATGGATGTATTCTATGATAAATAATTGTTAGATTATAGTTATGTAAGAGATTGCTGAGCACTGTATATAAAGTACCCTATATATTGCTTAAAAGTGTCACATAGTATATAGAGTCCATCTAATTCTTTTTCAAGCTGCTTGATGTTCCATTTTGTGTATGTGCCAGTCTCTGTTTACAGACATTTGCTTTGTTTCCAATTTTCTGCTACTAAACAAGCACAGAACATGTGTCTTCCCACATACACCATTGTGCCCCTGTATTGATACATCACATCACTTTTGTTGTTGTTGTTGCAGTGCTAGGGATTGAACCATGGCCTCACACATACTAGGAAAGTACTCTTCCACTGAACTACACTTTTAAACTGACAGGAAGTTAATAACTTGTGCTGGGGAGAGACAGAGTCGCTTTGGTGCTGCAGAAGCTGTGTGAATAAGCTAGCATTTTGACAATTAGACTTTTTAAGTTCCCTGATTTCTAAGCTATACTTTAAAAATACAAAACACATTTTAAACTTTATTGAGAGAGAGAAGAGTACTGTGTGTTCCTGTTGAGAACCAAGGGGGACTTCGGGAATCATCCTGGATTGCGTCTACCTCCTTTTTGCTGTGTTTTGGGATTTCCCAGGCTCTGCCCATCAATGCAGGAAGTGCAGGCCATGGCAGTTTCCACCTGGCTCAAAACATATTTTAAAGATGTATCTCTCTTTTCCCTTCATTCAATGGGGTTACCCAAAGAAAGCAACTTGGTATGTAACAAGAAGCTTGAACCTCCATAAGAGTAGACATGCCAGAGGGAACCCTGGAATCCATAGAAGTGGAAAGATTGGAGGGTAGGAGGGAGTGAGATGGATTGATAAAGGGAAGGGAGGAAAATGTAAGTAATCAATATGCTTGTAAAACTAGAAGAATAAAACAATAACAAAATATGTGCTTCATATGTGGTCTCCCTGAGATCCTGTTCATACCAAGTACAGATTTGACTCAGGTGGAGTAAAGGAAGTAAAGACATGTCTTGCCCTAGATAAAGTCAACATCCTGGCGTTTGTTATATAGTCTACAAAGACACTGACTCTAGCAGCTGTGTAGACATTCCAGCTTGTTTGCTTTGGGTGTGCTTTAGTAGAAACCAAACACATCTTAATCCCTGAGGTACTTTTCCACAGTAAACTCACAGGAGAGTCTTCCGTATCTTGATTTCCCAGCTGCTGTCCTCTGGGTTAGTCAGTTTCACTAGCTCCTTGCACAACAGGGAAAATGGGGGTCCTGCTCTTAGGAAGAAGATACACTGTTCCTCATGTAATGAGTGTTTTTGTTTCAAATTGATACCATTGTATCTTTTAGGTAAACTAAGTATAGTAGATTTTAGAAATAAGAAATTTGTTAACACAGTTTAAATTTAAGTCACAAGTGATGTCTGTGTTGCATTTTGCACAGTGCCTTGGTGATCTAGCCAGGGCTTTGTGCTTCATGATACTTCTTGTCGGAACCAAAGAGTTAGCTCAGGTGATAAGCCTTTGCCTTACAAGTACAAGGCCTGAGTTCAGATTCCAGATACTACATCTGGTTATGGATGGAGCTTATACTTGCAGCCTTAGAAGAAGAATTTGGGAAACCCCTGAGCGAAGCAATAGGAAGTAGAGCAATCCAGGATGATTCATTCCTTAAGCTCTTGTTAGATCAGGCCTACTTTTAGTCAGAAAGAAGGACTTTGTTTACATTTTGAATTTTTTTCTTTTGCATTTTTAAGGTAAAGTTCATATAGTTCATAATAGTCTGAAATGCAATATAGCCCAGGCTGGCCTAGACTTGCAACAGTACTCCTGCTTCAGCCTCTCCCATGCTGGCCTTTTGCTCAAGTCATCATGCTGTGTGTGTGTGTTCGTGTGAGCAAGAGGAAGGCCCATCACCTGCCTTGCTTGATATTAGCATAGGAGTACTGATTATCCCCAGTACATCTGGATCTTAAATGGTCTATATTCTGGAAGGGCAGACTCTTATTTCTAAGGGTTGGTGATAAAATGGTGTTGCCCATAGTTGAGGTTAGGGAAAAGGTACTATTGTAGGATTTGAGGTTTCAATTCGAAACACTTTCTATTGGAGTTAAATGGATGTGGGAGAAAGTAGAGTGTGGTAAGACATGGGTGTATAGGCGGTACAGATATATCAAGAGCTCTTTAGGTTGAGTCAGTCTTATAAGGAAATGAAGGAGCCATGCAGCGAAGCCAGTGCCCTTACCTTGTATGTCTATAGGATTTGTGTCTGTACTTGTGCTATGTTGACTAGTCACTGTCAAAATGTTCAATTATGTTTTCAATGTGTCATCTTTTATGTGTTCCTTAGATTCTACCCCCTGTGGTTCTTTTATTTTAGTCTTTTTCCCTTCAATTTTACAATTGAGAAAATATTGAAAAATTGTTCTTTATACTCTGGTTAAGATGCTAGGAAAGAATATAGGGCATCTTAGATTTGGTTAGGAAGTCGTTAAGGACTTGGTCACATAAGGTCAGCGATGAGCACTTTCCTGGGATGCGTGAGGATGACTGGTTCTTCTATCCCTAGAAAGAACGGTCCACCCCACCTCACCTCTCAAAAAAGAAATTTGTTTAAAGGCCAATCTTTAGAGACCTGAGAAGAAATATCATATGTATTTTACAGTAATATGATCCTTTGGTTACTTTTTCCACCTTACAGTATTTGTAACCCTCTCCTAGCTGTGTATATTACTTTTCAGCGCATAGATTCAGTATTGTGGTGTGCAGAGTGCTGAATCTGTTTGTAGCTGAGGATTCTCTGTGTTTCTGTGACCTAGGCCAAATTTCTCACAGATTAGAGTATTATATGATGAATATATAGATACAGGCAATCATTTCCACATAACAAACTAAAATTTGGTCTCCCTCAGAACCCAGGTAATTATTCTTACAGAATAAAGTAAGAAACATTTTATTACAACTCTTGAATCTGGTGTCAATCTCAAATGCATAAGCTCATTATCGTTATCATGACCTTCACATTGTCTCAACAGTGGGCCCTGTTATGATCACGACACGTGGTAAAGCATGTTTTGAGGGATAATGATGCTCATTATAAACTCCACTGTGATTTTCAACAGGAAAAATATGATCCAGATCAACCAATCTGAATGAAGATTGTATATGCCAAATATGTACAACCAATATGCAGTCACATAGTAACCTTTTGTATAGTGCAGAGCTAACTTGACTCTGTTGAGATTAATCAGTTATTTATATTTTCTATACAGTTACACAGATTCAATTTAGGCCTAACTATTGTCTTATTTAATTAGTACTGAATTTTTAAATTTGCAAATAAGAAGAATCACTTAATTTTGAATCCAAGTAATTTCTGTAATTATTATGGCTTTCTTTTGTTAGCATGTAGAATGCATTATACTTTAAAAGGAAAAAAAAAAAAAGGCTACGTAGGCTGCTTAATGATAGCATAGTTGGGATGAATTGATGCCATATAGTGAGAAGCACAGGTGTCCTGTTTTTCAAGGACAAGACTGTCTACCAGCAATTTTGTCTTCTGATAACTTTTTCTTAGTATACTCCTAACTCCTCCCAACTTTGGCCAGAGGTTTTTGGTAACAAATTTACTTATCCTTTTTCCAAGGGGAAATTTTTAACTTTTAAAATAGAAATGCATATTAGTATATTTCTGTTAATTCTAAAATTAGTTGGACATTATTATTAAAAGTATGTTAAAGTACATCAATGAACTTGAAAGCTATACCCTGTATGTGAAGGAGTTTCATTAAAAGAATGCTTTGTTGGACATAATTGTGCACAGTTGTAGTCCAACACTTCGGAAGTGGAGGCAGGAGGATCACAAGTTCAAGGTCAGCCTGACACACAGAGCAAGACACTGTGTGAAAACCCTAGGGTTGGGGATGTTGGCAGAATACTTGTTCAGCAGCCTAGCACATGATCTGGCTTTAGTCTCAGTATGGAAAGAAGAGTGTTTTCTGCTTATCACTCTTTCTTCCCTCCTTTTGTTTTTGAAGAGAAACTGGTAGCTTGGGTAGATTCAAGACATCCTTAAGTGAAAATGTCTTCAGGAGCCCCAAGGAGTTGATGAAGTTAAGTGTGCCGTCTCTGGTGTATGCTATACAGAACAACATGGCTTTCCTAGCACTTAGTAATCTGGATGCAGCAGTGTACCAGGTATGTGAAGTTAATAGTAGGAAGAGTTCTAAAGTAGAAAAAAAAGTTTTTATGGTAGAAAGACATTACTTAGCTTTACTACATAATCATGTTTATGTTCTCATTTCTGTTGCTGATATGAGAATTGGTATACTTTTTGTCAAAGACTGTCATTAGTTGAGCTTATTACTTTGCTGCTTTCTTTCTAGGTAACCTATCAGTTGAAGATTCCCTGCACTGCTTTATGTACTGTTTTAATGTTAAATCGGACACTCAGCAAATTACAGTGGTTTTCAGTCTTTATGCTGTGTGGTGGGGTCACACTTGTGCAGTGGAAACCAGCCCAAGCTACGAAAGTTGTGGTAAGGAACACATTGCAATCCATCATTAACATAGGAAATTCTCTGGCTTACAGATACACATCACTTCAGTCCCAGTGGCAAATGCAGATGATTACTTTCCATTTAAAATGTGCTTTGTTCTAGTTAGAAAGGCTTTTTTTCCTTAGTATTACACAGTCATGAAGAAGCATTTTTTTTCTCCTTAGAGGAAAGTGTTGAAAAGTATCACTGGTAGAAGGTTATACATGGCACATTCCATCTTCTGTGTTTTATGGACAACAAAATTAAGTCTGCACAGTTGAAGTAACTTGTTTAGAGCTTATCTATGACCAAAACTTCCAGTTCCCACATATTGTATATGTTAGGAACTTCTAGACTTCTTTAGAAACGTGGAAAATTGGACAAGGTTTTCTCTGCCAAACTTTTCTTCCTTAGTTCATATTCTCTTATCCTTTGGCTGTCAGCAATAGGGATGACAGGGGAGGAGTACTCTGGTATTGGTGTGAAAATAGGGCAAAAATTATCTTTACTTACAGACTTCTGAGTGAATGTTAGTGCATGTACTTTTTTTTTTTTTTTTTTTTTAATACTAAGTTATTTACCCAAAGAAAAGCAAGAGGTAGAAGTCTAGTGAATGATTTCTCTGAAGTTCACGGATTTCCTCCATACCAAATACTCTGGCTCTGTGAATAGAAGGCAACTGAGAGCTAGAGCTCATATAGATAGCAAGTGTGTTCTTTACTAGTTACTCTTAGGTTGGTATAAAAATATTTGTTTTCAGAAAATGAGTTTATTTTGATGAGAATTCATTGCTTTCAGATAATAGGGAGGCATGCTCTTGTACTTGGTGGTATGTCAAAATATTTATTTCACATATAGTGTTCACATTTCATTCAGCTGTAGAACTTCAGAGAAATAATCCCTTTGGTAAGTCAAGTGTTGAGCATACATTTAAGTGATATGTAAGTGTTTGGTCCATCTCACGTACACATATGAAGATCTGCTAGCCAAAGCAGTGCAGAGCATCTTCCTTGTTCAGGGCCACTCTAGAAAGCTCTTTTTAGGATGCGGCTTTCTGTGACTACCTCTCATTGTTCTTGTCATAACCTTCAAATCCTACTACCTTCATAGGATGTGCTTGTGAATTCTGAGGATGCCACATACCATCCCTGTGCTTCTGTGATGTGGTTTCTAGAAACTTCCTGAACTTTACCTCAAAACTTTGATCTGTACTTTCCTAGATGCTTCAGCCTGTGTTTTCACTGAACCAAGTCAGGTGATGCCCAAGTAGTATTAGATGTAGCTTGGTACCTCAGTTCTGAGTACAGGAGAATTGTTCAGTCACAAGACTAGGTTTGGAGAACATAGATTTTTCAGTTTTTAACTGGTGGTTTGTCAAGTTTCTCCACTGTTGCTGAATGAATATAAGACCAAAATAGGTGAAGAGGGGGTTCATTCTACCTTATGATTTTGGTTACACTTCATCAATATGACAGGGGAGTTCATACCAGGATCAGGAGCTGAGAGAATTGCCCGTACTACATACACAGGAATTGCTGAACCAGCTCTTTCCATCTTATCTACCTGCCCAGAAATGGTCCCACCCTACATGGTCTCAGTCTTCCCATATCAATTGGATAATCTCCCACAGGATTGTTTAGGGCTTGCCTTATAGCTCTAAACTTGCAGATGTGCCTCAGCCCTCAATTTTAAGTTGGCATCTGCAATTAACTGCTATTGTTAACATTTAAAAGGCTGATGCTGTGAGTCCAAATTTAGGTGGAGGTAGAAATTTAGAAAGTCAATTATGTAAAACTCTATGCCAGAGTACTTGGAAATACAGATGTTTTACATGTTATATGCTATGTCTTATTTGAGGGACACATTTCCTATTGAGAAGTGCCTTGGTTAGTTTGTAAATTGATCTTTGGTCCTGTCTTGCTCTTACATAATAGTCTTAGAACTTCAGCATGGATTAAATTTGTTGGTTACTGAACTAATTTCAATGCAGGTGGAACAGAACCCACTGTTAGGGTTTGGTGCCATAGCTGTTGCTGTGCTGTGCTCAGGATTTGCAGGTGAGTCATGAAGGCATCTTTTATCTTCTTTTTCCTTTTAAAAACACTGAAGTATGAAAAATAGATCTAGTTTACTTTGGCTTATCCTACTTTATCTTATCATAGTTACTGTTCTGTGCCAGATTTTGTTCCAGTAAATATACTTAGTTCAGACCTTCGAGCTTTTCAGAATCAATTTAAACATTTTTATTATTATTTCCACTCATACAAACTTAGTAGGTACACTGGTTCCCTCCCTCCCTCCCTTCCTCCTCCTCCCCCTATCCCCCTGCTCCCCCTCCCCTCATCCCTCCCTCCCATACCTCAGTGCCTCCCCGCCAATCCCCAGAGAATCCTTTAATGTGTCTGCCAGTCTCTCCTCTGGGCTCTCCTCTCCGATGACGTAAAAAGACCCAGTGGCATTCCCCTGAATCCTATCCTGTGTTCCCCTTAAGCATAGGAACACTACTGTGGCTGTCGATCCCTTGCCTCCAAGAATCTTGGTGCCTTTAGCAAATGCTAGACTTTGTGGGGTCAATAGTGTGTTGGACATTGCGTGGGGCATGCAAAGTCCAATTGTGAGGAATCACAATTACTTAAAAATATACTTCTGTCATACTTGACCAGCTCAGTTAGCTAAGAACCAAAAGTAAACAAAAAGACCTCTGAAACTGTTGGTTTCAACAACATAGCACCTCTTCACATTTCTGGAGTTGGTGTTGCCTTTGAGCATGCCTGTGCTGCTGTAAGTCATTAAGTTACCAGTTTTTGCTCTGCTTTAACAGGCTAGAGAAGGAGGGAGGTGCACTTTAGAAATGTCATGTGAGAAAGAAAATCTGCAGTCATCTATTACAGATAAGAAATGAAATGTGCTGTAGAAATAGTTCCAACAGGTATGAAGCTCAGAGTTCTTTTTAGTCAAGAATCTATTAGTTGTGTATTATATTTTCATTATTTATCATAATTTGTACCTAGAGAGTAGATAGCTGTTTTCATTTTTTTTGACTAGGAAAGCAGGAAATAAAATATTGTTTGTGAATATTTTATTAAGGAGAAAAGTTAAATTTAGGAATATACTTAGCACTGATAAACATTTATTCTTAGTGACAAAAATTTTAATAATTCTCCAAATCTTATTTTCTTGAATCTTGATATTTGAACAAATTAAATGTTTGTCTTTGAACAATTAAGTGCTTATATCCAACACTTCAGCCTTTTAATTAGAATTGAAGAGAGAAGTGTAGTTTGATACTACTCTATGCTTAGAGTAACAAAGCACTAAATGAAGGCTTATTGGCATGAAATCTAAGGTAGAAATAACAAGAGCCACTTTTGTTCCCACTGTATGGCTCTTTCAAACATCATATCATCAAGATGACAATTTTTTTTAGGATTAAGGCAGAGTTTATTAGAGGAAAGAACAGAACTAACGGACTCCAGATGTGGAGTACCATGAGGTACAAGGGCGCCCTGGAGAACTCATGAACTCCAGGCATTGATTGAATCCAAGAGAAGGAAGGAGCTGGAAAAGAATTCACGGATTCCAGATGTGGAGTGCCCAGTTTTTAAAACTTTGTTTGTGTGAGTTTGCACGAATGTGGGTGCTGGCACGTGTGCCATAGCATGCGTGGTAGAGGGCAGATTTCAGGAATTTTTCTCTCCTTCCAGTTTGTGGGTTTCAGGGGTGCAACTCAAATCATCAGGCCAATCTCCCAGTCTAGCGAATCTTTTTTAAATTAGATCTTTTAGTTGAGTACCAAGTTTTATGTCTCTAGCTAACATGGTATCTGTAAATAAAATTAAAACTTACAGTAGTGGCATTTGACTTTCAGGGGCAGGTGAATCCTTTATTCCTCTAGAGATACGGAAAAATAAATTCTGTGAACCTTCAACCCTAGAAAAATGAAGATGCACCAAAATTGATTACCTAGTTGTTAATTCATGGTCCTTTTGACATTTAAAGGAAAATGGTTTTAATTCAGTAAGTTCTACTTGAATTTTATTCTGGCTTTATCACTTGGGAGACTCCACCTGATAACTATACACTTATTTTGCAGTTAAGTGTCCACATTCCTAGGTGTAACAGCCAATAGTATAGTTTTCAGATGACCATAGCAAGTCTTTTATTATCATTTAGTACCAAAAGCTTTAGCAATCTAAAGGGAAAAAAATGTTCATTTAACAGCCTCTAGTCAAATGTAACTTATGAAGTTAATCATCTTAGTTGGTAGCCTATGTGCATCATAAAAATACAGATTGCTAATCTTCAGTGTATTATGTAATCTGTATATCTTTAATATTAAATGTTTCTATATTATGTAACCTGTGTAATAAATGTCTTTAATATTAAATATTTCTTTCTCAATAATTTATGTCTTTAATTTTCCATGTCTAATTTTTTTCTTCCAGGAGTTTACTTTGAAAAAGTTTTAAAGAGTTCAGACACATCCCTTTGGGTGAGAAACATTCAAATGTATCTGTCAGGGATTGTTGTGACATTAGTTGGTGCCTACTTGTCAGATGGAGCAGAGATTAAAGAAAAAGGATTTCTCTATGGTTACACATATTATGTCTGGTTCGTCATCTGTAAGTATCCAGGAAAGGTTCTGAATAGATCCTTCATTCCTCTTTTAAAGTTAAATGTCAGTTTTAAGTCTTCACAGCACTTTCAAATCATTCCTTTGATGCTATGAGTAGCAGTTTGAAAAGTGTAACTTTGTTTTTATTGATTTGCTTTGTAGTATAGCTACCCCAGAGCAGCTTTGCCTTTATAATTAAAAGAATTTAATGTATTGGTAATGAATGTGTAATTTAATAGTAAACCACAAACCCTCTAGGTACTTGAGTGTTACATAGGAAACTACTATTCCATTTCACCATTAGGTAAATTTTTTATTTTTTATTTCACACTAGGTAAATTAGTTTGAGGATCACAATTATTTTACCATTATGCTATGTTTTGCTCATTTGAGTATTAAGATTTTTTTGTTTTTTTTCTGTGCCCCTAAGTCCTTGCAAGTGTTGGAGGCCTGTATACCTCTGTGGTGGTCAAGTATACAGACAATATCATGAAAGGCTTTTCTGCTGCTGCTGCCATTGTCCTTTCCACCATTGCCTCAGTGATACTGTTTGGATTACAGATAAGTATGTCTTGGTTTGTAGGTGTTGCTGGGAGAAATTCCAATTTTTGTTACAATTTATTTTCTAAGTGTAGTATTTACAGTTGTGTGGCATGTGAGCAAGCAGTCCTCTAGTGGCCATAGAACACTGGCAGAGTCAGCAGTGCTAGTTTCCTGAAGGGGAGGGGCCACAGTCACTGAAGAGCTTTCCTGCAGGTAAGGCCTTGTTCCTGAAGAATCAAACGCAGGAGCACCTAGCTGAAACTGGATTCAGGTCATGGCTAGAAAATATCAAGGAAAAACTACATTTGTATGACATGTAGAGTGTTCTTGTCCTTTATTCTTTGAAGTGTGTGACTGTGCAGTGTTTACATTGCAGTAGGCATCTTGAGACTTGGAGAGAAAGTCATGTTGTAGGTGTTGGAAATGCTAGAGCCAGTGCCCTGCAGATGCTCCAGGAAATGCCAAAGCAGACCAAGGCAGTGTTACTTCCAACACTGGAAAGCAGAAGGCCTGGCCTGCATACATTTCATTTTAGAATTTCACTCCGATTACAAATACCAGTGTTGTGATAAACCTAGAAAACCATTTTATAGTATGGCTCTTATCTTACTTCTACTATTTACAACTCTGCAGCCTTGGATATGCTACAAAAAATTGTATCTCAGACTTCACCTGAAAAACATGCACAAGTCATCTATCTCCCAGGGTTGTTTGTCAGGTAACTTGCTTAAAACTGCTCTCAGCACATAGCAAGGAGGCTGTGCTGGGTGATTCCTTAGATGTTTCTTACCTGACATGCATCAACTTTTAATTGTGATCCATTGATGCTGTGTTTGATATAATCCTTATATCTTTGCTACTGAAAAAAAATTTGGTAATACAAAATGCTTTTGGTCAGTACTCTGTCTCAGCAGCCTTCAGTTTCCTATCGATATTGTTAAGAGCTGCCTCCCTTCTTGAAGTCAAAGTTTATCCTTTCTAGTTAAAATTATAGAAATTACAGCTTGATGCCATTTTCTTGAGTAGTTTTTTTGGGGGGGGGGAGGAAGATATTTCATATAGCCCAAGCTATATGTTGTGTATATACATTGTGTCATGAGAGTGATCCTGAGCTCTTGATTCTTTCACCTGAGATTACAGGTATTCACTACCATGCCTAGCTATCTACATAAGACAGTTTTCAATAGAATGCAGTGATATGAGCATTTACTTATAATGTCCACGTCAAGTTTGCACAAACTCTTTAGGTATATAGTATGTATGCACAAGCCTCTGTGTGGAAGCCAGAGGCCCACATTGGATGTCTAGTTATTCTCCGTATTTTTGAGGTAGGGTTTTTCACTGAACCAGGAGTTTACTGATTTGGTTAGATTGTATTGTCAGTGAGCTTCAGAGAGCCAGTGAGCTTCAGAGAGCCACCTATCTCCATCCTTCCCACCCCACTCCCATCTCCCAGCACTGAAGTTACAGATGTGTATCTGACATCCAGCATTTATGTGGGTCCTGGAAATTGAACTCAGAACCTCATGCTTGTATGGCAAGCCCTTTAACCTATTGAGCTATATCCCAGATCCCCATACACCTTTTTTATATCCTAATTTTGGAGTGAGATAAAAATGTTTAGTAGAAAATGTAATTCATATATTAATCACCTAATCTTCTACAAAGAAACTTTGAGCAGTTTAGTCATGGGTCTCATGATGGAATTGTTCTTAACTGAATTTTGTTATGTTCCACCTTGAAGGCTTTTGGGGATTGGAGAAAGTCACTTCCCATTGCGTTTGCCCTTCTGTTCACATATGTCTCTAATAATACTTGCATATTTCTTCTAATATATTTTATTGGAACACTATTATATACTTTGTCAGAGTTGTCCAAGATAGACATAAAACTGGAATTACAAATATGTACCACTATATTTAACTGTCTACATAAGACAGTACTACTTTATGTAGAATATAGTTCAGTTTTTAGTAGAATACACAATGCTAACATAAGCATCTATAAAATAGATGTTAAGAAATCTTACCATCATAAAACCAGAACATTCAGTTTTATTTTTCTTCCATCCTTGTAGTACAAACCTACTACAATGTTCTCAGAGCTGTGGAATTATCTGTTAGTATAGTGTTTGCCTTGTAAGCCTGAGGACCCCAGAACTCTTGTCAAAAAGTAAACACAGTGGTGCATGCTTCTAATTCCAAAATTACTGGTGAGGGAGAGACAGAAGGATCCCCAGGGCTCTCTGGCTAGCCTAGCTGTCAAGCCCCAGTTCACTAGGACCATGTTAAAAGACACCCAAGGTTGTCCACTGGCCATATATTTGCACCTGAAGACACACTCTTATACATACACACACACATTCTTAAACTGAGTTTTAAAGACACAAGTAAAAATTAAAGTTTTTTTTCCCTTCCTTTTCAGCACTTACCTTTGCATTGGGAACCCTTCTTGTATGCATTTCCATATATCTCTATGGATTACCCAGACAAGACACTATATCTATCCAGCAAGGAGAAACAACTTCAAAAGAGAGAATCATTGGTGTGTGATTTCTATCAAGAGATTCCTAATATAACTAAACTACTGGTCTAAAACTTAGCCAATCCCAGCCAATCCCAGAAGGTTGCTTATAGAACAACGAATTAACTGTATGGCCCAAGAGTCAAGAAGAAAACTGCATAAGATGTGGGCACAGGCTTAGTGGGCCTCATTTCAGAATGGAGGAATTTTACTATTGTATATATATATAATGTACAAAAAATTATGGAGGTGATAATTGTGAATCATGTGAAGCTACCAACATTCAAGTAAAAGTCCAGGACAATGTTCAAGGGTCCAAGTGCCAAAGCCATTTCTTACCAACTGTTGTCTCATTCAGGTACTGGCTAAAGGATGACCTCCTTGTTCTTACAACAAGGAGGCAGGGGCAAGACATGCTAGTCAGAAGCAAACTGAATGTATTACTTTTAAAATAGAGTGTACTTTACAACTCAGACAATTTCTGAACAGTGACTGAGAACTTCAGTGCTGCGTTTGTGCCATTTACGGTCTGGTTCGTATTTCTTTCTTTGCTAGTTTTACATGGTATAGTTTTTCTCAGAAAAATTTTTAAGTCACTTTTATACTTTCTTTTTTATAAAGTATGGTTAATCGTTACACTTTCAACTTGTGAAATTTCAGTGTTTTAAAAATATAAATAGTATATTTGGTATATAATGGTAATGGCAGAAATCCAGCAATAAATGTAATTTATTTATATGAAATTCAATCAGTTTTATAAATAAGACCATTAAGATAATGTAAAACATTAAAAATCAAGAAGTTTCTTTCTAAGTGTGAATTATATCAAATCAAAAGATTTTCTTTGGTTATAACATAATTTGGGTAAGCCTTGAGCAGAAAATAATTTTTTCCTAAACTTTACTCATTCATTCATTGTGTGTGTGTATCGCATACTATGTGTCCTTGTGGAGGACCAAAGGTGATTTCGGGAATCATCCTGGATTGCTTCTACCTCTTTGCTTCACTCTGGGCTTTCCCAGGCTCCATCCACTTCCACTGGTTTTGGGTTGGCATTTTTATGTGGGACCTGGATCTGAACTCAGGACCTTCTGCTTATGAGGCAATCTTTACCCCTGAGCCATCTTTCCAGCCCCAGACAAGAATTTTAAGAAAGACCTCATTTAATTCCACTGAGCTGTGGAATAAATAAAATCTTTTTCAAAGAGCTGCTTTGTGAAGACTCGGCTCCAACTATACTGAACCTGTATAATTTCCCTCAAGACTGAAATACTCACTGGTCTTAGAAGGAGGAAGTTCCTACAAAGAAGAGGAAATGTCCCAAATGTTATTTTCATCCCATGGCTGGTTTGTGTTATAGGAAGTTTAATGCTACTTTCAAGTATAAAATTAACAAATCACTTAAAACTGTGACAGCATGGATGAGTACATTCTAAGCAGATGGTACTGGAAGTAGTCAAAAGTGGCCACATTAATCAAACACTCCACAACCTACTATAAATCAAGCCACATTACTTAATCAGGTCTGTTAAGATGTGCCTTGATAGCATACAGATCTATGGAAGCTAAAACTCCATCTCAAATGTAGTTTGATAAAAAGATCCAAATACAAGTGTTGGACTCCTCGACAAGGGATGCGTAGGGGCTGCATAGACCAGCTGGGCAGGCCCTGGGGCTGAGCGAGATGGTGAGTGTCGACGGCCTGGAACCCCGTCACCACCAGGGAGAAACACACCAGGCCGGGAGACTTGTCAAAGCAGCATCTCACTTTATTGTATCAGGCAGGCACTTATATAGAGTTGGGGGAAGGAGTGGGGATATAGGGATAGAGGTCGATGTGTAAGGGCCAATAAAGGGTTACCACGAAAGCAGTAACTAGGCAGGGGCTACTCCTTATCAGGGTGTTAGAAGCTGAGTCACCCTGATGTGGAATTCGCAGGCCAGAGACAGGTCGCCAAACTTTAGTCAAGCTCAGGAATTTCCACCAGGCCTCAAGTCAGGCTCAGGCTCCATGAGGCCCAACCTACAAGTTCTCTGTATATGGAATTCCTTGCTATTCTAATGTATTTAGTCCCCGAATTCACAAAGTAAGTTACCAATATATATCAACTAATAAGCATAAGGTAGGTTTATTCTAGGAATAGATAGGTTTCAGCTATACTGTCAGAGATGCTTATCTTTAATTCATTCAGAACTGTATCCAATTATAAGAAAATCGATCACTTACCTCAGAATAATAGTTACCGTCTGGGAATAACTGCAGGTTTGTAATGCCAGCTTCTGGAGAGGCTAAGAGAATCACAAATGTAAGGCCTGCCCAGGCTAGACCAAGTTGAATTTGAAGTCAGCATGGGTGCTACAAGTGAAAGCCTGCCTCAAAGGATAAAAAGAAGGTACAGATACCACTCTGTTAGAGTCTTTGCCTAGGCCTGAGGTTCTAGGCCTAATCCCCAAAACAATGAAATAATAATAATTGTTTCTGGAAGAGTGAGCCTGCAAGAGACTGCAAGTCAAAGTTTAAATCCTGCCATGTCATATGCAAAGCTACGAATCTGAAAGGGCTTAGTTTCCTTGTTCCTTGTTTGAATATTTTTTTTTAAAAGGGTAAAGCTTAATTAAATTGATGCTACTTACACTTAATAAAATATATACCACAGAATAAAGTTTATATTCTATTTTGAACAGCAAAGCATCTGAACACAAGTAGAATTCATTCATTTTTAAAAATCACTTTTAATTAGAAATTACATCTTACACACAGGTATTATTCCAAGAAGTTTCATTCCATTGGCTAGGACAGAACGGACAGCTCTGAAAAGATGAAGTCTGGCCTAAAAAATAAAAAAAGATCAAATATGTAATAATATGCTAGTAATAAAATAAAAATGCTTTTGGAAGTAATTCTAATTTACTGAATACCCTGGAGAACTCGAGGCATGGCCACAGGAAGTAAAGCCTAGTATTATTTCCAGAAACGATAAGAAGAGATGTGGAAGTAATGGCAGGGGTTGTCACTCTAACACTTGATGCAGGAAAATGTACTTCATAGTCTACTGTTTTGGAAATAATGATTGTTCCAACCCAATTTTACTTATTACCAAGTCAAAGAGTGTACTGCTATGGTTAAGCTATTTCAGAAAAATTTACAGGACTGTTATTACTAATATTTTGTAATATTAGTGTGAGTTGCCAAAAGATTATAGAGAAGATGTAACCTACCCCAGCCACTTCCGGAAGTTGATTTTTTATTTGGAGTGTTTTGTGTGCCACGGCTGCAAGATGACTGAAACATGAAGAGAGAATTCAGATTCCTGTTACATGAGTTGCGTGCTTCAATTTCAACACTTCAGCTTAAATGAAAACCTATAATCACTAAGGCAGGTCTCTAAAAATGTAGACATGGCCACAGATGCACTGCTTGTCTATAATGAAGTCAAATACTAGACTCAAGATTTAGATTTCAAGTGTGGTTCTACCACACTTAAAAAAGATTTTGATTTCACTATTTTATAAAGATGGGGTATTATTTCCAATTTCTTACATAGACAACTTTTGCAACTGAAAGTATAATAATATTTTTCCTGTGTTGACTGAGCAAGTTTTAATATCTACCCTTTCCTCACACACGGGCCACTCCTACAAACACCTTTACAGTTAAGGTATGGGGATAAGTAGAAAAATGTGCCACAGAAACACACAAGATATGTAATATGTAATTGTGAAGTGACATTAAACTAGAACATGAGAAAGATCTTATTAAATCTGGGGAGGCAAGAGTTGGGGATGGCAGCACACATGAAGCAGAGGAAGGAGAACTGAGAGGTCCAGGATGGCGGAAGACCCTGTCCCAAAAATCAGGGAAACAGTAAATGTATAGTCAAAAAAAAAGCCTTTTGTCTCAGTTAAGTCTTAAGTGAAAGCAAGATGTTTAACAGCTTCCTGAGAAGCTGTTGTTAAAAGCAGACTCAACTTCTATCAAAGCTTTTAAAATAACCATGGGATGATTACATGGAAAGACCAAATTAAATTAGTTTTCTTTTTCTTTTTGCCAAACAATTTTATGAATCCTATTTCCCTGAGAAGTCGCAAGGCCCAAAAGATCTTTGCACATGCCACTAATCATTCCTCTAATATGATAGTAGTTCTTGCTCAACTCTGCTTTTACTTCCTTCCAGTTACTTGCTTCTGATGAAAATGTATTGCTTTCCCTGTTCATCTGACCCCTTAAAGTTGGCCACATTCATCTCTTAGATCCATGTTTTTACAACATAAATGGTTCTATGTTGTAGATTCCTGTCACTGTTGGTTCTGTTCGCATGCTTATAGTGACACATTGTTAACTGGCAAAGAAGAAAGAATTTCTATAATGTAAAGCAAAAATATCAATTTTTAGGGCAAGTGATTTATTTATAAAAAAGTGAAGGGAATTTTTAGGAATTTTACATTAAGGAAAAATTACCTTAGAGTTAAAAGGTAACTAACAATATGCTTGGGTTGAAGGTCATGAGATGATCTATGAAGCACCTCATCGAACCTAAAAGACAATAGAATGGCCTGGCATAAGCTAAAACATTACAATGTTAGATCTCTTGCATGGAAGATGACTTGACATCATTAAGAGCAGAGGCATAGGAGAAAAGACCAGTGTACATATGACTGCTCAATTTCTTTTCCTGTGGCTTGATAAAATACCCTGACACAAACAATTTAAGGAGAAAAAAGTT
The DNA here is from genome assembly GCA_023101885.1 of Typhlomys cinereus. NCBI lineage: Eukaryota > Metazoa > Chordata > Mammalia > Rodentia > Platacanthomyidae > Typhlomys > Typhlomys cinereus. The sequence goes on from JALPQD010000219.1 coordinate 2,059,665, forward strand.
TATCCTAGCTCAAAATTCCAAGGTAGAGTCCATCACTATGCGAAATCAAGGCAGCAGGAGTTTGAAACACCTGGTCATGTCACATCTAGTCGGGAAGCAGTGAGATAGATGCACAGTGAGGATCTGCTTGTTTTCCCAGTTTATACAGAATAGGGATGGTTCCCACCCACACTTAAGATGGTTCTTTCTATATCAAGGCAAATGAGATAATCTTTTCTGACAGTCTTACAACCTTACTCAAGATTCTTTGCAGCATTATCTTGATGTCTCCTAAGGGTCAGGTTGGCAATTATAACTCATGATGGCAAATACCCATTTTTTATTTATATAAATTCCTTGATAGCAGAGACTTTCAAAATCATCTTTATATCTCTAAGACTTAGTTCATCATGAAAATTTAAATCATAGCTGTTAGGCTGCAACATGTATTCTCAGGACTAAGAAAAACGGGATGCCTTTCTTTCCCATCCATTAACTGTGTGGAAGTAAACTTGTGATCCAGGAAAGAAGCAAGGAGCTCTGCTGGTATTCAAGACCTTCTCCATAGCCACATAGCGACTCCTTTGGTTACAGACCCCTTCTAGGCCAGTCACTGCTGACAAGTCTATGAAGTGTCTCCTGCCTGTTGTGGATCATCAGACAGATGCACATGAGACTGAGCTCTCGTGGTCTGTGGAAAGCAGAGAAGATGCTCTTTTCTAAAACCACAGGATCACGTTCTTTTCAGGCTTTATTTTCACAGATCCTGCGCTACACTAGATGCTAGGCATCTCTGTTCATTTAGTGGTGAATATGTGCTTAGATTCAAAACAGTATCTTCAGCTTTATTGTGTCCTTCTATTTACATGTCCTCCTATTTACACTTAAGATAGATGTTTTTTGAGTTATCTGTAGGAAAGATCTAGAAGTCTGCAAAAAACCAACTTTCACTGGACAAAAGCAGATGATTATATCAGAAAACATTCTTACCTGAGAAGATGCTGCAGAATGGAAATAGACTGTGGCTCTTGCAAACAAGCAGCATTGGTATCATTCAGATAACCACATCCAAAAGTCTCTTCCAAACTGTTAACAAAGTTCAGAACATCAGAAGATCAGTTGCTCCAGGGCACATGGCTGCCTATGATGACTTGTATCTTAGATTACTGCTGTTATTAATCAGTTTTGAAGTACATGACAGCAAAGTCCAGCAAACAGGGCTTGCCACTGGTCCTGTGGATCCCAGTTCATAGAAGGCAGCAGAGCAAGCTTCCCTGAGGCCTCTACGCACCTGTGAAGGCGGGCATGTGTGTACTGGAGGAAGACGCCTGTGTCCCCACGGTTCTGGAAAACACGATCCCAGCTAAATTGATAGTCAGATAACAGCAAACCTCTGAAGTCCTAAAATGAGAGCAAACCTTCAGTCCTTACCATGGCTGGAGCACCAGACAAGATCTCAGAACAATGTCTCGGCCAACCTGAACTATGATCGCTGCGAGTCCAACTCTCTCTGCAGTTTCCTGTGGGTCCTCCAGATTCTTGGTTGCTGAAACAGATAAAGCAGCTACTTTCAACCTGCACCACACTGCAAGAATCACAGGTCAATCACGGAAAGACAAACAAGAAATAACAGGATCACAGCGGGTGCTTCACCTTCCTAATTTGGACAATTTACCTGAAAAGTCACATTTCACCTGCCTACATTAAAGTGAAAAAAAGGAAATTTATAAAAACAAATATCCCTGGTAAGATTTTATATCCAGTTGATAATTATTTTTCTAAGGGAGAAAGTTAAATAGTCCTATGAACTTACAACTTGTATCTAGTTTACAAGAGTTGGGCCAAAGAAATAAGTCAGTTGGTAAAGTGCTTGTTTTACAAGTAAAGTCTCCAAATTTGAATTTGGTTCCTAGAAAACATCAAACAAACAAACAAAAACCCTAAAACAAAAAACTGGTTGTGGTGACACACAATTTGTCACACTAGTACTGAGGAGGCAGCCAATCCAGCCTAACTGTGAGTTTCAGGTTAGGGACACTTTATTTATTTATTTATTTATTTATTTATTATTTTATTCAATTGTGCATGTGCGTGTGTGTACAACCACGGGCAAATTTGGGAACCACCATGGATGGCCTCCACCTCCTCCTTATTTACTCTGCCCCTAGATTCACACAGGCTCTGCCCTACCAGGACCAAAAGCCCAGGCCGCCCCTGCTTTCGACCGGCGTCTATATGTGGGTTCTAGGATCTGAACTCAGGACCTTCTGCCTGCAAGGAACCTTAACCCCTGAGCCACCTCTCCAGCCCCATGGACCTTATTTTTTTAAAAAAGTAGACAGATGATGTTTCAAAAGTGATACTTGAGGTTTTTCTTTGACCTACAGGCACATATTCAAATGTGCATTCATACCCACATGAACATGAACACACATGCATAAAAATAATGTAAGTTCACAAGATGACATGGACGTGATGCATCTGACAAACTGCAGTTATGCATGAAAAGACTGAGATTGTCAGCTTAGAATGAAATGAACAACTCCTGAGCAACAAACCAAGAACCCCCACTTTCAACCAACTCAGAGAATTGCAAGAAAGCAGGGGAATGGCAGGTAAGATGTGATGTCAACAAGAAAGTGACTTACTCTTAATGGAAGCCATATTCTGCAGCATCCTTTGTCGAACCTCATTTAAGACATCCTCCAGAAAAGTGACATCTCCTCTTCGAGTCTTCATCCCCTGAACTATTCCAAAAGGCACATGCTGGCACCTACAAAGTAAGGGGCATTCGATACCCAAAATCTAATAAGAATGTATCACACTATACTTTCAGAAAGCCATGTGAACTTTAATCTTTCTGGTGGAGGTTTTTTGTTTGTTTTGTGTGTGTGTGTGTACATGAGTATACAGGCATGTGTATAAGATAGCACATGAATGTGTGTGCCTGTGTAGGTCCAAGAGTGACACTGGGATTCATCCTAGATGATTCTTCCATCTCCCCACCCTTCTTCCATCTTATAGATTTGCTTTGGGGTTTCCCAGGCTCTGCCTTCTGGAAATAAAATTCAGGTCCTTTTGCTGGTGAGACAAAGACCTTAACTACTCCTCAACCCATGTGGTGTTTTAAAAAATTACTAAAACAAGTACACTGTAACTGGTCATGGTGGCCTATGCCATAAATTCTAGTTCTCAGAAGACAGGAGGATCAGGAGTTCATGATCATCCTTGGTTAACAGAGACAGTTCAAAGCCAGAGTAGGATATGTGAGCAATCCTTTCCCCAAATAAGTAAATGGTAATTAAAAAGACAAAAAGTTCTATTCACTTTCCTAAAATTTTCATTTTTTTCCTTTATAGATGAATAAAATTCCATTGTGTGAGGCTGGGAGGATTGCTTAGTAAATAAAGTACTGGCTATGCAGGTGTGAAGACTTGAATTCAAATCCTATGAACATAAAGTGGAGTATATACTGTGTATGTGTCTGTAACCCAACATTCCTACAGCAAGATGAGAGGCAGAGATAGCAAAGTCCCCAGCAGTACACAGACCAGCTAAGTTACAAGATGCAGCTAAGCAACAGAAACAATGTTGAAAAAAAAGGTTTGTTCTCTGACCTCTACATGCTCCTGCCTCACACAGACACACACTTTTGTCCCACATTTTCATATCATTTATCTGTTGAAGGAAATCCAGGCTGACTCTATTTCCTAGTTAAATTGAACAGGTGAGGGTAGAACCATTTCCTAAACAGGAGATCCAGAACTGTACAAGAATGAAAGCTGAATACAAGCACTCATGTGCTTCTGACTGTGGATGTGGTGTGTCAATTCCTTTAAGATTAATCCTGTTGCTACGGCTTTTCCACAGCGATGGGCTGTGACCTGGATTATGAGATAGACTTAAACTCTGAATAGTTTGCGTTAGGTATTCTGCTGCAGCAACATATCATGAAACTAAAATAGAATTTTTTGATCCATTTGGAGTTGATTTTTGTTCAGGGCAAGAGAGAAGTATCTTATTCTTCTGTATGAATATCCAGTATATTAAGTGCAATAAACCAGGATCAGAAGGATTAACACTATATGCTCTTTCTCAACTTTTAATTTTTAAATATGTTTGTTTATGTTAGAGTCGTGTATGTGGAAGTCAGGAAACTGGTAATGGACCTATGAGAGAGAAAGAGGGGTGGAAAGCGCAAGGGCAGTGGAGATGGAATGGGTACTACTGGTGAAACACAAGCAGGGATGGGGGACAACTGGGAGGGAGGATGTAGGAGTCTACCGAAACTATGCATGTATGCAGACTCAGTAAGGAAACTTGCTACTCTATAAGCTAATTTTAAAGAGATACTGAGTGTGGACAGGTAAAGCTGGCATAGGAATCACAAGTAAATTAATGAACATCCTAGTGGCAAGAGTGAGTTACCTTTCCAGGAGCTGTTGGGGGGAGTTGAGCCCCCCAAAACTATACAAGCTACTGCCTGTCACTACTCTTGTTTGCCTACCAGACCAAGATGGTAAGACTCTATTGTTGAAGACAAAACGTACACTGGTTATAGGAGAAACAAACTTACTCAGCTGTCAGTCACCCACTGGCACAACAGTGGTAAGACTTCTGCGAGGTAACCAATCACTTTCTGATTGAATTTGAGGCCTGCTTTACAGGAAGGAATTTCATGTTTGATGATATAAATCTGACTGACAGGTCATGGTTGGGAGGTCTCAAGGCCACGATGGGAAAGCTACATCCTGTTGTTAAATAGATACACACTTGTGAAATTACCTTCTAGATATTTATTTCCACAGATTAGTGCTGCAACTTAGCTTTGGTCAGGGAAGTCACTTTTCCAGTGGACAGTGGTTATTGCAGAGCTTTATCCTAGAGGTAACCCAGTTGGTTACACATGTAGGGAGATGAAGGAGAGAGGGAGGTAAATGGGTATGAAGGGGGAGAACAGGAAAGGTGAGAAGGGATGTGGGGTAGGGGTGGGTAATGGGCAATACAACATATGAATTCATGGTTAATACAATTTAGAAATGTTATTATATATTAAAAATGGTCAAAATGTTGAGATTAAGCTACTATTAAAAATAGGATGTCTATATAATACCCTCTAAGGCTCAAAGAAGGGTGCATAAAGAATGGAATGTAAGAGCCACAGAAAGGTGGAGCTCTGTGGAATGCAGTCTTATGGGCATGATAGAGATGTGTGCTCATGAGCCCACAGCAACTGTCATACCTACATATGATTGAGCCATTGACTTTCCAACATACGTGGGAGTGGGGTCACTCCTAAGGACCCATGCTTCCCAGAAGTTCATCTATAAGCTGTTACTGACTGCTGGGGGGAGGAAGAGACATTTTCTTCAGTGGTATAACCACTGGTAAATTATTTATGTGCCTATAAATAATACCTTACCTATGTTTCTACAGGCAACTCACTGATACATGTGTACACGCATACAAAAAAGTAGGAAAGGACTAACTGGGAAGAGAAATGTAACTAATGGGAGTGAGAGACAGGTGAAAAAATGATCTGATCTGTTGCAGTCTCTCTGTTGCAGTTTCATTCTGCTGAGAGCATTATGAGCATCTGACTGAACTACATCTGCCTTCAAGGAAAGGAGCTGGAGATTAACTTTGAAAATCAAAACACTGACAACACATCTAAAAAATATTTATCTGGATATATATTAATATGAAAAGTAAACTTTAGTTTTTTATACTAACACTTTGTAGGTGTTTTAACATGGTGATTTAAAGTGTCCCTGGTCTGAGCAGGCCAGGAGAGCCAGTGGACATTACCTCTCTGCCCAGTCGTATCCCATGATCTTCAGAATTTGGAACACTTGCTGAAAATGTCTCTTTTGCCCTTTATCTACCTTGGAATAAAACATTTTTAAAATTTAAATAAAGGAAAACAATGACAAGTTAATAAACCAAAGAAGGCCAGGCCTAAAACCAAGGGAGCATGTTACAAGTATTGTTGAATGAAAGTCACTGTCAATGAAGATGTATGGAAGACACATATCAGCAGAGTCTGAGGGCACAGTGCTCCTCAGAGAAGAGGGCAGGGCCTGAGCGCTCCAGGCAAGGGGAGGCAGCCTGATCATCTGTATGCTCTATTTCATGTCCTCCTGTCACTTTTAGGATTTTAATCTCCAAGACCAAAGCCAAACCTAAAAGTGGTATATATTGGAAAACTTTCATAGTATAGGAGGAAGCTGTGCATGCCTACAAAGGAAGGAGAGCGGAGAACCCTTCTCAGCAATGCAACAAAGTACTGAGGCAGCTTGAATGGACCTCATTGGCTTATGCTCTGCTGAAATTTTGGAATTTCCAATTTTGGAAAGATTATTTTAATCTGTTTACACAGTGATCTCACAGTGACAAGACTTGTGACAGAAACAAGGCTGATTATTAAATAGTTCTTCATTCTGAATGTGGTGATAGCTACAAAAATCCACATGAGAAAAGATTTTCATAAAACCAACAGAAGTACATATAAAAACTGGTGATATCTGGTAGGTTTTCTATAAATATGTTCCTGATTTTGACAAAGTAGTATAATAATACGAGACACCTTCTAGGTAACTAGGTGAATGGTACAAAGAAATACTAAACTATTCTGAAATTTCTTGCCTTAATATACCTCAAGGTTTAAAAGTTTTTTAAAAATAGTTGTATTGCAGTGAGCTATAACTGCAAATAGCCACCTTTCTGATTTGGTTTTTGCAATGCATGAGCTTTTGAATTTTCTCTATAGCTTGATAAAATTATTTTTCCATAGTTTTCCATAGTTTTCTATGTCTGGGTCTGCAGTTTTTATGAGAAAAGGGTCATAAGTTTTTGTTCTTTATTGTAATTACTTACCACATAAATCATTGAGTCAAAATTATACTTGTCCTTTCGATCAATAGCAGCTGCAAGATCTCTAAAAAAGATGGGTTGTGATTGCTTTTACTACTGAATACCAGCAAGACTTTTCTCTTTAAGAACTCCTATATTATCCCACAATTTTGAGTATAACAATTAAGTATAAATTAAGCTTGTATACTCCCAAAACATTTTTACACAAAGCAGTAAAATACATATATATGTTTGGGAAAAAAACAGATAAAAACAAAAATAAAATAAATAAGCAAAAGCTAGAGCAAATAGTGAAAAAGTAAACTAGCTCTGGGCAATATACTTTGGGATAAACATTCTGGCTGTCACTTTTCTGTAAGACATTTTCTTAAGGAACCTAACTTCCATTAGCATTGTTGAGGACTTTCAGAACCATTCAAAAGCCTTAATTTCTAGTACATTTTAAAGCTTAAAAATACCACTTAACAATTTTACTTTTGATTAAATAGAAATACTTGGCTTGTATATAGTATGAAATAATAAAAAAAATCACCAAAATTAGTAGACTTTACCAAAAAAATGAAAAAATTAAGGCATTTTGGTGTTTTAAATATGATACTGGGAGGACTGAAAATTTGTTTCACATCTTTATGAAATGCTGGAGATAATTAAGATATGATCATACCCATGTCATGACCTGGATACTGCACAAAACTCACATTTCAACAGACCCAAAAACTACTTAAATTTTTTTATTTTTAAGCTTTTTTCACACTTTATTTTTGCAGAATCTTATTTATTTGAGAGAGCAAGACAAAGAGAGGAGGTCAAAGGATCCAATAAAATAAATAAACAGTGCTTTGCAACTTATTTAAAACTCAGGTTTATGCAACACTGGAACATGGTAACAGTTTTGAGCTTAAAATTAACTTGTTAATTAATCCTGGGACAAAGAACACAAAGGGGAATGCACTGCAATTTTTACCCTCAGAAGAGCTACAAACCTGGTTGCATAGAGAGATGTTCCATCACTTCGCATCACGGTGCAAATAGCAGACAAATCACCATTCCCAGAGAGGTCTACTACAGTATTCCCTTTTCTAGAAAAGCAAAAAGGAAACTATGAAACAATATTAAAAATGTTAGTATTTGAAGCTATAACATCTCTTCAAACCAAAAGGTACCATTATTGTCTAAGAACAGTAAATATTGTTTAATCAAGCCATAACCATAATGATCAAAACTCATGAGCTGCTGAAACAAGACATACTGAGAATCTACCACAGGTGTTCAGGACACAATGTGTGGCCATTGTTGTAGTTCACCTGCATGGTTGCTGATAAGTCACCATCAAATGGTTTAAGGGAACAAGGGGTTTATTTTCTTACCACAGTCTGGTTAGTTTGTAGTACAGCTTGACGGGAGAGCATGCATCAACACCAGAGCCAAGGGAACTGGCCACACCATCTCTACATAATGGCTGAGATGGAGACGATCCTTACTTCTCGGACCAGCATGTCTGGCTAAGTGTACACAGGATGCCCACTTTCTCAACCAGCTTTCTGTATTTTATTCCAAGGCCTAGTCCCACCCTCCATAGGAAGGCTGATGCTTTCCCCATCAGCTAGACAATCTCTGTTAGGTTTGCTCTGGGCTTACCTCAATGACTAATTCTCCACAAATGTGCCCAGAGCTCAAACCCTCAACTGTGAAGTTGATACCTGTGTCTATGACAGCCACCCTTTCTTTTGAAATATTTAAATTTAAAATAAAACTACATATAAATTTAAACTTAGAATTTACAAATCTTTTAGGATTTCTGTAAAGTACATAAGGTACTCAGATAAAAATCTTTAAAATGCCTAGTTAAAAAGTGACACAATTGCAGCTATGAAATACCAAATTATTTTTCTAACTCAAGTTGTGAAGCATTTATATTGATTTAATTTTTGACATACCAGAGAGTACTTTAATTACTAATACCTATATAGAACTTTCATTGATTTTCTCCTTGACCCAAACCTGGAATTTGCTAATTTAAAATTCCTTCTTTAAGTATAAGAATGATGAAACAATATTCTGCAGTCTTTATAAAAGGTATGACTGGAGAAATGGTGTTTTTACTACATGCAATGACAGCTGTAAGGAATCAGCTACAGTGAAGATGCCTGGTTCTGTCTGTTTAGCTTAATCTTTTCACACTGTTTATGACTTTTCTCCTAAGAATTTTTAAATGGTCCCAAGTACATAGGCATGTAAAAGAATCCACAGTAGAGAAATGATATATATGTTTAAGGCCATTTTAGAAATTGTTGGAAATTTTGTCCTCATCTCGGGGAAAAATTCATTGAATAATACTTTATAGAATTCAAAGTTATTAAAATAAAACAAAGTACAAATTTAAAAATAATTTGATACAAAGAATTTTTATTTTCCATAATTAAAATCACTATGGCTCTAACACACAACAGTGTTGAATCTGAACTGACGTGTTTCAGGCAGTGCTCACTCGAACTACATATAGCCAGCACCCACAGTGTAAGGCTGTGTGCTCACTGGAACTGCATGCATGGTGCATCTACCAATAATGAAATAAAACCAAGAAAAACTATCCTATAGAGTATAAATTATTTAATACTCAATAAATTCACATAGAAGAAATCTATTTACAGACCACCACAAAACACTGATGAAACAAACTGAGACAAAAGTAACTAGAAAAACAATGCTGTTTTCAAGGGTCAGAATGAAGCTATAACACTGTTCACACTACCAAATATATAGATTCAATAAACCCCATCAAAATTCCAATAGTTTTAAAAATAGAAAAAGAAACTCTACAATTCATATATGAAAAGCTTCTAAATAGCCAAAGCAATCTGTGATAAAAATAAAAGTTGAACACATCAGACTACAAAGTCATCCTGGCAGAAACAGACATACAGACTATATTATGCAACAAACTAGAATACAGTAAAAAAAAAAAAAAAAAAAAAAAAAAAAAAGGACACAATTACAGTCAGCTTAGCAAAGGTGTCAGGACCACACCATAGGTTAGGAATATTTTCTCAGTAAATGGAAATCTGAGTGTAGAAGAATGAAGTTGAATGAACACTTATCTCATCCCCATATATAAAAATCAACTTGAAATTGTGAAATACTTAAACAAAAGACTTGAAATGATAAATAGAAGACGACAAAGAATATGGGTTTTTGACAATGGTCTTGGCAAAGATTTCTTGATTATTGAGATAGCTAATCTTGTTAATTTGGTAAGTAAGAATCACTATGGAAATAGGCAGCTGGGCAATTTGTGAGGGATTTTCTAAATTAGGATAATGGAGTTGAGAAGATCCACTTTGAATGTGGGTGGCACCATCCAGTGGGGTCAGGTCCCAAGCTGAACAGAAAAGAGAAAGGGACCTGAGCATAGTGTTCATTTCTGTTTCCTGGCGGTGGACATACTGTAACAGTTGCCCTACAACTGTTTTTTGCTGTCCTCTCCAAGGAGGGGCAAGGTACCCTCAAACTATGAGCCCAAATAAACCCTTCCTTCCTTAAGTTGCTTTTTCAGATACTTTGTCAAAGCACCAAGAAAGGCAACTAATTTGGTTATGATTTCAAAACATCAAATAAAAGATCAAGAGTAGACAAATGTAATTACATAAAGCTAGACCTTCCTGCGCAGCAAAGGAAAAACACAATGAAGAGATGCCCTGTGGAAAGGGAGACAATCTGTACAAACCAGACAACAGACGAAGTGACTAATAGGCAGAATGGGTGAAGAGTTCAAATTGTTTAGTGGTAAGAAAACAGTCTTAATTAAAGTAGACAAAGAACTTGTAGAGACATTTCCCAAAATGAGACTTTCAAAAGGCTAAGAAATGGTATGTATACCATTATTAACCATCAAAGAAATACAAGTTATAACCACAACAATCTCATTCCTGTTAGCATCACTTTTTATTAATAAAGAAGGTTGTTGCATATGCGGCTCAGGAGTAAACCAGAAATGTTGGAAATTAAAAATTTGGGGCCAGTGAGATAGTTCAAAGGGTAAGGCCCCTGCTTACAAACCCTTCAACTTGAATTTAATATAAAAGAATTGACTTCTGAAAGATGTCCGCTAACCTTCACTTGCGTGCCAAGGATTCTCTAATCTCTCTCTCAATAAAATTTAAAAAGATGAAAAGTTCAATGAATCAAATTGAAATAAAAATAGTGAAAAGCATCACCAATAGATTCGAGTAAAATAAACAATGTCAAGGAAAGAGAATGAGGCCAAGGAAATATTGTACTGGAATATCAATAGGAACAAGCAATAGATACAAGCACAACATCCTAAGGTTCTGGGATATGATTAAGAGACCAGACCTAAAAATCCACGAGATGGAAGGAACGAAATAAACATTAAAGGGACCAGAATCTATTCAATGAAATTAGAGAATAAAATCCCCCAATTGAGAAAAATAGACATCCTAAAAAAGAGGCACATAAAACCCCAGATAGACATAAATGGAGAAGAACCTATCCATGACATATTATAGTTGAGATGTCAGAAATACACAGCAAGAGCCGTAAGGATGGCTCAGTGGGTAAAGGAACCCATATATAAACCTGGAAACCTGAGATTGTTCTCCAGAGTCCAGATGTCAGGAAGAGCCAAAGTTTACTCCTGGCCTCCATATAATCAACCCCTTCCAATCTTTTTCCTCCCCCTTATAAATAAGTATTTTAAAAATAAAGTGGGACAGCAAGTTAGTACTTGGCAAGGATTTGGAGAAGAAATCCTTATGTACTGCTGGTGAGAACACAAATTAGTAAAATCATTTCAGAAAACAATAGAGGTTTTTTAAAAGCATTAAAGTAACAGCAGTTCTTGTATGTATGTATTCAATGTGTGGAGGAAAACAGTGAAGGATGCTCACTGAATATGTGACTGGCAAGCTGTTCACATTAGAGAAAGTTAAGTCTGGTCATGTACTTTCTGGCAAACCATCTAACACAAATGAATTCCAGCCAGGTAACTGATAAGCCCAGATCTGTCTAATAGACTACATGTTTGAGAAATCTGTTCAAATATATATTTAAAAATAGAGATAGTTCAGTAAGTTCTTTACTGTCCGCAGCTGTGTGCTGTTTTGCTCCCATGAAGTTATCATTATACAGTTCTGTTTTATGTTTAAGTTTTCCCTCTTCTTTCTGCTGCTGTTTTACAATAAAGTTTAGGGCCTTGAGTTTGCAACCTTTGGTCCCCTGTGCTCCACAATTCTGTCTGTGTTATTTCAGTGCTTATGTCCATAGGTCCCAGACCCCAGATGTGTTGACCCCAATGGAAATGAAATCAGTGTATTGCAAAGACACTGAATTACCTATAATATTGGAGATATGGAACCAACCCAAGTATCTATTGATGGATTTTAAAAATCTGTGAGATGAACCTGGAGGACATTTTGCTCCAAGAAATAAGCCAGGCATAGCAGAGTATGCATGAAGCTCAGAGTCGGAGTAAAATGGCAATATCAAGGTGAGACAGGGAGATGCCAGTTAGGGGTGCAGAGCTGCAGTAAGACAGAAAAGACATGTTTTGGAGATCTGTTGTACGGGGCAGTTTTTTTTTTTAATTTTTTTTTATTATTATTATTTATTCAACTGTGTGCATGTGCGTGTGTATGTGCGCGCGCGTGTGTGTGTATCTGTGTGTGCATGTGTCTGTGTATGTGTAGAACCACGGACGAATTCGCGAACCACCACAGACGCCTCCATCTCCTTCTGCCCCGGGATTCACAGGCTCTGCCCTACCAGGACCAGAAGCACAGGCCGCCCTGCTTCCGCCTGGCGTCTATACGTGGGATCTGGGATCCGAACTCGGGACCTTCCGCCTGCAAGGCGGAGGCTTAACCCCTGAGCCACCTCTCCAGCCCCCCCCCCTTTTTTTAATCCCTCCAAAGGCAGTTTTAATTTGATTGAACAACAAAAAAGCACAAAACCTTTTTTTTTATACTGACACAATTATCACTTTAAAAAAACTGCAAAAATTCAAATAGCCTTTTTCTACATTTTGATCCAATGAAAACATTTGTGGAGAGCCACTATGCCAACCCCAGGGAAGAGAACTCTTGCTAGCTTTGGGCCCCAGAAAACAATACCCATTGCATTAAGAAAAGATCTCAAGACCCAAACAAAAATGCAATGAAAGAAAGTGAAATAGACAACAACCTGAGTACAGAGCACTGGTGACCCTAAAATGCTCAGCTGGAATCAGCCAACCAGATCTCTTCCCATCCTAAGGCTCAAGGAGTCATGCAGAAGAGGGGGCGGTAAGATTGTAAAAGCCTACAGATGAGGAGGTCCACTACTGGCCAGGACATCCCACTAGGACAGGGCTGATGCATCCAGGAACTTAATGCAGTGGGACTTATCTTCATCAGACCTGCATCACGACTGACCTATCAACATTCTCCCATAGGCTAGCAAGGAACTCAGGAGTAATAATTACATGCAGATGGAACCTAGCTGTCAGAGTAGACAAGTTAAGGAAAGTACCCCATCAGTAGGTCTATGCAAGGAAGGGACACATAATCTGCCACAGAGGCCTGAGCCCATACTAATGTAGACAACCCTAAAAGGATCTTGGGCCCATATAAACAAGGGTGGGAGGGAGAGGGATAGATTGGTGAAGGGACAGAGGGTGGGAGAGGGAGGAAGAAAGGAAGGGGGAGGGACTGCTGAGGACAACCACTCATGTTTGTAAAAATAGAAAAAAAAATTGTGTCAAGAGTTCTTATGAAAGAACCACTGTTTGTAAGCAATGAAGCTGATGAAGCTGAGTCCAAACTTATGTTTTATTAAAAACTAGTCTATAGTTGTCTTTTGGAAATGTAAGCTTAATTAAAATCCAACAGAATAAGAAAAACAGATATATTAATCCATGAGCCTTCACATATACATGTTGAGTTTATTCATGATATACTCTTCCAATTGCCTGACAAATCTAATTGCTTGCAAAGTATATTTTAACCTATGTTATTTAAAAACAGGCACAAAATAAAAACAAAGCTCTTCCTGTTCAGGGAAATGTCTTACTATGATATTATTCTTTTACTATTATTGGTGTCAACTTTGTGCAAACCACGAGGGCCTCTTCTTGTCTCATTCAACAATCTTCTTGTCCTGATCCTATTTTGATGGTGTCTCTCCTGTGTACAGCACCATGGTCTCTATGGAAGGTGCCTTGAAAGGGCCCCTGCTTGCTTCCATATTTGTTGTTTGATTTCTGTTGTCTCCTTGTGCACTTTCTCTTAGCAATAGTCACAGAGGACATGTTTCTGCTTCAGGTGACCACATTCAGGACAAACTTCTATATTGTTCTTCACTTTAATAAGCTTCTGAGGGTTTCTTCTCCTACACTGGATAACTTCAATATTGCCTTTGTTTTGGAAGTTGCCATCCAAAAGATACTTATCCGAAAGGCTGGAGTTCTCTTTTTTTTTTCCCACTTGTATCATTTGCTAGTTCTATGGATGGCCCTGAGACTGCTAATGCTGGTACCCATGGAAGACTGGAAAAGCCTGGTCAGCTTGGCTAAAGGTTCTGCTGCAGGAGCTCCCAGCACTTTGACAGCAGCTCTAACCTGCAGGCCTCTGCGGAGGAGCCAGTATCAGCACCATCATAGGCGCCATCTTCCTTGCAGACCCAGCTACTCCAGGGCAATGGTTTTAATAATGAAATACATCATACAGCATTGTTAACAACAGACTATAAATGTCTTTATCACAGCTAAGTGTGTGAGGTCAAATATATACATAGTTCATTCTCATCACAGCTAAGTATATTAGTTACTTTGATTTAAACATTCCAAAATGAGTTTATATAAAATGAGAATATGAAAATTTTATCATCTGTCAGTTAAAAGTTCTTCAAAAAGGAAGGATTCTACTCTACACGAAGAGATGATCCCAGCAGAAATGCATTATCATTATCTTAGACTTGTCATTATTGTTCCTGCTAATTTTTGATTTCTTTTGAAAGTCTATAAAACTCATAAAGGTTTTTTCATAAACTGCCTTAAATCTTGTTTGAAAATGTTAGGTTGTTCCTTAAAGGCAAGGTTGAAATAAAGAAGTGTGTTCTATTTCCTTCTCAAGTTACAGCTCATCAGCTTGTGCAACCTAATATAGGCCTAAGACTTTCTATGTTTCAGTTCCCTCTCATGCAAAAGCAGAAATCATCTTTTCTGACTCTGAGATTTTTGGTCATGGGAGCAATAAACTACATGCACCAAAATATTTTTCTGTTTATTTTCTGAAATGGTATCTTATCATATAATCCAAGTTGCCTGGAAGTAGCTATGTAACCCAGGCTGGCTTTGAATTTGTTTCCTGCCTCAGTCACTTGAGGACAGAGATTACAAATATGTGCACATGCCTCACAAGCAGAAAGTCCTGAGTTCGGATTGCAGTTCCCACATAAAAATGCAAGGCGGAAATGGTGGTGGCCTGTACTTCTGGCCCTAGTGGGTGGAGCCCGGAAAATCCCAAAGTGAAGCAAGAAGGTAGAAGCAATCCAGGAGATTCCCGAAGTCACCCTTGGTCCTAGACACATACACACACATATACACCTACACTAAAAA
The DNA here is from genome assembly GCA_023101885.1 of Typhlomys cinereus. Classification (NCBI taxonomy): domain Eukaryota; kingdom Metazoa; phylum Chordata; class Mammalia; order Rodentia; family Platacanthomyidae; genus Typhlomys; species Typhlomys cinereus. Next base: position 2,075,128 of record JALPQD010000219.1, read on the forward strand.
GAATGAATGAATAAATAAAGTTTAAAAAAATGGCAAAAAGGCTATATAACATACTCTCCTGCTTCCAAAAATGACTTACTAACATCAGTTTTCCGAATTCACACAGTTTGATGATAGAATGATAACTTGGTCATACTCTGTTTTCTGTAGAAGTCCTTTGCTGTCCAGCAACTTTAAGACATCTTGAGATTTTTCACGATAAAATGATTCACCTGAATATTCATCAAAGTGTACTCCTAGGCGCTAAAAGGATTCAGAAACAAAAGTATCATGTTAGTAAAATCTCCGAGACAAAACTGCTTTCCTTTCATTTGTTTGGGAAAATTAATCTCTGATGCTCCTTTGAACCTCCCAACAACACTTGGCGAGGGTGTCATATCCTCATGGGGGCACTTGTCACAGTGGTATTTGCAGCTACTTAATTTAAATCAGAATCTAGTCCCTCCCTCATGCTTTGCTGTTCAGGAGGCAGCTGGTGGTGTTGCAGCAGGCAGGACACTGCAGAGCATGCTTGTACTGTGCAGCGCCAGTGAGTGGAACGCAGCCTGTGGCCTCATCCCGCTTTCCCAGCGCTCTTCACTTTGCCTACTTATTCTCCCATTGCTGGGCTTTTCAGCACAACTGTCCCAGGCCACTCACAGAGCACACTGGCTAATCTCGCCATCAAGAATCATCTAATAAAGAACACTTAACGGGAATCCGGCAAGGATATCTCAGTGAGAACCTAGAGGCAGATGCCGGGCCAGTGAAGGGGAGATTCCCTCCTGTGGGTTCACCCACTAAAGGAACACTTCTACTGCCACAAGAGGCTTAGTGCCATATTAACAAGGGCTCCCAAAGGGAGCCCTGTGGTCCACACATGCACAGACAGAGACATGAGGGTGGGGGGGATGGGGTGGATATATGAAGGTAAGGGTCGGTGGAAAAGGAAGGAGGAGGAGGAGAGGGAGAGGGTATATAGACAGAAACTCATATTGTTTGTATATTAAAAAAAAAAATTTCCCAAAGCTAGAATATACTATCCATGACAGTAGAAGTTTCTTTTACTTACTGTCGCATTCCTTCCCTAACAAATATTTATGAAATAAATACAACCATACATACAAACACACACATATATATATAAAGAAGAAAATATGAATAAAAACTAAAGGAATGAAAGAAGAAAGAAAAACTAAAGTGAAAAGTACTAGACATCTGACACTGCTTCAGCCCCAAAGCTGAATAGCACTGGACTCTGAGTTTTTCAATCATTCAGAAATCTAAGCAACCCTACCAGTAAAGAGCCATGGTATACCAAAGGAGAACGCAGAGATTCCACGGGTACCTTGTAAATTCGAACATATTCTTCGATGCTCAAGTCCCGAAATTTTTGCCACAGAGAAAGTGCTTCCACATCACCCAGTTCCAATCGCTGGAAGAATTCGTGTGCCAATTTCACAATATTTTTATCATCTGATGCTTCCTTATTGACTTGTACATAAACCTAAAAATACATCCCACACATTGTGATTTCCACAGAAAAGAAGAAACAATCCCATGTTTCATCACTATGAGGCCATGTGGCTTTTATGAAATTTATAACCCTGATCTCAAAATGACATAAAATATACAGGATTACAAAGCAAACAATTAAAACATTGAAATACACATAGCCAAGTATAGGAGTTTGTTTGCATTGTTGACAATAAATTTCTAACCAAATGGCTTAAGTGAATAATCCCAGCACCCAGAGTTTAAGGTCAGCCTGGGCTTAGTCTCAAAACAAACAAGAAGCCTTAAAACCAATATAGGTTAACAGGAGGGAATTCCTCTATTTTCTGTCAGTTTATTACTCTATCTTCCTTCGTGGTAATAACTAATCTACAAGACTTACAAAACATGAATGTATGCTTGGTTGCCCCTTTAATTTTTGCTGGGGGTGAAGCTATGTTTCATTCTGAATCTGTATGTGTTTTTGTCATTTATGTCATTCGGTTGTCCTGCATTTTACCAATGTGAACTCTTATCTGCCTTTATCTTATCCTCTCTGTCTTCATTAATAAAGCTCTTCCTGTTCAAATAATCTCCACTGATGAATTTCCTTCTTGCTGACTCAGTTGTCTCTGTTTCTAGACCTTGAAAAGAAAACATGGATAATGTCACCTGACTGGTGACATTCAGAGGCTTGGATTACAGATGTTTTGCTTCTGTATAAGGAAGCACTTGCCAAAATAATACTCCACTTCTCCAGCCAACACCAGAGATGGCATTTTACCATGTTTCTTTGGGCTTGGTTTTTTTTAAAGTTGATCTTCCAGTTAAACTGAATAGCAATAAGTTAAGATTCTTAAAAAAATTTTTAAAAAGTCTTGTCATTTCTTCCTGGTTCATACCTGCCCTACACTTTCCCATAAAAAGTTTTATTGGAAGAGTTAATTCTCCTTTATCATTACCAAAAAATGCAACATTTCCTCCTACTCCCTAGAATTTTTTCTGTGTTATGTTTTTACCCTCAATAATGTTGATTAATTGATCATAGTCTTAGTAGCAACTGTTCATCAGATCTGGGCAGCACAGCAGACACAGAAATAAACACAAAGCTTGGAAATGCTTACTACTGATTTAAGAGTTGTTGACACGATAGTTACTCATAAGGTTTTAATTAACTTTATGAACAAGAAACCTTTGTTTTCTACAGCATTGTAAATACCTTTAATCAACTAAATCCAACAAAACAGAAACTGGACTTGGAACTGGAAAGAATGTACTAGTAATACATAAGCAACAGCTCCAATAGAGTGTTGATTCCTTGTCTTAATAAACATATTTTTAAGTCTTTGAGATTAGAAATTGTTATCAAGCTCCACAGTTTTTTTTTTAAAGTAATGCTGAAGCATATTCTAAGATTGCTTCTTGCCAACTTACTTCAAAGAGATGCTGTAAAGGACTTGACTGGAGTTTTTCTTCATAACCAAAGAGTTGGAAACCAGTTCCCAGAAGACCTACCATGACAATGAGAAGAACATCAAGCATTATGAAAGGAAAAGATGAGAATAGTCATGGCAGGGAACAGGTACACACTAATCCCTGATCTTTTCTATAACCTATAATCTTTTCTACATCCTAGGAACTATTGCAAAAACATTTTCACACCTTTACAAAAGGTATTTATTAACAGATTCAAGTTCTACTCTTTTTAGGGTCTAAAAAACGTTTTTTGTTAACTAAAAGAATAAAATTGATAAGGGCATCATAAATTATGAAGTAAGTTTCTTCGAATAAACTAGACTTTCTTTTTGAATTTTAATCTCAATTTCCTGGACATGGCACATAAAAGCATTAATGAACTTCACAACTGGTAATGCATACTGCACACTTTTAGGACAGCTTTACCACAGTGGCTAGCTTCCCACTGACATTAGTGCAGCAAAAATCTTCCTAGGATAGTTCATTCATCACTGGGTACCTACATACTAGGAGTGGAGGAGTGGATATAAAATAAGTAAGACATGTCTAAGCCTTTCAGGAACATTCCTCTAGAAGAAAGAAGCACACAGTAAAAGAAGAGAGCCTCTATGAAGAGAGCGATCTTCTAGGAATTTGGTGATATGAGAAAAGCATTAATATGTATCAGAATGTTTTACAGAAGTGGCACTATGGCTACATCTTAAAAACATTGTCTGTACTTAGCATGCAAGTTTTTTTTACTGTCATTACTTCATCTGTCTTGTCCTTTTCACACCTAGATGACTGGCTTATAGGTGCTATGATGGCTCTGTAAAATCTCATGACCTAGAGATAATTTGTGACTTACAATCTTTGAGCCTCACTTCTTTCTTCCTTCTTTTTCCACCTGCCACTATACTATTTAAGGAAAACCAAAGCATCATACTTTGCTGTTTGTTTGGGCCATTTCCTAGTAGTATAATAGATCCCATTTCATGGAGGAGGGTCCAGGGAGGTTAAACTTTACCAGATTTAAAAATGGTTGGACATGTCTCCTGCCTGGGCTCACCCACTCCTGCTATGGCTCACCCCATGGTCTACAGCTTCCATCTCTCTCCTAAACGCATCCAGCCCCCTCACTACCAAGCCTTCATCCAGTACCCTCTCTCCCCACTAATCATTAAAAAGTCCTTCAAGATTTAATAGAGGCCACAGAAACCACAGGCCGAGGACCAGAGGGACTGAAAACTCCAAGAATGTCACCAATGGAAGAGAATCTTCCCACCTAACCCTAAGATAAATAACCCAATTGAAAATCAACATAGCTTAAGGTCTATAAAAAGACCCATATATCCACCCTTCACCCTCACAATCTAAAAGTTGGCATGCCCCACTAAACTCCAACCTCTGGCTACTATAAGCACCCTATTTTATCATCTTAAACCTATTCTGATACTATTCCAAACCTCACCTAACAAACTCTGACAACTAATAGAAACCTCTCAGCTAAAACTAGACCAAAACCCTATTATCTCCCTTAACTCAAGCTGGGCTTACACGTATCTTTGGCACTATAATAACCTTACCCACAAAACAGCACCAAGCAACCCTAGACTGACCCCTCTCATACCCAGACAAACAGGTGCAACAACTGCCCAAGTGTCTAAGAAAAAAACTAGTGACCAAACACAAAATGCCCAAATCACACTGTAAATTCACAAAATACAACAAAAAACAGGACAAAATAATCTCCTACAACTTCTTGGATATTAGCCAAGAAATCAACAACCAAGATAATGATTTTCAAAGCTTGATTATTAATTTGATCAAAGTAATGCAAGAGGAATTCTGAGAGGAGCTGAATAACTGCATAAGCAAATATGAACAGGGAAATAATAAGCACCTGGAAAAAGGCAGTTGAAGAAATAAAACTAAGCCTAAAGCAGTTGAAAAAAATCTCATGTGGAGATTAAACTTGAAATCAAAAACAAGCTAAGTACGATCCAAAAATTAACAGACAGTCACACCAACAGAACTTATGAAGCAGAAAATAGAATATCAAAACTAGAAGACAAGGTTGCAGAACAAAATTGTTCAATTAAAGAGGCTGAAAAAATTAAAAAAAAAAAAAAGATACTTGAAAGGAATAGTCAAGAAGTATGCAAGAAGTATGTGACACTTGGAAGAAGTGGAACCCCAGAACAAGAAAACCCAAAAAACCACACCAGAAAAGATTGCACAAGCAAATACCAAATCCTATCGCTCTAGGCAGAGCACCTACAGTTTGTTAATATAATCAAGTGAGTTCCAAATGGCTTCCAGAGTGCCCCACTACTCCAGTTCTTCTGACTATAATAAACATGGCTTCTTTTTACGCCAGTTCATTGCATACCTGCAGCTTTCCTCAGCATTTATCTCATGGTTTTGACCTGCTTTAATGTCTCTCTTTCAACTTTGACTTTACTTAATGCAATGACCTTTTAAGTTCTGTCCATGAAGTCACTGACTATGCCACATAGTGCCAGATCTCCTCAATGTTCCCTTCAATGTTGTCCCTTTGCCTTCATAACCAATACCGCCAAGACAACATTGCTAAGTTTTACTGTTAGCTCAGTATGCAGCCTGGCATGGACCACAGCTGTATCAACTTTTTAAATATATTATTTATTTTTGCATGTGTGTGTGTGTGTCTCATTGGACAGTGTGTGTCCCCACAGAGGATCAAGGTGACATAGCTCTGGATTACTTCTACCTTCTCTTGCTTCAGTTTGGGATTTCCTAGGCTATACCCACTAGGGCCAAAAGTGCAGGCCACTGCCATTTTCACCTGGAATCAGAATTCAGGAACTTCTGCTTGAGGCAGAGTCTTAACCCCTGAGTCCTCTCTTCAGCCCAGATGCATCAATTTCTACGTGTTGACTGTGGAGTAACACTTTCCTGGGCAGCTGCTTTCAAAAATGAGGAAGCTTTCAGTCTATATTTTTGCTCACTTGGATCATTTGATCCAAATAAATTTGGATCTTCACAAAATGGAACTTCCAAGGGGAGGTATTTTGTCCTTCGATATCTTTCCCACTCTCTGTGTAAAGCAAGAGATTTATCCCCAATGATGTCCTCTTTTTCAGTCCTCAACACAGTCCGACTACGAACTTGCCTGGACATTTATTTTGTCAAATGTTAGTCTATTACTTTAACATTCAACCTCACTTGAGTGCTCACGACATGGACAGGATGCAGACAGATCTTGGCAAAACAAAATGTGACACTGTGGAAGAAAAGAAATTTTTACAGAAATTGTGATAAATAATGAAGTCATGACTAACAGCTTAGTGGTTAGCAGTTTTCAGAGTTCTAAAAATAAAAGTCTAAAACGGTGGCTAGAGACTGAAAACATCTCCACTCTCAAGGTCCCTGTGAGAAGGCCAGATGCCAAACCACCCAGACCCAGATACTAGACCACCCAGACCACCCCCCAAAGTTGGTTCCAGGAATCTTCCCCCTTCAAGGTCTCGGAGAAATGTTTTCAGTACGTGCAGATGCCGCTTAAGCCCGCTTGCCCTCTCTCCACACAGAACTCCGGGAAATGCTCCCCCTCTCAAGGTCTAGTACGTGCAGCTATGCCAAATACCACCAAAGCCTTTGTATTATTATTGTTAACTAATATGATAGCCAATAATTTTATAACATTACATAACCTCCCTGCGAGGAGGGTATAAAAGGTGTGTGCTTCTTGAGCTCGGGGTCATCTCTCCCCCTCGTGTATGGGGCAACCCTGCTCGCTGGAATAAAATCCTCTTGCTTTTGCATCGAACCCATGTCCGTGAGTATTCTGTGGGGGTCCACTTCCTGGCATAGGGCCATTAGGTCCAACATTTTGGTGCATTGACTGGGAACCAGTGTGCCCTCCCAGACCTCACTGCGATCCGGCTCGGAGGTCCACTCGAGCAGGTCTGTGTCTGTTTTGCTTTGTGTCTGTTATACTTTCTGTTTGGTGTGTTTACTTGGTCTGTTTTGTTTTCTGTTTGACTTGTGTTCAGTGTGTGTTTGTTTCGTTTTTCTTGGTTTAATGTGCCTGATTAGTTTTCTGGTTTGTGATCACCACCAGCTTGTCACAGAGAGTATTTGTAGAGCTCCTTTGTAGAGCCTAGGAAAGGCTCATTTGTAGAGCCTAGGAGAGGCTCATTTGTAATTTGTAGAGCTCATTTGTATTTGGTTTGAATTTGTAGAGCGCTCATTTGTATTGGCCAAAGCGGCGGGCAGATGTGCCAAGACGTCGCAGGCCGGGAAACTGGAGGACGCTCCAGATCCCACAACTGTAGAGGGGACTGTGAGGCCCCTCTACCGTTTGGGGATTCGAGTCCTCCCAGTGGGTTAGAGTCCCACTGAGTCTGAATGGTGAGGTCCAAAAGATTGCCGCCAGGAACTGCTGCCATGACATATTTGTGTCCAAGTTGTCTAATCTGTCTTGTTTTACTTTTTGTTTTCACTGTTCTTAGTATCGGACTGACGCTCTTTCTCTCCGACGATTCTAACATGGGACAAGCTATTTCCACCCCCCTATCTCTGACTCTAGATCACTGAAGTCAAGGCTAGAGGACCTAATCTGTCTGTAGATGTTAGAAAGGGAAAGTGGCAGGTTTTCTGCCGCTCAGAGTGGCCAGCCTTCCAGGCCAGCAGATGTGTGTTTTAAACTGTCTTCGCAACTAAGGAAAGAAAGCCTCTGCCCCCCTGTACTGGAAGGGCCAGAAGAACTGTCTGTTGTTTTTTGTGCTGTGTCTATGATGATCTCATTTTAAGAGTTACTTTAAGTGTTTTGACTTGCTTATTTATCTGGATTCCCCATGGTGTGTGTGTTTTGTGTTTTAAAATAACAAAGCTATGGCCACTTCAGATTAATGCACACTTATAATCACATTTGGTTTTTGATTTTGTTTATTATCCCATGTGTAATACCAACATATCTAGCAACCAGAAAGGAAAACTGATCTCTGGGAAATTCATTGGAATTTCTTCATTCTCCTGGTATATATGAACTCCCTTCCTTGGGGACAAGTCTGCTTTCTAATTCCAGGTGTACTCCTGTGTTCTGCTACAACCTTGCTAACTTAATTTGGATGTAATGATTTTTAAGATGAGGTCTACTGTTATTGCCTCTTTTAAAGGACATTTCTTAAAGGATAAACAACAGGAAACCATCAAGTATGAAGAAAATAAAAAAAAGGGGGTTTATGGGATGAGTTATCTTACTTAGAAAGTTAAAGTATGTGCAGGAGGTTTATGAGTTGGTTACTTAAAAGTGTTAAAGTATGTGGTGAAGGTTTATGGAATGTGAAATGTTAGGTTTATGAGAAGACTGAAAATTGGAGATGATGGTTAAAGAAATATCATACATTATGCTTCTTCCATATTACAAGAGAAAAAGCATTGAGCTCATTAAGCTTCATGTATTCAAATGTATTTCAATTGTCTGTCTTGATTAAATAAGAATTTGGTTACTAGGACCTGCAGCAGTCCTGGCAGGGCCCTTATCTGATCCCTGGGAGATGGGTTCCCAGAGAGCAGGGCTCTGCTCAGCATCAGACCAACAGAAGCCGAGACCCAGCTGCAGCTTGGAACAGACTCAAGGCCAGCCGTTAAACCAATCCCTGCTCACTTTTTAGAGCAGGCTTTTCCCAAAAGGGGAAGAAAAGGGCACTTTAAAATGGGGGAGGGAATGTCTCTAACCTCCCTGTGAATGTGTGAATGAATGTCAGCCTGAGGTGGGAAACCTGTCAGGCCTCTGTGCTTGAGTTTGTAGTCCCATGGCGAGATCCCTAAGATCTCTTAAAGCCACGGGATTCGAGTGGGCCAGTTCTGCGTTTCCATAGTGATAACATACGGTCTAGGGTGGGATCTGCAAAGAGTGTGGCCAGGCTGGCACTTGAATGATCTCTCCTGGAGGCATTCCCATCCTTTGTCTGTCTGCACCGTGTGGTGGGGATCAATGTGACTTTAGCTCTTGTTAATCAATGAAAGGAAATTCCTAAAAATGTTTGCCCTGTAAGAAAATGCTTCATGTCTGAGACAATGACCATACAGTTTAAATAACATAGGAAATGAAGGAAGCTTCAGGCATGCGTGGACTGTGGACTCTCCCCTTTTAGTGTTGTTGGGTGGGACTCTGGCTCCCCTGACCATGAGTGGCATCGGGTGAGTGCTGAGAGAGTCAACTTGTATATTCTTGGACATGTCCTGTATACATCTTAGACAAGAGATGACCCCAGGAAGATCTTTAAGTTATAATACCATCCAACTAGACAAACAATGGCAAACAAATGACAGAAAGCTAAGAGATTATAAAGATTTGTACCAAAAGTACCAGCTAGTGGCTCAGGAAAAACTTTGTCTTGCAATAGAAATGCACTCGAGAGACTAAGATGGAACAGGAATTTCATCTAGCTTCCACATCAGCCAAACTCCCATCTGGAGGACAGGGTCCTCATCTGTTAGGGGGAAATAGACCCCATCTGGAGGATAGCATCCTCATCTGCAAGGGAGAGGCTGGCACCATCAGGAAGCTTTCAATTCTGTCTTGGAGGTAGAATCCTTTGTTTCTGTTTGTCCTAGAACTTTAAAATAGGGCAGGTGACCTAGGATTTAATATAAAAAAAGGAAAAAAGAGAAAAAAACAGGAAGCAAAGAAATCAGAACTTGACATTTGCCTAAGGGGATAGATAGATTACTAGATAGATAGATTGGCACGCCCAAGCAGACTAACCCAAGACCCCTTCCGACAGGGGAGAGATAAAAAGATGCTTTAAATATGACCAGACTGGGCGCTTTGAGACAGTTGCAAACACAGGAAGCTTTCATGTGGCCTATGTCCCAAACATGGGAATTTCCACTGGAGAAAAGATTGCCCTCTGAGTCAAGGGCCCAGGGGTCAAGCCCTCTGTTGGGAACGAATGAAATGGCCTGAAACTCCTAGCTTCCCTCCAATGGAAAAGGAGTTTGCCTCTGATAACCAGTGAAAGCCCAAAATGCCAGGTTGAGCATCTCATGAAAACTTTGGGTTTAGCATGCAAATGGGAAGCCTCTTTGTTCCTATGTTAATGGATAAGGGAGCACAAAATTTTAGTGCTCAACTTCCTTCCTAGGCTTTTGTCAATCTTTTGATTTTACTAAAATGTAATGATCAGGGAAACGGCAGATTCACCAGTTACAAAGTAACTACTGAGCTTCCTTACATACTTAATAGTAATTTTTTTTGGCATTCCTTTGTTTACATGCCTGAATGCCCAAATATTCTAGGCTTAGGCTTAATAGAATAAAATATTTTAGCACTGTTATAAAGTCATCCACGTGGTTCTAGTTTTAGACGCACCAAAGTCTTAAAACATAGGTGGGTAATGAGGAGACCTAGAACCTGATTTTGGTTTTCTTTTAGTTTCTTTTAAGTATGTTTCTCCACATGTATATAGCTTTCTTGTGAGGCCCAGTGGAGCTCTCATATGATCTAGTCAGAGTGGCCATTAGCTCTGACTATAGACAGGCTAAGAGTTTAGAATATGGCCCCACATGCCTCGACTGAAGTTGCCCACCCCTTATTCCTCCCCTTACCTAGAGGTCCATGGGCTGTCCCCAGGTGTTGTGGGTAAAACAGGATGCAATTCAAACTGCTCATGGACAGACAGGGATGGGAGAGGCCAATCCCTGCACGCCAAAACTGTTGGCTGTCAGCCAATCATGTAACTACTAAGTTGGAAACCCCCTCCCTTTGCCAAAAAGCTGGAGCTGAAATCAGACATGTTTAATAAGTTCTGCTCTCACCCTAAAAGTTTGCCTTAAGTTAAACTCAGTGCTTGACAGAGGGAAAACAGAAAAAACAACAAAACTCCAGGTGTTAGGCAGACTAGTTCTGACAGCAAATCTACGCTGGCTTTTCATTTAGATCTGAGAAGTGGTCTTGCCCTAAAGACGAAATAATGCTTACAGACCTATAGAACTTTCCATGTCAGGAGATAATGTCCCCTACATGTGTCATCTTAAAAGGACTTGTGACAGGTTTTATAGCTCTTGGCTTTTACACCCTACAAACATGATTGTCTTTACTAACTTTTGCTTGTACCCACTGTAAGATTACTGAGCTTGTTTGGTTTATTAAGGATGCCAGGCTGCTCTCACTCTCAATGCCCCATTTCAGCAGGAAGCAGCCAGAACGATCGTCAACCCTAATCCCCTGAGCAGTCTGGATCCTCAAATAGGCTAGAGGTAAAATAGGCAGGTTTAGAACACCATGCTGGGATGGGTCTCTCAAGGTCTTTGAAGGTCTTTAGAATTCCTAAAAGCCATCCACCACTGCTGGGATCATGGACCTGGAGATGGTTTTAGATGGCCTTACAACACAGGCAGAAATTATCAAATAGCATTTTTTTTTTTTCTTTTGAGAATTAAGGTAGAGTTTATTAGTAAAGAGAAAGGTTGGAACTCATGGACTCCAGACATGGAGTGCCATGAGGAGCTAGGGCGCCTCCATGAGAAGCAGCAATAAAACAGAGCTCATGGCACTAGAGTGCCATGAGGGGCTAGGGAGCCCATGAGAACTCACAGTGTCTAGCCATGGAATTCATGAGGAGCAAGGAACAAGAAACAGATTCATGGCCCTGGTGCCATGAGGGGCTAGGGAGCCTCCAAGAGAAGTAGGCAACTGGAAACAGACTCATGGCATTAGAGGGCCATGAGGGGCTAGATCGCCTCAAATAGCATTTTAAATCGCGTGCTTGCTTTTATTAGAGACCACATTAACACAGTACAAGTAATGGTATTAAGACAACAGTACCAACCCGTGCCCCGACTAGACCAGGAAACATCCTCCGAATTTTAAGATTAAAATTTCACCAAAAGAAAAAAGGAGGAATATGGAAGAAAAGAAATTTTTACAGAAATTGTGATAAATAATGAAGTCATGACTAACAGCTTGGTGGTCAGCAGTTTTCAGAGTTCTAAGAACAAAAGTCTAAAACGGGTGGCTAGAGACTAAAAACATCTCCACTCTCAAGGTCCCTGTGAGAAGGCCAGATGCCAAACCACCCAGACCCAGATACTAGACCACCCAGACCACCCCCCAAAGTTGGTTCCAGGAATCTTCCCCCTTCAAGGTCTCGGAGAAATGTTTTCAGTACGTGCAGATGCCGCCTAAGCCCGCTTGCCCTCTCTCCACACAGAACTCCGGGAAATGCTCCCCCTCTCAAGGTTTAATACATACAGCTATGCCAAATACTGCCAAAGCCTTTGTATTGTTATTGTAACTAATATGATAGCCAATAATTTTATAACATTACATAACCTCCCTGCGAGGAGGGTATAAAAGGTGTATGCTTCTTGAGCTCGGGTCGTCTCTCCCCTTCGTGTATGGGGTGACCCCTGCTCGCTGGAATAAAATCCTCTTGCTTTTGCATTGAACCCGTGTCTGTGAGTATTCTGTGAGGGGTCCACTTCCTGGCATAGGGCCATTAGGTCCAACAACACAAATGACTACTAGCACTTCTTTCCAAGCTTCTCTTTGCATTAAAACATTTAAAAATAGTTGGACACCTCTCCTGCCTGGGCTCACCCACTCCTGCTATGGCTCACCCCATGGTCTACAGCTTCCATCTCACTAGCAAAACTTCCTTCATTTTTCATAGTCCAGGACCAATGTTCAGGAATAGTGCCACCCACAGTGAACAAGCTCTTCCACTTCAATTCACTTACATACAATAATGTTCCAAAGACTTGCCCGAGGTAGCTCTCATAGATGATCTAAGTAGACAACAGCAACCACTTCACTGATTTATATCTTCTCTTTGTAAGCTTTTCTACAGTAAATCTAGAAAGGGAGCTACTAAATTCTTTATTAAAGCCACAAAAGGCTATCTGACTGTTAGAAATGATTATTAGGTCTTGTTCTGAATATATAAGCTTAACTGTACAGTGAGAACTATATACAACAAGTCAACAGACTAGGAACATAACTCAATGTTACAGCATGTACTACATATATACAAAGTCTCAGGTTCAACCCTGGCACCACCACCACCACTACCACTACCACCACCACCACCACCACCACAACAACAAAATAGAGGGCATGTTATTTCATCCAGTGACATCTTGTCCATGTTCTATTCATAAGATCAAATGACATGACATTAAAAGCACTAAAACACACAACTAAATATGAAATATTTCAAACATACTTACCAAACTGCATACCCCAGTCTCCAAGGTAATTTATTCTTGTTACATGATGGCCTAAAGCTTCTTTGATATTTGCTATAAAGTTTCCTAGTAATAAACAAAATGTAATTTATTTTCTGTTTTCCATTTTGGATTAAGAACTTTAATTTTCTACTAATTTCGATCTTTTAAATTGTGTTTGTGTTATGAAAAGAAAATAAGGAATTACTATGGGGATATTATTCTGAAGGTTCCCACAATTTTCACAAGAATGGAATTCTTTTCTGTAGTACTAACAGGGATTGGAAACATGGTAGGATAATTAGAATTATCAGTTAACACTGAGAATAGAAATATCAGAATCTTGGTAATTAGCAAATACATTATTTTGGTTGTGTCTAAGAGCCTGCCATATATCTTCACTTTTCTAACTAGCCCACACTCATGTGCTTAATCATGGGTGTCAACTTGACACACCTGGTATTAACTAAGATCAGCTAAGACCACACCTGGAAAGATCAACAGACCACCTGAAGGGATTATACCAGCCCTAGATCCCATTGAAACCTCCACAGATCTCATAGGGACCTCCCAGTAATGAACCACATAAAAGCCACAGAACAGAATACAGAGAAGGGAAGAGACTCTCTGAAGCTGTGTTCTTCCCTCCTGTCCACCCAACCCTCCCAAGTCTTCAACGCCCCTAGAGACTGTCTAGGAATCCTCCAGCCCTCAGCCATCACCCTCAGGTCTACTGGCTGAGCAGCTACTCGCAACCATCATGGGACTATCTCTGCCACATTTCGTAAGATGAAGGGGAAGCCAGGTCCCTTTAAAGAAGGACGTTGGCACCATAGCAAAAAGATTTAAAATTAGTCATTTTCCTGTCCTTCCACAAAGGGACCTAAGGCCTTTCAATAGAATTACTGTACATTGGGGGAAAGGAAATAATCAGACATTTCAGGGTCTACTAGATACTAGCTGTGAGTTGACACTGATTCCAGGAGACCCTAAAAAGCATTGTGGCCCTCCAGTTAAAGTAGGGGGATATGAGGGTCAGACGACTGATTAGAGTTTTTGCTAATGTTCAATTCACAGTAGGTCCAGTAGGTCCCCAAACTCATTCTGTGGTTATTTCTCCAGTTCCAGAATGTGTAATTGTTATAGATATACTTAGAAGTTGGCAGAATCCTCACCCTGTTTCCTTGAAATGTGGAATAAGGGCTATTATGTTCGGGAAGGCCAAATGGAAGCCTTTAGAATTGCCTCTACCAAGGAAAATAGTGAATCGGAAACAGTATCGTATCCCTGGAGGAATTACAGAAATTAGTGCCACCATAAAGGACTTGAAGGATGTAGGGTTGGTGGTTCCTACCACTGCTCCTTTTAACTCTCCCATTTGGCTTGTACAGAAAACAGATGGATCATGGAGAATGACAGTCGATTATCACAAACTTAAGTCATGACCCAATTGCAGCTGTTGTACCAGATGTAGTTTCCTTGCTTGAGGAGATTAACACATCTCCTGGTACTTAATATGATACTTGGTATGCAGCTATTGATCTTGTAAATGCTTTTTTCTCCATACCTATTTATAAAGATCATCAGAAGCAATTTAGTTACCTCAGGGATGTATTAATTCTCTAGTCCTATGCCTTAACTTGGTCTGCAGAGATCTTGATCACCTGTCTCTTCCACAAGGTATCACACCGGTCCATTATATAAATGATATGCTGATTGGATCAAGTGACCAGGAAGTAGCAAACATTTTAATTTGTTGGTAAGGCATATGCACATCAGAGAATGGGAAATAAATCCAACAAAAATCCAAGCACCTTCTATTTAGTAAAAGTTGTAGGAGTTTGTAGGAGGAATGGACAATGATTGTGCCACAGAGGCTTCCATACAGAGAGGCTCCTTGGACTCCTCCCTCCTGCTAAGCATACAAATCTCGCGAGACTACAAATCTCGTGAGACTACGCCTTCTCCAGAGCAAAGACAGTTGGTGCTGTTAAACCGCCTGGCTGAGAGGACCAATCTGGCCAGGACAACTCAACAAAGACTCACGCTGGGACTTATGGGATGTCGGGTGGGGTGTATAAGAAGCCTGGTACTTAAAATAAATGAGCCGCAAGCCTGAGAGCCTGCTCTGCCACTCGCCTGACTCCCGGAGTCTGTGCTGTTGACTCCGCGCCAGCTTATCCCCGCCCCCAAGGGTCTCCGTGAGCCAGTTAGGTTACATCTACACTGTTACATTGTTACATCTGGCGCCTCAACAGTGACCCTTTCCCGTCTCCGCACCAGTGTGCAGCACTGTGCCCCTTCGGCAGCTGTCCGGTAAGCTGGCCCCTGTTGTGTTTTTGTCTTCGGAGAGGCAAGCGTGAAGGTCCCTTTCCCTTTCTGTGTTTGTCTGTCTACCGATAGGGAGCACACAGCCGTGGCCTAGGAACCTCGGAAGTTCCCCACTATACCTTCCTCGTCTCCTCTGTTCCTTTTTAGTCTTGTCTCTGTTCTTAAAAAAACAAAAACGAAAACAAAAAAAACCTGTAACACTTCAAGTTGGAATTCTTAAAGGGTATTAGTAACTGAAACTCCCATTTTGGTAAGTTCTGTTTATTTACAGAAGAAATGTTATAGATGCTGATGTCTCAGGTTCTATCGAATGCTTTTAATTATTGATGAAAGAGACATTCTTATGAAGATTAAAATCATTGTAGTAATTGCTTAAATTTTCATTGGGGAAAGTTAAATGAGAGATATTCTATTTTATTTGACCATTATAGACCATTTGGTAGTATTTGGTCTCTAGGCCAATTATTGTAATGGGCCAAAACAATAATTTCTACCAGCATTATAACAATCCATACAGAAATATTCATCTCTAAGACTGCCATTAACTTAGGCTAAATCCATACTCCTTGGGGAAAATTACTGGTTTTCTCTAAAACACAAGAGTAGATTCTATCTTAAAATTTGAGCTATATAAAACACCATAATTTGATCTGCGCCAACTGGAAGTTGCCTTAGAATAAACATTTTCTTGACATATATCTGTCACCCAGAAAATCCAGTTGAAAATGGAACTATGCATATTTAACAGTTTCATTACAATAGGATTGGCTTTGGTTTTTCTTTATTTTTTGTTCATAGTTCAGAATTATTTTAAAAAACATTTCACCCAACTTTGGTCCATTTGCTTCATTTCCTGACTCTAGAGAAAGATGTTTAACCAAAAAAGGTTGATGGAAGATATTTTTGAGGCTATTTCCAAAGGAATTTTAGAAAAGTTGCTCTTACTATACAGGAGAAGCAAAGATCTTTCAGTGCTATCGTTAATAATAAAGATTGGTTTGAGTAAGAGGTAGACAAAAGAGGTATGCAAGATTTGAACAGGTAATGTCCTATTTCCTTCATTTGAACAAATGGATCTAATTGTAACTGAAGCAGTTGGATTGGAAGGTAATACAAATTTGACAATAACAAAGTAATAAATCCTTACTTTTGGTTGTTAATAAAAAAAATAATAATAACCCCCGCAGATGGAATCCTCACTCAGTGCCCAGGGGATAAAGGCATTACTTATGTCCTCCCCAACTCCGGCTCGGCACAGCTGGGTGAATTCTTGGGGCTCTTACTCCCCTGTCTCTTGTCCGATGGAGGGACCCCGTCACGCTGCTATGGCAGGGACCTGCTCCCTATGCTTGTGTCTTCCCTCAGGATTCCGCTTTGCCAACATGGGTGCCAGCTCGAGATGTAAGACTGGCAACAGAGATTGTGAAGCCTTTCCGGGAACCAAATTCATAAAATGAGTAATTCTGTGGCCACTTCAATTTTTTTTTAAATTTCTGTTGCGTGCTGATTTTTTTTTCATTTCTGTTGTGCGCTGATTTTTCTTCATTTCTGTTGCGCACTGAATTTTTTTTACATTTCTGTTGCACGCTGATTTTTTTTTTGGCATGCCATTTTTAAATACATGTATGCGTACTTATTTTTGGTAACAGCTAAGGTCTTAACTACTTATGTTCTATATCGATCACAACTGTTTTTCTATTAGATAAGTTTTCTTTCATTGTTTCTCACTTAATTTTAAATGGATTGTAAACTGTTCTTTTATCAAGTATATTGTTTATAAGTATTTCCTTTACCACATCTTTCAGCAGTGCTCCATCAATAAGACCACACTACAGGCGCTTATGGCCCCTGAATATCCGAGCCATAGTGCCCCTAGGGACATGGTTCGGGCTTGAATTGCAGAGATTTGTGTAACCTTGGTCTATCTACATATCCTGACATGCCTTCCAGAGGTGAGGTCCTTCGTAGGCCGGTAGCCAATGACGGGTAAGATCCTGTGAGGCAGGACAACCTAAGACAGGCACGGTCCGTAATGCTGGACGCCCTCTGAGGTGGGGTCAGCAAGGTCAGAGCAAAGAACTCTGGCTCCCGCTGGCTGTCAAAAATAAATAAAAAGGATGGATATGTAGGAGGAACGGACAATGATTGTGCCACAGAGGCTTCCATACAGAGAGGCTCCTTGGACTTCTCCCTCCACCTAAGCATACAAATCTCGTGAGACTACAAATCTCGCGAGACTACGCCTTCTCCAGAGCAAAGACAGTTGATGCTGTTAAACCGCCTAGCTGAGAGGACCAATCTGGACAGGACAACTCAACAAAGACTCATGCTGGGACTTATGGGATGTCGGGTGGGGTATATAAGCAGCCTGGTACTTAAAATAAATGAGCCGCAAGCCTGAGAGCCTGCTTTGCCACTCACCTGACTCCCGGATTCTGTGCTGTTGACTCCGCATCAGCTTATTCCCACCCCCAAGGGTCTCTGTGAGCCCCTGTTACATTTTTACATCCACACTGTTACATTATTACAGGAGTTCAGTGGTATGGGGGCATGAAGAGATATTCCCCCTAAGGTAAAGGGTAAATTGTTGCACCTGGCCCCTCCCACCACTAAGAAAGAAGCACGACGCAGCACATTCCTCACTTGGGTGTGTTACTCAGGTCCATATACCAAGCAACTCAGAAAGCTGCTAGTTTTGAGTGGGGCCCTGAACAAGAGAAGGCCCTTCAGCAGATTCAAGTGGTTGTACAGGCTGCCTTGCCACTTGGACCATATGATCCAGCAGACCCAATGGTATTGGAAGTGTGTCACAGAGATACTGTTTGGAATCTCTAGCAGACTCCCACAGGTGAATCACAGCGGAGATCCTTGGGATTTTGAAGCAAGGCCCTACCATCATCCGCAGACAGTTATTCTCCTTTTAAGAAACAACTCTTGGCCAACAGGCCTTAGTGGAAACATTTGACAATGGGTCACCAAGTTACCATGGGACCTGAGTTTGCCCATCATGAGTTTGGTGTTATCTGACCCAGGAAGTCATAAAATTGGACAGGCACAGCAGCAATCAATCTATTATCAAATGGAAATGGTACATATGAGACAGGGCCTGAGCAGGTCCTGAAGGCACAAGTAAGTTGCATGAAGAAGATGCCAAAATGCCTATGGTTCCTCAGCCTGTTGTGATGCCTGTTCCTAAATATGCACGTATGGCCTCTTGGGGAGTGCTCTATGATCAGCTAGCTGAAGAAGAAAAGACTAGGGCCTGGTTCAGGTGCTACCCAGAAGTGGACAGCTGCAGCACTACAACCCTTTTCTACGACAATCCTGAAGGACACTGGAGAAGGGAAATCTTCACAGTGGGCAGAACTTTGGGCAGTGCACATGGTTGTACACTTTGCCTGGAAGAAAAAATGGCCAGATGTGTGACTATATAATGATTTATGGGCTGTAGCCAATGGTTTTGGCAGGATGGTCAGAGACTTGGAAGGAAAGTAGTTGGAAAATTGGTGAGAAAGACATCTGAGGAAGAAGCATGTGGATAGATCTCTCCCAATGAGCAATGGACACATAGTTATTTGTGTCTCATGTAAATCATCAAAAGATGACATCGGTAGAAGAAACATTCAATAATCAGGTGGATAAGATGACCCGTTCTGTGGACAGTCACCCTCTTTCCTCAGCCATTCTTGTCACTGCCCAATGGGCCCATGAACAAAGTGGGCATGGTGGCAGAGATGGAGGTTATGCATAGGTTCAACAACATGGACTTCCACTCACTAAGGCTGACCTGGCTGCAGCTGCTGTTGAGTGTCAAATCTGCCAGCGGCAGAGACCAACACTGAGTCCCCGATATGGAGCCATTCCTCGGGATGACCAACCAGCAACATGGTGGCAGGTTGACTACACTGGACGGAAAGGGCAGTGTTTTGTTCTTACTGGAATAGATAACTTATTCTGGATGTGGATTTGCCTTTATGTAATTCTTCTGCCAAGACTACCATCCTTGGACTTACAGAATGTGTTATTCACCGTCATGGTATTCCACATAACATTGCTTCTGACCAGGGAACTCACTTCACAGCAGAAGTACGACAGTGGGCTCTGACCACGGAATTTACTAGTCTTACCATGTTCCCTACCATCCTGAAGCAGCTGGCTTGATAGAATGGTAGAATGGCCTTTTAAAGTCCTTTTCAGCGCCAATTAGTTGGTAATAGTATAGAGAGATGGGGCAGGATTCTCCAGAAGGCAGTATATGCCTTGAACCAGCATCCAATATATAGTACCGTGTTCCCTATAACCAGGATTCACGGGTCAAGGAATCAAGGGGTGGAAACAGGAATAGTTCCCCTTACCATCACCCCTAGTGACCTATTAGGAAAATTTTTGCTTCCTGTTCCTGTGAGCTTGTATTCTACTGGCCTAGAAGTTCTGGGTCCAGAGCAGGGAATGCTTCTGTCATGAGGCACAGCAACTATTCCTTTGAGATAGTTGGAAGCTAAGGCTTCTTCCTGGATATTTTGGACTTCTGATGCCCTTAAGCCAACAGGCTAAGAATGGAATAAGTGTTAGGAGGGGTGACTGACTCAGACCACCAAGGGGAAATTGGATTCGTTTTCCATAATGGTAGTAAGGAAGAGTATGTTTGGAGTGCAGTAGATCCACTAGGGTGTCTCTTGGTGATTACCATGCCTTGTGATTAATGTCAATGGGAAATTACAACAACCCAATACAGGCAGAACAGTAGATGGTCCAGATCCTCCAGAAATGAAGGTAATGGGTAACCCTTCCAGGGGAAGATCCAAGACCTGCAGAAGTGCTTGCTGAAGGTGGAGGAAATACAGAATGGGTAGTTATAAATACCACCTAAGGCCATGTAACCAGTTAGAGAAACGAAGATTGTACTTGCTGTTGAGTATTTCTGGTCTAGACTGTTAAGAATATGCTTGTTCATATGCACATATATCAAGAAGATATTTATGTAATGTAATGTTAATCTGTTGTTATATGATAAAATGTTGTAATCTACATTATGATACTGCGTGATGGAACACTAAAGTCTAAGCATTTTTCAAGGACTTTGTCACTTATCTTGGGAAAAATAAGCATGTGTAATTATATGTTGATAGCTATATTTGTTAGGCAGAACTATGACTCTTACTGTTTTTATGTAGAGATTAAGAATGGCCTAAGGAAATACGATCTGGTGTCAACTTGACACACCTGGTATTAACTAAGATCAACTGAAGGGATTATACCCACCCTAACCCCATCCAGAACCTCCTAGTAATGGACCATATAAAAGGGACCACAGAATATAGGAAAGAGAGACATTCCCGGAATGTTTCAGCCATGTGGAGGTCTGCTGTGACTTAGCCTGCCTATTGCCAGCTTCAGCCAGCCAGCCATGCCGTGCTCACCATGTATCTTCCCTCTGGGACCCTAAGGTGAATAAATCTCCCTTTCTCACATAAGTTGTTTGACTTTGGGTACTCTTTCACAGCAATAGTAAAGAGTAACCATTACACTAGCCCTCTACAACAAACACAGCTCCAAGGTCTTCACCTTGCTAAAATAGGTCAGATGTCCAACATCTGTTCTACACATCCTTGTCCTGCCTTCATATACTTCAGGGCTGGAAACTCAAAAAGTACACCTGCCTGCTTACCTGCCATGTCCTCAACCAACCATGTTATCTGACAAAGTTGCAGCATGGGGAAAACTGTTTCAAGGAAGGCATTTTCCAGAAACAGGGTATGGCTTATTGGGAATAAATATGGGGAATGTGGGGGTTGTCAAGCCTAAAACCTGCTATCTGGATAATGACACATTAGCATCTCAAACGGGCAGTTGTTAGGGACTCCTCCCTTTTTGTGAATTGAGTTTTGCCTCTTGTCTGCATAGACAATGGCAGACAAATTCCTTCCTCTGGGAATTGAGTTTGCCTCCTATCTGTTCTTAGATCTCTTTTGTTATTCTCAGGACTGGCTAGGTTATCACCTCCCCCTTACAGTTCCTTCCATTCGAATTTGAGATATTAATGCCTGGACCAGGTAACTCTGCTTTGAGGCATTCATTGTCCGTTCCCTTTCAGCAACTAAGTGTCATGCCTGCTTTAACTCTACCTGGAGACATCATGTCTGGTCCCATACAGGAAGTAAATGTGACTCCTTTTCTTTGTTAGCCAGAAGAGACTGGAGAGTAATTTCAAGAATCCAAAAACATAAGTGGATAAAATTCCCTTAAATATGACTTGCTGAACTAATTCAGAAATTCAACAGAGATTATGCCATCTGTTCACATGAATCAGTGCACACCTATTTCTCATAAAATACATGTTATTAGAAAGTAGAAAGAAAATGAATCCTAATATAGTTCTTACCATTATGACCTACCATTTTCATTTTCCAAATTGAAAAATTAATGTATGACATGCACCCCTTCCAACAGATTCACCTTTACCATTTACAGGAATATATTACAGATATGGCACATGTATAGTTGATTGTAATGAAAAATATGTTCCTTATTGAAATCTAAATTCTATGGACAGATTAAAGGAGCTCAACCTTCTTGGTGTATCTTAACTAAATCACAAAAACAGTCTTTATTAAAACAATGACAGCAGTATGGACCTAGATTCTGAGGTTATTTGGTGATTTGGAGATACTGGGGTAATGGAACGAAGTCTGTTAACGTGTAATAGACTGTAACAGGTCCTGTTTGAGACTTTACCCTCAAACAATGAGTTAGGTTCTTGGAAATTGTTTTTATAACATACTGGTGGTTCTTGCTGAGCACATAGGAGACTGGGAGGATATGTGTTTATTTTCCTCTGTTTGTGGGTGTAGTGATGCATTCTTCGCTCCCTACTCTATATTTTCTAATATAAGCTCTGCTGTAAGCTTCAATAAATGAGTTCAGATTCACTCAGCCCTGAGTTGTGTGTCTGCTGTTCTCCACCTCCACCTATCAGGTTTTTGGATCCAAGTTGCACTTACCAAAGCATCTTTCACCTAGATTTCCAAAAATCTTCTAGTTTTAGATAGTAAGTACACTTTGCATGAGATTTACAAAAGGAATTTCTTCTTTTTTTGACAAACGTAGTTTGTTTTTTCTTTTCCCTTTCCCCTTTGCCAGCACCACTAACACAGGTTCTAGTATCCCATTATGACTTCCAAAGGAATCAAAAAACAAAGTATGAGGGAACCTCTTTTGCATGTATGGACTCTTGAAGATGTGACATGAAACTCAAAGTCTCTTTAGGTTGTATTTGTGGTAATACAGGCTTGGAGCAGTGGAAGTAATAGCAGAACTGGTGGGAGCTCCCTTGAGGATCAGCTTTGGTATCCTTTTGGAAGTCACTTACATCAGTTTAATCCAAAATTTCTTAAGCCTTCCTGACTTTCTAACTTATTCCATAGGTATCCTGTAATAAATCCTTTCCTGATGTAAACATAGTGGTTTGCTCACACCTGCAGTGCCACCATTTGGGAGACAGAGGCAAAAGGAATGGTACAAATTCCAGCTGTCTTGGCTACATAGTTCTGGCCTAATTTTGGTACAGAATGAGACCCTGTCTCAAGAAAGACAACTAAAAAGTACTTTAGCTTCTGCAAGTATATCTCCACTGGCACGTATGCCTGATTTTAACTAAAACAGTTTCCTTCTTTGTTAGCTTCTCTATTTCTAGACTCTTTGAAACTACATGGTTTTGGTAACAAGAACTATCTTCTTCAGCTGTTATTTAATTGAATTTGTATTTTGGTTAAAGTATATTAAATGTCTATACTTGGGCATTGAGATTTGGATTTTTAACTCCTTGTCCTAATATTTACTATTACCTACATGATCTTGGGAAAGTTACTTCTTATGTTTGAATTTCTTCATCCATAAATCAGAGTTGAATGTATTTATCAAACAGGGCTGGTGTGACATTAAATAAGATAGTACATGAAAATACTTAGCATGCTAAGTTTTCAATAAACATTTTTTCCTTCTAGTCAAAATATTTTTAAATGTTGAAATCGCTTGCACATCCATGTAGTTTTATACTTTTGAATTACTCCATGTGGTTTTTGCCACACAACATATATCTTCTACTCTTTCTTGTTAAGTCCTGTCACTTTGTCCTTTAAACTACTGCTCAAGAACTTTGTAATAATGAATGATGATGCTACTTCAGTAATAATCCTCCACTGGTACTAATCTTTCCATTTTTAAACATATTCAAAACATTAGTTAAGTGATTTTTGCTATACATTAGAATTCCAATTTTAAATTATAATAACAAATTAGGTGAACTAAACTCCAATTCTAATATAATTCTAACTTGAATTTTGAAGTGACCGTGTTTTAAAATGGATGGAAATCACTAGTATATTATATATTGAAAGATTATAGCAACTGCTGTTAGAATACTCTTATTTCAATTTCTAGTCTTGAACATTATACCTAGTGCTGAGACTGAATTAAAATGTATGAACAAAAAGTCTGTAAGCTTACTATTATCCCCACATGACACTTCATAGCTATTTTTAATTTTGCTTCTTTCAGTTTTCCACTTGCAGGTATATTTTAGACAGTTACATATCATGACACACATACCAGTTCACTTAGCTAAAAGTAAATACTTTTTGAAATGATTTTTTCTTTTTACTCTGTAAAGCGATTTTCCCACTTATCAGTATTAGGCTTGTATCAATTTATACGTTCTGGGGCTGTTTTCTGTCCCTGTCTCTTACAGTGCTGAACCACTACACTGCACTGTTTCCCCAAAGGCACCTTTAGCATCTTCTGTGAAAGTAAACACTTACCTATAATGGTGGAACGTAAATGTCCAACATGAAATTTTTTGGCAACATTAGGTGAACTGCAAAAAAATTCCAAGAGTATTTTCTTATTCTAGCAATGAGAGTTTTGAGAATGAACTAGATCATGCTTCCACAGATTGATACAATTAGGAATTAGGCCTTTAGCAATTCAGAGAAAAAATAAAGAAATTAGAAATTTATGATAAAGGTAACTTATCATTAGTCAAAATTCATTGGCCCTGTGATTCATGAGACAACAACACACAGATGTGGAATACTGAAGAAGAATTAGAGAAATGAAGATGTCTAGGGATTGGCTATCAGAGTTTGGATCCCCTGGACTCCACAAAAAAGCCTGGCAGGTGTGGTAGTTGCTTGTGATGCCAGCACCCAGGAGGCAAAGTGAAGGTCTTCTCAAGGCACGCTGGTTTGCTAGCCTAGTCAATTAATGAACTCTGGGTTCAATCAAGAGATGCTGTGCCAACTAAATGAAGTCACTGGAGCTCAACAGTCAGCCAGCTAAGCTAACTGGTAAGTTCTGGGCCAAATGAGAAAACCCTTAGCCAAAAAAAAAGTAGATGGCACCTAAGGACTGGTTTCTGGCCTTCACATGCTCATACATGTACATGCACTCACATGTCTGCACCAACACACACACACACACACACACACACAGAGTGTTAATCCTGGGTGTCAACTTGACCACACCTGGGATTAATTAAGAGATCAGCAGCCAGACCACCTGCAAGATCTTATCTGGATCAATACATTTGAACACAAAGATCAACCCTAAATCTGCATGGAACCTCCCAGTAGCAGACCAGATAAAAGTTACCATAAAACAGACGAGCTCTGGGAGACTCTTGCCCTGTGCAGGCGAACTCAAAATCTTCTCTTCTGCCACTGGACTTCTTCCACCCTTTGGCCCTCAAAACACTTCAACGTTACTGAAGATGTCCAGGAATCCTCTAGCCTTGCAGCTACCGACTGGACTGGACTGAACAGCTATTGTTTGGACTACCTAAACCTTATCTTGTAAGCCAATTCAATAAATTTCCTTTTTATATATTCATTCTGTTAGTTCTGTGGCTTAATACACACACACACACACACACACACACACACCCTCCACAGAAATAGCCGCACAAAAAGAAAAAAGGTGTTCTCTTTCTAAGTGGAAAAGCAGTTCAAGATTCTTCATTGTTAGGAAAACAAATACATCTGGTAATTTTCTGGAACTGTCAATTTGCCAGCTATACTTTGAAGATATTGCGATAGGGTTCTTGTATATTTCTGGTGATTTCATAACAGCTCAAGTGTTATGTAGCAGCATTGATGGGATATTGAATTACATGAAGATTATTTAGAAGCATATTCAAAACCTCAAGCTGTTTTTCTGTTAAGTTTTCAGTATTTAATTACAACTACAAGGCTTTGCTCTTTAGTGATCATATTATCTTAAAAATTTTAATATAACAGCAACTGCCTACAAGTTCACTAAAATAAATAACTCTTCTTTAAAAATAATATTTAATTTGGAAAAAAACATAATGAAGGCTTGCCTAGCATGCACAAAATCTTGAACCTCAGTGCTACATAAGTAGATATGGCAGCACATGCCTGTAATCCCAGCACCCTGGTGGCAGAGGCAAGTTCAAGGCTATACTTGGCTACACAAGACTCTGTCTGGGGGGAGAGGCAAAAAGAAAGGAAAAAGGAACCATAATGATCAGTTTTTTTTTGAACTGTTGATTCAAAATATTTATTTTTACTCATTTTATTCATGGTTTAATAACCATGGTTTAATAATGATCTTAAGAAAAAATAGAGTATCACTGGTTTTCTATTTTTTTTTCTACATGTAATTTATTGAAACACCAGTTAATTCTCATTGTACTACTCCCTCCCAAGCAGCTGCATGAATCAGCACTTACCTGAATTCAACTACAATCCTCTTTGGGGGAAGACCAGAGAAAAGCTCACTTTTTAGTCCATATATTGGGCCCTCTTTAATAACTTGCTGCAGCACTGTCTGAAAAATGAAAAAAAAAAAAATCCCAGTGTTCTTTACTACTGAGAATCTTATGGCATTGTTAGCAGCTGTACCTCTCTCATTGCTTGATGCCTGTCAGAGCAGCTAGGACTCAGATAACACTGAGGCTTCTCTGGACCTGCAGTGTATGCACCTTATAATAAACAACCAAAGTTTAAAAATGAGGAGCTTGAAGCTTTGTAAGGTTAGTAACTGTTAAAAGTTCCACAGGAATAGGAACAACAAAACCAGTAGCAGTATCAAATAAACACATACCCTGTGCCAAGAACTATGCCAAGCACCTTCTATTAACTTGGTTCTCAAAACAGTTTCAGAGATGAGCACTACTTTTACAAACAAAGAAAGAAAGGAATGAGGACTAAGTAACTTTCCCAAGGTTGTAATACTAGGAAACCATAGGCAAACATCTTCCACTAGTGAATGTGCTAATCAGCTACTGGTACTTCTGTGCAGCTTAGTATCACAAGTGAGAAACAAGGAATTATGCAGAAGTTTCTACAAGTATTCTAAGCTAATTTTAACTTAGTAATATGAAAATACTTAAGATTTATGAAAATCATGCTTTACTTTTCTGCTGGTGAGGATGCACTTCTTCAAACTTTGAATTTTGAAACTACTGTGATATTGTATTATTTTTATTCTTAACGATGAGTTGGCTTTGCCAACTGTGTTTTGGGTCCCAAAAATTTCATTCATAAGAAGAACAATTTATCAGATAATTGGTTAAAACAGTCACTAAGCAGCTGAAGAGATGGCTTAGTGAGCAGGCTGCTTGTAGCACAAGCATGAGGACTTGAATACAGATCCCTGGATTCTACATAAAAAGCACATGGCAGTGAATGCCTATAACCCCAGAGCTGTAGGGGTGGAAATAGTAGATTGCTGGCGTTTGCTGGTTGCCAGTCTAACTCCAGGTTCAGTGAGACCTTACCTCAAGGTGAGGAGGTAGAGAATAACAGCACAGAATAGCTGACATCCTATTCTGCCTCTACACAAGCAAGCATAGGCATGCATCTGAACACATGTACACATGCCTATACACAAACTTTCCTCCCTTACCTATGCAAGGATAGTTACTGGATGAATCTGGCAGGTAGTGCATACTTAAAAGGAAAGTAAGGTAGGAAGATCAAGATTTAGAAGCTGGGGGCTGGAGAGGTGGCTCAGGGGTTAAGCCTCCGCCTTGCAGGCAGAAGGTCCTGAGTTCGGATCCCAGATCCCATGTATAGATGCCAGGCGGAAGCGGGGGCGGCCTGCGCTTATGGTCCTGGTAGGGTGGAGCCTGTGAATCCCAGGGCAAAAGGAGGTGGAGGCGTCCATGGTGGTTCGCAAATTCGTCTATGGTTCTACACATACACAGACACACACACACACAGACACACACACACACACACACGCGCACATACACATGCGCACAGTTGAATAAAAAATAAAATTAAAAAAAAAGATTTAGAAGCTAAACTACAACAGAAGACAAGCAAAATTACTGGATGGCAGAATAAAGAAAAGAAAGGAAAAGAAAAAGGAAGGGAAGGGGAGGGAAGGGGGAATGGGAACAGAAGGGAAAAGGGAAGGGGAAAGAAAAGAAAAGAAGGGAGGAGAAGAGAAGGGGAGGGTAGGGGAGAGAACAGGAGAGGAGAGGAGGGGAGGGAAGAGAGAAGGCAGCTACAAAGCCATACATCCGATCTCTAGAATTTAAGGTTCAATATCTGGTGCTTTTGTATATTTCCTTTAAGTCTCATAATCTAAAAGATAGATAATATTTTCCATCTATCTACTAAGACTAAAGTTCAGAAGTGGCATATGTTTCCATGAGAACATAGAGAAAATATTCTCTTTACTCTTCAGTAATAACATAAAAGAGTTAATATAACATGCAATATACACTCATCTAGTTGAATGTGTCTGCCATATACTATAGGCCAAATAAATGTTACTCCTTCAAGAACAAGCTCAGAAGACTGCAAGTAGAGTAGTAAATACCCATGGATGGATCCACATTCAGATGATTCTAAATTGTCAAGGTCTAGAAATCTTCATTGTCCATCCCTTTGTATGTAAAGAGATTGATGCTAGAAATCTCTTTGACTAATTCCTTCATCTCTGATTTCTCTGACACATCAAAATAAGCTACTTTCTAATGAAAGATTCTCTGATACAGTCCATTTCTAAACCTCTTGTTGCAATAGCATCCCTAAAAACTATTCTCAGACTCTGTATCTCAATATTGTATAGGAACTACTCTCAGACTTAGTATCTCAATATTCTATGACAGTTTCACTTAAACATTTACATTGTACTCAGCATATAAATCCATTTCTCTTTATTTATTGAGTGTTGTCTGTGGGGGTGTGTGCATCAAAGGGCACTGTGTATCCCTGTGGAGGACTACGGGTGACTTTGTGAATCATTCTGGATTGCTTCTACCTCCTATTTGCTTTCTTTTGCTCTGAAGTTTTCCAGGCTCCGCCTTTCAGGATCAGAAGTACAGGCCCCTGCCATTTCCTCCTGGCATTTTTTTTTTTTTAATCTTAGTTTTTTTTTTTTTTTTTTTTAATTCAATTGTGCGTGTGTGCGTATGTATGTGTGCGTGCGCGTGTGTCTGTGTGTGTGTAGAACCACGGATGAATTTGGGAACCACCATGGACGCCTCCACTTCCTCCGCCCCGGGATTCACAGGCTCCGCCCTACCAGGACCAGAAACGCAGGCCGCCCCCGCTTCCGCCTGGCATCTATACATGGGATCTGGGATCCGAACTCGGGACCTTCTGCCTGCAAGGCAGAGGCTTAACCCCTGAGCCATCCTCTCCAGCCCTCCTCCTGGCATTTTTATGGGATCTGGGATCCGAACTTGGAATCTTCTGCTTGCAAGGCAGCTTAACCACTGAGCCATCTCTCCAACCCTCCACTTTTCTTTTAGAAAAGCTAGACATTTGCAGTAAGATTAAAATTCACAGGCCCTCAGTCGTCCTCTGTCCTTACTCTGGGCTTTTCGCTTCTTCCCTGACAAAGTAGCTCCTTGCTTTTTACAACTGTCCTTTCTTCTTCAGTTATAAAGAATTTCTCTCCTCTCCTAATTTTTGCTTCTCAGTATCTAGTCTTCAGCTAATATTTTATACTCTTATATTTCCCTTGCGCTTCACACTTTTGTATACTTCAACATGCCCTTAAGATTTAACTACTATTTACATTCATAATCTCTTGTGTTATATATATATATATACACTGATATCAAATCAGGACTGGACCAGACATTCCAAACAGAGTATACTTGCTGTTCCTTTACTTTTTTCATTCACTCAAGTAACTAAGACACCTAGAGATACCTAACATCCCTCTTTTCCTCTACCTCCACCAATTGCTAATCACCAAGTCCTGTGCTATGTGCTATCTGTACGACTGTCCCCTTGGCCCTGATTTAGATCCTTAGCATTTAGATCCTTAGACAGCCACACCACAGTAAAGCCCCTTGTTACCTCTTATGTCACACACATATTTTTTTTTTTCTTTTTGGTGCTAAAGTTTAAATCCAGTGCCTTGTTCATGTTAAACACATGCCATACGTCCCCCAACCCCTTAAAAATACACACTTCATCAAATCTATGTTTGATTTAAATTCTTCAATGATTCCCATCATTTAAAAGATTTTACCTGACTTGACTTCTTGGTCTGATTTTTCCATTATATGCATATCAATTCGTTTTTTTAAAAACTTTTCAGAAATTTGTCAAAAAGAGCATTATAACAGTTACAAAAATGTTAAAAGCACTGATAAATTTTGCACAAAATATTAAATACAAAATACTACATAAAAATATCACCACATTTACTACATACAGGAAAAATAATTACTTCCAGGAAAAGCTGAAACTTCCCCAGAAAGAGTGCAAGACTGTCCTGTGCACATTCAGCTGTCCAACCATGGCAGATTCTTCAGACTACACTGTGGCTCAGCCTGTCCCTTAGTCCCATGTTTCCCAGGCACATGCACCCTCTCTTGAGCTCATCCAAGTCATATCCTCTTTCCTCACATAGCTGAGCCTTCTTTACACAGAGTCAGCATCTCATACCTGCCTTTATCATAGCACACACCACAGAACCATAGTCATTATAGGGTATACTTCTGTCTTCACACTTTTCTTTCAGATCCGAGCTCCTTGAGGCCAGATTGAGGTTAGAATCCAAGCCATTTTATCTTTGGATCTTAGTAATATAGTCCTTGCAAATCATAATGTGATAGCCAAGGGAAATTATGTCAAGTTTTGCTTTAAAAGTATTGCTTATCCTTTTAAATCAAAACTGTTTTGAGTTGATTAAGAGTTTAAGTTTATAAGAGTTCTTCTTTAAAAATATGTTTTGTTAAGCATTTTTTCATCCTTATTATATGCTTGCCCTTAAACATATGATAAACTGTTCTGTACATACTAGCAAGAAAACCTGGGCAAAGATTAAAAAAAGAAAAAGATTTCAAAATAAGATTCCATGAGAGCCAAAATTATAAGCAAAATAACTGCTTCCACAAGGACAGGCTTCTAACTGCTTTTCTGCTTCTGAAAACAAGTTTTTACCAAAGATCACCAAAAAAATTATCAATTGTAAAATAGACATAGGGTGACATAAATTTACCTAGAAAACATTACTGAAAGTAATTGCTCAGAATTTGGAAAGTATTCCTCTAGGCCTGCTAGCATTAAATAAAGCTTACTGTAAAAATATTAATAAATCTTGTCTTTCTCCATGGGAGGTCATTACAATCATAAGAGGCTTATTAAACAGATGAAAGTGTCTGACTACAGAAATGTCAGTGAACTGAATTACCTCACAGCCAACTGATGGATGAGCTAAAAACTCACCTATTAACATGTATGCTTAAATGCACATTTTACTTGGAAATGTATATTGTGATACAAAAAGGGTTTTAATCAGAAATGAAATATTTCCAAAGATTTTAGGCTTTGGAGCTTAAGCAAATTAATAAATACTTCAACTGGCTGATGCTTCTTGTTCATCACCATCATCTTTTTATTATTATTATTTCTTCTCATCCAAACTTAACAGGTACACTGGTCCCTCCCTCCCTCCACCTCCCCAACCCCTCTGTTTTCCCCCTCCCCTCCTCTCTCCTCTCCCATCCCCCAGTGCCCCCCCCATCCCTGGAGCATCCTTTAATGTGCAACCATCATCTTTTTTTTTATGGATGACTTTCTGCCATTATTTTTCTTCACTCTGCTGGCTGATTATTTTCTAAGGCTGCTCTGGAGGACTTTTCACTGCCTACTTGTCTGGCCAATTCTTTAATCTTTAATGATTTTTAAAATCATTCACTCTTTCCATGTGTTCACAGAAACTGTTTGGGACTTGAATACTGCCTATAGG
Source organism: Typhlomys cinereus (assembly GCA_023101885.1). Taxonomy (NCBI): domain Eukaryota; kingdom Metazoa; phylum Chordata; class Mammalia; order Rodentia; family Platacanthomyidae; genus Typhlomys; species Typhlomys cinereus. The sequence goes on from JALPQD010000219.1 coordinate 2,106,847, forward strand.
AAAAACTCACTTTTTTATTATTCATTACTAGTCTCTGTACGTTTGAGTTAACACATTCCACAGTATAGGTGTGGCAGTCAGAGAAAACTTTTATGGAGTTGGCTTTTTTCTTTCATCTTTAAGTGGGTTTCAGGGTTCAAACGAAAGTCGTCAGGATAGGACAGCATCACCTTTACACTCTTGCCAACTCACAAAACTCATTTAGTGAAGTTAACTTAGAAATAGCTTGCTGCAATTACTCGTTCTGCTGTTGTGAGACAACATTCACGTACAACTTCAGGGAGAAAGGGAGATTTATTTAGCTTATGGTTCCAGAAGAGTTACAGTCCATTATGGCAGGAATCACATAGCAGAAGGTAAGGCTGGAGGCAGAAGCAGGAAGATGGTTCAGGTAACTGCCACCATCAAGAAGACAGATAAAAGAGAGCAGGAAAAGCTAAGAAGGAGGGCTGGGCCACAAAATCTCAAAGCCCAGCCCTCATAACATCCCTTCCTCCAACAAACCTTTTCAAGCTAAAAATATGAACACAGGAGCCAACTTCCATTCAATCCATGACATAGCTATTACTATCTCTGTTCCCTAGAATCTCTAATCCTCTTTCTCCTCTCTCTTTTTTTTTTTTAATTTATTCACTTGTGCGTGTGCATGTGTGTGTGTGCGTGTGTGTGTGTAGAATCACGGGTGAGGAACCACCATGGACCTCCACTTCCTCCTTGTTTACTCTGCCCCAGGATTCACAGGCTCCGCCCTACCAGGACCAGAAACGCAGGCCGCCTGGCTTCTATCCGAAGGCCGCCTGGCTTCTATCCGGCATCTATACATGGGGTCTAGGATTCGAACTCAGGACCCTCCGCCTGCAAGGCAGAGACTTAACCTGAGCCACCTCTCCAGCCCCTCCTTCTCTCCTTTTAAAGATGTTATCTATCATGAATTTGTCAAGTTAACTATAGGATTTATCTGTATCTTAGAAAAATGCAAATAGAGGTTGGTTAAAGACATATCTTCTTTTCTCCCTCTTAATTGAATTAAATGACACTGTAAGTCAGTTTCTCTTGGAATCCAAGGGAGTTGGAAGTGTGACACTAAAATGAATATTCTTATACCCTGTGGACTCCACCATACCTTGTCATAGACATCCATGTCACAGAAAATTCTACAACTTATTAATAGTCACTGAAATTTACTATACAAATAAATGATTTTTCTCAGAAATATAAACCACATCACTTTCAGCTAAACTACCTTTAGAGGCAAAATTCCACATAACATAGCACTTCTTTCTACATAAAGAAAAACAAAAGGAAATACTGTTAGCAATGGGCCTGAAGCTTGGAAGCTGGGGAGACAACTGGATGAAAGCATTACTTAGAGCTGCTGCAGGATGAGCTGTGTATTGACACACACCAGGATCCAGGAAGGAAGGATAAAGGAGGAAAGGAGGGAGGGAGAAAGAGGAGGGGAGAGAGAAATAGAATGAGAGAGAGAAGGAAGGAAAGAGGGAGAAAGAAGAGGGGGAGAGAAAAAAAAAAGAAAGAAAGAAAGGAAAGAAAGAAAAAGAGAAAGAAAGAATGAAAGAAGGAAGGAAGGAAGAAAGAAGGAAGGAAGGAAGGAAGGAGGAAAGGAAGGAAGGAAGGAAGGAAGGAAGGGAAGGAAGGGAAGGAAAGGAAGGCAAGCAGGTAGAAAAGGGTACAAGAGGTTGTAGGTACTGTTATTTAAAATGAGCTCAAAAACGAATGTCCTCATCTGTGGGGCTGATTTTGTTAACCTCAGAGTGAAAGAGATTAAAAACAATAAAATCCCAATGATCTAAAGACAAGCACGAAACAGGAACTCTTTTTCATAAGAAACACACTGCTAATGGGCAGAGGCCTGTAGATAATATAACTGTAGAAGGAGACTATTTACATTCTTAGAAATTTTGGCTTGAGAATTATTTTCAATTCAAGATCACCACATTTACTAAGCCTCAACAGCCTAATCCAGGCCCATAATTCCTTTTAAAAAATTAATAAAGCAAAGTATACATCATAACTTTAAATTCCACAGAAATAAGTTTTTTTTTTAATTTTTTTAATTTATTCAATTGTGCATGTGTGCATGTGTGCGTGTGTGTGTGTCTGTCTGTGTGTGTGTAGAACCACGGACGAATTCGCGAACCACCATGGATGCCTCCACCTCCTTCTGCCCCGGGATTCACAGGCTCCGCCCTACCAGGACCAGAACGCAGGCCGCCCCCGCTTCCGCCTGGCGTCTATACGTGGGATCTGGGATCCAAACTCAGGACCCTTCCGCCTGCAAGGCAGGGGCTTAACCCCTGAGCCACCTCTCCAGCCCCAGAAATAAGTTTTCTTAAAGGTCTCGGGATTGTCTGTTCACCAATGTCTTGAGTAAGAATCAGTTCTTCTTTGAGAGTTCTCAACCCCTTCAGGCTGTCTTGATTTCTACATTTCTGGATGATTTTATGTTACTCGTGCTAGCAATCTTTTTGTTTTAGTACTTGTTTTATTAAAAGGAAAAACTATCTCATGGTTTCTTCAGCCTGAGTTTTATGTTTCCAAGAGATTATAGACTGCCAGGGACTAGCTACTTTTCTCATCTTCAGTACAGAGTTCATTTTTTTCTTCCACTCAATAAACAGTTATCTAGCATCTACTATGCATCAGGCACTATGGTAAAACCTGGAGATGTAGGAGTGAGAAATGAGAACAATGGCTGATACAGACCAAATAACTTAAAGCTATACTCCAGATGAAAGAATGAGGAAGTGTACAACTTTTGAGGCAAGAAGAGGCATACTGAGCTCCAGAGTTATAGGAAGATCAGTTTGACTGAAACAGTATGCAAGCAAGACAATAATCCATTCTTACCTTTGTTAACAGTTCTCTGTTTATTTTGAAATTTAGAGTTCCTGGACCAGTGAAGATTTCACTGATTACCATATCACATTCAAGCTGGAAGAAAAAAAAAAAAGCAAATCACATAAACTAGATTAGAGTTGACTTACAGACAGAAGTGAACCATCTCTCAGGCATCATAGCCAAGGCTTTAGTCAATGTCTTTGGTTTTATCACTCTACTTATATAAAAGCACTTTCCTTTTTACTGATTAAAGTCTTGTATATTCAGAGTCTCCACTTTCCCTTTGACCCTTTCCTTCACTTCAAATTCCCCATCTGCTGTGTAATGAACACACTCTTATTCAACTTTTCACAAAGCCACAGAAAGCAATACTAGGTCAGGACCTACTGCAGAAGCACCCAAAGTTATTTAAAGGATCTGTTTTTTAAGCTGTCCTGAGTCCTAACCCCAAGGCTCAGGGAACATCATGGAAGACAGAATGGTGAGACTGTAAGTGCATGAAGTGGGATAGGGGTATGGCCAGACACCATCTTCTGGACATGGAAGGGCTGCTGTATCCATGATTTCATGGCAACTGTGTACATTTCCACAAGATCTGAATAGGCATTGTCCTATCCACATTTCACCATGGAAGGGGAAAGATCTGAAAAGCCTCTATTTTCCCTGAGATACTGATGAGAGCTAATGCTGATGGGAGAGAAAAATGAAGATGCTTTCTTCAAGACAGTAACCACTGATGCATGATTCATATTCCAGTGGGTGCTCAGGCACAGGACATCAGGAGCAGAGCAGATGAAGCTCAGTGGGCCATACATGTGAAAGACTTGAAGGTGAGAGGGACTTGGGCAGGGGAGAAATGTAATGGGAAGAGGAGGGGGAATGGGAATGGGGATTAAGATGTGAAAATATCATATATTCACTGGGTTCTTATATGCAACACTAAAGAATAAAATACATAAATTTAAAAAATAATCTGTCTTTCTTGAATATGTCAGATCATGTCCCTGGGAGACTTACAGAACTAGAGATACCAACCATCACCAAAGAGCCATGTTTGTAAGAATGTCGAAATGAAATCAACTTTACTCCTGTATGCTTCTTGATGGCAATATGAGGTGATCTTGCCATTAAACATCCACTGTTCCCAAAGCTTCTTAGTTTTTAATTAATTTATTTGTTTATTTAGTATGTGTGTGTAAGAGAAAGAGCAAGCAACTGAGTGAGGGAGAGAGGGGAGAGGGAGGGAGGGAGGAAGGGAGAGAGAGAGAGAGAGAGAGAGAGAGAGAGAGAGAGAGAGAGAAAGGCACTGTGTGCTCCTGTGTAGGACCAAGGGTGACTTCAGGAATGATCCTGGATTGCTTCTACCTCCTTTTTGCTTTGCTCTAGAATTTCCCTGGCTCCACCCACCAGGGCCAGAAGTGCAAACCACTGCCGCTTCTACCTGGCGCTTTTATGTGGGACCTGGGATCTGAACTCAGGACCTTCAGCTTGTGAGGCAAAGTCTTACCCTGAGCCATCTCTCTATCCCCAGAGCTTCTTGAACAGCCATTCATTAACACGTACCTTTTTTGATCACAGTGAATGACTTTCACAGTTTTCTCAAGAGAAAAACAAGACTTGTTGAACATTTGTTTTTTCTGAGGGCACTACACAAATGATTTAATTCTGATTCTTCTCTATAATCTTTTTGATCCGTTTTATACCAAACTTATGAAAGAATGGAAAAATACAGGTTTATTAGATCGTCTAATCAGTATCCTTTGCAATCATTCTTAGATCTAATTACTTCTTCCTAGAAACTCATTCTAAAAACTTCCTTAGTTTATCCAGCTTGTTCACCTAGATTTAAAAAAAAAACTATCTAGCTTTAATATGCAAGTTAACATTTCAGTACTTCTGTTAATCAAAAAACTGAACACAATATCAACTCAAGAGAAATACTTTACAACTAATTTGAAAAATCATTATAATTACAGTAAGCAGCTAAAAGGAAACATGTTCCAAAATGCCTTGAACAAAGAAACACTACTTAGTTCATTATTACACTGAAACAATCTGCTTTCTTCCCTTTAAAATATGAAGCTTATGTCAATGCTCACGTAAAATACCTTCTCTGCCAGTCTTTTGACTTGAACTTGAGTATTTGGTCGTACATGGTTGGTACCTTCCAGTAAAGAATCCACAGAAAGTTGAAAATCTGCTCCTTCCATGAAGATACTGAAATGGGAAAAAATTTGTTATCATACAAAAAGAATTACTTCTGTGACAGACTATCACATAATGCGGGGTTCCTATATCAACTTGATTTTAGTAAATTAAAGAAATGGGAAATGATCTTGTGTTTACTAGAACTTTTTTATTTTGTCATTTTTAAAAATTCTTCACCGATTACCTAAGTGTAGTTCCACAATATCTTTAAAATAAGTAGATTCATTTGGCCAGCTAGATGTCTGCCTGCAATCCTGTTTCAAATAATTTAAGTAGACTTAGAAAAGTCCAGGACCTATGTCTTCTGCTACAATGCAATGCTGTCCCTTCTTCAAATATTTATAACTGTGTAAATAAAGAAAAAAATTTAAATACTACAATTTGAGTTATACATTAGGAATAATGTGAGAATGTTATTCCTAATACTCAGCTGTTCAACTGAGAGACAGACATTGGTATTTCCTTTTCAATGAGTTGTGACTTGGATGTGAACAACCAAAGAAAATTATCGCTCACTTGATAAGAGGTACCTGTAAACAAGAATGTAAAGATAAAATAAAACAAAGGTCTTGGCTGCAAAATTAAAACTATGTAGAATGTCACTTTCATATTTTAGGAAGCAGGAAACTGATTTGGAAGGTTACATCACCTGTAAATATTACAAGATAACTGTGGTCCTTTGGTGCCTCTGCTTTGGAAGCTGAACAGAAAGAAGCTTCTGGAAATGCATTGGTGTTTTCTAGCCTGTGCTTTCCTTTTTAATGTTTTCTTTCTCTCTCCCTCTCTCTCTTTTTTTGGTACCAACCCTCCCCCCAGGATCTTTGCCACTGAGCTAATTTGCCAGCCTTAACAGGAATATTTACTACTCTTATCTGATATAGTAATGCTGGATATAGTAATGCTGGAAACTGTGTATTTATACCTTTCACATCCTTAGAGCCAGTGACAATATTATGTTTTACATCTTTCAAACCTTAGAGCCAAGAGCCCACTCAGCATGTGTCTAGTCTCTTTTCATTATGTGCAGGAACTAATTAACTCCAGAACAGTCTGGAGTTACTGGAGTCTATAGATGCTAAGGCCTTGTATGAAATGGTAAATTTGTACCTGTCTTACCTACTTCTCTCTCTTATCTGTCTTTAAACCATCTCTATTTTACTTGTAATACCTATCATAATGCAAATGCTATGTAAGTAGTTAATCTAGTTTTACAGCATATGAAAAATATCTGTAAAAATCCTAAGATCACAACCACAATATTCTTTCACTGTTAAATTTTAACTTCATCCCCAAAGTCTGACATGATAAATACTGCTAGCATAAACAAAATCCACAAAAGAACACATTGGTCATATCAGAGTAATCTTTTAAGTCAATGAAGTAAGTCGAACATAATGAACATAATATCTCACATCATTATTTCAAGGACTATTTTGGAAACTGAAGAGCAAAAACAGTGTTTTGAATTGTCAACAACACTTTAGATTGTTGCAAATATACTTAACTCTTTCTTGGAAACTGGAATTGCAGATATTGACTTGATCAAGCTTTCTGGTGGAAGACCCAATACTCTGGAAAGCTAAAAGACAAAAATAACAAAACAAGGCAAGGTTGTTGGAATCTTTGCTGCAGAATACAACTTAGCAATGAAAGAAATCATTGATATTCATAATAATGTAAATAAGTGAAGTATACTAAGTAAAAGAAGCCAGATTCAAAAGGAACATGTGATTAATCTGACATTCCGGAGAGCTCAAAAGCGTAAGAATGAAAAAGCTGTGGTTGCCAGGCCTTGAAAGTTGAGGAGAAGGTCTCACTCTAAATTAGCAATCAGGACTGTCTTTTAAGAATTTGTAAACTTTAAAGCAAAAGTAAATTTATGGAAAGAAAAGACAAGAATTAGAAAAATCCAAAGATAATTTCCCTATCAAAACATATTTACTGAGAGGCCACTGTCTGCTAGGTACTATTCTAGTTGCTTAGGTCACAATAAACAGTGACAAGAGTGAAAAGATCTTATGGCACTTTATATTAATAATAAATAATTAAATACTAGAAGATTTGACCCCCAAGTCCTATGTTTCCTAGTCAGAACAGCAAGAGTTAAAGCAAAAAGAGTGGGACTGAGAAGATAGCTCAGTGGATAAGATGCTTGTTCTGCAAGTGCAAGGTCAGGAGTTTGGATAGCCTATTAAAAGCTGAATTGGCATGGAAACGTCCTATAATCCCAGCTCTCAGGAGGCAAAGTAAGGACTCCCCTAGGCAATCTGGCTAGCTAGCCTAGCCGATTGGTAAATTATCAGTTCAACTGAGAGCCCCTGCCATAATAAAAATGGAGAGTAATCTAAAAAGATACCAATTGACAATGTCCAATCTTCTCACATAGGAACACACATATATGTTAAAAAGAAAAGAAAAGAAAAGAATGGGCTGGAGAGATGGCTCAGGGGTTAAGACTGCCTCACAAGCAGAAGCGCCTGAATTCAGATCCCAGGTCCCACGGAAAAAATGCCAGTCGGAAACTGTACTTCTGGCCCTGGTGGACACAGCTCTGGAAAAATCCCAGAGTGGAGCAAAAAACAGCATGATTCCCAAAGCAAATAAAATAGAGTCATGGAGGCAGCTCAGAGCAGGCTCACACGCTACATAAATAACTGGAAAGAAAGAAAAGTAGGCACAGGGGCACTTATATATTTCAGCAACTTTTTCACTGTTGTGACGTAGAGTTAGAGCACAGGCGTTCGCCATCAGCGCCCGAGAGCCTAAAGCTCGCAGGCATGGTTTTGAGTCGGGATCTTCAGAACCCCAATAAGTCGGGCGCCAAGTGCAGTAACGTGAGTCTTGATTTTGTCTACAGTTTTCCTGTTGCTTGATTTGAACTGGCCGCCAACGATGTGATCAATAACACCGTGATGGTTTGCTACATCTGCATCCACGATGTTGGAAAAGCAGCAGCTCCAGGTTGGGAGCCCGTGCGCGGCACGGAGACTCGGTCAACCAGAGACCGTCCGTCCCGCGAGCCGCGGGGACTCAGGACCCGCACTCGTCCGCACGCGCTCGCGATCACACATGCGCGCACGACGAGCCAAGACCCTTGCACTGTTCTTCTCCTTCCTAAGGGTTGCGGGTCTTTCGGAACCGGAGTTACCCCCGGCCTGAGGCGGGGGTCTTCACGCGGCCCCCGCGGCGCGCCCGGAGAGGCCAGCGCAGCGCGCTGCTGTGCAGACCCGAGGGCCCCGCGGCGCGCCCGGGAGAGGCCAGCGCAGCGCCCGCGGGCACACGGCCCGCCGCCCGGCGCCTGCCGCGAGCCACCGGAGGTCTCCGCTACTCGCAGCGACGGAGCGCGTCGGCTTCGCTTCGCTGTCCCTACCTGACGGGCGATCGCGCGGCGGAAAGGACACGCCATTCTGCGCTGGGACCGCCGACGGCCTCCGGCTCTGCCTTCCCGGCCAGACCCGCCTCTGCGCGCCTCGTCTCTCGCACGGCGGGGCTCACGTGCACGCCCCGCCCCTCAGAGCCGCGCCTGCGTACGTACGCGTCCCTTCCCTCTGCATTCCTGCCCTCAAACGCCTGGCCTTCCTCGCACTTTCGACTCGCGCAGCCCCGCCCACTCGGCGCGGCCCCGCCCACTCGGCGCGGCTCCGCCCTCTCCGCATAGTCCCTCCTACTTCGCACAGCCTCGTTCGTCCCGCCTCCTCCGCACTTAGGGAGCCACCGTAGTTGTGTTGACCAATCAGGTTTCGCTGACCTTTGCCCCGCTGCTGCTCAGACACGCAGGAAGCGCCAGGAGCACCTGGGCCGCGGTACCATGGCCACTTCTGCGGTGTCCAAGGTACGCCGGGCGGGCGCGCCGGGCGGGCGAGCGGGAAGCGCTGCTGGCGCCAGGCTCGTTGGAGCCTGCGGGTTTTGCAGACTTTGTGCTGGGGACCGTGAGCTGTGCTGCGGCCAGGAGGGCAAGCCCTGCACACCGATAGCTGCGGGCGCCGCCAGCGGTTTCACCAAACCTGAAAAAGGAGAAATTGGGCGGGCAGGGCAGTCGGGAGGCGTGCGGAGTAACAGCGTTCGCCTGAGAACGCGGAGATGAAGTGACCTGTTGAAGGAATTGACAAGAGACTAGTCAGGGAGTATTAGAATGAGGAGCGTTAAGAAAAAGGAGGATGAAAAGATGCGCGTGTGTTCACGTTGGGGAATGGCAGACTGTTACTTGTGGACGTCAAGGGCTGCGGGCAACCACAGCCGCTCGCGGGTGCTTCTGTTTTGCGTTTGAACATCACACAGCAAATATGTGACATTTCCATCATCATCATAAGTTCTGGGCAGTGTGACTCTTTGCTGTTGCATGTAGGACAATGGGATGCCCCCGAGGTTAGTTACTTATGAAGTCGAAGATACTTAACAAAGCAATTACATTTCACCCTGTGCTACAGCCGCAAGTTAATGAGGAAAGCTAATGAGGGTAGCATGTTTAGTTCTTTGAACTGTTCTGTGAAAAACAGAGTAATTCTCAAGAGTAATTCTCAAGAAGGAAAAAATAACCCCTTACGTTTAAGATTTCAGAGAACTGACAATGCCTTAGCTGCAAAAAGGATAGCTGTCTGGCATTTTTATCAGGACCACTGCTATTTCTACTTTTTCTTGATTACAGCATTCCACAGGTTTTAGGGTGCCCTATCGCCTGATCCTTTTATTTCTGTGAAACTTAAAATTAATTTTTCTAAAGAATTTTATAGATAACAGAAATATCTATTTTGGGATGATTCAAAGTAGACTTTTCATAATTAAGAACGTTTAAGGATCATTTCAGAAATTCCTAGAAGGGCCAGCTTTTCCCCCCCTTAACCCATCTAGGCATTGTTTCTTTCTCTTTCCTCATATCGTTGGGCTATTAGCTCTTTGTATTTCATACATCATCACTTGACTAACAGTTCAATATGGTTAACTAAATACTATTAATATGTTTATACTATTAATATTAATGTCCATTCTGGACACTATTATATACTAACATTGTTTATATTAGCATCCTTGTGTTAACATTCATTATGTTAGTGTCCATTCTGGGTATGTAACCAAGTGATAGTGACTATATGTTATGTTAGCATCCTTGTATTAACAATCAATATACTGTGTTTATTCTGGGTATTATTATATATTAAAAGTGATTGCTTATGTTATTGTCCCTATATTAGTATAGATTATGTTAGTATCCATCTGAGCTCTACTATATGTTAACATTGATTACTTATGTTAGCATCCTTGTATTAGCATTAAATACATTGTGTCTTTTCTGGGTACTCTGTGTCCTGCTTCTTCAGTGCTCTTCCTTTACTAAATTGCAAATCCACATGGCAGGGACACAGTGATAAGCTTCATGGCACCATCTGCTTTTTAAAGACATCTGTAGTTCACATAGTTCTGCTCATTACAGATACAAGAATATAAGGCTCACTTCTTAACGTAGAACATGTAATGCATATAGCCAGCTACTTTATGATTTTGCAAGGTTGTCTTTAACAATACTGCAAGATAATTTTTCAAATGTATATTTCTTTTTCTTTCATTTTCTGTACAAATGGAAATCTTAAAAGCTATCTATGAGATGTGGCTTTCAATTTGGCAGAGCACATGAACACTAGACATTTAGAAGCTAGGTACCAATTAATCAAATGTAATGAAACTAAATGTGGCTACACAAGTACCAGGAAAATTGTTTTGCAAATATCCATTCATTCTATATGCTGATTGTCTAATGTGTATGATAGCACTATCATAAGCATTGAGTAAGCAAGTATAAATAAAATCTGTAGACTATAAAGGCGCTTAAAATTTACTCAAGGAGACAAAGCAAAATAAAGATGTGAGTACTGTGAGATCTGAGAAGGAGCATACCTGACTGCAGCACCCAGAAAGGTCTCAGAGGAGATGAAGGTTTGGTTTGTTTGTTCTGTTGGTCAGGCTGGCCTCAAACTTGAATTTGAATCTTGAATTTCTGAGTCTTCGGTCTCTAACTCCCAAGTGCTGAAATTACAGTTTATGTTGTCACATCCATCTTTTTTTTTTTTTTTTAAAGCTATGATTTCAGTCTGTAGCTCAGGCTGAAACTTAGTGTATAACCTAAACTAGTAGTCTCCTTCAGCTTTCTAAGTGCTGGGATTGTGGTATGAGCTGAGAGGTGACTTTTGAGTCACACTTGAATTGATAAATGAATAAACTTGTCACCTGCAGAAAGTTGCAGGGTAAAAGGACTCAATAAGAAATAACTTCTTTTAGAATGGGAGAGTGTCATTCTTTTCATTCTTAATCCTTATTTGAATGCATAGTATTAATGTTATTTCCCTTGTACATTTTGTTAAAATTTATTTATCTCTTAGTATAGGTCCAAAAGAGTAGTCAAAAATCTATAAGAGCAGCTTATAACACTGAGGGAAGAAATAAATCATTGTTTCCTTTTGCAGTTCAAAAAACTGAATTTGGGTGATGGGATTTGTCAGCTCTGTGCCTAATCTGACTGTTTTTTTTTTTTTCTTTTCTTTTTTTAATAGGGTTGTTTTGTGTTTAAACCAAATTTCAAGAAAAGAAAGATTTCTATGCCAGTAGGTAAGGTATCTTAAACATCCAATTTGTTAGTTGTTTTTCCCCTCAGATCTTCCTTTTTTTAAAATTTAACTTTATTTTAAATTTGTATTAACATTGAGTGTATGTGTTTTCATTGCATACTACCTGCTGCCCCTACCCTAATTTCTGCCCCATCCTATTCGTTCTCCCCAGCAGCCCCAATCAGCACCCATCAGGACACGAATGGCCGGCCCATCAGTGGGTAAATTGAAGGGTACGGAGACTCTTCTGTCTTGTCCAACATCAGTCCATACAGTATCTCAGGGTGTTATCCTATTCCATGGGATCTTCCCTGTTCTATGGCCAAGCATTGCTAGGCCAGCTATTGTAGAGATCTAGTGGAATTTTCCAGCATACAATGAGTTCATGGGTACAACAGCCCCGATATGAGCAGAGAGATTACTTTTCCTAGTTCTCTAGCTCTTAAGTTCTTACCACCCCCATCTGCCCTCTCCCTTCCTCAAGGTTCCCTGAGCCTTAGGATGGGAGATACTTTAGATGTCCTGATTAAGGCAGATGCCTTTACTTTATATTTTGGTCAGTTGCGATTCTCTACATTCTGCATCTTCCTTTTGCACATGGGTACTTTTTAGTTGTATGCTAAGTGCTTCTTTATTCTATGTGTATGTGATAGCTTACCCTCAAGTGTTTGTGTTTAACACAAGATTTGTTCCCTTCCAGGGCCTGTTGGCTTACAATACCAAGGTTCTCCACTTCCCCAACTTTCCCCAACTTATGTTTCATTCTAGGGCATGGATATTATAGGAATTACTATTTGAGAGTATCATTTTGAAAGTTCGAAGTTATTACTTGCCTATGAGGGAGAACATGTGATATTTGTCTTTTTGTGACTGGGATACTTCACTCAATATTATGTCTTCCAATTCCATCCATTTACCAGCAAATTCTATAATTTCATTTTTCTTGATAGCTGAATACTGTTCTATAGTGTATATGTACCACATTTTCATTTTCCATTCATCCATCCATTCCATTTCTTTGCTGTTGTGATTGAGCTGCAATAAATGTGGATGTGCAAGTGTCTTTGTAATATGATATGGCATTCTTTGGGAATATTCTCAGGAATGATATAACTGAGTTGTATGGAAATTCCTTTTTTAACTTTTTGAAGAGCCTCCATACTGATTCCCCAAAGAAGTTGTGCAAGTTTATACTCTCTCCTCAGATCTTCTTAAACTAAGAACTAGATCTAAATGAATTTAAAAATTCTCTTTCTTTTAATATTTATTTATTAGTGGTGGAAAGATGGTACACACATGCATACCATGTGCATAGGTGGGGGTCAGAGAATATATCAATGCCTTCCTTCCATCATGTGGTCTTCTGGGGCTCAAACTCAGGTCACTAGGCTCCAAAGATCTCTTGGTTTACTCTCCACATTGATGTAAAAGTTTTGTTTCAAAGCATTAGTAACAGGAATAAAAGTATATCACAGGATTGTAATGTATAAAGAATATGAATATGCCTTCAAAAGACAGTTTGAGAAGTCAATTTCATTAGGTGATTTTTATACCTTTGTTTCTATTACTACATTTTTAGAAATGAAAATGAGAGTTATTTTCTACTAGAAAATTATTTTGATCCTTGAGCAAATAATCAAAAGTTATCAATACTGACAGGCAACAGGCATCTAACAATAGGGGGAACTACATGTAGAAAACAAAATATTTAGCAACATTTGGAAAACTACAAAAGAAAAAGATTAGAAATTCATATTTTCTAGGTGAAACTGGATAAAAGTTCTAAATTGAACTGCTGTGTTTTTGGAGAGATTTGCACATGCCAAGTCTTGATGTGATGTTTAGTTTGATGAATAAGCCTGTGATGGTTAATATTTTAAAAAATATTTTGTTAGCATTATATTAAGTGAAGTATCCCAGACCCAGAAAATTAAGCGCCGTATGTACTTCCTAATAGGTGGCTCCTAGTACCAAACCCACCCAGCCCACCTAGAGACAGTAATTCCAAGGATTATGAACAGGAGGGATGAGGTAGGAGGGCCACACCAGAAAGAAGGAGAGAAGGGACCATGTTACAGCAGGGAAAATAGGCCTCCACCAAGGACCCAAATAAGTAATGAGACATCTGATTAAGTTCACAGACTTTTGTTCCTGATCATTTACTACTGAGGGGGAGTGATCCTACCAGAAGAGGAGGGCATATAGTCTGGCAGATAAAAAGTAACAATTTTGCAAATGGGTGATAGACCCCTCCCTCACTGTGGTTTCCCACTTTTATTACATCTACCTTTGAATGTGCTTTTATTACAAGACTCTAACAGCTTTTTGTCTCTGGCCAGGGGGTAACATACAATGCCCACCAGGATGGAGTGAAGGGCATTGCAGGAGCAGCAAAACTGCAAAAGAAAATCAACAAATCACAATCCAGAACTTCAGAGACTCTATATCAACCACCTAGAACTAGGCCAGCTTAGTCTCTCCCCATCTTGAAGCTCAGGGAAATTTGCGGAAGAGGGGGCAGTAAGAGTGTAAGAGCATAAGGATGGGAGGAGCAATGATATGTAAGATACTCTATACTAGTTAGGGCTGAAGCAATCATAATTGGACTTTGCATGCCCTGCGCATTGTCCAACACACTGTTGACCTCACAAAGTCTAGCATCTGCTAAAGGCACCAAGATCCTTGGAGGCAAAGGATTGGCAGCCACAGCAGTGTTCCTATACCTAAGGGGAACACGGGAAAGGGTTCGGGAAAGGCCACTGGGTCCTTGTACGTCATCGGAGAGGAGGGCCCAGAGGAAAATCAGACATGCACAAGAAAGGACTCTCTGGAATTGGAGTGGGAGGCACTGGGGGATGGGGAGGGAGAGGGGTGGGGAGGGGGAGCAGAGGGTACGGGGGGGAGGAGGAGGGAGGGAGGGAACTGGTGTACTTAATAAGTTTGTATGAGCTGAAATAAAAAAAAATACAAAAAAAATATTTTGTTAGCAAGAGAGGCTGGGGGTGGATACAGACTCTTACTCCTCACATGGTCATGTAGATCAGAAGACAGCTTGGGGGTCACTGCACTCCTTTCACCTTGTGGGCTCTGAGGATGGAACTCAGGTCATCAGGTTTGCTCAAAGGTGTAACTGCCCACTGAGCCATCTCCACAACCTAGTAATCTTGGTTAGAATGCAAGATGTCTACTTCTGTGTGTTCATGTTCATATTTTTTAAAAACGATTCAATCATTTATGCTCAAACATGATGGATGATTTAATGGATTGAATAGTAAATCCATTGATGGATTTACACAATTCGAATGTGTTGTTTGAGGTGGTAGAATGGGGAAAGTGGATCTTTTCCTTTGAAAGGGTGTATCTTGTCTCCACCTTCTTTTCCTGGGCGCTCTGCTTTCTAAGGCTAGCAGGCTCTCTTCTTAATGTTTCTGCCCCTTGGTGTTCTCATTCACTTCAGACCTTAGTCATAGAGCCTGTGGGCCTGTGAGTGAAGCCTCTGAAACGAAGCCAAAGTAAAACTTCCCTCTTGTAAAGTTTTCTCCTTAGAAGTAATCACAGCGACAAAAAAGTCAGACTAACATACTTGGCAAGAAAAAGCAAATTATCTTTGTGGAATGTATAGCAATTTTAGTAAGTGCATGTGTGTTAAGTAGAATATTCCCTGTGCAAATGTAATGGTAAATGCTGAAATGAAAAGCACGAGGTCCTCAGTCTTTTGTTGTAATTCTACTAGGATATGGAGTCACCTGGATTAGGATATGTTTTGTTTTATTTTTTGACAATTTCATGCCCTATTACTTTCCTTCATCCTGCTCTTGCTTTTACTCCAAACCTTCTTAACAAGCCTCTTGCTACTTTGATGCTCCCTTCCTCTCTCCCTCCTCTTCCCTCCCCTTCCCTTCTCTTCCCCTTCCTCTTTTCCCCTTTCCTCCTCTCTTTTCCTTTCCCTTCCTCTTGCCCTTCTCTTTTCCCTTCCCCTTCTCCTCCCCCTCCCTTTACCCTCTTCCTCCCTTTATCATCCTCTTCTCTTCCTCTTCCCTTCCCCTCTCTTCCCCTCCTCTCCTTTCCTTTGTCCTTCCATTTTCCCTCCCCCTTCTCCTCCCCTTACCTTCACTCTCCTTTTCCCTTCTCCTTCCCTTCCCCTTCCTTTTCTTTCCCTTTTCCTTCTTCCCTTCCCTTTACTTTCCTCTTTCCTGCTCCTTTGCTTTCCCTTCCCTTCCCCTTCCCCTTCCCCTTTTTCTTTCCCCTCCATTGTCCTCCCCTCTTGTCTCCTTCCCTTTCTGTATGTTTTCTTGTTTTCCTAATGCCATAAGGTACAACATTAAGTTATTTTATTGTAGGCACTTATTAAAGCTACAAATTTTTCTTTGTACTGCCTGTATTTGATCCCATATGTTTTGATGTGTTGTGGTTTTCACTTTTTTAAATTTCCATCTCGGTTTCTTTATGAAGACCTATCTATCATTCAGTAATGTGTTGTTTAGTCTCAGTAACTTTGTATATATTCTGTAGATTCTCTTGCTGTTGATTTCTAGCTTTTCCCATCATGGTAAGATGAAATATAAGAACTCCTTCCAACTTTCTTATATTTGTTGAGACTTGGTTTTTGTGCCAATATATGATATATTTTACAAAATGTTCCATGGGCTGATGGTAAGAATGTGTATTCTGTAGCATGAATGCAGAGTTCTATCAATGTTAGGTTTCTTTGATCTATGATGCCATTTAATTCCAGTGTTTCTCTATTTAATCTTTGTTTGGAATGTCTGTGCAATATTTAAAGTGGGATATTGAAATCACCTACTGTTAATGTTAGACAACTTAATCTGAGATTTTATATTTAGTTGTGTTAGGAAGTTGGGCCTTCCTGTGTCTAGTGCTTATATTTTAGAATTGTAATGTTAGATTGTTCTCTTGATCAGTTGTGGTTGCTTAGAACTTGACATACATCTTTCTTAGCCCTTCTGGCTTTTTATATTTCCATTGAAATTCAGTTGTTACTTTGATGGGATGGCATAGTTTTTCTCTTGCAGATATCAACACTTTCTTTTATATATTCAGATATTACAATACAGGGTCCTGTGTACTTAGTGTTCCACATGTGCCTCCAGTATTTAGCTATGCATCTGTCTTATGTTTCATATTCTATTTCTGTAAACACTTAGCCTAAGTAATTAGGGGAAATTTTGTTGACTTACATTGTTAGGTCCATCATGGCAGGAGAGTTGTACCGACATCAGGAGCCAAGGGAACTGGCCAC
Organism: Typhlomys cinereus; assembly: GCA_023101885.1. NCBI lineage: Eukaryota > Metazoa > Chordata > Mammalia > Rodentia > Platacanthomyidae > Typhlomys > Typhlomys cinereus. Next base: position 2,123,770 of record JALPQD010000219.1, read on the forward strand.
ACCATGTCCACAAATAGTGATCTAAGGGACAGACAAGAATCATCCCTACTTTCTAGCTTAAAATCTGCCAAAATGCTAACCAGTTTTCTCCATTTTATCTATATGCCCAGATAATGGTCCCATTTACTATAGTGATGGCTGGATCTTCCTACATCAATCATGCAATTAAGACAAGTCTTTCAGACTTGTCTTAAAATAGATACTTCCTCATATGTTGATAGCCTGAAATTGTTATATCTTTCCTTAGATTAGGAGGGCTTCTTTACCTGTGTTTTTTTTAATCAAAAAATATGTTTGAAGTATGAAATTCCCCTTCTAGGTCATTTTTTTTTATTTTAATCCATTTTTCAGTTTTGTTTTTATTCTGCATTTCTATCTCTGATGAATTCTTTTTTATATCCTGAACCAACTTGCTTATTTCATTCACTTCTTCATGTTCTTTTGCAATTCTTTCAAGAGTTTGTTTTACTTTTTCTTGTTTTTTTTTTTTTTAACTTTATTTACTTTGTGTGTGTATGTATGCCTGTATATCAGAGGGCACTGTGTGTCCCTCAGAGGACCAAAGATGACTTCAGGAATCATCCTGGATTGCATCTACCTCCTTTTTATTTCACTCTGGGATTTCCCAGGCTTAGCCCATCAGGGCCAAAAGTGCAGGCTGCTTTTCTTTCCAGCTGGCATTTTTTTTATGTGGGACCTGGAATCTGAACTCAGGACCTTCTGCTTATGAGGCAAGAGTCTTAACCCTGAGCCATCTCTCCAGCACTTGCCCCCCTTTAAAATTTATTTGTATAGGATTTCATTATGTTGCTTTCACTGGGAATTTCTGTGAGATTGAGATTTTTTTGGCGGTGATGTGTTATATTGTTTTTTTTCCTCTTGTGTTGTTAAACTGGAATTTGCCCATCTGAGCTTAGCTTGTCAGTTAAGCTTTTTTGTTTCTAATTTCATTTGTTTCTGTCAGTGAAGGAGCTTGTTGTGCTAAGGAAAGACTGAGTGAGCACTGAGAAGAAGTTTTCCTGTTTTAGACTGATGTTCAGGGTATTAGGCAGTGTCCTCAGACCTTCCCTAAGAGTTGAGAACAGTCTTCAGCAGTCACTGTCCACACATACACTCAATGTGATAGTGGAGTAATGGTGTACTACAGCACAGTTTTGCCTTTAGTACTCAATGTTTTGTTTTAGGGAGTAAAAGGAAACAGCAGTATTGTGTGCGCTGACTTGCTAGTGAGCATAGGAAAAGAATCGGAAGAGTTCATAGTCTAATTAGTGATTAGTATTTGTTGCTAGAGAGGGAACTTTTTCTATGTGTCAAAAATGTACATGTGTATACATAGATATAGGTGTACACCTTAGTTATAGGTATGAATGTGTGCATACACATGCATATATGTATATATTTGGAGATAACAGACCATACCTTTTAAATTTAATTTTGTTTTATTTTGCTACATTAACTATACATTAAAGATAAATGTCTTTAAATTTAGAATTTATTTCTTTCATTTATTTTGAATTTTTAAGTTTTTATTTAATGACTTATTTTGAGATATGTACGTGTAATGCTAATGCTTTCATTATTTGCTCATAATCCACTTGCTCATCTGCAGTTTAGCTTTGTATGTGGTTTCTTATTTTTAGCTTGTTAAAAAAGAAATTGACTGATTTTCTGTTTTTTAGGGGATTATTTTAATAATGGGAAACATGAGTCTGAGGACAGTAAGCTTCGATTGGAAACCTATCACGTGATGTGGCAACAGGTGAAATCTGAAACTGAGGTGAATACTTTTTCAGCATTTGTCTAATACTCATACCATGACTCTCATGTACATCCCTTCCCATCATTCCAACAACTTGCCAGTTATTCCCGGAAAGAGAAAATCACAGGTAACCTCAGTCTGAATGATCTGAAAAATATCTTATAAATTGTCTCTAGTGCTCCAGATTCTAAGCTTAAAAAATTGACTCCTGTATGCCATGTTTGAAGTATAAAAAATTAACTCTTATGTATCAGATTCTAATCATAGGAAATTAATTCCTATGTATCAAGTTCTAAGCATAGAAAATTTGCTCTTGTGTACCACATTCTAAATATGGGGAATTAACTTCTGTGCACTATATCCTAAGCATTTTTACCCTATGTTACCTGACCCCATTCCCCCCTCCTCTTCATTAAAAAGCTTCTTTCCAGCCAGTTTCAGTCCCTCCTACTTGCATGTCTGTTTGCATGTCCATTGAATTGCACTAAGTTTGTCTGCATTAACCTGTGCGTAGGCCACAGTCTTTCACACTTGTAAAATGATTAGCAAATAATTGTTGGGTGAATGCATGAGAGTGTTTTTTAAATAGGGTAATTCAAAACAATAATACCTAGGGATTTAAAGAAATTTAAAAATTTTATCCTTCTCTTAATCATTTTTTATGTAATGTTTGAACTGAATCCATGATTTTTTTCTAAAACCAGTGTTGCAGTTCACCTGCATGGTTGCTGATAAATGATTATCAAATGGCTTAAGGGAACAAGGGATTTATTTTCTCTTACAATTACTGATTACAGTTCTTAGTCCAGCTTGACAGGAGAGCATACACCAACACCAGGGCCGAGGGAACTGACCACACCATCACCACATAATGGCTGAGAGAGGGATGATCCTTATTTGCCAGACCAGCATGTCTAAGCAAGTATACACAAGTATGCCAACTCTCTCAACCAGCTGTCTGTATTTTATTCCAGGGCCTAATCCCACCGACCATGAGCTGGGCCTTCCCTGTCAGCTAGACAATCTCCTGCAGGTCTGCTCTGGCTGTCAAGTTGACACCCGTGTGCAACTATGATGCCCCTTGTCACCCCTTGTCAACTTGACACAAAAACATAGAACTTTTATTTTTTTTATTTTTAATACATTTTTTATTATTTCCACTCATACAAACTTAATAGGTAGACCAGTTCCCTCCCTCCCTCCTCCCCCCGAACCCCCTGTTCCCCCTCCCCTCCCTCCCCATCCCCCAGTGTCTCCCCCCCAATTCCCAGAGAGTCCTTTATTGTGTATGCCTAACTCTTCTCTGGGTCCTCCTCTCTGATGATGTACAAGGGCCCAGTGGCATTTCCCTGAACCCTTTCTCGTGTTCCCCTTAAGCATAGGAACACTACTGTGGCTGTCAATCCCTTGCCTCCAAGGATCTTGGTGCCTTTAGATCATGCTAGACTTTGTGAGGTCAATAGTGTGTTGGACATTGCACAGGGCATGCAAAGTCCTATTATGATTGCTTCGACCCTAACTAATGTGGAGAATCTTGCAAATCATTGCTCCTTCCATCCTTTTGCTCTTACAATCTTACTGCCCCCTCTTCCGCAAATGTCCCTGAGCTTCAAGATGGGGAGAGATTAGGCTGGCCTAGTTTTATGTGGTTGATACAGAGTCTCTGAAGTTCTGGATGTGGTTTGTTGATTTTCTTTTGCAGTTTTGCTGCTCCTGCAATGCCCTTCACTCCATCCTGCTGGGCACTGTATGTCACCCCCTTTGAGTGTCCCAATGTGGGCTGGGTGAGTTTGGTACTAGGAGCCACCTATTAGGGAGTACATATGGCGCTTAATTTTCTGGATTTGGGATACTTCACTTAATATAATTGTTTCTAATGACATCCATTTCCCAGCAAATTCCAGTAATTCATCATTTTTGATGGCTGAGTAGTACTCCATTGTATAGATGTACCACATTTTCCTTATCCACTCGTCAACTGTTGGACATTTGGGCTGATTCCATGACTTTGCTATTGTAAACAGTGCTGCTATGAACATGGTTGTGCTTGTGCTATCGAGGTGAACTTCTGCTGTATGGGGGGTTATTCCCAAAAGTGGAATAGCAGGGTCATATGGCATTTCAATCTTTAATTTCTTTAGGAATCTCCAGACGGCTCGCCAGAGTGGCTGTATGAGCCTGCACTCCCATCAGCAATGTAGGAAAGTTCCCCTCTCTCCACATACTCTCCAGCATTTGTTGTTGTTTGTATTGTGGATTTCTGTCATCCTGACCGGGGTGAGATGATATCTCAGGGAAGTTTTGATTTGCATTTCCCTGATGGCGACAGAAGTGGAGCATTTTTTAAGATATTTGTTAGACATTTTAATTTCATCCCTAGGTAAAGTTTCTTTGAAGTTCCAGGGCCCATTTTTTAATTGGGCCAGTAGTTTTCCTTGGAGTTTAGTTTTCTAAGTTCTTTGTGCACTCTGGTAATAGAGCTCTATCAGATATGTGGTTAGTGAAGATTTTCTCCCATTCTATGGGTTGCCTTTGAGCTCGTGTTACAATCTCTTTATCTGAACAGAAGCTCTTTAATTTCACAAGGTCCCAACTGTTGAGAGTTGGTAGCAGTGACTGTGCCATAGGATGTCTGTTTAGGAAATGTTGGCCTAGCCCAATCAGCTCGAGGGAGTTCCCTATCCTTTCAACTATGATTTTTATAGTCTCTGGCCTGATATCAAGGTCCTTGATCCATTTGGAATTAAGTCTTGTACATGGTGACAAGTACGGGTCCAGCTTTAATCTTGTGCATGTGGAGATCCAGTTTTGCCAGCACCATTTGTTGAAGATGCTGTTCTTTTTCCATTGGATTCTTTGGGCTCCTTTGTCAAAGATCAAATGGCTGTATTTTCGTGAGCTTATATCTGAGTCTTCAACCCCTATCCATTAATCTGTGTGTCTATTTTGGAGCCAGTACCAGGCTGTTTTTATAACTATGGATTTGTAGTATAGACTAAGGTTTGGTATGGTAATACCTCCAGCAGTGTTTTTGTTACTGAGGATTGTCTTTGCTATCCTGGGTCTTTTGTGCCTCCATATGAATTTTGAGATTGTTTGGTCAACTTCTTTGAAGAATTGCTTTGGGATTTTAATTGGTATAGCATTGAATTTGTATATTGCCTTTGGTAGGATGGTCATTTTTACGATGTTGATTCTGCCAATCCAGGAACATGGGAGGTCTTTCCACCTTCTGGTGTCCTCTGCTACCTCTTTCTTTAGGGTTTTAAAGTTTTCATTGTAAAGGTCTTTTACCTCCTTTGTTAGGTTTATACCAAGGTATTTCATTTTTTTAGGGGCTATAGTAAATGGGATTGTTTCTCTCAGGGCTTTTTCACTTCTTTCATTCTGGGCATATAGGAAAGCCTCTGATTTTTGCACATTTATTTTGTATCCTGCCACTCTGCTGAACTTCTCAATTAGTTCCAGGAGCTTCCTGGTGGAGTTTTTGGGATCACTCAGGTATAAGATCATGTCATCTGCAAATAGGGATAGCTTGACTTCTTCCTTGCCGATTTGAATTCCTTTTATGTCCTTTTCTTGTCTTATGGCTTGGGCTAAGACTTCAAGTACAATATCGAATAGAAGTGGTGAGAGTGGACAGCCTTGTCTAGTTCCTGATCGAAGTGGGAATGCTTCCAATTGTTCCCCATTGAGCATAATCCTTGCTGTGGGCTTGTTGTGTACAGCTTTTATTATATTGATAAAGGTTCCTTCCATTCCTGCTGTCTGTAGCGTTTTGATCATAAAAGGCTGTTGGATCTTGTCCAAAGCTTTTTCTGCATCTATCGAGAGTATCATGTGGTCTCGGACTTTGGACTGGTTTACATGATGAATTACATTTATTGATTTTCGTATGTTGAACCAACCTTGTGTGCCGGGGATGAAGCCTACTTGGTCCCCTGAATGATCTTTTTAATATGAAAAAATAGAACTTTTAAACTGCAAACTTTAATCCTTGTCCACACAGATGTCACAACTTATCTTAAAAATATAAATACATTTCATAGATAAATTTAAAATGTTCTTTCATTAAAATTTCAGTTCAACATTTTAAAAGTTCAGTTTCTTAACCTTAACAATGTATTAAATCAAAATAAGTTAAATACTTTAAAACAGATAAAGCATTAAAACAGAAGTATCTTGATATAATAAGAGAACATTAAATTAAGATCAAAGCCCAGCAAATCATATACTGCATCCTGTACTTTAGTGTCCATCTTTTGTTGCTTATCACGTAGGCACAGTGGCTCAAAAATTCTAGGCAATCCCAGTCCCTGTTTGCAGTGCAAAGTTGTAGAAGCAGAATTCTTCTGAACCAGGCTGAATCTCCACCCACAGCCGTCCTCAGCATACATCCCATGGTTATGATGGCATCTCAAACAGCACTCTGGTTTCACTTCTGCAGCTATAAGGTTCACCCTGCAGGGACTCTATGCCTGCGACTTGGTGCCAAGCTTTTGTTGCTCTCCATGAACCCTTCAGTAGTACATCAAAACCAGTGTCACCTGGGGACCTGATTTTGAAGTAAGGTTGAAATATAGCTTGGTCCATTTGAGCTACAGTTGTACCAACTTTAGCGCTCTGACTCTAGAAAAGCCTCTTTTCTAGGCAGCCAAACTTGGAAAGGACAACAAACAACTTTAACTTAGGTTTTTGGCCCCTGAAGGAATCTGGGTTTTCAAACCACAAACTTACCATATGGTGGTTTTCACATTTTCCACCATCCCATTCCTTCACTGATGTTCATTTCTCGAACAGTAGCAGATGTTCTGCTGCCTGCCCTTTCCACATCCAGAGCTTCACAGCCATCAACTCAACTCTGTGAACTCTGTCTTTAAACTCAACTTCATCAAAGTCCTTGTTCCTCTCATCATAAATTAGGCCCAAACAATTCATTACTCTCTCAGCACCACCATTATCCAATTGGCCCACTAAACTCTGAAGAACCATATTTGTAATCCACAAAGTGAAAAATCTTCAAATATTTCAAACTTTGTCCAGCAAAACCATTCAAAAGCCACAAAATCCCCATAGATTTATCAGCAACACCCCACTTCCTGGGTATCAAATTCTGTTGCAGTTGACCTGCATGGTTGCTGATAAATGAATACCAAATAGCTTAAGAGAATAAGGGGATTTATTTTCTCTTATGATTGTTGGTTGTAATCCTTAATCCAGCTTGATTGGAGAGCACGTACCAACACCAGGGCCGAGGGAACTGGCTACACCATCACCATACAACAGCTGAGAGAGGGACAATTCTTACTTGCCAGACCAGCATGTCTAGCCAAGTATACACAAGTATGCCAACTCTTTCAACCAGCTGTCTGTATTTTATTCCAGGGCCTAATCCCACCCACCATGGGCTGGGCCTCTCCCATCAGCTAGACAATCTCCTGCAGGTCTGCTCTGGGCCTAACTCAACCACTAATTCTCTAATCAAGTTGATATGCCTAACTATGACAACCAGTGAGAGAGGCCAGAATAAGAACCCACAAAATATACTTGGTTAGCGTTTTCCAGATGGTTATTTCAAAAGATTGTAGACAAAGAAATGGCTCTGAGAGGTTCTCATTTTGTAAAATGAAATCTATCTATATTACTAAGCAGTGGATAGAGGTGGAGCTTTCTCTGTCTGATAGCCCCCTATCTAAGGAATGATTATTTCTTAGAAGAAAGAGGTCCCAAGAATCTGACATGTGGCCCTGATAGAAATTACTGCAGTCGGTCTTCTTAGGGCAGTCACTGTGAGGCTGTACTTTTGATAGTGACTGTCACCTATAAGGCTGTACTACTCTTACTGTTAACCTGTGAGATTGTACTCATAGTGACTGTCATTTATGAGACTTTAATTCTGATAGCAACTGCTACTTGTGAAACTTTTGTATACTGAGACAACCTTTGGTTTGTACATTTCCCCCTGTATAGTCTGCTGCCATTCCCGTCTCTCTTGCTTCCTTAACTCCAGCCTATGCCCTTTAACCCCAGCATCTCCATCTTTCCTTTCTTTTTTGTTGGCTCAAAGTGCAATTTAGGCTCTGCCATTTTGCCTTTTTTATTGAGTCTTAATACTTTTTGTATTACCCTTTGTATGTTAGTAGATTTGTGTGATACTTTCCATGTTACCTACTGCCAGCTTATTTTATAGTCAAAAATTACTGAACTTTCAGAGGGAAAAAACCAGTTGCTACATCCGTATACGAGATTACTACTTTTGATATTCATGAAGTTTTATTTATTTTATTTTTTTCTTGGTAGCGATTGCAGGAGGAATTAAATAAAAATCTGCTTGACAGTCTAATTGGCTTTTTGCAAAAGTCCCATTTTGGATTCCCAAAAAATTCAAGAGACTGGGGCTGTCAAATAAAACTCAGAGAAATTCCAACTGCTGCCCTTGTTCTTGGTATGTATGTATGTATCTGTATATATTCATGTATGCTTATATGTATTTTTAAAATTTGTTCTATTGTTGGGAATATTGGAGGTTAACTTGTTTAGATAAAATTTTTGTAGAACTTAACCCCAGTATAATTTGCTTTATATACTTTGAAAACAAATACAAATTCATTATACTGCTCATATAGATACAGAAATTGATCCAGCTAGTTAGTTATCCATTTTATTCTGAATGGAAGCTATATTTGTGTTCTTTTTCTCCTTATAAGTGTTATGAGTGTATGTGAGATCTGCTTTAGTGAGAAAGATTCCTTAGAGTGTCAGGAGACCTGATTTTTTAAATCTTTTTCTTAAGATCATATCTTCAGTGAATTAGTTTGATATTGGTTTTTTGGTGCCGAGTTTCTCAATTTTAGATTGTATTGGTACTAATTGCCTTGGAAAGGATTTGGATGAATTGTATATAATTGCTTTTACATTGCAAGTTGTAAATTTTTAATGTATTCATCATTCCCATAATATCAAACAAACATTTAAATTTCCAATAATGGGGGGAAAAGTCAAAATTATAATGTTCTTTTCAGTTTTTTTTTAATGGAAATTCAAAAAAATTGGGGGCACTTGGGATTAAACAAGGCTTTCTGCCTTGTTGAGCTTCTGTTGTTCCACTATATCACACCTGTATCCTCTTAAATTTCTTTCATTCTTTTTGAAAATAAAATAGGATTTATTTGGATTCCAAATACGTTTTTCATTTTACTCCCAATTCATTGAGGTTTTGTTAATTTGTGAGCTTGAAGGTAAGGTAAGAAATTAATTCTCTGTATAATAATTTTCAGACTAAAACCTTGTTCTTCTTGTTTCTGAAATTGTAATATAAAATAACTAGTACTAAGGAGATGACTCAGTGGATAAGTACTTGCTGTGTAAACATGAAATCCTGAATTAGAATTAACAGAAACCATGTAAAAACCAGTCAGGCATGGCTGCTGCTTCTAATCTCAGCATGTGGGAAACATAGTCTGGGGATCCCCAGGGCAAAATGGTAGCTACACCAGTCCCTGTCCCAATAAATGAAGTAGAAAGTGATTGAGCAAGACACCTGATAATAACTTCAGGTCTTCACATGCACAGGCACTTGTGACCACGCACATGGACACACATGCACATGAAAATAAATAACCAGGAGAGAAGTAAGCATAGTTGCATGCACCTGCAATCCTAGCAATCAGGAGGTGAAAGCAGAAGGGTCAAAAGTTCAAAGCCAGATGAGGTTACATACTGGTCTACATAGCTTGACCCTTTCTCACAACAAAAAATCATGAGTAAACTGAAGATTTTCATTAATAAGTTTGGGGTAAGACCTGAAATCCTGTTTTCTAGTAGGTTTCTAGCTGATTCCCATGCAGAACATCCTTGAGTTAATAAGATTTATTTGAGTGATATTCATAGTGCCATAAACCAACTTTCCAATGCAACATGCTGATTTTTTAAATTCCTTGAATTTTGGATGAGAAACTTTGTCCACTGTTATTGAATACTTTTGTTTTTCTATTGCCAGTTGAAGTAGTTGTGTGTGAAAGGAGTGGACACAGTCCAAAGGGATGACCTGATAGACTGCTATGGGAATTTACAGCCTTGTCTTCTCTACTGCCAAGGATCAGAAAAGAAGCTAACAAAAATTGCGATGTACAGAGCTGGAGAGATAGCTCAGGGGTTAAGACTCTCCCTTGCAAGCAGAAGTCCTGTGTTAGGATCCCAGGTTCCACGTAAAAATGCCAGACAGAAATGGTAGAGGCCTGTACTTCTGGTAGGCAGAGCCTGGGAAATCCCAGAGCAAAGTGAGGAGGTAGAAGCAATCCAGGATGATCCCTCAAGTCATTCTTGGTTCTCCACAGGGATACACAGTGTTCTGTCTCTCTCTCTCTCTCTCTCTCTCTCTCACACACACACACACACACACACACATAAAGAGAGAAAGAAAGAGAGAGAGTAAATAAATAAAATATTTAGAAATTGTAATTTACAAAGTTATGGTCTGAGAACATTTTTTTCCAGTTAAAAACATTGTCTGATGAACAAGACATTTTGTAGAATCTTACAAAAACTAGTCAAGTTCAGAAAAATAGAATAAAAATCTTCTATGAAATTATTTAGAAAATACTTGGTTATTTGAGTGCAGTAAGATCCATTTTTTTTTACAAATTTTTTATATATTTATTTATTTACTCTCTGTGTATGTGTCCCTGTGGAAGAACAAGGGCGACTTTGTAAATCTTTTGGTATCTGAACTAGGACCGTCTGCTTGCGAGCCATCTTTCCAGCCCAAGATCCATTTTTTTTAAGGAACAAAATAGTAAACAATTTTTAAAAATTCAGAGTTTCTCTGAACTCTCCATTTGTTTAAAGTCATTATTCTATCATAGATTTTGATGTGACCTGGGATTAATGTGGCCCTAGGGCCTTCCTTTAGCATGTTTAGCATCTTCTATTTCTAAAAAGGGTGTGTGTATGTGTGTGTCCTCTTAAAAACAGTCTACTAAAATAGAAGGAAAGCACACACAAAAAAGTGGTCTGCTAATATATTTTATGGGTTTACTGGAAAATCAAAAAAGAAAAAAAAAGGTGTATTCTTGGTTACCATGAATGATTCTGAAATTTTTTTTTCCCAAGCAGTGGAAATTTTACAATAAGTCTCAAAAGTTTGAAAATATGTGCTGCTGATATTTTCCTAAAGTGCCAATGGCTTTTCTAAAAAACACCAATTAAATTAGAGAAGGTATCATATAGTAGAATTATTAGATTGATTTCTAGCCAACTCTGATTTGATTATATGCAGAGCTCTAAAAACAAATTTTTTTTTTCAGAAGTAAAAGTTTTGGTAAATACCAGAATCCATAGCTTTCATTTTGTTTCATGTTCTTCCCTCAGAAAGTAACTTAGTACATACTTTTTAACTTTCTGCTATGAAAGTTAAACATTATCCTTAGTTGTTAAGAGAAGTTACAATGAGGTTATCCAGGTTCTGTAGTGTCTGGTTTTTGAATAGTAAAGAACCTCTTTATGGATTTGATAAAGTAAGAAAATTATTTTAAGCTATTTTTGAAGGTTGATTAATAATTTTTCATTAAAGGGGGAATTACATTGAAAGCCTTTCTGGATAAATCACTTGTGTTAATCTGCTACTGTGTCAAAATACTCTAGGTTATTAACTTATAGGAAGATTAGGCTTATTTTGACTCATTGTTTGAGAGATTTCATCTGTGGTCAGTTGAATTCTTTCTTTTGGACTAGTGCCAGGGCAGTACATCATTAGTATAGAAGGTGTGGTAGAGCAAACTGCTCACATCACGATGACTAGGAAATAGAGAGAGATAAGGAAAGTCTGGGGTGCACAACAACTTAATTTCCTTAAACTAGGTCCTTCCTCAAATGTCCTGCTATCTCTCCCAAAACACCACAACTTGGTATCAATTCTTCCAGTATCAAACCTTGGGAGCCATTCAAGAAAGTTACTTGTAGCATGTTGCTTTAGATCATCTATTGTTAATGGATACTTCTTCATGTGTCGTGTAGTCACTTGGTTTCTCGTACAGTCTTGGTTTTAGATATTTAAACCCTATTTCACATAGTTTAAAAATACCTTTAGTAGTTGAATCATTATAATAATAATGATGCAGTATTAATATATTATCCCATAGGTGTGAATGTCACAGATCATGATTTGATATTCAGAAGTCTAACAGAGACCCTTCAGAATAATGTCACACCATATGTAATCTCATTGCAAGCTAAAGACTGTCCAGGTAAATTATAAGTGCTATAGTTTCTTTATAAGATGTTACAGAATTAATTTCTCTTGCTTCTGTGCTTCTCTCTCTTGCTTGCTCTTGTTTCCTCTCACATTTACAATTGTAAATGCACACACACACACACACACACACACACACACACACACACACACATTCCATTGGCAGAGCCAGACAAGTGTCTAAACACCATCAAATCATAAAAGATACATTATTGATATACTGCAAGTTGTACATTTGGCCTGGTGTAATGCAAATAATACACAAAATTTTGATCCAATCTTAGTATGAACTGGCAAGATTATTTATTTATTTACTCAGTTAGATAGAGTCTCATGTAGCCCAGCATGACCTTGAGCTTGTGTAACAAGATGACCTCAAATTTCTGATTCCCTTACCTCCATCTTTCCAAGAGCTGGGATTTCAGGTGCGCATCACTAAACTCATTTCTATGTTGTGCTAGGGCTAGGCCCAGAGTTTCATCCATGTTAGGTGAGCCCCTTACCTACTGAGTTACATTCCTAGCTCTTAATGAAATTTAGATATTAAGAATAGGTTACTAATAATAATAGTGTATTGAGTATACTTTTAGCTATCATTATGCAAAGTATAGGAAAAGAAAACACATTCTACTTATACCAGTTACTCTCTGCTACTGTGAGACACTACTTAAAAATCAAACAATTTAATGGGAGAAAGGGAATTAACTCAGCATATGGTTCCAGAGGAGAGATACAGTCCTTTGTGGCAGAAATGGCATGGCTGGCTGACAGAAGCTGGAATGGCCTAAGTCACATCCTTCATGAAGACTGAGAGTTGCAAGACTACCACTTGCAAGAGCAGACCTCTCCAGGTAGTAGGATAGAGCTAATCTACCTCAGGGCCTATCCCTTGTGATTGCCTTCCTTCAACAAAGCTCTACCTCCTAAAGGTGCCATGACCTTCCCAAACACATGACTCTGTGGGAGACACAAATCATGACACTACTCATGCAGTATAGTATACCAGTCAAAAAATTTTAACGGCTCTAATTTGTTTTAAGAGAGATAAATTTTCTCACTTGTCATATTCTGCAGATATGAAACATTTTTTACAAAAGTTGGGGTCACAGTTGATGGACTACAGTGTAGATATAAAGCCCACTGACGAGGAAAGTGTTAAGGTAACCCAGACAAAGCTTCATTATTCAATGGATTCACTTTCCAGTTGGTATGCAGCTGTCACACAGGTAAACAGTATTCTAAAAAGATAACATATGATTGATGGGGCTCAGAATTGCATAAGGCACATGACTTGTCCTTAATTAAACATGTTTAGAAAGTAATGGTTCTGGTTAATAACAGCTATTTATTTTTTTCTAAAACTACTAGAATTTAATTTTTTTTTTTTTTTGGCTAGTATGCAACCTAGTTTCTATTAAGAGCTTGGGTTCTTATGAAAACATTGTATTTATAAGAGAATGAAAAACAGAGAACATCAGAGTTGGTTCTGTTGCCCTCTCTATTTCTGGATCAGTAACTATAACAGCAATATATCATCTCTTAAGCTCTCAAGCATTTGGTTTTCAGTAGAGCTGTGCTACAAATTCCTACCCAGTTCCTATTGCAGCTTAGTACTATGAAGAATAATTCTGTTTTGTTTAATTGCTCCACATTTGGAATTTTTGATTTTCTTTATTCTATAAGTAAAGTGTATTGAAGCAAAATAGACACCTAAAAATAATTCTGTTGTATTATGACTGTCTTTGGTAGAAATGAATAACATAGTGATTCCGAGGTAACTGTAATACAGCCATAACCTCAGTTGTGAATGCTGTATAATCACACAGTATGGACAGAAACACTGCAGTGACATTTTCAGTCAGTATTTTTGCTGAAATAATAATACATAGAATTTCTATTTGCTTTATAAAAGAACTAACTATACTAAGTCTAATGTTTATCACAATAAGCTTAATTTGATCCACAGTTTTATATTTTTTTAAAGTCAAACTCTACTTGAAATTTATGTCCCAAGATCTTTAAAATTGAACAGATAATATTCAGATCATATCAAGGTTGAAACTTTTCTGTAAGAGATGGCACTAATACATTTATTGTGTTTTTCAATTAAAATACTATTTCTTACCTTAAAGCAAAGCAAAAATGTAACTGTGTCAACAACAAAAAGAATCAATTGTATAGAAAAATTTTCTCTTTTTACTGTGTTTTTCCTTAGAAAAATGCATTTCATGTGAGTTATAGATTTTTTTAAAGATTTTTGCTCGTAACTGTTGGAAAGAATTTCTGCTTATTGTTTTGGAGCAATAAAAGCACATTGCTGTGAAATAAAGACATATATTAGCAGATGGCATTGCTGCATTGTTTGGCTCCTAAAGTTTACTTTTAACTCCTTTCTACCATGGCTTAAAAGAAGACAGGCCCCAAAATTTCAAGCAAGAAAAGGACGACTTCTAGCCAGTGGCAATCTCCTCCTGTTGTGCTGATCTTAAAAGATATGGAAAGCTTTACCACAAAAGTTCTCCAAGACTTCATCAGCAGCAGCAGGTAGATGGTTTGTGTGGTTTTTAATTAAAAGAAATTTAATTTCTTTTTCTTTTCATTTTTGTTTGGGTATTGGTTGGTTGTTTTCAGTACATGCAAGGTGTCGGATTTCTTGTGGCATTTTCATGTTCACTTGATTGTGGTTTAGCCCTCTCTTCTTCCCTTTCCTATTATACCTCCTGCCCCAATTATCACGTGCACTGTTCTACCCCCACTCACTCTACTTCGTGCAAAAATTTTTTTGTTAAGAAACGGATACATTCGCTATAAAAGCATAAATCTTCATTGTCAGACAAACATAATGAAGTGCAAAGTGATTTTAGGGTTTTATAACTGAGGGTTCAAAACTCTCTTATGGGGAAGTGACTCAGTGGTTAAAGCCTTTGTCTTGCAAGCAAGAGGACCTAGGTTCCTGTCTCCAGAGATTTCTTAGGCAGGGTTCTCTAGAGGAACAGAACCAGCAAAATGAATATATAAAAAGGGAATTTATTGTATTGACTTATGAGGTAAGGTCTAGGTAGACCAACAATGGCTGCTAGTAGCTGCTCAGTCCAGGAGCTGAATATCTTAGAGATCCCAGTTTGTGGGTAGAGGCTGAGGTCTGATGACAGCAGGAAGGAGGATGAGTTTGCCAACACAGGGCAGCAGAATCTCCCAGCGCTCTCTTATGATCATCTGATTTGCTGCTGCTCCATCAGATTTAGGGTTGATCTTTGTGTTGCAAATACATTGATCCAATTTACAATTGATCCAAATTTGGAGCATTTGGAGCAATGATCCAAATTACAAATTACCACTCTTCAGGTGGTTTGGCAATTGATCTGTTAATCCCAGGTGTAGTCATGTTGACAACCAAAATTAATAATCACAAGATCCTATGTAAAAATGCCAGGTAGATATAACAGGGAGGCCTGTAATTCTGGCTTTAGAAAGCAGAGCCTTGGAATCAGTGAATGTGCTGATGGTGCTCCCTCCTGCAGCCCTGCGCTGAGAGCACAGGGTGCTCCCTCCTGCAGCCCTGCGCTGAGAGCACAGGGTGCTCCCTCCTGCAGCCCTGCGCTGAGAGCACAGGGTGCTCCCTCCTGCAGCCCTGCGCTGAGAGCACTGGGGGTGCTCCCTCCTGCAGCCCTGCGCTGAGAACACAGGGGGTGCTCCCTCCTGCAGCCCTGCGCTGAGAGCACAGGGGGTGCTCCCTCCTGCAGCCCTGCGCTGAGAGCACAGGGGGTGCTCCCTCCTGCAGCCCTGCGCTGAGAACACAGGGGGTGCTCCCTCCTGCAGCCCTGCGCTGAGAGCACAGGGGGTGCTCCCTCCTGCAGCCCTGCGCTGAGAGCACAGGGGGTGCTCCCTCCTGCAGCCCTGCGCTGAGAGCACTGGGGGTGCTCCCTCCTGCAGCCCTGCGCTGAGAGCACAGGGGGTGCTCCCTCCTGCAGCCCTGCGCTGAGAGCACAGGCGCGTATTCCTCTGCAAAGTGTTATAGAACTGCACAAAACCGAAATACCGAAAAGCTTTGCCTACTGAATGAAAGCAGTACAATCATCACCTGTGATTCAGAGGAGCTCACTAGTAGCAACTGTCCAGATTGTGCTGTTTTACTCTATAGCAACCATTTGTTTTTGTCGTGGTTTTAAAAATAAATAGTGATCATTATGTTTGGTATATAAAAAAATGGAAGAAATATAATGCTTTTTTATGCTGTCTGTTAAAAATATGTCTTATATCTGTAAAAGTAAACGTGTGTAAGGGAGACTACAAGTGAGATCAAATTAGCACTTAGCAGCAAGTGTGGGTGTCTGTTCTCAGAGGAAACCTTTGAGCTTCTGAGCTTCTGTGTTATTTAAAATGAAAAGAGCCACTAATGGGTACTTCAGCACTAAACTTCTGGGAAGCAGTTGTTTCTGTTATTACTTCAGTAAGAAAACTAATGATCTAAAATGATTTTAGCAGTATTTGTAAAATAGGAATTAAAAGTAATCAGTTTTAAATGTGATGTACTGAAATATATTTGCTGAAGAAACTTCATTTTTGTGTCTCTTTAAAAACCAGTGAACATCTGCATGAATTTCCATTAATTCTCATTTTTGGAATTGCCACATCTCCTGTTATCATCCACCGACTGCTTCCTCATGCTGTGTCCTCTCTGCTGTGTATAGAACTGTTCCAGACTATGTCATGCAAGGAACACCTGACTTCTGTACTTGATAAGGTATAGAGAAAAGGAAAACAGTTGTGCAGAGATTATTCCTGACAGATGTTAATGAGTCTGTATCTCTCAGTCTACTGTATTCAATTTAATATTTTTATTCAATTATATTTATAGTTTTTTAAATCATTTTGTGCAGAATTACTTCCAGGTAAAGTGTAAGCTTTATGAGAACAATTCTACCTATATATTAGTCAGTGTGTGTGCGTGTGTGTACGCGTGTGTGTGTGTATGTGTGTGTTTTCCTTTTAAATAAGTGGAAAAGTTTTGGGGTCTGTAGATAACTCACTAATAGAGCAATTGTCTAGCAGGCACAAGGCCCTCAGTTTAAATTTCAGTATTCCAAGTAAAAAAATAAAATTTTACAGAAAATATAGACTTGCTAGGAGCATTATCAGTCAGAAAGTGTCATGTAGCTTGTTGCAGTTTGCCTGCGTGGTTGCTGATAAATTCATGACCAAACAGCTTATGGGGTTTTGACTTATGATTGTCTAGTTACAGTTCTTAATCTGGCTTGGCAAGAGAGTCCACACCAATACCAGGGGCCAAAGGAACTGATCATACTCTATCTACAGGAATACTAATAGAGGGGAAAACTTCTCTTGCCAGACAACTTATCTGTCCAAGTATGCTAAAGAATACCAACTTATTTAACCAGCTCCCTTCTTTTTATCCACTACCTAGAGGGTGGTCCTACCAATCATGGCTGCATCTCCCTCATTAATCAGACAATATACTGCAGGTTTGCTTAGATTTAACTACTAATTCTTTACAAAGTGTGCCTATAGCTCATGCCTTTAGTTGCCAAGATGGCATAGTAGCTATCTACCCTATTTCTCTTGGCAACAAATACTAAGCAGGCCCTAGACATTAGCCACTGAAATGTATTTCTCTAAATAGTGGCATGCATTTTTAATATTGACCTGCTAGATATTTTCTAGACCCCACCCCTTTAAGATTTGTTTCATGGTGTTTTTGTAAGGTATAAATAATGACAACCTGTCCATTTGCTAACTTTCCACACCATCCTGATTCAATTGCCACATTATAGGAAAATTTTCATTTTCAATATGCAGTTTATTCATAGATGAGGAATTAGGTTGAGAGTGGACATCTTTGATTTTGGTTGATATTTGACTTAAAAAGAGCATAGGTACTATTGCTTTCCTAATTTCTCATGAGGCTCATTCTTTATCTCATTATTTACATCTTGTGTCCATGAAGAAGACTCAGGAGCACACTAATCCCTTTCTCTCTTTTTCAGCTACTTCTTACATCTCAGTTTCCTTTTAAAATAAGTGGAAAAGTGTTGCAGGTTCTGGTTAACATCTTTTTGTATCATGATTTCTCCATTCAAAACTTTATAAAAGGACTTAAGGTAAGAAAATACAATTGGTTTGAAAATACACAGTACCATTTTAAATAATTCTCATTATTTCAGACTGACTGGTATGATAATTGAGGTATTTTAAGTGATGAGATCTAGAATAAGTAAATTCAAGTTTATTTTTTAGATACTGACTGTATGTTACCTGTAGTCACATGTAGAAGATACACAATTAGAATAATGGAAAAAGAGCTTCCCGTTCAGAAATTCTTAACTATTGTGAGTTGGGAAAGAAAGAACTTTTTGTTTAAGATGTGACCAAAAGTTGTGGACTTTTGGCTCAGGGACTTAAGTTTTTGCCTTACAAGCAAAAGGAGTTGAGTTCAAATCCCAGATCCCATATAAAACTGTGGGGGTAGAAGTGGTGGCAACCTGAACTTCCTGCCCTGAAAGACAGCACCTAGGAAACCTAACGCAAAGCAATAAGGAGTTAGAGCAATCCAGGATAATTCCCAAAGTTATCCTTGGGCCTCCATCTATGCAAAAAAAGAAAAGAAAAGAAAAGCTGGAGAGATGGTTCTGGAGGTAAGCCTTTGCCTCACTAGCAAAAGGAACTGAGTTCAGATCCTGAATCCCAATTAAAAATCCAGGCAGAAATGGTCACTTGCAATTCCAGTCCTAGAAGATAGAGCCTAAGAAATCCCACAGCAAAACAGTAGAAGGTAGAGCCATTCAGGGTAAGTTCCAAAGTCACCTTTGGGCCTTCAAAGGCACACACCTACATATACCCACATAAGTGCATACCAGCATGTACACACATGAAAAAAAAAGTTGTAGACTTCTAAAAAACATCTTAACTAAGGAATGGACAAACCCACATGTCAGAAAATGAACAGTTCTTTGCATCCTGTGTGTGGCTGCTTCTGTTTGAGCTGTTCCTGAAATAATATCTTTAAAAATGTAATGTAGGTTTGCAGTTTATAACTGTACAAAATCTATCATATGATGTTCATTGTATATTGTTCATTTATGTTAGCTCTTCTATTGAATGCATGTGTGCCCATTTACGTACAGTCTTCTCTTGAATGCATGTGTGTTCATTTATATGTATTCTTCTATTGAAGAGGCCCATGATCACCACATGCCAATTCTTGAATTTAGCCTCATAGTATCTGTTCTAATCTTAAAAGGATCCATTCTTCAATTGTTTATAAAAGTTAAATTCTTTCTCTTGACAACTTCCTAAATCACCAGAGTATAGTCACTGTGAGTACATGTCAGTTGTCAAGTTGGTTAAGACCAGCGTATTGTAGTCTTCACTGGAAAGTATACTACAGTAATACTCATCTTTGTGTAATGCTTTGAAACCAAATTATTTTTCATGTGTTTTCTTCATCCATATAGACATAATGCTTTTTAAGGCTGCTCTGTGTCACTATTTTACAATATTGACAGTTTTTAAAGGATGATTTTAAACAACGTAGCATTTGCCTTGCAGTATATGAAATTAAATGAACCATAATAATTTCTTAAATTTGTTCTCTTATTCATTTCATTAATTTACACAGAAATATCAAGAGCCTTGTGAGTCAGGCACTGTGCTGAACCATAAACACAGAGGAAAAATAAACCTCTGCCTTCACATTTTCTACTAAAAGGGGAGAGAAGTAAATGTATAGTGATAGTTCTGAGAAGTCAGTGCTATGAAAGAAATGTGTCTTGGGGTTCTATGGGAGAATGAAACTGTGCCCTGTGGAGTAAGAACTGGCCAGGTGAAAATCGAACCAATGTTCCAGACAAAAGCAATAATAGAGAGCTACCTGTTTAATTAGCAAGCTGTTGCAGTGAACTAAAGATGTAATGACATAAACTAAGGAAGTAATGGAGCTAGAGAGGAGGAAACATATTTAGAAATGAGATAAAGCCAACAGAACCTGGCAACTAAGTGGTTGAAACAGTAAAAGAGAACCAAAGTAACTCTGGCTCTAGTGTTACTATATGATACTCCTGGACATAAAAGGAAGGATAGGTCTAGATACAGTAATAGCAAATGACTGTAAATCCCACTCTCCTCAATAAATAGACCATCCAGACAAAAATAGCAAAAAGGAACCTTCAGAGTTGGGTCTAGGGATGTATGTCAGTGACACAGTATTTGTCTAATTTGCCCTAAGCCCAGGGTTTGATCGACAGCACCAAAACTCCAGACTTAAGCTTCACTATAGACACTTGCAGAATATTACATTCAACATCTGTGGAGTACACATTCTTTGCACTAGCTTTTAGAACTTTTTCCAAAAGGAGTTCACATTTTAGACATAAAATAAGTCTTAGCCCCCGAAAATTGATTAAAAGCTATTAGCCAAACTACCTCTCAAGACCCAAATTAAATAGAGATGAAAAAGGGATACTAAACAGACACAACTGAAATCTATAGATAATTAGTGAATACCACAAGAATGTATATTCTAATACATTGGAAAATCAAGAAATAAATTTTGATAAACATTAAAACTAACATTAAACTAAGAGTCTGTAAGTAATCTAAGCAGATCTATAACGGATGAGGTTCAAGAATAATACTTTACCAATCAAGAAAAGGACAGGGCGTAGATTCACTGCTGAGTATACTGTGCATTTTAAAGAAGTACTACTAATGCAGGTGTTCCTCAAACTATAAAATACTGTGGAAAGAAATGTTTCCAAAGTCATCCTATGAAGCTAGTATTAATTTGATACTAAAATCAGATAAAGAAAAAAACAAACGCCTATTGACCAGTTTCTCTGATGAGTATCAACTCAAAAATTCTCAATACAAATACTTCCAAACCACATTTAACGATATACAGCATTGTTGATGTCAGACCATTAGCAAGTTGGTTTCATTTCAGGTATACAAAAATGGTTCATTATATACAAATCAATAGATGTAATAGAGCACATAAGTGAACGCAGTGTCAGAAATCTTGTGGTTATTTCAGTAGATACAGAAAAGGTCTGTGAACAAGTTGAATATCACTTCATGGTAAAAGCCCCAAAGAAACTAGAAACAGACAAAATGCACCATTTTGTAAAGAGTCTGCGTGGCAAACCTATAGCCAACCAAATACCTTTAGATTTATCTGTAACACAGCATAATTAATTAATTTTCTATAGGGAATGCTATTTTTCCACTTCAGAAGGTATTTCTCTATTTTTTTAAGAAGCCATCTCTCCAATAAAAGATTATCTGGAGAAATGAAATAAGTCTAGAGAAGGTTGCTTAAAATAAAATATTGAGGGCCTGGAAAGATGTCTCAGGGATTAAGCCTCTGCCTTGCAAGCAGAAGGTCCTGAGTTTCGATCACAAATCTTACATAATGCCAGAAGGAAGTGGTGGCAGCCTGTACTTCTGGCCCTCCTAGAAAGTAGAGCTTGGGAAACTCCATAGCTAAGCAAATAGGAAATAGAGGCAATCCAGAGTAATTCTCGAAGTCACTCTTGGGCCTCCCACAGGTACATACAGTGCCTTCTGATAGACACAGACACACACACACAAACATCCACAGACACACGCTTAAGAATAAGGAAATAAAAATATTTAAAAATAACAATAAGATTATTGAACATTTCAGATGTTCTTATGAGTTATGTCAGTTGCATTAGAATGTGAAAAATAGTCCTTCTGTGGAGACTTCTGCATTCTATTGTCTTCCATGGAATAAATTTGAATTGAAGATACAATTATTTATCAATAATGCATCTTCTACCATTGTATTTTGTTTTTTTTTTGTATTTATTGCCACAGATCAGATATTACATTAATTTTGAATTATATCTTCTTATGAGGCATTTACTAGGGCATCTACTAGATCTTTACGTCCCATGCATATTGCATTTACAGTCATTTTGAATTGGTTTAAGTTAACTTATCCACTTATATTGGTTTCTTCTGGTTTATTTTTCTGATGTTATATTCCTGATCTTGAACACAAGAACACAAGTAGCCTTGAAAATATTAGAGATATTTAGTTACTTATATGTTGTTTCCTACTCTACTCTGACATTGTTCAATATTTACTGCCGTGTGTGTGTGTGTGTGTGTGTGTGTGTGTGTGTGTGTATGTGTGCCAATGTAGAGTATTTACTTATTACCGATATCTAATAAGTAACATCATATTTCTCTCAGCTTTCTCTATTAGAACATTTTTATTCCCAGCCCCTCAGTGTTCTGTGCTGCAGCCTTCCAGAAGCCAAGAGAAGATTAAATTTTTTCTCAGCTAATCAATGTGAAAATATCCGACGCCTTCCATCATTCAGGAGGTAACAAGAGAAGAATCTGTCTAGTGTGTTTTACATTGGGGCAAAAATAACATCTTAAATTTAGTTGGTTGAAGGGAGAAAGTAGATGATAAATCTTTTGCTTTACAGTAAAAATCTGTTCTGTTTTTAATGATGTAGTTTCTTTGTGCTTATTAGAAAATTTAGCTTAAAATATTTTTACCAAGGATTTTACTTTACAGGTTCTCCAGAGTTACCTTTTAGAACTAATCTTTTGGGCTATATGGCCTTGTTAATGATGAGACCTTCCAGAAATTTAAATAGTTACAGGTTATCATTAAACTAATTACAACCTGTTGTGAATTTTTTTGATATAAATTTAAAAAGTATGACCACAAGTCTAGGAAGTTTTCCTAACGCATTACTCAAGTGTGTAAAATGATTAATTTTTTTTCTTTTTGTATGGGATGGTAAAAATTTTAGGTATGTAGAAAAGCAAGCTTCAGAGAAGCAAGTTGCACTATTGACCAATGAGACATTGCTAAAGGTAGGAATGTGAGCAGGTATATTTTATTCTCAATTTTCTTCCTTTTAAAAAATATGTCATATATGTCTATTAATTTTATCAACACATGTATACCCTAATATTTGTATAGTATAGTGCTAAGATAGTTATCTAGGAATGTAACTACTAAAGATAGCACAAAACTTCAAGTCAAAAAGGTAAAAACTTTTGGGCTGGCTCAAGGGTTAAGACACTGCCTCGCAAGTAGAAGGTTTTGAGTTCAGATCCCAGGTTCCACATAAAAAAAAGCAGGCAGAAATGACATCAACCTGCACTTCCTGCCCTGGTGGGCAGGGCCTGGGAAAATCCCAGAGCGAAGCAAAAAGGAGGTAGAATAATCCAAGATGATTCCCGAAGTCACCTTTGGTCCTCCACAGAGACACACAATGCCCTCTCTCTCTCTCTCCCTCTCTCTCTCTCTCTCTCTCTCTCATATACACACACACACACACACACACACACACATACACACACACATGCAAAATAAATGACTAAAGTTTAGAAAAAAGATAAAATTTATTCCCAAGGGAAAATATAAGGATCATAGGGTTTCTCTGCTGGTGTCTTTGTAAGCACTTTTCAATCAGTAGAGATGTGCTGTATTGATTTTGGAAGCACTTTTCAATCTATAGAGATGGGCTATATTAACTTTGGAAGCCCTTTTTGATCTATAAAGATGTGTGCTATATTTTTTTTCCATATAGCAGTTTTGAAATCTGAAGATAATCTCATTTTAATGTCCTTTTA
This sequence comes from Typhlomys cinereus, assembly GCA_023101885.1. Lineage (NCBI taxonomy): Eukaryota > Metazoa > Chordata > Mammalia > Rodentia > Platacanthomyidae > Typhlomys > Typhlomys cinereus. The sequence goes on from JALPQD010000219.1 coordinate 2,147,418, forward strand.
ATATTAAGTAATAGCATTAAGCTACCAAGCAGTGGATATTAATTTAATTGGATATATATTGTATATTGATAGGCCACAAAAAGAAATAATAAAGTTAGAATTTTATGTTTTCTCTCATGGGCAGAATCTAGATTAAAGGGGCTGGAGAGGTGACTCAGGGGTTAAGCATCTGCCTTGCAGGCAGAAGGTCCTGAGTTCAGATCCTAGACCCCACATATAGACGCCAGGCGGAAGCGGAGGCGGCCTGCGTTTCTGGTCCTGGTAGGGTGAAGCCTGTGAATCCAGGGGCAGAGTAAACGAGGAGGTAGAGGCATCCATGGTGGTTCCCGAATTCGCCCGTGGTTCTGCACACACACGTACATACATACACACGCACACAAGCACAATTGAATAAATAAATAAAAAAAAGAATCTAGAGTAAAAAAAAACCATGAGCATAGAAAAAAGTATTTGGAAAGGAAAGACACCAGAGAAGGAATGAATGTGTTTAAAGTTATAATACATAAATAAAAAATGTGATCATGAAACCTATTATTTTGTACATCTAATATGTAGCAATAAATAGAAAGTCAACTGATGTAAATAGAAACTTTCATAAAGAAAATTTTTTTCTCTTTGAGATGAATGTTACTTGGTCATAGTATGTAATTCTGATGTCAACTGTAATAATCAGGGAAGAGTCAGTCCTCTGATTTATCTTCTAAGTTTCAATCTCTCTTTGCTGAATAACACTTCTGTGTATCATTCTACAGTTAGTGTGAATGTGTAACAGGAAGTATATATACTTCCTTTACAGAAGATAACTACAATATGGCATTATTCTGAAGCTTATTTTATTTTGCACTTAATATTAGAAATCATTTTATGTTGGTACTGAAAATACTGAGTGAATATATCTTCATTTTATTAAATTTCTTACTCTGACATTTAGAGACATATGATATCTTGTTAATTTTTGTATTTTCTATTCCTAAGATAAAAGCTATTAGAAAACTGCCAATAAAGTAAAGATGAACTTGAATAAGTTCATTGCTTTATGTATTTTGCTTATTATGGTATGTACACTTTAAATAATATATAATATCTGCTACAAAATTAGATATGTCTATCTTTAAAATTTTCCATTTTCTATTCATTTTCTGTACTTACATTTCTAAGAACTAGAACTCAAAATATACCTTAGAGAAATTTTCACTATGTGTTGATCATTTCTGCACTGAAACTCTGTTTTGCTCTCTGCCCTGATGCACTAAATCAATGTCCATCAAACTTTAGTTTGCATCAGAACCAGCTAGATTTCTGGACTTCATTTTAGTTTATATTTTAGCTCTGAAATGTAGGCTGAGAATTTACATCTCTCAAACTCCAGGTGATGTTAGTCCTGGTGGGCTAGAAATTACTTGAGGAGAACCATTGGCCTTTAGTCTTGTTCCCCATGTGCTATATTTTCTTAAGTATAGAATTAGTCTATTTTGCGTGTGTGTACAAGAGGACACTTGAGTGTGTGTGCCCGTGGAGACCCAATGGTGACTTCAGGAATCATCCTGGATTGCTCTGCCTCTTTACTGCTTTGCTCTGGGGTTTCCCACACTCTGTCTTTCAGGGTGATAATTATAAGCCCCTGCCATTTTCACTCAGTATTTTTACAATGATATCTGGGAATCAGAACTCAGGTCTTTTTAGTTGAAAGATAAAGACTTTAACCCCTGAGCCATCTCTCCAGCCTTAGAACTGAGCTATTAAGTCCTAATCTAAATAGTGATTCTGACTGGGGCTTAAAATGTTAAAAGCCCTCAGAATTATGGGCCTGAAGTTCCATAGGCATTGCATCAAAGGAAGGTGCTAGCTTTGTGTTTGTAAACTTTAGGAATTTTTTTGTTTCGTGATTTGTTCATTGAGATAGGATCTTGCTCACTGCATAATGCAGGATGGCTTTGAGCTCACTGCGTAGCACAGACTGGCCTTGAGCTCATTGTGTAACAGACTGGCCTTGAGCTCACAGTTTGCTTCAACCTCCCCTGCTGGGATCCCAGGTGTGTGGCACCATATCTGAGAATTGTTTTCTTTGGAAACACACTTAAGACTGCAATGCTGCATTTCTGATGCTCCCCCTGCCCCAATAACTGTGCAATATATCTGGGTACATAGCTAAATATTATATTCTGTAAGAGATAATCACATTCTTCTAAATTTATACATACTCCTATTAATACAAGTTTCTGGTGGCTTTCAAAGCCTAGAACAAAAATTTAACCAAATATTTTCTAAAATAATTTTTTAGCTTTATTTATGTGTGTGTGTGTGTGTGTGTGTGTGTGTGTGTGTGTATTATAGGGTACTGTATGTGTCTGTGGAGGAACAAAGTGACTCTGGGAATCACCTTGGATTGTTCTGCCTTCTCTTTCCGTGATCTGGAGTTTCCCAGGCTTCACCTTCTAGGTCCAAAAATATAGGCCACACTACTTCAATGTGGGATCCAGGATCTGAACTCAAGACCATCTGTTTGCCAGATAGAGGCTTAACCCCTGAGCCATCTCTCTGGGCTCATAATAATTTTTAAGATTCCTTTTGACTCTGATTTTTTTATTTTTCATTAGTAATTATTATTTTTATTTTTTATTATATTATTTTTAATTATTTTTCATTAAATAAATTAGTAGTTTTCTTTCTGACTGGTTAAATCACTTATATTTCTCATTAAAAGATTTAATGCCAAAATTAAGCTTGGCAGTAAGTTGAATTTAATTATTACTAAGTTAGTTTTTTATGTTAAGACAGATTTTAGATGAAATAGCGTGAAGCTATTTTTATCATGTTTTATCGTAGAGTGTCTTTTGTAATCAAGTTAGCTTGCTTGCTTTCTTAAAAATATTAAACAATCAAAAATATGTTATTCAGATCTTTCAAAACCACTATGTTTACAGAGATGCAAGTCTTATTGTTTTGCCTTGTCTTTGTGTGTGTGTGTACGCGCACGCGTGTGGGCAGTGGGTATGTGCATGTGTATGTGGTGTGTATACGCATGCATATGTGCATGGTTGTGAAGGACAGACGTTGACATCGTGTGTTTTTCACAATTCACTTGCTCTTCCCACCACTGTTTTTTCAAGAGCCTCTCACTGTACTAGTAGTTTACCAATTCAACAATACTAACTAGATAGTAAGCCTAAGGATCTTCATGCTGTCTGCCTCCCTGCTTTGGGATTTCAGACTCTTACTGTCATAGCTTTTTATGGGAGTGCTAGGGATTTGAATTCACGTCCTCATGCTTATGTGGCAAGCATTTTACCAAATGAGCATTCTTCCCTAGAATTTTGGTTTCAGCCAGATATTAAGGAGAGTTGTCTTTTTATTGTAACTTCATATAATATTTACATTATTGACATCAGTATCTGTTTTAAAAAACATAGAATTGAAATATTGGAAAGGTTTTGAAATAGTGAGGCATTTTCTTCATTTTAAAACTTAAGGGCAAATTTTTTTTTTGAGGGGAGGTGGAAGAATCTACTAGTTTTCCCTAATTGGTAGATTTTTTAGGCATTATCTCTTTATGGTAGATAACTACCCATAGGACAGATTAAGAAAAGAGTTGTGTAGATTTAAGAGTCACAATAATTAAGTAACATATGAGTCTATAGGATCACAGTTAGGACTTGGAGATATAGTTAGGCGGGAGAGTGCTCACACAGCATGCAAGAATCTCTGGATTTACTTCCTAGCACCACATAAGCCAGGTATGGCCCCGCACTGTAATATCAGCACTCAGGAGAGGGAGCCAAGAGGATCTCAAGTTCAGGGTCATACTTAGCTACATGGGGAGTTTGATGCCAGCCTGAACGACATGAGACACACCCTCCCCTTAAATAAGTAAATAGTGTCATTTAGTAAGTGGATGGTTAGATATTAATACTCAGGCCCAGCATCAAAACAGCATAACTTTTGTAGAATACTTCAGTGAGAGTTGGGCCAGTCTGGCAAAGGTATTTAAGATTCTTTATTAATGTTTGAAAAATGAGAACTAGATAGTTTTCAGACACTGTGACAAAGTTATTTGTGAGGGGAGTTTGTGGGAAGTTTAGGAAACCACTCAGGGTGAGACAGTTGCAACCTTTATATTCAGGGAGTCCTGTCAAGCTGCCCAGGTGTCATGTTTCACTGTGTGTTACTAACTGAATAAAATGGGGAAATAACCCCTTACTCACACCAAAGACAGGTGTCTGTGCATACAGGCACACACACACACATTTTAAATTCTGCTAAGGTCAGTTCCATTTTAATGCTGTGCTCTCTGTGCTACTAGGAGTGAATGGTCACATGTTTTGATTATATCATGCCAAAGAGATTTACATTTGGCAAAATGTATTTAATCACTGGCTAACCCCACATACTTTGAGAAAATAAAGTGATGTATTTATATTAAGATAATTCTTCAAGCTGCACAGTATATTTATGAGATCAAACATGAAACTATTTATTAGATCTAAATGTAGATTTAATTCTTTATAGGTGATGTTTGAAGTTCTATTAACCTGACATCGTTAATAGTTCAGTGTCTCTGTGTTTATTATAAGTCAGACCAAATCCACTAAGAACAAAGAATAAATCTTAAACATCATAGAGTTGTACAATCTAAGTTAGTACCTTCATTTTACAAATAAGAAAGTGTAGGAAGAAAGATAAGGTGAAATAACTGGGGTTCCAGAGCAGGTTGGTCATGGAGCAAGGCTTGTCTTTGCATCTTTATATGTCACTATGGATTTCACTTGTAAGCTTGGAGAAGACTTTCTTTTCACTTTCTCTTCTTCCTCTTCTGATAGTTGTTTCTGTTTTTATATTTGGTGTTGCTTCTTTTCCTTCAGTTTTTAAAGATAGGTTCTCACGTATCTTGGACTGGCCTGTTTTCAGACTCTATCTTCCAAGCACTGAAATTACAGATGTCATTTTTCTCTTTCTTTTGCTACACCTATAGGGTAGGAGGAGGGGAAGAAATCTATTAGGGAAAAATAATAAATAAAAAAGATGGAAAACATGAGCAAATAAACTATGTATATTAAACTATGTGTCAGGAATTGATAGTTTAAGCCTGAACCCTTCACCGTATGTTTCTTCTTATCTAAACTTCCAGGATAGAAGCACAGACAAAAGACAAGACAGATGAAAAGGCAGATTTCTCCTAGATTGGGTTATGGGGGTTATTGAACATTGTCAGCCAACATTTTTTATTCAGGAGAACAAAAAGGGTTAGTTATATTGTAAAGTCATAAATGAGAAAATGGCATTCTTGCATATTTCCTAATTTTAAAATTCAATCTATTCTGTTTTCTGAGCTTTAAATGAACAGCAAATTGATTAGAAAGAACAAATTACAGTGATTTACATTTGTTTTCACATACTTTCCTTAAATGTTCTTGAAATCACTCTTACCCCTGTTTTAGTTTTACATATACAGTGTTTCTACAAGAAACAACCTAATAAAAGAGTAAATTCTGAATGAATGACAGATATTTTATGAAGACATATTGCACATTGAATGTCAGTTCACAGAGTAATATTAATGTGTTTTATTTATAGGTCCATACCATTTAAAAAATCAGAGTCAACATTCACAAATAGAAATCTTACATTACAAAATTAGACTTTTATTTTTATTGAAAATTTGGGAAATCTAGACCACATCTCCTAAGACAGTTGTGGGGTTGCTTTTATCTAGAAAAGGCTGAATGGGGGTTGGGGGAGGTTCGTTCATTAGCTAGTGCTTGACGACTTGTTACATGCCAGTTATAGGTTGGGTAAGAAAGTTGAAATGAACAAAATGGTTCCTTCCTCAAGTGCTTAACATTCTGTTAGAAGAGAAACAGAAAAAATAAATAAAACTTCTTTGCCAATAATAAAGGAAGCATTGAGACAGAAGGAAGCTCCACATGGGAGCAGAGTAGAATCAGAATTTCAGATTTATAAAATCTGGGATTTAAGCTGTTTCAGGAAGAGAATTCTAAAACAGCAAAGACCTAGATTAGAGCCTGCCTGCCACATGTGAAGGTTGGTAGGTGGGCTACCTTTGTTTTCTCTGGTACCAGTACAGAGACCAAGTGGACTTCATGTTTCAGTAACAAAGAATGCATATCTTTTGAAGATCAATGGATATTCTTAAGCAAAGAATATTCCCACTGAAAAGAATTATCTTACACACCATTATAAGTCATGGCAACAGTTGTGAACAATGTGCAGAAAAGATGCCCAGGGATAAAAAGAATGACTGAGAGGTAGCAGTATTTCAGCAGCCTTTGTGTTCAACCTGTGCACACTGCACATTGTAACATTTTAAGTGGGAGATTTTCTCATACGTGAATCCACAAAGTGAATTAAGGATTCTCCTAGTTAAGTAAAAGCATCGCAGTAAGACGGAAAAGGGAAGGCTATGAAATTTGTGATTTTTCTCTGTTACAACTGGTGCGAACACACATATAAGTAGCTGTGGATTCTTTCTTGGCTCTGAAGTGACCAAAGGACTGCCAAAATGTGACTAATCTGATATTCCACCTACTGTGAAGCACTGTCTTTTGATGAGACCACATTTGTAACCTGATCTCCCGAAAGCCCAGAGGCTACAACAGATTTCTACATAGCCATGTTGGACACTTTTGAGACTAGGCAACAAATGAACTAGATTATGTTCATCACCATACACTCTCTCATACCCACCTCCATTTGTATGATTTCCATTTCCATTTTTTCCTTTCCCTCCCAAAAACACAAGCGGGCCATGTTTGTATTATCTGTATCTCAGTCTGAGAACAGAGAATGGCAAGTCCCATGATTATATATTTTAATCTCTTTTGGTCATTTGTTAGCCAGTACTGTATCACCTTGCCCTCTTCGGCTGCCGCCACCCTTCTCTGTTCTATGTGTGTTTTTTTCTCCACTTTTGTTTGTTTTTACATGTGTGTAGGTGCCAGTGGGTATGTGTGTGCATTGTGTGTAGATGTGTGTGGGTAGAAGAGCACACTGTGTGTGCCTTGTGGAGCCCAGGAGGGACTTTAGGAATCATCCTGGATGCTCTACCTCCTTATTGCTTTGCTCTGGATTTTTCCAGGCCCTGCCTTCCTGGGCTGGAGGTGGACTGCCATTTCCCTCTGGTGTGGGATCCAAACTCAGGTCCTTCATTTTGAGAGGCAAAGGCTTAACCCCTGAGCCATCTCTACAGATCCTCCTTTTTTTTTTCTTTTGCCAGCTCCTTACAATTACTACACTTTACCCTGATTTTTCTAGATTCTACATTACTATAAACCATCCTTTATTTCCTCAAAGGACTGATGCATAGGGGTGATTTTTATTTGACTATTATTGTGCTTTGGATGAGGGTCTACCTTTTAATAGTGGTTTCTTTTGCAATCAGTATTCTAAGTGCATGAGAGAACAGGCTAACAGAGAAAGACAATGTCACAGTTCTGCAACAATGTAGTAGTGCCTCATGAATGGAGCAAACCTTTCCTCTGAAAGAATAAGAGTGACCTTAAATAAATACAAATGTAAAAGTAAGGTCAGCCAACCACCAAGCTCCAAATCCAGAAGTCTCAATAAAAGCACAAGTAACATGAAAAGCCAAAACAGTAACACAACTCCAGAAATTGCTAACCCCATAATAATGACTTCCATTGAGTAGAAATTAGATTAAAATTCTCTAGAGTTCAAAATATTGATTGCAACTATATTTAAAGAAATCAGAGAAGACACAACATCATGAAGAGATTTCAAGAGAATACAAGCAGCTAAGTAAAACAAGGTCAATTCAAGATATGAAAGAAAAGAATGGAGAGATGACTCGGGGGTTAAGCGTCTTCCTCACAAGCAGAAGGACTTTTTTTCCCCAGAGGTACACACAATGCCATGTGATACGTACACCCATGCATGCACATGACAAAAAAAAAAAAAAAAGAAAATTAAAAAAGATATGAGAGAGAAATTGAGTAAGCAGAAATACTGAGAGAAAACTGAAATGTTGGAAATGAAAAACAGTAACTGAAGAATCTCCATAGTAAGCCTCCCCAGTACAATGAATCCTGGATAGGATAGAATATCTGAACTAAAAAACAGTATAACAGGAATTGAAACATCCTAGGACAAAGATAAATAAGCCAAGAGCAGCATTTCATGATACTTGAGACACTTTGTAAAGATAACATCACATAATCAGGCAGACAGGGAGAAGAGCGTCATTCTAAAAGCATACAAAACATCAAGTTCATAGCAAAAAATTTCCAAAATAGTAAAAGAGGTGCAAACACAAGGTATTTACAATACCTAACAGATGAGGAAGAAAAAAAAAAGTGCCCCTCATATTATAAGTAAGCCACTAAGTATCTGTAACAAAGAAAATTTCTACTGAAAGTTGCAGGAGAGGAGCAATGCATCATATGTGAAGGTTTAGGATCATCAGAATAACAGCAGATTTCTCAGTGCATGCCTTAAAAGCCAGCAGGGCTTGGAATGTCATACTCCATGTTTTAAATAAACTACCAACCCAGACTATTGTACCCAGCTACACTGTAATGGCTAAAAGAAAAAGGAAAAGTTTCTATGATTAAAAGCAAGCTTACAGAATTTATGACCACTCAGCCAGCTCTACAAAAGATATTTAAATGAATTCTTCAAACTAAAGAAAAAGACAAACACAAATATGGGGGGGAGTGTACTAGGAAATAAAAAATATACTCTTGAACAATAGTTAAGCTTATAGTAACAGGAAAACACCAAACATAAAATCAGCACAATGACAGTTTTCAATAATAACTGAATGTTACTGGTTTCAGTTCCTTAATTAAACCACAGACTAGCAAGTTGAATTAAAAGATAGTATCCATTTATTGTTTCTAAGAAACATGAAAGACAGATACTACCTTAGGGTGAGAGGATGTAAAATGTACATCATAGGATGAGGAAACAGGCAAGAATCCTGCTCTAATACCTGATCAAGTAGACTTCAACCCAAAACTTATCAAAACATAAAATTGGTCACTTTGTACTGATTAAGGGAACAACATCAGAAGAACCTCACAGTTGTAAATATACACCAAACACAGGTGCGTCTATATTCATAAACAACACTCAAGGTGAAGTCAGAGATTAATTAATGCTAGCATAATAATTGTGACTCTTGAAATAGTTTACTTTCCAGCTGACATTATTCTGGCAAAAAGTAAACTAAGATTTGAATTAAATAACTTTATAGATGATGTGAACTTCACAGACTCCTTAAGAAAATTTCATTCAAACACTGCAGAATTCATACTCTTCTCAACAGTCCATGTAATTTTATAAAGTTGATAATATATTAAGACTGAAAGCAAGTCTTAACAAATATAGAAAATTAGGGTTGGTGATGTAGGTCAGCAGGTGAAAGTATCTGTCTGCTCACTGACTTGGTGCTTGAGTTCAGTTCAGAGCCACATGGTAGAAGGAGAAAACTGATTCTCAAAGTTGTCTTCTGACTTTGCACAGTGCCACATGGCATATGCATCTGCTATTTTAAGTAAAATACTTTGAAATATAAGAAAAATAGAAATTTGTTTTTAAGAGTGCAATAACTACAAATTACCACCAACAGAGATGTATACAACTCATTTAACAGCACAGTATTAAGTGATGAATGCATCATTGAAGAAATGAAGGATATCAGGAAATTCCTAGAATTAAATAAAAATGGAAAAACAACATACTAAAACCTGTGAGATAGAGTGAAAGCAATTCTAGGAGGGAAACTTGTAGCCACATGTACCTACATGAAAAAAAGGAAAAAAAATCAGTTTTCTTGGCTAAAGAGATAGCTCAGATGTTAAGCATCTGCCTTGCAAACAGAAGGACTTGAATTTGGATCCTAGATCCCAAAATGGCAGTAGCTTGCACCTTTGGCCCTGGAAAACCCCAAAGGGAAACAAAAAAGGGGTATAAAACATACAGTATGATTTCTGAAGTCACCCTTTGGTCTCTATAGGCACACACAAAGCTCTCTAAATACACACATGCACACCAAAAAATAAAAATTAAAAAAAATCAGATCTTAAAGTAATGGCAAACCTTAGGCCTTCAAAAACATGAACAAACCCAAAATTAGGTGAAAAATAATTAAGTCTTTGGTAGAGGGATCGGAGAAATAGCTTAGCAAATAAGAAACCTGCTTGTAATCCTGGTGATTTGAGTTCTATACCCCAAAGTTTCAAAAAAAGGTAACTTCCAAAAGTTGTCCTTTGCTTTGCATGACATGCATGTGAGCTCTCTTTCTCTCAATTTTTAAAGGGGCAGAAATTAATGAACCAGAAATGGAAAAAATAAAAAGCTACAAACAAATGAATTGAAAAAATTGCTTTGAAAATATAAATAAGATCAAAAAACTGTTAGCTAATCAATCAAATGGAAGAGAAGACCCAAGTTAATGAAATTAGAGATGAAAAGGGAGCCATTACGATGAGGCATTCTTTTACAGGTTATGTTTCATGAAATTGAAAAATCTGAAAATACGGATAAATTTCTATGTATATGTAACCTACCAAAATTAATCCAAGATAAGATAAATGATTTAAACATACATAACAAAAAGACTGATGTGGCAATAAAAATTATCTCAAATAAAAAAGTCCTAGCCCAGATGGATTAACTATGTGAATCTATCAAACCTTTAAGGAAGAATTGACAGAAGTACTTCTCAAACTATTCTGTAAATGGAAAAGAGCATTATCAAACTTTTTACAAAGTTATCACCCTGATACTAAAACCAGATCAACAAAAATAAAATAGGTCAATCTCTCTGCTGAATATGAACGCAAAAATTCTCAGTGATGTACCTGCATTTGAATTCACAAACACATCAGTAAGATTATTCACTGTGAATACTTTATTCCAAAACTTCATGAATGACTTCATTTCAGATATGTATGAATATTTTGACATATGCAAATCCATAAATCACATAGTACATCACATAGATGAACCTGAGGACAGAAATCTCAATAGACACACAAAAAAAGCTTTTTTTTACTAAATTTAACATCTCCATAATGAAAACCCAGAAGAAACTAACAATAGAAGGAATATATTTCAGCATAATGAAGGCTGTGTTAGACAAATATATAGCCAGGTTTACTTTAGATGGGAAAAACTGAAGCATTCACATTAAAATCAGGAACAAGACAAAGACATCCACTTTCTCCATTTGTATTGGTCAAGTTCTCTAGAGATGCAGAGTCGACACAATGAAAAAAAAATATGGAATGTACTGAGTTGGTTTACAGATACGGCCGAGGCTGCCAGTAGCCAAGGTAGTCCAACAATGGCTGCCAGTAGCTGCTCAGTTTGGTAGTCAAGTGGGTGATGGCTGAAAGCTGGAGAATTCCTAGAGTCTTTAGTCGACAACTTGGAAGGTTGGAAGGCTAGAGGGTCGAAGAAACCGGGTGGCTGGAAGGAAGAGCACAGCTGCAATAAGCATCTCTTCTCTTTGATGCAGTACTAGGATGATCCTATGAGATCTTTGGAGGTTCTGATGGGATCTAGGGTGAGTACAATCCTGCAGATGGTCTCAGTTGATCCTTCCAGGTGTGGTCTCAGCCTAATTTAGTTAATACCAGGTTAACTACCACACCATTCTTATTCCAGATAATCTTGAAAGTCTTCACTAGAGCAATTAAGAAAGAAAAGCACATAAAAAGGACACAAACAGGAAAGAAATTAAAGTATTATTATTTGTAGATGATATGGTTCTGTCCTTAAGAAACCCTGAAGCTTCCACCAGGAAACTTAAGAACTGATGAAACACTTTCAACGAAGTGGCAGAATACAAATTTACTATGAGAAAGTTAGTAAACTTAACTAGCAGTAACAAGTTTGCTGAAAAGTAATTCCAAAAATTGCCTTGATAAAATACCTTTGAAATAAATGTAAACAAGGTAGCAAAAACTTCTACATCGAAAACAATGGCACACTGAATAGAGAATTGAAGAAAACACTGGAGGATGGAAACATTTTCTGTGCTTATTGATAATAATAATAAGGATCAACATATGAAATGGCATTTTTACCAAGATCAATGTTTAATTGCCATCCTCATCAGAATTCCAATATCATCCTTCACAAGAATGAAAACAAAAGCTTAGGACTCATTTGGAAGCACTAAAGATAGCAGGTAGTCAAAGCATTCCTGAGCAGAAAAAATGCCAGAGATATTACTGCACCTGATTTCAGATTATTTACAGAGCTACAGAAAAAAAAAAAAAAAAAAAAAACCCAGCATGATACTGGCACAAAAGCAGACTTTTTGATTGAAGAATCAAACCCATACAGATACAGCCATTTGATATTTTACAAAGATGCCAGAAATAGAGATTTGAGAAAAGACAGCCTCCTCTTTAAAAAGAAAGTTGCCTGGCTAAATTGAATATCTACATGTAGAACATGCAGGCGAAACTAGATCCTTACCTTTCACCCTCCACAAAAATGTATCACAATTCCACATATACCAAAGGCCGTAAGAAGACCAGAAAAAACAGAAACCATGAGCAAAAAAAGTAGGAAAATACTTCAAGACTAGGACTTTCTAAATAAGACTCTGGTCACTGAGAACATAAGGCCACCAGTCAACAGACATGACCTCATAAAAGGAAAAACTTCGGTACAGCAAAGGAAACAATTAACTTCATGAAAAGACAACCTATGTAATGGGGCAAATCCTTTCCAGCTGCACCTCTGACAGGATGTAGATCTACATTATACCAAGAACTCAAAAATACCAAAAAAGAAAACCCAATCAGATAGGCTAATGAAATGAGCAGACATTTCACAAAAGATGAATTACATGTGGCAAGTAAACCTTAAAAATGATCATGAACTCTACATTGAAATTCCTTCTTAGTCCAGTTAGAATGCAGACATTGAGAAAGCAGCAAATTTGGCAAAAGAATCTCCTTTGGACTGCTACTGTAGTATAAACTAGTCCAACATTTGTGGAAGTCAGGTTGGAGGTTCTTCACAAATTAGAAATAGCTCTACCATAAGACCCAGCTGCACCATTCCTGGGTATTTATATGCAGGATTCCAAGTCAACATGTCACAGATACTTGCCTATCAACATTTAGTGCAGCACTGTTTACAACAGTTAGGAAAACAACATAGATGTTCAAAAGTAGAAATGGGTAAGAGTAGTACACATACACAGAAGGAATTTAAGCCACAAAGAACAATGAAGTTAGTTTTGCAAGAAAATGGATACAACCATATTAAGTGAACCAAATCAGTGTCAAAAGTATATATGTAAATATTAAAGGAAATTAGAAGTAAAATTGTCTAACAGAAGGGAGGGTAAGGAGAATAATATGTGGAATTATTGTGCTCAAAATATACAATTGAATGAAAATTTTAACTTTAAAAATGTGTTCTTATATCTATGAAAGAATTACATAACATGAATGTGAAAACTTAGTTCCAACAGCAAACGTGCTTTTTTTTTTTTTTTTTAAGTCAGTGTCTTGCAGTTCGGACTGATCTGGAAGTTTCTAGATAATCTAGCCTGTCTCAGACTATCAGCAATCATCCTACCTCAGCCATGGATATAACAGTCCTGAACCACAATACCTGGATTACTTTTTTTAAAATGAATTTTACTGTTCTTAAAAAGGAAAATGAATTTGGGAGATTAAAAGTTATAAGGTTCTCTTTATAGATTTTCGTGAGTTGCATGATCTTTGAAGTTATATTCTTCAGACTTCAAATAGAGCCATTAGATTCCTTAAATGGCTTTTTCTAATATACTCTATTAATAAATTAAGCATTTGTGACTTATGATAAAAAGTATAATATTAGAAAGTAGCGTTGTGGTGATGGCTCAGTTTTTAAAGTGCTTTCTGCAACAGAGAAGACCTGTGTTTGATCACAACATCCAGCTTAAAAGCAAGAGTGGTGGTATGGCTTGTATCCCAGTAGTAGGGAGGCAAGAACAAGATCACCAGGGCTGCCTCTGATATGTAATCACACTAAGAGACTCTGCCTCAAAAAACATGATAGACTGCACTTGAGTAATGCTCCAAGTTGTTTTTCTGACCTCCACACATGTACACATACACAAACGCACATGAAATGGAAAATTTTCAATGAGTTCCATAAGGTATTTACACTCATTGTATCTTTGTATGTAAGAAGTTCTTCACATTCCTATGGTTTACCAGGATCTGGAAAACACTGATGATATTTTAGTTTACTTGCATATAAAGATGATCCAGGTGTTCTGATTCTCGAGACAGTGAAGTTTAACAGTCTAAATACTTATGTTTTTAATCATTCTATATGTATCTAGTAGTTCTTTTTGCCAGGCATTTTCAAAATAGCTTCTTCATTTCTTTGGGTATTGGTCAGGCTGCTCCCAATGCTGGTTTAATGATTTGGTGAGATACTGTTATAAGAATGCCAAACCCAGATAACTGGACAGACTAATTTTTAAGCTGCAGGAGCTAGATAATGACCAGAAAATATAAAATAACATTCAGAGAGGGAGAGAGAACTCGAAAAGGATTTATTACGCTAGTAGTCCCAGAGGAAGAATTTCCAGATTCTGAGCAATTGCTTTTAGTTTCTTACAGGTCTTGTAGAATAATTCACGTCTGTCTGTTTTACTATTGGTCATTTCTGAAACTTACATCTCTGCAATCAGGCGCTGTTCAAGGCTTTATCCTTGTAGTTTTAGGTCTCATGAACAATATAGATTTATTTTTTAATTGGCTTAGTCCTTCCCTCCATATGACATACTAGCTTCACAGCCCTAATTAGACCAGTGCATATTATCTGTTATTATATCAGAAGAATTATCGTAGTAAGGTACAGGTGTCAACTTGATAGTTGAGAGTTTGAACTCTGGATACATTTGTAGAGAATTGGTAGTTGAGTTAAGCCCAGAGCAAACCTGCAGGAGATTGTTAGTAGATGGGGAAGGCCCAGCCCATAATGGGTGAGACTAGTCCCAGGTCAGGTGAATAAAATGGAGGGAACTCTTTGAGAAATGAGGCATCCTTGTATATACTTAGCCAGACATGTGGGTTTGGCATATAAGGATTGTTCCCTCTCAGCTGTTACATATCCTGGCCAGTTCTCTCAGTGCTTTTGTTGGTGTGAGCTCTCCTGTCAAGTTGAACTGAGAACTGTAACTTTTCTGTCATGAGAAAATGCCATTTGATGGTAATTTATCAGCAACATGCAGAGTAACTGCTATAAGAATGAAGCCAGCTATAACTCTAATAGGATTATAATAACCATTTCATTGGCTTTTTTCATTACAATATTAACTGTCTCTAAGCAGTAAGAAGGAAGGAAGTAGTCATCAAATTACATTCTACATAGTTCCATCATTTTAGTGTTTTTCAGTAGCCCCTTAAGTGAAACCATTGTATTTTTGGTTTACCCACTCCTTTCATAACTATTGAGTAAAGACTGATTTGATGCTTCTCAGTGGTAATAATCCCACTTGACATTTGACATCTAACCCACTTGATTTCCTCATCTTCTTTAGAATTTCTGTGTTCAGTAATAAAATACATTAAAGTTTAGTCTCTGGATGATAGTAACCAGAAAAGAATTGTACAGCTGCTATTGGAAGGATAAGCACTAAAAGACTATTTACTTTCATGCGGACCATGAAAATGTTGGATTCAATTTCACATAAGCGCCACCCAACTGATTATTATCGGTGACCAGAACTACAACAGCGTGTGAGTTAAGCAGACCTTTCATGATAGTCGCCTCAGTGCTAGCACTCTCATGCTAATGGCCCTGAGGTAGAGAGAAGGGGACTGCCTGCCTGGCAACACACAGGTAGTTGATATTGGCAGATTTAAGATAAAGTGTTCTACTTACTGCACATGTGAAATTAGGTTGGTACTGAGATAGCAGGAGACTATATTCTTGTGTCAATTGTTATGTGTCTAAAGTATCTCCAGGCTTGACCATATAAATAGAAGATACCCCCAGACTGTGTTCTGGATTTGATGTCTGTTTTGAATTTTCATGAAATATAGAGTAATTTGTACTAAATTTTCTAGAAATTATATGCATGAATAGTTTTTAGATCTTATAGTACAATCTTACCTATTAATAATGTATCCTGTGATTTTACTTTTAGGAAGAGACTCAGTTATTACTAGAAAACCTGCATGCTTATCATGTGAATTATTTCCTTGTTTTGAGATGTCTTCATAATTTTACCTCTTCTCTGCCCAAGTACCCACTGGGTCGACAGGTAAATAGACTTATTTGAAATCTAAGTAGGAATAATAGTGAAATCTAAGTAGGAATAATAGTACTTTCTTTCTTGGGCTTCTAAAGCACTCAGGCATCAGAATTGGAAGGGAATCCAGTTCTTACAAGAACACTGTCTGCTCGAGTTGTTACACTGCTGGTAATTTAAACTGTTTTTTGTTCTGATGTCATATTGAGAATCAGCCTTACTTCACAAGAATCCCAGTGGTGCTTCCCTATTTTGTGCTACAACATATAAGCCTTTCTTCACTATAGAGAGAGCTAGTTCTCCACTCTTAATGATTTGAAAATGCATTGTTTGTGAATACGCAGCAGTGAACCTTGCATTGCACCAAGAGCATAAAGGATGCACTTACTCTGCTCCATGCAGAATTATGCTCAGCTGACCTTTGAGTCATACCCAGAATTCGTGAACTATTTGCAGCGTATGTTAATGCGAGAACTCCTAATTTTCAGAACAACTCAGAGGTTAGAGAACTAAGGCAAAAGTGTAAGAATGACTTACGTGAAGTTCTGCTTATTTTAGCTGTTAAAATGTCATTTAGCTTTTTTCACTTGTACCATTTTCTTATTGTGAAGTGACTTCTGGCATAAGTTACTTACAGCACAGTATCATTTTACTTTTATGTAAATTATGTTTTATACTATGTGATATATGTCAAGAAAACTATTGTCATCTAAAAGAAATTATTTTCTGATAACTTATTTTTGTGCGTGGGTCCTCCATTTATGATTTGCCAAGCTAGTAAAGTATAAGCTTAATAAATGATTTTTGCTTCCTCCTAAGCATGTTTGTTGGTTACAGATGAGGGAGTTGTATTGTTCATGTTTGGAAAAGAATATATGGGATTCTGAAGATTATGCATCAACCTTGCAGCTGCTGAGGTAATTGGGGGGAAGGGGCAATGTTGTTTCTTCTTTGTTTTTCTGTCTTTTTTTAAACCTTTTATTATTTTATTTACTGTGTGTGTGTGTGTGTGTGTGTGTGTGTGTGTGTGTGTGTGTGTGTGTGTGTATCAGAAGGCACTGTGTGTTCCTATAGAAGCCCAAGGGTGACTTTGGAATCATCCTAGATTGCTTCTACCTCCTTTTTGCTTCACGCTGGGATTTCCCAGGCTCCATCCACCTGTCAGCTCTGAGTCTGCCAGTAACATTTTCCTTCAGAACTCTTATTTGTCAAAGTTTCCTTAGTGGTCTTTTGTGTCCAAAAATACTGGAATGTATCTTTAATTTATGCTCATTGTTTGTGGTGTTCTGAATGTTGCAACCATCTGTTTCTTGCTGACCTTGCCTTTTTTTTGAACTGAAAGTTTTTAAAAGAAAACTTGTAATTGTTTAGTGAAATACAGACATTAAGAAGGAGAGTTTAGATATAGATCATTTGGATCCAGTCAGCTTGACATTGCAGAAGGGAAAGTGAGTCATCAAAGACAGGCTCGCCACAACTTCAACTTAACTGGGTAGAAAAGTAGCATTCTTGAGCTGCACACCCACTGTGGAAGAGCTCACTGCTGCCTTCTGGCCTCAGTGCCTTCCCCCAGCCTAAGCTGTTCACATCAACACTGAATAATTCACAAGTTTCTAATACTATATAAATATTCTAGTGTTGTAATCAGGTATCAAAGATCACTTCCCATATCTGAAACATACCCTATCTATTATTTTAATTTCATTATATATTGCGGTAACAAAATACTTGACTCAAACAACTTAGTGGGAAAAGGGGTGTTTTCTTCAGCTTCTAGGTTATTGTCCATCACAATAGCAGTTAAGGAGAAGGATCCAAGGGAACTAGTCAGCATTACATCCACAAGAGCAGAGGGGAAGAACAAATACCCACTTGCCTGCTTACCTGCCTGCCTGCTTGCCTACCTGTCTATGCTCAGCTACCTCTCTCCATCTCTGTACAGTTGCAGATCACCTGCCTACAGAATACTCCTGCCCATAATGAACTGGGTCTTCCCATACCAATTATATCTCCTACCAGCATGCCCAGAAACCAACTTAATCTAAGATATCTCTTAGATATCTTAGATACCTCCTAGGTGTCAGGTTGATAATTAATACTAACCTCTACACTTAGTATCCTGGCATTACTTTTTTGTATTTTTCCTCCGATTGGGACAAAATCTTGCTGTTATAGCCCAGACTAGTCTCAAAACTCTTGATTCTTTTGTCTAGCTCTTCCATGTAAGTTTCTCAAATGCTGGAATTACAGATATGTATCACCATGCATGCTTTTGACTTTACTTCTTACTTGAATGGTAACTTCTTACACTTCCATAAAAAAAGTACTCCTTGGATAGTGAGAAAAAGAACTATATATAGACTGAGGAGTTAGGTTCTATACATATCAGTCAATGCCTTAAGTGACTGAATGAATGGTTCTGGAACTAACACAGAGATTGAAACTCATTTTAAAAACCCAACTTTAGAATGCTGGTGTGCTGACTTGTTTCTATACTTTGTTTTTATTTTATTTTATATTATTTTATTTACATATTTGGGGGGAGAGAGAGAGAGAGAGAGAGAGAGAAATACATATACCATGCGAGCTTCCAAGGATTGAGCTCAGGCCACTAGGTTTATGAGCAGGCCCCTTACCTACTGTCTCTCCAATCCCAATCATTAATTTTCTTATTGAGGTACTGTATATGACAGAAAATAATTTTAGAATGAATTAAACTTTTAATTTTTATTGATTTTCACTTTAAAGTATTGTCTATAGTCACTTTTCTAGGAATTAATGGAAAAAATAGTTTTTCGTGTATGTATGCTACGTGTTTATGTGTACATGTGCACATGTGTATGCGTATTTGGAGGCCTGACATTGAAACTGGATGGTTTCTTTGATTGCTGCTCACTTTTCATTGAGGTAAGTTTTCTGAGTTGAGCCTACAACTCACTGAACAGTTAGACAAACTAACTAACTTGCCCTGGGTGACTACAATGCATGCCCAGCTTTTACATGAGCTCTAGTGATCCAGATTATGGTCCTCACACTTGCATAGCAACCACTTCTTTCCTCTGAAACATCACTCCAGTAGCTACTTTTCTGTTACTTATTTTGTTGTATAACTTTGGAAAGAGGTTGTCTACTATTGCCACTTTGTATTTCATATCTCCAACCATAGTGTACATACTTAAGTGACCTATGAATTAATATGGTATTTCACAATTTTCAATTTTTGTGGGGGTTTTTTTGTTCTTATTTTGCTCTTGTTAGGGACGTTATTTTGTCCTACTACAGATGCTTTTGAGATGTAATATATGTAGACAATAAGAACATATAAAATGCAGGTGCTCACCTGAAAACTTAACACATGAGTTTGAAGTCAGCCTGAAATATGCAGGAAATTCCTGCCTATTTCTGTCTCTTTACTCCTGTTTCACCCTTTACAAAAGAGAACATGTATGTCAAGCCAGACTGAGTTAAAAACAACTTTTTTAGTTGGAACTCTGGACATGTTACTCAAGTTTTGTGACTGTTTGCTTCTTTGTCACATGGGAATAATAATAATAACTACTCAGAGTGTGTACATAACACTGGACACAATGTATACACATAAATCTAAGCTGTCACCACAGCAGTTTATGTTGTCCTAGCTCACTGTTTACCATCACTATAAAATTCCCTGGCTTTGCAAGTGTGTTTTTATTTGGCCAGCCCTGATTGACATATATTCAGATTACTTCTGATACTGTTACAGTAATCATGAGCACATTTGTGTAATTATTTTCACAAAATGAACACACTGGTGTAATCTTGTGCAACACAATCTTGGCTAAAAATATAAGGGACATAACTGTCTGACTCCCTAGAAGTCTACACTGGAAGTGAAAAAGCTTCCATCTCCAACCAAATGCCTCATTAGAAGTTTAAAAATTTGGTTTCAAAATATTATGACATAATGGTATTTTTCTCATATTCCTGAGATAGATAATAGTTTTCCTTCAGTAATCTGTTATTACTTAGTACTTGAAGTGGATGCAAAAATGTGTTGACTCCAGTTGGAGTCCCAGGACTTTGCTGTGTGTGTTAGAACTTTGTCCACATCAGCCTCGTCAGCTCTCTAAGCAGCCAGTGTCTGTAATTCCTGTCTACCTAAGTAAAGCAAAGGTTCAGTGTAATAAATCATGCAGATATACTTACTTTTATCTTTGTGTTAACTATCTTGTTAGTTTTCTCAGAATTAAGTTTAATTCCATCTGGGCCATAAAACAACAGAAATTTTAAATAATATCAATCAATAATTGATTTAGCTAATTTTTCTTTGACTCATTAGCTACCTTTTGTTCATAAAGGATTATACTTTCTTTTAGAAAAAGGAAAGGATTTCATAGTTTCTTTTTATCTACTTATAAGATTAAACCTTTATTAGTTGTATACTTTCTTCTTCTTTAACGCTTGGTTATTGTAGCCATAATCTACTGTATATCTCTTTTTTGCTAACTTAGCAAAAAATATTTATTTTTTTTAAAGCCAATAGTTAATATTATAATGTTTAATCATTGTCATCTTAAATCATTTATATCACTATAAAATGCTGCCACTTAGTAATTCCCATCACTGATCCTAATCAAATTTAGTGGTGTTACCGAGTGTGTTTGAATTGAAGATCTGACTGCAGAATGCCTTGTGTCTTCTCTCCATTCCATTTTTTTTTAACCAGACTCTGCCTTTACCTGTAAATGGCAAACAGAATTTCTTACCCTCTCTAAAATTCAGAAATTTACTGAGTGACATCTATAAAACCCTTAAAAGATGTAAATATAAATTAAGTGACAACTAGGAAATACTGTGACATTTGTGTTTTTGAACCTTGCGGACAAGCATGTCACATCCTTATTTGATTCTTTTAAATCATGTGCGTTGTCTCAGTTACTTTCTGTGCAGCTATGAGACAACATTCATAAAATCAACTTAAGGTGAAAAAGGAAGATTTATTTGGCTTACAGTTCCAGAAGGGAAATACAGTTTATTATGGCAGAAAAAGCATGGCAGGCAGCAGAAGCTGGAGGAGGCTTAGGACACTGCAGACAACATGGAGGCTGAAAGAGCAAACTACAAATTCTAAGTAGACTCCTAGTAGAAGTTGCAGGGCAGGAATAATAACCTCAAGGCCCATCAACTGCAATGTACCTTCCTCCAGCAAGGCTCTAGCTTCTAAAGTTGACATGATCTTCCCAAATATCAACTAAGGATTCTGTGGGGACAAATTATATTCAAATCATGACATGTATTTTCATGTGTACGAGTATGAGTGTGCCTTAGAGCACATGTGGCAATCATAGAACACACTAAGATATTAATTCTCACCATCTGCCTTGTTGAGACACAGTCTCTTGTTCACACTGCATATGCCAGTGTAGCTGGCCTGTGAGCTTCCTGTCTCCGTCTACCATCATACCACAGGTCACTGGAATTATAGACTCATAATACATTGGGTTTGCATGGGTTCTGGGGACCACATTCAGATCTTTCCACTTACATGACAAACCCTGTACACATTGAGCCATCTTCCTGACCCCTTCATTTGATATTTAAGTCTCCATCTGCATTGTCTTTTCCTGGGGAGATGTAAACAAACATCTACTCACCCCACGTAAGATAGGAACAACAGACCAGAGAAGCAATTCTATCCAAATCTACCCTGGAATCGGTGAGTTCATAGGGGCTGCTTATAGGAATGTGTAGAACTCAGAGCAGCTGCATCACCATCCCAGTGTGGGAACTCAACAGTGTTGTGTCCCTGGAGCTACTGCCAATGGTGTACTGTTTAGGGAGGGGCCTCATGAATCTGGGAAGTTTCATGAAATAATACCCTGAATAAGTCATGGGGAATCCAATGTGGTTTCCCATTTGACAAAGGAAACCAGAAATATGGAGTAAACTCCTGAATTAGTGTCAGAGCTTTGTTTCTTATCATTACTATCATTTGTCATTTTTCTGGCTTTGAGCCCCAGGGTCACTACATATTTTTCAAGTCAAGCATTTATGATAACAGCTCTTTAATACTGCCGAGAGTCACATGCATGAGTAAAATCCTTTGTGTGTGTGTGTGTGTGTGTGTGTGCACACGCCTGCAAGCACACACGCATGCACATGCACACGTGCATTCTGGATTGCTCTACTTTTTTTATTGCTTTGTTCTGAGTTTTCCCAGGCTCTACCTTCCTGGACCAAAATTACAAATCACTGTCATTTCTACTTTGCATGGCATTTAGGGAAACAAACACAGGTCCTGTTGCTTGTGAAGCATCTCCCCAGCACATGAGTAAAGTCTTTTAAAAAATGAGTTCTCTCTAATGAAGCCTTTTTTTTCTTCCAAACACAAACATTTAATAAGTAAATGTTTTAAGCATATTAATTCTTCAGTTATGCTATCTCTCTTCTCATTGATTCTTTTCTAGGATGTTGGCAAAGGATGAACTGATGACCATACTTCAGAAATGCTCAGAGGTTTTTTATTCCTCTTCTGAGAAGCAGCTTGGCAGCATAGCAAAGAAAATCGAGGAGTTCATAGCCCAGTGTCAGAGCCTGGACAGTGAGTATGATGCCCTATGTTTCACTGGCTCTGCCATACTGACACAGAAAACCCTTGTGTGCTGAAACATGAAGAGAAAAAGTGCTTCACAGTCAGCCAGCACAGTGAGTCTTGAGATAATACATCTAACAAGCATGAAAAAGCAGGACGTTTCTCTTTTGTTTAAACAATGAGGGAAAAAAAATATCAAATGTGCCAGAAAGAAAATTTCATTTTTCATTTGAACATTTTATAGTATTTAAGAAAAAAACAACAGAAATATAAAAGATCAAAGCGAATAGTCATCATAATTAAGGAAGCCTTTAAACCAAGTTCTTTATGGAGCTCAACAACACTGAATAAGTCATGTGGAATCCTGAAGAATTAATAGCTGTCAACTACTTTGGATTGCCAAAATATGCGTGAAGCTTGCTTTGATCAGACTTATACAAGCTTGAACCTTTCAATCCAAAGTGAAGTGAAGTAACTGGCTCTCTGTGCTGTAGTTTCTTTGTTTTGTGGGATTCAATGTGATCGTGTATTGCTGAATGCCTGAGGTACCCAGTTTGTGTGTGTTAGTGTGTGCGCGTGCACACACTGTAGTTTGAGTGTGTGTATCTTAAATTCAGTTCCCTTAGCTGGCCAGGTCTTGTGTTCTAATCGTATAACAGGTGGATACTGATCATTAACTTCTGGGCTCTTTTCTTGATTTCTGGCGTAATATATTGTATTTGTTTGGTTTAAACAAAAAAAAGTCAACTTCTTTTTATATTTTCACCTTATCTAGGGGAAACCCTCCCTCCAGGAGAATGAAACTTGTGAAAAAGACAGCTCAGTATATAAATAAATGGTGAAAATTTTTGAATCCTTCCTGTGTCTGCAAACCCTTTGTTTTAAGTTGTAAAGTTTAAGTTTCTAGTTTTACAAACAAGGCGTTTGCTTTTGTAGACTTTCGTCCTATTTCTTCATGGATACATAGAAATCTGCTGAGTGCTGTGGAGAGAGAGAAAGAGAGAGAGAGAGAGATTCTTTTGCCACCACAGCATGACCAGAACTATTTTTCTAAAGTAAAACATTAAAGCCTAGAAATCTTGATTGCTTCAGTTGACAACAAAAAACTGAAGTCCAGGAGGAGAAAGAAAATAGGCTGTTTGAAATTCCACAGCACTCAGCAGTAGTGCCTAACTATATACAACCCTCTCTTGACTACAAGCCCCTTGTTTTGTTTCTTCATCAATTTGTATCTGTAATCTCATCAATGAGGGGTCACCCTTAAGAACATAAATAGGATCAAATGTTATATATGTTATTATGTATTGGTATATAATAATATGTTATAAATATATATAATATGTATAATATACATGAATAGGTCTTACTGGGTAAATTCCAGTCGAACAAAATTGGACCCATGTGAATTTCTGTCAGAAGAAAACTGTAGTTGTCATCATTTTAATTAGAATTCATGTCACATGAACAGTGAGTGAGCAAATCCTGTGGGGTTTATAATACTTTCATGAGGTAAAGCCATTGACAGAATGCCTATGTTTCTCAAGATTAAAAAGCTGTCTCTAATAACAAGTGATTGACACTTCCATGGGCAGAGGTGGCCATCTGCTGTCTTGGGTTCCTTAGTACTAATTGCACTTTCAGTTTGCTCTTGAAATTATAGTGAGAGGGTTTAGTGAATTTGACTATTTTGTAAAGTTTTGCTACACGTTAATGAAATGGAATAAAGCTTAGCTAGTGGTTTTTTAGTCTTAAGTTATAATGTTCTTTAGCTCAGAATAATCTTTTGTGAAAATGAAAGTTAACTTTTAAGAATAAGCCATATTTTTTAATTATTTTACTTTTCGAGTTTTATAAGCATATTGAGTACTTACCCCTGGTTCCCTCTGTCTCCCTCACTTCCATTTCTCTCCCTTTCCTTCATCAATCCATCCTATTCCCTGTCTACTTCTATGGACTCCAAAGTTCCTTGTGGCTTGTCTGTTCTTGTGGTAGTTCAGGCCTCTTGCATACCAAGTTGCCTCTGTTTGAGTCACCCCACTGATAGGGGCATTTCTCTTCATTCATCAAGTTTTAGTCCCCAAGGTTTCCAGTGTATGTTTCCATGTCTCTTGTCTGTTGGTATATTATGGTATGGTAGTTATTTATGCAGGTCTAGTAAAGACAGATCTCACTGCAGTAATTTCCTAGATGGAGCAGTCCTGGAGAGTAAGTCGTATTCTTTAGCTACATCCTTCTCTCTTTAGATACATGGGCCAAACCAATCTTACAAGTGTCAGTCCCCAAGTTGCAGCCTACCCAGTAAGGAATGTACCAGCATGTAGTGCTGTCCAGAGCACAACTATGCATTTTATCAATTGAGATTTCTCTTCCCTGAATCATTTCTATGTATTACCACTTTATATTCAACAGCATCATGTCAGAAATTGTAAGTTGAAAGTTTGAGACACATTTGCTGGGATGATGCTTACAATCTTGGCATAGTCAAAGAAAAAGAGTATTGGATGCATAAATGTTGGGTTGCATTTTGTTTTCATTGTGATAACACTCTCAAAACTCAGTAGTCTTTGAAGACCTCACTATAGTATAAATTATGATTATATTTATTGATCTTCAGTTTCTGAAAGAAATATCATTTGTCTGGTGGAATTTAATCCTTGCTACATTCGAAAGAAGTGAAACTTTCACTTCCTTTGGATTATTGTAACTGTTTGTTTTCTTGACTTGTATTTACAAAGTCTTATTGCTTTACATTGGTTTTGTTTTCAAAATAGATGCCAAAGAGGAAGAAGATGTTTCTGGGTCGCAGTCAAAGGGACTGCAGAAGACAGACCTCTACAGTCTTCAGAAGGTCCGGTGCCTTTCCTTTCCTTTCAGTTGGACTGTTGATCTAGATTAGTTTTGCCTCATGTTTCTGCTTTAACTTTTAAATCACAACAGGAACAACACAATGATTTTTGTAATTCACTTTACATCGAACATACTATATGTTTATGTCAGTCACTCTCAATCATAAACCTATACCTCTGCAATGTACTAAGTAACATAGATGGACACTAATTCCTGCAGCTTCAAAGAACAAAAAAAATAACTATTTATTATGATGTACTTGTTTTTCTGTGAGATCACAGTTACAAGTTTCTGTATTCTTTTTTTCTTTTATTTTTGTAGTGCTAGAAACCTAACTGACTTACCACCCCCCTGACTTTTAAATGTATAATCATAATATAAAGCAAAAATTGAACAATGGTGTTTCTAGTACTCTTTTTCAGAGAGTTCAAACTTTAGACTTTTGATTGTAAAAATATAGAGCCCACCATGTTATAACTGTAGCACAAAATTTCACTTGAAACAAAACATGGAATCCATTGTGTTGGTAATGGTTAGTAGTCTCTTCCTTGTCTTCCTCCTCCTTGCTTTCCTCCTTTTTCCTTATTTGCATGTGTGTACAGCTGTGTGTTTGCCTCTGAAGACCCAAGTAATCTTGGTAATCTTGGGAATCCCTGGATTCTTTTTTCACTTTTACTGCTTTGCTATGGGGTCTCCCAGACTTCCCTTTCCAGGTTGATAATTGCAGGCTACTGCTATATCAACTTGACATTTTTATGTGAGACCTAGAGATCCTTAGATCCTTTTGCTTGCTAGGCAAAGGCTTTAATCACTGAGCCATCTCCCCAACTCTTCCTTTTTTCTTAAATGAACTAATGAATTCTGAATCACAAGTACTCCATTGTATGACTGAGAGTGGAGCATCCTGCCATCCCCTTGCTTTCTGAGTGATACGCTTAAAGCAAAATGCATAGGAAGAAAGATTCTTTTCAAACAAACAGGAAGCAGACAGAGCACATTGCAATCCAGTTCTTTGTGCTCTGTGTACAGAAAAAGCATCAAGGGCCAGAGAAATATCTCAGAGGTTATGCCTCTGCTTCAAAAGCAGAAGGTCCTGAGTTTAGATCCCAGATCCCACATAAGTATGCCCGGTAGAAATGACTGTAGCCTGTACTTCAGCCCCTGGAAGGTGGAGCCTGGGAAATTGTAGAGAAAAGCAAAGAGGAGGTAGTACAATTCAGGATGAAGCCCAAAGTCACCCTTGGACCTGCACAAACACACATAGTACACACAGACACACACAGAAGTACACACACAAATAAAAAATTTAAAAAGGAAAAATAAATGAAAGAGCAAGTGTCTCTCAGCAAGTTAACAGCATCCTCTGAGAGCTTTTCTGTTTCAGAATCAACAAAGTTTCTTTCCCTTGTAGTCCTTACTCCAAATGAAGGAGTTACGGAGAACTGCTAAGCAGCAGACCAAGTTTCAAGTGCTTAGAGAAAACATCGTGAACTTCATTGACGGTTTGGTGAGGTGAGTCTTATGCTTTGAGTAGCTAAACAGCACTGGTGCCATAGGCATCCCTAGGAAATCAGTTTTTCCTTCTGCTCTTTCATGTTCCTGGACCCAGATTACAATAATCATTTCTATTTATTTTCTGTCTTCATTAAGATATCTAATCAGATGACTTAGTTCATTCTTTTACTTTCAGTTGTAGAATACAGGTGGAAATGTACTGTTGGCTCATTAGGGGCCAGGTCAGGAAATACAGGGGCTTTAAATGCAATGTTGTATTATACTACCATTATTCTGCCTTCACTAGGAATAAGTGCTGGCTCTGTGCCAAGTCTAGAAACGGAAAACATTGCACACTAGCCATACTGCTCATTTTGTCCCAGATAAAACATTTCTGATTCCAAATCCATATTGAAGTATCTACTTAGTAAATGTCTTATGATTCAACCTGTATTTTTTTAATATAGTACTTATAGTTAATGAACACAAATATAGAACAAGTCTATACAGCACATACAAGACCCACATGCACCAGTTACTCACAGAACACAGCCACACAGGATTATAGGATATGTTCATACAACACACATGCATAATGAGCATAGACACAGTACACATATACACAGTAGATGCATATAGTACACATATCAGACTCACACATGCTACACCTATACTCAGGCAATATATGAAGCACATATGTGTGCACAACATCAACATATTCAGTCAACAGACAAGTAGCTGTCTATATAGAATACCCAGGCTGAGAAGAAGCACACATGCACAGCAGATATCTATAGCATACACCCTGCATAGGCACATGTAGTAGTACACTCATGTTCTTAGCACATATGCATAGTGTAACAGTTACTCTTAACTACTGCTGTGAGAGAGCACCTAAAGTTAATCAACTTAAGGGAGAAAGGGAGGTTTATTCAGCTTACAGTTCCAAAGGGAAGTACAGTCTCTCTCAAAGCAGAGGCGGCATGGCTGACTGGCCAAAGCTGGAGGAGGCTGAGTCACTGCAGACATCTTGGAAGCTGAGAGCTACAGACTGCTTGCTGCAAAAACTGACTTCTCCTGGAGGTAGGGTGGGATTAATCCACCTCAAGGCCCACTCCTTGTGACTGCCTTCCTCCAGCAAGGCTCCACCTCTCAAGGTACCATGACCTTTCCAAACACATGAAACTGTGGGGGACACATTTCAAACCATGACCCTCCACCCCTGACCCCACAGGCTCATTGCCATTTCATTATGCAAAGCATACTCAGTCCAACTTTAAAAGTCTTCATAGACTACATCAGTAGTCCCAACACAGTCCAAAATTCCAGAGTCCAAAGCCTCCTGTAAAATCAAAATACAAGTTACATACTTCCAACATACAATGGCACAGAATAAACATTCCCATTCCAAAAGGAAGGAATGGGGGCATATCCAGGAAAGATTGGTCCATAACAATACCAAAAGCCAGCAGGACAAGCCCCAAATCTTGTAGCTCTAAGTCCAACAGGTGAGCCTCTTGTTGAAATCATCTCAGTTCCAAAGGGCTTTGGTTCCATCCCTCCAATGCAGTTGCCCATAGAATACGTTTCTCTCTTGAGCTGACTCCTGTATTTTTTGATGATTCTTTGTCAAGAAATATAGATCATTCTGAGGATTTCCTAAAAACTTTAAATGACTACATAAAAGTCATTTATCTGAACTGCCTTTAGGAACTTGGGTCAGGCTACAGATAAACATGAGAACGAATGCAAATGAAAATGTGGTGTGGTTGACCCTGAGTGAGTTTCGAGCCAGCCTAGGCTGCAGAGGAAAGGCCTGTCTTTACCTCCATCACAGTTATTCTGTCATGTTCTTCAGTGTTTCAATGGCAGTTCAAACTAAATAAATCTATGAACAGAATAATTAGTGAAAAACAGTACTTTGAAGGCAGAGCAGTTTTTTGACAAATAACATGCCCTTCCTTTCTGAAAGTAAAATTCTAGAGCAATGTCAGGACAGAATTTTCTTCCTAGTTATTAAGGACCAAGTAAAATAAGCAGCCAATTCAAGGAAGGTTAAAGAGAAGGTGCTGTGACAAAGTGATGCATCAAAATGAATTCAGCCCGTGGCCACTGAAGCCACCAAGCCTGCCTTCACCCAAGTTAATCCCCAGAGCTCATGTTGTAGAGGCAATGAACTGACTTGACTTCTACAAGTTATCTTCTGACTTCCATGTGTGCCACAGCATGCACGCACACACACACAGTAAGTGATTGAAAAAGAATATCATTTAGAGCTGTCATCCTGAGGGTTTCTAGCCTAAGTGGCTCTGTTTTCTTTCATCAAATGGAGGCCATTGTAGTGACCAAAAATAATGCTATATGATTTAGTGTGTTCATAAGCTAAATATCAAGCTTATGAGTTCCTACAAACTCTAATCACTCAACCATTAGGAAACCACTCACCATTCTCCTTTCTTGACCTTTGGCCTATTATACCTGAATTTTCAACCTGTCTCCACAGTTGCTGACGATTGAAATTTGCTGTGAAATCATAAGATTTCCCATATTACAATTTAGCATCTGTACCAAAACTATCTATGCCAGAGATTTGAACTACAGCAGGTTAACACTGAAAGAGAAAACTGGGGCAGAGAATGAGAGAAAAGAGAGGAAAAGACAGAAAGGAAGGAGAAAAGGAAATAAAGTTAGACAGTCAGGGGTTAAGCAGCAACCAAAATCTCAATAAAGGAAGACTGTCTCTGCTGGGTCACACAATCCCAGTCTCCCGATTCTGCCTCTTCGTTTCTCCATAGAGCCTCTGGTTCAAGAGCCATAGTACAGGTGTTTAAGTATGTAGGTCTGGAGGAAAAAAAAAATCTTTTAAAAGTAAATACAAGCAAGAGGCAAATTCACAGTGTACTGTGGACAACTCTTAGCAATAAGATTGACTGGTTGCCGGATCTTAGGAATCAAGAGAAAGCTGCTACTCTCCACATTAGTTTGCACCAAGATCAAGCTTCAGCTCTGAAAACCTTGTTTGTATATCCCTGTTGTTAACTGTAAACTCTGCTTAGAAACAAATGAGCATCACAATAGTCTATGCCAGTATTACTTCTTGTTTTTCTCACGGTTGGGACCAGTCCCAAAGCCTGCGGGTTGACAGAAACTGTTCTGCAGGAGGCTGTTGAGTCTGTTCAGCTAATGTAATCCAGGAAAACCAAAATCAGAGGACTCTGAAAACTCAACTATGACGGAGATGCTTTGATAGCCCAAAAAAATGTCTTTTGCCTTGAGATTTGCTGAATTTCTAAACATTAACTGTAGAGCATTAAGAAAAGAACAGGAATACAAATAGTTTTAATTTCTTAATTAACTCTGGAAGATGGCTTTTTCTGCTCCCAATCTTGATTAGCAGTCTTTTAAACATCCATGGTAATGGCTGGATATCAATTGCATTATGTTGGTTTAAAAGTTCATGGATGGAAGTCATTTCCTGAGACATCTTGAATAACTGAGAGGTTAGCAGAATGGTGGTCCTTAGTGAGGGCCAATTGAAAACCATGTCCTGTTTGCAAACAGACTTTGTTCCAGTGGACATCATCAAAGGACTGAGTAGGAACTCTGAAGATAGGAGGTGTTAGGAGTGATGCACAGCTGAATTTTCCTTTCAATTCCTCCTGAAATCCCCTGCAGAGGACTCCAGAGGAGGGGCCAGGGCTTTACTCGGAAGTAACATCTCCAAGAGATGCAATAATGTCTTTGGTGGTTGAATTGAGGTAGCTGCTTTTCTCTATTTACACAGTGATGGGAAAGAGCTGTGTAATTTGTCATATAGTTTACACATTTTAAGTCTCTTCATGAATAGCTTAAGTGCTATTAACCACTTTGTATTGGTTGTGATGCATTTCTCTCGGCTGTATAAATATATCTCTCCCTTCAGATGCTATCCTGCAGGAAGGACTTCTAATGGTTGATGTCACTGTAATGGTATAGACAAGGGGATATAATGACAATATTTTAAGCTAAGTTTTTTTGTAATTGGTTTGCCTTTTAGCTTATGGGTGAAAAATCTCTATATTCTAAATAACTTTGAAAACTAAGTAATTTTGAGGAACTTAAATACTTTAAGCCACTCTACTTTGGAGATTTTGAACATAAATGTAATACATGGTTTAATTCACAACTGAAATGTAGTTTCTTGTCCATTAAAGAACACAGACCTTTTGAAGTGTTGTATGCACTAAGTACAATTCTGGATAAAACTGGATGGGATCAAACACCTAGGTTGGTTTGGTAATTATTGTTTGTAGGCAAACCTGTAGCATTGAATCTGTACATGTCTATAAGCAGATACTTGGCTTTGGCTATTTCAGATATTACCTTCTGCCCCCTGAGACTCAGCCTTTGCATGAGGTGGTATACTTCAGTGCAGCCCACACCCTTCGAGAGCATTTAAATGCTGCTCCAAGAATTGCTCTCCACACTGCACTCAACAATCCTTATTACTATCTGAAGGTAAGAAGCAGGATCATTTCATGAGCAGTAACGCTAAAGCCCCAAGCTCTAGTGTCACAAAAGTGTTGTGTAGGCAGAAAGTGAGCAGCTAAGGATTATGTCGTTCATCTATTCTGTCTACCTTCTATGTGGTAAAACCATCTCGTGAGTACAAGGTTGATAATACAGTGCTACTTTGTAGCCTTCGATGTGGTAAAACCAGATCATAAATACAAGATTGATAATACAGTACTACTTTTGTGCAAATAAGTGTTTTCTATAGACTATAACAAATGGTTAGATAATATGGCCTAATGAAAGTACTTAAAGACCCACCTATTTGTTTCAATGGAAAAAAAATATTTTGGGATTTCATCTTGAATATAATTTTTTAAAAATTTTGTGTGTATGTGTGTGTGTGGGTGTGTCCTTTTTGCTTTGTCCTGGGATTTCCCAGGCTCTTTCTTCCAGAGTTCGAAGTATAGACCACTGCCATTTCCACCTGGGATCTGTCTGTGATCCGAACTCAGGTCCTTCTGCTTATAAGGCATTCTTTTTTTTTTAATTTTTAAATAAAATTTTTTTTATTCAATTGTGGGTGTGTGCGTGTGTGTATGTGTACGTGTATGTGTGTGTGCGTAGAACCACGGGCGAATTCAGGAACCACCATGGACACCTCTACCTCCTCATTACTCTGCCCCGGGATTCACAGGCTCCGCCCTACCAGGACCAGAAGTACAGGTCACTCCCGCTTCCACCTGGCATCTATACGTGGGGTCTAGGATCCGAACTCAGGACCCTCTGCCTGCAAAGCAGAAGCTTAACCCCTGAGCCACCTCTCCAGTCCCTTATGAGGCATTCTTAAGCCCCTGAACCATCTTCTCCAGTCCCCATCTTGGATTTTTAGACCAAAAATGAAAGTAAAAAATCAATTTTGTGAATATCTGAAGAACTGCTACCTAGGGTCTGTTTACTGATGCCTTTGGGCTTTTGTTAGAACATACCAAGGACAATTTAGAATTTGTAAAACTATCTAAACAACTATCTCAAACATCTAACTAACTATCTCAAACAACAGGAAGATAGGTGGATGAATGGTTGGCATACAACACACACACACACACACACACACACACACACATACACACAAAGTAATTCAAGTATGTACAGAAAATCTTGCAAGTCAGAAGCAATGGCACAAGCTTCATTCCAGCACCAGGAAGGCTGATGCAAGAAAATCATTGAGTTCAGGGCCAGCTCAGGCTACGTATAGTGAGACTCCATTAAAAAAAAGAAGAAGAAAAGCAGCCCAAAGTACCAACTTTCTAGTACAAAATGAAACTCAAATACAAAGTACTACAAGAGATTATTAAGTAGAAAGTTAAGAAATAAAAAACTGGCAAATTTCAAGGACAGTGGTAATTTATAAATTATAAATTAAAACTTTTAAAATCTGAACATCTCACCCAGTGAAAGTACAAAAGAAAACTGACATGTGCATTTTGTGTATTAATTTTTTTTCTCAGCAAGAACCATGAGTTTCAAATAAACAAGTACTCCAAGTTTTTATAAAACTGAAGATCTTCAATGTTAGCTAACAAATGATGGAAATAGCATTTTATTGAATATTTTCAAAGAATTCCATAAACTTGTTAAGGCACTCAGAAATACATTGATGGTTTCAGCAAATAGTAATTTGCAACTAAAATAAAAAAAAATAGTTGCCTTGAGGCCTGAGGGTATTTTCTGGTGACTTATACTGAAAGAATTATGGCCAAAACCTAAACCTAAATGAGAACTGTAGCTCACTATTAAAAGAAACTAGTATTTTCTGCTTACTGGCTTACTCAGTTTAGTTCATAATCAACCATATGAGGTAGTCACTTCAGTTTCCTGCTGGTATTTTAGAATGAAGCCCTGAGGAGTGAGGAAGGCTGTATTCCCAGCAGGGCCCCTGACATCTGCATAGCATACAAATTGCACCTGGAGTGCAGCAGACTCATCAACCTTGTGGACTGGTCCGAGGTAAGTTGGACAGAAAAGAGCAGAGAATTATTTCTCTAAGTACCTACAACAACTCTGATACATTTTCAGACTTTTGAACTCATCTTTTTTGGAAAGCGTAAATTACCTTATGCTTCAGAGACAGCAACTCAGCAAGCTTCACTCCCAGTGTCCAGTTTCATCTTCATTTCTCAACCAGGCCAACCAACCTAAGTGTGTTCTGACCTGACAAACATGTTTCACAGATTCAACATCAGGAGGAATGAGGAATGTTTGGCAAGGAATGTTTTTCAAGTCCATGAAAAGAATAGCTGTTCTCTCCCAGAGTACTGCAGAGATTTAACACTTCTGAAGGCCCTGCTTGACTGATGTTTTGTCTAGTTAGCTGCTTCCAAGAGAAATTCACATTTTCCTGGAGAGACTGAGAATAGGGTTTTCTTTGCTTTCATTTATTTTTTTCTCTGCATCTTCTTTCTCTGAAGTAAGGTAATTTGAGAAATGATATTATTTCTTAATGTACAACAATAAGTAATGTGGTTTTGAGAATTTGGATTCAATGTAATGAAAAGGCGATGTGCCAGCCATCTATAGCAACTTAATTACGGAACATTACAAGGAGTGTAGACAAAGATGCTTGGAAAAACAGTTTTTTTCTTTTCCTATTTTCTGTATTCAAAAGGCTTTTGCAACAGTTGTGACAGCGGCAGAAAAGATGGATGCAAATTCTACAAACTCAGAAGAAATGACCGAGATTACCCAGTATCCTTTTAGAATTAGTTCTACAGTATTCAGAGTACTTAGTGGGCACAGTTCTGTGGTAGAACGTGTGCTTGAACAGAAGGCCTCGGTTGGGTTCAAGCCACAGCACCTAAAACTGTGAATGTTTACAGTGTATCTAAGTCTGCATTTAGAAACGCATAGAGATGTGGTGTTAATATTAACCGTATCATCCCGGAACAACCTGAATTTCTAAATATTCTGAATTTAATCTAGAATGAAATCCAATTCTAAAATGAAATCATTACTGAATTCTGAACTTTTCCTAAGGTACGTTTAGAAGCTAGGGAGCAGCACTTTTTACGTATGAAAATGTTCCATATTTTTCCATTGTGTCTTGTCTTGTTCATTTTTCCTTTGAGACAGGATATATCATGTAGTCTGGCCTTAAATGCAAGATAAGGATGGCCTAGAACTTCTCCCCTCTCTGCCTCCTAAGTGCTGGGGTTACATGCATTATAATTTGTGTATTCTAATTAAACCCAATGTTTTCAAAAAGGTTTTAATTTAGATGTATTTCAAGTACTTACTTCAGTTTGATAGCTGGTATTTTAACCATTGATGCTTTAGTCATTATTTCACAAAAATACAATACAACCAGTTTCCTTAGCTAGAGTCTCCAGTGCTCGGTTTATCAGAGCTGTTTCTGAATTAGAACTTTTAGGTTTTATAAGACCTACCAAACAGAAGACTGACCATGTGGCAAGGCTAACATGGGGAGGCTGTTAAAAAGCTCAAGAAAGGTCAACCTAGGCATATGTACACACCACTAGAAGAGATTTGTGGGGGAAGAGATATGGAATCCTCTTCAGCATGGAATACTCAACAGGCACATCAAAGCACTGTCACTGTACTTTTCAGTCATTACTAAATTATGAATAAGTCATCTTGTGTATCTAGAACATAAATAAATCTGTGTTACTTAGAGTTGATGCAGTAGTAACTCAATCGTCTTTTGACACGTTTCTTCTTACCTAGAGATACTCAAAAGTCAAATAACTTAATGGGAAAAAGGGAGATTTATTCAGCTTATGGTTCCAGAGGGGAAGATGGTCTTTTCATAGAAGTAACATGGCTGGTGGCAGGCTAAAAGTCACATCCATCCCGGAGATTGAGAACTGGAAGACTGCCAACTGCTAGAGCAGACCTCTCCGCAAAATAGGGTGGAACTAATCCATCTCAAGCCCATGTCCTGTGACTGCCTTTCTCCAGCAAGACTACACTTCCTAAAGGTGCCATGACCTTCCCAAACACATGAGTCTGTGGGGGACACATTTCAATCCATGACACGAAGTTCTGGAACTGCCTCTATTCCTAATGGTCCTCACGTGGTTTACACTGGCAATAAATACTCAAACTTCTGGAGACTTGGAGCCAGTAAAGCCTTCATAGATCCTAAGTGTATGAAGCTCAGAAAGGGCTCAGATGAAATGACATCTGGGTCTCTTCCATAACAAGAACTTACTGGAACATAACGAAGAAAATCCAGAGGCTTTAACAGAATCACCATGCAAATATGGCAAAGCCCATTTTCAGAAAAAAGATTCAGTTTGCAAACTTAACATTTAGAGTTTTTTTTATTTCCACTCATACAAACTTAACAGGTACACCAGTCCCTTCCCTCCCTCCACCTCCCTGCTCCCCCTCCCCCAATCCTTTACTGAGCATCCTTTACTGTGCATTAGAGTAGTTTTAATAACATAATCGTCATATCTGCATTATAAAAGCATCTAATAAAGGTTTGAAGTAACATTAGACCCCTGGCAACATAGTAGACTTAAGCAATCACCATCTACTAAATAAATGTTGCCAAGGATAAAAGGGGAAGCCCCAAACCCCAAGGTGCCAGAATCAAAGATGCAAAATTGCAAAACAGCATAGAGTTTATCTTGGGTTATATTTTAGGTTAATAACTTACCTTACCACCTGCATTTCAGAGGCCAGAACTTTATTCAGCAGAACTTAAAATATCCGTGCACCAGGAAGTTAAGGAACTTATGGTATGCAAACACAAATTGCCCACAGTAAGGAGTGGGCATGCAGAGCCTTTTGTTTGAAAGCAAAAACTTAGCCCGGGTCATTTCAACTTTTCTGTGGAAAACCTCAGAGTAGAGGAACTAAATTAAAATATATATGAATGGATGCATCCATGAACTCACTGAAGGTATGTGTACTTTCACAAGACCAACACAAGATTCAAATTATCAAATTTCACCATGGAAGAGGAAAGATCTCGTCCACGCTTCCCCTGCAATTCTATTGAAGGTTAATGCTGGATGGAAGGGGGAGGGAAGATGTGTTCCTCAATCCACTGATAAATAGCTATCAACCATGTTCCAAAAAGTGCTCCACTTGCCAACAGAGACAAGTGAAAGGCAAATGAAACTTAGTGGGACACAAAACATGAAAGTGAAGAGGTGAAATGGGGGAAAGTAGGAGGGAGAATGATAGGGAAAAGAGGGTTGTCATGGGGTTTAGAATTGAAGTGAGAAAATATAAACCCTAATTAAATATGTGTAAAATGGAGCACTTGGTTGTCACAGTGGGTAAATGTCATAATTTGAGCCTAATGTTAAGAGACCAGAGATGCTAAGCACAGAATGTACAGGTGTGGCCTTTGCAAAGGACAGTCTGGCACAACCCTCAGAACTAAGGTTATTCATCACATGATAGCCGCTAGGTGATCATCGTCTCAAGCCTGATGAAGTGAACTGCCTTGAGGAGCTCAGAAATCTTTTCCCTTTTTCCATTAGCTAGGTCGGTTATAGATCTATATATCATACCATAGTTTAAACTGGTGAGTGGAATTCAAAACAATTCACTAAAAATCTTTTGCTCGATTCATATAGGGTCACAGAGTCCAAGATGGCCTTGAAGTCTTGATCCTCTTCTATCTCCCCGTCATAGGGGCAGGAGAAGCAGCATGATCAGCTTGCTCACTTCACTACATAAAAGTGGTGTTCAGAAACCACGTATGGAAAGTGTATTACATTTCTGAATCATGCTTCCTTATACCATGTTCTTGAAAACAATAAAACAGAACTTCTATTAATACCAAAGCTACAGAGGCAATTTAGAATTAGACCCTAATTTCTGAATGTAGCACTTCGATGGTAAATAGTAACAGAAAATTAACTTTATTTCTAAAAAATCCTCAAGTTTAGAACACTGCTTTTTATTCAAATACTACCCAGGTAAACATTAACAAAACAAAACAAAACAAAACAAAAAAAACCAAGCAGAATAGAAGTAAATGTTTTATTCTTCCAACTAAACTCCAGTACTATGAGGGCAGTAAAACAATGATACACTGGGATTTGGGGGGGACAGAGGGGTGCAGCAATAAACATTTGTTAAAAAGACTGGGAGAATAAATAAAACTAACCCCCAAAAAGGAAATCATATAAACCCACTCTGAAATCCAAAGAAAACCTGGAATACAGAAATGCTCTCCTCTTCCACTATCTCACATAAGTACTGTAGATGGATTGCTTAATTGTTCTGGAATTACATTCTAAATTATTAACTGGTTACAGCTTGGTTGTAGTGCACAATTAAATCACACTAACTTCATCTGGTGTCATTCTACATTTTTATTTACATAACCAGTGAAGGGCATGTTCTAAATACCAGCTTTAATCCTTTTCAAACATTGCTATAAGAATCCAAATTATAATGATACAGCAAAATGAGGCCACTGGTATTAAAACAGGTAGCAAAGGTCCGCGTCCAGTAGTAATGATATCAGGGAATTTCCAAAACCAGTTGCTGCTGCCTCAGAGTGGTTGCCACTGACAAAAGCTTGAAATAACCTGTATTCACAGATGGATACTGGCACTGCTGCATGTCATAATTGGGACCTCCTGCAACAATTCAACAAGGAACAGGGCAGCCCACAGACGTAAAGAGCATGATTCATGAAACATCTGGAGGAGAGAGAAAACATTAATGAAAACAGGTCAAAACTCAAACATAACCAGATCGCCCATTGGTAATTTAAGTAACTGAAGTACATCTTGCAAAGTTCTTCATAATTTTGTTCAGCTAGCATCACAGCCAGTCACCTATTAATTCACTTAATTGGCAGAGCAACACCAGTACTATTATTGTCACTTAACATCAGATACTTACAACTCGCAGGCTGTTCTCCATATCTTCGCATTATCTGATCATGAGTAAACTTCACAAATGCATCATATTGTTCTACAAATGAAATACAGTGTTAAACAATCCTGAGTTAACATATCAGTCACCCTCATTAACCTCAAGAGAAAGGAAGGACACAATGTGTAGTCAGTAGGTTTTAGTGTAAACTACATGACCATATACAGGCTGGGTGTAGTTTATTTCCTGGTGATTTATTATATAAAGGACCCGCAACCTACTCTGAAAGTTACTGGTTAGTATTCTATGAATTACAAAACTATCCATCCATATTGTAACCAGATGCCACAGACAAGTTACATAACTAATAAATCCTCTTGCCTACATTAGTACCTTGTTTTAACACCTTATGAATTAAAAATTTTACAATTTAAGATTTAAATTAGAGAATATTCTGGTCAAATTACATAGTCAATTTCACTTAACTTACTTCAGTTTATCTTACTATGCATATTTTGATAATAAGAACCTGCAGTTCCATAACTCTAAAATGATGTATACAATGGCACACAGTTATGAGACAAAGAAATCCACAGCCAAGATAACAGTCAAATTAGTTTCCTTTTTTCTTTTTTTTTTTTTGAGGATTAAGGCAGCGTTTATTACAGGAGAGAAACAACTCACAGACTCCAGACATTGAATACCATGAGGGACAAGGGCGCTCTGAAGAATTCATGGACTCCAGGAATGGAATCCATGAGGGGCATGGAGCTAGAAAAGAACTCAGGGACTCCAAATGTTGAGTGCCATGAGGGGAAGGCACCCAACATTCAAATTAGTCTTTAACACAGGACACAACATGAAAAGAAAACTCAAAATTCACTCATATTGCTAGATCTATCCAACTAGGTCATTAAGGTGGAACTTGAGTATCAAGTTGACTTCCTTGATTAAACTACAATTCTCTGGTTCTTGGAATACACTGTACCAAAGGCATAAACAAATTCTGATGTAAAATATGTGTGGGAAATAAGACATTTCTTATAGTGCCTTTCCAAGAGGTTCTTACCTGCAAGTTTTGTGTTCAGTATTTCTTCATACTCTTCTCGAACTTTCTCTTCACGTTCTTTCAACAAACGTTCACAGATCATTCCTACCTGCCGTAGAGTAAATAAGGGCTGTTCTTTTTTTAATGGCGAGGATGTTGCAGATGAAGTCCCTGTGCACAACATGGGGGAAAAAACCAGCATCTGATTTAGACCCCCAAGAGAAAAGTATTTACAAATGAAGATCACTGAAAACTTGCCACTGTCATTTCTGAACATTCATTACTAAATTCACCATTGGATTTTAAACTTATTGTGAAAAATATTCAGAATCTAGATACCTCTTGACGTATGGATAATTCCCACTCAGTTAACATTATTTTACCTCAAAAATTAGTTCCGACACTGAACTGCTAGTTATGTACTCAAACTAACAACTACAGGGTCACTATCCTCAAACAACCACACTGCAAATCAACTATACCACCTTTACTTGCCAATTTTATTAAATTAGTACAGTTATTTCCTTCAGTATTTCTACAACTAAGAAAATTTTAAGACACCATAAATTTATATGAACTTTCTAGGCGAGGAAGGTGCCATTATCTCTGTGCAAGTTGACTCAAAAACAAAAATTCAAGGAAATGTTCATTTCTATGCTCTCTTAGCACTTCATATCTGTTGCTAATTAATAATATCTGTTAAAAGATGACTTTGAAAAAAAGAAATTTTGAAAATAAAACCTTTCAGATGACTAATTTAAAGCCACCTGGTATTATTACCTAGTGATACTTCATATGAAAGACCATATCCTCACCTGGTACTGGACTTCTGCCTGAACCTTCTGTTCCTCTCTACTTGCTCCTATCATGTATATGGCTCCATGCTGGGCTTTTTAGATCTGAATCTGCTATATGAATAACCTACATTTGCTTTCGACTCTAAT
The DNA here is from genome assembly GCA_023101885.1 of Typhlomys cinereus. NCBI lineage: Eukaryota > Metazoa > Chordata > Mammalia > Rodentia > Platacanthomyidae > Typhlomys > Typhlomys cinereus. Next base: position 2,187,938 of record JALPQD010000219.1, read on the forward strand.
TACTAAGACTTTCTTAATTTGCTTTTAAATTCCCAGTTAACTGACATAAGATCTTGATTTTCTGCTGGTGAGTGACTCCTTACCATGTTTTGCCCACCTATACTTTCCCCCTCCCAAACTGGCACGCGTATTCCAGTATTTACTTTATCTATTTTTACTACCTTGAGGCTTTGAAGTTTTTAAAAATTCTGCCAGGTTTTTCTATCCCTGCTGGAAGGAAGGAAAGCATGTATTGTTGAAAGATGAAGACTGAAGAGCCACTTTTAAGGGTCCTTTTCAGCAGAGAAACATTAGCATGCCTTTCAGTTGAACCAAACTTTTTCTGCTTGTCCCCACAAAAATAGCACAGCTACAAACTACTCCCTCCAAAAGGATCCCAGAAGCCCATTTTTAGGAATCTAGCCTAATATGATAAATGTGAGATATTTGTCAGAATTGACAACATTTGTAAAATGGCAGTGCGAAGTCAAGCAAAGCACATTTATAATAATAACCAAGAGGCTTATTATGAACCACTGATTTTTTTTTTAAATAGATGTTACAAACCACTGTACTTATAAAATGTCAAGGTCTACAGAGGCTAAAAGGGTGATTTTCTTCTATTTGTTAAAATCCAAGTGATTTTTTTGTGTCATAGTTTTAAGATTATATCTTTTTTTTTAAGTTTAGACAAAAACAGGCTCCTAAGTGAATAAAGCATTTGCATTACATGTTCCCATGCTAAGTAACATGTCTGTTCAGTTACATGTTCATTACCTGGTGAAGCTGGTCCACTGAGGAGAAATGCATGTGGCTGTGCGTCTGGACTACAACCTGGATCTGTCTGATGAAAATTAGCTTCTAAATGTCTTCTCTTCTGCATGCGTTTATACTCCTGCTTTATGTTGTACAGAATTTGTTCTAAAAGAAAAAAGTTAACATTGGGCAAAATAAACTTTCAATCTAAATTTAAAAAAAGGTTGACATTCCCACAATTATTTAGAAAGACCAAACCAAAATAGTCTTTTCAAATAACAAACAGAAAACTGGCTTTCTGTGAGGTATCTCTTCTTTCAACACAGATGGGAACAACTCATTCAGAAATAACACACCACCTAGAATTCAGCTGCTCAAAAAAGTCTATTTGTATTAAAGCACTAACTAACAAAAAATAAACTTTCATGTTTTTTAATCAAAATAAGGGTCAGGGAATCTATGAACTAAAACACACTTTAACTCAGAGCTCATATGTCCATATATAGAAACAATTTCCAAACCCATAAATAATTAGAAGGGAGATGAAGAGATGGCTCAACAGTTACAGCTTTTGCCATGTAAGCAAAAAAACAGTTCAGATCCCATGGAGAATGCTGGGTGGTGTGGCAGCCTGCCTGTAATTCTAGCCGCAGGAGACTAAGCCAGGGAATTTCAGGCCTCAAGAGAATAAGGCAGAAAAGTAACTGAAGGTGATTCCTGATCAACTTCAGACCTCCACAGCACCTACATATACACCCACGCCTACACTCATGCACACAAATACACATCCCCATGGAAAAAATTAAAAGATTTACATATATTAAAGTACAACATAAATTTAAAATAACAGCATACAGGAATTAAAATATTTTCATATAGAAAATGATGATGGCTGCTGTTAACATCAGGCATAACAGAACCTGCATTTCTGAATGGGGGGGGTTGGTCCTTGGTAAGTGATGCTGTCCACTCAATTCACCACACTTAAGTTATCTTTAACTACAGTCACTTAAACAGGTATAAACTTGCATCATTGCAAGTATAATTTGTATCATTTCATCTCTTACCAAAAAAAAAGCCTGCCTAAGGTTTGTATTTCCTTCTTCCCCTGCACTTTCTCTTGGCCCCTTATAAGACCCAAATTTGACTATTCCGTGAAGCTAAATTCCAACAAGTTTACTAATCCTAATCCAAAGCAAGACTAAGCAAAAATGGGTATGTAGCAGCAAATATGCAATAAAAAGTTCACATACAGTGAAGCATAATTTCAACATTTGATTCAAGACATGGTACTAATCCTTTTTTAAACAATCAGGTTTGTTTTCATGTGTATTTTTTCTTAACTTACTCTAAAAAAAATTCAGGACTTCTAAGAAAGAAACTGAGGGGACATACATAAGATCAGCTCCTTAAACATTTTAGATGCTGCTAATTTCATTATTTTAATTATAAAAGGTTACAAACAATAAATCAGTCAGGACATCACTTATTTTAACTGTTGTTCACACACACAAGTGAACATTTCAATATATGCTATGGAGTGACTTAACTTCGGGATGGCCATGTCAGCTTTAAATGCATTCACTATTTTTCAGAATGTTAACATTTGTTTATGTGTTATGGTCTACTTCAGTATTTTTCCATTTATATGAAGTAGTTCATAATTTAAAATGTAGATATCAATGTGAAATGAAGTTAGCTCTTGGTAAGTTTATCTTGATATAAATGGGTTTCCTGGTATATTCACCAGATAAATCTAATGAAACTCCACAATACCAGGACAAACACACAAATACCACAAATATCCTACCCAGGATAGGTCTCTCTCTTTCTCTATCCATGTCATGAACACTGTTCTCTAGACACTCTCCTCTTCCAGGCTCTTTCCTGATTCTAAGCTATCTCTTCTGTTCTAATGTTTTCCCACCAGGCCCATAACTCTTAATAAAAGTCCTATTTCTTAGTTTCTTCCTCATGTTGGTTTCTCTCTATTCATGGACCTCCATGTTGCACTCTACATCCAGTCGCTGGTGACTGACTTCCCTTGTCCCTTTTAACCCTAACACTTGCTGTAACATTATAATTTTTTTAAATTATTGGTATTTTGATTTCTGATGGTTTTATCATTGTTTTTGTTTAAAACTACTAATATACTGATCACAAGTGTCATTCTACGCATGATAAAGTTTATTTGCAACCTAGAAACTTCACGATGTACTAACCTAGCTCAGAGTAGCCTGACCTTAAGAAACATGCAGGCACTGGGAGGAGAGGGAGGGAGGGGGGTGAAAGGAAGGGGGAAAGGGGAGAGAACACAATGGGGGACAAAGAGGAAGGAGGAAGGGGAGGGGGGAGGGGAGAGAAGAGAGAGAATAGGTACCTACTGATCTTGTATGATTAGGAAAAAAATAAAATGTGGGAGAAAAAATATTCATTCTTTGATCACTACATAGCCATTGTAATTAATCTTCCTCTTATAAAAAAAAGAGAGGGAGGAAAGGAGAGAGGAAGGGAGGGAGAGAGGGAGAGAGAGAAAAGAGAGGAAGAAAAAGAAAAGAGAAAAGAGAAAGCGAGAAAGAAAAAGAAAGAAAGAAAAAGAAAGAAAAAAGAAAGAAAGAGAAAAAGAAAAAGAGAGAAAGCCCAAATAAAATGCTTGAAATAAACCTAGGACTGAAATACAGTAAAACTTGTCAGATAACAAAAACATCTCTAACTCTACTAAACTGTAATGGGTCCACTTTTTTTAAAATTCTTTTATTTTTTAATGTTGCATACATGAATATAGTGAATTTACAGTATTTTCAACTCTTGGACCCAAACCTATCTCTTCCCCCTTTCTCCCTACAACCCTTCACCACCTCTTCCAGACTCTCTCCTATTTTCAAATCTTTTCACTCGTGCGGCCTTTGATCATACAGCTGGCTTGATTCATGCTCTAGCAAGCATGAATCAGTGGGTTTACCACCGAGGAACGCATGCTGCTTCTCATTCCCATCAGTCCCGGAGAAACATGGAGCTTCTTGAGATCTTTCATGGTAAGATGTTGATGAAACAGTCCCGTGAAACTCTAAGTACACAAGCCTGCCATAAAATCTTGCATATCATGACCCTGTCATATCCAGGAGATAATATGTGGCTCACCACTGTCCCACTTTAGGCTCTTAAAATCTTTTGGCCCCCCCTCTTCCTCAATACAGTGGGGGTGGGTGAGGTATATATATCCTCTTTAGGAACAGGAAGTCTGCTCTTTTCATCCTTCCTGAGCAATTTAGCTATCTCCCTAATATCCACTCCCCTAGAAATGCTTATGACCACACATGCTGCACGAACCAGCAGTTCTTTCTGTTAATAGCTATTGATACACAAGTCATTTCTCCACCAACCTGTTTAGGGACATATGGACTTTTTCCAGATTAGAATTCTCACTATAAATATTCAAGGACTAATCAGTAATAATAGGTTTTCTTTCACCTCTCTTGTACTAAGTAGGTAGGGGCCATAATTGCCTGTCTATTTGAATAAAATGGTTTTACTTTGTAAGAAACCATCAACTTTTCCCCTTTGCACTACTTTACATTCCTACCAGCATCACTGCTCTAAGGAGCTCCAGCTGCTCTTGATACTGGCCAACACTTGATGTTGTTAGTTAAAGCACCAAAAATGTTTAGTGCTGTTCCCCAGTTTTTCACATCCAGTTAATGTAGCAGTGGCAGCTGAGCCACATTATGCCCTCAAATGTCCTCTAACACTGATAACATGATGATTGACAGCATTTATGCATTAATAGCTTAACTTAGCCAAGATTCTGATTGATTGCACAGGTCAAAATCACTAACTTTTGGCTCAATTTATTCAAGTTCAAAAGGATAAAGAGTTTCAGTGCACACTGATAAATTCAGCCTGAATGGCGTGACTGATTTACGCTGCTACCACAGCAGCTCTATGGACAGAAAAGTCAGTAAAGTGCTTGTCCAGCTATTTCCATCTAGTCATCTTTTATCCAACTCTCAAGTTATGATGCACTTTCACAAGTATTTTATTCCAAAAATATGTAATACTGACATTGTGCTGAAACTTAATTTATAGTTCATTAAAAAAAATCTAATTCCTGGTATTTTCACTCTCAAAGCGCAACAGTGCCAAGAGTACTTAAAAAGTAATAGATTATCAATAAGCTACCATTATCCATTTACAAGTTTTTTTGTTTTTATTTTTAAACAAGTCAAGTAAACATAAAGAGCAAAGATCTCTATTCTCTTTTCACTGACAACTTATCCTGGACACAATGAACAAAGCTACAATAAAAGAAAACACATTTCGGGATTTGAGAAGGGTTACTAAGTTGACAACAGTACACAATAGCACCAAGACTGGACTGAATGAGGGAGAGATGTGGGAAAGAGCAGCTAAATGTGTCTAGAGGAGCACCCCAAATCCAGGGAGGAGATGTCAAAAATTTTCTGGAGTCCCTAAGTTAGAAAGGTCTGATATGCAAAATTAAACTTCTGCTTTAGGCCCAATGAAATTTTTAATTTCCTACAGGTATTACTAAATGGAATGCTAAGGTTCCATCAGTAGTTTTAAAAGTTCATGTGTATGCGACTCTTTAATGTCATGTTATATGCCATTTATTTCTCTGTGGGGTATCTGAAAAATCACCTAGACAAAACAATGGGATTAAGAAATCTTGAGAAGTTCACTATTTCTCAATGATCCATACACTCACTATTAAGCACAGAAAACCTCAGTCGTCATTAAAAATGAACACTAAAAAGCTATTCCAAATAACAGAACTGACTTACAATTCTGAACTACATAAATATACTTCCATGCCTACTTTATAAACTAAAATATCCAGAATTGAGGATTGTACCCATCTTTATAAAACAGCTATTTTCCCTGGATCATCTGTTTAGAAGCTGAAACAGTTCTTAAGTACCAAGGTAATTCTTGATGTAACCCTACCAAGCTTTTACATAGCCAGGGTTGACTAAAGGTCTAAAGTTTACAATATTTACTACATGGGACCTGAGATCCAAACTCAGGACCTTCTTCTGCTTGTGAGGCAGAGTCCTAACCCCTGATCCTATCTCCAGCTTGCTGAATGCTTTTATGTAGTTAAATATTGTATACTTTTGACCTAATAAATTCTTTTTAAAGTATTGCAGATAATACCTGAAAGTTTATGTAATTATGTGCAGCCATATTGTACTTATTAAGATTCATGCTAATCCAAAATTAAAGAGCGTCACTACAAAAATCAGTCATGTGACTCTTAGGGAACTATTAGGTGAGATGGACATGGAGCTGAACCTAAGAGCTCCAGGAATGGAAGGAAACTGGCCACAGGGAACAGTATGTATTTCTAACAAAAGAGAGAGCTAGCAGGGATAATGCTCAGAGGCCAAGCACGAGGACTGTGGTATGCCAGGGAATTCACTGTTGAATGACTTGACAAGTTATGTAGAACAGGAATAGATCAGGATCTGATGACCAAAGAGAAGCAGGCCATCTGAAAGTTATTTGCTTTTGTAGAGAGCTATGGAAGACACTGGAGGAAAATGATAATCACTCACAGTGAAGACTGAGAACACTTAAAGCCCATGAAGCCAAGGAACGGGGTTAAGAGAACAAGGTTCCTTTGGAAAAGGGTTTCTTCCTTCACTGTGCAAAGTGCTTCCGTTACTCCCATTTAATCCTCAAGGTCAGGGCCAGGGAAATAGGACAGACACAGATGCTTATAGCATGGTTTCAAGGAAGAAGACCCTGCCATTTCATGACCTTTTTTGTTTCAGTGGAAAGGACAGTAAGGTTACTCACCAAAAGGCATGACTTACTGTATGTTCTGCTGTGCCTCTTTTCAGCAGCACTCAGGTGGAACCACTCTAAATCCACCCAAGCCAAGACGCAAGTAGTACTTGTAATGCAAATGGTTCTGTAAATGAGGTCAAGAAGGCCTGCTTCAAAGTGTTCCTTCTGAAAGGGCCCAAAGGTTAACTTCTACTATTGCCCTGTGCCAATATTCTACAAGTACGTAAAGTTACAATAAGTCGCAGTGGGGAAAGCTCATGTTTAAAAATCAGTATTCCAGGAAAGCATCCTGATTCCAAACCCTGAAACTTCAAAAAGTTTGATTATGAGAAAATAGAGCATAATTATCATCTATCTAGGTATCTTAAACAATATCACTGAGAATAATAAAAGAAATTATCAGAAATTTCCATGTAACATTCAGAAATGCCCAGAAGAGAGGCTCAGGCGTCTCTCTCTGCTCATGGCCTGCTTTGTGGGTGTTGAGTGGGGGAACTTTCTTAATTCAGCAACTGCAAGCACAACTGAAACACTGCCTCCCTCCCCCATCACTGCAGCTGCTATCTCTATTTCTAAACCAACTATACCACTTACAAAAGTGCTTCAGGATAACTATTTGGGCAGAAAAAAAATCTCCATGGACAGGAATATATGAAAAATTCTAATCTTCAATTGTTAAGTCAATTTAATAACTCCTCCAACCTCTACTCCTTTTGGGGACAAGGTTTCAAGGTATATCCCTTGGCTGGATTCAAACTGGGCTGAATCTCCTGTTGAGATTATAAACTTGTGCCACCAAACTCAGGGAGGGAATAGCTCTCCTAAATCAATCCCTCTGATCCTTCTCTTCCTTTAGATTTTCTTAAGAAAATGTAGTAACAAAATGAAACAAAATGTAATAAAAATGAAAGCAAATGTTAAAAAGTCAGAATGTGCATACACGGAGATGAGTTCAGAAATCACTTTTCAACAGTATTGAAAGTGTAATTTAATTGGTAGACCAGGAGTAAGCTACCACAGGAATAATGCAGCTAATATGGAAAGTGCACATAAGAAATCAAAACAGGTACTCTGACACAGCATATAGATTAATGTGCTTTTATTCGGGATTAATCAGCTAATACTAAAGCATGAACAGAGGCTGCTATGTCCATCCCTCTTCTCAAAATTCTGTCACATTGTCTTCAAATGAGCACCTCTCTGATAATGGCAAAATTCTTGTGAGACTATTTGAAGTATTTGTAGTGCAAGCTGTTTTATCATCCAGAAAGATGAGGAGGTATTAAGAAGCAACAGTATACCTCAGGAACAATGTTTAAAGTTTAATTATAACTCATTGAATTATACCTTTATTACAAAATTTGTTGTTACAGATCTTAACTATATTGTCACAAGTCACTCTAAAAAAAAAAAAAAAGCTGACACAGAATTTAGGGAAAAAAACATTTTCCCCAGCTTAACCTCAAAGAAACTTGAGAAATGCCAAGACTTAAATAATTCAACAAGTAATTCTATATTTTTAAATGACAAGATATTAACTAAGAGGTAAAGTATGGCAGATAAGAACAATTTTGAGGCTATTTTGAAACTTGGCATCAGTCTTCTATGACCTACATTTAGGTCATCCTAATTCAGAGGCATTCCTGTTGACAACCACTGCTACACCAGTACTGACATTGAGTTACCTCTCAGGTCTGTGTAGAAACTTGATATAAACTGAGGTAAGCTGAGTTCTAGAACTACTGTACCCAGCTACAGAAGTACATAGCAGATGCCAGACTGATTTTTACAGGTTTGAGTATTTCCCTTTTTCACACCTTTCTTAAACTAGTAGCCTTATCAAAGACGAGAATGCCGCTGACTTTGCATATACACAGAACATTCTGTTGGTTAAAAGTACTCAACAGTGTTAGGATCAACAGGGTTACACTGTTTAGAATGAACACAAAATTTTGGTTAACTAAATTCAGGTACAGGTTACTTGAAAATACCTAACCCAATAGCATTATCTACATTCACAAATTGACTATCCAGGAAGTCCAAACTTAAATTAAATTATCAGCAGTTTTACAGCATGAGAAAGTTTCTTTTCAAACATTAAAAAAAAAAAAAATTAAAACTAGGCATTCTTACTGAATTACTTATTTTCAACCTTTCCAAGGTGTTTCTATGCCTACATCTTCTGGTTCTTCTCAATACATTTCTTCCTATAAAGCCATTCAAAAGCTGGAGAAAGTGTTCACATTTATGTCTCAGATGTCTACTGATGATCATGATTGCTCCTCAGCAGGATCGAGAATATTTAGGCTTCTTTTTTCTACCTTTAAAAAATTGAATATAACTGCACTGATCTTTAACAGCCATAAGCAGATTTTCTTTTTTGCAGTAATGGGTCAACGTGGACATGTTCATGCTAGGCTAGTGCTTTACCATAGAGTCAACACCAACAGGAGTTTTAAATGCATCCATAGAAGACCACTAAAAGTATTTATTTGCCAAATCTTCTGAGAAATTAGAAGCATTTAACAGCTTCCTAAATGACTACAAAATATTTCTTTTAAAAAAACAACACTGACTCAACTGAGCAACATCTCAAGTGAGACACTGCCTGCTCCAACAGCATCTATTTGTTTGCCAAAACCACTTATACTTTATTTGGGCCAGCTGGTGTCTCCATTTGCAGGCATGCATCAATGTCTACATTCACAAGCTACAGTTTCCATTTTTAAAGCAAAGTTCTCAGCAAATACAATGAATTCTTACAAAGGAATTTAACTCTTCAACCAAATTAACTCCAAAGGTAAAGTACAGCAAACTCAGAACAGTCAACAGCCACAGGTTGTCTTCATCAGACCATAGCATAATTAGGAAAATAATGCATTAGATTGACAGTCTCTTGTAATGTTATATAATATTTTGTTTTATTAAAATTAGCTTTTCTTGGAAATGCCATAACAATATTTTGGATACATGACAAAATAGATTAAAAAAGTTCAGTCAAAAATGAAGCTAACTTTCCGCCAGTTTGTCAGTATGAGTACTGGTGAGACTGATGAGGTCAGTACTGCTGTTCATGTTGATTTTCCCAAACATACCTTCATTCATTACTCAACTTTTTTTCACATTCTAAACAGCACCACAAGCGTCACTGAAATAGCAACGCCAGACCAAGGTGCACAAATGTTTTCTGTAAATGCCCAGACATCAAATAATCTCTTGCAACTATTCAACTTACCATTTATAAACTGCACTGGACAATTCTTTCTTTAAAAGAACAAAAAAACCCAGGAGGGATCATGAGCATAGCTGTGTGCCAATAATTATTTAGGAACAATGAAATTTGAGTGTATCAATGTCACAAAGTAATTATTTTGATTCTTTTTTGGCCATTTAAAAACATTTTTTTAAAAAATCCTTAGCTCCCAGCCTCTATAAAGACATGGCTAAAGTTTGTCAAAACTGTGCCAGTAGTCTGAATTAGTAACTTTTATGTATCAAAAACAATCCTCAGGATAGGATGTGTGCTAAGAGGCACATAGTCTTTACAAATCTTTGATGTTAAGGCAACCTAGACCTTTGGCTTAACTAGTCCTTTTCTCAGTATTAAGCTAAAGAGTTTGGGGGAACACTGATTTAAATAAATGGTTAAATCATAAGCACCTTCCTGAATATCTAAAATAACTGCCAGAGTTCAAAACAGATACCAAGTTACCGAAGCTACTACTAATAAGCTACATCATTAGGGAAGGGGAAAAAAGTATCCAAAAGAGAAAATCAATAAAGAAACTGCACTAGGTATGCATTCAGCAAAAGCTTTCACTTCCTTAGTTTTAAATGACCTAAATTAGATTTGAACTCACAGTTCAGTTAATCTCAATGCAGTAAACCATGTCCACTTCAATCCTAGTTACTTCAACTACGGATGGTACATGGGTCCTGGGAAATTTCAGAATCACAATTAAAATGAACTGAAAAGGAGTCTGGGAAAAATGGTTTCCAAGTTTAGTAACAGGAAACTGGGAAGTTCTTTGAATCATATCACTGAAGCTCCCATTATGACAGCACTGTTACACAACCAAATAAGAACATGCCCCAAATTGCTCACATAAATACATACTTACAGGGAAGAGCTGGTGGGATGGCTCAGCAAATAAGACACCTGAGCAGTAGCCTGGCAGTCTGAAGCCCACATGGTAGAAAAGAACCAACTTCCAAAAGACCTCCACCCACAAGTATGTGTGCTTTCTCAAATAAATAAATATATATACTTAAATTTTACTATAAAATACGTACATCTTTGTAGATGTCAATTTTATCTGGTCTCTTTGGTCTCTACAGTCAAGCTTAATATTCAAATTAACTGAACCATCTACATAATTTTTAGCAGACTCAAGTCAAGCAGGATAGGGTTTTAGCTTCCAAGATAGGATCAAATTTCCAAAAGTATATCAAGAAATACCTTTAAAAACACAATGGCAATTGTTAGGAAAATGAATTTGAATCGCCTGTCCTAAAAACAGTAATTCTACGTAACTGAAATCTGGGAATGAAGAACCAAGTGCATTAACCAAAACTAAGAATACATCAACAACATATTGGCAAAGAATCCTGTTTCCAAATAGGTTGCCTTGAAGGAAAGAAATGTGATGGCTGTCTGTCTCACATACATGTTCCAGATCATTTTCATAGCACTGAAATATCCTTTACTCAAATGATCTCATTAGTCATTAAGTACAGATTCCAAGACATTGTAATTTTCAAAATATATCACCAAAAACCAAAAACGTCTATCACAGTAATTTATTCTTGATACTGCTGTCTTGTTGTTCAGTAATGTCTCTAATAATCAACTATAAATGCCTTTACAGCTTACGTATAAGGTCTTAAACAATTGAAAATCCCATAAAAATTGGCCACAACTGAAAAGCAGCATCTCCCTAAGTTAGATCAAATAAAAACAAAAACGGTTAACTGAAGGCCTACTCATGAATTTGGGCAAAGATATTTTAAGACCTGTCATTAAGAGAATTCTACACGAGAGTTACTAAGCAGAAGTGCAGCGTTTCCACCATTTAAGAGTTGATGATTAAAAAAGAACGTTTTAGATGACGCTAATCAAAGGCTTTGTTTAAGGCAGGCAGGCTCAGGCGCACACACACACACGCGCGCACACGCACACACACGCTCCTTCACGTTACACACAAAGGAGAGGGCATCACGCCTCGCGTCCACAGAAGGTCAGCGCAGGCCCGCGCCGGAGCGCACTTCTCCAAGCAGAGCCCAGGAAAGCCTGGGCGTGCACCGCCGCGCCGCGGCACAAGGCGTCGGCAGCCACTTTCCGGAACGCTTCAAGAGGAAGCGAAGTATGAAGTCCTCGGAATCTTGGGTCGGCTTCTTCCTTATTCTCCCAACACACTTGGTTGGGCACAACAGAAACACTGGCAGATCTAGGCAACTCGCCGGCCCGACATGAAATGCTCGCCGCTCTCACTAAAGGCCACGACTTAAGAAATAAGAAAGGTCGGAACGCACAATGCGAGCGCAGCGCAGCGCGGCCGCTGCTCGCCCTGCCGAGGAAGCAGGTCTCGCCTCGGCCCGCCGCATCCCACCCGGCGACACCCGTCCCCACCCACCCCTCCGCGGTCGGGGGCTTGTCACCCCCGAGCCCCTCGGCCCCCGGGAACGGCTGTCCCCCGCCTCGGGCGCTTCCGCGGGGAGGCACCGGAGCGGCCGGCCAGGGGAGCCCGCGCCCCGCGGCCGGCGCCCCCCACCCCGCAGGGGCGCCCCCCACCCCGCAGGGGCGCCCCACCTGTGGTCAGGCGGGAGGAGACATCGCCGAAGGGGGACGGCTCCATGCGGAGGTACTTCTGCGGCGACGAGGCCGCGGCCGCGGCGGCGGCGGCGGCGGCCGAGGCGATCGGGGAGGCGGCGGCCGAGGCGGGCGCCGAGAGGGGCGCGCACCGCCGCCGCTTCGGGGACGCCGGGCTCAGCAGAGGGTCGAAATCCAGAGTCCTTTTCAGCGTGGCTCCGCACGCCATGGCGAGCGCGGGCGGGGCCGGGCGGGGACGGCGGCGCGGGGACGCCCGGCGGCCCGGCCGACGCGCTGCACGGCAGCCGGCCGAGGAAGCGCAGCCGCCGGCCGCGGCGGGGCCCTTCCGCCCCGAGAGGCCCGGCAGTCCGCGCCGTCCGTTCGCGCTGCGCGCGGAGAACCGCCGGCTCGCCGCGGAACGGGGACCCCCGGGGCCCAGCGGGCGAAGCTGGACAGCCGCGTGAGCGCGTCCGGGCGCGGGCGGAGTCCGGCGAGACGCGGCGAGGCGCTGGGGAGGCGGCGGGGCGCTCGGGCAAATAAGTCCAGGCCGGGCCCCTGCCGCGACTCGACTCTTCCACCAGCCGCCGGCCCCAATATGGCGTCAATAACAACGCCGCCGATTCAAATCCTGCGGCCTCAGGACGCCTGCGCGGGGGGCGGGTGCCCGCAGGTGCATGCTGGGAGTTGTGGGTTCTGGCTACCGGCAGGAATAGGCGTTGAAGGCGGAGGGGCGGAACCAGCGAAAACTACGACTCCCGTCATTCAACGCGCGTGATCTCGACTTCAGGGTTGGAATTTAAATCCCCCACACACAACCGGGGATTGTGAGGGGAACTGAGCCAGCCGGAAGGAGTCTCGGAGAGGCACGAGAAACCTGTAGCCCAAAGCTACCTGCGCTGCAGACTCGGGACACCCTGCCCCCACGACAGTGAATCTAACAGTTCAAGAGAAATCAAATCAAGAGTGCCTGTCACGGGTAGTAGACAGGAAATAAGAGACCCAGTTGTAACTGGTGACAGCAGAGTGTAAAACGAGGTTTCGGGGTCCGAGGCGGAACGCCACACCTTGACTTTCCCAGTCACTGTTTGCATACCTTTATTGTTCTGTCTCTGAAGACCAGTAACACCTGGATGATGTTTGAAGCAAATTATTCTACTCACACCTAGAAGCGAGTCATACTAGAATTTCCGTAATTTCTGTTGAGTTTGGGAGAAGATGGGGAGAGAGTGGAAAGACAAGGAAGTATAAGGTATGATAGGACCCACTTGGTAAGCGAAAGAAGAGAATATTTCCAAAAGTTGTATTTTTATCTAAAATAAGAACCAACTATAGCATTACTAAGGTAATTTATTGTGGATACTATTTAGCATCTGCCCATAGACTCTATCACTAATCTAACATTTCTGTTTTTAGCAATCAATAGATATAGTCACTTGATACCATTTTTGGACAGTAATTCAACATGTCCTTGTTTTATAGACTTCTTCAGCACTTAAAAGATCAGCGGTCTTGATTACGTTATGTCAACAATTGAGTGGTGCTTATTTTAATTAAAAAATGTCTTCTGAGAAAGACCCAACATTCGTTGAAACAAGAGCTTAACTAAGACTTCTACTAAAAAAATTTTTACCAAATTCTGAAACACGCCAAGAAACCTATGATTATTATAAGATTAATCAAATATACTTACTTTATATAAACAAGCAGAAGATAGATCCTCGACAAAAGTTTTATTTTGGTGATTTTTTTAATAGGGTCTTATCACAGACTGACTTCAAACTCTAGCTGAGGTTAACTGGAAATTTCTGATCCTCCTCGTTTATCTACGGAGGATCTAGGAGCACAGGCAGTTCTGGGGATGGAGACCAGCAACATTCCAGCAGCACCCTGGTCCACTGCATCTCTTCTCTCGACACATATTTTTTTTTGAAAATAAAACTTGACCTTCGTTTTTATGAAGCTAGAAGAAAATGGACCGTGAGATGAGGTTTTGTGGAAGAGTGGAAGAGTAATGCAAACATGTGACACAAAAGCAGAAATGGGTGACTGGGAGTGGGAAGGTACAAGGGAAGGTGCAATGAAGGGCAAAGGATTAATAAAAAACTTAATGAAAATACCATAATGAAACCTATTAGTAATAATTTGTGTGTTGATTTTAGAAAAATTAATTCAGTAGGAAAAATAATTGCAGAGACATCAAAACAAAAAGAGAAATATGCACATTGCAGCCACTAGACTTTCTATTAAGTACTATGCAATTCTGCTGCTCCTGGTGTTAACTGCGGTAGTCAAGCAACAGGCAGACAGAGGGACAGACTCAATTTGTCATCAATTCCTGGTTATTTGGGTTAAGATTGTTGATTTTTTTTTTGAAGTCGAATGTTACTCTATGTCTCGTGGCCTGTTTCTCGGTGCCAAGATTTCCTGGGAGAGTATGTTCAGAGATTCTGGCAGTAAGCTGTCATTTTACTTTCAACAATCATTTAATCTTTTCTGTATGCCCTCATGCTGCATAGCTATATATATGGTAAGTGAAAATTAAACCAGTTGTGGTGGTGCATTCCTGTAATCCCAACACTTAAGAGGTGGAGGCAGGAGGCAGCAGTTTAAGACCTTCCTTTACTACATAGCAATTTTAAGACTAGCCTGGGCTACATAAGACCCTGTCTGCAAAAAATCAATTGAAACAAAAACTTCTTATGTGGCTTATTCATACAGAGGTTCTATACTGTTAGTATAGTACTGCTATGATAGAAGGTTCCAAAGACTGCATTCCACAACATTAACAAACCTGTTTGTGAAAACTGCTGATGATTTGATTGCTATGAGAACCAAGTCTAGTTTTGTATACTTGTTTAGGATTATTATGAGTTATTTATTGAGGGATGATACATTCATCCTATAAATTCTATTAAAAAGATCAAGTTTAGAGTATTTGGCAACAACAACAACAACAACAAAGGTTTGCCCTGAAGTTACCAAATTTATGTTTGAAGGGGATAACATGAGTTTAATTGTGTACCCTCAAAACGAATGGTGACTTTATTTAGAAAAAGGTTTATTTTTGAAGTAATTAAGATAAGGCCATGCCTGGGCATGATAGTGCACACCTGTGATTCCAGCACAGGGATGAGGAAGAATGGGAAGGGATGATGGCAGAAGCATGCCACAAGAGAATTACGAATTTAAAGTCATCCTTGGTTACAACACAGCAAATTGGTGGCCAACCTGGGATACGTGAGACCCTGTCTCAAAAAAAAAATTCATACTGAAGTGAACTTCCCAGTTCAAAAGACCATAATCCTTATAAAAAGGAGAAATGTGTACAAAGACAGAATGCCACAAACTCACGCAGGCAAAGGTTCGGTTGAGGTATTTATAGACTGAAGAACATCAGTGGTTGCCAGTCAACCACCAATAGTTAGGAGAGGTGGGGAACAGATTCTCCCTTATGATCCTCTGTCCTGTGAAAGAGCTAGCCTGATAACACCTAGGTCCTAGAATTCTGCTCTGAACTGTGAGGTGGTAAATGTCTGTGGTTTAAACCACCCAGTTTGTAGTCCCTATTTATTACAGTAACTCTAGGAAAATAAGATAGGAGGGTCAGGGTCATCATTTGATGTCATGGGAAAAGGCCCCTATAACAGTGGAAGTATCGGTGACATGGAAGCCATTTCAGACACTGAGAGGACAAGGAGCACCTTTCCTCTATCTACCTCCTACTGCTCTATGTTTTTTACCTTCCTGCTTACCTTCAAGGCTCAATCTAGACATTAATGTCCCCAGGACCCTTCAGACCTTCACAGCTTCACAGAGACACCTGTCTGCATACCTTCATCATTATCCCTACCTCAGTACAAAAGGAAAATTGTTCTGTGGATCTGCCTCTTTTGCACGTCAATGAAAGTGCCTGAAATATCTTTTTAAAAAGTTTTCCATTCTGTCCTCTCAAAAGCCCAAATTATCTTTCAAAACAGGTATCTTTAAAATGCCATAACAACTCTTCCAGAACAGAAGAAAGCCGTTAAAGGAAAAAAACTTATTAAAACAATTCTTAGATTAAAAGTGAAAAAAAATTAAGTTTTAACATAAGTTAGAAGTTTATGCATCCAAAGGGAGAAAAGAGCTATAACTAGCACATTAAGTCAGAATTGCAATAAAATAAAATAAAAAAGGCAAGTCATAAGGATTTGAAATATTGAGGACAGTTTTATCATAATCAAGCAAAAATTTTCTGATATGTACAATTGCAGAAGTTTCAGAAGAGAATAAAATGCTTTACCAAGATTCTGATCTTCATTTGGTATTAGGATTCTCTGTCATCTCCTGAAATGGCTCTCAGAGTCTGATTCTGATAAGCAGATTAACACTAATAAAATTGATGTAGATAGCATAAAATATGATCTCCTAACCTCAAGAGCCTGGTCCTATCATGAATTGCTTTCAAACAACTTTCTGGATCACTTAAAAATAATTTTAAAAAGTACAAATATGTGAGGAAAGGACAAGTGCCAAATTTCAGTAATCACAAGTTCAGTATTAGGAGTACAATTCTAATTTAGGAGCCACTTCAAATCTATATTCAGAGCAAGCATTGCCTAAGGCAGAAAGAATTTTTCAGTCACTGTGTGAGTACAGTGAGGAAAGAAAAGACATGGTCACTCTATCTGCATAGGATTTCCCAAGTTTATGAGGTCTCAGAGATTTTCCAAGCACTCTATTTGGAAAATTCAGTGTTTTGTGTTGGAGATAAGATGGTGGACAATTTTTGTTTTCATCATTGAATATAGTCACTTTTTAGAGATGATTGGAGAAACCATAAAGTAATCAGAACTACAAATAGCAGTCCCTTAACTTATGCTGGGACTATGGTCCCATAAGCAATAAGTTGGAACTTATTTAACACAGCTAACCTGCCTATCAACATACATAGGCTAGTAAAAACAGTATATTTTAAGGTATGTAATTTATTTTCTTTCCTAATTGTATGGTTGACTAGGGGTATTGTACTATATACTGCTGACTAGAGAAAAGATAAAAATAGTACAGTGTCTATTGAATATATAATACTTTTGCCCCATCATCATAAAATAAAAAACTCATAAGCTGAATCATCTACTTATTTCTACCAATGCTTTGGAGACCTAGTGCAGCCCTAATCTGAAGCTGCAAGCCACATCAGTATCAGTCTCACTCTGTTAAGGTTTTTTAAGAACAATAACATAATCCCTCAGCAGTATGAAAACACAATCTTATTTTCTGCAACAGGTTTCAATCTTTTCATGTAAGAGGTTGATATCTACCTGTACAGTGGCTTGCAAGCAACAACACACTCCAGAAAACAGGCTGTAATTCCCTTAGCCAAAGGGACTTCTATAAGCCACTGGTTTGTTTCTGGGCAAACTAAGATTTTGTGAAGTCCTTGTTTTAAAGTTTGCATACTTTTGCCAGGTATAAGCACCTGTCCCTTTACTTAGAACCTATTTACTATCAGTTTACAGAAATGTTGAGGGATACTATTTAGCAGAATAAAATAGAAAAGGGAATTTGAAAATACAATATGCTAACTACAAGAAAAATGCAACCATTGACCCCCACAGAAAGAAGTTGTTAACACACACACACACACACACACACACACACACACAGAATTTAAGGAATCAACAACTTTAGTCACCAGCCTGTTGGTACAGCAAGTCCTATAACTCAGTGGAACTATCACTGTATTATTGTAGCACCATACTGTTGCCAGATTTAACAAAGAAGGGTGGGATTCCTCGTTAAATTGAACTTCACATAGGTATTTATTTTTCACTTTAAGCATTTCATATGTGTTTAGCTGAATCCAAATTTTACTGAGTCTTGTCTGTTTTGTAGGTCAACCCTAGATAAGCAAGAGATGGTGACCCCAAGTCCTTAAGCAAAGTACAACTAAAGGTTACTATGAATTCAGGAAGTATATATGACATCAGAAAGTATCCCATTGATGTTATTTACAATTGAGAAAATAAAAATTCCTAGTTGAATGGAAAACAAATTTACATATATGGGCCATACATGCTCTTAATTTCAGTGGATCAGACATAAAAACAGTAGACATGTTGGTTAATGAAAGTTTTACCCCACTTCCCTGTCAGTGGGCACCTCCAATCCCTAATGGTCTTTCCCAGCCCCATCTGATCACTTAGTTTTAGAATGCCCTCATACCACCTGAAGGCACCACTTCCATTTTCTGGTTTAAATCCAGGCCTTGCTCAGAACTGGAGTCACTGTCCGCGTCAAGTTCCTCTTTCCTCTTGGGCCTTTGCTTCTGTGTTTCCATGAGGCCACCTGACAAGACTCTTCAGGAGGAGATGACCTTGAGACCTCTCTGCTGCAAGCCCATTATGAAGAACCAAGCCAGGTTTGTGGTGGGAAGGAAATGAGGAAAGGTGCTAACCTTTCCCCCAGGAGTAACCTTTTTAAAGCTACAGACTGGAAGCAAGCATTTGGTCTTTGGGGTCTGTGTTAAGGCCAGTGCTGCATGGTGCCTCCAAAATGTCAGGTTGCACCTGAGCTTGGATCCCACGGTTCTCTCTGTGACTAGTCCAAGAATTTGTCTCTATCTTAGAATTAAAGAGATAGTCAAAATGTGTAGAAGGACTTGCTTCTAAGCAATGGGTTATGAACAGGAAACAAAACATGGTTCATGCCTATGAACAAGTTTGCTTTCTACCTTACACACTTATCTAAAGGTTGTTTTCCCAAAGTCCCAGTTACCATAATAGTTTAGAGAAATAAAACATAATAATTTTTTTCTGGAGAAAAAGTTATCTCAATTGCCATCAATTTGAAAACTAAAAGCTAGAATATCTCATAGTAGTGCCTCACACATAGTTACCCCTTAGTAAGTGGCAAATTCCAATATCGCTTGATGTGGGCTCTGGGGATTGACCCTGGTCATCAGGTTTGCATAGTGACCATATTTACCCATTGGGCCATTTTGCTGGTCTCCTACTTTAAACTTTTTTTAAAAAAGCAAAGAAAGTAGTTTGAAGTACTGCAGCGGAAAGTATGTAGTATGGTAATTTTATTAGTGTAAACACGGAAATATTTTTCTTCCAGTACCTCACACTCTTCTGCCCTGCCCTTCTCCTCCCCAGATATACTTGCCTCAGAGGAGAAGTGAAAGGCTGAGACACTAATTAGCTTTGCATTTCTGAAAACCTTCACCTCATTAAAGGAAATTAAGCTGTCTGCTTTGGGACAGTAATAACAAAATGAATGAACGGCGCTGAGAAAAACAAATGGCAGAAATGAAAAGGGCAGATTTCTGACTTCTAAGGGCTGGTGCATAGAAGAACAAGGACCAGAGGAGCTTCAGAAATCAGAAAAGCAGAGTGACCTGAAGGGACCAGTAAGACAGAGTCAGGCCATGCTGGCCACAGGGCTCATAGTATACTGTCTATATAGAGTATGAAAGTCTGTTTAGCCTCTCAAACCAGTGAGAGACTCCATTTGACCTGTGCAGCCTGAACAGCTACACTTTTAAAGCATCCTCAGCTCACTCTTGGCCCAAGGGAGGGAGGTTGGAGTCTGGGCACCTGGCGAAGTGGTAAACATCCAGCGAGGAGTAGCTCAGGAACCACATTGCAAGAATACACTTGAATTAGCTGCAGATGCACCCTGAGCTGGGCAGCAGTCAACTCACTCGTACTAGGACATCAGTAGCTGCTCAAGACAAACCTCTTGGGTTTATGGCAAATACAAGATGCTAGTGGAGTCTAGCAGAAGCTGCAGCTTGCCTTGGGACCCAGGTCAGACCACAAGTGAATGTTCCTTCTAGGAGAGAGGAGTGGCTTTGGTTGGCTATTTTTATCAGAATGATTTAGGGAGAAAAGTGCTCCATAGGTCACTATCCTTTCTCATATCAGGTCCTTTCCCTCTTTACTCTTCCTTGCTTCACTTGGAGGACAAAGGAGTTTTCAGATCTTTCATATATAAAGAACTCAGGATGAAACCCAGAAAGTATAAAAGATCCTGAGCAGGTGTGTTTCATTGTCTACTCAAAGGAATCACTAATACCTAAATTGGAATCTGGGTTCTACTCATTAGTTATGTGACCTGCAACATGTCACTAAACCTGTCCCCTGGTTTGTGAAATGGGGATCTTATAATTCTAAGGGCTGACAAGACAAGTGAATGGGTGCTTTGTTATAGAGAAGGTTAGACAGTAAAGAGGCCAGGTTTATATTGGGAGGTGAGTTAGGCACCTCTGGTGATATTAACCCTATGATAACAGCCTATGCATCTCTCAGAGCTCACCCAATGTTCCTGGCATGAACCTCACTCATGGGCAGTGACACTCAAAGGCTGCTCTGGGATATGAGTGGGTCTTTTATTCTGGAGGAAGACTCTTGTTCTGAGGAAGCATGATCTTGCAGACCACAATTCCACCACAAGACCCATGTCCTCCTAGTTCTGGAGTCCATCAGCAAGTTGAATCAGTCACCTAGGAACAGGTGGTGTCATGGAGTCAGACAGCAGAAATCAGACTCCTGCTCTACCATCTTTTAGCCACGCATTCTTGAGCAATTTTCTAAGCCTCCCAAAACTATCATTTCCCCATTTACCAAGTTGAGCAATAACATTCTGCTTTTGGCCAGTAGTTTGTTGTATGCAAAGTACATAGTGCACTCAATAAAGGAAGCCATTGCTACAGCAAAATATGTGCTTCAGATCTGGGTCTTGCAAGGAGCTGAATGAAGCATGGTCTGCACATGAACTGGAAGAGCAATCAGAGAAGCAACCCAGAGGACGGGCATGATGAAGATGCCTTTGACCCATTGGGCAACATTTGTGTCTAATTCCTTTCCAGCTAGGAACCGCAGATTTCTCAAGGCACTATTGAACTTCTTAGGAGCCAAGATAGAGGGAAAGTAAGATTAGAATATTCTTTCTAAACCATCCTCTCCCCTGCCCATATTCCCATTAGGGACAATTCAGATACTACTTTCTTAACAGAAATCCAATCCAAGATAGTGCAGGCCTGCAGGACCAGAGCACATCAAGGCCCCAGTGCCTACTTCTTCCACTTCCAGTGTCTGCTTTTTCATGTCTTTCCCAACACCTCCTTTCCTTTAGAAAGAATGTGACCAAGAATTGGCTGACTCAGCCTAGTTTAGCATGATTGCTTGGACTTTAGGTATAGAAGACCATGCTGTAGTTCAGAAGTAGAGTGTTTTCTAGTATATAAGCTCAAACCCAGAAATAATACATTTATATATTTACATATGAGAAGAGGAGGCAGATAATGATGAGATCATTAGTGGGAGATTTAGTGGCTAATCTAGGAAAACTAAGGTAGGCCAGGTTCACTCCACCAACGTGCTTTCTTGCTGTGGATCATGGGTTCGTGTAGGTGCTTAAGGATTTTTTAAAAAATATTTTTACTTATTTGCGTGTGTGTGTGCGTGTGTGTGTGTGTGTGAGAGAGAGAGAGAGAGAGAGAGAGACAGACAGAAAGAGGAGGGGGTGTACACATGCTTACCCTGGTGCATGGATGGAAATCAGAAAACAACTCTCAGAAGTCAGTTCTTTCCTTTCCACTATGTGGGCTTCCAGGGATCAAACTCAGGTCATGAGGTTTGTGAGCAGGCACCTTACTTGTGGAGCTCTAGGATTTATTTATTTTTTAGAAGGAACTTGAATAGGTTGAGAGATTAAAATTCTCACCAAGATAATTTTTTAAAATGTTTCCCTTTGAATTCTTCCTTTCTTGTGCAAATAGGTTAAATGTTTAGTATCACAACTGATTTCAGTGAGGGAATGAATCTTTCTGTGTGGACAACTTTACAGCAGAGCAAAAACAGAAAGCACTTTCAATAAACAGTCTCTTGTCTTCATTTGCAGCAGGTATTGTTCACCATGAGAATGAGAATGGAGTAGCTTTCTGTTAGAAATCAATCGTTTATTTGCCACATTGCTTCTTCAAGTTCTACCACCCAGGCAGGTAAAGTCTTTGAGTGCAAGGTCTGTGATCTCCTCCTTCAGATATCCCCACCTAAGCAACATATCGTTGGTAAATGTCTGGAGAGAGACTTTAGTGTTGTCAGTTCCTAACAGCCTTCCAGAAACATTCACAGTGATGGCCAACTTGGGGTAGTCTATTGCAAAGATAATCTTTTTGAATGGTCGTACATAGGAAACTCGTAAATCGCTGGTGTTAAAATTGGTTGTTCTTAAAAACAACAATCACAAACTGTTCACCAGGAAGTGTTGGTTCACCTCCCCTCTGGTTACTTAGAAGGAAGAATGTTTGAAAGACTGCCAATGATGCCTATAATTTCAGTTTTCCTGGGAGATGCCAAATACTCCCTTCTTTAGTCAGTCCCATATTCTACCTTGGAGATGCTTAGCTAGGCATATGTGTGGGAGGAGTAGTGCTTCACGTCATCAGACTCAGTATCCCACTCAAGGGTAAACATGTGCTCTAAGCTTGGGTCGATCAAATTTTCAACTTGGAATTTGGAATAGGGACAAAAAGATTGAGTCATTTTGCTGTGAGGAGCTAAGCTACAAGGTTATAACTAGCTGGCTTGTCACAGCAGGTCAAAGCTTTGAGTTCATCAAAGTGAGGGAAAGCTGATAAACCACAAACCAGCAGAACATGTAAAGAGAAAGGCCCAGGAATGTACAGACAGATACAGAGATAAAGGTGATGCTGGGGTAGAGAAGTCATGTAATCCCTGCCTTGGTCCTAAAATCTTTCACACTGTATCTTTCACACTGGTGTATTGCAGCCCCATCATAACCTCTCCCTAACAACTTTTTTATTCAAGCTAAATCCTGAGATGCTTCATACAACTTCTGTGTGTATGTGGTGGCTGACACCCATGAATCCAGCCCTTCAGAGGATGACTGAAAGCTCAAGGCCAATCTGCTTTACCCAGTGAGCTGTGGAATAGCCAAGATTATGTACCAAGACCCTGTCTCAAAAGCAGAAACAATACAGAATAATCCCCCACGAAACAAGAAGAAACAATTCATACTGAATTTTGTCAGAATGGAAAGACTGTAATAGTTATGGACACTAAAGTCATACCCAACAGGAGGAGATATAATTGTCTGTATATTTCCCACGAGTTGTCCAGACTCTAGATTGAACTTTCAAGGTATCTTTCTCAGAACTTCAGAAATGAGTTAGCATCATGCAGGATTTTGGTCCAGGGATAGTAAGTGTATTGTGGTACATAGCTGCCACTCTAGGGAATTTATTTGGGGACATCTAAAGTCTTTCCAGGAGTGTCCAGGAAAGGGTTGAGGTTTACTTCTCACAAAAATTATTTTATTTAACCTTTTATTTTTCTTCCTTCAGTACTGGGAATCAAATCCAGACCCTCATGCATACAGATAAATACCATGAGAAATACCCCTAAATCTCTCTCTTTTTTAGTGTGCCCATATGTATGTATACACCCATGGAGGCCCAAGAGTGATTTCAGGAGTCATCCTGGATGACTCTACCTCCCTTTTGCTTTGCTTTAGTGTTTCCTAAACTCCTGACCAGAAATCTAGGCCACTGCCATTTCTGCCTTGCATTTTTACATGGGATTTAGGGATTTGAACTCAGGTCTTTTTTCCTTTGAGGCAAGGACTTTAACCACTGAGCCATGTCCCTAGCCCTAAACCTCTTTTCTTATAGTTGTAATGGAGCCCCATAGGCTCAAAGTTAGCCAACCAAGGACATGAGTATACGAGGAGCATTGTTCAGGTGCTGTTTCCATATAAATCTATTCCATATAAATGCCATATAAATCTCTGTCTATATATCTATATACAACATTTTGAAAAACCTTTTACTGTCCTTCTAAAGTATAAAAGAATGGCAAAGCGATTAAGCACATTGAACTTTATTTACATATGGAATGTAATATAGATATTTGAAAGGATAGATGCCAAGATTTAATAACATGAAAAGATATTTATGTTTCTATGAATAAGGAAAAAGGAAGAATATATTCAGCCATGTAAAAATGGGGTTACATCAGGACATTTTTCTTGGTAGATTTTAGCCAGGTAGTTAAGGTAGTTATGACTAACCCATAGTTCGGAATTTGTATCACAAAGCCTGTTGGTAAGTTGGGTGGGGATTTTGGCTAGGGAAAAGTTGTTGTTTTAGTGTAGGTCTAGAATTTGACATTCACCTGATATTGAAACCTGTGTAGTCCACAGTACTCCTAGGTGAAGATTTCAGAGTATTTTTAATTTTCAACTTGTACAGTTGTTCTTACCATGTTATTTTCAACAACTGTTAAAACATGTTCAGTGGACTGGGTGTTCTGCCAACAGTATATCAGGAAAGAAGTTAATTCAGGATAAAAAGAATTGTTTATTGAGCTCACTGAAAGAGAACAAGACTGAGCAATGCTATGAGAGGGAGTTCCCTCATTTGGTAAGTCCTTTTATGGTAAGAGTGATTTTTCCCAGGCATGTGATTCATGCCTAGTGAAGAAAGATTATTCTGCTGGTCCAATGTATAGTCTTGAAGACTGTGCAATCTCTACCATGCAAATATGTGCCATGCAAATCAGGGTCACGCACAGCAGACATGCAAACCAGCATCATGCAAATGAGGGCAGTTCTAGTTGGTCAAAAGGCTGGGTCACTGGGTGCTGACTGAGGCTCTGTGGTGTTAGGTTACAGCCAGTGAGCAGCAGTCTAGGATTCCTGTAATAGGCTTGTGGCAATTTCCTAATAGGGGTCAGGCTCCAGTTTCTGCTCCCTAATGGCTTTCTTTCCATAGTTAGGTCTGTGAAATTTGTGCCAACACAACCTGTCCTGGCCAGAACACTATCTTTTGGACAAGTTCTTTTCCTAGGAATTTGTCTATTAAGAGAATACAGGCAGTTTCTTTGGCAAGTAAGTCCAGAATGTCAGCAGAGCACCAAGTCTTAGGAAAATGGAGCAATTAGGAAATTTATTGCAGATATTGCCAGAGTTCCCTGGGCTCTAGTACCAGTGCTTATTTTAATGACTTTAATCAGGACATTTTACTCATCCTAACTCAGAAGCTCCAGATTTTAGGGGTCAGCAGAGGATTGGGTACATTGTAGTTTTGCTCAACAGAAATTATTGGGCGGAGTTTGCTATGAGTAAATGGGGCAGCAAAAATCCCTCCGTAACACCGCTCTCCACCCTGCTCTGCCATTTGGCATCTGTTCGCCTGTAGTTGTCTTAACAATTCCAGCTTACGGTTCATAAAAAATTATAAAGCAATAATATGCCTACAGATTGAGTTGTGCGAAGAACATGTAAACATTTCTCCTCTAGAAAATGGTGCAAAAGTGCTTCAGAACTCTACAGGGACAAGATTTCCATTGCCTGTGTTTTGATTCCTTTGGGAAACACAGTTTTCTCTTACTGAGTGAACTCTTACAGTTCTTTCAAAATTTGCCAAAGGTCAAGGAAAGGAATCACTGGTGAATGTGACATAGACATCAGGAATGTTCCAAGGAGGAGATTTTGTAAATTGCCAAAGTGGTCCAGTGGGAAGAAACATTCCAAAATACTTCGACTTGAAGCCAGAGATGTATTCAGGGGAGACTTGGGAGCTGAAAATTATGTCAGTATTTCATTTACCTCTCTTATTGCTAGTTGAATCCTAAAACAAAAAGTAGAGATATTTTGAGGATATAGTAGGAGGGCAAACTGCACAAAGAGAGATAGCAGGAGGCAAAGAGGAAAAACCTGACTTGGGAAAGATGCAGGGAATAGCTTAGTTCACAGAGAAGACCATTCCTTCCTTGATGCTAGCTTTCAGTTCCAGTGCAACATCCATGTCCTTTTACATTTCCTGATGACCAAGTCTACAAAGCACCCAGAGGGATATAGACAGATAGGTAGATACCAATTTAAAATACCTAGCATGGGTTGGACAGCCTCTGCCTCTGCCTCTCAAGCAAAAGGTCCTGGAGTTCAGATCCCAGACCAGGAGGAAATGGCAGCAGCCTGTACTTCTGATCCTGGAAGACAAGCCTATAAACTCCAGAGCAAAACAAAGAGAAGGTAGAGCAATCGCGGGTGATTCACTCCTGGGCCTCCACAGGTGCATGTAGTGTCTTCTGATACACACAGACACACACACACACACACACACACACACACACACACACACACACAAGAGACACAATGCAATAAGTTAAAATAAAATAAAATAAAAAACCTAGCTGTGCATGCACTAGGCAACACAATTTTATGTATATGAAGTAGACCACCAGGTCATTTTAACCCAGCAAGTCACTGAGTTAGTCTGCAAACAAGAAGTGGAAAAGTGGGAGGGAGTGATGGACAAAGACAAAACTTACTCAGTTTTTTGGTGGCAAATGAAAAGTCTTATAAACCTGAAACTTCAGCATGTACTGATCAAAAAGTTCAAGTAGTTCTGAGATACTAAAAATATATGATTTGGGGCAAAGTGCACAAAATGCAATTTGAGTCTAGGCACACAGATTTCCCCAGATTTGGTGCTTTTCACATTTTTAACAGCAAAGTGGAGGAGCAGAGTAGTGAAACATAAGAGAATGTCACAGTGATGGGCACACACTATATGGCGGCCGCCTCAGGAGTACTTTTCAGAAATCTTCACTGGGCAAAACTGCAACTCTGCTTCAATGAATTTTGGAGTAAACATGCCACATATGTAGCAAAGTTAAGCTTATTAAAAATAAGAGAGGGAGAGAGAGAAACAGAGAGAAACAGAAACAGAGAAACAGACAGAAAGAGAAACAGAAAGAGGGGGAGAAGAGAGTTGACTGATAGGACAAGTATGAGCTTCTCTTAAGAGAGAGCTGCAATTAGGTTTCTTTACAATGGGATATGGAATTTCGTGGCCCTCAAGTTACACCTCAGAAGGTTGCTAACAACTCCTCTTCCTCCTTTTAACATTGTCCAAAGATCTAATTTGAAACTAGGTTAAGAGCTCAGCAACCACAGTCATCAAGTGGATTTTTGACAGGTATAGGGAATGTTGAACCAGAGTAAACACAATTCAGTTACTGTTCTTGACTTCCTTGACTGACAGGTGTTAAGGAATGCAACACCTGAGTGAGTACAAGAGCCCTTTTGGAAAACACATATTGTCTTGTTGGGCCATTTAGTTGCTGTCTTCTGAAGTCAAAAGCCTTCTTTCTGCTTTCTCAGCAGATCAGATCCCAGGAACACAGCCTCTTCTCTCTCCCAGCCTTATGCTTCCTGAATTCCCTGTCTTTCTAACTTGCCTCAGAAAAACCTAACAGTTTCTTTGATCTTTGGGGCTATAAAAAAATAGAGACACATTTGATTGAACATAACGTCCAGTCATTTCATCTCCCCCATCCTTGAATGAGAAGCCTGGCCCAGGCTCCCCTCCAACTGGTAAGAGGATCTTTGAATCACGGGATGGAAATGGAGCAGGCAGAATTAGCAGTCCTCAGACTCTCCTCTCTCAGCTTTATGCACAGAGGTCATGCTTTATCATGATTTTGCCTGCAGGCTTCTAGAACTTCTCCCCTTGGTCCTTTACTGTTAGGATCAGAAGACTGAGCCTCTGTGGATGCTGTAAGAACAGGCAGGTCTTGCTCAGTATCTTTGCATGACATGAATGAATGAATGTCCCTTAGTACACCTGGGAATTGGTTCATGCAATTGAATGGGATCTAGATATCAAGTATGTCTCTATCGCTGCTGAAATGCAACACAGAATGGGCATCTGTACTCTGGGCCAGGTCCTCAGTTCATAAAAATTGAGAAAAATTCCTGTGTCCTGTTCTTGAAAACTAGGCAGTGGTGCACATCAGCACCTCCAGGAAGATGCACACAGAAATGTTTGTCCTTGGGAGAAGACTTCAGATGTTCCACCTACATAAAAGAGATTTAGCAGCCTGGGTGTAGAAATCAGACAAGCAACAAGGCCAGGCTCTCTCACGGAAGCCATGGAAATCCCAACCACAGGTCAGATACCCACTCAGTTAGCAGAATGCTTGCCTAGAGTGGGAAGCCTGGGGTTAGCTCATTAGCACCTAATAAATCAAGCATACCAAAGATTACAAATCCCAGGTTGAGGTGAGAGGATGAGATGCTCACTATCATCTTGGCTACACAGTGTTCCAAGCCCAACCTAAGTAACATGGGATCCTGAATTAGAAAAAGGGAGTTCTATAACCACCTGGAATCAGGCCTGCCTAATCTCTCCCCATCCTGAAGCTCAGGGAAATTTGCGGAAGAGGGGGCGGTAAGATTGTAAGAGCACAAGGATGGGAGGAGTCATGATATGTAAGATACTCCACACAAGTTAGGGCCGAAGCAATTATAAGAGGACTCTGCATGATCTGCGCAATGACCAACATATCGTTGACTCCTCAAATTCTAGCATGGACTAAAGGCACTAGGATCCTTAGAAGCAAGGGATTAGCAGTCACAATAGTGTTCCTAAACTTAAGGGGAACACAAGAAAGAGTTCTAGGAAATGCCACTGAGTCCTTACACCTCATCAGAGAGGAGGACCCAGAGAAAAGTTTGATATACTCATTAAAGGATGCTTCAGAGATGGGGGGAGGGGGTACTGGAAGAAAGGGAGGGAGGGGGAAAAGGAAGGGACAAAGCGGGGAGGGAACACGGAGGTCCAGGGAGGGGTGGAGGGAGGGAGGGGACAGGGGTTCCTATTATGTTTGTATGAGCAGAAAAAAATAAAAATAAAAAAAAAGAAAGAAAGAAAAAGGGAGTTCTAATCACTTTCCTCCTCAGAGGGAACAGAAAGCACCTTTTCCTACTTTAGACTTCCACCGTGATGATTATGAAGTTAGAAAGGAACTGAGATAAAGGATTCTCCGTGGCTCAGAGTTAAGTAAGCAGCCAGTGCCAGTGATGAGCTCTGCTTGCATTTACCTTCTGGTCCATTGCATAATTGGTTTCTGACACACAGAAAGTCCTGAAGCAAGTGAATGAGCCCCAGCTCGTTGGCTCTGTGCCTGAGGAATACCCAGCTTCCAGGATAGTATCATGCCAATAGCAAGAGCATCCAGCAGATAATATTTGGAATTCAATGGAAGAACAAGCAGAAAAAAAATCTATTTTTTTAAAAATGGTGTCTAAGGTTGTCCTTTTGCTTGAACTGATTGCTTGTGGAAGCTCAGGTTAGGAGTAAACAACCCACCCTTACATTTTAAGTAGCACTGGTTAGATGACAGGAGGAACATCATCCTGATGGAGGGCATGGGGCTAGCTACCTTATCCTTGCTTTCTGAGTAAATGAAAGCCAAGGACTACTATAAGAACTAATTTGTGGCTAGATCTTAGGACAAAGAAGCATTTGTGTGTTGACAAGACATATAGTTATTATAGAGGAAAGGGAAGTTGGTGTGAAGATCATCAATTTAATCAGCTTCATAATTGCAGAAGTTTCTCAGGCTAAAAATGACCTTTAGTCATTCTTTCACTTGCTTTCCCCTTCACTTTCAGATTCTTATACTTAAATTTGTATAAGTGCAAATATGTGCATCTTATATTCGTGTGTGTGTGTGTGTGTGTGTGTGTGTGTGTGTGTGTGCGCGCTCATGCTTTCAACTTTAAAATGTTTCTTCTGCTCTTTTTTTTCCATGTGTGTCTCTTTGTGTGTGCATCAAAGGGCATTGTATGTGCCTGTGGAGGCCCAAAGGTGACTTTGGGAGTCACCCAAGATTGTGCTACCTCCTCTTTACCTTGCTCTGAGGTTTCCCAGGCTCCACCTTCCTGGATTAGAAGTACAAGCTGCCACCATTTCTGCCTGGTGTTTTTACGTGGGATCCAGGATCCAAACTCGGGACCTTCTGTTTGTGAGACTTAACCCCTGAGCCATCTCTCCAGCCCTCTTTTACTCTTTTATATCATTTTCCTCCTCACTTAATCTTTCACAGTATCTGCTAATAGAAACTGAGTTAGGAGGTGCTGCATGGCTCCTAGCTCAATGGAAAACCACACACACACAAAAAGAAAAACAGAAAGAAAATAAACCAAAGTGTCCAAATTCAGTCAGATTAAGTAATGAGAACTACAAATTGACCCTGTGCATTTAAACCACATTGAAGTGATAATGAATACTAATTTGGTGGTTGGACAAAGGAGACCAAAGATCTAGAATTTCAAGATCTGGAGTGACACTAAATCTGGTGAAATGGCTACGGAGTGGGCAAGTGCTTGCTGTATGCACATTAACCCATACACTCTCACAACAGTTCTACAAGGCATACACCTCTGATCCTCATTTTTTAGATGGGAAACAGATACAAGATAAAGCTCATAATTGACTCAGAAGTTCTCCTTTAAAAGACTTTTTGCTCAGCTATCTTCACCCCTCCATCTCTATCAGTTCCTTCAGGCTTTGTCTAAACTTTTTGACCCCAAGTCACAGTTTGCCCCTGCCTGACAGGGGCAGAGGTAAGGCATAAAAGCTTAACATGGGACAATTGTGATGGGTAATAGTCACATAGAGTGACTGTCTCCTGGCTAAAGCTCTTAAGGGTTTGGGTGCCACTGCGCCATCTATTTAATCCAGGGTCTTGATTTCAGCACTGAGTAATTTCCCTCCCTTGGTAACTGTCCAATGCTTACCTGCATAACTGGTTTCTCTAGCTTTGTTCTGTTCCCTTCTTCTTCCATAGGTATCAATCCCTTTGTAAATACCTTGACTCTAAACCTTTTCTCAGTATCTGTTTCTTCTGGACCCTCTTTCCCAGTCCTTGGCAATGGACATTCTAGCATTACATTCTCAATTGCCAAAGCCTTATTCTCCCTTAATGTAAGTATTCACAACACTAGGAAGGGATGTTCAACAGCAGTTCAGAACAGCCCAGTGAAATCTCAGGAGGATGAAAACAGTTAACGCTCATTCAGTCTGCCAGGTGCTAGCTATGCTGGGGTTTTTGTATATCAACACTCTTAATGGGAGAGCCAAGGTTTAGAGAATTTATTTGTCCAACGATAACCCTCAGGACTGTCATCTGAGCCTTTTGCCCCCAGACTCTAAACAGGAATCCAGATAGAGCTGAATAGCTTCAGATCACAAAAAGAAAAGAATCAATTTATTTTCAGTGGAACTATCTAATGGGTTTGGAGTAGATCAGTGAAGACACCCAAAGCACTGCAGCAAAATGGAAAAGCTTGCAATGCAAGTTACCAAACCAAGCCAAACTAATACAGCAAAAGACCCAAACAATAAATCAAGGTTAAGAACAAGGACAGTAAACATCGAATTGTAAATCTTTTACATTGCAACAAAGACCTCTCTCTCTCTCTCTCTCTCTCTCTCTCTCTCTCTCTCTTTCTCTCTCTCTCTCCCCTCTGTCCTTAGATGGGTTTCATGTAGTGTGTGTACACAGCCCTCCAAGGGCTTTCTGAGCAGAGAACAAGAATTAGAGTGAAACTCAGGGGTGACATGTAACAGGCTCTCAGCACCCCAATCCCAGCTGCCCTGGAGAAATTTGTAGAGAGATTTAAGAGGCTATGGGATTTTTGTTTTTACAGGCAGGAAATTTGAACCAAATTCATCTCATCTATAGAGAGAGCTTTTTCATGGGAGTGGGGAATGACTTCTGGAGACAATTGGGGAGTGAGTGCATGATGAGAAATTGCTAGGAAAGATAAAAATGATAGTGGTGGCTATCCTTTGAAGAATAGGAAAAAAAATGTTTTTTTGTGGTTTTCAAAATTTCAACAGGAAATAAGTATTATTGTTTTTACCCTTGGAGGAAAGAACAATAAATTGTCAAAATGATCAATGACTATGCTGTTGTTGCAGTTAGCCTGCATAGTTGCTGATAAAATCACCATCAAATGGCTTAAGGGAACAAGGGATTTATTCTCTTATGATAGCCCAGTTACAGTTCTTAGTTCAGCTTGATGGGAGAACTCATACCAATTCCAGGGCCGAGGAAACTGGCCCCACCATTACCACATAATGGCTGAGAGAGAGAGAGAATCTTTACTTGCCAGACCAGCATGTATGGCCAAGTATACATAAGGATGCCAATCTTCCCAACCAACTCTCTGTATTTTATTTCAGGGCCTTGTCCCACCCACCATGGGCTGGGCCTTCCCCATTAGCTAGACAATCTCCTGCAGGTTTTCTCTGGGCCTAACTCAACCACTAATTCTCTACAAATGTGCCCAGAGCTCAAACCCTCAACTATCAAGTTGACACCTGTGCCTAACTATGACAGCTGTAGAACTCTGGTCCAAATTGAAACACTCTTTGTGGAGGGAAAAGGGAGGCTCACAAAATCCAAGGCTTGTGCAACCTGCCTAGAGATTACGTAAGCCATGCCCAAATTGCCGGAGGAGGATATTTTTCAGTAATGTAGGTGCCCAGAGTTACTCAGAGACCTCAGGGTTGTGCATATTGGTGTGTGGAGATTTTAGGATGCAATGGCTCAGAGTTGACCATGCTGCAATGACTAACCCCAGCTGCGTCACTGAGCTGGGCTTGGATAGGACTCTTTGTGCTCCACATCTTATCTGAGGTGAGTAAGCATCTCCATGTGTCTCACAGGAAATATAATGAGCTCCTGAGTATGCGCACTTTGTCTTTTGGGTGTGCCCAGTCACCAAAAAAGGAACAGATAAAGCAAACACATGTGTGAATCATACCCAGTTATAGAACAGTAGTATGTACCTTAATGTTGAGTACACAGAATGTTTTGGGCCAGCATTGTGATTCTGGGAAAAGATCTTCCATCAGTACTTGAGCTTTGATAGAACCAAGGTGAAGATTGATCAAGCCAAGTTTTTGACTGGACTTGATTCTTAATTTACGGAGTTTTGAACACTCAAGCAATTTTCTGTCTTTACTTTTCCTATTTTTGTATTGACTAATATTATTTGCAATTATACTAACAAAGAATTTTATGGTGTTGGGATTATGTAGAAAAAACATTATGATTATGATACATTTCAGTTTTACTAGTCAAGCAAATGATTCAGATTTGACCCCATAAAAGAAAAATAAATAACCAACAAATTTTCTTACTTTTTTCCCAGTGGCACAAGCCTAACTTAATGAAAAAGTTAAAATATAAATTTTAGAACTAAGCATGGTGAAAATTCAGCACTTAGAATGTTGGAACAGGAGTGTTGTTGATTTTGAGGCCAGGCTGAGCTAGATCTGGCAAGTCCTTGTATAAAATATTTTTTAATTGAAAAGAAAGTACTTAATAGAGAAACAAAGGGACAATTTATTTAGTTTTGAATAATCCAAACACTTTGGAATCCAAAGATTGAAAGATCGATGATTTCATGTCTTTTATCTATCCAATTTTGACTTGCCAATTTGCACATGATCAGGGAATGGCTGCAAACTGAATACTGTTCTTTTTTTTTAATGTGCAAACCCTCATGCAGACACAGAAAGTTTTAAGTTTCATTATAAAAAAAGAAAGAAGAGAGATTCAGTTAACCTTTAGATCCATATCCTCTTCCTGACAAATTAAAATGCCTTGCTTCCCCCATCACTGACGTCTCCCGAACCTGGCCATCTAGCTTTGCCCTCTCGTGATACCTCTGCAATCACCCCAGGATGCTCCTGCTTCAGGGTCACTCACAAAATTTACCCATCAGGTTCGGTTTATGAAAGAATGCATTTCAAGTTTATGGTGATTTTAAGGGTTCTTTATTGCTAGGAAGGGCTTTCAGAGTCATGAAAATGGGAATGTCATCAGTAATGGTAAATATTCAAAACTCAAAGAACTTGTACTATCCTAACTTACTGCAATGGTAGCAAAAATTTATTTCATCATTTTATGTGCATGTGTGTAGGGGAGAGAGAGAGAGTACACACGTCTTGGTTAATGTGTATAGATGAGAGGACAACTTTTGGGGATTGATTGATTCTCTCCTTCTACTTTGTTTGAGGTAGGATCTCTTTGTTGTTTCTGCTGTAGGGCATTCCAGTCTAGCTGTCCCACAAGTTTTTTGGTAATTCTCATCTTTCTACTTCCCATCCCATACTAAGAGTGCTGGGATTATAGATGCATACCACTTTAACTAGTTTTTTTTTTTTTTTTTTTTTTGCATGGATCTGGTTCAGTGATCCAGACATTGGGACGGGGCTGATGTTTGGAGACCTAGCAGACACACAGAACCTGGACAGCTGCTCTCAGACCATCTACAGAGAAGTGATGCTGGGGGGTAAAAGCAGTCTGATGTTCTTGAGGCACTATGTGACCAAACCTGAGTTGATTTTTAAGTTAGACCATGGATATGGACCATGAAGTGCAGAAGAAACAGCAGTTTGCAGCCTTCTAGCTGTTCACAAAGTGAGTGCCCCACCTGGGGCCACACAGGAAAACCAAGGGAGACATTTGTGGCAAATTGGAATTGCCAAGCATAATACATCAGATGAAGAGATGGTTAGGAATCTCTAGGATTGTAGGAAAACTTTGCAGGTCCTGTCTCAGTGGACAGCAGGGTAAGCAACCCTATGAATGTAAAGAATGCAGCAAAATTACAGGTAAGGGACCTATAAAAGGAATAAGCATAGAACAGTTTTGAAAAAGAAGTCAGGTCTCCTTCTATAGTGAAGACCATATGTAGCAAATAATCGAACCAGGTACAGCGACACTCACTTTAAATCCCAGTGCTAGCCCTTGGGACTCAGGGTAAAATTTAAGGATCGCCAGGGCAACAGAATAAGCCAATATAACAGAAAAACATCGAAACATTGAATCGAAAGTGCCCTTTACATATACCAGAACCCATATGGATGTGAAACTTCAAGAAAGTAAGTACTGCCCAAACCCTTTAAGAAGATTCAAAGTTTGACTGTCATCAGCACCCCTAGAAAGTTGATAAAGCGTAGGAGCACCATGTAGGAAATATGCTGAAATCATATTCATCCTAGAAAATTTATAAATGCAAGGATTATCAAAAACATATCCAGCTACATTTCCATATCGGCAGGCATCTAGTCACCTAGGAAAGTTTGCACATCTGAAGTTAGATTTAGGCAGGCCAGGCGCATGGCTCAGTGGCAGTGTGCTGTCATGCCTGTGTCACCTGAACATTTTTATTTAAAAATTCTCGTAAGGGCATCTTTATCTTAAACATCCATGTTCAGGGACAAGGAATTGTACAGAAAAATTACCACAAACTTAGAACATCTCATTAGACAAGGACATTATTTGATCATGTAGTTAGATGAATTTCCATAACTTTATTTTCAGATAAAATCCATGTGGTCTGTGAACTCATGCTGTAGGCTGGCTGTTCTCATATTCATGATTCTCTTTTTAGTCTTCCTGGCTGTTTAGATGCATGTGTTCACCTGCCCAGCCATGGAGTTCTTTAATGTGCGAACATTTTCAGTAAAATATCCAAATTTCTATGCATCAGAACTTTGTTTGGGAAAATGTCAATTTATGTAAGCTTCATGCCAATTTCTTTTTAAAAAATATTTATTTATGCATTTGAGAGAGCAAGGGAATAGAAAGACAAAGACAGAGACAGACAGAGAGAGAAAGAAAGAGAGAGATAACATGAATGTATGGACATGGGCAGAAGTCAGAGAACAACTTTGGGAAGTCAGTTCTCTCCTTCCACCATGTAGGCTTCTGGAGATTGAACTCAAGTCTGCAGCAGGTTTGTAAACCTTCCCAGATGGTCTATCTCATTGGGTCCACTTGATTTTTTAAATATTTTTTATTATTTATTATTTATTCAATTGTGCATGTGTGCATGTGTGTATGTGTGTGTGTGTGTGTGTGTGTGTGTGTGTGTGTGTGTGTAGAACCATGGACGAATTCGGGAACCACCATGGATGCCTCCACCTCCTCCTTGTTTACTCTGCCCTGAGATTTACAGGCTCTGCCCTACTAGGAGCAGAAACGCACCCAGCGTCTATATGTGGAGTCTAGGATCCAAACTCAGACCCTTCTGCCTACAAGGCAGAGGCTTAACCCCTGAGCCACCTTTCCAGCCCTATACTTGATTTTAAATTTCAAATGGAATGGATGAATATGGTATTGGAAAATAAAGTATTCAATTGATTGCCAACAATGTAACATAATGATAAAAATACTTGTTTCATCTAGCATGCTTTCTGTTGATACTTACTTTTCTTCTTATAACATCTTAACTTGTTTTGTACTCTTTACTCATATATATGTATATATTTATTTCAAAAGCAAAATAACAATACTATATTAAAAAACTGAAAAACTCCTAATTCTATTTCTCCATCACTAGTATTTCCCCATCATTAGCAAATTATTTTATTTCCATTTTTCTAGATTACATTGTTTTTAAAATTATTTTTATTTTATTTTATATTTATTTATTTTTTTCCTAATCATACAAGCTTAATAGGTACCCTGGTCTCCTCCCTCCCTCCACCCCTCCCCAAACCCCTTTACACCCTTCCCCCTTTCCCCTTCCTTTCACCCTACCTCCCTCCCTTTCTCCCAATGCCTCCCCTTCTCCCCTTACATTCCCTGGAGCATCCCTTAGTGTGAATGTCAAACTTCCCACTGCATCCTCCACTCTGGTGAGGTGTAAGGACTCACTGGCATTGTACAGAGCCCTTTCTTGGGCTCCCCTTTAGTATGGGAACACTATTATGACTGTTAGTCCCTTGCCTCTAAGGATCCTAGTGCTGTGATCCATGCTAGACTTTGGGGGGTCATTGACATGTCAGTCATTGCACAGGTCATGCAAAGTCCGAATATGGCTACTGTGGCCCTAACTTGTGTGGAGTATTTTGCATATCGTTGCTCCTCCCCATCTTTAGGCTCTTACATCTTATCGCCCCCTCTTCCACAAATTTCCCTGAGCTTTAGGATGGGGAGAGATTTGGCTAGTGTGGTTCCAGGTGATTAATGTAAAGTTTCTGATGTTCTGGATTATGGTTTGTTGTTTTCAGTTTTCTGTTCCTGCGCTGCCCTTGGCTCCATCCTGATTGGTATTGGAGGTCACCTCCTAACCAGAGATAAAAGGCTGATAAAATGGAATCTTACTATAAGGGTAGATTCAAAGGTAGATGTATAGGAGTAGGAGACCACAGTGAGGGGAGGTCAGTCAACCATTTGCAGGATGGTTACCATCTATCTGCCTGACTCTATATCCTCTCTGACTGGTGAGATCAAACCCCCTCAGTCGCAAGTGACCAGGAAGGAAAATGAGTGAGCTTAACCAGATGTCTCACTACTTACTTGCAATACTTGAGGTCGCCTTTTTTTTTCTACTGTAGCATGATCCCCTCTCTCCTTATTTCTGGGGGGGGGGCCCTCCTTCCCCTTCCCTCTTGTTTATAATCTTTGCAATTACTGTAGGTATTACAGAGATTTATCATTGAATATGTCATTAAGAGGGTTTGGTACTAGGCTCCACCTATTAGGGACTACATACAGTGTTTAATTTTCTGTGTCTGGGATACTTCACTAAATATAATTTTTTCTAGTTCCATCCATTTCTCGGTAAATTTCATTTATTCATCATTTTTGATTGCTGAGTAGTATTCCATTGCATAAATGTATCACATTTTCCTTATCTACTCATCAACTGTTGAACATTTGAGGTGATTACATGACTTAGTTATTATAAATAGTGCTGCTATGAACATGTTTGTGCTTGTGTTGTTGAGGTGAATTTTTCCTTAATGGGGGATTATTTCCAGAGGTGGAATAGCAGGGTTGTATAGCATTTCAATCTTTAACTTTTTAAAAATCACCAAACTGATTGTCAGAGTGGTTGTATAAGCTTGCATTTCCACCAGCAATGTAGGAGAGTTCCCTTCTCTCTACATCCTCTCCAACATTTGTTGTATCGTGGATTTTTGCCATCCTGACCCAGGTGAGATGATATCTCAGGGAAGTTTTGATTTGCATTTCCCTGATGGCTAAGGATATGAAGCATTTATTAAGATATTTGTTCAACATTTCAATTTTGTCCCTGGAAAAGTTTTTTTTTTTAGTTCCCAGGCCCATTTTTTTTATTTTAATATTTTTTATTATTATTTCAGCTCATACAAACTTAATAGGTACACCAGTTCCCTCCCTCCCTCCTCTCCCCCCCAACCCCCTGCTCCCCCTCTCCTTACCCCTCCCTCTCCATCCCCCCCCCCCGTGCCTCCCGCCCCAATTCCCAGAGTCCTTTCTTGTGCATGCCTGACTCTCCTCTGGGCCCTCCTCTCCGATGACGTACAAGGACCCGGTGGCATTTCCCTGAACCCTTTCCTGTGTTCCCCTTAAGCATAGGAACACTACTGTGGCTGTCAATCCCTTGCCTCCAAGGATCTTGGTACCTTTAGCAGATGCTAGACTTTGTGAGGTCAATAGTGTGTTGGACATTGCGCCGGGCATGCAATGTCCAATTATGATTGCTTCAGCCCTAACTAGTATAGAGTATCTTACATATCATTGCTCCTCCCATCCTTTTGCTCTTACACTCTTACCACCCCCTCTTCTGCAAATTTCCCTGAGCTTCAAGATGGGGAGAGACTAAGCTGGCCTAGTTCTAGGTGGTTGATATAGAGTCTCTGAAGTTCTGGATAGTGGTTTGTTGATTTTCTTTTGCAGTTTTGTTGCTCCTGCAATGCCCTTCACTCCATCGTGATGGGCACTGTATGTCACCCCCTGGCCAGAGACAAAAAGCTGTTAAACTGGAGTCTTATTATAAGAGCACATTCAAGGGTAGATGTAATACTTATACCCAAAAGTGGAATCACAGGGTCATATAGCATTTTGCAATGGGAGGGGTCAATCACCCACTTGCAATCACCCACTTTTTAATCTGCCGGACTATATGCCCTCCCCTTCTGGTGAGTTCATACCCCCTTAGTTGTAAATGATCAGGAATGAATGTCTGTGAACTTAACCAGGTGTCAGATTACTTTCTTGCAGTCCTTGATGGAGGCCTATTTTCTCTACTGTAACATGGTGACTTCTCTCCTTGTTTATGGTGTGGCCCTCCAATCCCATCCCTCCTGTTCATAATCCTTGCAATTACTGTAGGTAATACATAGATTTACCTATGAGTGTCTCAAGGTGGGCTGGGTGGGTTTGGTACTAGGAGCCACCTATTAGGGAGTACATACAGCTCTTAATTTTCTGGGTCTGGGATACTTCACTTAATATAATTGTTTCTAATTCCCGGCAAATTCCAGTAATTCATCATTTTTGATGGCTGAGTAGTACTCCATTGTATAGATGTACCACAGTTTCCTTATCCACTCGTCAACTGTTCGACATTTGGGTTGATTCCATGTCTTTGCTATTGTAAACAGTGCTGCTATGAACATGGTTGTGCTTGTACTATCGAGATGAACCTCTGCTGTATGGGGGGTTATTCCCAAAAGTGGAATCGCAGGGTCATATGGCATTTCAATCTTAATTTCTTTAAGAATCTCCAGATAGCTCGCCAGAGTAGCTGTATGAGCCTGTGTTCCCACCAGCAATGTAGGCGAGTTCCCCTCTCTCCACATCCTCTCCAGCATTTGTTGTTGTTTGTATTGTGGATTTTTGCCATCTTGACTGGGGTGAGATGATATCTCAGGGAAGTTTTGATTTGCATTTTCCTGATGGCTAAGGAAGTGGAGCATTTTTTAAGATAATTGTTAGACATTTTAATGTCATCCCTGGTAAAATTTCTTTTAAGTTCCAGGGCCCATTTTTTAATTGGGCCATTAGTTTCCTTGGTGTTTAGTTTTCTAAGTTCTTTGTGCACTCTGGATAATAGAGCTCTATCAGATATGTGGTTAGTGAAGATTTTCTCCCATTCTGTGGGTTGCCTTTTTGCTCAGTTTACAATCTCTTTATCTGAATAGAAGCTCTTTAATTTCATAAGATCCCATCTTTTGTATGTTGGTTGTAGTGACTGTGCTATTGGATTTCTGTTTAGGAACTGCTGGCCCAACCCAATCAGCTCAAGGGAGTTCCCTACCTTTTCAACTAGGGTTTTTATAGTATCTGGCTTAATATTGAGGTCCTTGATGCATTTGGAATTAATTTTTGTACATAGTGACAAGTATGGGTCCAGTTTTAATCTTTTGCATGTGGACATCCAGTTTTGCCAGCACCATTTGCTGATGATGCTGTTCTTTTTCCATTGGATTTTTTGGGCCCCTTTGTCAAAGACCAAATGGCTATAATTGTGTGGGCTTATATCTGGGTCTTCAACCCTTATCCCTTGATCTGTGTGTCTATTTTGGAGCCAGTACCAGGCTGTTTTTATTACTATGGATTTGTAGTTTAGATTAAGGTTTGGTAGGGTGATACCTTCAGCAATGTTTTTGTTACTCAGGATGGTTTTTTTCTATCCTGGGTCTTGTGTGCTTTCATATGAATTTTGAGATTGTTTGGTCAACTTCTTTAAAGAATTGCTTTGGGATTTTGATTGGTATAGCATTGAATCTGTATATTGCTTTTAGTAGGATGGTCATTTTTATGATGTTGATTCTGCCGATCCAGGAGCATGGGAGGTCTTTCCACCTTCTGGTGTCTTCTGTAATTTCTTTTTTTAGGGTTTTAAAGTTTTCATTGATTGCACTGATTTTTGCTTTAATTATAGTGCAAAGCATGTACAATTTAGTGTGCCGACCATTTATCCTTAGGCTTCCTTCAAGGCTGCATTGCCTTCTAACTTCTAACACATATCCTGTCAGTTTCATTAAAAGGCAGATCAAGGCTAGAGTTTAATTAGTTGATAGAGTGTTTTCTTAGCAAGTGTGGAACCCTGGCTTTGATCTCTGGCACTGAGCGTGATGGCACTGGCACTGGGCATGGTAGCATACATCTCTAACCTGCACTCCATAGGCAGAGGCAGGAAAAATCAGAAGCTAAAGTCATTTTCTGCTATATAAAGAATTCAAAACCATCTTCTTCTGGAGATCCTGTCTCAAAAACAATCAAATAAAATAAACAATAATGTGATTATTTTTACCTTTCTACTATCCCTGTGATCTGATGGCCAACCAAGTGAAGTTTGTAGAGCCTGTGAGGTTGCCTCATGGTCATTGTGCACACTAGAATGGACAGAGAGATGAACTGCAGCATTGTGGAGCCTAGGCTGGACCACTTTCCACCCTGTCTTCTTTGAAACATGGAAAAAAGCTGAGGTTGTATCACCGATAAGATCAGTTCTCAAGTGGCTTGCCAGAGACAAGAGAAAACATGGAACTTTATATTGGTGAAATCTGTGGGCTGTCACCTAAGCTCATAACTAGTTTCACATTACTAGTGGGAAGAACTAAATTGAATTATGTTCCAGTTGACAGGGGGGATCATGAAGTTTCATCTGTGAAATCCTGATGCCAAAATGCCAAAATGTTTAATCTACACCAATCACTTTACAAGAAATATAATTAAGGATAAGGGAAGTAATTCAAAAGGAAACAATTACACAAATCTAGAAATGTGTTGTTTCTACAAGCAACTGGCCTAGATGTCTCAAAAAATGAAAATTGTGAAAATAAGGAAGTAGTGAGGAGATTTTCTTTAGGCTGAAATAAAACCAACATGCAATGCATGTGCCTTCTTCGGTTTCTGGTTTTCACAAACTATGCATGAAATGGAATGTGATGAATGTTAAGTATGATAATATTCTCTGTTACATAAGACTATTCTCTCTGTTTTCCAATATATTAAAAATATTCCA
The DNA here is from genome assembly GCA_023101885.1 of Typhlomys cinereus. NCBI lineage: Eukaryota > Metazoa > Chordata > Mammalia > Rodentia > Platacanthomyidae > Typhlomys > Typhlomys cinereus. The sequence continues at coordinate 2,229,924 of JALPQD010000219.1, forward strand.
TCAATTGAAAACTTTCTAGACTAGAAAGTTCATTCAGCAGTTAAATCACTTTCTATGCAAGCAAAAGAACAGGAATTCAGATCTACAGATCCCTTGAAAAAAAACTGAGTAGGTGTAGAAGTCCACTTATGTTATAATTCCAGCTTTGGAAAACAGAGACTGGGAATCCTCAGAGCAAGCTGGAGGGCAAGACGAGCCCTATTGCAAATTCTGGGTTTGATTAGATATCCAGGTTCAACAAGAATAAAGTGGAAGAGAGATCCAGGATGATTCCCCATATCAACTTCAAGCCTCTACATGCATGTGTACACATGTGCACCAAAACACATGCCAACAGGCATACACACCCACACCCACAAAAATGGAAAAAAGAGGAAAAAAAGTTGTTGGAGGGCTAGGAATATAGCTCAGTGGTACAGTGCTTTTTAAACACTGTGAGACCCCCAGTTCAATCCTCATCACTATTAAAATATTCTAAGAAGGGAATAGAGGCAAAGGGAGTAGAGATTTCCACAAGAATAGAAATGGGGTACTTCTCACTATCACAATGAATGGCTTGTTATTGAAGAACACGAGTGAAATGATAAAAAATATAAAGTTCTCTAAGATTAAACGGACTATTTTCAATGTTTACTACAGAATTCTATCATCCACTTCTTTCTGAAATGGATATGACATACATGACTAGTCTTAACATGGCAATACTAATCAAGTGTTTCATTACCCAAGAAAAAAGAGCACACAGTCACAGAAAATGCTTATTGGACACCTACTGTATGCCAGCTATCAGGCCAAAAGATGGAGCCACTACACAAATGTGACATGGCCCCTGTCAAAGTGGCATGGAATTTGTAGAGAGAAGAGCTGGAAAGTAGCAGGTATGATGGTCAGGAAAGCATCTCCTTGAACCGAACTGGCTGGAAGAAAAGTGAAGGGAAGAGGATTCAGGCCCAAAAAATTGTGTAGACTCAATAGAGGCAAAGGAACTGAAGAAAAACAGATTGACTTCAGTGTAACATGCTGGGAGAACTGGGGCATATGGTGGCTCAGAGACTACAGCTATCAAGCCATGGTAAGAGATTTAGATATTTTCTTAATTCAGTGACAAACAATATTAATACTCATTTGCTTCGGAATACGTAGACTACTTAGGAATTCTACCTTTGGGTTGACAAGTGGCTCGGCAGGTAAATCTACACAAGCATTCCATAGCTTGTACATGCACAGACACACATGCATACACGTATACACACATGCATACACATTAAATAGATAAATTAATGTAGATAGAAAAGAAAATTAGAGATGAAAAGGGGGACATTACAACAGATGCCAATGAAATTCAGAAAATCAAAACAGCATACTTTAAAAACTATATTCTACCACAGCATACTTTAAAAACTATATTCTACTAGTTGGAAAATCCAAAAGAAATACATGAATTTCTAAATGTATGTGACCTTCCAAAGTTAAACCAAAATGAGATAAAGAATGGAACAGGTGTATCACAAATAATGACACTGAAGAAGTAATTAAAAATATCCTAAGAAGCATTCTAGTAGGTATTTAAAGAAGCACTAACATCAATCCTTTTCAAGTTATTCCATAAAATAGAAAAGGAAGGATTGCTTCCAGCCTAATTTTATCTTGATACCAAACACAGAAGTCTCCAAAGGACATCAGCTATTGTTGTGGCTTTTGGTTGCCCAACATGACTAAATGATAAGACCATCACTTGAAGACAACAAAAGAAGATAGACAAATCAAACTAGAACTGACCTCCATGTTGACTAATTTACGTAGTTCTAGAAAGTGCAATGTCAGTTGTCAGGGGAAAAAATTCATTATTGCTCTTATCTAGTCATGAACCCTGTGAGTTACAATGCCAAATTGCCTGGCAAGATGAATCCGCTGGTGCACTTTCTAATTAGATTTGAGTCCTGCTTCATAGAACTTCTTGCTGAAAATGTAAACGTGATCAAGAGACCATGGCTAGGCAGGGGAGGTGACTTAGGGGCCTTTGCTTCACAAGCAAAAGGACTTGAGTTTGGATCCCCAGATCTCATATAAGAAAAATGTCAGGTGGATTTGATGGCAACCTGTAATTCCAGCCCTGGTAGGTGGAGCCTGGGAATCTCCAGAGCAAAGCAGTAAACTGGATGAACAATCCAGGGTGATTCCTGATCACCCTTGAGCATCTGTATTAGTCAGGGTTCTCCAGTGCAACATAGCCAACAGAATGAATATATAAAAAAGGAATTTATTGGATTGACTTATATAGTCTAGGAAGGCTAACAACAGTTGCTAGTAGCTGCTCAGTACAGAAACTGAATGTCCCAGCGGTTCTAGTCTGTGGCCAAGGGCTGGGTTCTGATGGTAACAGGAGGAAGATAAATTTGTGTTGCAAATATATTGATCCAGATAACCTCTTTACTATGATGATATGATACCATGTAGAGATTTTTCCAGCAAGAGATCAAATGGGGTCTTAAAGAAGAGACCACGAACTGGGATTTAACCAGGTGGCAATTATTTGGCTTGATCATACTCATTTGAATGTGTCATCTAAGTAATCCACAAAATATGGAAGGAAGAACTAGGTCTTTAATGATGTTTCAAAGAAGCACATCCTGAGAAACTTATCCTGTGAGAGCTTTTCAGAAAGTTAGCAAGGGAGGAGATTACTTCTACCCTTCTGGAAGAGGAGAAAGACAGAGGAGTGTGTGTTTTACAGAGGAGTTGACAGCACAAATTACCATTTTCTTTTTCAAAAAGACTTCCAAAGCATGTTAGTACCTTGTCTGGAAGTTTCCTGAAAGAATGGTAGGCAGAACATGGAATAGCAAATTACTACTTAGCTTTCTAACATTCCAGTTTTGACACATTTGCAATGCATATTTATGCTCTATTTGATTTCTAAATCTGGAAAACCTTAAACCTTGTGGCAATGGTTATCATGGGTGACTGACAATTGATTCAGAAAGATCAAAAGTGGAGAATCTTTTCAATTAATCCATCAGGATCCTCCCTATGAGCTTCTCTTTTCTAAATACTGAAAGCATTTTTTTCAGGTGTGTTTGGTACCTTTAATTAAAACTCTTTATATCTGAAAAAAGGAAAATGAAGTTTGTTTTACTTGTGTAGTTTGTCCATTTAGGCAAGAGCACCCAGCAGTTCTGCTGCTAAAGAGTTGACATTTGATATAGCACATTTTCACCAGGCATTTCATTACTTTTTCAAATTGTGAAAAAAATGAACTTTGGTGAGTGTAAAATAGTCTTAAATATTTCTACAATCTCCTTTTATCATCCCCCCCACTTTTTATTAGCTCATTGACTGTGTGTAGCACTGCGTTTTAGTCTAGCCTGAGCACATTAAACATAACTGGCAGTATAGATTAGCACTGTGATATTCCATGGCTAAGCACTCATTTATTGTCTGTTTAATTTTTTGAGAAAGGGTCTCATTATGGAGTCTCATGTGAACTTGAACTCATGACCCTCCAATGTCTGCCTTCTCGGTACTAGATTATAGGTATGTGCCACCATGCCAAGAACGGACTGATTTCTCTGCCCCTAAACCAACTTGGTTACAAGCACAGTGGCTTCTGTTGCATCATGAGAGGAGAGGCACTGTGTCATGGAGGAAGTCCATGGGGCTGGGAGCCAGAGCCCTTGATTCTAGCCCAGCCCAGTTCAGAGCAATCTGTGTAGACTAGATGTAGCTATTTGACCCTCTGGGCTTCAGTTCTCCTCTCTTGACTTTGTGTCTGTGACTCACAATGTTTGCATGATGCTTGAACTGCCTGTGACAAGGTGTTATTATGTCCAGTATGATGAAGGGCAGAAGCTCGAGACTATCTTAACTCACAGCTCATTGCCCCATGTCTCAACTTTTGACTATAAAATGGAGATAATGAAAGATTCTATGCTTTAGGACTGTAGAGAGGTCTAAAATATATTAGCATACATAAAACCCTCAGAATAGAGCCTGGCATAAGTTTTGGCTGGCATTTGATTTAAAAAGATTGCTTCCTTTCCAGATGGATTTTTCTGAGCTTAGCATTTTTGCCTGGTCACCACCCCCAACTGTCTAGAGTGTCCATATGTGTCCTGTAATGTATCGTGACTTTTATTATCCCTTGGAAATATTTGATGAACATTCTGTGAATGAGAACTCTACTTTTCAGGCTGCAAAAAAAGGGAATTTTTGAGAAAAAAGTTGTAAACTTTAAATACTGCTCATGTTTTCGGGTTTAATCTCATGGGTGGGGCCACCGTTCAAGCCTCCTAGTGGCATCCAGTGTCAGACCCTGAAGATTAAGAATCAGAATCTGGGGCTGAGGAGATGGCTCAGGGCTTAAAGCCTTTGCCTTGCAAGCAAAGGGACCTAAGATGAAGGAAAAAGAAAAAGAATCAGTATTTGATATGAGTTTTTAGTAATGTGGATGGCCCTCATTGTTGTGTAAATCAGTAACATTACCTAAGCCCTAAGCCCAAGGCACTTACTTGCCCTTCTGTACAAGTGCTGGTTGTACATTTGTGTGCTACCACAGTTTGTTATTAGTATGACCTGGCTCCCTTTGAATGCCATAGAGCTCATGGGGAAGTCAAATAAGCAAATGTGCTGTGGTTGTTGTGGTCTGGTCTGAGTATTTTCAGGTTCTTGGTCTTTTATTCAAAGGTAACATAAGGTCCACACAGATTTGCAAAAGTAGCAGGCGTGTGTTACTCAAAGTAAAGCAATAGAGCATATCAGAAAGGAATGTGCTATCAAGAGCAACAGCTGGCCTCATGAATGGGTGTCAGAGTTAGACATAGGTGTCAAGTTGATGGTTAAGGGTCTGGGCTCTGAGCACATTTGTAGAGAATTAGTAGTTGAGTGAACCTGCAGGAGATTGTCTAGTTGATGGGGAAGGCCTAGCCCACGGTGTGTGGAACTAGTCCCTAGGAAGGTGAGTAAAATGGTTTGAGAAAGAGGCATCCTTGTCTATACTTGGCCAGATGTGCTGGTCTAGCAAGTAAGGATTGTCCCTCTCTCAGCTGTTATGTGGATATTATGTGGCCAGTTTCTTCAGCTCTGTGGAGATGGTGCATGCTCTCCTGTTCAGATGGACAAACAATTGTAAGTGGGAATCATAAGAGAAAATAAACCCTTTAATCTTTTAAGCCATTTGATGATGATTTTATCAGCAACAATGAGGAGAACTGAAACAGTGGGGATGTTCAAGGCATTAGTTATTTGGGGATTTATTTTGTGGGTTTCAAGAGAAGGAGGAGTTTGTTTGCTAAGGGAAACAGTTTGAGTGGTTCTCTGTTTCTTTTTTCTTTTTTAAATTTAATGTTGCATACACGAATACAGTGAATTTATAGTATTTTCAACCCTTAATCCCGAATCCCATACCCTCTTCTTTTCTCCTTACAACCTTTCATCTCCCCTGCCAAACTCACTCCTATTTTCCAATCTTTTTGTGTGGTCTGTTGTGTTTCATTTAGTCTGTCTTTGATGGCATACATCTGACCTGATTCATGCTTCAGCTCAGTAGATATATGTTTCTCTGTTTTGGTTGACAAATTAGGTTATATAATCATTATTATCACTTCCTACAAGGCATCTCATTTTAATATTATGCATTTACAGTTAGGTATAAGCCTAAGATTATAGATAAGGGATTAATCCTAACAGTTTACTTAAGGTCACAGTTTGTCTTGTGAATGAGTTCCATACCAGTTTAGACTGCATTTGGTCCTTCCATTTTTCACACATTGGAAATATATTTGAATACCAACTAAGTTTGATGCTTGTTAAAGGAGGAGCTCATTCCACTATCCAGAGAGGATTGTGAATATAGATGGATACAGATGTGTGTGCTCCTTGTTGTCACAAATAAAATGCCAGAGCCAAGACAAGCCAGCCAATGACCTAAACCTCCTCTTGAATGGCAAATAAACCTTTTGCGTGTGATTGTGTGTTGGATGGTTTGGGCATTATAGGTGTGGGTCTGGAACAGCAGAGGTTCTGGCGATGGAGTGAGATCTGCTGGGAGACACTGTCTGCATATCATGAAAATAATTTCCTTCTTTAAGTAGCAGAAAAGCAGTGGGGGGCAACCACATCTATCTGCCCACCTTCTTCCAGGAAGGTAAGAATTGGTATTAGATATGCCGCTGATGAAGGGTAATTATGTCTTTGTAGGACACTTAAAGGCTGTCTTAAAAGTGGATGCAGAATGATTTTGAATTTTTTCAGAGGAATTGGTTATCTTTAACAGTTAAATTTATTCCTAAATGTATATAGTTTGGGACAAGAGTTTCTCAGAGTTCTTTTTACTTTGTTTTGTTTTTAGACAGGGTCTCATAGTTAGGTCAGGCTGACCCAGAATTCTCTATATAACCCAGCTTGGCTCTAAACACTCAGAGATTGTCATGGTTTGAATGTAATTTGTCCCCCATTGGCTCACGTGTTTGAATCCTTAGTCGATATTGGTGTTGCGAAGGTCGTGACACCTTTGGGAGGTAGAATCTTGCTGAAGGAAGGCATGTCACAAGGGGTGGGCCTTGAAATTAGTCAGACCTGCCCTACTTCCTCTATCAGCCTGCTCTTGCTCTTTGCAGTCAACTCTCTCAGCCTCCGTGATGTCTTCCAGTGACCTAAAGCTCCTCTAACTGTGCCAACCCAACTGTGCCTTTTCTACCATAATGGACTGTACCTCCCATCTGGAACCTTAAACCAAATTAATCTGCCTTTCTCCTTAAGTTCCTTAATCTCCCTTAAGTTGGTTGTATGAGTTGTCTCACAGGAGCAGAGAGAGTAATTGTGATAATCCTCCTGCCTCAGCCTCCAAAGTACCTAAGAAAATCTTATTTTGAAAGGAAACTTATGAGAAGATGAGAACTGATACAACTTAGAGAAGATAAACTAATCCAAGGGGGACATTATATACTGCAGTAGTCTGAATGTTGATTGTCCCTCAATATCCACGTGTTTGAGGCTTTGTTTCCAGGCTACTGTTATTGGGAATGATAGTCCTTCCAGTGTTTGGAGTCTTGGTGGGATGTCTTTAGGTCCGGGGTGTGCTCTTGTGGGGGATGATGTGATCCCAGCCTGCTCTTCTATCTTTTGCTTCTTGGACGTATTAGTTGCTTGTCTTGTGAAAAAAATACCTCATAAAAGCAACTTAAGGATTTATTTTGACTCACAGTTCCAGGGAATACAATACACCATGACAGAGAAGGTGAGAGAAGCAGGAGGGAGTGTAGCCTCACTGCATCACAGTCATAAAGGGGAGTACAGTAGCTCCTTATGTTCTTGTCCTCTTTTCTATTCGGTTCAGGCCCCGGTCCATAGAAAGGTACTGCCAACCACAGTGAATCTTTTTTTTTTTTTTTTTTTTAACAGTGTCTTTCTCCTCAGCAACTTTTTTTTTTATTAAAAATTTAATTATACATTTTAAAATTTTTTACCAGTTCCCTCCCTCCCCCCTCCTCCCCCTCCCCTTCCCCCAGTGCCTCCCCCCCAATTCCCAGAGAGTCCTTTATTGTATACGCCTAACTCTCCATTGGGTCCTCCTCTCCGATGACATATAAGGACCCAGTGGCATTTCCATAAGCCCTTTCTCTTGTTCCCCTTAAGCATAAGATCACTACTATGGCTGTCAATCCCTTGCCTCCAGGGGTCTCGGTGCCCTTAACAGATGCTAGACTTTATGAGGGCAACAGTGCGCTGGACATTGCGCAGGGCATGCAAAGTCCCATTACGATTGCTTTGGCCCCAACTATTGTTGAGAATCTTGCAAATCGTTGCTCCTCCCATCCTTTTGCGCTTACAATCTTACCGCCCCCTCTTCCGCAAATGTCCCTGAGCTCCAGGATGGGGAGAGATTAGGCTGTCCTAGTTCTATGTGATTGATATAGTCTCTGAAGTTCTGGATTGTGGTTTGTTGATTTTCTTTTGCAGTTTTGCTGCTCCTGCAATTCCCTTCACTCCATTCTGCTGGGCACTGTATGTCACCCCCTGGCCAGAGACAAAAAGCTGTTAAACTGGAGTCTTGTTGTAATAGCACATTCAAGGGTAGATGTAATAAGAGTAGGAAACCTCCCTGAGGGAGGGGTCCATCACCCATTTGCAAAATGATTACTTTTTATCTGCTAGACTATATGCCCTCCCCTTCTGGTGAGATCAGGAAAGAACGTCTATGAACTTAACCAGGTTTCTCATTACTTACGTGCAGACCTTGATGGAGGCCTATTTTCTCTGCTGTAACGTGGTCTCCTCTCTCCTTGTTTCTGGTGTGGCCCTCCTAACCCATCTCTCTTGTTCATAATCCTTGCAATTACTGTGTTTCATAGGTTTACTTTTGAGTGTCTCAATGTGGGCTGGGTGAGTTTGGTACTAGGAGCCACCTATTAGGGAGTACATACGGCGCTTAATTTTCTGGGTTTGGGATACTTCACTTAATATAATTCTTTCTAATGACATCCATTTCCCAGCAAATTCCAGTAATTCATCATTTTTGATGGCTGAGTAGTACTCCATTGTATAGATGTACCACTGTTTCCTTATCCACTCGTCAACTGTTGGACATTTAGGTTGATTCCATGACTTTGCTATTGTAAACAGTGCTGCTATGAACATGGTCGAGCTTGTGCTATCGAGGCGAACCTCTGCTGCATGGGGGGTTATTCCCAAAAGTGGGATAGCAGGGTCATATGGCATTTCAATCTTTAATTTCTTTAAGAATCTCCAGACGGCTCACCAGAGTGGCTGTATGAGCCTGCATTCCCACCAACAATGTAGGAGAGTTCCCCTCTCTCCACATCCTCTCCAGCATTTGTCGTTGTTTGTATTGTGGATTTTTGCCATCCTGACCGGGGTGAGATGATATCTCAGGGAAGTTTTGATTTGCATTTCCCTGATGGCGAAGGAAGTGGAGCATTTTTTAAGATAATTGTTAGACATTTTAATTTCATCCCTGGTAAAGTTTCTTTGAAGTTCCAGGGCCCATTTTTTAATTGGGCCAGTGTTTTCCTTGGAGTTTAATTTTCTAAGTTCTTTGTGCACTCTGGACAGTAGAGCTCTGTCAGATATGTGGTTAGTGAAGATTTTCTCCCATTCTGTGGGTTGCCTTTGAGCTCCTGTGACAATCTCTTTATCTGAACAGAAGCTCTTTAATTTCACAAGATCCCAACTGTTGAGAGTTGGTAGCAGTGACTGTGCCATTGGATGTCTGTTTAGGAAGTGTTGGCCTAGCCCAATCAGCTCGAGGGAGTTCCCTATCCTTTCAACTATGGTTTTTAAAGTCTCTGGCCTGATATCAAGGTCCTTGATCCATTTGGAATTAAGTCTTGTACATGGTGACAAGTACGGGTCCAGCTTTAATCTTCTGCATGTGGAGATCCAGTTTTGCCAGCACCATTTGTTGAAGATGCTGTTCTTTTTCCATTGGATTCTTTGGGCCCCTTTGTCAAAGACCAAATGGCTGTAACTTTGTGGGCTTATATCTGGGTCTTCAATCCTTATCCATTGATCTGAACCACAGTGAATCTTACCACTCACGTAACCCAGTTGAGACAATCCCTTACAGAGGGAATCCTGGGGCCTATAGAAATAGACAGGCAGGAGGGTGGAAGGGAGTGGAATGTTTTAATGAAGGAAGGAGAGGAGGGATGCAAAGGAGGAGAGAAGGAGGGAGGCAGGAATAAGTATTCAATATGCTTGTAAAACTATGGGAAAAAAACCATATTAAATAAAAAAGAAAGTAAATCAGAGGCCAAAGAAGTGAAGCTACATAGACCTGGGAGATACAGGAACAAAGAGCTGGTTGAAGAAAAGCCTTATCCTAGGGTAGATAGTCACACTCAGTAAGTCACAGCAAGGCAATATAACCTTTGCTCACAGTGCAACAGACAATGGGGGTATTAATGTAGCACTTCTATTTCATAGAATCTTAGATCTCGGGGCAAGAGGGGGGAGTATGGTGACCTGGAGTCCAAGGGATGGTAGCCTTGTAGCCAACAGCTAAACCAGCCTCTTCTGACTTGCACAAGGATACAATGATATCATGACGTGCAGAACTGCTCAGGGCTCACAATTGCCTGTTTCTCCTGCCTAATAAATCAACAGAACAAATGAATGAATAAATCATATAAATCCATCCACATGCTAGACTATATTATATCATATTTAAAAGTTTATTATAAATCATTTAACTCATTACTTTGTGCTATAATTGACCTAGATATTTTTCAACAGGAAAATAAAAATTTCATGAACATTTTTCACGACAAAGAAAATGCTACAGACCCAAGGCAGCTGGATCAACCAGTCATGGACTAACACTTCCAAGATTGTGAGTCAATATCACCTTTTGCTTTGTAAACTGATCATCTCAGCTGATTGTTATAGTCATGGAAAGCTCACTGACTCATGTGCCTGTCATCTATGTTTAGCAATAATTATTACATTTCCATATTATCATAGGTGATTTAAGTACATGTATGTATCTCTCTCTCTATCTACCATCTGTCTGTCTGTGTATCTATCTATCTATCTCTCTATTTATTTAGAATTGCTTAGAAAATTATATGCCATATTTTTACTATAATATTTCTGTACACACCTCAAAAAAATCAAGGGCTTTCTCCGGTGTAAGAAAATATCAACACTTCACCTAATGTAATAAATAATTTTCTTATTTGTAATACTGTGCATATACATATAGTTCCTTCCTTGGTTATCTCTAAATTATGTTTTATATATTTTTTTCACAGGGAAATGTTTAATGAATGGGCTAATTTTTTGGGACTCTTAGGTATGGACCAGTCTAAAATCTATTTTGTGCTATATTTTGCACTGTGCTAGATTGTTCTGAGGTCTGAAATGGCATTTAGGCTTGTGTAAGTACCTACAAATGCACAAAGAAAATAGGATCATTTTCTGAGAAAGGCCAACAAAGGAGAGGATTGGGTAAATTAAAAACCTTACCCTTCCAGGCTGAGTATCTCAAAAAAGTGGGTCTGTCTTTTCCTAACAGAGTCTACAGAGATTAAATTGATAAAAAAAAAAAAAAAACAGAAAATGCCAACAGATGCTGCTCAATTCTTCACTCTTTGAAAGAGGACTTGGATATTTTAATCAGATGTTAAGAAATTAAAAGCCACAGCCAGAACATTCTGACTGCTTTCAAAGTCACCTTCTCATACCTTTCCTCTCCTTCTCACACCACCCAGAAGTCTAACCTCACTGTGGCAGCTCCTGCCAGATGCCACACTCAGGTTCAGGACTGCCTCTGCTGAAGACATTGACCTGACAATGTTCTAACTCCTGAGAAAATGAGAAATGTTTGAATCTAACTGAAACGGCAGTGGAAGGGAGAAGACTTTGTCACAGTATAAAAAGACGAGAATAAGTGATACTCAATTTTTAAAAAGTCTCCAACTTACAAAAAAGTCGTAGATAGAACTTGACAATCAGATGGTCCATATTCTCCTAGTACTTTCCAACACAACCACAATATAACCATCAAAATTCAGAAATCAACAATATATTTCTGCCATATGAATTTTAGATCTTGTTTATGTCTCACAAGATTCTTTCATAGCCAAAAAGATCCAGTTCAAAATCAACTGGCATGTTTAATTGGTATGCCTCCTTAATGTGTTAACGAGAAGGCCATCAACAAATGAAGCACTTTGACTTTGCATTTCAGAGCCAGGAGCATAGCATCCTCAAATCAATGCCTCTGCCTCTCTCCTACAAGGGTTCTTGTGGCCATATTGGGGAAACTAGTAATCCAAAGCACTCTCTCCATCTGAAGACCCTTAGCTTAATGATCTCATAGTGTCACCTTTGCTATGTGTTCACAGGTAATAGGGACCTATCACTTTGCCTCCCCCAGTATGTATGTGTTTGCACACATATGTATTTATGTAAATGTTTACACAATTCCTAGTTTTCTTGGATCCCTCCAATTCCAGTCCATCAACTGGAGGGTTCATTCTTGGCCTCTTTCACAGTTACTCTTCTTCATTGCCATGAGACAATGCTCAAACAACCGGCTTAAGGGAGAAAGGGAGATTTATTTGGCTTCTAGTTCCAGAGGGGGAAGCACAGTCCTTTATGGCAGTAAAGTCATGGCAGGCAACAGAAGCTGGACGCAGCTTAGATCCCAGCCTTCAACATAGAGGCAGGAGGGACGATAAGCTTGACAGCCCAGGCGAAAGAGTCTCCCGAGTTCTGTTTTGTGATTCCTTTTATGTGGCTTGCTATGCAGAGGTTCATCCAGATGTAGAGTTGGTCTTCGTGTTCCAAATATACTGATCCAAATAACCTCTTGGGGTGGTCTGTTGGTTAATTTCAGGTGGAGTCAAGTTAACAACAAAAATTAACTATTGCAATCTCTATGTTTTATGTATTAATTCTATCATGTATGTGTGTAGATGGGGCATGTGCACATGTGTGTGGCATATGTGTGGTTATCAGAGGACAACCCTGATGCTGTTCCTTGTAATTCTACCCTTTCTGAGACCAAATCTCTTCACCACTGCTGTGTAGGCAAGACTGCCTGGCCTCCAAGTTTCTAGTGATTCTTGGGTCTCCCAGTTTCTGGTGGTACAGAGGATCACACTTCACTGTATCAGACTTTTATGTGAGATTTGGTGATTCAAACTCAAGTTGTCAAGCATGGCAAATGTTTTATCCATTAAGCATATAAAAGTTTTATAGAGTACAGGATGGCCTCAGATTGGCTATGTAGCTGAGGATCACCTTGAACTTCTGGTTATCTTGTCTCTACCTCCCAAGTACTGAGATTTCAGGCCTGTATCCCATGTCTAGTTTCCAAGTGATAACACGTTAGAAAGGATAAAGGGAATGTCAAGGTGGCAGAGATGGGGGGTGAGAAGGACAAAGGACACTCTTGAGGCTTGGAGACTATTGCAGTTGGAATCTGCTCTTCAGCTTCTTGGTATTTTTGAAGAGTTCACTCGTGCTTTTCTGGGCCGAGACTGTTTCCATGAGCCCAGACCCTCCTCAAGCTGAGTCTTTATTAATAAGCGCCTGTTCTTACGTTGTTTGAGAACAGTCGCTTGACTAAAGTAACAAGGGGGCTGAGAGTTGCCAAAGCAATGGAGGATTTGGATCTAGTTGAATGGGAGTTTATATCTGAGGAATTTTAAAACTGAGATTCAGAGACAAGTGTCTGAACAGAATTTGAACTTTATTCCAGGCTCATTGAATGCAGATATTTCAGATCCTCTTAATCTAGAAAAAGCTAGTGTCAATTGCCCTTTTAAATTCTTTTTCTCCTTTAGGATCAAACTCCTTAATTTGCTTATTTACTTAATCTACCTACTGAGAAGGACACCTCAAAAATAAACTGATGTTTAATAGTAGATAAAGTGTTTTCCTTGGGGGGAATGAGAAACTTGGCTAGGTATCTTCTGTCTTTAGCAAGCAGAGTGAAGTCGCTATCCTGTAATGGCTGAATAGAGTTGTTTCTGGTGTGAGCTTCACCCTACACTGATCTGTGGGGTATGACCTCAGCTCTTCAGGCAGCTTCTGGTGATGTCAATGAGTAGCTGTGTTTTTGTGTTTTGTCTGCCAGCTGTCCTATGGGGCCTATGACACTCATCCACTCAAATCAGAGGGCTGATTAATGCGTGGAGTGGCCAAGCATTGCCTAGGTACAAACAGCTAAGAAAAGAACCTCTACAAATTAGAGGTGATCTTGTGCTTTAGGAATGTACTGTGTTCATTTTAATTGTCTGTGTGTCTTGTTCATACTAGTGATGCCTTTATTAATTATATTCATAATAATATGCTTGGTGAACACAGATGAAATCTCTGTGTGTGTGTGTGTGTGTGTGTGTGTGTGTGTGTGTGTGTGTGTGCATGTGCACATGCTTTCCATGTGCCTTACATTCTCTGTATTGGAATGAAAAACCTGAGTGAAAAACAAATTATGAGAGAGTCAGACAATGTGAGATAGCTATATGTACAATTTCATGCTTATATTGCTACTGTTGATTCTGATGATTAACAGTTTTATCATAAAAATTTCCAGAGGAAGATAAGTGGTTTTCTGTTGGTGAAAGATGATTTTGTTTTTTTTAAGGCCCCTTATTAGACAACTTCTTACAGAATAACTATCTTGCTAAGGACATGGAATTCCACTCACTGAATTTCTACATAGGTGCCCCTGTTAAAAACCCATTAACCAAAGAACATAGCAAAATGAATACCCGTAGCATATGCTTCACCTAGGTGTATTAAGTCAAATTGTGAATGAATGTAAACTAAAGGGATTATTTCACATGTCTGGAAAATGTTCTCTTGTGCGTATAGGGAATGATATGCTCTTCAGCACCCCCTCTCTCCTGCTGACAACCACTGCTTTCAGTAGCTTTGTCTTTGAACTTCCAACAGCTGGAATCAACCAGTGCTGACATTTCAGTTTAAAATGCCAGGAGGGAAACTTAAAAACACAAATTAACATAAGGCAGACTAGGAATTAAGGCCCTAGCAACTTTGTTTCCAGTTGTTGACTTTGGCTCTGGATAGGGCTTCTGGTTGGCTGCAGAGAAAAGAGTGTCCACTATTTTTGACAGATGTAAAAGACCACATGAAATTTCTATTATTACTTCAATCTTGGCTACCTCCAGCACACAGAACCAGACACAGCCTTGTGTCTAGCAGTGGGCTATTTCTGAGAGTAGCTCTCCATGTGAACACTCCACTGGAGGCTATTTCCAGACCACTGCCTCTTAGCAGTGAAACCACCCCAGTAAACCTTTACAGTTCTATAGCTACTGATGTTTGTAGAGGGCAAACTGGCTTCCTCCTGGGGTCTCTTTTCTTCTCTAAATCATCACTAACTAGATCAAAATCTGAGTTGTCAACCAGCTAAGTAAAACGTGTAGAATTGCGACACGCAGAAGCCTCAAATATTTCCAGCCTGCTGTAGAGCCCAGACACTGCCATCTACTCATCACTAGGAAGATTGTAAGTTGCCAGCTTGCTTTTGGGCACCAGACCTTATTTTCCCTGTGCTTAAGGCAGCAGAAGAGGCAGGTCAAGGATTTCCTTGGGATTTAAACAGAACTATGAAGCTTCAAGTGTTCAAAATAATAATTTCAAAACCTCAAACATAGAAAAAAAAAGTCAGAAAGGTCTGCAGTCTCTCTCCTGGGGTCTGTGGTCCATAATCTTCTGTGACTTATCCATTTCTTTAGACTTTGACCAAGTGAAGCTCACTCTACCATATGTCGAGAATTGATGCCACTTATTTCTACCTTTCTTAGGACCTTTCTTGACCTTTAGGAAAGTGGAATTTTATCCATTGTTTTTTCTAGCACGAGTATTGCCTTGAGAATTGCTAACATGTGGAATGGTAATGATTAGAGAGGGAATCCTGATAGAAAACTGGGTCAAGAACTATTTAGGATTCGGAATATTCTGACTTCAGTACTGTTTTTGCTTGTCTGTTCATGATTTCAAAACTAATTTTCTCTCCATCTGTAAATCCTAGCAGTTATTCCCCAAGAAACATGGCAAGTGGGTGAAGGGCCTAGGCTCTCCAAGGCAGAGTACCAGGTTTAATTCTAATTCTGCCTCTTATAAATGTGCTGCTTTGGGAGGTTGCCTATCTGTGTATCTCAGTTTCCCTATTTACCAAAAACGATAATAACAGCATCTGCTTCATAAGGCTGAGAAGAACACATGTGATGGCATAGGGAAGCTCTGCCAAGAAGCACCCAGATGATAAGAGTGTAAGTGTTAATTTACTTATTTGGAGTTAGTGTAGTATTTTATTATCTAACCAGAGATACTGAAGTCCAAAGAAGTAGAGAAATAAGCACAAATACAAGTTTTCTGTGGTCCTAGTTTTTTTTAAATTAATTAATTAATTAATTAATTTTATAACTCAGATACTTCACACAAGAACCAAGATTTCAAGATCTGCAGATGTTGGTTCATGGTGGCATGTCGCAACAAACTCCAAGAGATCTTGGCAAACAGTCAAGAAGAAGGAAGAGTGATGCAAGGTCAGAGCTCACCTAGAAGGTCCCTGCTTACTCCATACCAGGGACCAAGCCCAGGTGATTACAGCAACAGCCTCTTAACTATTTTAGGAGGCATTTGGACTTTACAAACATTAATTAGGTACTTAGAGATAGTTGGGCTTTGCCACTCTTTGGACTGGGCTAATTGAGCAACAAACAAATGCTTAGAGATGTGAGGAGAGAGAGGGGTGTGTGTGCCCACTTATTCCCTGGGAAGGGCAAGTCCATACATTGGAGCCAGCCCTCTTTAGTCTTTCATGGCTCTTTTCTGCTTCCTTGTCATGTACCTGTGCTCGCTTCAGGTATCGGTGTCTGTCCTAAACGTGTGCTTTTGTTCCTATTGGCTCTCTTGGGTTCTTTTCTCATTCTGCCCTGCTTATACTGTTATTCTAGCTTCTCGATTTCTAGGGCCTGGAGAAAAGCTTTAATACTCCTCCCACCTGGGCCCTACTACTTTCATGACCTCTCTGAACATCTACAGGAATTATATGGACAGAGATATACCTTGTTACAGCTGAAATGTGATGTCTTACAAATGATGATCACACTCTTTCCTCTATGCCACACACTTCTGGGAAGCCTACACTGAGGCATATTCATGCCAGCAGCCAATACAATGGGATACAATTCCCATTTCACTGGCCCTTTGTTTTAAATGTGATTTTAAGATATTTTTCAAATCACTTGCACAATGTTCCCAATCTACAGACAGGAAAGGGATCCAAATCTGGTATATTTCCAACTTCCCAGAAAATCTCATGTATTGAACATGAAGAATTCATGGTGAGTAGGAAGGAAGGGTAAGGAGCTCTTGAGAGATGTGGGAGGTGAGACAGAGGACTGAAATTGTTGATCAGATTCGGAGGGTGGCTGGATAGTCTATTTCTCAGCAACACCCAGTTCTTATGGTACCAAATTCTGTTCCAAGTTTTCTTCATGTTGCTTAGGAAAGCAAGGAGTTTATTTCAGCTTATGATTCTGGTTGAAATTAACAGTTCAGTTTGGAAGGAGAGTTCATATCAACATCAGGTGTCAAGGAGCTGGCCATACCATATCCATAGGAATTGTTGAGATGGGGGCAAACTTTTTCTCCTGACAGAAGGTTTGTATACCAACATGATAAAGCATGCCTACTTACCGAACCAACTCTCTCCATCCTAACTCACTTGCTTATTCTATTATAAGGGCCTTTCCTCATCCAATAGAAAATGTATCACAGGCTGGCTCAGGGCTTGCCTTAAACAATTAACTACCAATTCTTCACAAATACACCTAAAAGCCCAGTCCTCATTTGTAAACTTGACATCTATTACTAATGGCCCAGATGGACTACAGTGGACAGAGTATGCAGACCCAAGGACACGAAGGGCCAAATGGATTCTCACTGGTGACTAGAAGGAAATGATGCTTTGGAGGCAGTGAAGGCCACAGATCTCTTTCATTTTCTGTTGTTGGAAATTTTGACTGACCACGGACTGAACACTGGTGCCCAAGTGAGCATTTCCCTCCAACAGCTAATAGGGGGTCTACAGGATGAACGCAAGCTCTGCTCTTAGGAAGCGAGAAGGCCAGAATGACTCTTCCTTCTGTTACTGAACTCAAGTACTTGAAGCGAGATTGACACAGGAACATAATAAGGTCAAGGTCAGCCTGGGTGAAGTTGAGTGTCAAGAGCTTAGTGGGTATTAAAATGGAGTGGAGGGTGAGGGGTACATATAGGGACAGAGCTTGGGTCTGAGGTACATGTAATGACTACAGTTGGTGGCAGGGCTAGTTGGAAACAGGACAGGGATGGGTCTGTGTGGTCCACAGGTATAAGGCTAGGAGGAAAAGAAGACAAAGGGCCTCAAATCATATAAATGAAGGGATACCTTTCTCTTCTCCTCCTCTCCACTCCCCTGCCCTCTCTCTCTCTTTTTTCTTTTTCTTTCTCTCTCTCTCTTTCTTTCTTTCTTTTTTTTTTCTTTCTTTCTCTCTCTCTCTTTCCTCTCTCTCTCTCTCTCTCTCTCTCTCTCTTTCTCCTTTTTTTAAAGGGTCTCATATGGCTTAAGCTGTTCTGGAACTCCTAAGTAGCTGAGTATGACACTGAATCTTTGATCCTTTTGCTTCTACCTCACCAATATCAGAATTACTGGCATACATTAGTACACTGGTTTATATGGTGAGAAAGCTTGAACATAAGACTTTGTGCATGCTAGGCAAGTACTATGCCAACTGAACTATTTTCCAGTCCAGAAGAGAGGTTTGAAAAGATACCTCATTTCTCTAATATCAGAATAGGCTGGCAAAGTGGTCAGGGATTTGATGCAGAATCAATCAGTGCCTGTGTAGAATGGATCAATAGAAACAGAAGAAATACAATTATCCTGTCCCCACAATCTCTATGTGGACTGTGATGTGTCCAAGCGGAACTGTATTTGATGGTCTAGAGGTTTCATGCCTGTCACAGGAAAGCTTCTGTAGACAGCTGAGGCATCTTTATGGGGAATAATGATTTCCTTTCTTTTACAAATATCCTATGTCTCTTAATTGACTAGTTACTGTTGTGCACGTACCTTTGCTGCAAACCAATGCATCAATGCCTCTGTGTGAACAGACCTTTATTCTCATAGATGAGATGGATAAAGGTAAATCAATACTCAAATGGATGTATGAATGTTCCAAATGAGTGCCATGAGAGAGAAGAAGAAAAGTATGCACTCAGCTTAGAATGAGGGAGAAACTCTCTCTGGAGAGCTGGTATTTCCACTGAGAATTGAGGAGTGATTGAGGATTGAGCAGGTATAATACAGAGAACACTCCCGGATGGCAGGAGGGTGTATATACAATCTTAGAATTAGTAAAAACATTGTAGATTAAAGTAGAGTCAGGGAGGTAGTATAGGTTTATGATCAGCTCATGAAAGGCTAAAGGAAAAATGATCCCAAGTTCAAGGCCAGCCTGGGTGACCTAGCAAGACCTTGTCAGGAAGGAAGGAAGGAAGGAGAGAAAAGAAAAAAAAAGAGATTGTGTTGTGGAATTCAGTTATTGTAAAAGACTGTACTGCAGAAACAAGCCTGAGTGTGACTCTCAGACATTCAGAGATTTCTAATTCTTTCCCATATTCAAAGGGAAGCCATCAGATGATCAGCACAGAAGAGTCTCAAAGAGCAGCTTCTTTAGTTCTTTCTGTTGCCTGAAGAATAAGCATGAAGGGGTAGAGGAAGGGACTAATTAAGAGGATCCTACGAAACAAGATAAACCCAGGAGGAATAGAAACTCAGCAACAGAGGTGCCGATACTGTGTTTTTGACAATCAAAATAGAATTAATCCCAAGGACCTCAGGGTATACTATGACCTCTAAAACTGAAAGGACTTTTTAGATAAAATGAAGTATGCACATCTAATTCAAGCTTCTGTTTAGATGCCAATTTTTCATTAAGATACCCAACATCTCTCAATGACTCCAGTAAGTTGGCACATTTGGTCAAAGTTGAGCACTTTGCAATACTGAAGCAAGTGTTCTCTTAGCTGTGATCATTAATCTTTTGTCTGTTCCCTTTATAATAGTTTACATAAGACTTCAGGATAGAAGAATTTTACCAGATATGAATCTCCTTGGTGAGGGGGGTTATGGAGGGACAACATTTGAATGTTCTGTGAACTGAAATCAAGACAATGTCTACAGCCTTGTGAGGGCTGCTAAGTGATGTTTGTACTAGAGTATCTCCTGAGGAAAGAACTCCTTTTTCTGGACAAGTGGTTTACTGCAAAAATTTCAAATAACAACAGAGTAATTCGAATAGATAAGTAAACTTAGACTTCAAAGAACTGAAAAGTAAGGATATAAAGCTATAAAGAATTCCAATCTGTTAAATAAGGACAGAGAGAATCATGGGTGAAATTGGTAGTAAATGTGTTGGGTCATGACTGTATTTTTTGTTATTCTCTGAAGCTTTCATGGATAGATGCAATGAATTTATATGTTGCTATCCCCTATTCCTCATCCTTACTTCATCCCATACTACCCCACTTGTCTTCCTTTCCAGCCAGTCTCTTCCCACCTTCACATCTCCCTGCATGTGTGATGCACTTGGCCTCATCCAGAATGCCTGCACTGGCAAGGATCTGGGTACCTTATAGGGCACAACTGGTCCACCAGTGAGCACATTGTGAAATAAAGAAGCTCCTCCTTCTCCTGTCTAGCACCAAACCTCTCAGTAACACCATTATCCTCTGCTAGAATGTAAGTTCCCTAAACTTCTGCCCACTGAAAAAACAGCACTTGGTAATCACCCAGTTAGAGGTTGCTAAGTAGATAAAGTCGGTTGTATTTTTTAAGTTCCAGTTGCTCCACATTAAAAGGAGACCTAAAGGGTAGTCTTGAAGATGATGGAAACCTAGCAGAGAAGGCGGACTGCTTAGCGAGAATCTTGGAATAACTTCAGTTGTCTTGTTGCCTCTAGGCATGATCTATTCTTACCTGCTTACTGTCTTTCAAGTTTTATTCTTTGACTTGATTTTATCAGTTTGCTCATAAATCTTTAATATCTCACTTGGTGTTACCACTTCTATAGAGATTTTTAACTCTATTGACAACTACAGAAGATTCTCCACTAACAAAAAATAAAAATAAAAAAACAGTCAGAAACCAACCTGTCACATGCCCTGATCGACCAGCCTTTCATGAACTAAAGAATTTCCATAGCAACACACTATGTTGTTCTCTGGGAATCTCTGTGCATCTACACAGACAGTCTGGGCAAACAAGATGCTGTGTCCTTTTACCCCATGTCTGCCATGGCCCTGGGTTCTGCTTACTGGCTCTCCTCAACTGTTTTATTTATACATAAGCCACGTTTCCTCTATACTTCCAACATTCCCATGTCTGTTTCCTCTGGCTGGAATTCCTATGGCCCTGCCCCAGCCTTGTGGATCATTTCCTTTGTTATCTCAGCCAGAGATGGGGATTGAGCCCAGGGCCTCATGGATGCTGAACGAGTACCCTACAGCTGAGCTTCTTGCCATTCCCTAGATCTTGCTCTAAATGTCCCATCCTCAAAAGTATCTTTTCCCTTTCTTTCTGAGTAACCCTGATCTTTCCTCTTGAACTTTCAGCTTTATTAGAATTTTCATGTAAATAATTTTACAAACCAAAACTCAAATTCTTCTCTAGAGAATAATTTCTGTCCTCCCAGACCTACAAAACATCGATGTTGTTTTCTCAGACAAAAAGCAGAATTTTGGTTTGAAATAGTCAAATTACATGTATGAAAATTTGGATAAAGTTGAAAATTCAAGCTCTTTGGTGGTAGAAATAAACTTAATTTTATCAAAGCTATTAAAATTCCTTGACCTTCTGATGACCCTGAAATATCTAAAGTGATGACCCTGAAATATTTAAAGTGATCTGGCTTTTAGTAAGGTAACAGCTGCACAAGAGGTCGGCAACTCTGAGACATTGAAGCTTTCACTGTGTAATGCCTGGTTTGAATCACCTCACAATCTTTGATTCTAGAATTAACCATTCTCCATCAGTTAATTATGATTGATCAACTGCAAATCACTTAACACTCTACATCATATTTTCATTATTTCCGAACTAGGACAGTGATGGGTACTGTGCAGAGGATTATATTTGAAAATTCACTGAGATAATAACATGTGAAGTTAAATGACCATTGCTTAGTTGTGTAATTGAGAATACTTTATTTTTTATTATTTTTTTTTAATTTTTTTTATTATTAATTCAACTGTGTGCATATGCGTGTGTATATGTGTGCGTGTGTGTGTGTGTGTGTGTGTGTAGAACCACGGACGAATTCGGGAACCACCATGGACGCTTCCACCTCCCTCTGCCCCGGGATTCACAGGCTCCGCCCTACCAGGACCAGAAACGCAGGCCGCCCCCGCTTCCGCCTGGCCTCTATACGTGGGATCTGGGATCCGAACTCAGGACCTTCCGCCTGCAAGGCGGAGGCTTAACCCCTGAGCCACCTCTCCAGCCCGTAATTGAGAATACTTTAAAAAGTCTGTAATAAGTAATATCAGAAAAGTGAAAGTGAATAAGATCTATAAAAATTCTGTCCTCTATGAAAATGGCAAGAAAACTGGAATAAAATTTTTTGAACTATGGAAATAGGTCAAATCTTATAGCAATATGGGTAACATTTATTAAAGAAAACAGGTGAATTTCCACAAGAACATAGAGCTTTGTGGCATTTCATCTGGTTCTGCTTTCATCCCCAGCTCTGATTGTACAGCAGTGATACAGCTCCTTCACAGCCACATCCTCAGTGAAGCAATTACTGACCTGTCTGATGATTCTCTGGAAGACCTGTTTGTAAGACCACACTTACTCTAACTTGACACTGACCCAGCATCACAACAGAAGGTTTTTTTTTTCTTGAGCCTACTAAAAATATTCAGAGATAATTGTTTAACTGGTGCCAGAGGTTTGGGAGATAGTGGAAGCAAACAACAATAAGCCAATCAGAAAGTTTATAAGGAAAAACAAAACAGAACAAACCAATCCCCTAGAAGCAAGAAGGCAGTTTAAAAAGCAGAAAAATTCCTGGAAATAGAGTTCACGTATATGTGTAGTTCTGTGCTCATACCAAGAGCTACATGTATACACGTTTGGTAAATACCTGAGAAAAACCTGACCTCTCATCCTCAGCCTACTCAGAAACTACAGAAAGTGAAGGCCAAGGCAAAGTGACAACTATCTGACTGAAGATTTAAGGCATAACTGAATGTGCACACAGAGTCCCTTAGAGAAAACTGGGAAACTTACTGGTTCTAGAAATTAAGTAAATACCTGTGCAGTTACTAGATGGCACTAAGGTAACTAAGCAGAGACTTTAGTATGTGGGCATGAAAACAAGCACAGTTTTTCTAAATTAATTCTGAAAAGTCACTAAGCAAACAAAAAACCCCAGCAAATGGCAACAAGTCTTTTTTTGTCTTTTATTTTATTTGCATTTTACATATGTCCAGTTTCAACAAACTTTTAGGCTTTTGAGGAAAGAATCAAGTACAACCCATACAGAGGAAACAAGAATCAGCAGACATTGCTTAATCCAATTTTAAGTATGTTCAAAAAACTGAGGGAAAATAGAGGTATTTTATTCCACGGTGTAGAGACTATCATTCAAGTGATAGACAAACCAGATGTAAATTCTAAATATGGGAAAAAACAAATATGAATTCTAAACGTGAAAAAAATTATCAAAATAGAAGTTCACCACAGAATTTGACAGCAGATTTAAGCAACAGAAGAGAGAAATCAAAGCAAATTAGTTAAATTATCCTACTTGATGAAGAGAAGAAAAAAAAGAAAGAGCAGTGGCTCTCCAAAATCCTCTAGGTACTCTGTACTGGTGGCTTGTAGGACAGGTTTAAGCTGCACATAGTAGAGCCCAGAGGAAAAGAGAATGAAAAGTGAGTAGAACATGTGATGGTGTAATGTCTGAAAACCTCACGGGTGTGACGAACAATCAGCAACAAATACACCAGCCAAACAAAGTTCAGTGTACAAGAGTCCCTTCTCCATTATGATATAAGGAAGCCCGCAAAATGATATCTGGTACTTTTAGCCAGACAGAGCAAGGTACAGAGCTTGTTTCTGGGCAAGTGGCATTGAATGTCAAGACAGGAATGAAGATTAAAAAGACACTTTCTCTCCCTTTAGTTATCTAAAGAAACCTGAACTTTCCCAGTGTGATGGCTAATCTTGGTTGTCATCTTTACTGGATCTGGAATCGACCAACGGACAAGCTGCTGGGTACACCTGTGAGAGATTTTCTTGATTAACTTATTTGAAGTACGGAAATCTACCCTGAATGAAAGGAGCATGTTTATACATTAGGCTGGCCAGTTCATCTGCCCCGTGACTGCTGGTGCCACTGTTGTATTTATTGTTCTCTGACAGCAGAACCTGATGTCTTGTCATCTTGAATGGACTAGACCAGTGGCTCTCCAAAATCCTCTAGGTTCTCTGCACAGACCAGGACTGATGAAGTACAGGTTCTCATGGATGGAGCCACAGTCAGGGATCACAGCCTATTCAATATGAAGAGAGCCTTGTTGGAGTACCCTGACCTTAGAGTGTGATCCTCTAGAGGATGCTCACTGAGAGCCCCAGGAGCCTGGTGCTGGCAGAAGAGGCTGAGAGGCTGCAAGACACAGTTCTGACAACTTGTTCAACTCTCACCAGTAAGGGGACAAGTCAGCTATGCACTGCTGCCCTCAGGAGTCCTGAAGGGTCCCCCGATTTTTAGGGGCCTCTACTCAGGCCAAACCAAGCTTCATGGCTTCAGCTCTGAAAAGAATTTCAGGACTAGTCAATTTATTATGAAGCAGAACTGGGGATTTTATTAAAAGATGTTTTTAACATAGGGCGAAGCCTAAGGACTAAAAGAAAGAGCAGCACCTAGAAGAGAGTAGGACTTGTCCTCACATCCAGGTGGGGACACACTTTCCAAAAGAGAGCAGGGAAAAGCAAGATATGTGAGTTTCTTCAGACGAGGAATGATCATGTTTCTTAGCATTAACCATACTCGTCACTTTGGTGACTCTCAAAAGGTTGCTAAGAAACTTCTTTCTTTTGCTCTTGCTTCTGATAAATGAGACAAGCGAGGTGACTGGAACACTTTGGATGGACAGACAATCTGCTGAGGTGAAGCAAGAGCCACCAGGGCTGCACTGGGGTTCCTCGAGTTCTTTTCCTGTGAATGAAGTTTATGGAAGATTCCTAAAAAATGGCAGGCTTATGGTTAGGAAGCAGAAAAGCCCTTAGACAGTTAATTGTGCTGGAAATTTTTGCTTTTCCACTGGCGAGAGGCTTCAGACAGATTCCTAAGTGAGGGGCTTCTCTTTCCTCAAGTTCTCAAGATTTCCTCTGCCTCTCTATTCTGCTTGGGACCACTACCATGAAGCTAAGACCACTATCCCTTGACCTCAACTGCTTAGCTATGCATATCTCTGTTACCTCTTCCTCCTCCTCCTTTTTCATTCAAAAAGATTTATTCATTCATTCATTTACTTATTTATTTATTTGAGAGAGAGACAGGGAGGGAGGGAGAGCTAGAGAGAGCAGGTGCATGTGCCACGTTATGAGTTTGGAGATCAAAGAACAACTTTCAGAAGTCAGTTCCGCCATTTGCGCTCCAGGAACAGAACTTAGGTTGTCAGGTTTGCTGGCAGGAGCCTTTACTCATTGAGCCATCTCCTGCCTCTCTTAAACTCCCCCTGACCTCTTCCTAAACCTTAATCTCCCATGACCTGAAAGGTGGACTGGGAGGAGTATGTGTGAGTCATTGGATCTCTTTGTCCCTATTCCTATTGTGCCACATTGAATAAATCTCCTTTTCCTGATTTTTGCTAGTAACTTGAGTCTCTTACTGAAGACAGGTAGTTGAATACAGCTTGTTAGAGCAGTCAGGGCCCAGGTTCTGATAATCCTGAGAACCCAAGTATCATTAGGGAGCCCAGGATGAGATTTTTAACCAGAGTGGGTTTTTCAGAGGTTCATTGTGCCACAGAACAAGGGAAGTGTTGGGAGGGCAGTTGAACGAAGAATGGGATAAGAGTGCAGAGGATCAGAGTGCAACCATCTTCTAAAAGAAAGAAAACTATTCTTTGATCAGAGAAGAGAGTCCATCAGCCATTCCACCCAGCGAGCACATTATCTGAGCAAGTGTGAGCTGAAATATGTGGATAAGTCTCTTCCTAGCTTTGCTCAGTGTCCAAAAGCTTCTGATAGAACAAGTGCTTCACCAAATGGAGATTGCTTCTGTTGCTAAAGACATACATTTGATTTTTCCCATTTGCCTTAGTATATGTTAATTGTACAATGATGGGTTTGTTTTCTTTATACATGTCCAAAATGTGATTCAATTATAGTCACAGCCCATTGTCCTCTGTCACTCCCCTACCCCTGTTCCTCTTCACATTCTGGGTCTTGTCACCACTCCTTGGTAGCTACTGTTGAAGAAGACTTGGAAGTAAATCACTTAGAAGAGGGGAGGAAACTTCACCTGCAAAGGGTATGAGCAAGTCTAATGTGAGAAGAGCTGATACACAGCTAAAAACATGCATATCTGAAGAACATGAAAAGCCACCAAAATGCCAAATCAGCAATCTTATTTTGCTTGTGTGGGAAACATATGAGGAGTCAGTCTTGTCAAGATTTCTGCTGGGAATGGTTAAGTTATGATCCGGAAGCTCAATGAGTGATACATAAAATCATCTGACCAGGCTATTTGATGCCGGCTTGAACTAAAGTTGGATTCAATGATGAATTAACTTAAGTGAAGTACAGAAACTGAATGGCCTTGACAGATGCTGAGAGGACTGGATCAAAAGACTGGGAAAACAGGGAAGGTCCTTAATGTTTGGGTTATCTGCACTAGAGTTATGTTAGGGGATTACATTGCCCAGCGGGTCCTCAAAATATAAGAAAAAACAAAGAAGAGCTGGAAAGATGGCTCAGGGACTAAGACTCTGCTTCATAAGTAGAAGTACCTGAATTTGTATCCTAGATCCCACATAAAAATGCCAGATGGAAATAGTGGCGGCATCCAAGATGATGCCCAAAGTCATCCTTGGTCCTCCACAGGGATACACAGTGCCCTGTAACACACACGTGCACATACATAGAGACATACACACATGAAAAATAAATACATAAAATAGTTTTTAAAAAGAAAAATAAAGAAAAAATAGAGAACCTGTCCCTGAGAAACTTAGTGGTGGTCGTGGGGATGAAGACACTCTAGAATGGTAGACACCTGATGTTGTTACTTCGCTGCTAGAACAGGAAAGCAAGAAGAAGGTCCAAGTCTGGTACCTTTACCTACATGAAGTTCCAGAGACAGCCTTGAGAATACATGGAGTCCTTGGAGTGAAATATGATTAGGATCCCATTCAGCTTTTTAATGAAGAGAAAAGACTAAGAGTTGACACTGAGAAGGGAGCTTCAAAGCAGACTTGGAATTTGAGGTTGGTTGCTCTGAATCTCTTACTTTCTTTTCCAAGACTTCCAATCCTATTCAAAGCAGAAATCGTAACTGATCTCTTGTTTTTCATTGCCACAGTTCCTGTACATCTTGTTTCACTAGCTGGGGCCACTTAAAGTCATTAAGTTCAGAAAAGCTTAACACCTGAATGTCACTGCATGCAAGGAATTGCCACCCACCAATAAGGAGATACCAGCTTGACAACCAGTTAGAAATGAACTTGCACCAAAATCTTACTATAAAGCTCTGCTCTTAAGGGCCGCCCTTATAACTGAGTAACAGCCAGAATTCTAGGGTGATTCCAGTGGCTCTTGCCTTGGTGTTGGAGTGTGGGAAGAATTTTTCAATATGTCACAAAGCAGAATGGATTTTGTGAATGAAATCAAGTTTCCAATCAGTTGACTTTAAGACAAGGGGAATTATCCATATTTCTAATCACTACCATCATTTCTTTCAAGTTGGGTCTAGAGGTCAGGAACAGAGAGGTCAGAGAGATTTGAAAGAAGAGAATGAATCAGTGAGCTGAGGCTAGAAGATGGAGCCTCTTGGAGTGGAGAATAGGCCCCAGCCTGTTCAGCAGAGAACAGGTAGTTAGCAAGGAAATGAGAACCTCCACCCTGCAGTTACAAGGAACTAACACAACCATGTGAGCTTGAAAGAGAATTCTGAGCTCCTGAGGAGAACATTCTTTTAGCCTGTAACTTGATTTCAGTTTTGCGAGACTCAGAGATAGAAACCATAGTAGAGTTCTGACCTATAAGATGGTGAATGACTTGGGGAACAACTGTTTGTTGAGATGACTTCTTGGGCACCTCTCTCGAGTGACAAAGGGAGAGTTATTTATTGGTTTTTGCTTTTCTATGGTCGAAGGTTCCCCATAGAGTGCTCCTTCCTCTGACTCTCCTGTTCCTCTGTAGGAAGAGTGTACTTTGGGGGTCTTTCACCTCAGCATCCACAGAAAAAAAATGTCACACGGCAAGAGGCGAGGGACATGCATGCAGGGAGCAATGCCTGAAAGACACTGGCGGCCACAGAGCTGACTGAACGAGAACCAGAGGCCATAGAGAAAGGGAAGCGTGGAGGCTTGCGGTGGCCTAGGCTGATGCAGTAAGAACACCTTTTTCTATTCCTTTTATGTGGAGGAACACTGAAAGTGGTTAAACTTTATCATATTTTGTTTCGACTTAATACTTCTTGTGTGTGTGTGTATACAAGAGAACACCTGAGTGTGTATGCCTGTGGAGGCTGAAGGGTGACTTCAGCAGTCCTTCTAGATTGCTGTACCTCCTTATTACTTTGCTTAGGGATCTCTCAGAGAGGTGAAAGATAACTTTCAATTCTTCCCTTTCATTTACCACATGGGCTCTGGGATTGAGCTCAAGTCGCCAACTTTGTACACCTCCATCTTTGCCTGCTGAGCTATCTCAGTGGCCCCTCTTTGACAAAAATCACTGACTGCAATTGTGAAATTCATCATAATGTTTCCTGTAAACAGGATATGCAATCCTATTCTTTGGGGATCCTCAGTGTCCCAGAGCAACCTCTTCACTGCCAACTCTTTTCAGAATGAACATGTTAGTTTTCCCTCAGAATTTTTATTTCTTTTCCAAACTTGCTATCCCAATTTCTTATTTTCTCCAGTATTTGATTTACAGAATGTCTGAAGAGTTAAACACAATCCTTTGATCTGTAAGACGTTCTCTAAGAGTAAACATAGATTTCTGAAGTTCAAATTGTACTGACCTTTGCTTTCATTAGCTTTGAAGTCTCTCCATTTCCTCTTTGATCCTCTATATCTAGGGAATGTATATATTTTCTTGTCCTGGTCAGCATCATCAGTAGTGATAGTATCACAGAGAAACTCTTCCCCAGAAGTCTTTCAACAGATTTCTTCTTACATACTCTTGATCAGTTACTGCTAGCTGCAAGAGAGGCTAGGAAAGGTCAGTTCACTGGTATGTTCTAACAACAGTGATGAAGAGGAAGAGATAGGCATTGGAAAGGGAATACAACAATGATTCTTTTGTTTATTTTAGTTAGTCCTGTCTCCTTCAGACTTTACCTTAGCTAACCTGTTTAAACATATAGACAGTGAGTCTCCTCAGCCATATATCTGCAGACCAAGTTCTGAATAGCAGTTTCTTCTCCATGTTCATCTCACTTTCTATGTGTTGATTTTTACTATATTTATACTTAGAAGGTGACTTTATACCTTAGAGGGAAACCTCCTTCCTCCTCTGAACATTGATTGTGATCAGATTACGAGTTTGTTTTATCCACTTTTAAAACTGTTTTTAGGTTTTGTGTATACTTTGCTTATCTATTTGCTTATCTATTACTGAATCTTCTAAACTTATAAATGCCAGGAAAGAAATCAACCACAAATTCCTGGGTAGATGTGCATAGGGAATTCAGATCAACTGCAAACTTCCTAGGTAGATGTATACAGGGGAATTCTGATTAGCTGCAAACTTACTAATTGTCTACAAGGCAGTATGACTTAGATTGACATAATAGAGAAATTTAGTCTTTAAAGAATTAAAGATTTATAATTTTAATTCTTTTAAATAGAAATATTTCACATATAGAAAAATGTCTATTCAAATGGGTTTAAAATATATTTGCAGGACCCACTGAACATTTGAACATGTCTGGACAATTTTAACATGAGCAGCAGCATAGCCCTGTGTACAGAGAATTTTTCAGGAGTTTGGAAGACAGGCTCATTATCACTCTAACTTCTCCTTCCTGGCCTCTTCTGTCTCCTGTTCCAATTTACTTCTTTGCATCTGCTTTGTTTTTAGAGAGCATGTTTTAGAAAGGATGACTGAACTTGAACAAATTTTATCCAAAATAAAAGAAAGCAGTGTCTTGCTTGTGGACTCTTGTTTCTGCTGAGTTTCTTTCTAGAACAGCTGTTTAATGATCTAAAGCAGTTCAGCTCCTTGAATGAATGTCAAAGGAGACAGAGGGATAGCTGGAGAGGAAGGACATCTTGAAGAAAGAGGGGCCTCAGAGCTACTCTACTAAGAAAATGCTCTCCTGGCATTGGGTGGGGTGACAATCTCATCCCTATTGGGTTTCTGTGCAGAATTTCATTGCTTAACTCCATATAGGGGAAAAAATTGTGCTTTGTATAGCCTTTTCATTTGTACCTTAAATATTCTCTGTGTATTCCAGTCTCTGTTATGTTTTAAGGGTCTGTACAAAACTAATTGTGCTTATCTAAGGCAGAGATTGTATCACTCAAGCCTTCTGAAGCCCTACGCCAAAGCCTAGTCCCCATCCACTCTTTCCCACACCGAAGTCTAGTCCCCCCCCACTTTTCCTATAAGAAGCCTAGTCTCTAAGCGCTCTTCCTGTACAAAGCCTAGTCTCGCCCCCTCCTCTCGCACGGCCCCTCCTCTCGCATCACCTCTTCACTGCCTTCCCTCACCAAGGTTAGGCTCTGCCTGCTTTTTCTACTGAAAGTCTGGTCCCTACCACTCTTCTCAAGGCAGATTGAGGGTCTGATTTCTGCCTGTGTCTGTATATTGGATGATTCCGACTGCAGTAATGTTCATGTCAGTAATTGCATTGAAGCTTCATGTGTATTATGTTGTTTCTGTTCAGAAACATTTTAGAAGTTTAAGAATATTCTTATGTTTAGAATGGCTAGTGAGTATTCACTAGGCTGTAAGCCCATTTTGTTTTGATTCTTAGCCTGATTTTAGCCTATATCTCTAGAGCTATTGAAATAAACAACTATAAGGAAAAGAGAAAGAAGTGTCACAGGAGGAAAAGGAAACAAATTCAAAGAAAGGTGATATGGTAGAAAACAGAGTGTTCTCAGACAATACAATTGTCCTCTGGAAAACACTAGTCCTGTTGCTGTTCTCTCTCTTTCTCTCTTCATTTTTTTGTATACACATATCTTGCATGTGAGTGAGTGTGAGTGTGTGTATGTGAGAGAGAGAGAGAGAGAGAGAGAGAGAGAGAGAGGGAACCTGTGGAAGCTCAAGGGTGACATTTGGAGTTATCGTCCACCTTTATTGTTTTGCTCTGAGGTTTCCCAGGTTCTACCTTTTTTAAAAATCTTTATTTATTCAATTGTGCGTGTGTGCATATGTATGTGTGTGCGCGTCTGTGTGTGTGTAGAACCATGGACGAATTCGGGAACTACCATGGACGCCTCCATTTCCTCCGCCCCGGGATTCACAGGCTCCGCCCTACTAGGGCCGGAAACGCAGGCCGCCCCTGCTTCCGCCTGGCGTCTATGCGTGGGAGGTGGGATCCGAACTCAGGACCTTCCGACTGCAAGGCGGAGGCTTAACCCCTGAGCCAACTCTCCAGTCCCCAGGTTCTACCTTTTAAGGCTGGAGTTACATATCACTGCCATATCTGCCTAGTTGTTTTTTTGGTTTTGGTTTTTGTTTTTAACATGGATTCTGGGAAATAAAACTCAGTTCCTTTCGGTTTCAAGGCAAAAGCTTTAACCACATAGCCATCTCCCAGCCCCTTCCTTCCTCCCTCCCTCCCTCCCTCCCTCCCTCCCTCCTCCCTCCCTCCTCCCTCCCTGCCTCCCTCCCTCCCTCCCTCCCTCCCTCCCTCCCTCCTTCCTTCCTTCCTTCCTTCCTTCCTTCCTTCCTTCCTTCCTTCCTTCCTTCCTTCCTTCCTTCCTTCCTTCCTTCCTTCCTTCCGATTCTTGACTTCCAAAAGGAACTAGGCTACCTTCAAGCTTCTGTAGACTTGTTTAACAAGCCTCTGATTAGTGCAGAGAGGCTCAGAGAGGCCAGAGAGCCAAGTTCATCTCTGCTTGAGTGGGAAGCCTGGGAAGCTCAGTTCCCAGATGCTTCAGAGAATTCCTCCAGCAAGTTTGTCTAGCACACACCAGGCATTTATTTCTCGTTGGCTTGCTTTATTTTGCAGCCTCGTCGAAAGCTTTCCGTCTGCTAGCTGTTAGTCTTTCCTCTAACCTTTAAGTTTGCCCTGAGTCCTGTCAAGGAACAGATTTAACTAAAGAGACCAAGAAAAGCTCCTCTAAACTCCTCAGATATTCTTAGGCTTTTATGGGGATGTAACTGAGCAGTTGCTCTATAGCCTTCTAACCAATGGCTTCTTTCTCCTTACTCCCCACCTTCCACCTTTCTCCTACACATCAGTTTAACCCTCCAAACCCATTCATGTTTGTTTTCAATAAGTAATAGATTTATTGTTAATTTGTTCTGGCTTCTTGAGCATCTACTAATATGGAACTAAAATCCAACACACTCATTCTTAGTGAATGTCAAACAGAAATCGATCTAATATGGGTACACTACTCTTCTCTAAGTGGGAGCATGAATTGGCTGTACAGTCCAGGAATCTCCCACTAGAAAGAAATAGATGAGTAGGTTTTTTGTTTTGTTTTGTTTTCACTTAAAATGGGGAGAGAGAGAGAGAGAGAGAGAGAGAGAGAGAGAGAGAGAGAGAGAGAGAACCATGACACACATGTGGACAGCTTTCAGAAGTCATTTCTCTCCTTTCACCATGTGGGCTTCAGTATGGAACTCAGGTTGTTAAGTTTGTGTGCAGGCACCTTTACCTGTGAAGCCATCTCATTGGCCCAGTTTCCACTCTCATTAAATCAGGGGATCTTGGGGTTTTGTCCTTACTTATCCTCCTTCTTGTTTTTTTATCATCCCAACTAAATCTGAGTGAGTTACTCTTCAAAATTATTTTAATATCTTTAGAATGTAGGAAGAACTAAATAATTAAAGACATACCAATACAATACAGAACAAAATGAGGACTTGTTGCTTGGGGGAACATGAGCAACATCACTGGGATGAGCACGTTAGCAAGTGCTGCCAACAAAACTTCAGTGTGAGCCATGTGCATGATTCAGACTTCCTAGCCACTGTGGGTACTGCTCTAGCTGTCAGGTAGCTCTAACCAACAGTTTTTGCCTGATAGACCTGTGTCTGTTAGAAAATAATGGCCTCTGTTGTAGACAGCACAGAGATCATCTGATGAGGGGCTGCGTGAAGACTGGCGGGGAACATTGTGTTATGTTCAAGCTGATTTAGATTAGATCTACATACTATTTAGCAGCAGTACTCCCTAATTGTACATACCCCTTTGCTGGGAAATTAATGTGAAGTTCCTTTTATTGCATTCCCATTCCTTGTTTTTTCATCAAATACAGGTTCTCATAGAGCTGGTGAATAGGTTGCAGTCCTGATGACTGTTGTCTCCCTCAGGATTCTTGGAATAAACTTGAAGCCATACTGAAACTTAAGATTCCTGTGCCCCAGAAACAGCAAATAGAAGTCACTACATTACAAGTGTGAAAAGAAATAACTGAAGCTTGTTGGGCCTGCCCAGGATTTGCCCCAGGGCATGGCCGAGCACAGGGGACTAAAGATGGCGCTGAGGGCAAGGGTCTTGGGCGTAACCTGATCACTTCACAGAGAGCCCTAATTGGCTTTCAGGTATCTACCTGTCCTCTGTGCTGATTGACATTGAACTTGACCATTAGCACCTGTAGGATGTCTTGACCTTGTGACACAATTGGATGCCTTTTTTGTGCCTTGGTGGCCTTTGTCTATAAAAGTTCCTTTTCTCCCCCCAGTAAAGAGAGATCTGCTTCTAACAATCTCCCTGTCCTGTGCTGAGTCTCTGGGGGTAGAGGTGGAGATGGGTACGACTGGAACTTGCTTTCATCACAGCCAGCAGCTGTGTGTGTGAGTGAGTGAATGAGTGCGTGAGTGGGAACCGGTTCCCACAGAAGCTGATTTTAATAACAATAATACTTTATTTAATACCATGGATCAAAACATTATTCCACAGCTGAGTATAGTGGCACGCGCCTGTAATTCCAGTACTGGGGTACTGAGGCAGAATGAGGGAACTGGAAGCCAATCTGTGTCACATAGCAAAGCTCTTACAGAGCAAAGTATTATTTCAACATAGAATTGCTGTCGAACCATGAATGAGGTAATTTCTTTATTTCATTTTGTGTCTTGATGTGCATCTTTTGCATACCATATAAGCTCAACGTGGACTAGTGCCTCCTTCCTCCTGCATCAGCACCCTAGCTCCCCTCTGTGGTATGTCTCTTGGGCTTGTTTGGAGGCTCAGACCAAAGTTCCTGTGGAAGACTAGGCTTTACTTAGCTTGAATCTTCACTTTCTCTTACCTCAGCCTACGTTGAATAATATCCTAAAAATGGAAACTTAACTGTGTCTGGAGATCAAAGAGGTGTCTCTTTTTTTCATGAGATATTACTGAAGTTGTTAGGTCTCTGGCAACCTTAACATCCCGGGCTTAGCCTCTTATCATTAACAGGCCAACTAAGCAGATAAGTAATAGTAAAAGGCAGAGAAAGGAGATCTATTCAGTGTGACTATACTGGGAAGAAGAACAAAGAGACCTAGTGACCCTCTGAAACCCACTTTTGGGGTCCTGACAGAAGTTTAGGCAAGGGGCAAGAGGTTTGGTGAAGGTATGCGACCTTCCGTCGTCATGTGTGGGCTCTATTGTCTTCCTTACAATGGTCAGAGCTCTGTGAAAAACCTTCCTGGGAGACAAGTTCCTCCTCTGTCCGAAGGAAGAGCTTCCAGAAATATAATAGAGTCTTCCCATCTTTCATGTGGACTCCAGAGATCAAACTGAGATCACTAGCTTTGCAATGATCCAAGTTATCTTTAGGATATCTTTGTTTTTACCAGGACAGTTACAGTGAGAAGCCTTCTATTTGGTCTACTACACAAAAAAACAGTATTTGTAATATAACGAAGTCTTTGATTTCTAATGTGAACAGAGGAATTAAGTCTAGTCAATAAATACTTTCTCTTTTTCCTTTTCTTTCTCCCTCCTTTCTTTTCTCTTCCTTCCTTCCTTCCTTCCTTCCTTCCTTCCTTCCTTCCTTCCTTCCTTCCTTCCTTCCTTCCTTCTCTTTCCCTCCTTCCCTTCCTCCCTTCTTCCCTGCCTCCCTGTCTTCCTTTCTTTTTCTTTCTCTCTTTCCCTTTCTTTCTCTTTCTCTTTTTCTCTTTCTCTCTTTCTCTTTCTTTCTTTCTCTGTGTAGCCCAGGCTTGCCTTAAACTCATGATCACTCTGCATCAACATTTCAAGTGCTGAGCTTTCCATGCCTGTGCCCCATATCAAGTCATACTTTATTTTTACGAATTATAATTCCTGATAAGCATGGGGTAACATGCTTGCAATCCTAGCACTGTAGAAGTACGTGAGGAAGATTGAAAATTTGAGGCCACACTGGGCCACATAAACAATTAAAGTCAGGCTGAACCATTTACTATAACACTCTGTCTTAAGAAGTCAGGGCTGGGGATATACCTTAGTGTTTGAGCATACAAAGTTCTAGATTCAGCATCCATACCACACTGGTGAAACAAACAAAACCCCAACATTTTTTTCCTGCATAAAGTTGCACTTTGCAGGCAAACACCCTGTATAGGAGGCAGACTTGTTCCTATGAGACCCAAAGGATGACCAACATCATGCAATGGGAGGTATACTGCACTGGTCTCCAGTTGTCCATAGTTAGGAAAAATGAGAATATCTTACTCGCTAGTACCAACCCTTCTTTTAGCTTTAAGATCCAGTCAGTGAAGATAGGCAAAGGGCTGTCTGTCCACATGTCTGAGCCATTGTTGAACACATCTTAATCTTGAGTATGACCATTGGGGAAAGACAGTTGTGCTGGAGATAAATCAGCCTTTGTCAAAGGCAGAAGCTTCGGGCTCCTTTGCTTCTCTACTGAGTAACTGTAAGTTAATTGACAGGATTGGGAGTGGTATTGTGGGAATGTGCTTTGTGAGCTTCAGCTGTGATGCTCTTGGTGAATTTCTTGACTCTTTCACATGTTTCCAAGGTTTATGACCCTAACCTTCTACTGTGAGATTTGTTCTTTTGTTCTTTTCCAACTGAAGTGGAGATGATTACTTGCTTGATCTATCTATCTATCTATCTATCTATCTATCTATCTATCTATCTATCTATCTATCATCTATCATCTATCTTTCTATCTATCTGTCTATCTCTCTATATTTGTGTGTGTGTGTGTGTGTGTGTGTGTGTGTGTCAGACGGCACTGTGCATCCATGTGGAGGACCAAGGGTGACTTTGGGAATCATCCTGGATTGCTTCTACCTTTTTTGCTTTGCTCTAGAATTTCCCAGGCTCCACCCACCAGAGCTGTAAGTGCAGGCTGCTGCTATCCCAAGTTGGCATTTTTACATGGACTCTGGGATCCAAACTCAGGTCCTTCTGCCTGTGAGGCAGAGGCTTAATCCCTGAGCCATCTCTCCATCCTTGGATCTGAATAATTTAGAATGGTGCTTCTCAAAGTGTGATCTACAAACTCCCAGGAGTCTCAGAGAATCTATCATGGTATCCTAGCATCAGTACTATTTTCATTATAATTTTAAGAGGACATGCATGTTAAATTATGCATATAAATATATATTTTTACTATTACTATTTATGTTTCATTATGGTATTAAGGATTAAGTCTCATACATGCCAAACACATTCTCTATCATTGAGCTGTGCCCCTAAATCCTGTAACTTTGATATATATTTTTAAAATTTTATTTATGTGTGTGTGTGTGTGTGTGAGAGAGAGAGAGAGAGAGAGAGAGAGAGAGAGAGAGAGAGAGACTACACTGTGTGTCCCTGTGGAGGACCAAGGGTGACCCTCAAGAATCATCCTGGATTGCTTCTACCTCCTTGCTTTCTCTGGGATTTCTTAGGCTCTACCCATCAAAGCCAGAAGTGCAGGCCATTGCAGTTTCCACCTGGTGTTTTTACATGGAACTTGGGATCTGGGATCCAAACTCAGGACCTTCTGCTTGTGAGGCAGAGTCTGAACCCCTGAACCATCTCTCCAGCCCTTTAACTCCTGTACTTTGAAACCAATGTATAAGCCACAATGATAGAAACTACCATGGGTTGTAACACAGATTAAAGCTGTAGCACTTCCTTTAGGACTTTAAATTTTTTACTACCAGGCAATCACAGTTAGATAAAGAAACAGAAGAGGAGGAAGAAAATAAGCAGTAAGAAAGCAAACTCTGGTTTTACTGAAGAAACCTTTAATGGGGCTGTGCCAGTCACTAACTCTATTAAATCCTGATCCCTGAATGTGTGCCTTTGTAATATGTTGTGTCTGCAAAGAGAAGCAAACTGGCACATCTAGTGAGTGCTAGGGGATCCTGTCACTGTGAGCCAGCAGGAGCCGCTCTACAGGAGTCTATTTGTTATTGAGAAGGCACATTGTTCTCTCAATGCAGTTACTTACTTGGTGAGGATTGTCTTGAAGATGAATCAAGTATTTCAGCAATGATAAACTTTGGGTTTCCAAATTTTCTTTTTTCCTGTTGGTGCTGGGAATCAAACTTGGTAGATGCTGTGTAGGAACTCTTACCACTGAACTATATCCTCAACTCTGGCTAGAATTTTGAAAACTTGTACTTGCTACTGTGAAATCTGATGACATTGTAACATTTGGAGATGATCCTGATATAATCAGTGTTAAAATTAACAAGTGTGAATTACAGATTATATTTATATAGGAAAATATGATGTGTAACTCAGTGAACCAATGCTTTTCCAGATGACAAATACAAGGGTGAAAAATCTTCTTGAAGTCCAAGAACAACACATTTCACTGTAATGGTAAGAAAAAGTCATTCTATGATTTCAGATTACACACTGCAACTGAACTTTAAGAACCTCTATTTGCTGACTATTGGGAATCTACCAAGGATTATCCACAATTATTGAAAAAGCTTGTAAACATGCCTATATTTCCACAAGTCTGAACTGTTTGTGCGTACTTTAATTGAGTCAGTAAAAGGATTTACAAAAATGTCACTGCAATTGTTAAAAATGTTTAATTCTTGAGAGATTGTGAGAGAGAGAGAGAGACAGAGACAGAGACAGAGAGAGAGAGAATAGTTTTTATATCTGTTCTTGTTCTTGTCTCTTGATGTTTAGCTATGTGCCCAATGTGGAATTCTTGGAGATTTCTATGTATTCCTTCAGCAAATTCACTTTCTACTTAAGCTCCCTTCAGAAGGACCATTCCTTACACAGTGGTTCTAAATCTCAGCTCAAGACACATTTTCAGTAAGTCAATACAGTTTTGCCTTTGGACCTACATCCTTCTGTGGGCTTTCCTAACACTTCCAAGGTGGGGTTCAGTCTGGAAAAGCTGATCTTATAGAGCCTTCAACAGACCAGATGAGCAGCTTTGAGTGGTTTCTTCCAGTCATAAACAAAGGTAGGCTGCGGCTACTTCTCAGTCTGGTGAAGCATATCTTGATCATACAAATAAAGTCTAAAGCATATTTTGAATGACTCATCCTATCCAGGTTCCTTGAGGTATTGATAGAAGGGACAGAAGGTTGAGGAATCTGGTTCCATAGTAACTAGAGTAGGAAGCAAGTGTGCAGCTGCCAGAGGTTGAGCGAT
Organism: Typhlomys cinereus; assembly: GCA_023101885.1. NCBI lineage: Eukaryota > Metazoa > Chordata > Mammalia > Rodentia > Platacanthomyidae > Typhlomys > Typhlomys cinereus. The sequence goes on from JALPQD010000219.1 coordinate 2,268,443, forward strand.
GTATTGAGTATTGCCGCTGTCCCTGTCCCATATTGAACCTTCGATGTTGTAGTGCTTCCTTCTGCCTGAGATCCTGTGCCCACCTCCTGCCGCTCCAGGTATCCCTAGCTGTTATTCCTAACAGTGGCCATAAAGAATTCTGCTTAATTTTGATAGCTCAGGGAAGATTTGGGAGACATGACTGTTTTCTTATAATGAGTCCATACGCATCCATTCATTCTTTTATATTTCTATAGCACCCCTCACCGCTCAGGACCCTTCCTTCTCCTCGCACACATGCCCAAGTCCAGCTAGCCGTCTTTTCTTACAGGACATTTTGCACACGAATCCTCAGCAATGTCATACTGTTAATTTAGCACTTACTACATTTAGTTCTTTTCAAAGCCACATCTCTACATGAATGACTTTCTTCCCTTGAGAGTAGAGACTGTTTTTCACTTCTGTGTGTCCCCCATGTCCAGCATGCTGCTATTGGTATTTTCATGAGAGCATTGAAAGGCTTGCTGGGTGGTGACAGGCAATTCAGTCTGGTAGTATTCTCTTGCTATACTTCCCGACACACTAGCTGCCTTCCTTGTGAGCCGATCACAGTGTGGCACAATAAGTGAGAGAATAATTCTGACTGAGGGCCAGTATTTTCTCTCTAGATTTTCTTTGCATCTCAGACTAGTTAAGAACCTTCTCTCTGCTCTCTTATTCCTGCCTGCATTTATGCATCAGTGCACTAACTATACAATCAGTACTTTAAAAAATTTAACATCAGGGGCGGGAGAGAAGGTTCAGGAGTTAAGACCCCCTCACAAGCAGAAGGTCCTGTGTTTGAATCCCAGCTCCCACAAGAAAAATGCCAGGCAGAAATGGCCTGTACTTCTGGCTCTGGGGGCTGAGTCTGTGAAATCCCAGAGTGAAGCAAAAAAGAGATAGAAAGAATTCTGGATGATTCCCAAAGTTACCCTTAGTCCTCTACAGGGACATACAGTGTTCTCTCTCTCTCTCTCTCTCTCTCTCTCTCACACACACACACACACACAAACAATAAATGAATGAATAAATAAAAAGTATTAAAAAAATTTTAGCTTCAGGTCAGTGAGACAGCTTAGTGGGCAAAAGCACTCGTTGCCAGGCCTGACAACCGAAGTTTGATCTTTGGGACCTACATAATGGAGGGAGAAAACTGACTTCCACCAGTTGTTCTCTGATTCCACACATATGCCCAGACATGCCTCTTCTACCATTAAACAAATTTTAAAAATTAAAAATGTAATACCATGTTACGGAATATTTCAAACACGCATATAAACAACATTTGCTATTCTGGTTTTACCTATTCTTTTAATTAGTTTTCCTGGAGAAGAAATTTTAAGGCTAATTTCAGATATGGTATCATTTCATTTGCTAATCATTTATAATGTGTTCCTAATTGATAAAAGCTTTTTGAAAACATAATGGTAAAATAATTGGTACAATCAAGAAAACTAATAGTAATCCCTAATGTCAGGTGATACTTTTTTCTACTTGTTCTTAGAAGGTCCACTTCTAATTCCTCTTTTACATCAGGCACGTGGTTGCATCTGATAGATATGTTTAAGTCTCCCTCTTAACTCATTGTCTTGTACATCTTAAAGAAGCCAGCTCAATTTTTCTGTCTGTGCAGACGGGTTTCCCTGGATCCCGCCCCTTGTGGAGGAGTTGCAGCCACTGCATTCCTACAGACTGGCATGTTTATTTAGGATCTATTTTCTGTTGAGATGACTTGGTTGATGCTGTGTTCATCAATACCTCTCCAGGAGGTAGAGCGTCCTTGCACACTGAAGCTCATGGTCGATTTTTCTTGTCTTCCCTGTTCGACTTGATGTTCCTCACGTAGAGATTTTGGATTGTTTTGAACTCCCCAGTACTGAGTTCCTAGTCAATTCCGAAACATTCGTGAGGGACTGGAGTGTGCACCCCAATAAGGAAGGTGCTGTAGGATATGCTACTATATCCCAGGGAGCAGGTTAAGGCAAGTTCAGGACTTAATCCTGTTTAGGGACAGAGGAGGCATCAGTCTCACCTTAGGGCCTGGTGGTGACATGGGTGGAGAGAGTGCCTCATAAATAAATGCGAAGGTCCTCTTCTATTGTCTTCCAGTGAATTCCAGCCCCATTCAGAACCAGCCAATGAGCTGAAAACAAACAACTAACCTTGTGAATCTCAGGCTTCTGGGAAGCAGTGTCAGGTACCTGGGCGTCGTGATAACTCATCTCATGTCTCATCAACCCCATTCCTTTGCTCACTTGGTGCTGGAAGAAGAGAGACTTAGTGCCTTTGAAAAGATGAAAATAGACAGTTCTAGACTGAAATACAGCTTTTATTCCAACTGGCTGTATGACATGGGCAAGGCATCCAGAGCTACTGAGTCTTGGTGTGATGATTAATGTCAATTTTCAGCTTGACCCTCATGTCACCTTGACATGTCAGGATCTAGAACCCCCAGTGGACAGGCTCCAGATATACCAGTGAAGGATCACTTAGTCCTGGGTTTATCTTAATTAATCAAGGTGAGAAGATCCACCACCTGTGGGTCGAACCAAACCATTCTGGAGACTGGGATTCATCAGTGTATAAAAAAGAGGCAGTAAGTTGAATACAAGTGTTCGTTTCTCTTTTCTTTCTGACTGTAGCACAGTGTGATCCCTGCCTCCAGCTCTTGCTGCCTTGACTTCCCTGCAATGCTGGACTGTGTCTGGAACCACAAACCAAAATAATCCATTTTCTCTTAGGTTGCTTTTGTTATGGTGGTTTGTCATAGCAACCAAAAAGAAACAAAGACATAAGCATCACCTTATTCAATGTGTATAATTTTGTCAATTATATTAAGAATGAACAAAATGAAAATAATACACACAAAAAAATGAAATGATGATAACACTTATTTCAGAGGCATCTACTGTGGCAGGACAAATCTGCTGCATATATATTTTCTGCTTTCTTTCCTACAAATATTCATTTACTTACTTTGATTTTTCTTTTTTTGGTGCCAAGAATTAAATTCAGGGTTTTGTGAATACAAGGCAAGCGCTCTGAGCTACATGCTAATTTAGAAGGACTAGTCAAGGCATTTTGAGGCTCAGTGTTAAAAAAAAGAAAAAAGATGGCTCCAACACACTCGATTGTGTCTCTGAGATGCCTGTGGCCCAGCAGTGGAGGTGACAGTGAACTGGAAAGTATTCCTGATATCAAATAGAAGACACCCACCCAGCAGGGCTCCATTGCCATGAGAATCAGGGCTTTGGGACAACGGGCAATTTTGTCGGTGCTGTATGTGTCTACAGTGGATGGACCTTGCCCATGGTAGGGCCTCTGTCCGTATTAGGATCTGTTCTGCTTCTGTTGAGCCACTTTGGGATCTTTACTTAAGATGTTAAAAGGAAAAGGCACAGAAGTGAGTAGCCCGTCCAAACCACCACCAACTTCCAGGACCCTGTTTTGGAACATACCTGCCTCCCAGTCTTTGCTGGTAAATCAAAGTCTTATGGGGCCAGGTGACCTTGGTGCAACAGAACCTGGCTCTTTGGGTCAGTGATGTTAATATAATTTACTTCCTCTGTAGTGCCATAGCTCACTTAGTGGTTTTGAGCAAAAGTCCAAACCACAGCCAAAGTCTAAGAATCATTCCTGCTGTCACACATGGAACTCTGTAGCTTCCTTCCTTTGTAGGCCCTGTGACTCTTAAAGCAACACTTGTCCTATCTCCAAACTTTAAAACAGCCTTCTTGTCTGGCACCAGAGAGACCTTTGTGCCTGCCAAGATTTTGGGTACAATCAAAGGTGGTAATGGGTCAGAGCAGCCCTTTTCCTTTCAAACTACAAGGTGAGCAGACAACACCCACCTACATCACCCTGTACTCTGAATAAGTCAAGGGCTGACATGTCAAAGACCCCTCTAGCATGGATCACACAGGGGAGAAGGCTCCAGGTGTGGGATCCTTAGAGACAAGGGATTAAACAGTCAGAATAGAGTTCCCATATTTACGGGGACCCCAAGAAGGGACTTACTTTACAAGGGTGGAGGACTTACCTTACAAGGGTAGAGGACTCAGAAACAGGTTTGGCATTCACACAAAAGGATGCTCCAGGGAATGGGAGGAAGGAAGGGGGAGAGGAAGAGGGAGCGGGTGAAAGGAAGGGGGGAAGGGGGGAGGTGCAAGGGAGGATAACTGGGAAGGGTGGAGGAGGAGGAGGGGTAACTATTGAGCTTGTATGATTAGGAAAAAATAAAATGTGGGAGAAAAATTTTAAAAAATCTCAGTTGGGTCTAGTTTTTGATCCATTAATACTACAGAGAATTCCGGTTTCTTGTTATACAAATGCTGCCTAAAAGGAAAGTTATGGCTCTGCTTTCTATAGCTGGCACTGTGAGCTTTGGTGATAGTGTAAGGCAGGGAGGGCCCTGTGTATTTAGCATGATGCTCCAGCTACCTTCTACTTTTTATAGCACTGGGGGGTGCTGCTGGAAGCTATTCTTATTATAATTCTCCCTAAAAATCAAGAAAAGAAGCAAGGCCCAGAAGGGTAGGCCAAAGGGCAGGACTTCAAAAGATGCTGAACTGCAGATCAAAGAGCCCTTCAGGCTGTTGACTTTTGATGTTACCATGAACACACATCTCTGCAGTAATTAATTAACTTATCTTCAGAGGCGTCCCCTTCCCCTACCCCATCAGAAATACAGCACTCAAGGCTTACTCCACCATCATTAGCAAGTTTTGGGCCAGGAGCAAGAGTGTCTTTGGCTGTTGCAGGCATCAAGTGCTGCTGGAAAAGCTGTGGGGAAGAGCTTTGAAGTCCACTCATGAGATTGTATGTGTGACCAGGGCAAATCAGAACTGCAAGTTCCGTCATCCTAGGGAAATTCCAAGGCTGCTACAGGGTTGCAGGGTAAGTGGAATTGTAATGGGAAGGAAGTGATGCTTTCGCCACATAAAAACCAGTGCTGTACAAGAGAAAGGGGGAACATCTTTGTGGTCTACCCTCTGGTGGGCCATTCATGCCACTAGCTAGTGCAAGAGTCCTAGATGAGACCCAGTGGATCTCATATGCAGGAGGATGTGGGGGAGGGAGGGAAACTGGTTAGAGGGGAGAATGGGTGGGGTAGGAGGTATTGATCGATGAAAGCACATAAATTCATTGTTAATACAATTAAAAATTAAAATGTGAAATACTCCCCTCCAAAAGCAAACCAGTTTGTAGTCAAGGTGTTTTAGGGAAGGCTGCTATTCTGTTCACAATATCTTCTGTTCTCTTAAGTCCCACATAGCTGTTTTAGAAGTAGGTTAGTCCAGCCTCCTAGCGCGAGTATTGGATCCTTGTGTTCCATCAGTAAACTCTTGACAGAAGTGACAGATTCAGCTCTTAAGGCAGCAAGACCGCAACAGTGGCCCGAGGTAATAGGAGAAGGGGGAGATTGGGGCACATCTGGTCAGCATAGTCAGTTGGTAGCAACTGAATGGGACCTAGGGGATGTCAGGGAACCTGAGATGCTTTGAATCTCAATCTCTATGTGTTTATGCGCGACTCCATTCAACCATGGTCCAAGAGTAGAAGTTACACATTAAAACAGGCTGTAAGTGAGGTGGCTCAGCAGGTTGAGGCACTTGCCACCAGCCAGATGATCATGGAAAGTCATATGTAGGAGAGAACCGACTCCCACAAGTTGTCCTCTGACTTTCATATATGTGCTGTGACACATGCACATCCACACATACAAGATAAATAAATAAATACTGAGAGAGAAGCATAGAAGGGAAAAACTTAAAAAGGAATTCTTAAGCTTGAGAAATTGCTGACAGGCAATAAAAATGCCCACTCCCCTACCATTCTCCGGAACTCCCCTCTGGAATGCCATTTGGTCAGAGGGTCTGCAGGAAGCCTACATGCTAATAAGAATGTAAACACTGCCTGCTAAACTACTTTGCTGGCGCCAAGGAGGGATGAGGGGTTTACAACCTCTCTCATCTCCTGTGCGTACACATCACCTTGCCCATGTGTGTAAACCCTGGTACCAGTCTCTCTCTCTCTCTCTCTCTCTCTCTCTCTCTCTCTCTCTCTCTCTCTCTCTCTCATAAAGCCTCTCAGTTATTTATTTTAACTTTTGGTCTATGGCAGATCTTTGGATGACCCCCAAATCCATAATAATCCAAAATTTTTTCTTAAAGAAATGGCTATAAGAAAGTTTCTTTTGCACTGGCCACTTGTGCTTTGGCTTCCAGCACATACCATGCCATGTCATGCATGAACTAGATGGAAGTTTAATGATGTTCCAGAACCACTGTGATAATCATGGGAAAAGAAGAGAAAAGCATGGATGAGAGAAACTAGAGGGTTTTATAACCTCAGGTTGGTAGGTAGGCTGGCAGGGAGGGAAGGGAGAAGAAGTTGCTCCCTTTGTAAGGTGGTATACTAGTCTTTTGCCCAGACCAGGAAAGGTGGTTAGTCCCTGATCTTGACCCCCCACTGCCACCAAGATCCAGCAAGCATGGAATTTTGTAACCACCAACTGACCATTATGGGACAGTGCCCATCAAGTAGACTTTTGCTCTGAATATTGGAGGGAAGGAAATCTATCACCAGTTTGGGTATCAACATCAGGGGTACTACAAGTGCATGTGCTACATCCCCACAAGGAGATACTGTAACTGTTAACTATTTCAAAGGATACAAGAAAAGAGCCACTTCTTTACATTTATCTAGACAAAGTACGATTTGTGAAGCCTCTTTCAGGAGACACAGATTTCTATCTGATGTCATTTCCTTTCAACTGGAAAAACTTAAGCATCTCTTGTGGTGCTGACCACAAATATTCTTAGATTTCATTTGTGTGAGGATATCTTCATCCTGCCTTCAGTCCCAAGAGACATTCTCATTAGACATAGACTCCTACTCCAGGATTTTACTTGTTTTCTTTCAGCCCTTAAAAATACTTTAATTCTCTTCTGACCTAATTTTTCTTTCTAATGAGAAGTCAACTATTTTCTGTATTATTGCTTTCTTTCTTTCCCTTCCTCCCTCCTTTCTACCTCTCTTTTCCTCCCTTCTTCCCTTCCTCCTTTCTCTCTCTCTCTCTCTGTTCCTTCTATTTTTAATTAATTAGCCTCCAAAGTTCTATATTTTTCAAAAAAAAAAAAACCAGACTTTGTTTGGAGATGATTGACATACAAGTTGCAAAAAAAAAAAAAAAATAGTTGTCCAAGTGTACTTGCTAAAAAGTTTATTGGAAATACACAAAAGGTTCTAGAAATGTGCACTGTGTAGTGTTAAAATTCTATATTCAACAAAGACATCAACAGTATGTTACATTCATGTATAAAGACAAAATACAAACCATGGTGAATCTCTTCCTCCTTCCCTCTCTCCCCCTCTCCCTTTCTCCCTTTCTCCCACTTCCCTTCTCTTCCTTCCCTTCCCTCCCTCCCTCCCTCCGATCCTCTTTCCCTCCCTCCTTCCCCTCCTTCCTTCCTTTTTTCCATTCTTTCTTCCTCTCTTATTTTTTTTCTTTCTTCAGGGTCCCATGCAGCTCAGCTGACCTCACATTTGCTGTGTAGCTGAACAGGCCTTGAACTTCTGATCTTTCTGTCTCCACCCTCTGTGTGCTATGATAACTGGAAGCAGGTTTGCCAAATTATCCCTAATGGCCTGATCTGCGTTTAATTAGAGACCCAAGCTCACAACAATAATGTGAAAGAGTGATGAAGATGATTCCTGATGCGACCTTTGGGCTTCCATAGGCTTGCACATTCAAGTTCATTCATGTACACACATACCTACATGCAAACACACACACACACACACACACACACACACACACACACACACACCATGCACACATACATGAATGAAAAAAATAAACTCTTCCAACATATAAATAACCTTACATTTTTTCTTTTGATCGCAATTTTTTTGATTGCAGCTTTTGTTCCAGATAATTTTGAATTATATCTTTCATATTATGAATGACACATTGTAGAGACCCTGGATTCTATTATGTTACTCTGAAGAGTTCATAGTTCTTTTTTTTTTTTTTTTTACACATAAGGTACTTTTTATTAAAGATCTTCCTTTTTTCAGACTACTACATTGGTTATTATTTTCTGTTTTTTCTAATTTATTTTATCTTTTAGTTTTACAAGCATATTGAGTACTAATCCCTGTTTCACTCTGTCCCCCTTATAGTTCTTTTAATGAAGTTATGTCTAACATATGCTTAGCTTAGTGCCTAGCCAGATATTTGGGCAAAATTTATATATAGAGTTTGGGTTCCTCCTCTGCGACTCCCTCTAGAACTCCTCCCTTCACTTTCCTGTTGATTCTGACTCCATTTTTTCATTATCATTACTCTTTTAGTGTTTAGTACATGAATATAGTGAACTTATAATGTTTTCATACCTTAATCCCAACCCCATTCTTTTTTTCTTCCCAATACAACTTTTCTTCTCCCCTCCCAGACTCCCTCCTATTTTCAAATCTTTTCATATATGTAGCAGACTAGGCTCCATCTGTTTTTCTTTTGGTGTCATGTGTACAGGTACTGTTGGGACATGAATCATTGTCAGTGAGTATACCATTAAGGAAAGCATCTTTCATTTCTTTCCCAGTAGCATTAACCCTTATCAGTCTCTCAGGTAGGTGTGGAGCCTCTAGAGAGTGGTCGCCTTCCACGGTGAGATGTTGATAAGACAACTCAGGTCTTGTGAGAATATACATAGCTGCAACAAATTGATTACTACAACAGCTCTGTCATGTCCAGAAAATAATGTCTGGCTGCCCCACTTCAGGTTCTTAACAATCTTAGTGTTCCCTCTTCTGCAAATCTTCTAGAGTCTTGGGGTAGGAGTGGAGGTGACTTAGATGTCCTATATAGAGCGGAACAGTCGTCACTGGAGGGGGGATCTGTGGAGTTTTGTCTTCTTGTATCTTAGCTGTAAAGTTTCTGTTTGACATTTCGGTCATCTTATTTTTTTTTTTATTTCAGCTCATACAAACTTATTAGGTACACCAGTTCCCTCCCTCCCTCCTCCTCCCCCCGTACCCCCTGCTCCCCCTCCCCACCTCTCTCCCTCCCCATCCCCCAGTGCCTCCCGCCCCAATTCCCAGAGAGTCCTTTCTTGTGCATGTCTGATTTTCCTCTGGGCCCTCCTCTCCGATGACTTACAAGGACCCAGTGGCCTTTCCCTGAACCCTTTCCCCTGTTCCCCTTAGGTATAGGAACACTGCTGTGGCTGCCAATCCTTTGCCTCCAAGGATCTTGGTGCCTTTAGCAGATGCTAGACTTTGTGAGGTCAACAGTGTGTTGGACAATGCGCAGGGCATGCAAAGTCCAATTATGTTGCTTCAGCCCTAACTAGTATGGAGTATCTTACATATCATTGCTCCTCCCATCCTTTTGCTCTTACACTCTTACCGCCCCCTCTTCTGCAAATTTCCCTGAGCTTCAAGATGGGGAGAGACTAAGCTGGCCTAGTTCTAGGTGGTTGATATAGAGTCTCTGAAGTTCTGGATTGTGGTTTGTTGGTTTTCTTTTGCAGTTTTGCTGCTCCTGCAATGCCCTTCACTCCATCCTGGTGGGCATTGTATGTTACCCCCTGGCCAGAGACAAAAAGCTGTTAGAGTCTTGTGATAAAAGCACATTCAAAGGTAGATGTAATAAAAGTGGGAAACCACAGTAAGGGAGGGGTCTATCACCCATTTGAAAAATGGTTACTTTTTATCTGCCAGACTATATGCCCTCCTCTTCTGGTGAGATCACACCCCCTCAGTAGTAAATGATCAGGAACAAAAGTCTGTGAACTTAATCAGATGTCTCATTACTTATTTGGGTCCTTGGTGGAGGCCTATTTTCCCTGCTGTAACATGGTCCCTTCTCTCCTTGTTTCTGGTGTGGTCCTCCAACCCCATCCCTCCTGTTCATAATCCTTGGAATTACTGTCTCTAGGTGGGCTGGGTGGGTTTGGTACTAGGAGCCACCTATTAGGAAGTACATACGGTGCTTAATTTTCTGGGTCTGGGATACTTCACTTAATATAATTGTTTCTAATGACATCCATTTCCCGGCAAATTCCAGTAATTCATCATTTTTGATGGCTGAGTAGTACTCCATTGTATAGATGTACCACAGTTTCCTTATCCATTCGTCAACTGTTGGACATTTGGGCTGATTCCATGACTTTGCTATTGTAAACAGTGCTGCTATGAACATGGTCGTGCTTGTGCTATCGAGGTGAACTTCTGCTGTATGGGGGGTTATTCCCAAAAGTGGAATAGCAGGGTCATATGGCATTTCAATCTTTAATTTCTTTAAGAATCTCCAGACGGCTTGCCAGAGTGGCTGTATGAGCCTGCATTCCACCAGCAATGTAGGAGAGTTCCCCTCTCTCCACATCCTCTCCAGCATTTGTTGTTGTTTGTATTGTGGATTTTTGCCATCCTGACCGGGGTGAGATGATATCTCAGGGAAGTTTTGATTTGCATTTCCCTGATGGCTAAGGAAGTGGAGCATTTTTTCAGATATTTGTTAGACATTTTAATTTTGTCCCTGGTAAAGTTTCTTTTAAGTTCCAGGGCCCATTTTTTAATTGGGCCATTGGTTTCCTTGGTGTTTAGTTTTCTAAGTTCTTTGTGCACTCTGGACAGCAGAGTTCTATCAGATGTGTGGTTACTGAAGATTTTCTCCCATTCTGTGGGTTGCCTTTGAGCTCACATTATAATCTCTTTATCTGAACAGAAGCTCTTTAATTTCACAAGATCCCAACTGTTGAGAGTTGGTAGCAGTGACTGTGCCATTGGATGTCTGTTTAGGAACTGTTGACCTAACCCAATCAGCTCGAGGGAGTTCCCTATCCTTTCAACTATGGTTTTTATAGTCTCTGGCCTGATATCAAGGTCCTTGATCCATTTGGAATTAAGTCTTGTACATGGTGACAAGTATGGGTCCAGCTTTAATCTTCTGCATGCGGAGATCCAGTTTTGCCAGCACCATTTGTTGAAGATGCTGTTCTTTTTCCATTGGATTCTTTGGGCCCCTTTGTCAAAGACCAAATGGCTGTCATTTTGTGGGCTTATATCTCGGTCTTCAATCCTTATCCATTGATCTGTGTGCCTATTGGAGCCAGTACCAGGCTGTCTTTATAACTATGGATTTGTAGTATAGACTAAGGTTTGGTATGGCAATACCTCCAGCTGTGTTTTTGTTACTCAGGATTGTTTTTGCTACCCTGGGTCTTTTGTCCCTCCATATGAACTTTGAGATTGTTTGGTCAACTTCTTTGAAGAATTGCTTTGGGATTTTGATTGGTATAGCATTGAATCTGTATATTGCCTTTGGTAGGATGGTCATTTTTACGATGTTGATTCTGCCAATGCAGGAACAAGGGAGGTCTTTCCACCTTCTGGTGTCTTCTGCAATTTCTTTCTTTAGGGTTTTAAAGTTTTCATTGTAAAGGTCTTTTACCTCCTTGGTTAGGTTTATACCAAGGTATTTCATTTTTTTAGGGGCTATAGTAAATGGGATTGTTTCTCTCAAGGCTTTTTCACTTCTTTCATTCTGGGCATATAGGAAGGCCTCTGATTTTTGCACATTTATTTTGTATCCTGCCACCCTGCTGAACTTCTCAATTAGTTCCAGGAGCTTCCTGGTGGAGTTTTTGGGATCCCTCAGGTATAAGATCATGTCATCTGCAAATAGGGATAGCTTGACTTCTTCCTTGCCGATTTGAATCCCTCTTATGTCCCTTTCTTGTCTTATGGCTTCAGCTAAGACTTCAAGTAAAATATTGAATAGAAGTGGTGAGAGTGGACAGCCTTGTCTAGTTCTTGATCGCAGTGGGAAGACTTCAAACATTCCAAACTGTAAGAAACAATGAACAGCTCTTTCCCCACCCGCCCGGGTCATGCGCAGTCCAGCAGGGACTCACGGTGACCTAGGTAAGATCCTCCTACCCACCCCCAAACCACAGGCAGCCCACTGGTCCCAGCTCCTCCCACCAGCCAGCCGGAGCCAGAGCTGCACCAGGCCGGGGAAGACCCCCTGGGCCACGATCCAGCTCCCCAGGTTAATAGTGCCCCGCCAGTGCCACCTCCTCCCTTTCCCCACCTGCCCGGATGTGGGCAGTCCAGCCCGGACTTACGGCGACCTAGGTAAGCTCCCCCCGCCCAACCCCAAACCCCAGGCTGCCCACTGGTCCCAGCTCCTCCCACCAGCCAGCTGGAGCAGGAGCTGCTCCAGGCCAAATAATTCAGTTCAGTGAAAAACGCACAGAAATTGAAAGACAGTTTTAAGAATTAAAATGACAATGCCCAAGTCAAAGTGCACATCCATGAGAAACAAAATCCAAGAAAACAACTCTCCCACTAAAGAAATTAATCCCATAATGATAGACTCCAACCAGAACAAAGCCATGGAAAACAGCCAAGAAAGCCTGACCCAGGATAAGGACTTTCAAAACATAATCATTACCATGATCAATACTATGAAAGATGAAATCTGGGAGGAATTAAATAACCACATCACTCACTTTGAAGAGGAACACAACAGACACTTGGAGGAGTTGAGAAAAACAGTTCAAGAAACAAAAACAGACATAAAGCAGTTAAAACAGACTCAAGCAGAGTTTAAAACTGAACTAAAAGACAAGTTATCTTCAACCCAGAACTCAACAGAGTCTTATCAACAGAACTAATGAAGCAGAAAATAGAATTTCAGATCTTGAAGACAAAGTGGGAGTATTAACCAGCTCAATGGAAGAGGTTGTTAAAGCCAAAAAGACACCCGAGAGAAATATTCAAGGGTTATGGGACACTCTGAAGAAGCCGAACATGCGTGTGTATTCATGAAATACTAGAGCAAGAATCCCAAAATACCTCACCTGAGGAAATTTTTCAAACTATCAAGGAAAGCTTTCTTCATCTAAAAAAAGAAAGGCCCATCCATATACAAGAGGCATTCCACACTCCAAACAGATATGACCAAAATACAAACTCGCCACAGCAAATAATACTTAAAACGCTCTGCATTCAAGATAAAGCAATGATGCTAAGAGCTTCAAGGGAAAAAACCAAATCATTTTTAAAGGTAAACCTATTAAAATAACAAATGACTTCTCAATGGAAACGCAAAAGCAAGAAGAGCTTGGAGAGACATACTTAAAGTATTGAATGAGCAAAAATGTCAACCCAGGCTGATATACCCTGCAAAACTATCTGTCATGATCAAGTGAGAAAGAAAAATTTTCCAGTGCAAAGACAACTTGAAGGGATACATGTCCACCAAACCAGGCCTTCAAAAAATGCTAGAAATGATACTCAAGCTTGAAGAAAAAAACAAGCATATCCAGGACAACAGAAGGGAAGTATAATACCACCAAAATCTAAAAGCAAAACAATACACTTACGAAAGCCACTAAACATAATAAATGTCCGGAATTAAAAATAGTTTCTCCATTATAACATTAAATGTTAATGTAATTAACTCACTGATCAAGAGACACAGATTACAAACTTGGATTAAAAATCACAACCCATCAATCTGCTGCCTGCAGGAAACCCATCTCACCACAAAAGATAGGCACATCCTAAAAATAAATGGCTGGTCAAAAATTCTGCAAGGTAATGGAACCAGAAAACAGGCAGGGGTAGCCATTATGCTGTCAGACAAAGTGGACTTCAAACCAAAAAAAATCATAAGAGACACAGATGGATCATTTTAGTTACAGGTACAATTCACCAGGAAGACTTCACAATACTGAACATATATGCACCCAAGACGGGCCCCCCCCTACATTCATTAAGCAAACCCTACAATGTCTAAAGCAAGAAATCAATCCCAAAATGATAATTCTTGGGGATTTCAACACCGCCCTCTCAACATGGGATAGATCAACAGGTAAAAAACTTAACAGAGTCACTTTGGAACTTAATCAAATCCGTACTGAAATGGACCTTACAGATCTCTATCAAACTTTTCATCCATGCACCAAAGAATACACATTTTTCTCAGCAGCACATGGAACTTTCTCCAAAGTAGATGACATATTGGGCCACAAAATGAATCTCCACATATACAGGAAAGTTGAAATTCTAGCCTGCACGTTATCAGACCACCACGGCCTAAAGCTTGACATTCACAATACAACAAGCCACAGAAAATACACTAACTCCTGGAAACTTAACACTATGATGCTGAAGGAGAATTGGATTCAGGAAGAAATTACAAAGGAAATTCAAGATTTCCTGAAAGTGAATGATAATGAAAATACAACTTACCAAAATCTTTGGGATACAATGAAAACTGTCCTAAGAGGTAAGTTTATAGCTCTTAATGCCTACATCAAAAAAATGGAAACATCAGAAATAAATTACTTAACAATGCGGCTTAAAGCTTTAGAGACACTAGAGCAATCCGATTCCAAAAGTAGTAGAAGAGAGGAGATAAAAATCAGGGGAGAAATATCTGAAATGAGGATTATGAAAACGATACAGAAAATCAACCAATCAAAAAGCTGCTTTTTTTGAAAAAAATCAATAAGATTGACACACCCATAGCTAAATTAACCAAAAACAAAGAGAGAAAACCCAAATTAACAAAATTAGAAATGAAAATGGAGTTATTACTACTGATACCCAAGAAATCCAGAGAATTATAACATCATATTTCAAAACCTTATACTCTGTGAAATTTGACAACACAAAGGAGATGGATGAATTCCTAAGGAAATACAACTTACCTAAATTGAATCAGGAAGTTGTGAATTATTTAAATAGTCCTATAACATATGAGGAAATCGAGGAAGTAATCTCCACTCTTCCTGCCAAAAAATGTCCTAGACCAGATGGATTCAGCACAGAGTTCTACCAGACATTTAAGGAGTTAATAACACCAATACTCCTTAAACTGTTCCATCAAATAGCAAAGGAAGGAACACTACCAAATTCCTTCTATGAAGCTAATATCGTTTTAATCCCAAAACCTAATAAAGATACACTTAAAAAACAAAACTATAGGCCAATTTTTGTGATGAACACAGATGCAAAGATTCTCAACAAAGTCATAGCAAATCGGATTCAAAAATATATCAAAAAGATCATCCACGGGGATCAAGTAGGCTTTATCTCCAGTACACAAGGTTGGTTCAACATACGCAAATCAATAAATGTAATTTACCATATAAACCAGTCCAAAGTTCAAGACCACATGACACTCTCGATAGATGCAGAAAAAGCTTTTGACAAGATCCAACAGCCCTTTATGATCAAAACCCTAGAGAAAGTTGGAATGGAAGGAACCTTTATCAATATAATAAAAGCAGTATACAACAAGCCAACAGCAAGGATTATACTCAATGTGAAAAACTTGAAGCATTCCCACCTCAATCAGGAACTAGACAGGGCTGTCCACTCTCACCACTTCTATTCAATATTGTACTTGAAGTTTTAGCCTAAGCCATAAGACAAGAAAGGGACATAAAAGGGATTCAAATCAGCAAGGAAGAAGTCAAATTATCTCTATTTGCAGATGACATGATCTTATACCTGAGTGATCCCAAAAACTCTACCAGGAAGCTCTTGGAACTAATACAGAAGTTCATCAGGGTGGCAGGATACAAAATAAATGTACAAAATTCAGTGGCCTTCCTATATACCCAGAATGAAAGAAGTGAAAAAGCCCTGAGAGAACAATCCCATCCACTATAGCCTCTAAAAGAATGAAATACCTTGGTATAAACCTAACCAAGGAAGTAAGAGACCTTTACAATGAAAACTTTAAAACCCTAAAGAAAGAAATTGCAGAAGACACCAGAAGGTGGAAAGACCTCTCATGTTCCTGGATTGGCAGAATCAACATCATAAAAATGACCATCCTACCAAAGGCAATATACAAATTCAATACTATACCAATTAAAATCCCAAAGCAATTCTCTAAAGAAGTTGACCAAACAATCTCAAATTCATATGGAGGCACAAAAGACCCTGGATAGCAAAAACAATCCTGAGTAACAAAAGCACCAAACCAAATCTTTGTCTATACTACAAATCCATAGTTATAAAAACAGCCTGGTATTAGATCCAAAATAGATGCATAGATCAATGGATAAGGGTTGAAGACCCAGATAGAAGCCCACGCAACTATAGCCATTTGATCTTTGACAAAGGGGCCCAAAAAATCCAATGGAAAAAAACAGCAACTTTAACAAATGATGCTGGCAAAACTGGATATCCACATGCAGAAGATTAAAACTGGACCCGTACTTGTCACCATGTACAAGACTTAATTCCAAATGGATCAAGGACCTCGATATAAGGCCAGAGACTATAAAAACCATATTTGAAAGGGTAGGGAACTCCCTCGAGCATATTGGGCTAGGCCAACAGTTCCTAAATGGACATCTAATAGCACAGTCACTACAACCAACACTCAACAGATGGGGTCTTGTGAAATTAAAGAGCTCCTTTTCAGATAAAGAGATTGTAACTCCAGGACAAAGGCAACCCACAGAATGGGAGAAAATCTTCACTAACCACATATCTGATAGAGCTCTATTATCTAGAGTGCACAAAGAACTTAGAAAACTAAACTCCAAGGAAAATAATGGCCCAATTAAAAAATGGGCCTTGGAACTTAAAAGAAAGTTTACCAGGGACAAAATTAAAATGTCTAAAAAAATATCTTAAAAATGCTCCACTTCCTTAGCCATCAGGGAAATGCAAATCAAAACTTCCCTGAGATATCATCTCACCCCGGTCAGGATGGCAAAAAATCCATAATACAAACAACACCAAATGCTGGAGAGGATGTGGAGAGAGGGGAACTCTCCTACATTGCTGGTGGGAATGCAGACTCATACAACCACTCTGGCGAGCAATAAATTGCATTAATTCTCCAGGAAATGGATGAAATTCGAAACAATTATATTGAGTGAAGTATCCCAGACACGGAAAATTAAGCGCCGTATGTATTCCCTAATAGGTGGATCCTAGTACCAAACCCACTTAGAGACACTCAAAGACAAATCTCTGTAATACCTACAGTAATTGCAAAGATTATAAATAGGAGGGCCACACCAGAAACAAAGAGAAAGGGGACAATGTTACAGCAGAGAAAATAGGCCACCATCAGGGACTGCAAGTAAGTAATGAGACATTTGGTTAAGTTCACAGACTTTGCTTCCTCATCTTTTAAACTGATGGGGTATGATCTCACCACAAGGGGAGGGCATATAGGCTGCCAGATAGAATGTAACCATTTTGCAAATGGGTGATTGATCTCTCTCTCACCGGGGTCTCCTACTTTTATTCCATCTACCTTTGAATATACTCTTACAACAAGACTCTAATTTAACAGGTTTTTATCTCTGGCCAGGGAGTGACATCCAATATCCATCAGGATGGAGCCAAGGGCAGTGCAGGAGCAGCAAAACTAAAAAAAAAAAAAAAATCAACAAATCATAGTTCAGAACATCAGAGATTCTATATCAACCACCTGAAACTGGGCTAGCCTAATCTCTCCCCACCCTGAAGCTCAGGGAAATTTGTGGGAGAGGGGGCGGTAAGATTGTAAGAGCACAAGGATGGGAGGAGTAATGATATGCAAGATACTTCACACAAGTTAGGGCCGAAGCAATCATAATAGGACTTTGCATGAGCCTGCGCTATGTCCAACACATTATTGACCCCACAAAGTCTAGCATGGACTAAGGGCACCAGGATCCTTGGCGGCTAAGGATTGACAGCCACGGTAGTGTTCCTAAGCTTAAGCGGAACATAGGAAAGGGTTCTGGGAAATGCCCCTGGGTCCTTGTACCTCACGGAGAAGAGGACCCAGAGGAGAGTTTGGCATGTACATTAAAGGATCCTCCGGGGATGGGAGGGGGAGGCACTGGGAAATGGGGAGGGAGGGGAGAGGGGAGTGGGGAGCGGGGGCGGGGTCCGGGGATGTGTAGAGAGGGAAGGGATCAGTGTACCTGTTAAGTTTGTATGAACGGGAATAAAAAAAAAAAACAAAAAAAAAACACAATGAACAAAACTGTCAATCTTCTGCCTTTTGGAAGTTATATAATTACAAGTAGACATTTATTATTTAAGCCCAGTTTGAATTTTCTAATTGGTTTTTCAGTGTTTCCTAAGTTAGGTTATTGAGTAAATTTCATTTTGTTTAATTTTTTTTCTGGGTCTGAAGAGATGGGTCAGTGAATAAAGTGCTTGCCCTACAAACATGAGAACTGGGGCTCAGATCTCAGAACTCATATAAAAACTAGGTAGGTGTGGCAGTCTCCTGAAATCCCAGCATGTGAGAAATAAGACAGGAATCCTCAGGGCAAACTGGTTAGCTAGCCTTTCTGATTGGCGAGCTCTGGGTTCAATTGAGAGCTTTAATAATAAAAGTGCTAGTGATGAAAGAAACCATGTGCATTTGCACACATAAGCATATGTTCCTCAGCACATATGTGGACTCAACCACACACACACACACACACACACACACACACACACACAAATAAAAAACATACAGGTCATGACCTATGCAATTGTGTTTTTGTTAACACTCTCTCATAAACAGAAGTAACAATGACACCCCACCCCGCTCCGCCGGTCGGGACGCGCACGCGCGGTCCAGCCAGGCCTCACCCCGAGCCCTAGGACCCCAGGTCAGCCCACAGGGACCCGGCTTCGACTCCCACCATCCAGCCGGAGCCACGCGTGGGGGCCGAGGGACGAGGAGGACCTCCCCCTGCGCCCGGGCCCCGCCCCAGCTGCCCTCGGGTTAAATAGCTCCACGCCTACGCGCCCATCCTCCCTTTTCACCCCACCCCGCTCCACCGGTCAGGACGCGCACGCACGGTCCAGCCGGGCCTCACCCCGTGCCCTAGGTAAGTCCCCGTTCGGGCCCGCCCACCAGTACCCCAGGCCAAATAATTCAGTTTAGTGAAATTGAGAGATCTTAAGAGTTAAAATGACAATGCCAAAGTCAAAGTGCAAATCCATGAGAAGCAACACTCAAGTAAACAAATTTCCCACTGAAGAAATTAATCCCATGTTAGACTCCAACAAGAACAAACCCGTGGAAAAAGGCCAAGAAAGCCTCACCCAGGATAAGGTCTTCCAAAATATGATCATTACCATGTTCAATACTATGAAAGAGGAAATCAGGGAGGAATTACATAATCGAATCAATCGCTTTGAAGAGGAACACAACAGACATCTGGAGGAGTTGAGAAAAACAGTGCAAGAAACAAAAAGTGGCATAGAGCAGTTAAAACAAACTCAAGCAGAATTTAAAACTGAGCTAAAAGACACGTTATCTTCAACCCAGAACGCCACAGAGAGTCTTATCAACAGAACTAATGAAGCAGAAAACAGAATTTCAGACCTTGAAGACAAAGTGGGAGTACTAACCAGCTCAATGGAAGAGGTTGTTAAAGCCAAAAAGATACTTGAGAGAAATATCCAAGAGATATGGGACACCCTGAAGAAGCCTAACATGCGTATTCATGGAATACCAGAGCAAGAATATCAAAATACCACCCCTGAGGAAATTTTTCAAATGATCATCAAGGAAAACTTTCCTTATCTAAAAAAGAGAGGCCCATTCATATACAAGAGGCATTCCGCACCCCAAACAGATACGACCAAAATAGAAGCACACCGCGGCAAATAATAGTTAAAACACTCCACATTCAAGATAAAGAACTGGTGCTGAGAGCTTCAAGGGAGAAAAAACAAGTCACTTTTAAAGGCAAACCTATTAAAATAACAAATGATTTCTCAGTCGAAACAGTAAAAGCAAGAAGAGCTTGGAGAGACATACTTCAAGTATTGAATGAGCAAAAATGTCAACCCAGGCTGATTTACCCTGCAAAACTATCAGTCATGATCGAGGGAGAAAGAAAAATTTTCCAGCACAAAGACAACTTTAAGGGATACATGGCCACCAAACCAGGCCTTCAAAAACTGCTAGAAATGATACTCAAGCGTGAAGAAAAAACAGGCATATCCAGGAGAACAGAAGGCAAATATAACACCATTAAAAGCGAAGCAATATACTTATAAAAGCTACTAAACATAATAAATGTCTGGAATTAACAATAGTTTCTCCATTATAACACTAAATGTTAATGGACTTAATTCACCGATCAAGAGACACAGATTACACACTTGGATTAAAAATCACAATCCATCAATCTGCTGCCTGCAGGAAACCCATCTCACCACAAAAGATAGGCACGCTCTAAAAATAAAAGGCTGGTCAACAATTCTACAAGCAAATGGAAGCAGAAAACAGGCAGGGGTAGCCATTATGCTATCAGACAAAGTGGATTTCAAACCAAAGAAAATTATAAGAGACACGGATGGATACTACATTTTAGTCACAGGTACAATTCACCAGGAAGATTTCACAATACTGAACATATATGCACCCAATACGGGCCCCTCCACATTCATTAAGAAAACCCTACAGCGTCTAAAGCAAGAAATCAACCCCCAAACGATAATTCTTGGGGACTTCAACACTGCCCTCTCTACATGGGATAGATCAACAGGTCAAAAGCTTAACAGAGACACTTTGGAACTTAATCAAACCCTGAAAGAAATGGACCTTACAGATCTCTATCGAACTTTTCACCCACGCACCAAAGAATACACATTTTTCTCAGCAGCACACAGAACTTTCTCCAAAATAGATCACATATTGGGCCACAAAATGAATCTACACATATACAAGAAAGTTGAAATTCTAACCTGTGCCCTATCAGACCATCCACGGCCTAAAGCTGGACATCCACAACACATCAAACAAGAGAAAATACACTAACTCCTGGAAACTTAACACTATGATGCTGAATGAGAACTGGATTCAGGAAGAAATTAAAAAGGAAATTCAAGATTTCCTGAAAGTG
Organism: Typhlomys cinereus; assembly: GCA_023101885.1. NCBI lineage: Eukaryota > Metazoa > Chordata > Mammalia > Rodentia > Platacanthomyidae > Typhlomys > Typhlomys cinereus. Next base: position 2,289,364 of record JALPQD010000219.1, read on the forward strand.
AATGATAACGAAAATACAACTTACCAAAATCTCTGGGACACAATGAAAGCTGTTCTAAGAGGTAAGTTCATAGCCTCTTAATGCCCACGTCAAAAAAATGGAAACATCAGAAATAAACAACTTAACAATGCAGCTTAAAGCTTTAGAGAAACTAGAGCAATCTGATCCCAAAAGCAGTAGAAGAGAAGAGATTAGCAAAATAATGGGAGAAATATCTGAAATCGAGACTAAGAAAACGATAGAAAAAATCAACCAATCAAAAAGCTGGTTCTTTGAAAAAATCAACAAGATTGATACACCCCTAGCTAAACTAACCAAAAGCAAGAGAGAGAAAACCCAAATTAACAAAATTAGAAATGAACATGGAGTTATCACTACTGATACCGAAGAAATCCAGAGAATTATAACATCATATTTCAAAAACTTATACTCTGAGAAGTTTGACAACACAAAAGAGATGGATGAATTTCTAAGTAAACACAACTTACCTAAATTGAATCAGGAAGTTGTGAATTATTTAAATAGTCCTATAACATATAAGGAAATTGAGGAAGTAATCTCGAATCTTCCCACCAAAAAATGTCCTGGACCAGATGGATTCAGCACAGAGTTCTACAAGACATTTAAGGAGTTAATAACACCAATACTCCTTAAACTGTTCCATCAAATAGCAAAGGAAGGAACACTACCAAATTCCTTCTATGAAGCTAATATCGTTTAATCCCAAAACCTTATAAAGATTCACTTAAAAAAGAAAACTATAGGCCGATCTCCCTGATGAACACAGACGCAAAGATTCTCAACAAAGTCTTAGCAAATCGGATTCAAAAACATATTAAAAAGATCATTCATGGGGACCAAGTAGGCTTCATCCCCGGCACACAAGGTTGGTTCAACATACGCAAATCAATAAATGTAATTCATCATGTAAACCAGTCCAAAGTCCAAGACCACATGATACTCTCGATAGATGCAGAAAAAGCTTTTGACAAGATCCAACAGCCTTTTATGATCAAAACGCTAGAGACAGTGGGAATGGAAGGAACCTTAATCAATATAATAAAAGCTATATACAACAAGCCCACAGCAAGGATTATGCTCAATGGGGAACAATTGGAATCATTCCCACTTCGATCAGGAACTAGACAAGGCTGTCCACTCTCACCACTTCTATTCAATATTTTACTTGAAGTCTTAGCTGAAGCCATAAGAAAAGAAAGGGACATAAGAGGGATTCAAATCGGCAAGGAAGAAGTCAAGCTATCCCTATTTGCAGATGACATGATCTTATACCTGAGGGATCCCAAAAACTCCACCAGGAAGCTCCTGGAACTAATTGAGAAGTTCAGCAAGGTGGCCGGATACAAAATAAATGTGCAAAAATCAGAGGCCTTCCTATATGCCCAGAATGAAAGAAGTGAAAAAGCCTTGAGAGAAACCATACCATTTACTATAGCCCCTAAAAAAATGAAATACCTTGGTATAAACCTAACTAAGGAGGTAAAAGACCTTTACAATGAAAACTTTAAAACCCTAAAGAAAGAAATTGCAGAAGACACCAGAAGGTGGAAAGACCTCCCTTGTTCCTGGATTGGCAGAATCAACATGGTAAAAATGACCATCCTACCAAAGGCAATATACAGATTCAATGCTATACCAATCAAAATCCCAAAGCAATTCTTCAAAGAAGTTGACCAAACAATCTCAAAGTTCATATGGAGGCACAAAAGATCCAGGATAGCAAAAACAATCCTGAGTAACAAAAACACAGCTGGAGGTATTACCATACCAAACCTAAGTCTATACTACAAATCCATAGTTATAAAGACAGCCTAGTACTGGCTCCAAAATAGACACACAGATCAATGGATAAGGATTGAAGACCCAGATATAAGCCCACAAAGTTAGAGCCATTTGGTCTTTGACAAAGGGGCCCAAAGAATCCAATGGAAAAAGAACAGCATCTTCAACAAATGGTGCTGGCAAAACTGGATCTCCACATGCAGAAGATTAAAGCTTGTACTTGTACTTGTCACCATGTACAAGACTTAATTCCAAATGGATCAAGGACCTTGATATCAGGCCAGAGACTTTAAAAACCATAGTTGAAAGGATAGGGAACTCCCTCGAGCTGATTGGGCTAGGCCAACACTTCCTAAACAGACATCCAATGGCACAGTCACTGCTACCAACTCTCAACAGTTGGGATCTTGTGAAATTAAAGAGCTTCTGTTCAGATAAAGAGATTGTCACAGGAGCTCAAAGGCAACCCACAGAATGGGAGAAAATCTTCACTAACCACATATCTGACAGAGCTCTACTGTCCAGAGTGCACAAAGAACTTAGAAAACTAAACTCCAAGGAAAACACTGGCCCAATTAAAAAATGGGCCCTGGAACTTCAAAGAAACTTTACCAGAGATGAAATTAAAATGTCTAACAATTATCTTAAAAAATGCTCCACTTCCTTCGCCATCAGGGAAATGCAAATCAAAACTTCCCTGAGATATCATCTCACCCCGGTCAGGATTGCAAAAATCCACAATACAAACGACAAATGCTGGAGAGGATGTGGAGAGAGGGGAACTCTCCTACATTGTTGGTGGGAATGCAGGCTCATACAGCCACTCTGGCGAGCTGTCTGGAGATACTTAAAGAAATTAAAGATTGAAATGCCATATGACCCTGCTATTCCACTTTTGGGAATAACCCCCCATGCAGCAGAGGTTCGCCTCGATAGCATGAGCACGACTATGTTCATAGCAGCACTGTTTACAATAGCAAAGTCATGGAATCAACCTAAATGTCCAACAGTTGACGAGTGGATAAGAAAACTGTGGTACATCTATACAATGGAGTACTACTCAGCCCTCAAAAATGATGAATTACTGGAATTTGCTGGGAAATGGATGTCATTAGAAAGAATTATATTAAGTGAAGTATCCCAAACCCAGAAAATTAAGCGCCGTATGTACTCCCTAATAGGTGGCTCCTAGTACCAAACTCACCCAGCCCACATTGAGACACTCAAAAGTAAACCTATGTAACACAGTAATTGCAAGGATTATGAACAAGAGAGATGGGTTAGGAGGGCCACACCAGAAACAAGGAGAGAGGGGACCATGTTACAGCAGAGAAAATAGGCCTCCATCAAGGTCTGCATGTAAGTAATGAGAAACCTTGTTAAGTTCACAGACGTTCTTTCCTGATCTCACCAGAAGGGGAGGGCATATAGTCTAGCAGATAAAAAGTAATCATTTTGCAAATGGGTGATGGACCCCTCCCTCAGTGAGGTTTCCTACTCTTATAACATCTACCCTTGAATGTGCTATTACAACAAGACTCCAGTTTAACAGCTTTTTGTCTCTGGCCAGGGGGTGACATACAGTGCCCAGCAGAATGGAGTGGAGGGAATTGCAGGAGCAGCAAAACTGCACAAGAAAATCAACAAACCACAATCCAGAACTTCAGAGACTCTATATCAATCACATAGAACTAGGCCAGCCTAATCTCTTTCCATCCTGGAGCTCAGGGACATTTGCGGAAGAGGGGGCGGTAAGATTGTAAGAGCAAAAGGATGGGAGGAGCAACGATTTGCAAGATTCTCAACAATAGTTGGGGCCAAAGCAATCATAATGGGACTTTGCATGCCCTGCGCAATGTCCAGCGCACTGTTGCCCTCATAAAGTCTAGCATCTTTTAAGGGCACCGAGACCCCTGGAGGAAAGGGATTGACAGCCATAGTAGTGATCTTATGCTTAAGGGGAACAAGAGAAAGGGCTTATGGAAATGCCACTGGGTCCTTAGATGTCATCGGAGAGGAGGACCCAGTGGAGAGTTAGGCGTACACAATAAAGGACTCTCTGGGAATTGGGGGGGAGGCACTGGGGGAAGGGGAGTGGGAGGAGGGGGTTCGGGTGGAGGAGGGGGGAAGGAGGGAACTGGTAAAAAATTTTAAAATGTATAATTAAATTTTTAATAAAAAAAAAGGAAAAAAAAAAGAAGTAACGATGAGATATTTTTATTGGTTTGAACATTGTGTAACAAAGAAGGATCCCAGGGCTCTGATAAAACTTGTCAGTGACCTCACAGGGCACAGTCTTCTCTGGTTCCATTTCTCTTTGTCTTCCGTAGAGGACTTTTATTGTCTGTGGTCACCCAGCATGTGTTTCAAAGAAATACATTTCTGTTTCATTTCATAAGAAAAAAAACTAGCATAAGGTAAAGAAAATGAAACACTTTATATATTTGTTTCCTTGACCAGAGGTGCAAGATGAGGATAAAGAAAGCATGCAGATAGCCAGAGAGCAGGGGCAATTTCTTCTTATTTTAATGTGATATCATGGGCTCCCCAACAGTAACACAAAAAACCTTAATTTTCCTCTTCTCATTTTTTTCTGTTGATTTGTAACAGAATAAAAGAATGAAGAATGAAATTTGATAGGATAAAATTGGGTTTCCTGATAAATTGTGTTGTTTTTTAAATCAGAAGGAAAACCTTACTTAAAGTTCCAAGAAACATATCTTTTGATCAAGGTACAAAATGAAAGATTGTGATGAGCTCCAGTATTACTATAACTAGGTCCAGGTGTCTTAGATTTCCAAGGTAATTCTACTTGAAGAGTTCTCTTGAATGTCTTGGGGGATATTAACAGCTATGCAAGCCACAGTAGTCCCCAGAATACTTTATGCCCAATAGCCATTGAGGAAGTAAATCTACTTGGCATATTTACATGTGGCTAGAGACACCTAATATGCTAGTATTGAAAAGAAATAAACACAGCTGCTATACTAAATACCCACTATATATCAGTCATCTTACAAAACATTTACCACATTGTCTTGTTTGAGCTCCATATTCCACAAGTGTCATTATTACAACTTTTTAAAGGTAGGTATAAGAGACTTATATGCAGCCACATGGCTAATTTTTAGAGAAACCAGATTTTAATCCCAAGATTTTTTTTTTGCAAAGTTTTCTTGTAATTGCCATTTCCTTTGTATCAATCAAAGGTATCAAATTCAGTTGATTCATAGGATAATCAAAGCATTTAAAGTAATGTGATTAAATAGCAAGCTGAAATCCAGTTTTCACTGAAAAGAGACAAAAATTCTCATTTTTTAAAATTTTTTTTATTATTATTTATTCAATTGTGTGTGTGTGCGTATGTATGTGTGCGTGCATGTGTGTATGTGTGTGTGTAGAACCACGGACAAATCGGGAACCACCATGTACGCCTCCACCTCCTTCTGCCCCGGGATTCACAGGCTCCGCCCTACCAGGACCAGAAGCGCAGGCCGCCCCCGCTTCCGCCTGGCGTCTATACGTGGGATCTGGGATCCGAACTCAGGACCTTCTGCCTGCAAGGCAGAGGCTTAACCCCTGAGCCACCTCTCCAGCCCCCAAATTCTCATTTTTTTTTTAAAAGAAGTTCTTTCCTACTCACTCACTCCTGTTCTAGAATCTTTTTCAAGTTGTATCAAGCTTTCCAATCCTTTAGTTTCATTGTTTTCTAATCCTTAGTTCTGTGTGTTTCCTAATGATAGGAAGACATCATGCCTTGCATAAAAAAATAGCAGAAAATCAAGAAAATAAAATTAAGCAACAGAGATTTGATGATGGAGAGATTGTGGTTCCGGTGAAGCCTTTAGGCTTTGTCTTATGAATGCAAGGATGCCCTCAAGCCCCACTCATGCTGCTTTTCTCCTTTTGAGATACGTCTTATTTGTTAAATTTATTTTTTAACAAATTTAACTTAAGTTTTAAAGTTAGCATGAAAATAACAGGTTCATATTTTTCATACATATGTACCATCATGCTTTGTTCTGGTTCATCTCACCCCCTTAATGCTGTCCCTTTCCTGGTACTTTTTGTTTTTGTATATCAATGAGCTTATTTATTTTATTTATTTTTATATTTAAAAATATTATTTGACAGAGAGAGAGAGAAAGAGAGAGAAAGAGAGAGAAAGAGAGAGAGAGAATGCACACATATCACTGCATATAGGTGGAGATGAGAAGACAACTTTCAGAAGTCAGCTCTCTTTTTCCACCATGTAGGCTTCTGGGCATCAAATTCAGGCTGTCAGGTTTTCAAGCAGGTGCCTTACTCACTGAACTCACCTTAGCTTAGACTTAGCTTAGACTCACCCCTTTCTTCTGGCTCTTACATTCTTTCCTACTGCTTCTTCTACAATTTCCCCTGAGCCTTGGAATGGGTGACATTATTGTGCATCTTTGGCTGGCAATAAGAAGTCATTTGTCCTTCTTAGGAGCTTCACAAATTGTAATGAGTCTCTATCAGCAACCAACACCACTTAACACTAGCAGACTTCTCTAACCTCAAAGGCAATGGTAACACAGCAACATTACGCTATGGACCTAAGTACAAAGGTTTAGACAGCAACTTGATAAGCACATCAGATCTATATGATAAACCAATTGTAGTTGTCTCCCTAGTGGGGGTCTATGACCTCTCCAGCCATAAGTCTTTGTTTGGCTCACATTTATTTATTTTGTTTTACAAGCATGTCGAGTACTTATCCCTGCTTCCCTCCATCCTCCCATCCCTCTACCTTCACTTCATCAATCCATCCTGCTCCCTTCCACCCTCCTGCCTGTTTGCTTCTACACTTCTCTCTGGTTTGTCTACTCTTATGGGGGTTCAAGCTTCTTGTGGCATACAGAGTTGCCTTTCTTCAAGACACCCCATTTACAGGAGTATTTCCTTTCATCCATCCAACTTTAGTCCCCAAGATTTCTACTATATTGTCTTATTTTTCTTGAGTTCCTCTATAGTCTATGGGGGCATGTTGGTATGTCAGTCATTATGAAGGTCTGGTAAGGACAAGTCTCACTCTAGTGAGTTTCTAGATGCAATAGTCCTGCCTTGAATGGAATGTCTTGTCTAGTGGTGAACCTTCCCATCTTTAGATTCTTACAATCTCAACACCCCCTCTTCCAAGAGGTTCCCAAAGCCTTAGGATGGGGAGATATTAGGTTGACCAGATTCCAGGTGAACCTTGCTAGGTTGCCAGTACACTGCATTTTGGCGGGATATTTTAGCTTACTCTTTAACCACTGCAATTAATTTTATTCTGGTAGGTATTAGCTGTGTCTTACCCAACCTTAAGGCTCCCCAAAATCTTGTGGTTGTTCTTGATTCATCCACTCTTGGCAAACTGCTTTTTCATCTTCCTTTCAGGTACGCTTGTATGACTCCTACATGAGCTTCCAAATCTGTAACATACTTAGGTTATCATTATCCCATCTACATAAAAAACTTTTTACAAGGAATTGACAGGATCTCCCAAAGCTCATCACAGTCCATTTCAAACATCAGCGATCACATGTGTCAATAACTGAAGAGAAACTAAAGGAAAACATTAACATAATCCAACACAGCATGAAAAATCATTAGAGCTTGTAACAATTGCTTTTTAAAAGGAAAAATGTGGGCTACTAGCTTATTTGGCTTTGTATAATCTATAGGTATTCTCCCTGATGCAGCTCTCTCATCTTAGGATTCTGTGGGCATTCCTAGAAGCAGTTTAAAGATCCTGGAGCAGCAGTGTGGAAGACACTCTTCCAGCAAGTTCTACCTCGGACAGCTCCAGGGTGCAGGCATCCATGAGTCTCACCCATGCTGGGGGAGGCTTTCTGGTGATGCAGGTGCTTTTGAGTTGTCCCTGCTCCTGTAAGTAACCCTTGCAACCTACTCTTTTAAGTAGCCCCAATAAATGTGTTAGTTTGTCATCACTTTTGTCTGTTGTGGAATTTCTATCTAGGGTGGGAAGATAATTGTGTAGCATCTCCCTAGGAAAAGTGTCCACACAATAGAGCTTATGGATCCCTGTCTTGGAACAGTTTTGAAACACTGTCTAGGCTGCTGGTGTAACCTTCTTATTGGCTAGATCACTGGCCCTTGCAGTATATTCAATAAACCAGCTCTTCCTTTCCTTTCCTCCCCTCCCCTCCCTCTCCCCCTCCCTCTCCCCTACCTTCCCCTCCTTCTCCCCTCCCTCTCCCCCTTCCCCTCCCCCTCCCCTCCCTCTCCCTCCTTCCCCCCCCTCCCTCCCTCTCCCCCCCCCTCTCCCCTCCCTCTCCCCCTCCCCCTCCCCCCCTCCCCCCCCCCCTCCCCTCCCTCCCTCTCCCTCCCTGCCCCTCCTCTCCCTCTCCCCTCCCCTCCCTCTCCCCCCCCTCCCCTCCCCTCTCTTCCCTTCCCCTCCCCGCCCCTCCCCCCTCCCCCCCTCCCCCCCCCCCCCCCCCCTCCCCCCCCTTCCTCTCCTTCCCCTCCCCTCCCTCCCCCTTCCCCTCCCCTCCCTCCCCCCTCTCCTCCCTCCCTTCCCCCTCCCCCCCTCCCCCCCTCCCCTTCTTCCCCCTCCCTCCCCTCCCCCCTCCCCCCCCCCTCCCCCCCCTCCCCTCCTCCCCCTTCCTCTCCCCTCCCTCTCCCCCTCCCCTACCTCCCCCTCCCTCTCCCTCTCCTCCCCTTCCTCTCCCCTCCCTCTCCCCTCCCTCTCCCCCTCCCCTCCATCTCCCCTCCCCTCCTCCTTCTCCCTTCCCCTCCCCCTCCCCTCCTTTCTCCTCCCCTCCCTTCCCTTCCTCCTCCCCCTCCTCTCCTTTCCTCTCTTCTCCTCTCCTTTCCTTTCATTTCCTTTTTCCTTTCCTTTCCTTTTTCCTTTTCCATCCTTTTCTCTTTTACTCCATAGAGTCTTATCTGAAGAAATGTAATTTCTGAAAAAATTGGTAAGTTCTCACCTTGCAGAATGGATTGAAACCAAGAGTCAGTATGTAGGAGGTCAGCAAGTACCTATCACTGATTGTGAAGTGGCAGATACTGAAGAACTTTTGACGACTGGTGACCAGAACACACAGAAGGAGAAGTAGGGCATGAGCCCTTCTCAAGGTCCCTGTGTGCTGACTGTAGTGTGGGCAGGAAGTAACAGTGAAGATGCTTAGTTTCTGTATTTGTAAGAATTTCACACCTCTATGTCAAGCTTGCTATGGTTATATGTAGCTGGAATGTTTTAATCTTTACTTCCCTCTCGTCCTCAGGTCCCTGCCTCTTGGTCACCTTTTCAAGCTTGTCCACTAGTTAAGATCTGTTTTTCTTTGGAAATAACAGATTTTTCTAGTAGGCATCGCATGTAATGTCTTTCTCCTAACAGCACATGAGTTTCTGGGGAAAAGGACCCCCCCCCCCCGGGCCTTCTGTGTGTGCCTCACAGTCGCTATCCATGGCTGTCACTAGAAAAAGGTGAGGTTCACATAGCATGCACTTTGAGAATACATAGTTTCAGAACAAAGGTAGACTTTTTCTGCACTCTTGTTAGCTAAGAAACCAATAGACAAGGTATTTTATTTGCACATAGAGGTCATAACATTATAAAAATGTCAATGATTTTGGTGAAAGGCATGAAAATCACATACTCTGTGTTCATACCTATACTTTCCAACCTGCTGGGCAGCCTTGAATAACCATCATGATTGTCTCTCTTTCCTGAATACTAACTAAACACCCAGATTATAAGGTGCACTTTTAAGTGATTGCTTCAGAGTTGAATTCCACCTACTTCAGAGTTCCCTGCTTCCTTGGGAGACAAAATGATATATAATTTTACTGTGTGAGAATACAGTAGTTTACAGTAAGTGGTGTGTGTGATTTCAAAAGGTTCATTAACCAGCTCTAACGACTTGACTGCATCCCTCAAAACATGACTCATTAGTACTCATTCAGTGAAACAAATTGGTGCTTTGGTTCGGGTTCATGACTCTGCTGATGTGGATGCTTTTTGTGGGTAAGATTTCAGTAGAGGAAATGGAGGCAGTAGAGGTGATGACTACAAATTTGGATTTGTTCAGCTGTTAATGCAAACAGTATGCCCTAATGCTTTTTGCAATATAACATGATCATCTGTAGCAGTTACTCTTCTCTGTTGCTGAGACACTATTCAAGCTTACACAACTTAAGGGGAGAAAGGAAGATTTATTTAGCTTATGGTCCCACAGGGGAGATACAGTCCATTATGACAGAAAAGGCTAGTTGGCAGAAGCTGAAGGCAACCTAACTTACATCCATCATAGAGGCTGCAAGCTTCAAAACTTTCAGTTGCAAGAGCAGACAACTAACTGAAGCAGGATGGGACTAATCCACCTAAAGACCCAGCCCCTGTGATGGCTTTCCTCTAGCAAGTTTCCACCTTCTAAGGTGCCATGACCTTCCCAAACAACTAAAGTTTCAAACACATGAGGTTTTGGGGTATAACTCACATTTCAAACCATGACACCACCTGTCATTCAAATATTGTCCCACCCCTTCTGGGCAGATAAAAACCAGAGCATAATATTGTGAAATTGGGCATATTGGGGCCCATTCTATGCTCTCTCTCTTTTCTTGGCTTCAATTTCTGAATAAGATGGAGGAAAGTGACAGCATCTGATATTATTCAATTATATTCAAGCAATTCTTGGAACTTGATAATCTTGAAGTAGAAAAGACAGTAGGAGATTGGAGGCAAAGGCCTTATTTTCCCTACAGCTAAATTCTTCACTGCAAAGTGTCAATAGGGAATTCCACTTTCTGTGCCTCCTGCCTTCGAGGTGAGGTCTGGACTTCTTCCTTTGTTGTCAGATCTTGGGAAACATGACACATGTGAGTGCAGAAATCCCACAGTGGTTATTTCTGTTTTGCTTTTTGAACGGTTAATGTCTGGTGGCTTCAATTACCTCATTATCACATATGTATTGTGGTTCAGTGGGTCTTCTGTGGAAGCAGGAAGTGGGCAGGGAGTAGGTGCAAACTCTGTGATGCAAACCCTTCATACTCAGACAGCTTTTGTCACCCTAAGCACCACTTTGGCTCAGCTTAACAGAATAAGCCAAACAAATGCTGCTGCTTTTAAAGAGCAATTACTGCAGGTTTTCTTTGTTAAAATATATTCAAACAGTATCTCCATTTCTAATGTTTAAGATAGTCAATGTGATTCCAGCTGTCAAGTGAACAAATCCATCATACTTATGAGATATTTAAAATAATTTCAGTGTTATCCTGGCATTTTGGTTTTGGATTTGGGAGTTAAGGATACTCAAATATTGCATATATTATCCATGTCTGGCCAGTCATTGGATAAACATGAACACAGCTCTGCTAAGAAAGAATTAAAACAGGAATAGCATTTCACTCTTTTCTCAAGTTCTTTTGGTTTAACTGAGTCTTAGATTTGCTGAACAGAAATGCTGTTTGACCCTCAGAGGAAGGTTGGCAAAGACTAATGGGAAATTCTGGGTCATTGACTTCTTTCCTGTGATGACCCATGGAAGTACTTGCCTGACAGGTCTTCACAGGGACTTACTTATTTGGCATAGGACAGGTGGAAAATTGTCTCACCTGGGCCTGCTTGAAAGAGGGAAAGTCAAGACTTTACATGGGTAACTAAGGAGGTTACATATTCAGGTCCATGAGCTCAATTTTCATCACCTTTCTGCCATGCAGTTGTGTAATTCTAGAGGTTATTTCCTTTTCCAGATAATCCTAGCTGGAAAGCAAACATCCTGTAATTTATTTCACATAATTAATAAAAAAGTTTGTAACAAAAGTTATTCTTTAGATAGGAGAAACTCAGAGTCTAGGAGGTGTAGCCCCTTTGGTTACCCACAGAAGACCAAAAAGAATTCTACTCTGTTGAGACAGTTCTCTAAAAGCAGAATTCCCAGAAGGCCAGCAATCCTTCACTTTCTAAAGATACTGTGAAATTGACTTTTTTGTGGATGCCTTGACACCCCAAGTGAAATCAGGGCTCTGTTATCAAGAGGAAAGGAGAAACTTTTGGAAATCAACTGCTCTGTGTACTATTCTTCCTGCACATCAAACACACTTGCTCCATATACTCTCAAGGACTCTAGGGTAGTTATGTGATGGACTACTTGAAGATTATAAGAATGTTAGTTGTGCTAGAATGTTACTTAAATTATTGAAATTTGCTGCTTCAAATTGCCTTAGAAAACATAAGAAAGAAAAAGATTAAGTTTCATAATTATGAGTGCAATGGATTGGTGAAAGACCAAGAAAATTCCAAGATTTTTCTTGAAGAATATATATATTTGAGAATCAGTCTTGGTAAATAGTTCATGTTGGCCTTGAGTTACAATTCTAAAAACTTGTATTACAGGTGTACACTACCATGTCTAGTCTAGAAAATATTTTTATATCTTTTTAGCAAAGACATTATTACACTGAAATCGTGTCAGGCATCAACCCTGTTGCTGATTACAACAGAGGTTGTATTCAGTCTTTCTAGTGATCTCAAGGAACAAGATATCCTAGAATTGGTTGAAGGACATCTTAGGGTATGTAAATGCCTGAGAATCTTAAGTTCATATATCTTACTTCTGATTTCATATTATTTAAAGTTCTTAAAATCTACATTGTCTAATAGGTATGGCTTGTAAGTTGTATTACTTATGCTGCTTCTATCTGTTAAAAGTTAGTCATATTACCATGTCTAGTGCAAGGAAGGCTGGGAGATGTACCTCATGTGGAGCTTTACTTGTCATTGACTACCAGTTATGAGACCATCACAGAAAAGGAATCATGGTCCCAAAGGGGAACTCAAGTACGTGGCAGAGAAAAGGAGATTTTCATCAGGGCAGGAGCAAGTGAAGGAATTGTAGAAGGCACAGGTGCAGAAATGATCCAGAATTGCTGGTGAGACATAAATCAGAACCTAACATAAATTATTAAGGCATTGCTTCAGTGGAGGACAGCCAGGCTTCCAATGAGATTTTGGTGGACTTTAGGAATGTCTGAGGCCTGAATGGATGCCCTGAGGACTTTTGTAAAGCAAATTTTTGTTGTAAACATTGAGGATGGAGTGCTGTTGCAAGATGTACTAAAGGAAACGCTTAAGCAATATAATTAATAAAAGAACCATTCTTCCTATGGTAGCATAGGTTACTATCTAAGAGGGATCAAACAGCTTTTTAAAGTTGTTCCAGAATCTAGTTATAAACCCAGTGTCTATAGGCAGGGGAGCCACATGTGTCATGTTCTATCTGTTGGCTCAAAGTCAATGAGTAACTAAGGAAGGCCTGAGACCAAGGCCCCTTGATGTACTGAGAAAGTTGTTCATGAGCCTTGGAAATGTTGGAAACCCAATAAGGTGTTAAGCATGTAGAGACATATTGAGGGTCACATGAAGCAAGAGCGAGCCTCCAGGCAGTTGTGGTCTCCTCAGATAGTAGATCTACTTGTTGCTGTAAGGTCATGATGGCATTATGCCTGGTTAAAGAGTTAATTAAGCAAAGATTTCTATTTAGGTGAGCCCAGGGTAAAATGGCTTTTCTTAAGCAAAGGGTTGGCTTACTTTGGGACCAGATGGGGCTAGAGATCAAGCTGTTTGTTTGATATGGAGAGCTCATCTCTGTAATCCCTTCATAGGGAAGTTGGCCATCTTATTTTTGGGAGGATTAGAGTCAGTTCCTTGGCAGGAGTGTTCCCTCAGGGTGATTCCAGCAGTGGGGGATGACCTTCAGGAATGTCAAAGGCCTTCAAAGACCTTAGAGACTGTCCCAGCACAGACTGTTCTAGACCTGCCTATTGTACCCCTAAACTTCTGAGGACCCAGACTGCTCAAGGGATGAGGGGCGACAACTGCTTTGGCTATTTTCTGCTGAGTTGGGGCAAAGGAAGTGTGAGCAGTCAATGATCCTCATGTATGAAGTGCTGGGATGGTTTAGAAGTCTTTGATGGATGACTTTACTCCTTTAAGGTCCATCTAAAAGAGACAAAACAGATAAATTAAGCCTAAAAGATCTAACTGTTATCTTGCCTGAAATAGGTACTACCTTTGTCTGGTGTAAAAGCCAAGAGCTGTGAGTAATTTACGTATTGGAGACCTTTCTCTTCTGGCTATTGTAAATCTCCAAGATCACATTTTAAAACCTGTCCAAAACAATATGAACGGTCTGATTCTTTGTACAGAACAATCTGAATTAGTCCTCCTTCTTAGGTTCTGAAAAGCAAAGTGACACGTCTTTTTAAGATGACACATGTACAGGACATTATTTCCTGAAGTGGAAAATAATGTAGATCTCCACACATTATCTTGTCTTTAGGGTAGGACCACTCCTGGGATTTAAATGAAAAGCCAGCATTGATTTGCTAATGGAGTCACTGCTCTGTTTAACATCAGTTTTGCTGTTTTTCCTGGTCTAATTCTTTAAGTTTGTCATTGCATTTTCCCTCTGTCAAGCACTGAGTTTAACTTTAGGCAAGCTTTTAGGACAAGAGCAGAACTTTATTAAACATGCCTGATTTTAGCTCTATAGCACAAACTGTCTTTCTTAGGATCTTTAAACTGCAAGCTTTTATTACATGCTATCTGGATTCCACCATTTTCTGGAAGCTATGATTTCTTCTCTCGCATCTTTCGTGCATTTAAAATCAAAACCACGTGGATGATTTTATAACAGCATTAGAGTATTACCTAAAAAGCAACACTATTAACCATGTAGGGAATTTCAGTAGTTACTTTGTGAGTGACTGGTGAACATCACTCTTCTGATCGTAACTATTTTAGTTAAATCAAAGGTTGACAAAAGCCTAGGAAGGAAAGTGAGCATTAAAATTTTGTGCTCCTTTGTCTATTAACATAGAAACGAAGAGGCTTCTCATTTGCATGTTAAATCCAAGGTTCTCATGAGTGCTATTACCAGCCTGGAGTTTTTTAGGCTTTCATGGATATCAGCCGCAAACTCCTTTTCCCACCAGAGGGAAGCTAAGAGCTTCAGGCCATTTCATTGGTCCCCAGTAGAGGGCTTGGCCCCTGGGCCCTGGGGTTTAAGGGCAATCTTTCATCCAGTGGAGATTCCCATAGTCAGAACATGGGCCACGTGGAGGCAGTTTGTGCTCAGGACACATTTAAAGCATTTTTTTTTCTCTGTGGGAAAGGGAATTTCAGGTTTGTCAGCTTGAGCGTGAATGCTAGTATTTTATCTATCCCCTTAGGCAGATGTCAAGTTTCTGATTTCTTTCTTTCTTTTCTGTTTGAAAAATAAATTTATCTGGATCCTCAGAGAAACTCCTTAAGTAACTTAGGCCAAAATCTTGCAAGGAAAATGGAAACATGAACCTGAGTTAAACCAAGTGCACTTAGAATTTCCTGAAAACAGACTATGCTGGGTCCAGATTACATTGATCCTGTTTTGTTTCAAGAGAATGGGATCTGGTTAAGGTGGAGGCTTGAAATTCCTTTTCTCCCTTGGTATGAGTACACATGGGAGCATGGAATTAGAAAGCAGATCTGTCCCCAAGAAAGGGAGCTCACCAGGAGAAGGAAGGAATTCCAATTAATTTTTTAGAAGACAATTATATTTTCCTGATTGCTAGGCTTGATGAGATAAAATTCTATAAAAGAAGTCAGAGGAATGAGCAAGTTTAATTAATCAATATTACAGTGGCTTTGTTATTTTGGGAATATATGGAAAAACCATTAAGAACACAATGACATTTTCATTTGTAGTCCTATTAAAGATCAAAATCAAGCAAGATAATCTTTCATGAAAGAAAACTTACAATCTATCAGAAAAACAATTGTGATCAATATAAAACATAAGTAGTTAAGGCCTTAGATATTATTAAAATTATTTGTTCTTATTTTTAAGTATGCATACATGTATTTAAAAATGGTATGCCAAAATTTTTATATTAGCATGCAACAGAAATGAAAAAAAATTGAAGTGCCCACAAATTTTTTATGTTGGAACACAACATAAAAACACAGATACACAACACAGATACACAACATGTAAACACAGAACGTATAAACATACAAGCACATGAACAACATACAATTTACTGGCAACTGTATAACTTACCGGCAACTGTCTTAAAATTACCTTGAAAGCTTTATCAAAAGCGGATTAACATTTAGGAATATCTTATTTAAAACAAGATCTCATATTAGTTAAGTCTGGCAGCTTAGCTTAATTATGAAAAACATTAAAAGCAGATTAAACTTTAAAATTTAGCACCAAAACCAAATTACTATTTAAGAAACTTTAATAGCAAGGAAAAGCACCCTCATCCATAGGTTCTGTTCCTACATATTCTGTAGGGAGATCCAAGGTTCTAAAACTGCAGCCTCATTCCAAAATTCCTCTAGGCCAGCAGTCTTAACCTTGAGGCCTCTAGTCTCTAGGAAAGATTTTAAGACACATATTTGGGGCTCCATACAGTGTGAGGGGAGGTTGCCCATTTTTCTAAAGAACAGAGATGAGACCAAAAGAGGACCAGATGAGACAAGGAATGTATTGGACCCAAATATCTTGTGCTTAGTGGGGGACTTTTGGTGTTTGTTACTCCCCTGGCCATTTTGTGCATGTGGTGTCTCCAGGTCAGGCTGATTCAATGTAATCGAGCCTGGGCTCCGAGTTCTGAGGGGATCAATCTCTCATGTGAACTTGCTGGAAAGAGCCTCAGTTTAGAGGGGCTCACTGATCGTTGGGAAATCGAAGGAGCAATTGCATCCTAATCTTAAGAGGGGCTCTTTGATCTTGGGCAAATCAAACAAGGGAATGTGTTCCTAACCTTCTGAGCACAATGAGGGACAAGCAAGGAAAGGGGAAGAGGAGGGGGCTACCTGCTCACCTTCAGGCACCATAAGCACATGGAACACAAAACCAGAGGGCGGAGCCAAACTCCCCAAACTTACCAGAGAGGGTGTCTCACCTACACCAAAGGTGGCCCCATGTTTGGGTGCCAGATGTTGCTGAATCCCCGCTGGGTCAGCCAGGGGGAAAGGAAGGGGAGCTCATGAGCCTCAGAGCTCGAGGTGAGGGTGCGAAAGGTGCTGGTGTGGAGTCGCCACAGACCCTGGGAGTCAGGTGAGGAGCAGGGAGTGGATGAGTTGCTGCAGACTCAATTTATTTAAGGAAGTGTTTGAGGTTATATAGAGTCAGGGATCCAATCAGGTGTTGCAATCCCTCTGCTCCGGGGGACAAGCCACCAATCATTTAGCTGTTTACTAGGCGTCCATTGCAAGGGCAGGTTAGATGGCTGCTTCCCATTGGTTGTTCATCTCTCCACCTGCATGGTTCTTTATTGGGACATGTCTGGAGCATCTGTACATATCAAGGCTTGTCCATACCCAGGAGTCTGGGCTAGGGCCTCCCTGAATCAGGAGTGCCACAACTATAGAAAGAGAGACAGGGAGATAGCCAATGCTATTTCTGTTAACTAGCTTGAAACACGCAAAGAAGAGGGCCATGGAGGGCACTTACCTGTAATGCCAGCATTTGGGAGACTGGATAGTGAATTTGAGGGTCTCCTGGTTTACACAGCAAATCTGTCTCAAAGGAAAATTAGAAGACAAACCCACAAGAACAAGTTAGGAAAAGGAGCTGTAGGGAAGAAAATAATTTTGGTTAGGAAGTATTTAGCTTAAAAGCCTTTGACATATAATGGGAAATATGAAACAAGAAGGGAGGAAAAGGTTAAGAAAAGAGTGCCAGCATTCAAGGATGAAGTATAAAAAGTAAACAAACAAACTAGCAAAAAACCAAAAAACTAGGAAGGAACAGCAGAACAGTAGGAGACCAAGAGTTTAATGCAGGAAACCAGATGAAATTTCTTTGGGCCTCTTTACCATGCCTATAGACTGAAGGAATAATTCCATGGTGGAAGAATCATAATGACACATGGAGTGGAACTGTGAGGAAGAGAGAGATGGTCCTTTCTCTGGGACCAGGAGGAAGCTGGAAACAATTGGTAAGGAGAAAAAGGTCACAGAGAACCTGTGAAGGAGTCTGACAAACTTTTCAAGGGATCATTTCATCTGATGGATTTGTGGAGCTTAGTGCTGAAAGTTTTCAGTATCTACTGATCTGGGATACATGTAGAGCCAAGGTTAAACAGCTTTATCCTTCAGCACAAGTTGTAGTTGTAAGTTATGATCTTTGTTGAAGCTCTTCAAGTAGGGATTTGGGAAAGGAGAGATTAGAAACATTCCAGAACAAATTTCAGGATATAAAGCATTCCTGCAGAAGCAGGAATGAGTTTTTTTTTTTTTTTTTCTTCAGGAGGCACCTTGGTTATCAGACTTGCCCCTGGAGGATTGAAAATTACTGACTTGGGTCTCCTTGAGGAGACTTAGTGAGGAGAGATTTGGTGTCCTTCCAAGAAGCAATATCAGCCATAGACTCCACAGTGTTATGTGGAACTTTTCAATTTTTCTGGTGTGTGGTAAAATCATTATTAGAGACATCAGAGAGTACACAGGGCTTCCAGCAGTATTACAAAGGAATTAAAAGTAAGCTTGAAGATACAGAGAGCAAGTAGTGCACCAAGAATACCAGAGTGGACTGGGTTTGGTATTCTATGAACACCATTGTTAATTTAGAGGGAAAAGCTAGATTCCTGAGGCTCTAGAATGCTGTTGTTTTCATAATGTTATTTGTCTTGTCTCAGGAAGATATTTGGCATTCAAAAACTGTTTGGGAGGGAAGGAAGAAGCAGAAGAGAAAGAGAGAGAAAGAGAGAGAGAGAGAGAGAGAGAGAGAGAGAGAGAGAGAGAGAGAGAGAGAGAGAGAGAAATTACCATCTAAAATCCTGTTGAGAAGACTGGTAGTCTCAAGAAGCAAAAATTTGTAGACTTGGATAAGTTGCTGAGTAGAAAGGATGTGGCAGATTTCCAGGTAAGAAGCAGGAATGAGGCTCTTTTCCTCAGGTATCAAGTACTAGAGGTTTTTAAAGGAAAGGTCCTACCTTCAAGACCCTTCCTTTGCAAGGTAATGTAGCATCTTCCATAAAGAGATGGCGGGTTTCCCTCCTCCTTGAATTTGGTGGGGCTTGTGATTTGCTTTGGCCAGTAGAACTCAGGAGAAGGATTAGTTCAGTTTGGAGTTTAGTCCCCTAGACTATCTGCTAATTTTTGCTCTACCTCTCAGAATCCCGTGAGCCACCAAAGGGCAAGTCTAGGCTGGCTTGTCTGAAACTGGACCAGACAAAATAGAAGACAGTTTAGATGTCTCTCAGAGCTTATCATTGGCTAAAACAGTCTGTTATTCCAGAGTTAAGGTATTTTATTATGTTTAAAACTGAGGATTTCTCATGGAAGTTCAGACCAGAGTTTATAAAAGCTGGTCAAGTTTGCATGAATAGGAGCAAGGCTTGAGCTGTCTGGAGGATGGCTTCTCCCAGCCCTGGAGTATCTAGCTTCTACCTAATAGTTACATCATAAAAGCTAATTGATTTGTATGTTTGAGCTTGGGGAAGCGATGCAGTTGTAAAAGAGTAAAGATGAAAAAAGGAGATGGGGAAAATATGCTGTAGTGAAGTGACAAGAGCCGAAACTGATAAGAGAGTCAAACAGTGTTTTCCATAATTGTCCAGTTCTGCTCTGATCTCTAGTACAAAATCCATGCACTTTCATAAAGTTGCTGGCTCAGGTAAATTCTTTGGGTGGATTTCAGAGGTTTACTGTCAAATTATAACTCCTTAAAGGTTGGTAGCTCTGGTCCTCTGGTCTAGGCAGTGATATGTGCTTGAAGGTATCATCAATATTTATTTGGAACATTTCACTTTTTCTGTTCTGTTTCCTATCAGTTTCAGTTTATGGCACTCAAATGAGAATGGGTCAGTCCATGGATACTTCAAATAAACAGCCTTCTCCATGTGTTTTATTAAAAGCAAAACACTGAGATGATTCTGGAAGTCGAAGTTTTGGTTTCCAGGGTGTTTACCAGAGACTGCCCTGTGGGAGAGTTCTTCTGCCACCCATTAGCCAAGGGTTACAAGGCTCCTCCCAAGAACAGGGCTCCCTGTTTCTCTGGAAAGCATAAGGAGTGACAGCTCTGTAGGCATTTCATCTCAGGGCCTCAAAGCAAGGGGAAAAAAAGCCTTGAGTTGATCCACTTAGAACCTAGGGGAAAAATTATATTAGAAGTAACAGGAATGTGGCACTTCCTGATAAAATGTTGGTCAGAGAGGTCTTAAAGACCCCCAAGCATTATAGGCTTTTGCTATGGCTCTTGGTTGCTCTCCAAAAACTGTCGGTAAGACCTACTACTGAAGATGCAATGCAAATTGATGACAGAACATGGGCAAGCTAAAAAACTGGAACTGGTTTGAGGACTTTCTCCTTGCTGGATAGCTTACACAATACCAAGAAATACTATAGAAGCTGCTGAGGGAGAGAAATAAACACAAGCCTCATCAATGGCATTAGATTTGTAAGTTGTAATATAAATCACCATGGCAACAGGTGATTACCAGTGTAATAGTGATATGAGCACTAAGGAAACAATAAACAACTTTATGATTGAGTTCAAGACTTTCTCATCAGAATGGTATACATCCTTGTTACTGTAAACTAGAACCAGAACCTAAAAAAAGTGAAGAAATAAATCAGTAGGGAAGACAAACAATAAACTTATAGGTAGGAAGACAATACATCAAACTGCTCTATAGGCGGCTGTTATTATACATAGTGTTTTTCTATTTTTTTTTTTTTCTACTTTTACTTTTTCCAGTTTCATAATTAGGTACAGGTGTCAATTTGACAGTTGAGGGTTTGAGCTCTGGACATATTTGTGGAGAATTAGCTGAGTTAAGCCCAGAGTGAATCTGCAGGAGATTGTCTAGCTGATGGGGAAGGCCCAGCCCATGGTGGGTGGGACTAGGCCCTGAACAGATGAATAAATTCTGAGAGCCAGTTGAGGAAGTTGGCATTCTTTTGTACACTTGGCCAGACATGCTGGTCTGGCAAGTATTCTCTTAGCCATTATGTAGAGATGGTGTGGCTAGTTCCCTCAGCCTTTGTGTTGATATGAGGTCTCCTATCAAGGTGGACTGAGAACTGTAACTGGACTGCCATAAGGAAATAAACCTCTTTTTCCCTTAAGCTATTTGATGGTCATTTATCAACAACCATGCAGAAAAACTGCAACTAGAAGTATATTGAGTATTCATTCCAGCTTCTGTCCCTCCCACTCTCTCCCATTCCTTCCCTTCCCTTCACCATTCCCTCCCACATAGAATGGAACTCATGATGGCAATCTTTGGGTCTAAAGCTGGATGAGTGAAGGGAAATGCACATATGAGTGGGGTAATCTGGAGGGAGGTAACTTGTTATATTATGGAGGCCTGAGCCCCCACAAGAGTAGACAAGCCAGAGTGAACCCTGAAGCACATAGAAGCAGAAGGGGGGGGCAGGGAGCAGGAGGGAGAGAGAGGGAGGAAAGCTGGGACGAATACTTAATATACATGTAACAAGTAGAAAAAATAAATAAAAATGGGGAAAAATAGGAAAATCATTAGCATTGGAATTCCTGCTTTGATGTTTTTAAAGCACTCTGCCACCCTTTACTTTTTAAGCTGCAGCAGGGCTTTTGAGTTAGGAAAGTATTTGCTCTGTTTTTCATTTGAAGATTTGTTTAGAAAGATGAGGGGAAATAGCAGCCTCTCAGAGAACTGATGTGAGCAAACACAAGACCTGGAGAGGGATGTGAATGGAGGAGGCACCTTCCTGGGTCCAGTGCTGGCCTCTCCTGGTCCTCCAGCAGTGGCTTGCTTAGCCTCAATGAGCTCCATCATTCATGTGTTAGTGTGAAGAGTTGTCTGATAATGGAAAATGAGCATATATTGTTTATAAAAAAATGCTTGGGATCTCATATGTACACAAAAAAATGGAAATTGTTGAATGATAAGTGGGGCTCAGGTAAATGAGCTGAATGTACAAAGATGTCCCTGAGGAAAAGCAGAGCTGTACCCAAGTGAAGAATACTAACAAGAGGCCAAAAGCTGTAGGTTTTACCTTACAAATTGATAGAGTCACATGAGGTAACTTCTGATTCATAAGCAAAGGGAGTAAAGTTCATGGAAAAAAAATGCCTAAATTTTCTCTTCTGTTTTTTTAATTTTTTGAAAATTTTTAATTTTTTTTTACCTAGTTATCAAGCTCAATAGATAGGTACCCTTGCCCCTTCCTACTCCCTTCCTCTCCTCCCTCTCCTTCTCCATATTGTCCCCCCATCTTGCACTGTCTCTCATACCTTCCTCTCTACTCTCTCCTTTCCTCCCTCCCTCCCCTCTCTTGGTGTTTCCTGCCTTTGCCCTCCCTCCTTCTAGAACTTCAGTTTATATGGGCTTTGAGCGGTCTACACTAGCGAGGGTTCAGGACTCTGTGGCATAGCTTGGGGCTCCTTCTTGGGTTACCCACTAATGTAGAAACTCTGTTATATCTGTTTAACCCCTTCTCTCTAAGGATTCTACTGCGTGAAGCCATCTCCTCTGAGATCAGTGCAAGTCTATGGGGTCGTGTTGATACTATGCAGGTCAGATAAAGTCCAATCACAATGCAGTGAGATCCTGGTTGCTGAAGCTCAGACTTGAGTGGAGTATCTTATCCATCGGTGGACCTCCCCATCTTTAGGCTCTTGCTATCTTGCCACCTCCTCTTGTACAAGGTTCTATGAGCTTTAGGATGGAGAGAGATTTGGCTGGTCTGGCTCTGGGTGAACACTGTAGGATCATTGGTATTCTGGATTAAAGTTGGTTTATTGTTTTCATTTTTGTGTTTTCTGCACTGTAGTTGGCTGAATACTCTTTGGGTGTGGATGTCTTCTCCTAACCAAAGACAAAAGACTCCTTTTCCCACCCACCTGCACAGGACAAGGCAGTCCAGCTAGGACACACTGCACTCCAGGTAAACACCCTCTGCTTACCCCCAAACCCCAGGTAACTCACTCGTCCCAGCTCCTCCCACCAGCCAGTCAGAGCAGGTGCTGCTCCAGGCCTGGGAAGACCCTTGGGCCCCACCCCAGATCCCCAGGTTAATTGCCGCTGCCGCCAGCGTCTCTGCCCTTTCCCTGCCCTCCCGGGACAAGCGCAGTCCAGCAAGGACACACTGAGCCCCAGTCCAGGGAGGACACACTGCTCATCAGAATTCAACAGAGTCCGAAGAACACCCAAGCAAAGCTCTAGGGGACAAAGGCCACACATCTGAAATCCTCTAATTTCATCCTATCACATGGGAGAGATTCTCCACATCCAGCCCAAAGATAAGTAAACCCCTTTTTTACCATCCTGTTCCTTTCAATTATTAGTTACTGTAGAGTAACTTTTCCATATAGTCACCCCCAAAACATATACAACCTCAGGTACTATATCACATACCCTCACATATCACCAAGGTACTAAATCGTAAAAGTGCACTACCCTACTAATATTCATCACCGTCTACCCTCTGTACTAACTGTCTGATAGCATAATCTAGGAAATAACAATAACAACAAGTGTAAACAACAGCAAGGTAAACACTAGTAATAACTGCCTGAGCGTAGTGATACCAGCTATTTCAGTTCAGTCAAAAGCATGCAGAAATTGAAAGAAGGTCTTAAGAGATAAAACAACAATGCCCAAGTCAAAGTGCAAATCCATGAGAAACAAAACCCAAGAAAACAAATCTCCCACCAAAAGAATTAACCCCATAATGATAGATTCCAACCAGAACAAATCCACAGAAAATAGCCAAGAAAG
Source organism: Typhlomys cinereus (assembly GCA_023101885.1). NCBI lineage: Eukaryota > Metazoa > Chordata > Mammalia > Rodentia > Platacanthomyidae > Typhlomys > Typhlomys cinereus. The sequence continues at coordinate 2,312,896 of JALPQD010000219.1, forward strand.
CCTGACCCAAGATAACGACTTTCAAAGCATGATCATTACCATGTTCAATACTATGAAAGAGGAAATCCGGGAGGAATTAAATAACCGCATCAACCACTTTGAAGAGGAACACAACAGACACTTGGAGGAGTTGAGAAAAAACAGTTCAAGAAACAAAAATAGGCATAGAGCAGTTAAAACAGACTTAAGAAGAGTTAAAAACTGAACTAAAAGACAAGTTATCTTCAACCCAGAACTGAACAGAAACTAACTATCAGCAGAAGTAACGAAGCAGAAAAAAGGATTTCGGATCTTGAAGACAAAGTAGGAGTATTAACCAGCTCAATGGAAGAAATTGTTAAAGCCAAAAATACTTGAGAGAAATATTCAAGAGTTATGGGACACCCTGAAGAAGTCTAACATGCATATTCATGGAATACCAGAGCAAGAATCCCAAAATACCACACCTGAGGAAAATTTTCAAACTATCATCAAGGAAAATTTTCCTTATCTAAAGAATGAGAGGCCCATCCATATACAAGAGGCATTCTGCACTCCAAATAGATATGACCAAAATAGAAGCTCGCCACAGCAAATAATAGTTAAAACACTCCACATTCAAGACAAAGAAATGGTGTGAGAGCTTCAAGGGAAAAAAATAAATAATAAAAAACAATAATAAAGGTAAACCAATTAAAATAAAAAATGACTTCTCAATGGAAACAGTAAAAGCAAGAAGAGCTTAGAGAGACGTACTTCAAATATTGAATGAGCAAAAATGTCAACCCAGACTGATATACCCCACAAAACTATCTGTCATGATTGGGGGCGAAAGAAGTTTTCCAGCACAAAGGCAACTTGAAGGGATACATGTCCACCAAACCAGGCCTTCAAAAAATGCTAGAAAAGATACTCAAGCTTGAAGATAAGAACAAGCACATTCAGGAGGACAGAAGGGAAGTATAATACCACCAAAATCTAAAAGCCACATTATACAGTTACAAAAGCCACTAAACATAAAAAGTGTCTGAAATTAAAAGTAATTTCTCCATTATAACATTAAATGTGAATGGAATTAAATCACCAATCAAGAGACACAGATTAAAAGCTTGGATTAAAAATCACAATCCATCAATCTGCTGCCTTCAGGAAACTCATCTCACCAAAAAAGATAGGTACATCCTAAAAATAAAAGGCTGGTCAAAAATTCTACAAGCTAATGGAACCAGGAAATAGGTAGGGGTAGTTATTATGCTATCGGACAAAGTGGACTTCAAACTAAAAAAAATCATAAGAGACACAGATTGATACTACATTTTAGTTACAGGTATAATTCACCAGGAAGACTTCACAATACTGAACATATATGCACCCAATATGGCCCTCTCCCACATTCATTAAGCAAACCCTACAATGTCTAAAGCAAGAAATCAATCCCAAAACGACAATTCTTGGGGATTTCAACACCGCCCTCTCAACATGGGATAGATCAACAGGTCAAAAGCTTAACAGAGACACATTGGAACTTAATCAAACCCTTACTGAAATGGCCCTACAGATCTCTATCGAACTTTTTGTCCATGCACCAAAGAATACACATTTTTCTCAGCAGCACATGGAACTTTCTCCAAAATAGACCACATACTGGGCCACAAACAAATCTCCACATATTCAGGATAGTTGAAATTCTAGCCTGTACCCTATCAGACCACTGTGGTGTAAAACTTGACATCCACAACACAACAAACAACAGAAAATACACTAATTCCTGAAAACTAAACACTATGATGCTGAATAAGAATTGGATTCAGGCAGAAATTACAAAGGAAATTCAAGATTTCCTGGAAGCAAATGATAATGAAAAAACATCTTATCGGAATCTTTGGGACACAATGTAAGCTGTCCTAAGAGGTAAGTTCATAGCTCTTAATGCCTTCATCAAAAAAATAGAAACATCACAAATAAATAACTTAAGAATGCATCTTAAAGCTTTAGAGACACTAGAGCAATCCGATCCCAAAAGCAGTAGAAGAGAGAAGATCAGCAAAATCAGAGGAGAAATATCCGAAATTGAGATAAGGAAAATAATACAGAGAATCAAGCAGTCAAAAAGTTGGTTTTTTGAAAAAATCAATAAGATTGATACACCCCTAGCTAAATTAAGCAAAAGCAAGAGAGAAAAAACCCAAATTAACAAAATTATAAATGAAAATGAAGTAATCACTTCCAATACCCAAGAAATTCAGAGAATTATAACATCGTATTTCAAAAACTTATACTCTGAAAGTTGACAACATAAAAGAGATGGATGAATTCCTAAGTAAGCACAACTTACCAAAATTGAATCACGAAGTTTTGAATTATTTAAATAGTACTATAACATGAGAAAATCGATGAAGTAACCTCGAATCTTCCCACCAAAAAATGTGCGGGACCAGATGGATTCAGCACAGAGTTCTACCAGACATTTAAGAAGCTAATAACACCAATACTCCTTAAACTAAATAGCAAAGGAAGGAACACTACCAAATTCTTTCTATGAAGCTAATATCGTCTTAATCCCAAAATCTAATAAAGATACACTTAAAAAAGAAAACTATAGGCCAATCTCTTTGATGAACACAGATGCAAAGATTCTCAACAAAGTCTTAGCAAATTGGATTCAAAAACATATCAAAAAGGTCATTCACGGGGATCAAAGTAGGCTTTATCCCAGGCACACAAGGTTTGTTCAACATATGCAAATCAATAAATGTCATTCACCATATAAACCAGTCCAAAATCCAAGACTACATGATACTTTCAATAGATGCAGAAAAAGCTTTTGACAAGATCCAACAGCCCTTTATGATCAAAACCCTAGAGAAGGTTGGAATGGAAAGAACCTTTATCAATATAATAAAAGCTGTATACAATAAGCCAACAGCAAAGATTATACTCAATGGGGAAAAACTTCAAACTGTCTACTTTCACCACTTCTATTCAATATTGTACTTGAAGTCTTAGCTGAGGCCATAAGACAAGAAAGGGAGAAAAAAGGGATTCAAATCGGCAAGGAAGAAGTCAAGTTATTTCTATTTGCAGATGACATGATCTTATATCTGAGTGATCCCAAAAACTCTACTAGGAAACTCCTCGAACTAATACAGAAGTTCAGGAGGGTGGCAGGATATAAAATAAATGTGCAAAAATCCGTGGCCTTCCTATATGCACAGAATGAAAGAAGTGAAAAAGCCCTGAGAGAAACAATCCCATTTACTACAGGCCCTAAAAAAAGGAAATACCTTGGTATAATTCTAACCAAGGATATAAGTGACCTTTACAATGAAAACTTTAAAACCCTAAAAGAAAGAAATTACAGAAGACACCAGAAGGTGGAAAGACCTCCCATGTTCTTGGATTGGCAGAATCAACATCGTAAAAATGACCATCCTACCAAAGGCAATATACAGATTCCATGCTATACCAATTAAAATCCCAAAGCAATTCTTTAAAGAAGTTGACCAAACAATCTCAAAATTCATATGGAGGCACAAAAGACCCAGGACAGCAAAAACACTGCTGGAGGTATTACCATACCAAACCTTAGTCTATACTACAAATCCATAGTTATAAAAACAGCCTGGTACTTGCTCCAAAATAGACACACAGATCAATGGATAAGGGTTGATGACCCAGATATAAGCTCACACAATTACAGCCATTTGATCTTTGACAAAGTGGCCCAAAAAATCCAATGGAAAAAGAACAGCAATATCAACAAATGGTGCTGGCAAAATAGATATCCACATGCAGATTAATACTGGACCCGTACTTGTCACCATGTACAAGACTTAATTTCAATTGATTAAGGACCTCAATATAAGGCCAGAGACTATAAAAACTTTAGTTGAAAGGTTAGGGAACTCCCTCCAGCTGATTGGGCTAGGCCAACAGTTCCTAAGCAGACATCCAATAGCACAGTCACTACAACCAACACTTCAACAGATGGGATCTTATGAAATTAAGAGCTTCTGTTCAGATAAAGAGAATGTAACTTGAGCACAAAGGCAACCACAGAATGGGAGAAAATCTTCACTAACCACATATCTGATAGAGCTCTATTATCCACAGTCCACAAAGAACTTAGAAAACTAAACACCAAGGAAACTAATGGCTTAATTAAAAAATGGGCCTGGGAACTTAAAAGAAACTTTACCAGGGATGAAATTGAAATGTCTAACAAATATCTGAAAAAATGCTCCTAATCCTTAGCCATCAGGGAAATGCAAATCAAAACTTCCCTGAGATATCATCTCACCCCGGTCAGGATAGCAAAAATCCATAATACAAACACCACTAAATGCTGGAGAGGATGTGGTGAGAAGGGAACTCTCCTACATTGCTGGTGGGAATGTAGGCTTATACAACCACTTTGGTGAGCCGTCTGGCAATTCTTTTTTTTTTTTGAATCTTTAACCTTTTTTATTATCTCCGCTCATACAAACTTAATAGGTACACCGGTTCCCTCCCTCCCTCCTCCTCCCCCCACCCCTCTGCTCGCCCTCCCCTCATCCCTCCCTCTCCCCCAGTACCTCCCTTCCCCCAATCTCCGGAGAATCCTTTAATGTGCATGCCTCACTGTCCTCTGGGTCCTCCTCTCCGATAACACACAAGGACCCAGCGGCATTTCCCTAAACTGTTTCCTGTGTTCCCCTTAAGCATAGGAACACTATTTTGGCTGTCAATCCCTTGCCTCCAAGGATCTTGGTGCCTTTAGCAAATGCTAGACTTTGTGAGGTCAATAGTGTGTTGGACATTGCGCAGGGCATGTAAAGTCCAATTATGATTGCTTCGGCCCTAACTTGTGTGGAGTATCTTGCATATCATTGCTCCTCTCATCCTTTTGCTCTTATAATCTTACCACCCCCTCTTCTGCAAATTTCCCTGAGCTTCAGGATGGGGAGAGATTAGGCTGGCCTAGTTCTAGGTGGTTGATATAGAGTCTCTGAAGTTCTGGATAGTGGTTTGTTGATTTTCTTTTGCGGTTTTGCTGCTCCTGTAATGCCCTTCACTCCATCCTGATGGGTATTGGATGTCACCCCCTGGCCAGAGATAAAAAACTGTTAAACTAGAGTCTTGTTATAAGAGTATATTCAAAGGTAGATGCAATAAAAGTAGGAAACCACAGTGAGGGAGGGGTCAATCACCCATTTGCAAAATGGTTACTTATTATCTGCCAGACTATATGCCCTCCGCTTTTGGTGAGATCATACCCCACAGTTGTAGATGATCAGGAACGAAAAGTCTGTGAACTTAACCAGATGTCTCATTGCTTACTCACAGTCCTTGATGGAGGCCTATTTTCTCTGCTGTTACATGGTCCCCTCTCTCCTTGTTTCTGGTGTGGCCCTCCTACCCCATTCCTCCTGTTCAAACTCCTTGCAGTTAATGTATTACAGAGATTTATTGTCCAGTGTCTCTAGGTGGGCGGTGTGGTTTGCTACTAGGAGACACCTATTAGGGAGTACATATGGCACTTAATTTTCTGGGTCTGGGATACTTCACTTAATATAATTGTCTTTAATGACATCCATTTCCCGGCAAATTCCAGTACTTCATCATTTTTTATGGCTGAGTAGTACTCCATTGTATAGATGTACCACTGTTTCCTTATCCACTCATCAACTGTTGGACATTTGGGTTGATTCCATGACTTTGCTATTGTAAACAGTGCTGCTATGAACATGGTCGAGCTTGTGCTATCGAGGTGAACCTCTGCTGTATGGGGGGTAATTCCCAAAAGTGGAATAGCAGGGTCCTATGGCATTTCAATCTTTAATTTCTTTAAGAATCTCCAGACGGCTTGCCAGAGTGGCTGTATGAGCCTGAATTCCCACCAGCAATGTAGGAGAGTTCCCCTCTCTCCACATCCTCTCCAGCATTTGTTGTTGTTTGTATTGTGGATTTTTGCCATCCTGACCGGGGTGAGATGATATCTCAGGGAAGTTTTGATTTGCATTTCCCTGATGGCTAAGGAAGTGGAGCATTTTTTCAGATATTTGTTAGACATTTTAATGTCATCCCTAGTAAAGTTTCTTTTAAGTTCCAGGGCCCATTTTTTAATTGGGCCATTAGTTTCCTTGGTGTTTAGTTTTCTAAGTTCTTTGTGCACTGTGGATAATAGAGCTCTATCAGATATGTGGTTAGTGAAGATTTTCTCCCATTCGGTGGGTTGCCTTTGAGCTTGTGTTACAATCTCTTTATCAGAACAGAATGTCTTTAGTTTTACAAGATCCCAACTGTTGAGAGTTCGTAGCAGACTGTGCCATTGGATGTCTGTTTAGGAACTGTTGGCCTAGCCCAATCAGCTCGAGGGAATTCCCTATCCTTTCAACTATGGTTTTTATAGACTCTGGCCTTAAATCAAGGTCCTTGATCCATTTGGAATTAAGTCTTGTACAAGGTGACAAGTACGGGTCCAGTTTTAATCTTTTACATGTAGAGATCCAGTTTTGCCAGCACCATTGTTGAAGATGCTGCTCTTTTTCTATTGGATTTTTTGGGCCCCTTTGTCAAAGATCAAATGGCTGTATTTTTGTGGGCTTATATCTGGGTCTTCAACCCTTATCCATTGACCTGTGTGTCTATTTTGGAGCCAGTACCAGGCTGTTTTTATAACTATGGATTTGTAGTATATACTAAGTTTGGTATGGTGATACCTCCAGCAGTGTTTTTGTTACTCAGGATTGTCTTTGCTATCCTGTGTGTTTTGTGCCTCCATATGAATTTTGAGATTGTTTGGTCAACTTCTTTAGAGAATTGCTTTGGGATTTTAATTGTTATAGCATTGAATTTGTATATTGCCTTTGGTAGGATGGTCATTTTTACGATGTTGATTCTGCCAATCCAGGAACATGGGAGGTCTTTCCACCTTCTGGTGTCTTCTGCAATTTCTTTCTTGAGGGTATTAAAGTTTTCATTGTAAAGGTCTTTTACCTCTATAAACCTAACCAAGGTATTTCATTTTTTTAGGGGCTATAGTAAATGGGATTGTTTCTCTCAAGGCTTTTTCACTTCTTTCATTCTGGGCATATAGGAAAGCCACTGATTTTTGTACATTTATTTTGTATCCTGCTACCCTGTTGAACTTCTCAATTAGTTCTAGGAGTTTCCTGGTAGAGTTTTTGGGATCACTCAGATATAAGATCATGTCATCTGCAAATAGGGATAGCTTGACTTCTTCCTTGCCGATTCTAATCCCTTTTATGTCCCTTTCTTGTCTTATGGCTTATTCAAGTACAATATTGAATAGAAGTGGTGAAAGTGGACAGCCTTTTCTAGTTCCTGATCGAAGTGGGAATGCTTCCACTTTTTCCCCATTAAGTATAATCCTTGCTGTAGGCTTATTGTATACTGCTTTTATTATATTGATAAAGGTTCCTTCCATTCCTACTGTCTCTAGCGTTTTGATCATAAAAGGCTGTTGGATCTTGTCAAAAGCTTTTTCTGCATCTATTGAGAGTATCATGTGGTCTTGGACTTTGGACTGGTTTATATTATGAATTACATTTATTGATTTGCGTATGTTGAACCAACCTTGTGTACTGGGGATAAAGCCTACTTTGTTCCTGTGAATGATCTTTTTGATATGTTTTTGAATCTGATTTGCTAAGACTTTGTTGAGAATCTTTGCGTCTGTGTTCATCAGGGAAATTGGCCTATAGTTTTCTTTTTTAAGTGTATCTTTATTAGGTTTTGGGATTAAAACAATATTAGCTTCATAGAAGGAATTTGATAGTGTTCCTTCCTTTGCTATTTGTTGGAACAGTTTAAGTAGTATTGGTGTTATTAACTCCTTAAATGTCTGGTAGAACTCTATGCTGAATCCATCTGGTCCAGGACATTTTTTTGTGGGAAGATTTGAGATTACTTCCTCAATTTCCTTATATGTTATAGGACTATTTAAATAATTCACAACTTCCTGATTCAATTTAAGTAAGTTGTGTTTACTTAGGAATTCATCCATCTCTTTTGCGTTGTCATAGTTCACATAGTACAAGTTTTTGAAATATGATGTTATAATTCTCTGGATTTCTTGGGTATCAGTAGTGATAACTCCATTTTCATTTCTAATTTTATCAATTTGTGTTTTCTCTCTCTTGCTTTTGGTTAATTTAACTAGGGGTATATCAATCTTATTGATTTTTTCAAAGAACCAGCTTTTTGACTGGTTAATTTTCTGTATAGTTTTCCTAATATTGATTTCAGATATTTCTCCCCTTATTTTGCTAATCTCCACTCTTCTACTGCTTTTGGGATCAGATTGCTGTAGTTTTTCTAAAGCTTTAAGCTACATTGTTAAGTTGTTTATTTCTGATGTTTCCATTTTTTTGATGTAGGTATTAAGAGCTATGAACTTACCTCTTAGGACAGCTTTCATTGTGTCCCAGAGATTTTGGTAAATTGTATTTTCATTGTCGTTCACTTTCAGGAAATCTTGAATCTCCTTTTCAATTTCTTCCTGAATCCAGTTCTCATTCACCATCATATTGTTAAGTTTCCAGGAGTTAGTGTATTTTCTGTCTTTTGTTGTGTTGTGAATGTCCAGCTTTAGGCTGTGGTGGTCTGATAGGACACAGGCTAGAATTTCAACTTTCCTGTATATGTGGAGATTCATTTTGTGGCCCAATATGTGATCTATTTTGGAGAAAGTTCTGTGTGCTGCTGAGAAAAATGTGTATTCTTTGGTATATGGATTTAAAGTTCGATAGAGATCTGTAAGTTCCATTTCTTTAAGGGTTTGATTAAGGTCCAAAGTGTCTCTGTTAAGCTTTTGACCTGTTAATCTATCCCATGTTGAGAGGGCGGTGTTGAAATCCCCAAGAAGTAGTATCCATCTGTGTCTTATGATTTTTTTTGGGTTTGAAGTCCACGTTGTCCGACAGCATAATGGCTACCCCTGCCTGTTTCCTAGTTCCATTAGCTTGCAGAATTTTGGACCTGCCTTTCATTTTTAGGATGTGCCTATCTTTTGTGGTGAAATGAGTTTCCTGAAGGCAGCAGATTGATTGTTTGTGATTTTTAACCCAAGTTTGTAATCTGTGTCTCTTAATCGGTGAGTTAAGTCCATTGACATTTAATGTTATAATGGAGAAATTCTTTTTAATTCTGGACATTTTTTATGTTTAGTGGATTTTGTAAGCTTATTGTTTTGCTTTTAGATTTTGGTGGTATTATACTTCTCTTCTGTTCTCCTGGATATGCTTGTTCTTTTCTTCAAGTTTGTGTATCATTTCTAGCATTTTTTGAAGGCCTGGTTTGGTAGACATGTATCCCTTCAAGTTGTCTTTGTGCTGGAAAACTTTTCTTTCTCCCTCAATCATGACAGATAGTTTTGCCGGGTATATCAGTCTGGGTTGGCATTTTTTCGAGATTCTTGCTCTGGTATTCCATGAATGTGCATGTTAGACTTCTTCAGGGTGTCCCATATCTCTTGAATGTTCCTCTCAAGTGTCTTTTTGGCTTTAACAAACTCTTTCATTGAGCTGGTTAATTCTTCCACTTTGTCTTCAAGATCTGAAATTCTATTTTCTGCTTTGTTAGTTCTGCTGCTAAGACTCTCTGTTGAGCTTTGGGTTGAAGATAGCTTGTCTTTTAGTTCAGTTTTAAACTCTGCTTGAGTCTGTTTTAACTGCTCTATGCCTATTTTTGTTTCTTACTCTGTTTTTCTCAACTCCTCCAAATGCCTGTTGTGTTCCTGTTCAAAGTGGTTGATTTAGTTGTTTAACTCCTGGTAATGATCATTCTTTGAAAGTCGTTGTCTTGGGTCTGGCTTTCTTGGCTGTTTTCTGTGAATTTGTTCTGGTTGGAATCCATCATTGAGGGGTTAATTCTTTCAGTGGGAGATTGGTCTTCTTTGGTTTTGTTTCGCATGGATCTGCACTTTGACTTGGGCATTGTTTTGTCTTCTAGGGCTTTTCAGTTTCTGTGTGTTTTTGACTGATTTATTTGGTATTCTACACTTGGGCAGTTATTACTATTGCTTGCCTTGGGGACGGGTATGTTTGTCTTTTATTATTGTTATTTCCTAGTTGAGGCTGTTAGGTTGTTAGTACATCAATTAAGTTAGGTTAGGTAGACAAGGAGTGAATATTAGTATGATAGTGCACTTTTACAATGTAGTATCTTGGTGATATGTGAGGGTGAGTGGTATGATCCCTGGAGTTGTGTTTTTGGGGTGGCTTTATGGAAAAGTTAATTTATAGTGATTAATATTAGAAAGGAACAGTAAGGTGAAAAAAAAGGGAGGTTTACTTATCTTTGGGCTGGATGTGAAGAATCTCTCCCATGTGATAGGATGATTGTAGAGGTTTACAGATGTATGGCCTTTGACCCTTAGAACTTTGCTTGAGTTTTCTTTGGACTGTATTGAATTCTGAGTAGCAGTGTGTCTTCTGTAGACTATGTGCCGTGGGTCCCCAGTGGGCCAGAGAGGCAGAGGGGCTGATGTTGATTGCAGAATTCTTCACCCTGGACCTGCGACTTGGCTTAGTGCCCCACCCAAGCTCCAGGGATGGAGGAAAGGGAGCATGTCCTGTCCAGTTGGGCAGACAGGCAGGCAGGAGGGAGAAAGGGGCCTGGGACCTGGGGCTTGGCCCAGGCCAAAACCGGACACAGGGCGACCTGTGTGGGGCTGGGTGGGGACTCACCTGGGGGCCTGGTGGAGCGGGGAGCTGGCGGCGGAAGGGTGAACAAAGGTGGTGCGGGAGGGGCGTCTGGCGATTCTTAAAAAAGTTAAATATTGAAATACCATATGACCCTGCTATTCCACTTTTGGGAATAACCACCATATAGCGAAAATTCACCTTGATAACACAAGCACGACCATCTTCATACCAACACTGTTTACAATAGCAAAGTCATGGAATCAACCCACATGCCCAACAGTTGACGAGTGGATAAGGAAAATGTGGTACATTTATACAATGGAATATTATTCAGCCATCAAAAATGATGAATTAATGAAATTTGCCAGGAAATGGATAGAACTAGAAAAAATTATTTTGAGTGAAGTATCCCAGACATGGAAAATTAAGCACTGTATGTACTCCCTAATAGGTGGATTCTAGTACCAAACCAACTTTGTGACTCAAAGATAAATCACTGTAATACCTACAGTAATTACAAAGATTGTAAAGAGGAGGGAAGGGGAAGGAGGAGACCACCAGAAACAAGGAGAGAGGGAATCTTACTACAGCAGAGAATACAGTACTGCAGGTAAGTAATGAGACATCTGGTTAAGCTCACAGACTTTCCTTCCTAGTCACTTGCAATGGGTGGGGTTTGATCTCAACAGAAAGGGAGGTCATAGAGTCTGGTAGATACAAGGTAATCATCCTGCAAATGGGAGACTGACCCCTCCTCACCGCGGTCTCCTACTGTTATTCCATCTACCTTTGAATCTACTCATTATAATAAGACTTTATTTTAACAGCCTTTTATCTCTGGCTAGGAGGTGACATCCAATACCCATCAGGATGGAGCCAAGGGCGGTGCAGGAACAGTAAAACTGGAAGAAGAAGAAGAATAAGACAAGAATAACCATAATTAATAACATCAGAAACCTTACATTAATCACCAGGTACCAGGCCAGCCTAATCTCTCCCCATCCCAAAGCTCAGGGAAATTTGTGGAAGAGGGGGCGGTAAGATTGTAAGAGCCTGAAGATGGGGAGGATACTCCACACACATTAGGGCTGAAGTAATCACAATAGTTCTTTGCATGATTTGTGCAATGACTAACATTGACCCTCCAAAGTCTAGCATGGATCACAGGCACTAGGATCCTTAGAAACTAGGGATTAACAGCCACAATAGTGTGCCCATACTAAAGGGGAACACAAAAAAGAGCTCTAGGCAATGCTACTGAGTCCTTACATCTCATCAGAGAGGAGAACCCAGAGGGAAGTTTGACATGCACACTAAAGGATGCTCCAGGAATGGGGAGTGGGGAACTGGGAGAAAGGAAGGGTGGGGGGAAGGAAGGGGAAAAAGGGGGAGGGAGCAAGGGGATCCAGGGAGGAGTGGAGGGAAGGAGGGGAATGGGGAACTTATCAAGTTTGTATGAGTGGAAAAATAAATTAAAAAAAGACAAAAATCTGTTTAAAAGATGGTCTTAATATAAGAAGAGGCATGTGCTCCACTCAGCAGCACATATACTAAAATTGAACCAATACAGAGAAGATTAGCATGGCCCTTGTGCAAGGATGACAGGCAAATTCTTGAAGCATTCCATACTTTTTTGTTTCCCACATTTTATTTTTTTCCTAATCATACAATCTCAATAGGTACCCATCCTCTCCCTTGCCCCTCCCCTCCTCAGTCATCCCCCTTTTCTTCTCACCCCCTTTCTTTTCCCCTCCCAGTGCCTTCTCCTTTTTCACTACCTTCCCCTGGATAGAGCATCTATTTATGTGAATGCCAAACCTCCTTCTGAGTCCTCCACCCTAGTGAGGGTGGCATAGCCTGGAGCCCAAGAAGGGCTGCTACTATGGGAACTCTATTATGACCGTTAATCCCTTGCCTCTAAGGATCTTGCTTCTGGAGCCTTCTCGCCTGTGATCCATGCTAGACTTTGGAGGGATGTTGATATGTCAGTCATTGTGCAGGTCAGGTAAAGTCCAATTCTGGCTGTTGCACCCCTAACTTGTGTGCAATATCTTGCATATCATTGGTCCTCCTCATCTTTAGGCTCCTACATTCTTGCCACCCCTCTTCCACAAGGTTCCCTGAGCTTTAGGATGGGGAGAGATTTGGCTGGTCTGGTTCCAGGGGAATAATGCAGGATCTTAGGTGTTCTGAATTGTGGTTTGTTGTTGTTTTCAGTTTTGCTTTTCCTGCACTGCCCTTGGCTGCATCCCGTGACCTGTATCAAAGGTACCTCCTAACCAAAAATAAAAGACTGTTTAAAGGAAGATCTTAATATAAGAGGAGAATCAAAGGTAGATGGAAGAATAGAAGTAGGACACACTGGTGTGAGTGTGTGTATGGGGGGGGGGTCAGTGTGTCATTTGTTAGATGGTTACCATCTGTCTGCCAGTCCCTATATCTTCCCTGATTGGTAAGATCAAACCTGTTCAGAGCCAAATGACCAGGAAGAGAAGTGAGAGTGAGCTGCACCAGATGTCTCACTACTTCCATGCAATCCATGACCATGGCCTATTTTTTTACTGAAGTGTGATCCCCTATCTCCTTTTTTTTTTTTTTTTTGAGGTCCTCCTTCCCCTTCCCTCCTGTGGGAATATATCACGAAGTGGGTTTGGAACTAGGACCCACTAATTAGGGAGTACATATGGCATCTAATTTTCTGTTTCTGGGATACTTCATTCAATATAATTTTTTCTAATTCTATCCATTTCCTAGCAAATTTCATTAATTTATCTTTTTTGATGGCTGAGTAGTATTCTATTGTGTAAATATACATTTTCATTAGCCATTCGTCAACTGTTGGGCATTTGTATTGATTACATGACTTTGCTATTGTAAACAGTGCTACAATCAATATGGTTGTGCTCATGTTACTGTAGTGAATTTCTGCATTTGTGTGGGATTATTCCCAGTAGTGGTATAGCAGGGTCATATGGCATTTCGATCTTTAACTTTTTAAGAAATGACCATACTGATAGCCAGAGTGATTGTATAAGCTTGCATTCCCACCAGCAATGTAAGAGAGTTCCCTTCTCTCCACATCCTCTCTAGCATTTGGTATTGTTTGTATTGCAGATTTTTGCCATCCTGACTAGGATGAGATGATATCCTAGGAGAGTTTTAATTTGCATTTCCCTGAAGGTTAGGCATGTGGAACATTTTAAAAGATATTTGTTACATATTTTACTTTCATCCCTGGCAAATTTTCTTTTGAATTCCAAAGCCCATTTACTAATTGGGCCATTTATCTCCTTGGTGTACAGTTTTTGAAATTCTTTGTGCACTGTGAATAGTAGAGCTCTATCAGATATGTGGCCAGTGAAGATTTTCTCCCATTCTGTGGGTTGCCTTTTTGCTTGGTTTATAATCTCTTTAGCTGAAAAGAAGCTCTTTAATTTCATAAGATCCCATCTGATGAGTGTTGGTTCTAGTGCTTGTGCTATTGGATTTCTGTTTAGGAACTGTTGGCCTAACCTAATAAGATCAAGGGAGTTCCCTACCCTTTCAACTAGAGTTTTTATAATTTCTGGCCTAATATTAAAGCCCTTGATCCGTTTATAATTAATTTTTGTGCATGGTGACAAGTACAGGTCCAGTTTTAATTTTCTGCATGTGGACATCTAGTTTGCCAGCATCATTTGTTGAAGATGCTGTTCTTTTTCCATTGAATTTTTTGGGCCCCTTTGTCAGTGATCAAATGGCTGTAAATTGTGTGGGCTTATGTATAGGTCTTCAACTCTTATCCATTGGTCTATGTGTCTATTTTGGCGCTAATACCAGGCTGTTTTTATTACTATGGATTTGCAATATAGATTAAGGTTTGGTATGGTGATACCTCCAGCAATGTTTTTGTTACTCCAGATTGTTTTTGCTATCCTTGACCTTTTGTGCTTCCGTATGAATTTTGAGATTGTTTGGTCAATTTATTTAAAGAATTGCTTTGGGATTTTGTTTGCTATAGCATTGAATCTATATATTGCTTTTGGTAGTATGGTCATTTTTATGATATTGATTCTGCTGATGAAAGAGCATGGGAAGTCTTTCCATTTTTCTGGTGTGTTCTGTAATTTTTTTCTTTAGGGTTTTAAAGTTTTTATTATAAAGATCTCTCACTCCTTTGCTTAGATTTATACCAAGATATTTCATGTTTTTAGGGTCTATAGTAAATGGGACTATTTCTCTTAAGACTTTTTCACTTTTTTCATCCTTGGTGTGCCTGGGATGAAGCCTACTTGATCACAGTGAATGATCTTTTTTGATATGTTTTTGAATCCGATTTGCTAAGATTTTGTTGAGAATCTTTGCATCTGTATTCATCAAAGAGATTGGCCTATAGTTTTTTAAGTGTATCATTATTAGCTTCATAGAAAGAATTTGGAAGTGTTCCTTCCTTTGCTATTTTATGAAATAGTTTAAGGAGAGTGGTGTTCATTGTTCTTTAAATGTCTGGTAGAATACTATGCTGAATCTATCTGGTCCAAGACACTTTTGGTGGGAAGATTTGAGATTACTTCATCAATTTCTTCATTTGTTATAGGCTATTTAAATCTTTTAAAACTTCCTGATATAATTTAGGTAAGTTTTGCTTACTCAGAAATTCATCCATTTCTTTTGTGTTATCAAATTTCGTGGAGTGCACATTTTTGAACTATGACCATATAATTCTCTGAATTTCTTGGGTATCACTTGTGATAATTCTATTTTCATTTCTAATTTTATTAATTTGGGTTTTCTCTCTTTTGATTTTTGTTAATTTAACTAGGGGCGTATCAATATTATTGATTTTTTCCTAAGAACTAGCTTTTTGTCTGGTTGATTCTTTGTATCATTTTTCCTTAGCTCCATTTCAGATATTTCTCCTCTGATTTTGCTAATCTCCTCTCTTCTTCTTTTGGGGTTGGATTGCTTTTGTATCTCTAAAGCTTTAAGCTGCATTGTTAATTTATTTACTTGTCCATTTCTATTTTTTGATGTAGACATTAAGATACAAACTTACCTCTTAGGACAGCTTTCATTGTGTCCCAGAGATTTTGATATATTGTATTTTCATTATCCTTCACTTCTAAGAAATCTTGAATTTCCCTTTTGATTTCTTTCTGAGCCCATTTTCATTCAGCATCATGTATAAGTTCCAAGAATTAGTATATTTTCTGCTATTTGTTGTGTTGTGGATGACAAGCTTTAGACCATGGTGGTCTGACAGGGTACAGGCTAGAATTTCAACTTTCTTGTATATGTGGAGATTGATTTTGTGGCCTAATATGTGGTCTATTTTGGAGAAAGTTCCATGGGCTACTGAGAAGAATATGTATTCCTTGGTGCTTTGAGGGAAGGTTCAGTTTGAGATCTGTAAGAGTTTGATTTAGTTCCAATGTGTCTTTGTTGAGTTTTTGGCCTGTTGATCGATATCCCACATTGAAAGTGTGGTATTGAAATCCCCACCAAGTATTATCATTTTGGGATTGATTTCTTGTTTTAGATGTTGTAGTGTTTGCTAAATGAATGAGGAGGAGCCCATATTAGGTGCATATATGTTCAATATTGTGAAGTCTTCTTGGTGAATTGTTCCTGTGACTAAATGTGGTATCCTTCTGCATCTCATATAATTTTCTTTGGTTTGATGTTCAGTTTGTCAGATAGCATAATTGCTACCCCTGTTTGTTTCCTTGTTCCATTAGTTTGAGGAATTTATGATCAGTCTTTTACTTTTAGAGTGTGCCTATCTTTTGTGGTGAGATGTGTTTCCTGAAGGCAGCAAATGGATGGCTTTGTATTTCTAATCCATGTTTATAACCTGTGTCTTTTTATTGGTGAGATAATTCCATTGATATTTAGTGTTATAATGGAGAAATTACTTTTGATTTTTTTGTGTGTGTTTAGTTGCTTTCATGAGTGTATCATTTAGTTTGTAGGTTGTGAGGATAGTATAGTTCCTTTCTGTCCTCCTGGATATGCTTGTTCCTTTTTTCAAGCTTGATTATCTTTTTTAGCATTTTTGAAGGCCTGGTTTGATGGTCATGTAAGCCTTTGAGTTGTCTTTATGGTGGAAAATTTTTTTCACCCTCGATCATGACTGATAGTTTTGCTGGGTATATCAGCCTGGGTTGACCTTGTTGCTCATTCAGTACTTGAAGTACATTTCTCCAAGGTCTTTTGGCTTTTACTGTTTCCATTGAAAAGTCATTTGCTATTTTAATAGGTTTACCTTTGTCTTGTATGTGTAGTGTTTTGACTATTATTTGCCATGGCAAGTTTCTATTTTGGTCATATCTATTTGGGGTGTGGAACACCTCTTGTATTTGGATGGGCCTCTCTTTCTTTAGATGTGGAAAGTTTTCCTTTATGATAATTTGAAAATTTTCCTCAGGCTTGGTTTTTGTTTTTAATGGATTTGCACTGTGACCTGGGCATTTTTGTATTATCTCTTATTTCCTTCTTTTTGTTTTTGTGTGTTTTTGACTGAGCTGAATTAGCTAGTATTACTATACTTGAGCAGTTATTGCTAGTGTTTGCCTTGGAGTTGGGTATACCTGTCTGGTGTTGGTGTTATTTCCTATGTAAGACTTTTGGAGTACTAGTACATCACTTAAGGTGAGTTTAGTAGACAGAGATTGAATATTAGTATGGTAGTGCACTCTTTAGGTTTTGGTGATATGTGAGGGTGAATGGTATAGTTCCTGATGTATGGGTTTTTGGGTAGCTATATAGAAATGCTCAACTACAGTGACTAATAATTGAGAGGAACAAGATGGTAAAAAGTGTTTGCTTATCTTAGAGGTGGATGTGAAGATTTTCTTCCTTATGATGGGATGATTTTAGAAGACCTCAGATGAATGGTGCAGTCCCCTCGCCCTTTACTTGGGTTTTCTCTGGATTCTATTGAATTCTGAGGAGCAGGGAGTCTGCCCCGGTCTCAGGTCTGGGGCAGAAAGGCAGAGTGGCTAGTTGGCAGTGGCACAGATTATATGGGGCCTAGGATGTGGGCTAGGAGCCTTCCTCAGCAGCAGAAAGGCAGACTGGCTAGTGGAGAGGGCAGATAACCTGGGACCTAAGGTGCATCTAGGGGCCTTACCTGAGGAGCATGGAATCTGCTGGTGTTCAGGGTCTGGGGCAGAAAGGTACATACTAATTTTTTGAAAACAGATTTTTTTTTTAGTTTGAGCACAGTTGTACCTGTGTCATGGTATGTGTGCAGAGTTCAGAGTACAGCTTTAGGGAGCTGATATCTCTTTCCCTTGTTTCTGAGACAAGGTCTTTCTTGTTTCTGTTGGTGGACAGCAAGCATGACCTTCTAAATTGTTTCTGCTTCATGTCTTGCCAAAGGAGTGCTAGGATTAGGTTTAAATCTCCATGCTTGGCATTTTTTTTATTGAGATGTTTTCATATGCAAAGGAAATGAGAGTCTATCCTTGCCCCGACCCCTTTTCCCACCTATCATCTTCCTCTGCCACCCTCCCCTCTCCTCTGTAGTCCAATCATGTTCTTCCTGTTTCTCTGTGTGTGTGGATCACAGGCTCCCTTTGGGGTACCTCTGTTGTAAGGGAGTCAAATTTCTGTTGCAACGTATGTGGTTCTTCAGTGGGCAAAGTCATAGGTGGGGCAATTCTTCTTCCCTAGTCTAGTACCTGTAGTTGTTTTCTCTGAAATCCTCACTAGTCCTTGAGGTAGGAATGTTGATCCGTCAATCATTGTATACATCTGGTGGTAGAGGTTCTCATTGCAGTAAGCTCCTGGGTATATCAGTCCTGTTTTTGCTGGAGTGTGTTGGTCAGAATTATACCACACCACCTTTAGATTCTTACAGTCTTACAACCCCCTTCAGCAAGGATCCCTTTGGTGTGGGGAAAGATTTTGATGACCCAATTAGGGCTGAGATTCCAGGATCAACAATATTTTGCACTCTGACCAGTTGTGGTTTTCTGCCTCTTAAGTCTTCCATTGTAATAGGTTGCATCTTGGTTGAGCTCTGGGAGCTTTTCTAATCTCTCTATATAGTTATAGTTAACTCTAAGACATCTGGTCTTATCTAGTGTCCATTTTTTTTTCTCTTCTGCTATTTGGGTATATAGCATCAGGTATGAGTTCCCTGACAATAAAAGGGAGTTTAGGACCCATCCAGAGGATAATTGGTTATTTGTGGGCTTTACATACAGCTGCTGTTCCCATAGCTTCTTATCAGAGTTATAGCTTCCAATATGCAGAGTTGGATGAGCCCCTTGATCTATCTTTTTCTCCAGAATCACTTGCTTCCCCCCCATCTCTTCCCCGTTATTAAGACCTATTCTCTTACTTCCCTCCTCTTTAAGACTTTTCTTTTTTTAATTTTTTTTATTATTATTATTTCCACTCATACAAAACTGGTCCCCTCCTTCCCTCCACATCCCCCAACCCCCCTGTTCCCCTCTCCCTTCTCCCCTCCCTCCCTATACCCAATGCCTCCCCCCCAATCCCTGGAGCATCCTTTAATGTGCATGCCAAACCCTCCTCTGGGTCCTCCTCTCCGATGAGGTACAAGGACCCAGGGGCATTTCCCAGAACTCTTTCCTGTGCTCCCCTTAAGCTTAGGAACACTACTGTGACTGTCAGTCCCTAGCCTCCAGGATCCTAATGCCTTTAGTCCATGCTAGACTTTGTGGGGTCAATAATGTGTTGGACATAGTGCAGGTCATGCAAAGTCCAATTATGATTGCTTCGGCCCTAACTTGTGTGGAGTATCTTGCATATCATTACTCCTCCCATCCTTGTGCTCTTACAATCTTACCACCCCCTCTTCCGCAAATTTCCCTGAGCTTCAGGATGGGGAGAGATTAGGCTGGCCCAGTTCCAGGTGGTTGATACAGAATCTCTGATGTTCTGAATTACGGTTTGTTGATTCTTTTTTTTTTTTTTTTGGTTTTGCTGCTTCTGCAATGTCCTTGGCTCCATCCTGATGGGTATTGGATGTTACCCCCTGGCCAGAGATAAAAACCTGTTAAATTAGAGTCTTGTTAATAAGAGTATATTCAAAGGTAGATGGAATAAAAATAGGAGACCGTGGTGAGAGAGGGGTCAATGACCCATTTGCAAAATGGTTACTGTCTATCAGGCAGCGTATATGCCCTCCCCTTCTGGTGAGATCATACCCCATCAGTTGCAAATGATCAGGAAGGAAAGTCTGTGAACTTAACCAGATGTCTCATTACTTACTTACAGTCCTTGATGGAGGCCTATTTTCTCTGCTGTAACATGGTCCCCTTTCTCCTTGTTTCTGGTGGGGCCCTCCCTCCCCATTCTTCCTGCTTATAATCTTTACAATTACTGTAGGTATTACAGAAAGTTGTCTTTGAGTGTCTCTATGTGGGTTTGGTACTAGGATCCACCTATTAGGGAGTACATACGGCGCTTAATTTTCTGTGTCTGGGATACTTCACTCAATATAATTGTTTTTAATTCCATCCATTTTCTGGCAAATTGTATTAATTCATCATTTTTGATTGTATAAATGTGCCACATTTTCCTTATCCACTCATCAACTGTTGGACATTTGGGCTGATTCCATGACTTTGCTATTGTAAACAGTGCTGCTATGAACATGGTCAAACAAAGGCTTACCTTTTTGACTGCCTTCCTCCTGTACCTGTGATATTGTTATTATTATTTGCCTTGATGTTCTCCTATTTTGGTCATATCTGGATGGTGTGTGATATGTGTCTTTTAGTTGGGTAGGGACACTCTTTCTTTAGGTGTGGGAAATTCTCATTTATGATTGATTGAAAGATCTGATCTGGGGTGTTTTCTTGGGTTTCTTGTTCTGGGATTCTATAAATGTGTACATTTGGTTTCTTCATGGTATCCCATAGTTCTTGAATATTCCTTTCATGTTTTTTAGTCTTTTCAGCTTCTTTAATTCAGTAATCCTGTTCTGTCAACTTATCTTCGAAATCTGATATTCTATCTTCTGCTTGAGCCATTCTCTGTGTGAAACTCTCTGTTGGGTTTCAATTTCAGTTAATTTAGCTCTGAATTCCAGCTTAATTTCAATTTGAAGTTTTTTCACTTGTTCTAAATTTGTTTTTGCTTCCTTTATTTCTTTCCATCTCAGATATTTTTATTGTTTTCCTATTCATATAAATTCATATGCTTACTCTTTTCCTCTCTGAGGTCTTCATGTTCCTTTTTACATTTATCATATTCCTTTTGTAGTTCTTCTCTAAAGTGGTTGATCAAGTCAATTACATTTTTTTGGGAAGACACTATACTGAGTGTTGCATTCTTGACTGATATCCATGAGGTTATTCTGATTGTAATCTATCATGTGGGGTTGTTGATTTTGTAGGAGACATGTTTTCTAGAAACAATATATTTAGTGGATTAACAATGTGAATTGGACATCTTCTATAAGTCTGTGACTGCTTTCTCTGTAGTTGTTTTTGGCTCTTCTGAGTCAGATGAGACTGTCTGACTTTGGTTGCTGTTGGGAAAGCTTCTCTGGATATGGACAAAATCTTTTGTTTGTGTGATATGGTAGTTCCTTGGCTCCGAGATCTGTACCAGGAGAGGGTTGGGGTAGGGGGTGGGTGAATGGTCCCTCCCCTAGATCCAGGGCACTTACTTTGCACAGGGTTTAGTGCCAGGTGTTTGGGACATGTGGGTAATTCCTCTCCTTGATCCTGAACTCTTACCTGGCAGGAAATTGCTCCAGGGTCCTGTGATTTGTGTGAGTTCTGTCCCCTGAGTCCATGTAGTGGCTCTATTTGGTGTGTGAGTTGTCTCCAGGAGTCTGAGGTATGTGGGTGTTCTATCTCCTGGGTCTGCATAGCCCCTATTCTTTTTTCTAGGAGTTTTATAGTGTGTTGTGCAACATTGAGGTCTTTGATCCATCTGAAGTTAATTTTTGTACAGGGTGAAAGATAAAGGTTCAATTTCAATCTTCTGTAGATATCCAATTTCACCAGCACCATTTTTAAAGATGACAACCTTTTCCCAATTTTTTGCACCTATTTCAAAAATTATTTGACTGTAGGTGTATGAGTTTAGATCTGAGCCTTCAATTCTAATCCATTCATCTGTGCCTCTGCTTTAGAGCCAATACCATGTTGTTTTTATTATGATGGCATTGTAGTATAATTTGAGGTCCAGTATGGTAATACCTCTTGCAGAGTTTTTATTACTCAAGATTGTTTATGCCTATGTAGACCTTTTGTATTTCCACATAAATTTTGAGATTGCTTTATCAATTTCTTTGAAGAATTGCAGTGGAATTTTTTTTTAAAGTTACAAATCACCTTTATTTCTTTTTGTTCAGCTACATTTTTCTAACCTTTTTTTTAAATTTATACATTTTTTATTATTATTTACGCTCATACAAACTTAATAGGTACACCAGTTCCCTCCCTCCCTCCCCCCCCCAATCCCCTGCTCCCCCTCCCCTCACCCCTACCTCCCCATCCCCCAGTGCCTCCCACCCCCATTCCCCGAGAGTCCTTTATTGTGCATGCCTGACTCTCCTCTGGGCCCTCCTCTCCGGTGACGTACAAGGACCCAGTAGCATTTCCCAGAACCCTTTCCTGTGTTCCCCTTAAGCATAGGAACACTACTGTGTCTGTCAATCCCTTGCCTCCAAGGATCTTGGTGCCTTTAGCACATGCTAGACTTTGTGAGGTCAATAGTGTGTTGGACATTGCGCAGGGCATACAAAGTCCAATTGCAGTGGAATTTTTATTGGTATGGCATCGAATCTGTATGTTGCTTTTAATAGGATGGTCATTTTTACAATGTTAATTCTACTGATCCAGGAACATTGGAGATCTTTCCACTTTCTTATATCTTCTGTAAACTCCTTCTTCAATATTTTAAAGTTTTCACTGTATGGGTCTTTTACATCCTTGGTTAGATTTATTCTGAGGTATTTTATTTTTATTGGAGTATGGTAATTTTTTTTATTTATTCAATTGTGCATGTGTGCGTATGTATGTGCAGGCGCACGTGTGTCTGTGTGTGTGTAGAACCACGGACGAATTCGGGAACCACCATGGACGCCTCCACTTCCTCCGCCCTGGGATTCACAGGCTCCGCCCTACCAGGACCAGAAACGCAGGCCGCCCCCGCTTCCGCCCGGCGTCTATACGTGGGATCTGGGATCCGAACTCAGGACCTTCCACTTGCAAGGCAGAGGCTTAACCCCTAAGCCACCTCTCCAGCCCTGAAGTATGGTAAATGGGAGCGTTTCTCTCTAATCTTTCTTGCCTTGTTCATCCTTGGTATATAGGAAAGTTACTGGCTTTTGGATATTAATTTTGTAGCCTGCCACTACTGAACATACTTACTAGATCCAGGAGTTTCCTGGTAGAGCCTTTGGGATCTTTCAGGTACAGAATCATGCCATCTGCAAATAGGGATAGTTTGACTTCATCTTTCCCTATTTTTATCTCTTTATCTTTGTATCTCTTATCCTATAGCTCTAGCTATGATTCAAGTACAATATAAAACAGAAATGGTGAGAGAGTACAACCTTGTCTAGTTTCTAATTTAAATGAGACTACTTCAAGTGTCATCATTTAAGATGATTTTTGCTCTAGGCTTATTGTATATGGCCTTTATTATGCTGATATATGTTCCATCCATCCCTGTTGTCTTCAGGGCTTTAATCATCAAAGGGTGTTGAAGTTTATTGAATGCTTTTTCTGAATCTATGGAGAGGATCATAAGATTTTGGTTTTGCATTTGTTTATGTGATGAATTACATTTATTGCATATATTATTTGAACCAACCATGTACTTCTGGAATAAACCCAATCTGGTCATAATGAATGATCTTTTTGATATGGCTACTTATTTTTATTAATATTTTCTACTTTTACAAGCATATTGAGTATTCATCCCAGCCTTACTCCCTTCCCCTTCCTCCCCTTTCCTCCTTAACCTTTACCATTCACTCTCGCTTGCTCCTACCCTTCCATCTGTATGCTTCTATGTACCTCAGGGTTCACTCTGGCTTATCTACTCCTGTGGGGGCTCAGGTCTCTGTAGTTTAAAAAGTTGCCTCCCTTCAGATCACACCACTGATAAATGCATTTCCCTTCACTCATCCAGCTTTTGACCCAATGGTTTCCACTGTGAGTGCCAATTCTTTGAGTGTAATAATAGCTTCCTACCTATAAGTTTATTGGCTGTCTTCCCTATTGATCTATTTCCTTCCCTTTTTTTAGGTTCTTGTTTTAGTTTACAGTAACAGGGATGTGTACCGTTCTGACAAGTGAGTCTTGAGTCCACTTAGAAAACTGTTGGTTGTCTCCTTAGTGCTCATGCCACTGTTGCATTGGTGGTCACCTGTTGCCATGGTGGTTTATAAACTTACAGATTTCATGACACTGATGGGGCTTGTGATTATTTTTCTCCCACAGCAGCTTCTATAATATTCCTTGGTGTACTGTGTAAACTATCCAGCAAGAAGAAAAGTCCTCAGTCTACTTCCAATTAAGATATTTTGCCCATGTTTTGTGGTCCATTTGTGTTGCATCTTCAGTAATAGGTTCTTACTGACAGGTTTTGGAAAGCAACCATGGCAAAAGCCTATAATGTTTGGGGGCCTTTAAGATCTCTTTGAGCAACATTTTGTCAGGAAGTGCCACATTTCTGTTGCTTCTAGTACAATTCTGTCCCTGAGTTCTAAGTGGATCAGCTCAAGGCTTTTACTTTTTTTTCTTCCCTGTTTTCCTCACTCTATGCTCTTCTTCACAGGGACTGCTCATTCTGATTCCTTTCTTTAAAAGACATATTTTTTTTTGAAATTTTACTAGTGTAGGATGTTCCTTTGGGGTTGCTTCCCACCATCAATGGGTTTTCTATAAGTTCCTCTGGCCCTCCTATGTCCCATGTCCCTCCTGTCTGCCAACCCCTCATTCCCCACTATGTATTTTTATCAATTATTCCCTCCCTCACCCTAGTCCTGGTATTCTAAATCTCCACTTTAAAAGGTTTCACACTAGCCATCCCTTCCCACCTTCCTACTCTTAGGTCTTTTTCAAATTTTCTGGCTCTAACGGTGCTTCCAATTCAAATACATGGATAAGAATATCAGTTCAGTTCAATCATCCGCATATTAGACTGAACATGTTGTGCTTAATTTTCTGTGTCTGAGATACTTCATTCAATATTAAAGTTTCCAGTTCCATCCATTTACCAGAAAATTCCATCATCTCATCCTTTCTGAAGGCTGAGTAATATTCCATTGTGTATGTGTACCACATTTATATTATCCATTCCTCTGTTGATGAGCATGTTGGTGGACATGTTGGCTGATTGCATTTTTTCACTATTGTGAATAGAGTTGCAATGAACATAGATGAACAAGTGCCTTTGTAATAAGATGTAGAGTCTTTTGGGAATATTCCAAAGAGTGGTATGGCAGTTCAATTTTTAGCTTTCTGAGAAACCTCCACACTGATCTTCATAGAGGCTGTTTATACTCCCACCAACAGTGTCCCCTTTTCTCCACAGCCTTGCCAGCAATCTCTGTTGTTTGTGTTCTTGATCTTAACCATTGTGACTGAGGTAAGATGATATCGCAGAGTTGTTTTGATTTGCATTTCTTGATGATCAGGAAAGCTGAGCATCTTTTAAGGTATTTGCTTGACATTTCAATTTCTTTTTGAGTGAAATCCCTGTTTAGTTCTAGGACCCATTTTTTAATTGAAATGTTTGCTATCTTGGTGCTTAATTTTCTGAGCTCCTTTTATACTCTGGAGATTAATCCTTTAACAGTTTCTTTTGCAGAACAGAAGCTTTTTAATTTCATGATGTCCCATTTGTTAATTATTGGTCTTAGTTCCTGGGCATTTGTTGTTGTGCTTAGAAAATCTTTACCTAGGTAAATCAATTTGAATCAAATTATCAATTCAAGTGTACCTCCTACTCTTTCTTCTAACAATTTCAGAGTCAGTTCTAATATTGAGGCCTTGATTCATTTGGAGTTGACTTTTGTGTAAGGAGAGAGGCAACAGTCAATTTTTATTCCTCTACATGTAAATGTCCAGTTTTCCCAACTCCGCTTGTTGAAGATGCAGTCTTTTCCCCAGTGTGCATATTTGACACCTTTGTCAAATATTAAGTATGTGTATGTGTCTGTGTAGGAGTTTATATCTAGGTCTTCTGTTCTGATCCATTGGTTGATGTATCTGTTTTTGTGCCTGTACGAAGCTGTTTTTATTATTATAGTGCAGTAATATAGTCTGAAATCTGGTATGGTGATACCTTCACTATTTTTCCTATTGCCCGAAATTGTTTTGGCTAATAGTGATTTTTTGTTCTTCCATATGAATTTTGAGATTATTTTTTCCAGTTCTGTGAAGAATTGCATTCAGATTTTAATTGGAATTAAATTGAATCTGTATATTGCTTTGAGTAGGATGGTCATTTGCACAATCCTACCAATACAAGAGTAAGTAAAGTCTTTCCACCATCTAGTATTTTTTAAATTTCTTTCAGCAGTGTTTTGTAGTTTCCATTGTACTGTTTTTTTATTTTCTTGGTTAAATTTATTCCAAGGTATTTATTTTCTTTGTAGCTATGGTGAATGGGATTGATTCTCTCATTTCTATCTCTGCTTGTTTGTCTCTCATATATAGGAATGCTACTGATTTTTGTATGTTGATTTTGTAGCCTGCCACTTTACTGAAGTTGTTTATTAACTCAAGTAGTTTCTTGATAGAG
Source organism: Typhlomys cinereus (assembly GCA_023101885.1). Classification (NCBI taxonomy): domain Eukaryota; kingdom Metazoa; phylum Chordata; class Mammalia; order Rodentia; family Platacanthomyidae; genus Typhlomys; species Typhlomys cinereus. The sequence continues at coordinate 2,339,253 of JALPQD010000219.1, forward strand.
CCATGTGGATCTCTCAAGTATAGAATCATCTGCAAATAAAGATACTTTGACTTTTTCCTTACTTATTTGTATACTTTTATTTCTTTCTCTTGCCTTATTACTCTAGCTAAGACTTCAAGCACAATATTGAATAGGAGTAGAGACAGTAGACAGCCTTGTCTCATTCCTGATCTAAGTTGGAATGCTTCAAGTTTTTCCCTATTTAGGATGATGCTTGTCATATGTAGCCTTTGTCAACTTGAGATAGGTCCTCTCTATTTCTGTTTTCTCTAAAACTTTTATCATGAAAGGATGTTAGATTCTGTTGAATACTTTTTCTGCATTGATTGAGGATCATATGATTTTGGTTTTTGAATCTGTTAAAAATATGATGAATCACATTTATTGATTTATGTGTATTAAGCCATCCTTGCATTCCTGGTATGGATTTGGTTTGCTAGTATTTTATTGAAGATTTTTAATTTGTGTTCATTAATGAGATGGCCTATAATTCTCTTTCTTTGATGTGTTTGTTTGGCTTTGGAATCAGAGTTATATTGGCTTTGTAGAAAGAGTTTGGGAGTATTTCTTCCTTCTCTATCTTATAGGATAATTTGAGGAATGGTAGTGTTAGTTCTCCTCTGCAGGTCTGTTAGAATTCTGCGTTGAATCCATTTGGTCCTGAGCTTTTTCTACTTGGGAGACTTATAATTACTGTTTCAATTTCATCTCTTGCTATTGGCCTGTTTAATGTCTCTATTTCATCTTGAGTCAGTTTTGGTAAGTTGTATGTGTTTAGGAATTAATCCACTCTCTTTAGATTGTCCAATTTAAGTGAGTATAAATTTTTAAGATATGACCTTATAATTCTCTGGATTTCTCCAGTATCTATTGTAATTTACCCCTTTTCATTTCTGAATTTGTGAATTGAATCTTTTCTCTTTGACTTTTGGTTAGTGAAGATAGGTGCTTGTCATTCTTGTTTATCTTTCCAAAAAGCAGATCTCTGTTTCTTTGATTTTTTTGTATTTTTTTAAGTTCTAATTCATTGATTTCTGCTCAGATCTTAGATATTTCTTCCTGTATGCTACTTTTGGGATTGGTTTGTTCCTTTTTTTCTAAGGCTTTCAGGTGTGACATTAAGTCATTTATTCAAGATCTTTCCTTTTTTGTGATATGGACATTTAGTATGCAAACTTTCCTCTTATAACTGCTTCCAATGTGTCCTATAGGTTTTGGTAGGTTGTGTCTTCATTATCATTGGCTTCAAGTAAGTTTTTAATTTCCTAGTTTTCTTTTATTTTTTGGCCAATTCCTTATTTAAAATGTATTATTTACCTTCCATGAATTTGTGTAGTTTCTACTGTTTCCTTTGTTGTAGATATCTACCTTTATTCCACAATGGCCAGATAGTATGCAAGCAATAAAGGATTTCAGTTTTTCTGTATATATGGAGGTTTGATTTGTGTCATAGTATATGGTCTACTTTTGAGAATGTCCCATAAGCTGCTGAGTAGAACATGTATTCTTTATTGTGTGGATGAAATGTTTTGTAAGTATCTGTAAGGTCCATTTCATTTATGGTTTCATTTAACTCTAATGTGTCTCTGTTTAGCTTTTGGCCCATTGACCTGTTCAAAGGAGTATTGAAGTCTCCTACTACTGCTGTGTTAGGGCTGATTGTTGTTTTATCTCCTGCAGTGTTTTTTTTTTTTTTTTTTTTTTTTTGATGAATTTGCGTGCTTCCATGTTTGGAGCATATATGTTTAAGACTATAAGATGTTCTTGCTGGAATTTTCCTTTTACTAATATGTCATATCCATTTGTATCTCATATGGTTTGCTTTAGTTTGAAGTCTATTTTGTCTGATATTAGGAAGATAACTCCTGCTTGTTTCTTTTTTCCATTTGCTTAGAGTACTTTTGACCATCTTTTTTCCTGAGAAAGTGTTTATCTTTCAAGGTGATGTGTAATTCTTTGAGGCATTTCTTTGAGGCAGAGAATTGATGCGTCATAATGTTGGATTCAAATTTTAAGCCTGTATCTCTTGATTGGCAAGTTGAGTCCATTGACATTTAAAGTTATTATTGAAAGGTGTTTAATGATTCCTGACATTTTGTTCATTTTGTGGTGTTTGCCTTTTTGTTTAGTCTCTCATTCAGCTCTTGGATTGATATTGTTTACTCTCTTTAGTTTCTTTGATGTGTTTATCCTTCTTTTCTATCTTGAGCATTTCTTCCAGTATTCTTTGAAGCCCTGGCTTGCTGGCCATATAGTCTTTTAGTTTGTTTTTGTCATGGAATATTTTTCTTTCACCTTCTATTATGACTGACATTTTTGCTACATATAATAATCTAGGTTGGCATTTGTGTTCATTCAGAACTTGTATTGTGTCTCTCCAGGCCCTTTTGGCCTTTATTACTTGTATTGTGAAATTAATCATTATTTTGATGGATTTTCTTCTAAATGTAACTTGTTCCTTTTTTCTTGCAGCTTTTAAGATCTTGTCTTTACAAGCATGTGTTAGTGCAATGTTCTGTCCGAGGAAAAGATCAACTCTCACTTAGTCAGTGGATGCAAAACCCAGAAACATATCACAAATACTGCCACAAATAGTAAGGAGTTTCATTATCTGAAAGCCTGCATGCTTATAATTTACATCCCAAATTTTGATTGTTTTGCTAATTTATTATCATTATTTTTAACATAATCTTATTTCAAATAAAGAACATTTTATACTGTTAAAAAAATCTTGTCTTTAATGTGTATATTTGGTGTGTAATCTATCATATGTCTTGGTGGTGAGTTTCTTTCTTTGTCCTCAGTGTTTGGTATTCTGTATGCCTCTTGAATTGTCTCATTGATTATACATGGTGGATCCTCCTTTGTGTATCTGTTTCTGGGATACCCATAATCCAGACGTTTTGGTGGTTTCCCAGGGCTATTCTGAGACTCTGTCTTCTATACATGATCAGTTCTATGTTTGAGACTCTCTATTGAAATTTTTCTTACACTGTTTAGATACTTTTGTTCCAGTGTTGTTTCAGTCTGGGTTTTTTTCTATGGGTTTCTATGTTTATAGGTCACCTTGAGTTTTTTCAGTGCTTTGAGATCTGTTTTCAGGTTCTCTATTTTCATTCTATTTGTGTCTTGTTTGTTTTTGTATTTTTGGAATTCTTCCTGAGTTTGTTGTGTTCTTCTTGAAATGTGTTTAGGTATTTATCTATATCTTCTTGGAGTTCTTTGGACATATTCGTAGTTGATCTTTGAAATTCGTTATCTTGTTCCCTTGGAGACCTTCCAATGGGTTATCCATTGTGGGATATAAAGCCTTATCTTCGGTGATATTGAGGGGAGACACGTTTTCTTGTATTTTTATGCTTCTGTTTTTCCTGTGAGATGTTGGCAATTTTAGGATGAGCAGTTGTTGATTGTAGTTTTATTTGAAGTTACTGTGGGATGCTATTTCTCAGCAGTTAGATGATAATAGTGTCTAGGTTTGTCTTTGTGTTAGGTAACAGCTGTTTGGGCTTTCACTACCCCTCTAACCCCCCCCCAAAAAAAGAAAAGAAGAAAGATGATGGGTCTTTTGAGATGACTCTTCTGTTGTTTTATGTAGGTCTTTTCTCTCTCTATTCTTTGAAGTTTGATACTGTATGAAATCCTCTGTTTCAACTTATTTCCTGTATGTGTGTGATCAGTGAGGTGTGTGTGTGGGGGAGAGAAATGACATTGCTGGCAGGTGGGCAACCTAGGGGGCAGGACCGGAGAGAAGCCTCTAGTGGGTGGGCAGGCCCACAGGCTGCTCACTTGGTTGTTTGGAAAGCATGGAAAACCCAGGGGGCGGGACTGGAGAGAAGCCTCCAGCAGGCAGGCAGGCCCATAGGCTCTAGTTGGCTAATTTTTTGAAGATCTTTACATCTGTGTTCATCAATGAGATTGCCCTTCAGTTTTCTTTTTTTGTTGTGTCTTTATTTAGTTTTGGGATCAGTGTAATATTGGCTTCATAGAAAAAGGAGCTTGCCTTTCTTTCCTATTTTCTGGAATTATTTTGAGGAGTAGTGAAATTAGTTTTTTTTTTTTAAATGTCTAGTAGAATTCTGCAGTGAATCCATCCAGTCTTGAGCTTTTTTTTTCTTTAGTTGGGAGATTTTTAGTTAATGTTTTAATATTGTCACTTGTTATAGAACTGTTTAAATAATTTAGTTCATCTTGATTCAACTTTGGTAGGTTGTTTGTGCTTAGAAATTCATTCATTTCTTCCTGATTGTCAAATTTGGTGGAGTATAAATTGTTGTACTATATCCTTATAATTCTCTGAATTTCCTTGTTATCAGTTATGATGGCTCCATTTTCATCTGTAATTCATTAATTTGGGTTTCTCTTTTGGTTTGTTTTGGTTAAAGCAAAGGGTTTACCAATCTTATTAGTTTTTCTTTTTCAAAGAACTAACTGTTTGACTGATTTTTTATATTGTTTTCTTTGTCTCAATTTCAGATATTTCTCCCCTGTTCTTTCTCTAAGGATTTAGGCTGCATTGTTAGGTTGTTTACTTGCAATGTTCCTATTTTTTTTTTTAAATTCTTTTTTTTTTTTTTTATTCAATTGTGCGTGTGTGTGTATGTATGTGTGCGCGCATGTGTGTGTGTGTGTGTAGAACCACGGACGAATTCGGGAACCACCATGGACGCCTCCACCTCCTTCTGCCCCGGGATTCACAGGCTCCGCCCTACCAGGACCAGAAGCGCAGGCCGCCCCCGCTTCCGCCCGGCATCTATACGTGAGGTCTAGGATCCGAACTCAGGACTTCTGCCTGCAAGGCAGAGGCTTAATCCCTGAGCCACCTCTCCAGCCCCAATGTTCCTATTTTTTAACGTAGGCAGATGTTGCCATATCCCCCATGGGGGGGGCGGGAAACAGTGGGGCCTCGGGGCTAGAGGCGAGGGGGTGAGCCGGCGGACGGGATCACTAACCAACCCCAGGAATCAGGCGAGAAGCAGGAAGATTCACATTTATTAAGAGGGTTTGGGCTTATATAGGATTGGGGTTCAATTAGGTGTTGCCATCCCTCCTCCGGGGGACAGCCACCAGTCATTTAACTGTTTACTAAGTGTCCCCCGCAGGGGCAAGTTAGATGGCCACTTCCCATTGGTTGTTCATCCCTCCTCTATTGAGCATGTCTGTACGTCCAAGCTTGTTCTGAATTCGGGAGCCGAGCTAGGGCCTCCTTGAGTTGATAGTGCCACAGGCTTTGGTTGCTTTACATTTTCTTTTAAGACTGCATTCAATATGTCCTACAAATTTAAGTAAGCTATTGGTATTATTATTGAGTTCCAGGAATTTTTGGATTTCCATGTTGACTTCTTCTTGGACCCATTATCATTCATTAGCATGTTGCTTAATTTTCAAAAGTTTGTGTGCTTTCTCTTGTTTACCTTGTTATGGATGTCTATCTTTATTCCATAGTGATCAGATAGTGTACAGAATGTAATTTCAGTTTTACTCTCTATCTGTAGACTTATTTTCTGGCTTAGTGTGTGATCTATTTTGTTGAGAAGAATGTGTACTCCTTGGTGTTAGGATGGAAAGTGTAGTAAATATTTGTCAGGTACATTTGGTTTATGTCTGTTTTAGCTCAGCGTGTCTCTGTTCAGTTTTTGGCCTGTTGATCTGTCATTGATGAGATTAGGGTGTTGAAATCACTTACGATTATCATGTTTGAGTTGATCTATTGTTTTACATTTTGTAGTATTAGGTTTAATGAGTGTGTGTGAGCCTATGCTTGGTGTGTATATGTTTAGAATTGTGAAGTCTTGATGTATCCTTGTAGTACCTTCTGTGTCTCTTATGATTTGTTTTGGTTTGAAGACTATTTTCTCAGACATTGAAACGACTACTCCTGCTTGTTTTCTAGTTCCATTTGCCTGGACTATGTTTGAACAGCCTTTCATTCTGAGGTGGTGCCTTTCTTTCATGATGCATGTGCTTCTCGAAGGCAGCAAACTGATGGGTTGTGTCTTTTAATCTGTGCTATTAGCTTGTTTGGGGGAGTTTAGCCCATTGAAGAGTAAAGTTATAGTTGAGAGATATTTGTTGATTCTTGTCATTTTTAAAAATATTATGGTTTTTATGTTGTGATTCTTTGCTTAGTAGCTGTGCTGGCATTTTTTTTCTCTTGTATCCTCTTGAGTGTGTTTATCATTTTCTTCAGTATTGAGTATTTTTTCTATTATGTTCTGCAAACCTTATTTGGTGATCATGTAGGTCTTTGATTTTTTTTCATGGAAAATTTTTCTTTCACTTTCAATCATGACTGATAATTTTGGTGGCTATAGCAGCCTTGATTGGCATTTGTGATCAATCTTCATGTGAAGTATGCTTCTCCAAACTTGAAACTATTGTTTCTATTGAAAAATCAGCTGCTATTATGATGTGTTTACCTTTAAACGTGATTTCTGTCTTGCCGCCTTCAATACTTTCTCTGTATCCTGTACCTGCAGTGTTTTGACTATTATTTGCTATGGAGTATTTCTATGTTGATCCTTTCTGATTAGTGTGCAGTATGAGTCTTATACTTTGATGGGGATCTCTTTCCTGACGTGGGGGAAGTTTTCATGATGGTGTGAAAACTTTGTTGTGGGGTGTTTTTCTTAGGTTTCTTATTCTGGCATTCCATGAATGTGCAGATTTGTCTTCTTCATGGTATCTCTTGAATATTCCTTTTGTGTATTTTAAAAATAAACCTTTTCAATTTCTTTAATTGATAAACCCTGTCTTTCCAACTTGTCTTCCAGGTCTCATATTCTATCTTCTGCTTGATCAGTTCTTTTGGTTACATTTTCTGTTGAATTTTTGATTGCCATTAAATTGTAGCTCAGATTTAATTTTGGCTTGCAATTTCTTCAATGATGTAATGCTTATTTTTGCTTCTTCTATTGTCTATTTCACCTTATTCATCTGCTTGTTATTTTCCTCTTTGTATATGATGGTGTGTTTATTTATCTTCTCTTGTAGTTCTCACTCCTTTCAAAGTTTCTTGAAGATATTAATAATAAACATTTGAAATGGATCAACTTGATTGCTATTTTCCTGGTTAGTATTTAAGAAAGTTGTTTTGGGTGGAGTTTATCAATAAGGGTTTGATTTTCTTCTTCCAGAAGACATGTTTTTCTGATAGTTAGTGTATTTTGTGGTTTTACAATGTAACTTGGGAATCTTGAGTTAAGTCTCTGGTTTCTTTGGTTCCTTTGGTATGTGTTTCTACCTTGCCTCAGTCAGAGAGGGTTGTCTAACTTTAATAATTGGTGAGACTATTTCCCTGGATTTGGATTGAATAGTATTTCTTGGGAGTTAGTCCAGGGCTATTTGGTGGTGTATTGTGGATGTGATAGCTGCAGTGCACTTGGGGGTGTGTAGGTCTCATTCTTATTTTGAAGTGAAAGATTTATGATCTGCTTAGAGTCAGAGTTGGGGATGGGGTTTGGCTAAAATATCAGAAGAGCTTCAAGAAAAATGGATAGTGTGGTTGTAATAGGAGTGCGGGGGCTAGAGTTTAGGGAGGAATGGGAGCTTTCAAGATTAATTTGGGGATATGCAGAGGTGAAGGTCTAAGAACCAGCTGATTGGTGAAAATCTTAAGGTCCTCCTTGGATAAAGTTGATCTGAAGCCTTGGATTCTGTGTTCTCTAGTTATGATTGTCAGGGGTGGGAGATGGGGGTAGTGTTGGGATCCTTTGGCTGCCAATGCTTCCTCCTTGATTGGGGCCCAGCTGCACTTATCTTAGCTCTGTCCCTCAGGATGCTGCAGAGGCTCCATTATCAATTTCCTGTAGCATAGCAGTTACAGCTTCTGACTGACCACGTGCTGCTTTCTCTATGGTCCACATAGCTTGGGTATCTGCTATTCCCAATCAGGAGAAACACCAGGGATCCACATTCTGCTATGTTGATCCTGAAGTACCAATGGGTCTCCTGCTCCAGGACTACATCAGGGGTGGAGAAATGATGAGCTGTGCAGATTTCTTAGCTTCAGCATCTCATCATCTTTCACCCCTTCTCTGGAGATGCTCTCCTAGGCTGGTGTTTTGCAGATGAATGTGGACAGGGAGGGACAGCTTGAGTACAGCCTGTACTGAGGAGCTCTTCCACTGCTTGCTCCTACAGACGGTGTGGGAAAGGGGATTGCAGTTCAGGAAACCTTGATTTCTGATTTGGGTTACCAGCAGCGACAGGTTCTTATTAAGCTGGCTCTTATTTCTACTTTCTGTATCTCTAATTTTTATTCTCTATTGGTGGCTTTTTATCTTGACTTTCTTCCATCCAATTCCTGATCTCCCAGGTGCTACTTCTGATCTCAGAAGTCTACATCTTCAAAATATATGCATGCATGTTTTAAAGAATAGCAGCACTCCAAATAAACAGAAGAAATGAAAAACAAAATGAAACAAGCACTCAAAGCAACAAGCAGACAGACAACAACAAAACAACCTCCCAAGCAAAATAAAACTAAGGCTTCCCCACAAAGCAGTAGGGTGGATAGATCTTGTCTCCTTTCTATATTGAATTCTCATGGACATTCCCTCAGTCCAACAGTTTAATGCAGAAACTAACTGGTAGAGTGTGTATATGTGTATGTGTGTGTGTACATGTTTCTGTGTTGGTGCATACTTGTATGTGTGCATGTCTGTATATTTGGTATACATGTGTGTATGTCTGCATGTACATGTGTGGTAGTTTAAACAGCTGTGTGATTTTTTTTTAGGTTTTCAGAAAATTGGTAGCTTTTTCAGTCTGTTCGTATTATCATCCCTTTCTTCTGTGTTTTGCATTGCTCTCTTCCCCATTTCCAAACCCTGATGTCTAATCTGATGTAGAAATATTTTCCACATATATTATCGGTTTCTGTTTCTCCAAGAAGTCACAGATATTTCATACTTAATTTTTAGTTTCATTTAAAGTATGGGAAAAGAACCCACCAGCACCTTTCTTTCCTATTTTTCCTTCTTCCCTTCAGGTATTTTTTTTTCCAGTTTCTCCTCCCCCCTTTCTTGTATTTTTGATGGTCCTTAGGTCAACTTTCCCTTTAGTTGTCTCTTCTACACCAGCTACCTCTTTCTTCATCATCTAATCTTCCTAAAGATGAACTGCTTGTGAACTAGTACATAACTCAAGACATCCAAGAATTCATTTCATTGTCCATTTCAAAAAGATGTATAAAGATGTTAAAAGAAGATAATTGCGGATGAAAAGTCAAGCCTAATGTATTATCAACACATATAACAGAGAACTGTTCAGATGGTCTGAACTAGTTAGAAACAAGAGGGTTCTGTCTCTATCACTTGATCAAACATGACCTTCACTGTTGCCCATGATTTTGATTTTGCCGGATTTTTAAAAATTATTTATTTATTTTTCTAGTTTTACAAGCATCTTAAGTACTTATCCCTGCTTCCTTCCATCCCCTTTCCTTTCCATTCTCCTCTGTTCATTTCATCAATCCATCCCAATCCCTCCCACCCTCCTGCCTGGCCACGTCTATGGACCCCAGGGTTCCCTCTGGCTTGTCTACTCTTGTGGGGATTCAGGCCTCTGTGGCATACCAAGTTACCTCTCTTTAGGCCACCCCACTGATAGGGCATTTCACCCAGTTTTAGTCCCCAAGGTTTCCACTGTATATTCTTATGTCTCTTGAATTCCTTGATAGTCTATGGTGGCATGTTGGTATATCAATCATTATACAGGTCTGGTAATGAAAAGTCTCAGTGCGGTGAATTCTTGGATGCAGCAGTCTGGCCTTGAATAGAATGTCTTGTCCAATGGTGGACCTTCTCATCTTAAGGTTCTTACAATCTTGTCATCCTTTCTTCCTTGACTTTCCCTAAGCCTTAAGATGGGAAGATATTAGGTTGGCCTGATTCTGGGTGAGCCTTGCCGGGTCACTGGTACTTGCATTATGGCTGGCCATTGCTATCTACTTCACTGCCCTAGGCTGCATATTTTGCCAGATTTGATGTCGTCCTCTCATTTGACCTGTCTCCAACGGCCTCACTGTTCTTTCTTCTTGCTGCTGGCAACTCTACCCCTCTCCCCAGCTAGCCCTGCTGCCATCTTTGTTTTAAATGCCTGGAGCCCACCTGCCTCACCTCTTCAACCGCACTATCTCCTTGCTGACCATTGTATCCTGGAGAACCTCACCTCTCCAGCCATACTTTCCCCTTGGTGACCACTGTATCATGAAGACTTCTGAGTTTAAATTATAGCTATCCCTTTAAGCTTCATGCTTCTTGCAGGAGGAGGTGCAGCTACACAGACATTTCATGACAGACATGACCTGACATTTTCTTTGGAATAGGCTCACCAATGGAACCACAACCCATGGTCACTAACCTACCCAATAGGTTTCTTGCAGCATTTAATTCCATGAATTGCATCACCATCTATCTGGTTGCTCAGGCAAAGCCCACTCCTTCCTGAATTATAGCACTATTTAGTTCTACCTTTAAAATAAAGTGGAAATCTATTTAACTTTTGTGACTAATCCACATTTCTCTGGTCCATGTAGCTCTGTTTTGTGGACTGCATGTCCACAATTGTTTCCAAAGACATTTTGAGTAGTTACTATCCCTGTCTCCATTGTGCTTCTTTACACCCAGTCCATAGGCTAAATTTCAAGTAGATCACAATAAATTAATCCATTTGCCTTTATGGTTCTTAAACCTGACCCCATCCACCCAACCTATCTTTATGTTCTGTTTCCTCACTTCTGTTCCTGGCCTCTAACAGCATTTAGACCTTTTATGCTGGCTGGCTCCGCTCTCCTAAACAAAATAAATGCCCCAAAATATGGATTTAAAGATCCTTTGAATATTTATTGATGCCTGATTAAAAGCTTCCTGTGCATGTCCTCCCTTCTTAAAGAATCAAGGACTAGAGCTTCAGGAGTAGGTAATGGTGTCACTTGTGTATACAGCTACTGAAGAGACCATGGAACAATATGGATTTGGAGAAAGAGAGAAGAATGTGAGTAAAGGAAGAAAGTAACACACAGAGGGCAGGAAGTATTTCAAAAGGAAAAATGCGAGACATTTTTTCCTTTTTTGGGTAAATCACATTATAATAAAATTTTGCTTTAGAAATTGAGTAATAGGCTAATATTAATTAGTATCCTATTAATAATTGTACCATGTAATCTTTCTGCAAAAAAAATGAAAACGGTTTAAAAAGCTGTAATGATGTTGTATTATTGGGCAATATATTTATAATAGACATTAATTATATGTTATTAAACCAATCCACAGAGCTTTTGAAAGGTACAATAGGGTAATAAAACAGCAGAAATCTAATTGCTACTCTATGCATTTAGAATTGAAATAGTTTAATGATAGAACATATTTTAATAGGAAATACATTCACAAAACTTTGGGTGTGATGTTTTTCAATGTAGGGAAAATTTTTAAGTATCAGGTACAACAAAGGAATTCCATAGGACTTGTCACATAGACAATGCTGCTTTTTCCCTTTGGTTTCTTAGCTAGCTTACTGTGTGGCAATTGGCTTTTTGTAAGTCAGCCACTAGAGAGCAAACTTCTTCTTTTTATCAGCTTGTAGTTTATTTATTTATTTTTCAGAAAGCTCAGACCATATATATAAGCACACTCACAATACTATATATCTCACATTGTAAAATCTGATAATATAGCATCCAGTAGCCCTGGGCAGTAGGTATGGGGGATGGAAGTGGGGAATTTTAAAGGCCATTTATATTAAAGATATAAGAAAGAACAAGATATAGTGAACCACCTTACTGGTGCAAAAATGAAACCTGCTGTTAATGAAGCATAAAGTCTTCGCTCCATCCCTTGTAATAAAATAATATAGGCCCTGTTTACTCTGACAGGCATCTTGGGTCATTTTCTAGTCTAGGTCTCCAGAGACCTCAAAGCAACTGTACTATTTCCAGATGAAATGTGGATAAATTACATTATCAGCCACCCCTGCTGCTTTTAGTTTCAGCAGCTGCAGCCAAGCAAGGGAAAGAGACTGGGTTAATGCTCACACCTGCCCAATAACCTGCACTGTGAATGTCTTTTCCCAGGTGAACAGTGCCCAGCATTTCTGCATGGGTAGATCAGTGTGCTCTTTGCTTTATTCCTAAGTTAATACTAGTAATTTTTCACTTGCTTAAATTAACATGACAGATAGGGGGTCTTCTTACATTCTATTATTGTAAAATAGTGCTCTATACTATTTCCACATGATTAAATTAAAAACTAGATTAAAACCACTACTGACTTATCATATAGTGAGGGCTATGTTTGATATATTTTTAAAAATGAATTTTGATATATTTCCACTTGGATTTTAAACTAATGAAATATGTATGTATTTGGAATTTTCTAGATTTATTTAAATAATTATATTTGCTCTGAAATGCTATCAATTTTTACCATCTCCTTTTAAGTATTTTTCTTATATTGTCAGCTATTATTAAAATATTATTTAATATGCACATTTCTTTATACAGATTGTTATTTTTATTAAGTTATGTGAGTATTACATGCCAAGGTCCTATTGTTTGTTAGAGTGCCAAATGCTTGACAGGAGTTGTCCTTCTCCACTGATGTGCCTTGACCTCAAGAGGAATCACTTTCAATTCTTAGGTTGCTGTTTCTTTTGGCACTATATATATATTTTAATATTTGAAAATAATATTAAGCTGGCACAGTAGTTCACACCTGTAACTTCAGATGCTTATGATGCTGAAGCAAGAGGATTATATCATAAGTTTGAGTTCAATCTGGGCAACTGAGATGACGTTTCAAAATAAAAGTAAGAAAGAACAGGCTGAGGTTGTGGCTCACAGTGCAATGTTTGCATGTCATCTATAAGGCCTGTTTCAAACCCAGCACAGGAAAAAAAAATAGCTCCTGTTTGTTCATTTACAGAGTTTAGTATCTATAGGAAGGAGTTTTGCTCACTTTTAGCTTTTTTTCCTGTCTTGAATCTTTCTGATGCAATTACATTTTGATTTTTGGTGAAATGTCTGTGAAATATTTTCATTATCATCACCTTGTGAACATTATTCAATATTGACCCAAGCACACAGTATGGTTGTAATTTTTTCTTTTCCATTTTTTTTTGGAGTTTTGGAGTTGATAATAGTCATTTTCTTTTGTTTAAGATTTTTTTAATATGCCACAAGCCTTCCCGCCTTTAAGAAGCTTTATACAATGGCATTTTATATAATTTTACACATGATTAAGTCTGTCTCAGAGTTTACCATTTTTCTTTTATTCTGTAAAATTCTCTCTGAGCCCCATTGACTTCCAGCCCCAGTCCTAGCCCAGGTGTTTGCAGATTTTCTTAGCTTTGCAGACTTTCTTAGCTAGGGGATATCGACATTGCTAAAAAGCAGATTACAGCATACTCTGCTCTTCACATCTGTGAATTCTGCATCTGCAAGTTCAACCAATCACAAGTCAAAAATATTTTTTGTAATAATTGTAAACATTTTCACATTCCTTGCTTGCTATCATTTCCTAAAGACTAACCATTTACTTAACACTTACGTTGTAATACTTTTCATATGTAATCTAGAGGTGACCTAACCTATGAGGAATTTGTCTACAAATGTTGTACAATTTTATATAAGGTATCTGGAAGGGATCTTGTAAACAGTCCCCTACAAATACTGAGAGATGGTCATACCTCCAAAATTCATAGCATTTATTTGTTTATAAATTCCTTTCATGTAAGCTAAGTAGAATAAAAACAAATATTTTATTTTAAAAGTTTTCCTTCCTCTCTGTGCTCAGTTCTTGCCCTCCACTCAGCCCAAAACTATGACTCAATGATCATATATAGCAGTGTCTCAGGACCCTCCTGTAAATCAAAACTTTTCATGCATTTCTTATGTTGGAGCTTTTTTCGTAGACATCCCATTTGCTCATCTGGATGGATTGTGCCCACAAACTAGCATCTTCAGAGTCGTCTTAAAGTCAACCGTTGAAATCTTCCTTTTTCAGTTTATCTTAGCCTATAAGTATCAACCATTGATTGAAACAACTGTCACATTAATAAAGGCATTGATATATGAATACAGTAAATTGATAGAGTTGAGTAGAGAAAGGGTTCAGGAAAGGAATGTTTCCTAATTTCTGTTCAACTTTTTGTAAATCTAGAACTAATTTAAGAATAAGGTCTAATAATTTCTCTCCAGTTAATCCAGAGCTTCAGGCTGACTTATCACATCATCGTTTTTCTCAATGTCAGTCTCTTTTTATTGTCATTATTGCTGTCGAACCCCCTGACTTTTCACAGAACTCATTTTCCAGTTTTCTGATTTGAAATTTGAAATTTGAAACTTTTTTTTGCTTTTTGTGGCATTTCTGGTTCTTATGGGTCATGCACTCATACCTGGTATCTGTTGCCCCCTGTACTGGACACTTTACTCACATATCTGGCAATACTCCTCTGTCCATTTACAATTAAGAAACAATCACTAAAAGTTCCTTGGAAGCTGTGTATATATTTGGGGCTGGTTGGAGTGAGTAGCTAGTGAGCACCGAGCATCATGATCAGTGGTGCACAGGCTTCCAGAGGATGTGCCTTGCCTGGCTGTGGTACTGGTCAGCTGTCCCAAGAGCATTCAGCATCCGGAGTGCAATCCTTTCCTGTCAGCATGAAGACGGCTGACTCTCTGTTTTCCTCTCTGCTGTTTGCTTATATCTGGACACTCTCTGGTTCTGCTTCTATTGATGCTATTGGGCAAAGGAGTGGTAGCTGCCTCACCATGCAGAGCAGGAATGAGAACTTAGGGCAGCTCGCCCACTTTTTATATGTAGTTAGCAAGGAATCTTCATCTTCAGCCTCCCAAATCACATTTGCTCCCTAAGGTGTCTTGAGTCGTCTCTTTCTAAACTCTTTCAGAGTTCTGTGAATCAAATCAGTATTTAACAAATTACGGTTATTATTGTGGTTAGGTTGTTTATTGGCATACACATGCAGAGAGTTTAATCTTCTTTCTTCTGTGAGAGGTCATTAGCCATGTCTCTGTTTTGAATCTTCCTATAATGGACATGATACAGTCAGTATGATAGATAGAAAAATGTGTTCCATCCCCAAGATATCCATATGCAATTACTAGAATTTATGAATGTTACCTTACAACATAATCTTTATAGACGTGATTGCAGTCAGGATTTTGACATTGGGAGATTATGTTGATTGTCTGGATGACCCTAAATGTTACCAAGAGTGTCACTATCAGGTACACAGGAGAAGAGGAAAAGGCTAGGTGATCCCAGAGGCAGAAATTGGAACAATGCAATCTAAAATCAAAAGACTGCTGCTTGCCACAAGCTAGGAAATGTAAAGAATGAACCCTCCCCAAGTGTCCTAAGAGGAGGCCCTCCCACACCTTGACTAGGGCTTCTGACCTTTGGAACAATGAAGCAATACACTCTTGCAGGTTTACCTAGTTTATGTCACTGACACTCAGGATGAATGCAGATTATAAACCAGTTTTATCGAAGACAGGATTTAAATTTCAGGTTTTTGTTCTCTTGGTTATTATGAACAAGGAACACTTACTGTCCATGTTGAAATTGAAAATAGCTTGGCATGATTTAGAATTTCTCCTATTTCAAACATTTTGGTTGCTTCTAGTTCTCCTGATATGTCACAATGAGCATTCTAATGATCCAACTTTAAACATTTTTTACTGCCAACTGGCTCATTTGGTAAAGTGCTTGCTGTGCAAAGATGAAGGCCTGAGTTTGACCTTCAGCACCTATGAAAAAGTTCCTATCTGTAATCCTAGAATGGTGAAAGAAGGAAGAACCAGGAGGATCCAGGGGGCTCATTGGCCAGTCAGTCTTGCCAATCAGTCTTTCAGGTTCAGTCGCAGACTCTGTCTCAAAAATTTAAGTGGAAAGTGATTAAGGAAGACAACCCATACCAACCTTTGGCCTACACCCATACAACACACACACACACACACACACACACACACACACACACACACACACAGAGCACACATTCATAAATATACATACATACCTAAAACTGTTTGCTTGTTATTTGTATTTATTACTTAGGAAGTTGCCTATTTATATTCTTTAATTTTCTTCAATATGATTATAGAATGTAAATTATAAATTAGCAAAATTAACGTTACTAATTCTGGATTTTGATGTCTACTAATAAAGTGGTTGCCTGAACTTTTTTCCCCTAAAGTTTATTTACCTTACCATAGGAGTTATGTGACAATGCCACTACGATCCAGTATCACTATCCATGGGTATTATTGAAATAATTGATAATATCTGCATAAGAAGAGCATATTGGATCATGAAATGACTTGATGGGTAAAGGCACTTGCATGAAAACCTGAGGTCCTGATTTTGATGGAGCCCATGTGGAGGAAGGAAAGAACTTACTAGAACTTACTGCTGAAAGCTGTCCTCTGACCTCCACTGGTGCACCATGGTATGCCTCTTTCTTTCTCTCTCTCTCTCTCACACCTCTCTCTCTCTTATACACACATAATATGATATTAAAAAGATGAGCATGTCACTTCCATTTGTGGTTCTTTCACAGTAGGGCTCACATTCACGTATGTGTTCATTATTTATATTGTCTATGTATATTGTGTTCATGTCCTTTGCCCATTATTTGATCAAAATTATAATATCATTTCTGTTATAATCGAGGACATGATTTTTTAAAATATTAATCTCAAAGATTTTGACAGCTTATTGTTAGTTATTGAATCTTGGTGATATGTAACAGTTGACACTACTGTTTTCAGTAGTGAAATTCTGTCAGTATTGCAATTTATGATTTTTTCCTTAGTTTCATCTTAAGAAAGCATTTCCCTAAACAATGATAGTATTTTATAGAAATCTAAATGTTTACATTTATCTCTTGAATTCAGTGTATGATATGAGTAGGAAATATTTGTGAAATATGAAGAGTAGAATTTCAGCATGTGATATTTTATTGTTTAATGTAAGGTTGGTACTCTAACTCTTCCCACTATGTCACCTATTATCCTACTTACTTATTGAATAACTTATTTCTCTAATTCCTGTCTTGTTCCTGCCTCTAATCCATTCTACATTTTATAACTAGATAAAGATCTTAAAATTCTGACTATCATTTTCCCATTGTGGTAGTTGGTGTCCATTTGGCACCTAGAAGGCAGGCCTGTGGAACCACCTAAGGGGGATTCTGTAAATTAGTTGGCTTCTGAGCATGCCTGCAAAAGATCATCTTGCTTGTCTTAATATGGGAAGACACCTTAATTTTGGGGTGGGACCATTCACTAAGCATGAGGTCCAAGACTGGATAGAGATGGAGAGAGCAAGCTGGGAAGGCATGGATGAATCCATCTGTCCCTTCTGCTGCTGTCAGGTAATAATATGACCAGCTCTCTCAGGCCCCTCTGCTATGACCTCCCTTCCACTAGGACTATAACATGGAACTGTGAGCTGGAATAAACCCTTCCTCCCCTAAGCCAGTTTTTTTATTGTATGTATTTTTAAGTTATTTTTTCTTTCAGTGTTTTATAAACGATTAGAGTGAATTTATAATTTTTAACATCCTAATTCTCCAACCCATCCCCCTTACATTGTTTTTGTTCAGTATTTTATTGTAGCAACTAGTAAAGAAACTAAAACATCTATTAAATATATTTATTTCATGTTTCTTATCTGTTCAGTGGTCTCTATCTGCCACTTCAATCTTATAACTCTCTCTGGCTCAACTGGTAGGCTTGTTATTTTGATTTCAATATTCCACAGACTTGGTTTTATACTTCCAAATTCATGTCCTTATGTAAGCAACTTCACTCCCTGAAATGTCTTCATTTCTTTCTGCATCTAAATTGCATCATTTCGAGACTGCAGCAAAAACAAAAATCAGTGGATCCAGAGCACAATGCTTGGTCCCACCTGTGCCAGTTAGATACGGGTTTTATCTGACAATTGAGGGATAAGCCTCCTGTAAAGAACTATTTAATTAGGCAAGCACTGAGCAAGTCTGTGGGAAATTATCTAAGTGATGTGGGAAGACCAGCCCATGGTAGGTGGAATTATTCCCTGGGCCAGAGGATAAGATGGAGAGAGCTGATTCAGTAGTTTGGCAGATTTTGAGCATATAGGTAGGCTAACAAGCAAGAAAGTATGTTAACACTGTAGATATGTTGTGGCCACTTCCCTCCTTCCCTGGTGTTGGTATGAGTTCTTCTGTCATGTTGACAAACTGTAATGGAGAATTGTAAGCTGGAATAGGCCCCTTGTTCCTCTAAGTTGTTCAGCCGTGTATTTATATCAGTAACTGCAACACCACCCAATGTTTGGTTGATTGTTAAACTGATGGTGCCAGATGCTCACTGTAAGAACATGGAGAAGTTTTACATCTGTGGAGAGGAAGCCAGGCTTCAAGGCTGGCACCAGAATGCCTTGAGAGAACAGGGAAAGGAGACTGACTTGGATTTCTTTGCGCTTAAGAACTGTGATGGGTTCAGGTTTCTCACATGGGCTAAGGTTTTTGCTGTTTAAATTTACTCACAGAACCAAAGGACAGAGTAAACAAGTTTCTTATTGACTTGCCCAGTTGTGGGCAGAAAAGGTATGGAAGTGATGAGACCAAAAGCTGTCAGCAATCCAATACCAAACATGGGCTCAGACTACTTATCCCAGAGACCAAATATAAATCCACTCATCAGTCTAGTCCCATTACAGTGCTTTCTTTTTAATTCCTGGCACTTAGCATTTAATAATATCTCACACTGCTGTTTCACCTTTCCTGTGTTAACTTAAAAACAACATGTTCGGGCTGGAGAGATGGTTCGTGGGTAAATGCACTGGCAACCTGAGTTCAAGTTCTAGAGTCCATATAGTAGAAGACAGAACCAACTTTTTAAAGTTTTCCTCTGATCTCCACATGGTAGAAAGAGAGAACCAACTTCTGAAAGTTGTCCTCTGACCCCCACATGGTAGAAAGAGAGAACCAACTTCTGAAAGTTTTCCTCTGATCCCCACATGGTAGAAAGAGAGAACCAACTTCTGAAAGTTTTCCTCTGACCCCCACATGGTAGAAAGAGAGAACCAACTTCTGAAAGTTGTCCTCTGACCCCCACATGGTAGAAAGAGAGAACCAACTTCTGAAAGTTGTCCTCTGACCCCCACATGGTAGAAAGAGAGAACCAACTTCTAAAAGTTGTCCTCTGACCCCCAAATACATGCTATGGCCCAGGCACATCTGTGTTTACTTTCTCTTGCTTACAAAATAGATAAAATAATGGTTTTTTTTTAAAGAAAAGAAAGAACTGTAATTAGAATCATACCTCCAAAAAATTAATCCAAACTCACAAAGTTGGGAGATGGCTGTTGTGAAAAACAATTTAAAATAGGTACAAGGTCTTTCTAGAGCTGTGTTTATGGGAACAGTTTAGCTTTTTTATATAGTCATCTTCTTTACTCTATTCGTCTTTTGCACTTAAAAATTAAAGGTCAAAGCTCCATTAGTGTTTACACAATGTATGCACAGGATCTTATAACCACTAAGACAACAGAGCAAGTCACTTCAGCAAGGGGTCCCTATGTGCCTGTGTGTGCAGCCTCCCCTCTCCTGTCAGTCTTTTGTCTTCTCTGGATCACCTGGGAGCATCAATTTTATCATATTATATTTCATAAGGACAATCCTCCACAAGCATTGAGACTTGTCAACAGAAAAATTGCATTTTATTTTATGATAAAAATAGATTCCTGAAAATGAATCACGATATTGAATATGCGTTTTTGGTAAAGGTTAGAGAGGAATCCTTCCATTAAACCAACTCTGAATTCATAAAATTTTAAAATAGTTTCATTAAAACCTTCCATGATGAAAGCTGTAAAACTAAACTGCTTTCAGATTTGGTCCTTTACTTGTTTTTTGGAGTGGTAGGCTGCTATAATGCCTTGAACTTATAAGTGCTTAATAAATGTGTGGTGTTGGAGCTCAGCGGGCTAACTGCCTGAATCAGAGGTTACTATGCTGACCACAAGCAATCGTCTCTTAAAAATAAACCTGAGTTGAGTGGAGAGATACCAACAGATATTAGATAACTCCTTGGCGGGCCCTGTGCCCTTCTCCAAAATGGCTTCATGTAACATAGATCGGATGGGTTTTGTTCTCCTGCATCAGGTAGATAGTGGAAGCACCACTGTGAGTCTAGTCTGAGGCTGAAGATGGCTTTGTAGAAGAGGGAAGAGGACCAGAGACCCTCGTCTCATGTCCTTCAGGCTTGAAGATGAACTGTGGCCGGACATCTGTGTATCTTCAGCAGGAAACATCATGTGGGTCCCGGCGTAGCTCCCTGTAACTGATCCGAGGAACCGGACAGACAGCGAGGCGCAGGTCAGTGTCTTGTCCCCTTCCTGCCACGCTGCCGGGAGGCAGGCAGAGGCGTGGGCGGACAGCAGCCTTTTGCATCCTTCTGCGTGGGCCTGGGCGCTGCACCAGCGATTGCCCCAGAAGAGCAGAGCGAGCTCACAAATACCGTTTTTACGACGGGGCTGGATAATGTCTTCCAAAGCCGGTTGGCGGAGGCAGAATCCCCCTTTATGTGGCAGATTTATCTGCGTGGAGCAGACTTTCGGTTCCGGATTGTTCCCATTGTGTATGCAATGATAAGCACAGTTACTTTTGTATTCGTCTTCGAGAATTAGTGGTCCTGCCTTTGCCTCTTTGCTTCCACGCCCCTGAATTCCCAGGCACTTACAATCTTCCAAACTGCGGTTGATTAGCATAATCCAGAATTCCCGCTAGAGTCTCCTAATACGCTTCTTTTGCAATCAAATCCTGCATGGACACAGTATGTAAGCCACTCTCGTTCGTGCAGTATGCCGTTCAAACAGATACCGACTAGAAAAGCGCAGATCATCAGCATTGGTGATGAGGTTCAAAAGAGTCACAATGGGGACACCGCCGAGCCCAGTGACCGAACTCCTATTTAGGATTCATTCAGCTGTCGGCCCACTGCCAAGGGACAAAAAAATGCTAACAAGAGAGAACAAAGTCTAGAATTTCTCAAATAAGGAAGGCTTTATTGCAGGATGGAAACAAATCATAAGGCTCTCCAGGGACAGGGCTGCAGAGAGACGGGGATTCTGTTTCAGAAGCACGTGGGTTTGCTTGGCTCATGCTGCCTGCTTCCTCTTCTTTCTCCTCCTCATCTCCCTCCTCCCTTTTCTCAACCTTTTCATCTTAGTTTCTGTTGTACATTTAGGTGTTTTCTCCTCTTCTTCACATAAAAAAGTGTAGCAGATTTTCTTGCCTGTCCTTTTGGTGCATTTGCTGGCACATATCTGAGGAGTGAGTTTGGGGTGTGTTTTTGGAGATTCCGAAACATTTGTTTTAAAATGAGAAACAAAACATGCTGATTTCAAAAGCCCTGTGCTCCAGAGGTATTTCTTTTTCCCACTTATTTCTCATCTCTTACCGGTCTTTATAATTGCCTTCCAGCTGTTCAGGGAAGTGTTTGCTTTTTCTCTTGGGCCTAATCACACTGGCAGGCACCTTTCTTCTCCATTTGGTCTTACACTAAACCTCCCTCTTCCTTGTTCTAGGACAGATCTTTGATCACTGAAATTCAGAAGACCCAAGATGTCTACACAAGTATGTATTCATTCTCACATCTTTGAATATCTTTGAAGAACAATAATTTTTTTCCGACTCCTCTGTTTCAAGTAAAGTGAAGTGTAGAAGAATTTCTTTTATACTTAGGAGTAATATGGTGTCTTCAGAAAGAACAGGACAGGGACCAGAAGGCTTGATAACAGACATATAAAAAGTATTTTGTGCATAGCAGGTGATGATGGCGTGATGGAGATGCTGTGTAAAATGAGTAAGAAAGGAGGAACAGGCTTGACCTGAGGATTGCAAGGGGTGGGGGATAGAAGGGAACAATCTACAGACTGGTGCTCACTGAACTTTAAAGACAAGGCCAGAGAGGTGATTCCCAGTTATAGAGGATCAGGACCAGTGCACCTACTGTGGTCCTTCGTAGGTCAATAGACAGGTCTGTGCTGGGTCAGTAGGATGGAACTGCTTTTGCGAGTGTTCAGGCAAGGCAGTGAGTTTCACAGTGTCGTTCTTCTGCTTTTTCTAGACTATTTCTTTTCAACTCATTTGCATACAATATTTGATGCAGAATAGCTTTGGTTAATGACACTATAAAAGATGATCTGTTAGGGTAGCAGATACACTAACAGGGAGATTTGAGTACCTGAAGAACTAAAACAGAGATCCTCATGAAGAAGCTGTAATTTTATAAAAGTATATTGCCACAATGGAAAGTGCTTTACGGATCTTCTTTATGTCCTTGAATATCTTGCTGTGGTTCATGTGTTTTCCACAGTGCATCCTTCTACTCTACTAACTTTTCTATATTCTTTATCCTCTCATCTACATTTCCTCCTATGAAGCACTTGGAGTTTGTAATTCTATTGTTGAGTCACATCTTGACAACTGATTATTCTTATCTCAGTTCTAGAAACATAGATATTTTTCCTTCCTATCTCTTTCTCTCTCTTTTTTTTTTTTAAGAAATAATACTTCTAGGATAACATTTGGGATGGGAGAGAGACCATAAGGAAGACTCAGGGGGAATGGAGCCAGGAAGTTTTGCCTACTGGGAAGCCACACCTGAAGGTGCCTGTGTGTGACAGTGACCAACAATGTGAGTTAGATCTGCTTATTCACTTTCTTATAAAGCTGTCTAAAGTAATCATGTGGCTAGTGCTGCTATCCAAAATAGGAAAACACACTCTCTTCATTCCAGACAGTATTGTTTTCCTTCCTTTCAGGTAGATCTATCCAGGCTAATGGATAAAGATTAGACTTTTTTTAAAAAAAATTGTGTGTGCTTGTGGAGCCCTAAAGGTGACACTGGGAATCATCTTGAATCGCTCTTCCTCCTTATTGCTTTGCTCTGGGTTTTTCCAGAGACCACCTAGGAGGACCAGAGTTGCAGGCTGCCTCCATTTCTGCCCAGTGTTGTTATGTGGGATCTGGGATCCAAACTCATGTTTTTTTTGCTTGGAGGCAAAGGCTTTAACCCCTAAACCATCTCTCCAGCCCATAAATATTTTTACTTATTTATGTATATATGTCTGTATGTATGTCTGTATGTATGTCTATATGTATGTCTGTCTGTCTGTCTGTCTGTCTGTCTGTATGTATTTACTGCACTTTGGCCAGTTGTGATTTTAATAATTAATTAATTAATTAATTAATCACTTTTAGTTTTACAAACATATTGAGTACTTATCCCTGCTTCCCTCCATCGGCCTCTCTCCCATTTCCTTCCTTCCCTTCATCAATCCATTCCACTCCTTCCCACCCTCCTGCTTGGCTGCTTCTATGGACCCCAGGGTTCCCTTTGGCTTGTTTACTCTTGTGGGGGTTCAGACCTTTATGGTATGCCAAGTTGTCCCTCCTCTGGCCACCCCACTGAGAGGGGCATTTCCCTTCACTCATTTAACTCTAGTCCTTAAGGTTTCTACTGTGTATTCTTATCTTTCTTGAGTTCCTAGATAGTCTATGGGGACATGTAGGTATGTCAGTTATTATACAGGTCTGGTAAAGACAAATCTCACTGCAATGAGTTCCTGGATGCAGTAGTCCTTCTCCCGAAATCCTTGACAGAATTTGTTGTCACTCACTTGTGCTTTAGATTTTAGCATTCTGACTGGGGTGAGATGATATCTCAGGGTGGTTTTAATTTGCATAATGGCTTAGGAGGCAGATCATTTTTTAAGATGTTTGATACACATTTGGATTTCATCTTATGAAAAGTTTCTAAGGCCATTTTTAAATTGGGTTGTTTACCTCCTTGGTATTTAATTTTTTTGAGTTTTTTTGTGTTCTCCGGATATTAGTCCTCTATCAGATATATGGTTAACAATGATTTTTTTCCATTTGGTGGGTTGCCTTTTTGCTCTATTAACAATATCTTTTGCCAAAAAGAAGCTTTTTAATTTTATCAGATCACACTTGTTGAGTGCTGGTCTTATTTCCTGTGAATTTGGGGTCCTTTTTAGAAAATACTGATTAAGCCAATCAGTTTAAGTGTCCTCCCTATTCTTTCCTCTAGGATTGTTAGAGTCTGTATTCCAACATTGAAGTCTTTGATCTATTTGTAGTTAATTTTTATACAGGGTGATAGACAAGGGTCCAGTTTCATTCTTCTGCATGTAGACATCCAATTTTCTCAGCACTATTTGTTGAAGATGTTCTCTTTTTTTCAATTATTTTGGCACCTATGTCAAAAACCAGATTACTGTAGGTATATGAGCTTATATCTAGGTCTTCACTGCTAATCCATTGATTTATGTCTCTGTTTTGGAGCCAGTACCAGGCTATTTTTATTATTATGGCTTTGCAGTTGAGGACCAATATGGTAATACCTCCAGCAGAATTTTTATTTTATTCAGGATTGTTTTTGTTATTCTAGGCATTTTGTGCTTCCATATGAATTTTTTTATTGTTTTACCAATGTCTGAGAAGAATTGGGTTGAAATTTGATTAGTATGGCATTGAATCTGAATATTGATTTTGGTAAGATGGTCACTTTTATAATATTAATTCTACCAATCAGGAATGTGGGAGATCTTTCCACCTTCTGGTGTCTTCTGTAATATTTTTAGTGTTTTAAAGTTTTTATTGTACAGGTTTCTCACATCTTTGGTTAGATTTATTACAAGGCATTTCCGGTTTTTTTTTTTTTTTTGAGCCATGGTAAATAGAATTATTTCTCTCTGGTACTTTGTTCATTCTTACATTATAGGTTTGCTGGTGGAACCTTTAGGGTCTCTCAGGTATAGAATCTATAAATAGGAATACCTTTACTTCTTCCTTTCCTATTTGCATTCCTTTTATCTTCCTCTCTTGTCTTAAGGTTTGAGCTAAGATTTCAAGTAAAATATTAAACAGAAGTGGTAAAGGTGGACAGCTTGGGCTAGTTCCAGTGGAAATGCTTCAAGTTTTTCACGATTTAGGATGATTTTTGCCATTATGTTCAGTAGCATGTTATTTAGTTTCCAATAATTTGTATACTTTCCTTCTTTAAGTTGCTATAGATGTCGAGCTTCATTCCATGGTGATTAGAGAAAGTACAGGATGCAATTTCAATTTGCCTGTATTTGTGGAGACTTACTTTGTGGCCTAGTATGTGGCCTATTTTGGAGAAAGTTCCATTGGGTTGCTTAAAAATTGTGTATTTCTTGGTGTTAGGATAGAAAGTTTGGTAGATGTTGGTCAAGTCCATTTAGTTTATGGTTTGATTTAATTTCAGAGTGTTTCTGTTTAATTTTTGGCCTCTTGATCTATCTATTGGTGAGAGTAGAGTGTTGAAATCCCCTATTATTATCATGGTTTGGGTTGATTTGTTGTTTTAAATGTTGTAGTATTGGTTTAACGAGTGTGTGTGAGCCTATATTGGTATATATATGTTTAGAATTGTGAAGTCTTGATGTATCTTTGTAGTATCCTTCTGTGTCTCTTATGATTTGCTTTGGTTTGAAGTCTATTTTCTCAGATATTGGAATGGCTTCTCCTGCTTGTTTCCTAGTTGCATTTGCCTGAAGTACATTTGACCAGGTTTCACCCTGAGACTGTGCCTGTCTTTCATGGTGAGATGTATTTCTTAAAGCCAGATGTGATTTTTAATCCATGCTTGTAGCTTATGTCTCTTGATTGAGCAGTTGAGTCCAGCTATGTTTAAGGTTATGAATGAAATGTGTTTGTTGATTCCTGTCATTTTTTTGTATTTTTTATATATGTGGTTCTTTGCTTAGTAGTTGTATTGGCATACATTTTTCCTTCTATCTTCTTGGATATGTTTATCCTTTTCTTCAGTTTTGAATATTTTTTCTGATATCTTCTACAGACCCAGTCTAGTGGTCATGTTGGCCTTCAGTTTATTTTTATCATGGAAAATTTTTCTTTCACTTTCACTAATGACTAATAGTTTTGCTGGATGTAACAGCTTGGATTTGCATTTGTGTCTCTCTAAACTCTTCTAGCTTTTATTGTTTCCATTGAAAAGTCAACTGATTCTGACAGGCTTGCCTTTAAATGTGACTTGTTTTTTTCTCTCTTGCAGTTCTTAGAATGTTCTCCTTTTCCTATATCATATTCACATAGCAACTGAGAGAGGGATAGTCCCTACTTGCCAGACCAGAATGTCTGGCCAAGTATACACAAGGATCCCAACTTTCTCTGTATTTTATTCACCTATCTGGGGCCTAGTCTCACCTAACATGGGTTTGGCTTTCCCTATCAACTAAACAATCTCTCGCAGGTTTGTTCTGGACTTAACTCAACTACCAACTATCTATCTATAAATGTGTTCAGAGCTCAACTACCAACTATCTATAAATGTGTTCAGAGCTTGAACCCTCAACCATCAAGTTGACACGTGTATCTAACATGACAACAATTGAGCTTTGGAAATCATTATCTTGATTATTATTTCTTGGCTAATATTCAAAAAGTTATTCGGGTTGGAATCTATCATTATAGGGTTGATTTTATTTTGTAGGGTACATTTTTTCATGATCTGTGTTGCAGTTTTGCAATGTGACATAGGAATCTTTGATTTCTTTCTTCAGTATATTTTTCTGACTCTTTAGAGTCAGATAGAGTTGGCAGACTTAGACAATTGTTGCAACAGCTTCTCTGAATGTGGAAGTGATGGTATTGTTCAAAGGTCAGTCTAGGATTGCTTAGTGCTATTTTGTGGATGTAGTTGCAACAGTGTCCTAGGGGTAAATAAACCCAGCTCTGGTTTGGAGATGAAAGGGTTTATGATCTAGTTTTAGCTGAGAGGTTTAAGATTGATTGTCAAGTTTAGTAAGTAATGTTTGGCCTAAGTACCAGAACAGATTTAAAAACAGAGAATAGGGTATATATAATAGCTAGGATTTGGAGGGTTAGAGTTGTATAGTTGATGACAGTTTTTAGAGATTATTAGGAGAATGTGAGGGTAATTAACTACAACCCAGCTGGAGTGGGTATACGAAGATTTTGTATGATATTTGGAGGTCTTAACTTTGAATGACCATCACTTGAGATATCACTTGGTTGAGTGATAAGGCTCTCCTGTGTTGAATGGTGAGATACTCCTTGGGGTTCTCAACTGTTTGAGGTTGGTCTTTAGTTTTTAGTTTCTCTGTCTAGTTTGGTTTGGTATCTAGTAGAATCCTGGGTTTATTGTGACAATCAGGTGGGGGAGGGAATGAGTGGTGGTGGGGGGAGGGATGGAGTTCATGGAAGTCTCAGACATGAGGTCATGATCTTTCTAATGCTTTTTAAAAGATGGATCTTACCCAAGTTAATGGATAACAATGAAACTTTTTATGCTTTTATATGATGAAAGTCCAATTTTCAGTGCAACATCTTGCCACTTAAACACTCAGTAAAAGCTACTTGCATATCTCTAATGTATACTTATATGTTACAAAGCATGGTCCAAGATGAGATTGAGGTAATAGTTTTGAGTCTGTAACACCCTGAAGCCTCATGCTTGTGAACAATTTTTCCCAGTTGGAGGTGCTATTTTGGGACTTTTGGATATAGGATCTAGCTATTGGATGTAGGAAGCTAAGGTGGGCCTTTGAGAGTCATAGCCTGGCCCTGCCTGTGGTCCACCTCCTTCTACTTCCCAACCCTCCAAACTAAGGAGCTGCTGCCTCATTCCTATGACTACAGATGAGTACAGCCATGGCTTTTTGTTGTTGTTTTGCCATAAAGGTTGTATCTCTTGAAGTTGTGAGTCAAAATAAGCTGCTAAAGTGATTGCCATGTAAGCCTAAGGAGCTTGAATCTCTAGTGACCATGCAAAAACCTGGGTATTGTGGAACATACTTGTAATTATAGTGCCAATGAGGAGATGATAAGAGGATCACTGGGATTGGCTAGTCTTGCCAAAGGTTTAGTAAGAGATCTTTGCTAAAAGATTAAGATATAAAACAGTGGATAAAGATGCCTAATGTCAATATCTGGTCTACACACATACACACACACACACACACAAACATACATAGACATACATACATATATACATACATACATACAAGCCAGAACATGCACACACACACAAATATGAACAAACACTTGCACACACAAAAAATGAACAAAAATGTACATTACTCACACACAGACAGACATGGTCAAACACATACATCACACACTCACAAAGACAAATATGAACGAACACATACATCATGCACATGCATACAAACATGAACACATACAGAGATACATGTAAGTGCATACCCACATCCACATAGAACATGAACAAACATATACATCACAAATATGTACACAAAGAGAAATATGAACAAACTCATACATTACACACATATGCACACATAGACATAAGCAGTCACTTGCACACACATGAACTTGAATAAACACGTACATAACTCACACACAAATATGAATAAGCATATATATCATACATGTGCATACACATAAATACAAACACATACAGAGATACATGTACACATACATGCACATATTTACATATAGACAAATATGAATAAACATAAAGTAGCAGTAAGTTTTCTCTGTTGTTATGAGACACCACTTTAAGTTAAGCAAATTAAAGGGAGAAAGAGAGATTTATTAAGCTTATAGTTCCATAGGGGAGATACAGTCCATTATGGCAGAAAAGGCATGACTGATTGGTAGAAGCTGAAGGAGGCCTAAGTCACTGCATACATCAGCAGCTGAGAGCTGCTGCCATGATTCAAGGTAGTTTTTCTTTTATTGTTTTAGAATTTTCCTGCTTGTACAAGTCAAATAAGAACTTTGTAGGTTTCTTATCTATTTTACTCTTGGGGGCAACATGATTAATTAGCTACTGCCAAAGGTCTAAGTGAGTCAGAACATCATAAATACTATACTGTCTATGATGTACATTATAATCAGTATGCTTACTTTGCTACTGGCAATTCAGTGCTACTCCTTGGCCCCTACTGCTCCTGGATCCACCTAGAGCCATTGAATTTAAATCCTTCAATTGGGTGGCTGCATCCCCCATTGTTAGTGCTGCACAAAGAGAAATGGTATTTAGGCAGCTTTAGAGCATTCATTCTGAAATGGTCTCTGAAGGTCTTTGAAGGTCATCCCTAGGGCTTGGGTTACCCTGAAGGAACATTCTCTGTTAATCTGGAGGAACTGATTTTAATCCTCCACAGAGATAAGGTTTCCAACTTCCCCCCAATCCTTTCCTTAGGAAAGGATATGAAGATTAGTTCTCCATTGTAGATAAACCCTGCCAGGAGGTTGGGTACAAGATCAACTGGTTTGGGCCCCAATGTGAACAGACCAATGAGATGTAGAGGAACAAAAGCTCCAATCAGGTTTGCAAAAACTGGAGTTAACCAATGAGGAAAAAAAACACTTTTCCCAGGCCCGCTTAGCACTATAAATAAACCTTCATGGGATTCCACATCTGGAGTCCATGAATTCCTGCTCTCTTGACTCTCACAGACTACGTATCTGTGAGTTCCTTCCATTTCCATTCATGTTTTCCATGCCTGGAGTTTGTGAATTCTTGGTGACTCTCTTGCCCCTTGAGGATTCATGTCTATGAGTTCCATTTTTTCTCTCCTCTAATAAACTCTGCCTTAAACCTCTTGTTTAAGGTTTCAGTCTTTCACTCCTGAACACAAAAACTTGAATACATAAGATACAAGAAAACATTTTGTTGAACACAGGCAGAAGTTCAAAACTCTGCTTCAGTAGAACCCTTCATATTTGGTGGGGCCCCTCTCACCAATTTATTTAATACATTTCTGGTAAAGGGCATGTCATCTGGATTCTGCCATTGAGGATTAGCATACCAAGTTCAGAACTTTTAATCCCATCATCAACCCTAATCCAAGGCCTGGTATCTCCAGCTTTTTTTCAGAAGGATGTAATTTAATAAATAACCACATTCTCACTATTGGATTGGTTGAGTCACAACATAAATTAAAATCTCAGCCTTAAAGAGTGTTGGCAATTAAAGTGAGAGCACTGATTAGAAAAGAGTGGAATCCTGAAAAGTGGGATGTTGGTGTGTGGGAAGACTCTGCTGATGCTGAGGACACTGAACCCTCAAATTCTGATGGATTTATTTCATCTGAGGAAACAGTCTCCACACCCTTAGCAGAGACTGAATCCCTACCCCCCCAACCTCTGGAGAATTGCTATCTCCACCTTTGCCTGAGGGAATTAATCCTACTTTGTTTGAGGAAAAGCAAAGGCTTTCTCTCAAAAAATGCTGTTTTCACGAATGCCTACTGTGGGGGCTCTTGGAAAGGCCTCTCTACCTCAGAATGACCAGGGATACAAAGTCACACCAAAACCAGCACATAATATATAAAAGAGATTTATTGTTAACCAAACAGGTGGACAAAATAAGCAAGCAGCATGCAGCATGGCTGTCTCGGAAACAGACAGAGAAGCAGAGAGAGAGAGAGAGAGCGAGAGAGAGATCTAGTTTTTTAGGTCTTTTATAGGGTCATGTGACCAGAAGTACTGAGATAGGAAGGGGGCTAACCCCAGGGTGGTGAAAATCCTTGGACAATTGTGTCAGTTTATCTTAGTTGTAGGTGGACTGGGGCTGTGGAAATGTCCACGGGAAGATGGACTATATCTATATCTATATATATCTAAGTAGACTGGGAACTAAGAAGGGTTCTTTGTCTGAACATGTACATTGGTAGGAGGGGGGCAACTTCAGTCAGTTTGTATTTAACAGGCCTAACATCTAACATCTCCCCCACCCCATCTCATTTTAATTAAAAAGAAAGGGCAAGAGGCAGTGAGATCAGTCTGGCAGCTTCCTGATGAATGGGTTTGTTGTAAATCCTGAGGAAGCATATCTAGAGGAATGTTATTGGCATGAAGAAACACAAAATATATTGGTAAATGTCCCAAAGGATAAAATGTAGATTAGGGAGGCCAATAACTTGTCATATTTATCTGGAGTTACTGTTGTGAGGCTTGTCAGAAAAGGCAAGGACAGGACATAATACAGAATAAAAAAAGTGGATCATAACACATAGTGGTGGTTGGTAGTTAAGGTGGCAAGTTGTTTGTAGAAGAAGTCTGCAAGTGTCACCTAGGAGGAAGGGGAGACAGGGAAGAGAGGTGGCAAGGTGGATGTCTGGTTGTTTTCTGAGACACTGATTTAGAGGGTCTGTCTTGTATTGTGATGGCTGATGAAGTGCCTGTCAGTGCTGGAATTGTCCTCTGGGGTGGCTGGAATAGGTTGGTATTTTCTAAAAGGAAGTGGTTTAATGTTTGATTAGTAATTTTGTTGACTTGTTTAGCTATAAATTTAAGGATAAACGAAACAAAACCCCACAAATAGCAGTGGTAGAGGAGTCATAAAAGAGACATGACTCTGGTCTAGTTTATATCTTGATGTTTGAACAATTGGGTCATTAATTTTTGGTCCTGGAAGCATCTGAAAAAGTGAGACAGAATAACAACAGGCAAATAGTTGAGGCCTACGTGTCAAGGGAAACCATAATTAGTGAGTCCTTTATTGAGTCTCTGGCAGAATGGATTTGAAGTGTCAAGTTTTGGAGGTAGTAGATAGTTGGGTTAGGAGGAGTGAAGTCAACCAATTTAGTTGAGACTGTAGAAGGGAGGTGATTAGGGTGCTGTCAAGAATAGCTGAAAGTTCTAGGTCTCTTTTGGAGCCGTGGAATGGTGTCAGGGTGTAGTCTGTTGAATGGAAAGTGGAAAGGACAGAGTTTCTCCTAGGAGAGACAAGACTGGCAAGAAAGTTAAATTGAGGGTTTGATTGAACTATTGTACCCAGGAAAGGGTTACACTGAGCTTATTAATTATCTAGTTTATCAGAATATTAGGTCACAGACAGAACATGGCAATAGATGGCCATAAAGGGCTTAAATGGGCCCAAGATTATTTGGCTCTGGATTTGTAGCATTTTGGATCTCTTCACTTTATTACAAGTCAATTAGCCTATAGCGCAGCAGTGTCTTTCCAGGAACTTACGTTTAGTTACTCTTTAGTAAACTGTCATAGTTTTGTTCCACGTGGCTAGCAAGTCTCATTCCTAGTGTCTCAGGGAGATGAGGCTGAATAGCAGGTGAGGGAGCATCTTCAGGAGAGAGATAGCTAATGGCAGAGCCATTAAAGAAACACCTAGATCACATTAACTTTATCAGTCATAATGATCTGGATCTGATGTATAGCTATACATCTGTATCTATATCTATATATATGTAGTTTTATCATCTGTATTTGACATAACATTTGTTTGTAACTTGTGATTAGAGATAAAATTAAAGTAAGCAGTTGTATTGTTTGGCCCAATGAGGTAATGGCAAGGGACAGAAGCATTTATCTTTAGGTCCCTGCATTGTAGCTAAAATCTATAACATTAAGATACAGATAATTGGAAAACATTTGAATATATAAAGCTTAGTTGTTAGTAGGTATACTTAACCACTATATAACATTAATCATTATATCATGAACTTATAAGTCGCATCTCATTAACCTTGTATAAATTTAGTATCTCACAAATCTTTGTAACATATTTTAGTTCTTTAAGTAACCAGTTTTGTCAACTTTTTTTTATCATAACATAGCTTTTTAAAAAAGTAACCAAGTCATAAACTTTTTATATATATTTAAAACATTTCAAGTAACATAACTTAGTACTTTCAAAATTAGGAACATTTAGAAAACATTATATCGTAATTAAGTCAAAGGAATGGATAAGCATTGTCATTTTGTAAACATATGAAAAATAGAAAATTGGCAGGAAGGCACTGGAACTCTGGAAGTAAGGCAGAAGTTTGGAGATTTATGATCTTGGTAAGAACAGAATGTCATCTTTTTGTGAAGTTTTATTAAAATTAAGATTAAACAAGAGAGTATTTAAGTATGTATTTAGGCCTTTTAATGTTACTAAAATTGCTTATTTTTAAGTGTATATATGTATTTTAATTGAGCATGTCCAAAGAATAAAAATATTAGAGCATAATAAGAATAGAAAAATAAAATTGAAGTGGCTACAAATTTGTTATTTTTTAATACATTTTTATTATTTCCGCTCATACAAACTTAATAGGTAGACCAGTTCCCCCCCTCCTCCTTCCCCCAAACCCCTTGCTCCCCCTCCCTCCCTGTCCATCCCCCAGTACCTCCCCCCAATTCCCAGAGAGTCCTTTATTGTGTATGCCTAACTCCCCTCTTGGTCCTCCTCTCCGATGATTTAAAAGACCCAGTGGCATTTCCCTGAACCCTTTCTCGTGTTCCCCTTAAGCATAGGAGCACTACTGTGGCTGTCAATCCCTTGCCTCCAAGGATCTTGGTGCCTTTAGCTCATGCTAGACTTTGTGAGGTCAATAGTGTGTTGGACATTGCGCAGGGCATGCAAAGTCCTATTATAATTACTTCGGCCCTAACTAGTGTGGAGAATCTTGCAAATCATTGCTCCTCCCATCCTTTTGCTCTTACACTCTTACCGCCCCCTCTTTGGCAAATGTCCCTGAGCTTCAGGAAGGGGGGAGATTAGGCTGGCCTAGTTCTATGGGGTTGATATAGAGTCTCTGAAGTTCTGATTGTGGTTTGTTGATTTTCTTTTGCAGTTTTGCTGCTCCTGCAATGCCCTTCACTCCATCCCAATGGGCATTGTATGTCACCCCCTGGTCAGAGACACAAAGCTGTTAAATTGGAGTCTTGTTATAATAGCACTTTCAAGGGTAGATGTAATAAAAGCAGGACATCTTGGTGAGGGAGGGGTCAGTCACCCATTTGCAAAATGATCATCTTTCATCTGCCAGACTATATGCCCTCCCCTTCTGGTGAGATCATACCCCCTCAGTTGTACATGATCAGGAACGAACGTCTGTGAACTTAACCAGGTATCACATTACTTACTTGCATTCCGTGGAGGCCTATTTTCTCTGCTGTAACATGGTCCCCTCTCTCCTTGTTACTGGTGTGGCCCTCCAACCCCATCCCTCCTGTTCATAATCGTTGCAATTACTGTATTACATAGGTTTACCTTTGAGTGTCTCAATGTGGGCTGAGTGAGTTTGGTACTAGGAGCCACCTATTAGGGAGTACATACAGTGCTTAACTTTCTGGGATTGGGATACTTCACTTAATATAATTGTTTCTAATGACATCCATTTCCCAGCAAATTCCAGTAATTCATCATTTTTGATGGCTGAGTAGTACTCCATTGTATAGATGTACCACAGTTTCCTTATCCACTCGTCAACAGTTAGACATTTGGGTTGATTCCATGACTTTGCTATTGTAAACAGTGCTTCTATGAACATGGTCGTGCTTGTGCTATCGAGGTGAACCTCTGCTGCATGGGGGGTTATTCCCAAAAGTGGAATAGCAGGGTCATATGACATTTCAATCTTTAATTTCTTTAAGAATCTCCAGACGGCTTGCCCCAGTGGCTGTATGAGCCTGCATTCCCACCAGGAATGTAGGAGAGTTCCCCTCTCTCCACATCCTCTCCAGCACTTGTTGTTGTTTGTATTGTGGATTTTTGCCATCCTGACCAGGGTGAGATGATATCTCAGGGAAGTTTTGATTTGCATTTCCCTGATGGCTAAAGAAGTGGAGCATTTTTTAAGATATTTGTTAGACATTTAATTTCATCCCTAGTAAAGTTTCTTTTAAGTTCTAGGGCCCATTTTTTTAATTGGGCCATTGTTTTCCTTGGAGTTTAGTTTTCTAAGTTCTTTGTGCACTCCGGACAGTAGAGTTCTATCAGATGTGTGGTTAGTGAAGATTTTCTCCCATTCTGTGAGTTGCCATTGAGCTCGTGTTACAATCTCTTTATCTGAACAGAAGCTCTTTAATTTCACAAGATCCCAACTGTTGAGAGTTGGTAGCAGTGACTGTGCTATTGGATGTCTGTTTAGGAAATGTTGGCCTAGCCCAATCAGCTCGAGGGAGTTCCCTATCCTTTCAACTATGGTTTTTATAGTCTCTGGCCTGATATCAAGGTCCTTGATCCATTTGGAATTAAGTCTTGTACAAGGTGTCAAGTACGGGTCCAGTTTTAATCTTCTACATGTGGAGATCCAGTTTTGCCAGCACCATTTGTTGAAGATGCTGTTCTTTTTCCATTGGATTCTTTGGGCCCCTTTGTCAAAGATCAAATGGCTGTATTTTTGTGGGCTTAATCTGGGTCTTCAACCCTTATCCATTGATCTATGCGTCTATTTTGGAGCCAATACCAGGCTGTTTATATAACTATGGATTTGTAGTACAGACAAAGGTTTGGTATGGAGATACCTCCAGCTGTGTTTTTGTTACTCAGGATTGTCTTTGCTATTCTGAGTCTTTTGTGCCTCCATATGAATTTTGAGATTATTTGGTCAACTTCTTGGAAGAATTGCTTTGGGATTTTAAATTGTTATAGCATTGAATTTGTATATTGCCTTTGGTAGGACGGTCATTTTTACGATGTTGATTCTGCCAATCCAGGAACATGGGA
Organism: Typhlomys cinereus; assembly: GCA_023101885.1. Taxonomy (NCBI): domain Eukaryota; kingdom Metazoa; phylum Chordata; class Mammalia; order Rodentia; family Platacanthomyidae; genus Typhlomys; species Typhlomys cinereus. The sequence goes on from JALPQD010000219.1 coordinate 2,374,786, forward strand.
GGTCTTTCCACCTTCTGGTGTCTTTTGCAATTTCTTTCTTTAGGGTTTTAAAGTTTTCATTGTAAAGGTCTTTTACCTCCTTGGTTAGGTTTATACCAAGGTATTTCATTTTTTTAGGGGCTATAGTAAATGGGATTGTTTCTCTCAAGGCTTTTTCACTTCTTTCATTCTGGGCATATAGGAAGGCCTCTGATTATTGCACATTTATTTTGTATCCTGCCACCCTGCTGAACTTCTCAATTAGTTCCAGGAGCTTCCTGGTGGAGTTTTTGGGATCCCTCAGGTATAAGATCATGTCATCTGCAAATAGGTATAGCTTGACTTCTTCCTTGCCGATTTGAATCCCTCTTATGTCCCTTTCTTGTCTTATGGCTTCAGCTAAGACTTCAAGTACAATACTGAATAGAAGTGGTGAGAGTGGACAGCCTTGTCTAGTTCTTGATCGAAGTGGGAATGCTTCCATTTGTTCCCCATTGAGCATAATCCTTGCTGTGGGCTTGTTGTATAGAGCTTTTATTATATTGATGAAGGTTCCTTCCATTCCTACTGTCTCTAGCGTTTTGATCATAAAAGGCTGTTGGATCTTGTCAAAGGCTTTTTCTGCATCTATCGAGAGTATCATGTGGTCTTGGACTTTGGACTGGTTTACATGATGAATTACATTTATTGATTTGCGTATGTTGAACCAACCTTGTGTGCTGGGGATGAAGCCTCCTTGGTCCCCGTGAATGATCTTTTTGATATGTTTTTGAATCCATTTGCTAAGACTTTGTTGAGAATCTTTGCGTCTGTGTTCATCAGAGAGATCGGCCTATAGTTTTCTTTTTTAAGTGAATCTTTATTAGGTTTTGGGATTAAGACGATATTAGCTTCATAGAAGGAATTTGGTAGTGTTCCTTCCTTTGCTATTTGATGGAACAGTTTAAGGAGTATTGGTGTTATTGACTCCTTAAATGTCTGGTAGAATTCTGTGCTGAATCCATCTGGTCCAGGACATTTTTTGGTGGGAAGATTCGAGATTACTTCTTCAATTTCCTTATATGTTATAGGACTATTTAAATAATTCACAACTTCCTGATTCAATTTAGGTAGGTTGTGTTTACTTAGAAATTCATCCATCTCTTGTGTGTTGTCAAACTTCACTGTCTTGCTTTTGGTTAATTTAGCTAGGGGTTTATCAATCTTATTGATTTTTTCAAAGAACCAGCTTTTTGACTGGTTGATTTTTTTCTATTGTTTTCTTAGTCTCAAGTTCAGATATTTTTCCCCTTATTTTGCTACTCTCCTCTCTTCTACTACTTTGGGGATCAGATTGCTCAAGTTTCTCTAAAGCCTTAAGCTGCATCATTAAATTATTCATTTCTGATGTTTCCATTTTTTTGATGTAGGCATTAAGAGCTATGAACTTACCTCTTAGGACAGCTTTCATTGTGTCCCAGAGATTTTGGTGAGTTGTATTTTCGTTATCGTTCACTGTCAGGAAATCTTGAATTTCCTGTTTAATTTCTTCCTGAATCCAGTTCTCATTCAGCATCATATTGTTAAGTTTCCAGGAGTTAGTGTATTTTCTCTTGTTTGTTGTGTTGTGGATGTCCAGCTTTAGGCTGTGGTGGTCTGATAGGGCACAGGTTAGAATTTCAACTTTTTTGTATATGTGTAGATTCATTTTGTGGCCCAATATGTGATCTATTTTGGAGAAAGTTCCATGTGCTTTTGAGAAAAATGTGTATTCTTTGGTGCGTGGGTGAAAATTAGATAAAGATCTGTAAGGTCCATTTCTTTCAGGGTTTGATTAAGTTCCAAAGTGTCTCTGTTAAGCTTTTGACATGTCGATCTATCCCATGTTGAGAGGGTGGTGTTGAAGTCCCCAAGAATTATCGTTTGGGGTTTGATTTCTTGCTTTAGGTGCTGTAGGGTTTTCTTAATGAATGTGGAGGGGCCCGTATTTGGTGCATAAATGTTCAGGATTGTGAAGTCTTCCTGGTGAATTGTACCTGTGACTAAAATGTAGTATCCATCTATGTCTCTTATGATTTTCTTTGGTTTGAAGTCCACTTTGTCTGAAAGCATAATTGCTATCCCTGCCTGTTTCCTGGTTCCATTAGCTTGCAAGATTTTGGACCAGCCTTTCATTCTTAGGATGTGCCTATCTTTTGTGGTGAGATGAGTTTCCTGACCACAGCAGATTGTTGGATTGTGGTTTTTAATCCAAGTTTGTAATCTGTGTCTCTTAATCGGTGAGTTAATACCATTGACATTTAATGTTATAATGGAGAAATTATTTTTAATTCTGGACATTTTTTATGTTTAGTTGATTTTGTAAGCGTGTTGTTTGACGTTTATGTTTTGGTGTTATTATACTTCCCTCCTGTCCTCCTGGATATGCTTGTTCTTTTCTTCAAGCTTGAGTATCATTTCTAGCATTTTTTGAAGGCCTGGTTTGGTAGACATGTATCCTTCAAGTTGTCTTTGTGCTGGAAAACTTTTCTTTCTCCCTCAATCATGACAGATAGTTTTGCCGGGTATATCCGTCTGGGTTGGCATTTTTGCTCATTTAACACTTGAAGTGTGTCTCTCCAAGCTCTTCTTGCTTTTACTGTTTCCATTGAATAGTCATTTGTTATTCTAATAGGTTTACCTTTAAAAGTGACTTGCTTTTTTTCTCTTGAAGCTCTCCGCACCTTTTGTTTGTCTTGAATGTGGAGTGTTTTGACTATTATTTGCCATGCCAATTTTCTGTTTTGGTCATATCTGTTTGGAGTGCGAAATGTCTCTCCTATTTGGATAGGCCTCTCATTCTTTAGTTGTGGGAAGTTTTCATTTATGATGAATTGAAATATTTCCTCCGGTGTGGTATTTTGGGATTCTTGTTCTGGTATTCCATGAATGCGCATGTTAGGCTTCTTCAGGGTGTCCCATATCTCATGAATGTTCCTCTCCAGTATCTTTTTGGCTTTAACAATCTCTTCCATTGAGCTGGTTAATTCTCCCACTTTGTCTTCAAGATCTGAAATTCTATTTTCTGCCTCATTTGTTCTGCTGATAAGACTCTCTGTTGAGTTTTGGGTTGAAGATAACTTGTCTTTTAGTTCAATTTTAAATTCTGCCTGAGACTGTTTTAACTACTCTATACCTATTTTTGTTTCTTGAACTGTTTTTCTCAACTCCTCCAAGTGCCTGTTGTGTTCCTATTCAAAGTGGTTGATATGGTTGTTTAATTCTTCTTGGATTTCCTCTTTCATAGTATTAATCATGGTAATGATCATACTCTGAAAGTCCTTATATTGAGTCTGGCTTTCATGGCTATTTTCTGTGGATTTGTTCTGTTCTGAATCCATCATTATGGGATTGATTCTTTCGGTGGGAGATTGGTCTTCTTGGGTTTTGTTTCTCGTGGATCTGCACTTTGACTTGTACATTGTTGTTTTGTTTTTTAGGACCTTTCAGTTTCTGTGTGTTTTTCACTGAATCAACGTAGTTGGTATTGTTACACTTGCCAGTTATTACTAGTGCTTGCCTTGGATTGGGTATGTTTGTGTACTGTTATTGTTATATCCTAGATGAGGCTACTAGGCTATTAGTACATCAGTTAGGTCAGGTTATGTTACCAGGGGGTGAATATTAGTTTGGTAGTGCACTTTTACGATTTAGTATCTTGGTGAAATGTTGGGGTGAGTGGTGTACTCCCTAGAGTTGTATGTTGTGGGGTGGTTGTATGAGAAAGTTGATCTACAGGATTGATACTTTAAAGGATCAGTAAGGTGAAAAGAAAAAGTTTACTTATCTTTGGCCTGGATGAGAAGAAACTCGCCCACGTGATATAATGATTGTAGTGGAGTCCAGATGTATGGCCTGTGTTCCCTTTGTGCCTTAGAATTTTGCTTGAGTTTCTTTGGACTCTATTGAATTCTGAGTAGCAGTGTGTCTTCTGTGGACCACTGTGCGTAGGTCCCCAGTAGGCCAGAGAGGCAGAGGGTCTGATGCTGATGGCAGAATTCTTCACCTGCGACCTGGGGGGGGAGGCGTGCGGGGGTGGGAGGGTGGGAGGGGCTGGGGTCTGGGGCGGGGCCCCGGGGGCTAAGCAGGTGTCCACATAGCAAGGTGCTGCTGGCCGGGCGGCTCCGGGGTGGGGGGCAGGGCTGGGCTGGGCTTGGCTCTCTTGCTAGCTGGCTCACCTGGGAAGGTCAGTGCAGAGGGAGGATGGGGCCCGGGGGCAAAGCTGGAGGCCTGCTGGCCAGGTGGCTCTGGGGTGGAGGGCGGGGCTGGGTGGGGCTGGGCTGGGCCCAATTTGTTATTTTGAAATATAAAGCATATATAGTTGCCAGACATATAGGAACCAAATAAGTTAAAACATTTTGAAACATATTGATCAGAACAGTTATAAATTAATTCATATAAATCCTGTAAGTTAATATATGACATAGTGAAGTGAGACTCTGTATAGATCTGTTGGAACCAAAGTTCCTGCATCTGATCGAGCCCCTCAACTAAAGACATGGAGACGCCAGATTCGATGAAAGGCAAGAGGCTTTATTCACCAGCGCGCTGGGGTCACCCTGCTTTTCAGGAGCAAGAGCAGCCCTGAGCACTTAGGACTCGGGTTTTTTATAGGGCAGGGAACAAATTTTAAACATACTGGTTATTGGTGATAAGGATGGCTCAAGGGGTGAAGTCCAAGTCAGTATGACTAAGGGGTAAGGTACAGTTCAGTTCATCAAGAGTCAGCGTGAGTAAGGGGTAAGGTACAGTTCAGTTCATAAACAGGATTTCATGTTCATGTCCACATATGTTTATGTCCACATTCCCCCCTTTTCTTTAGGCACACTCCAATCATGGAGTGTCAGTTACAGTTTTCGTGGTAAATTTCTGGTAGGATTGGAGTCAGTTCCTCAGCAGGGGTGTTTTTTCCAGGCAATTCCATCAGTGGGGGATGTCTCTTTGGAATCTCAGCATGGCTGCTCTAATCCTGCTTCATTTTCCCATAAACCTATTTGAGGACTCAGACCACTTTGGGGATAAGGATAGATGATTCTTTCTGACTGCTTCCTGCTGAGTCGGGACGGTGAAGATGAAGTGGTCTGATGCCCTCTTCTAAGACCTCATCTATGTGATGCTGGGATAGTCCAGGTCTTTGACAGAGGAGTTTATTACTTCAAGGTCGTCTAAAGGAGACAAAACAGATAACTTAGGCCTACAACATAAACCATTGTAACTGGGAAGGCACATGGGATAAACCAAATAAACTCATCATGTTTCAAGGTGTAAGAGCCAGAAGCTAATCTACATACTGAAGACCCCCCCTTTTCTTTTTGGCAGCTGTGAGTCTCCAAGGTCACGTTCTAAAGGAGTGTAAAAGGAACATATGCCTTTACATGGAAAATTCTACAGATCCCTGAGCATTATCTTAGGCCCCTTCCTCTGATTCAAATGAAAAGCCAGCTTTGGCTTGCTAATGGAGTCATTACCCTAACACCTGGAGTTCCAAACCTAGCCAGTCTATAATGCTCCACCATCAAGAGGCTGATCCCACATGGTTGTAACAGAGACTGCAATTTTTTAAGATATACAGAGAGGGATTGAGCTCCTTTTGATTTCAGTAAGGAACATATTTTACAATTAACTATATGTGTGCTCAACATTTCATAAGTCCCAGCATGAGCTTAAGCAATATAATTAATTATTAAAAGAATAATTTCTCCTATGATAGCATCCTTTTATTTCTCCTAAATAAAGCCATGTCTTTTCTCCAGAAAATGTTTGCTTGGAATAATATCTTATCAGGTTGGGATCTTATCCATCACAATGATTGGATAAGGATGCAGCATTTAGGGTCTTTAAATTGCAGACTTTTGTTATATGCTATCTAGCATTTTCTGTAATCCATGATTTTCTCTTTTAATATCTTTGGTGCATCTAAAACCAGAACCACGTGGGTGACTAATGAACTTGTCATTTTCCTGATCTTAAACATTTTAGTAAAATAAAAAGTTGACAAAAGCCTAGGAAGGAAGCTTGAGCACTAGAATTTTGTGCTCCCTAGTCCATTAACATAGAAACAAAGAGGCTTCCCATTTGCATGTTAAACCCAAGGTTCTCGTGAAATGTTCAACCTGGCACTTTGGACTTTCACTGGTTACCAGCTGCAAACTCCTTTTCCATCAGAGGGAAGCTATGAGCTTCAGGCCATTACATTGATCTCCACCAGAGTGCTTGACCCCTGGGCCCTGGGGTTCAGGGGGCAATCTTTCCTCCAGTGGAAATTCCCATGTTTGGGACATAGGCCACATGAAAGCTTCCTGTGCTCACAACCGTCTCAAAGCGCCCAGTCTGGTCATATTTAAAGCATCTTTTCCACCTTTCCCCTGTTGGGAGGGGTCCTGGGTTGATCTGCTTGGGATGCCTGTTTAATCTATCCCCTAAGGCAAATGTCAAGTTCTGATTTCTTTGCTTTTTGGTTCTTTCTCTTTTTCTTTCCTTTTTTTATACTAAGTCTTAGGTCACCTGTCTTATTTTAAAGTCCTAGGACAAACAGAAATAAAGGATTCTACCTCCAAGACAGAAATGAAAGATTCCTGATGGTGCCAACCTCTCCCTTACAGATGAGGATGCTATCCTCCAGATAGGAGTTTTGCTGATATTCCTGTCTGTCTCACCTTAGGACATTGGGAGGCAAAGCTTCTCCTGAGTTACTAGTTGGTACTTTTGGTACAGATCTCTGTAGTCTCTTAACTTTCTGTCATTTGTTTGCTATTGTTTCTCTAGTTGGATAATATTATAATTTAAATACAGTTCCTGGACACAGGAAGGGGAAATCTCTCTTTTGGCTTCAGTTTAGTGAACCTGGACTTGAGGAAAGGATGCATGGCTTAGCAGAGTTCTGCCAATCACTATATATACAGTGTTGTCAGCAAAGACATCTATTGACATTGACTGTGGCATGGTCGGGGGATGCCAGCAGCTCCACCTGACGCCACCAGAGCCCCACTCGATGACATTTAAAGGGGAGAGTCCATGGTCCATACATGCCTGAAGCTTCCTGTATTCCCTATGCTATTTAAACAGCATAGTCATTGTCTTTCCTTTCAGGGCAAACATTTCTAGGAATTCCCTTCCATTGACTAATAAGAGCTAAAGTCACATTGATCCCCACTGTATTATGTAGACAAAGAGCTAGAGTCACATTGATTCTCCACCACAGGGCGCAGACAGACAAAAGTTGGGAATCCCTCCAGGAGAGATCATTCAAGTACCAGTCTGGCCACACTCTTTGCAGAGTCATGGGTGATAACTTGGCCATAGTGGGTTCAGTGGTTTTGTGACTTGTGACCGGATTCTAATCCGATCCCACCCTAGACCGTATGTTATCACCATGGAAACGCAGACCTGGCCCAATAGAATCCCGTGGCTTTAAGAGATCTTAGGGATCTCACCATGGGACTACAAACTTGAGCCAGAGGTGTTACAGGTTTCCCACCTCAGGCCGACACTCACTCACACATTCATACAGAGGTTAAAACATTCCCTCCCCCATTTTGTAGGTCCCCTTTTCCTCCCCTTCCAGGAGAGGCCTGCTCCAAAAGGTGAGCAGAGGTTGGTTTAACAGCTGGCCTTGAGTCTGCTCCAAGCTACAGCTGAGGTGGCATCATCAGGCGGGGCCTCGGTTCCTCCTGTTGGTCTGATGCTGAGCAGAGCCCTGCTCTCTGGGAACCCATTTCCCAGGGAGCGGATGAGGGCCCTGCCAGGGCTGCTGCAAGTCCTAGTAACCAAGTTCTTATTTAATCAAAACAAACAATTGAAATACATTAGAATACATGAAGCTTAATTCTTAATTTCTGAGGCTCAATGCTTTTTCTTTTATAATATGGAAGAAGCATAATGCATGACATTTCTTTTAATCATCATCTCTAATTTTCAGTCTTCTCATAAACCTAACATTCCACAAACATACTTTAATGTTCTTTGTAAGTAACCAACTCATTAATCTCCTGCTCATACTTTAACCTTCTAAGTAACATATCTATTTTATAAACCTTTTATTAAACCTTTTTTACAACTAAGTATTTTTATATATATATATTTTTCTATTTCATGGCTTCCTGCTGTTTTCACATTAGTTATCCTGTAAGAAATGTCCTTTAAAAGAGGCAGTAGACCTTATCTTAAAAATCATTATGTAGGAGAACACAGGAGTACACCTGAAAACAGGGAATTAGAAAGCAGATTTGTCCCCAAGAAAGGGAGCTCATACATACCAGGAGAATGAAGAAATTCCAATGAATTTCTCAGAAATCAGTTTTCCTTTCTGGCTGTTAGATGTGTTAACATCACACATATGAAAACAAACTTTCCCAGGTAAAAACACAGTACCATCTCTTGTGAAGCTTCATAAAAATTAAGATAAAACAAAATATTTTGGTCAGTACATACTCAGGCCTTTTATGTTGTTCTTAAGTGTGCACGTGCATTTAAATTGAGCATGCCAAATAATAAAGAGTCAAAAAAACAAAATGTAAGAGTGCAATAATTTGAAATGGTTATTTTGAAATATAAAATACACATATTATGGGAAACCCAGATAACTAAACAAGTCAAAACACTTAAAGTAACTCTTAGAATGAGATCATCATAGACACAGCACAAAAAATCACAGACAGTTCTTCTGGCCCCTTCAGTACAGGGGGACAGAGAATTTCTTTCCTTAGTTGCTTTAGAAATTAAAATAGGAGTGTTATTAGGTAAATTAAAAAGAAGACAGTTTAAAACACACATCTGCTGGCCTTGAAAGTGAGCCATTTATCAGAACAGGGAGTGATGAATTTTCCTTTCTTAATTTCAACATTTAGATTTTGAGTTCTTTCCCTACCTGCCACTCTCTTTATCTGACATCTACAGACAGATTTTGTTCTTTAGCCTTCACTTCAGTCCAGTGATCTAGAGTCAGAGATAGGGGGGTGGAAATAGTCTGTCCCATGTTAGAATCATCAGAGAGAAAGTGCATCATTCCAATACTAAGAACAGTGAAAACAAAAAGTAAAACAAGACAAATTAGACAACTTGGACACAAACGCCACAAATATGTCACAGCAGCAGTTCCTGGTGGCAATCTTTTGGACCTCACCATTCAGACACAGTGGGACTCTAACCCACTGGGGGGACTCGAATCCCAATGGGTAGAGGAGTCTTATGGTCCCTCTACAGTCAAGTGGGACTTTAATCCACCGGGGGACTCAAACCCCCTATACAGACACAAATGCTATCCCCGAGTTTGGAGCGTCCTCCGTACTCTTTGAGGTGTATCGGCATGTCTGCCCACCTCTCTAAGGGTATAGCCCAGATGCCAGTCTCGGCACCCACAGTGCCCGGGCTACCAGATGCTGGTCTCGGCACTCACAGTACCCCAGCTACCAGATGCTGGTCTCGGCACTCACAGTGCCCCAGCCGCCAAAATTCAGAACCCAGGAAAAACAAGATTAGACAACCAGAGCGAGGCAGACACAACAGCATGCACAGAGATACTCACGCACTCTCTTGTCTTGAGATGGCCTCCGGTCTGCTCTTCGTGATCTCCAGTGAGGGTATTCCCTTCCCAGCCAACGCACCAGATGTTGGAACCAAAGTTCCTGCACCTGATCGAGCCCCTCAACTAAAGACACGGAGACGCCAGAATTGATGCAAAGGCAAGAGGCTTTATTCACCAGCGTGCTGGGGTCACCCTGCTTTTCGGAGCAAGAGCGGCCCGAGCACTTAGGACTCGGGTTTTTTATAGGGCAGGGAACAAATTTCAAACATAGCAAATACAGCAAACGGGATGAAACGTCTGGTTATTGGTGATAAGGATGGCTCAAGGGGTGAAGTCCAAGTCAGTATGACTAAGGGGTAAGGTACAGTTCAGTTCATAAACAGGATTTCATGTTCATGTCCACATATGTTTATGTCCACAGATCAATGTTGGAAATAAACATTGGAAAATATAATTAAAAGCAGATGAACATTTAAGAAAATCTTATCATTAAAGCTAGAAATTGGACTGACATATCATTGACCCCCCAAAGTCTAGCATGGATCACAGTCACTAGAATACTTAGAGGACAAGGAATTTACAGCCACAATAGTGTTCCCATACTAAAGGGGAACTCAAGAAAGGACTCTAGGCAATGCTACTGAGTCCTTACACCTCATCAGAAAGGAGGACCCAGAGGGAAGTTTGACATGCACACTAAAGGATGCTCCAATGCTACTGAGTCCTTACACCTCATCAGAAAGGAGGACCCAGAGGGAAGTTTGACATGCACACTAAAGGATGCTCCAGGGATGGGGGGAAGGGCACTGGGAGAAAGGAAGGGGGGGAAAGGAAGGAGAAAATGGGGAGGGAACAAAGGAATCCAGGGAGGGGTGGAGGGAAGGAGGGGACGGGGTACCTATTAAGTTTGTATGAGTGGAAAAAAATAAATATAAAAATATATTTATAAAAAAACTAGAAATTGGTATTAATTAAACCCAGTAAATTAGAATAAAATGTAGCAATTGGCCCAGTTATTATTTTAATTATCAATGATGCATTATTTTTGTAATAGTTTGTAGAACTTGAAAATAGTTTCTAGAAAACATTTGTATTTAAAATATGTTAAAGGGTAATTATAAAACTCTATGAATGGATATATTTACAGATTAGACAGATAACACACTAGAAGACTTACAAAAACACACATCATAGCTGGCCAGCACAGGTGACAAGACATAAAAAACGTTGATGTAGAACCAAACTGTTGTAAAATATCTTATTTTAGTTAATTGTCTTATGTTAAGAAAATATAGCAGAACAGACAATTTTAAGGATTTGTAGGGACATTTAAAATAGGATAGGTATGTTTTAGATTTTATTAATAGCCAGCTGGAGAGATGGCTCGGTGGTTAAGTTTTTATCTTGGAAGTAGAAGGATCTAGGTTTGGATCCCAGGTCCCACACAAAAACCACCAATAGAAAGGGTTTGTGTGTTTTGGTCCGTGCAGGTGGGAAGTGGGACTGGAACAGAGCATGGAAAGATTTATGTATTTTGGTCCACATATGGACATGGAGGCAGATGGTGGTGTGAATGGGATTGTTTTTGAAACTGTGAAGAGTTAGTATTAATTAAAATTTTGAAAGTTTTGGAGTCAACATTATGAATTTAGAAGCCTGTTAGTTGACTTTTGTTCTTTATTAGCTTATGCCTTAATGGCATAAACTTTTAGAGTGGACTGTTAATCCTTTAGGTGTCAGACCGAGACTTGGTGTGGCTGTAACAGCTGTTGTGGGTGCCAGTGGGTTTTGGGGCTCCATGGGGCAGAGCGGGCCCTTAAAACTGTCTGAGCTGGCAGACAGATGTGTTGGGTGGCTGTGCAGTTTAATTTAGGCGGATGGCAGCCCAAGCGCAGGGTTATATAGAGATATGGAGTTTCGTTAGTGAAGTCTGGTGTGGTGGGTATGGCTATTTAAACCTCAGCTGAAGACTGAAGCTAAGGAAGTTGTGGGTGGCAGGGAGGGGACTGGTATGGTGGACTGAGGAGTTGTGGGCTGTGGGGCCTGAGAGAGAGAAGAAGAAGGAGGCTGAGGGAGGAAACCTGGAAAGGAAGAGAGAAATAGAGGGGTGTGAGCCAGAAATGTATAGTTTAGGAGTGTGGCATGGAAAGGAAGAGAGAAATAGAGGGGTGTGAGCCAGAAATGTATAGTTTGGAGTGTGGTATAAGAGGGGTGGAGGAAGAGAGAAGCTGGAGTTGGCATTGGGGCAGACTTGGGAGAGGCAGTGGGTCTCTTATTGTAGAGGGAGTTTGGATAAGGTAATCTGAGAGAGTTTGGACAGAGAAAAGGGAGTGTGGAAATGAGAGAGGGAGAGGAGTTGGAATTGGCATTGGAGTGGACCCATCAGGCTATAGTGTGGGAAGGGATACATTTAGAGATGTCCTCCACAGTTGTGGGTGTCTGGTTGGGGGAGCTATGTCTTGTTGGAGGGAAGAAGTGGGGAAGCTTAAGAAAGACAAAAGGGAAGATTTGGCAGGAAAGAGTTAATATTTGGGTCAGTGGTCTTTGGCAAATAGAGAGTGAAGCCAGGGTGGTGGCAGCAGGCGGATGGGAAGATGGGGGGAGATAGTCAAGGACGGAGTTCACAGTAGTAGTGAGTAGTATTTGGTAAGTAAAGACTTAACAGTTAGTAAAGTTGACCAGGTAGAGGGAGACCAGCAATTTGGTTGGGAAAAAGGGTTGTTTGAACCTGCAGTTAGTGTCAGGAGGAGTCAGAAGGGGGCTGGCAAGTGGTGGGAATGTCTCAGTGGCAGGCAGAGAGAAAGAGAGAGAGAGAGAGAGAGAGAGAGAGAGAGAGAGAAGAGAGAAAGGGGAAAGGGGAAGAAGAAAGAGAGGGAGAGAGGGGGAGAGAAGGGAGAGAAGGGGAGAGGGGGAGAGAGGGAGTTTTTAGGTCTTTTATAGGGTATGGTCCTGTCCTGTGACCAGGAGTACTGAGATGGGAAGGGGGCTCACCCCAGGGTGGGTGAAAGTAGTTGGACAAATGTGTCAGTTCATCTTAGTTGCAGGTGGACTGGGGCTGTGGAACTGTCCACGGGAGGATGGGATTGCCTTATCAAGTAGACAGGAACTGTGAAGGATTCTTTGTCTGAACATGTACATTGGAGGGAGGGGAGCAACTTGAGTCATTTTGTATTTCACATGCCTAACATATCATTCCTACCTTTGATTGCCTCTAGGCCTATAACTAGACTCCAGGCTAAATGAGCTCCTAGAGGTGAAATAGAAAGTGGTTCATGAGGAGGCACACTATAACCTTAAAGAACTGCATGACTTTTCTAACGTATTCAAGCAGCAGTCTGGGGAATATCCCTAGGAATGAATTCTAAGGCTATGGGATACTAGTAGAAAGAGTATAAAGTTGGGTCAAACTGAGTTCATGAAATGGGACCACTGAGTAGAGATTCTAGGTTTAATATTGCTACTCTTAGAGCTAAAAATGGTACGTGTACACCCAGACTAACATGAACAAACACCTCTCTAGATATATCTCTCTCTTTCTATCTCTGTCTCTCTCTCACACACACACACACACATACACACACAGAAAATCTTTCCTTTGTCCCTTCAGTTACTTTAGTCTGGTATTTGGTCACAGTGACAAGGAAAATAACTAATATAATTCCAATCAACTCTGGTTAGAGTAATCATAAAATACATGATGCTTTATAAATTACAGGCTAAAATAAAAATTTTAAATAAATAATGACAATTACTTAACATAAATAGATCTTATGCAATATTTATATTAAAGCTACATTTATATTAAAATTACCAACATTTGTCTGAAATTTAAATTTAACTGGCATCTGAATTTTCATTTGAGAATTCTGGCAACTCTTATCGTGAGAGATGGAAATACAAATAAACAATCAGGGCTGCAGGGCAAGTGCCACCAGAGCTATTTGAGGTCATTTTTTAAATTCTGCCATGAGGTTTCTGGGGAGGATGTTGTGTAGCACTTTTTCCTCTGGGCAGCCATCTTGACCTTTGTCTCAGTTTTTGTTAAGCATACAACTTGCTGTTCTCAAGAAGTTCCCAAGAATGACAAACTAGGGGGTGGGGCTTCCCCAGGATATGGGAAGAGAGTAAACAATAGCTGAGGAAGAGACTCTTCTGCCAGCCAAACTTACGAAGGAGGGACTGTTGAGTGCCGAGGCCATCTGAAGGAGATTCCAGAACAGTAAAGAAGCCTCCAAGAAACTGCTAAACAATCACGTAGTCTGGAAGAGGCAAACCCAGCCAGCAGTTTGAAGGAGGCTGTGGAGCAGTTTGAAGACCCTAGAGCAGCAGTCTGAGAAAGAATGCCAAGCAGGCCAGCCACAAAACCAGAGACAGACAGGCAGACAGACAGACAGACAAATAGAGAGAGACCTGAGAGAGGCCAGTGAATGTTCAACCAGCGCCAGCCTCCCTGAGTCTCGCCCATGCTGGGGAGGCTTTCTTGTGATGTAGCTGCTCCTGTGTAAGTAACCCTCACCCTGTCCTATACTTTACCCAAATAAACTTACAGGTTTGTTGTCATATTGGTCCTTTGTGAAACTTCTATTTAGGTGTGCAGCATTTCCCCAGGAAAAGTAATTCACACAACAGAGGAACCCACCTTGGTGGGACATGACTAAGGGCTGGCTCTGTTTCTAGGCCAGTGTGTTTAGAACCACTAGGATCATTACAGTGCCCTGTAGGGGAATTGAACAGATATCTGTGAATCTTAGATGTAGATAAGTGTGAATCTTTGCTCTGGCACATTCTCCTCAAAACAATCTGCCCCAAGAAAATTACTGGAGACTAGGCACTTTTGGTCACTACAGCAGGTGTTTGTCAGCTTGGTTGCAAATCCTGTGTCAGCTATTGAAGAAACAAGGAACACATTCTTGCCTGTTCAGTAATAAGAGTGCCAAACTATAGTACTTTGAGTTATATAAGAAAGCCAGGGGTGGGGCTGGGGTTGCAGAGTGTGAGCACAGTGCATAAAGCACCACTTGCAAATCCGGCTACCTAAGATCCATCCCTGGAAGTCTGCATAGCATGCATGGGCTCTCTTGCTCTCTCTCTCTCTCTTTTGCTCTCGCTCTCTAATAAATAAAATATTTCTTTTAAAAAAAGAAAGAGGAAAAGCAAAGGATAAACAGTCAAAGAGCTCCAGCTCTGTTTCTGCCTATTGTGTGTTTTGTGTGTCTGCTGGGGGTGAGGAGGCAGGTATGCAAAATGTGTTGGGGCCAGGAGAACCAAGAGTCATCTATATAGGAGCCATGCTATTTCAAGTAATCCTAAAAATGAAAGCCCATCATATTCAAAGACCTGGGATTTGCTGAAATATGTTTGACCTTGCATGTGAATATGAAGGCAGTGGAATGAGTTTTATTCATCAAGCCATTCAGAGACAGAGCTTGCCATTGGCTCAAGATCCGGAATCTGAGTGGTGTAGAGGAAGAAAAAGGCCACTTCCTGCAGGAAGAATAGTTCCAAGGCATATTTGTGAGCGCATGTGCGCAAGTGCAGACAAACAAATGTGTGCAGGATCTGTGTGTGGGGGACTTTGTGATGGTGAGGAGCTCCAAGATGATTCAGTTTGGGAAGTGGGAAAGTTATTGCTTAACTGATTAGATTTCAGAGTCAGAGAACACTGAAGAAATTCTCACCACACAGAAAAACCAGGGCATGGAAATCTTGGGGGCATGTCTGGGGGCATGTGGACTGAATTAGCATATTGAATAACTCAAGGTCTGACCTACCATGACTGAATTGTTACGAATTCAAGCAATTGTCTCACAAAATTCCTTTCTGAGATCATATCTGCCAGAGGCTTCTGGAAAGCGGCATATTGACAAAAATATTTGCATAAGAAAAGATAGAGTCATTTTATTTCCCTCTTAATCCACATTTACCTTGATTGCCTCATAGAAAAATCTTTTTTCGCTTGGAATGCAGATTCTGACCTCTGAACACTCTCAAGGCAAACTTAACTTCCACTGCAGCAGAAAGGTGTACTGCTAAAGATTTTTAAAAAGGGTGAACATCTTTATCTAAAATTCACAGAAATGCTTTGGTCTAATACAAGGGAAGAAGACAGGGAGGAGACAAGAGAGTAGGATAGAGGGAGGCAAAGTGGGGGAGACAGAAGAAGGGAGGAGCAGGGAAGGAGAAAGCACTGCGTAGCTGTGGGTATGTATAGCCATAATGTTTTCTACTAATGTGCACTTTTAAACAATCTAGTGTGAGACCACAGGGAGAAATGCTGGAGTTCTCTATTTTGTGTAGATTGACAGGGCAGGAGATTTTTGCATTTTTTTTTCCCCTCTGGAGTAGGAGAGAACAATGGTCCTGAATTTCCAGGTGAATCTCCTTGGAGAATCTAGACTAGGTGATAGTGTAGTGGGTGTGCTTTCTCTGCAGGCTGACTTTCTGTCTTGCAAATGGTCTCCTCTGCAAAATTGGATCTTTGAAAGGGTCTCTAAAGGATGTGAAAGATGGCTTACCACCTCAGGCAGGAAGACCTGAGTTAGATATATTGGGCCCAAGCCCAATTCTAAGATGAGTGTCATAATAATTTGCAGCTACTAAACAAAGTTTTCAGTTACTTTGCTAAGTGTGAGGTGGACACTTGTGGCCATCCCTGAAAACTGGCTGTGGAAGCATTCTTAAAGATACATGCAGACAGTCATTCTTAAGCACATTTCACTTTCATAGTTTTTGTAAGGTTGAATGATTTCCCCTATGAGTTAAAGAGTTCTGATAACTGTACATCCTCATCAATACTTCCTGCCATCAACCTTTTTTATATTAGCATCTTCTCCTTGTGTCACATGTGATTTTAATATGCACTTCCTGAATGACTAATGAAACTGAAAGAATTTTCTTTTTCTTTTTCAAATCTACTTTTGAGTTTATGAGATGGCTCAGAGGGTAAAGATGCTTGCCACCAACTCTAAAGATCTAAGTTCAGTCCCACATGGTAAAATTGACTTCTGCAAGTTGTCATCTCACCTGTCTATGTCTGTCATGGTAGTCACATGTGTGTGCAGCCACACAATAAATAAACAAACAAATAAATACCAAAATGCTACTTTTATTGATATCCCATGACTTTTATCCAGTGCCACTAAACTTTGTGTCGTCTGAAGAACTAGGTATATAAGCCTTCTATTTAATGAAATCCAATAGTGCTGGCGCTGACACCAAATCTCTTGTAAGGTTTCTTTGGTCTGGTCTTTAGCTATGTTTAGGTAAGTGACTGATAAAAATATTGTAAAGATGAAAGAGGATTCTCTTGAGAAATGAGCTATAATGGTCCCTTTCTTGCTGAATGTAGAGACCCCTGTCCAGCAATAAATGGAGCTACAGGCTGCTTCTTCATGAGTCTGTGCAGTTTTTTAAAATAGTGGTTCTCTGGATTCCACCAAATAGATAGTTTGATGACTTTTCCTCATGTCTCATGGGGAATTAAAGTTGAAGAAATGTATTACTATATCACTGTGACCCATGTTCTTTGTCATTTCCTAAAGTAGTCAGGATGCTGGGCCCAGAAGCAGGCAGAGACCCAAACTGTAACTCTCTGAGTGCTTCAGGGACCTCCTGAGCCCTCTGGTCTCCTCTGATGTGTCTGTTTGCAAATATCAGGATTATTTTCACTTTACTGTAGTACTAAGTTGATTTTGAAGTCAAGTTCAATGCAAAGATTTACAGGTGTGGCCTCAGATCCCTCATGGTATCTGTTAGGACTAATCTCCACTATTAACTTGACATGACTGGGAATACTCATGATGAATTGTCTAGGTAAGGCAGACCTATCTTGCTTGCTTAATGAAGAGGTAAGACCCAGCCCATGGGCAGTTGGCATGCATAAAGATGTGACCTACACCAAGATGATTGGCATGAATTGGTTCTGTCCTGTCTGTTCTTGACTTTGGATGTGGTATGGTCAGTTCCCTCAGCTTCTTCTGGTAACCTTCTTGTCATGATGGACTATAACTTGGAATAATGAGATGGGATAATCCCTTGTTCCCTTAAATTGTTCAGGTCAGGCAGGTGTCTTAATACAGCAATGTCTGATGACTATGAGACTAAAATAGCATCCCATGATATATTACAACTTTATGCCCCACGGGAAGCATTCTAATATAACAAACTATCCAGAGAGCTTTGAACTGATTGTTTTTTTATTAACATTTTTTATTATTATTTGCGCTCATACAAACTTAATAGGTAGACCAGTTCCCTCCCCCCCCTCCTCCTTCCCTCCCCATCTCCCAGTGCCTCCTCCCCAATTCCCAGAGAGTCCTTTATTGTGTATGCCTAACTCTCCTCTTGGTCCTCTTTTCCGATGACGTAAAAGGACCCAGTGGCATTTCTCTGAACCCTTTCTCGTGTTCCCCTTAAGCATAGGAACACTACTGTGGCCATCAATCCCTTGCCTCCAAGGATCTTGGTGCCTTTAGCTGATGTTAGACTTTGTGAGGTCAATAGTGTGACAGACATGGCGCAGGGCATGCAAAGTCCTATTATGATTGCTTCAGCCCTATCTAGTGTGGAGACTCTTCAAATCATTGCTCCCCCCATCCTTTTGCTCTTACAATCTTACCGCCCCCTCTTCCGCAAATGTCCCTGAATTCAGGAAGGGGGGAGATTAGGCTGGTTTAGTTCTATGTGGATAATATAGAGTCTCTGAAGTTCTGGATTGTGGTTTGTTGATTTTCTTTTGCAGTTTTTCTGCTCCTGCAATGCCCTTCACTCCATTCTGATGGGCACTGTTTGTCACCCCCTGGTCAGAGACAAAAAACTGTTAAACTGGAGTCTTGTTATAATAGCACATTCAAGGGTAGATGTAATAAAAGCAGGAAACCTCGGTGAGGGAGGGATCAGTCCCCCATTTGCAAAATGATCTCTTTTCATCTGCCAGACTATATGCCCTCCCCTTCTGGTGAGATCATAACCCCTCAGTTGTACATGATCAGGAACGAACGTCTGTGAACTTAACCAGTGTCACATTACTTACTTGCATTCCTTGGAGGTCGATTTTCTCTGTTGTAACATGGTCCCCTCTCTCCTTGTGTCTGGTGTGGCCCTCCAACCCCATCCCTCCTGTTCACAATCCTTGCAATTACCGTATTACATAGGTTTCCCTTGAGTGTCTCAATGTGGGCTGGGTGAGTTTGGTACTAGGAGCCACCTATTAGGGAGTACATACGGTGCTTAACTTTCTGGGATTGGGATACTTCACTTAATATAATTGTTTCTAATGACATCAATTTCCCAGCAAATTCCAGTAATTCATTATATTTGATGGCTGAGTAGTACTCCATTGTATAGATGTACCACAGTTTCCTTATCCACTCGTCAACTGTTGGACATTTAGGTTGATTCCATAACTTTGCTATTGTAAATAGTGCTGCTATGAACATGGTCGTGCTTGTGCTATCGAGGCGAACCTCTGCTGCATGGGGGGTTATTCCCAAAAGTGAAATAGCAGGGTCATATGGCATTTCAATCTTTAATTTCTTTAAGAATCTCCAGACAGCTCGCCAGAATGGCTGTATGAGACTGCATTCCCACCAGCAATGTAGCAGAGTTCCCCTCTCTCCACATCCTCTCCAGCACTTGTTGTTGTTTGTATTGTGGATTTTTGCCATCCTGACCGGGGTGAGATGATATCTCAGGGAGGTTTTGATTTGCATTTCCCTGATGGCTAAAGAAGTGGAGCATTTTTTAAGATATTTGTTAGACATTTTAATTTCATCTCTGGTAAAATTTCTTTTAAGTTCCAGGGCCCATTTTTTAATTGGGCCATTGGTTTCCTTGGTGTTTAGTTTTCTAAGTTCTTTGTGCACTCTGGACAGTAGAGCTCTATCAGATATGTGGTTAGTGAAGATTTTCTCCCATTCTGTGGGTTGCCTTTGAGCTAGTGTGACAATCTCTTTATCTGAACAGAAGCTCTTTAATTTCACAAGATCCCAACTGTTGAGAGTTGGTAGCAGTGACTGTGCCATTGGATGTCTGTTTAGGAAATGTTGGCCTAGCCCAATCAGCTCGAGGGAGTTCCCTATCCTTTCACATATGGTTTTTATAGTCTCTGGCCTGATATCAAGGTCCTTGATCCATTTGGAATTAAGTCTTGTACATGGTGACAAGTACGGGTCGAGCTTTAATCTTCTGCATGTGGAGATCCAGTTTTGCCAGCACCATTTGTTGAAGATGCTGTTCTTTTTCCATTGGATTCTTTGGGCCCCTTTGTCAAAGATCAAATGGCTGTAATTTTGTGGGCTTATATCTGGGTCTTCAACCCTTATCCATTGATCTGTGTGCCTATTTTGGAGCCAGAACCAAGCTGTTTTTATAACTATGGATTTTTAGTATAGACTAAGGTTTGGTATGGAGATACCTCCAGCAGTGTTTTTGTTACTCAGGATTGTCTTTGCTCTCCTGGGTCTTTTGTGCCTTCATATGAATTTTGAGATTGTTTGGTCAACTTCTTTAAAGAATTGCTTTGGGATTTTAATTGTTATAACACTGAATTTGTATATTGCCTTTGGTAGGATGGTCATTTTTACGATGTTGATTCTGCCAATCCAGGAACATGGGAGGTCTTTCCACCTTCTGGTGTCTTCTGCAATTTCTTTCTTTAGGGTTTCAAAGTTTTTATTGTAAAGGTCTTTTACCTCCTTGGTTAGGTTTATACCAAGGTATTTCATTTTTTTTAGGGGCTACAGTAAATGGGATTGTTTCTCTCAGGTCTTTTTCACTTCTTTCGTCCTGGGCATATAGGAAGGCCTCTGATTTTTGCACATTTATTTTGTATCCTGCCACCCTGCTGAACTTCTCAATTAGTTCCAGGAGCTTCCTGGTGGAGTTTTTGGGATCCCTCAGGTATAAGATCATGTCATCTGCAAATAGGGATAGCTTGACTTCTTCCTTGCCAATTTGAATCCCTTTTATGTCCCTTTCTTGTCTTATGGCTTCAGCTAAGACTTCAAGTACAATATTGAATAGAAGTGGTGAGAGTGAACAGCCTTATCTAGTTCCTGATCAAAGTGGGAATGCTTCCAATTGTTCCCCATTGAGCATAATCCTTGCTGTGGGCTTGTTGTATACAGCTTTTATTATATTGATAAAGGTTCCTTCCATTCCTACTGTCTCTAGCGTTTTGATCATAAAAGGCTGTTGGATCTTGTCAAAGGCTTTTTCTGCGTCTATCGAGAGTATCATGTGGTCTTGGACTTTGGACTGGTTTACATGATGAATTACATTTATTGATTTTCGTATGTTGAACCAACCTTGTGTGCCGGGGATGAAGCCTACTTGGTCCCTGTGAATGATCTTTTTGATATGTTTTTGAATCCGATTTGCTAAGACTTTGTTGAGAATCTTTGCGTCTGTGTTCATCAGGGAGATCGGCCTATAGTTTTCTTTTTTAAGTGAATCTTTATTAGGTTTTGGGATTAAGATGATATTAGCTGCATAGAAGGATTTGGTAGTGTTCCTTCCTTTGCTATTTGATGGAACAGTTTAAGGAGTATTGGTGTTATTGACTCCTTAAATGTCTGGTAGAATTCTGTGCTGAATCCATCTGGTCCAGGACATTTTTTGGTGGGAAGATTCGAGATTACTTCTTCAATTTCCTTGTATGTTATAGGGCCATTTAAGTAATTCACAACTTCCTGATCCAATTTAGGTAAGATGTGTTTACTTAGAAATTCATCCATCTCTTGTGTGTTGTCAAACTTCACTGAGTATAAGTTTTTGAAATATGATGTTATAATTCTCTGGATTTCTTGGGTATCAGTAGTGATTACTCCATGTTCATTTCTAATTTTGTTAATTTGGGTTTTCTCTCTCTTGCTTTTGGTTAATTTAGCTACGGGTGTATCTATCTTATTGATTTTTTCAAAGAACCAGCTTTTTGACTGGTTGATTTTTTCTATCATTTTCTTAGTCTCAATTTCAGATATTTCTCCCTTATTTTGCTAATCTCCTCTCTTCTACTACTTTTGGGATCAGATTGCTCAAGGTTCTCTAAAGCCTTAAGCTGCATGGTTAAGTTGTTTATTTCTGATGTTTCCATTTTTTTGATGTAGGCATTAAGAGCTATGAACTTACCTCTTAGGACAGCTTTCATTGTGTCCCAGAGATTTTGGTAAGTTGTATTTTCGTTATCGTTCACTGTCAGGAAATCTTGAATTTCCTGTTTAATTTCTTCCTGAATCCAGTTCTCATTCAGCATCATATTGTTAAGTTTCCAGGAGTTAGTGTATTTTCTCTTGTTTGTTGTGTTGTGGATGTCCAGCTTTAGGCCGTGGTGGTCTGATAGGGCACAGGTTAGAATTTCAACTTTTTTGTATATGTGTAGATTCATTTTGTAGCCCAATATGTGATCTATTTTGGAGAAAGGTCCGTGTGCTGCTGAGAAAAATGTGTATTCTTTTGTGCGTGAGTGAAAAGTTCGTTAGAGATCTGTAAGGTCCATTTCTTTCAGGGTTTGATTAAGTTCCAAAGTGTCTCTGTTAAGCTTTTGACATGTCGATCTATCCCATGTTGAGAGGGCGGTGTTGAAGTCCCCAAGAATCATCGTTTGGGGGTTGATTTCTTGCTTTAGGTGCTGTAGGGTTTTCTTAATGAATGTGGAGGGGCCCGTATTGGGTGCATAAATGTTCAGGATTGTGAAGTCTTCCTGGTGAATTGTACCTGTGACTAAAATGTAGTATCCATCTGTGTCTCTTATGATTTTCTTTGGTTTGAAGTCCACTTTGTCTGAAAGCATAATTGCTACCCCTGCCTGTTTCCTGGTTCCATTAGCTTGCAAGGTTTTGGACCAGCCTTTCATTCTTAGGATGTGCCTATCTTTTGTGGTGAGATGAGTTTCCTGAAGGCAGCAGATTGCTGGATTGTGGTTTTTAATCCAAGTTTGTAATCTGTGTCTCTTAATCGGTGAGTTAATACCATTGACATTTAATGTTATAATGGAGAAATTATTTTTAATTCTGGACATTTTTTATGTTTAGTTGATTTTGTAAGCATGTTGTTTGACGTTTATGTTTTGGTGTTATTATACTTCCCTTCTGTCCTCCTGGATATGCTTGTTCTTTTCTTCAAGCTTGAGTATCAGTTCTAGGATTTTTTGAAGGCCTGGTTTGGTAGACATGTATCCCTTCAAGTTGTCTTTGTGCTGGAAAACTTTTCTTTCTCCCTCAATCATGACAGATAGTTTTGCCGGGTATATCAGTCTGGGTTGGCATTTTTGCTCATTTAATACTTGAAGTATCTCTCTCCAAGCTCTTCTTGCTTTTACTGTTTCCATTGAGTAGTCATTTGTTATTCTAATAGGTTTACCTTTAAAAGTGACTTGCTTTTATTCTCTTGAAGCTCTCAGCACCTTTTCTTTGTCTTGAATGTGGAGTGTTTTGACTATTATTTGCTGTGGCGATTTTCTGTTTTGGTCATATCTGTTTGGAGTGCGAAATGCCTTTGTATTTGGATAGGCCTCTCATTCTTTAGTTGTGGAAAGTTTTCATTTATGATGAATTGAAATATTTCCTCAGGTGTGGCATTTTGGGATTCTTGTTCTGGTATTCCACGAATGTCCATATTAGGCTTCTTCATGATGTCCCATATCTCTTGAATGTTCCTCTCCAGTATCTTTTTGGCTTTAACAATGTCTTCCATTGAGCTGGTTAATTCTCCCACTTTGTCTTCAAAATCTGAAATTCTATTTTCTGCCTCATTTGTTCTGCTGATAAGACTCTCTGTTGAGTTTTGGGTTGAAGATAACTTGTCTTTTAGTTCAATTTTAAACTCTGCCTGAGACTGTTTTAACTCCTCTATGCCTATTTTTGTTTCTTGAACTGTTTTTCTCATCTCCTCCAAGTGCCTGTTGTGTTCCTATTCAAAGTGGTTGATATGGTTGTTTAACTCTTCTCGGATTTCCTCTTTCATAGTCTTAATCATGGTAATGATCATACTCTGAAAGTCGTTATATTGGGTCTGGCTTTCATGGCTATTTTCTGTGGATTTGTTCTGGTCGGAATCCCTCATTATGGGATTGATTCTTTCGGCAGGAGATTGGTCTTGGGTTTTGTTTCTCGTGGATCTGCACTTTGACTTGTACATTGTTGTTTTGTTTTTTAGGACCTTTCAGTTTCTGTGTGTTTTTCACTGAATCGACATAGTTGGTATTGTTACGCTTGCCAGTTATTACTAGTGCTTGCCTTGGATTGGGTATGTTTGTGTATTGTTATTGTTATATCCTAGATGAGGCTACTAGGCTGTTAGTACGTCAGTTAGGTCAGGTTATGTTACCAGGGGGTGAATATTAGTTTGGTAGTGCACTTTTACGATTTAGTATCTTGGTGAAATTGGGGGTGAGTGGTTTACTCCCTGGAGTTGTATGTTGTGGGGTGGCTGTATGAGAAAGTTGATCTACAGCATTGTTACTTTAAAGGATCAGTAAGGTGAAAAGAAAAAGTTTACTTATCTTTGGGCTGGGTGAGAAGAATCTCGCCCACATGATATAATGATTGTAGTGGAGTCCAGATGTATGGCCTGTGTTCCCTTTGTTCCTTAGAATTTTGCTTGAGTTTCCTTTGGACTCTATTGAATTCTGAGTAGCAGTGTGTCTTCCGTGGACCACGTGCGTAGGTCCCCGGTGGGCCAGAGAGGCAGAGAGTCTGATGTTGATGGCAGAATTCTTTACCTGCAACCTGGGAAGGTGGGCGCGGAGAGGGGCGGGGTTTGGGGGCAAAGCCGTAGGCAGCGCAGGGAGGCTCCCGGGTGGGGGGCGAGGCTGGGCTGGGCTCTTTCGCTCCCTGGCTCAATGGCAGAATTCTTCACCTGGGATCCAGGGGGTTGGCTAGGCGCACGGGGCGGGAGGATGCGAGGGGCTTGGGTCCGGGGCGGGGCCCAGGCCAAGCCGCAGTCGGCCTTGGTGCTCGCCGCCGGGACGCGTGGGGCTCCGGGGTGGTTGGGGGCTGGGCTGGGCTCTCTCTCTCTCTCACTCAACTTGGGCAGCGGGCAGCAGGCGTGAACTGATTGTTTTTTGTGTTACACTGGAATTACTATGGACTTAAGAAATTACATATTATGGAAAATCTAAGTAGAATTTCTGTCATGGTTTAAATGTGAAATGTCTGCCCCATGTGTTTAAACACTTGGTCTCTATCTGACAGCACTATTTGGAAAAGTTATAGAATCTTAGGAGGTGGAGCTTTGCTTGAGGAAGTATGTTAGTGGGGATGGGTCTTGGAGTTTGGTAACCTGGTGTGATAGTCAATCCTGGGTGTCAAATTGACAAACCTGGTACTAATTAAGATCAGCTAAAACCACATCTGGAAAGATCAACTGAGACCACCTGAAGGGATTATACCCACCCTGGATCACATCAGAACCTCCATAGATCTCACAGGAACCTCCCAGTAATGGACCATATAAAAGGGACCACAGAATACAGGAAAGAGAGATGTTCCAGGAATGCTCCAGCTATGCGGATGTCTGCTGTGACTTAGCCTGCCTCCTGCCAGCTTCAGCCATGCCGTCTCTGCCATGTACCCTCCCTTTGGAACTGTAAGTTGAATAAATTTTCCTTTCTCCCATAAGTTGTTTGACTTTGGATGCTCTGTCACAACAATAGTAAAGAGTAACCATTATGCCTAGCCTCACACCCCCCTCTCTCC